>OX457149.1:4800000-6168037 GCA_949752895.1 Dendrolimus pini | reverse complement strand
GTGTTGACTTGTGGACAGTAACGTGGGGTCAAATGGACCTCAGGTATATTATATTTTTTAAACAGATTTTGAACTTCGTGTCCCGTAAATTGAGTACCATTGTCTGCTATTATTGTTCGCGGGATTCCGTGAGTTAGGAATACACCATTTTCTAAATTTTGTACAATATTCTTTCCTATTGCTCGTCTTAGGGGAAATAATAAACAATATTTTGTGAAACAACAGACTACGGTAAGTAAATGCATGTGTCCTGCTCTTGAGCGAGGTAATGGTCCTACTAGGTCGATGCTTATAGTTTCGAATGGTTTGGAACAGACTTTAGGTTTACCCATTAATCCCGGGGTGATTTTGTGCGAGTGCTTATAGGCTGCACATGTATTACATTCGCTGACCCATTTGACCACATCTTTGTACAAACCTGGCCAATAATATCTTTGGGCAAGTCTACGATATGTCTTTAAGATTCCAAAATGCGCTGCCAATTCTCCACTATGATGGGTTTCCATTATTTTGGTTCGTTCACCTGCAGGAATGACTTTCTTCCAGTCATAATTTGGATCTTTGGTAAACTTACTTTTTGAATACCTATATAGCTCTCCGTTTATTATTTGAAAGTTTGGGCAAGAACGTTGTGAATGTTTACACCTTTCAACCACTTTGTTGTACCATGGATCATCAGTATCTTGCTTAATTTCTAATACTGGAACGTTTCGTGAGAGCGCGTCCGGCACCACATGTTCCTTACCTTTCCTGTGCACTATCTCGAAATTATATGGTGAGATGCGTATTGCCCATCTTTCCAACCTTCCTGTTGGGTTGGTTAGGTTGTGGAACCACTTTAAACTGGAATGATCAGTTACCACCTTGAATGTTGGGGCTCCTTCTATATATGGTCGAAACGCTTCTATCGAGAATACCAAAGATAACATTTCTCTTTCCGTCGCGCTGTAGTTTCTTTCAGCTTTATTCAGCGAACGACTGGCGTAAGCTACCGGATGTTCTTGGTTATCGTCGTCTAATTGCGTCAGGGTTCCTGCGATTCCGTACCCCGAGGCGTCGCAGTGGATAGTGAAAGTTTTATTAAAATTTGGACACGCTAGTACTGGTGCTGTTATGAGTGCCGACTTCAGTTCGCTGAAAGCTTTTTCAGCTTCTTCCGTCCAGACAAAGGAAGTGGTTTTCTTCTTTGTACTGGTTAAGGCATTTAATGGTGCTGCTAATGTACTGAAACCTTTTATGAATCTGCGGTAATATGAGCAGGTACCAACAAACATCTTCACTTCCTTTCTATTTGTTGGCGTAGGGAATTCCACTATCGCTTGGATTTTTGCCGGGTCTGTTTTCAAGCCCTTTTCATTTACCACGTAACCAAGATATTTGAGTTCTTTGCGGAAGAAGTTACACTTTTCTAGGTTAATCGTTAGCCCTGCAGCTTTTAAGCGTTCTTGTACTTGTGTGAGTAAGTATAAATGTTCAGCGAAGGTGGAAGAGATTACGATGATGTCGTCTAAATATACAAATACTTTATCGCTGAATTCTGGTCCAAACAGCCGATCCATGAGCCTTTGTTGTGTTGCTGGGGCTCCCGTAAGGCCAAATGACATTACTATGAACTGGTACAATCCTCTGCCCGGTACCGTAAAAGCTGTTTTTTCACGTGATGCCGTGTCCAATGGTATTTGCCAAAAACTAGCCTTTAGATCAATAGTAGATAAGTACCTGGCATTTCCTAGCTGGTCCAAGATATTTGATATCCAGGGTAGTGGATACGCATCTTTCTTACTTACTGCGTTTAGTTTTCTACTATCCAAACAAAACCTCCATTCTCCATTTGCTTTTGGAGTTAGCAACGTGGGGTTGTTCCACGCGCTGTTACTTGGTTCCACCACGCCAGCTTTCAGCATTTCGTCCAGCTGCCGATTTAACTCCTGTAGTCGTTGAGGGGAAAATCTGTAGTAACGTTGTTTTATCGGCTTCGTATCCCCTGTATCGATGTTGTGTGTAATCAAGGTAGTCCTTCCTAGTCCCATTTTTTCTGCCGATATTTCTTCGAATTTCTTCATTACCTCCTTTGCTTGAGCTTGTTCATCCTCCGACAAGTCTTCAAACGGGTGAAGATATTTTATCTCCCTACTAGGACAGGCTGTGTCAATTGTATTTACTAATGGTAACGATGAGAATAGTTCTGGCGCTATATTAAAAGCTTTCCAGAAGTCCACCCCTAATATAATTGGAGTAGAAACTGACGGTATTAAGTAAAACTTTATTACCTTAACCGTGTCATTAAGTAGAACTGGTAACATTACGTAACCTTCTACTTTTGCTTGCGAATCATTTGCTGTAGCTACTGATTTAAGTTCGCTACAGTTTCTTAACGTCAAACCCTGACTCAGGAATGTTTCACCCATGTTCGCCCCTAATATCGTGACAACTGATCCCGAGTCCAACAATCCTTGATACAATTTCCCGTATATGGAAATATTTAAAAATGGGCGATCATCATAAGTATAATTTCGAACCGTATTTAACGTATTTATTGGTTTTTTCATTTTACTCGTATTAATTTGAGGAAAATTTATTTTATTCAAACTATTATTAATGAGAAATTTCTTATTGTAAAAGAATTTTTCTCTACGGTTCGAGTTTATTAGTTTTTTGACCTATTCATACCTACTTTATTTTTATTGCAGTCCATACATTCATTTATTTTTACGTTGTTTTTCCCGCACCCGTAACAAAATATTTTCCTACAATTTGGGGCAGTATGTCCCGAAGATTTACAACGTGAACAATACCAATTGTTCTGTTTATATTTA
This sequence comes from Dendrolimus pini, assembly GCA_949752895.1. NCBI lineage: Eukaryota > Metazoa > Arthropoda > Insecta > Lepidoptera > Lasiocampidae > Dendrolimus > Dendrolimus pini. The sequence goes on along the minus strand of OX457149.1, from coordinate 6,165,221 downwards.
TTATAGTTATCATTTTTACGATAATTATGATATTTATTTATTTTTTGATCTTTATTCATATTATATTGATTTTTATTTATTTGTTTGACTTCTGTTATTGCTGAGTGTTTAGAGCTAGATCCTTTGTATGCAAGTTCCGGAGCAATTAATTGTGCATTTAGCTTTGGCGGCTCTGTGAATTGTGCCGTACGTTCTCTGGTATAGTCTAATTGTTTACATTTTATCTTTAAATCTTCAACCGTGTCGAATTCCTGTAACGCTAACGCTAACTGTATCTCCGGGCGAAGGTTTTTTCTTATTAATTTTATTTTTTCGTTTTCTGCTAGCGGTACCGTTAACTTAAAGAAATAGTTTAACATAATAATGATAAAAGTTGTAGACGACTCATTAAATCCTTGTGTCCTGTTTTGAATTTCTTTTAACAATTTATCGTCAAAGTCGAATTGCGAGAATTCGGTGACTAGATTTATTTTCAACGACTCCCAATTTGTCAACGTAGGTTTAATGCTACGGAACCACATTAATGCCCTATCCGAGAACAATTCTATTGCCGAACTGAATAACTGTTGGTTAGTGATACCTCTTGATTCGCTCAGTTCTTCCAATCTTTGTAAGAAAGTACGGACGCAAGAGTTACCATCGTAATGCAGGTTCAATTTTGCGACAGAACGCTCATGATTTACGCATGGCGCGACCTGGTAAACAATACCACTCGACGCCGCAGTTTGAGGGTCTATATTACCCTGAACAGGATCTAGCGACGCTTTAAATGTTACAAACATATTGTCTAACTGCCCGAGGTATTTATTCAATTCTTCTTCTAACGCAGAAAATAGTTTAATATTAAATTTGGGATCGACACGCCCTAACCTGTGGTATAAATGATGGGCAAGTGCTCGAACCCTATTCAAAGATTTAAATTGTTGCTTTTTCTCATTAAAAAATGATTCTATTTCTGCTAATTTTAACCGTATAACTGACAGTTCGGACTCAGCTTCAATATCTGCGTCCAAAATATCTTCCGAAGGGATATCCTTCGCTAATTTTCTCACTTGAGAACGAAGCTCGACCACCGTCGCCGCCGGAGTTTCGCCTCTGATAGTAGCTTCATAAGCTAACTCTTCTTTGTGTAATAAATTGTACGTAATCGGACGTTCCATGATAAATTTGAAAAAATCTTTACCCGAAAACTAATTTAATTTACTTTTAAGTGTTTATCAGTGAAGGTAGATTTAAAATGCGTAAAAGTTTTGGAATGTCTTACTAATTTTCCGTAAAATGGAAGTCTATATCAACTTGACTACGACAATGTCAATGTTGTTGATAGCTATATATATAAAATATGTTCGTACACGTACTTACAATTAACAAAGTTTGTTAAAATAAAACAATCTAAGAAAATTTATATAAAAACAAAAAAAAATATTCCTATGTCTCCAGACAGATTTGTAAAGTAATATAGTAATAAAGAGTTATACCATAAACAAACAATTAAATATAAGTGCTTAAATTAATGGTTACACGTAAATAATTTTGTACAACAACCACAATAATTTTATTTGTTACAAACAATCTTCGTAAACGAAGATTCGATTTTTGTTCTACCTACCACATTATATAAGTATTGATACGCCTTAACTTTAATTTGTAGCAATTTCAAAGTACCTCAAATTTGGCACGAAAATAATAAATGGTAAAAAATAATCACGGTACCTCCTATTAGAGTATTAAAACTGTGACTAAAAATATGCATATAGTTGTACAACAATTACAACTACAATTAATCGCTACTTTTGCAATAATTAAACTGTTATGTATCACTAGTACTTATTATACTTGTATAATGTATACAATGTATGTGATTTCAAATCAATCTCTGAAATAAAATTATTGATTAGTACAAGGTCATCCATTCGTTATCCTAATTGTTCCAACGGAAAAATTAGTGTCTTAAACAAAACCACTGTTGGGCAGCCACTGTTGTATTTAAAAAATTGTAGTGGTAGTATTTAATAAATTGTATAGGCTGTAGTATTTAAAGATTGAATGTGGTGTATTATGAAAAGCTTGGAAGTTATGTTGTTAACCTGGTGTATTTATACTATTGGAAGATAAGAAATAAAACCATTCAAAGAGCCAGTTACGTTGTCTTTATTTTGACCTCCTTATGGCACAACCCCCCCCCAATCTCTGGAGTATAATATCTCCGTTGAAAAGATAACAAATTAAATAGTTACAATAGTATAACTTAAATAACACCTAAGGATGACGTTCCAAAACTTTCTTAATAATAACAACTAATGAGGATCTCAGGGATGGAGTCCGTCTAAGACCATCAACGTATGGATTCGCTTGTGATTATTTTAAGAGACAATACCTTCAGAACTGCTTTTAATAATATGGTTGGTAATTAGATTTTTGAGCGCCACTGGTTGTAGAAAGATAGGCCGGCAACCAGTCCAGCCAGGTATAACTCGTCTTATCGGAGACTCGTAGAGGGGTCGCCTACTGTTCGGAAGACCAGCGTAACCTTTGGGCCCCGTACGTTGCTCCCACTGTAATGTGTGCGATAAATAGCGTTATAATTAACGCGTACTAAAATACGGGACGGTCGGCGACGGGTGGCGATGCCAAGGCAAGTTAAAGCTCGTCTCTAGGTGACCTGATGGAATAGTACAAACCAGGGTCCGCTTTCCCAGTCGCCCTGGTTTGTCCTTCACGAGCCTAGTGCTCGTGTCACGTGCAACTGGCGTGATACATTGGACAATCTAGCTTTACTAATTGAATATTGGAAACTAATATAACTACAACTTTACTGACCTATGGGGAACTTAAACGAAGGCGTGAGGATCGCCTAGGTTTCCGAAGAGTGCCCTGCACGCGAACCACGCGTTTCTGCGATGGTACATCATTCTGCAAAGAATGCAGATCTAAACTATTGGAAGATATATCCGATGCTAAGATCTTGGAAAGAAAGAACTAAGGCTACATACCTTAAGATAAGATGCACTGAATTTAAACGATGCTACTATGCACCACTAAAAAAACCAAGTTAAGTTCGACCGTCTATCAAGAACTCTAAAGTAGGAATGACGCGACGCCGATCGAATTCTCCTGCGTAGTCATCTGCCTTTCATTTCGAGTAGCAGTCATTTATGTCGTCACATCCTCCGCGTTTTGCATTCTAGATGTTCTAAAATGGCGAACAATTCTAACGACTTGTGAACGTCAGATGTCGTGACTGTACTTCCTTTTCTCCATAGACCGTACTTGCATTTTTCTAAGGTATCCAACCTGGAACCTCTACACACGTCTGCAAATTGGATACTATTGAAGTATTTGTTCGTTGGAGATAGAATTTAATATTTGAGTTTCAAAAGCTTAAAAACAACGACATCTGACGACACACGAATGCAGATGGTAGTTGCATTTCTTATACGACGATATGACTATCGAACGAGAGGTGGCTAGTAATACGCCAACACGCAACAGATGGCAGTACCTGTTTTCAAAACGCGATAGTGTGTGTATTTTATACGTAACAGTGCACGGTCACCCCGATAAGAATTTTTCCACGAAAAATTCTAGCTGGCCCCCCAGCTCCTAACTACAGGGAACCGAGTCAAAAAATACACACACCTATAACAGGTAGCCTACCGCCATAGTGATAGAAGTGATCTCCTGATTTGAGAAAGAAGACGGAGACTAAAAAAAATATATATATTGCTCTTCCTGATCCTAGCACCTAATCAAAATAACATTTACTCGCAAAATTATAATTCCGCGACCTTTCTAAAATCCGTTTTCTAAATAACAGAAAGCTCCAACATCTTTACTTGCATGTAAGATGGTGGTCGGTACGACTAAGAATGCTGTAGTCTGCCAAAAATGGAACTAAACATGGTGTGTGTTTTGAGTGTGTGTAAATGTGTTGTTCATTCCTCTTCATTTTCTCTCTTTCATCGTTATATCTGTTATCCTTCCTCAAACGCTCACATTTATGCTCTTTTAAAATTCCGCTTATTCTTCACCATTCAAGACTTATCTAAGTAGTTTGGGTTCCTCATCCCCAAAAAAACTTTGTAATAAGTAATTTCGTTGAGTAGTGTTTGAGCCTGTTTATGTTTAGTTATGATATTCTGGCAGCTACTAATCGTTCTCTAAAACAAGAGAATAAATTAATCTCCTTTTGGGACTAACACGTCATATCTACGTGTATGCTCGTCCCTTCGCTGGCGACAATGTCAGCTTAGATTTTTAAACGGTAATGAACCTTATGTCATTACCTTAACGGGCTGTAACCCGGAATAGGACTGTCCTATACAAATACCTATCTACGAAGAAAAAACTAACACTATTGTAAGAATTACTCGTCGGCCGACGACCTAAATAGTATCTTTACCTATTTAGAAATAACATGTTTAAACATGTATAACAAATGATTAATAATGTAGAAACTGTAATGTTTAAATGACTCAGATAACTACGTTGATCGCTGTTTTATTGACCATTACTTTTAACAACAACCTCTAATACCAAATGAGAAAATCTGGTTATAGAACTTACAATCTAAATATTAAAGTAAATAAGATCGAGTAGAAAGTAAACAAACTATACATAAAAATGCATAACTATTTATAGTATGCGATGGAATGCGGAACGCTGCCGCGAGCGCTGAGTTCAATGAACTGCGCGATAGCACTACGCTGTGCTGATAATGTTGAGTTAACTCGCGGTAGCTTTGTGGTTACGCTGTCTGACCGGTGTTAATACTGATGTCGAATTTGACCTGACTCCTCTTGAGAGATCTTTACAGTGGTATTTTCCCACGTAACGTCCGGTTGTAGCATCCTCTAGTTCGTATACTAGTGGTGACAGCTTTTTTATTATTTTACATTTTTCGTATTTCGGTGCTAACTTTGCCGCGAAAAACTTGCTTGCGTCAGACAATGGGTATGTTCTTTTCCATACCATGTCTCCTACTGACCATTCTACGTGACGTCTATTCTTATTATACTGTCGCACACTTTTCTCATGTGCTTTGGTCAACGTTTCTCTAACTGTTGTAAATATATCCCGCAACGTGCCTAATTGTTCTGCATAATTAGTGCGCGGCTCGCAAGCTAGGGTTACCGCTTTCTCTTTCCTCGTGTTGTCTACCTGATAATGGGTACCACTTAGTACAGCTTCCCTGCCATGCACTAAATAAAATGGGGTGAACTTGGTGGCCTCATTCACCGCCGTATTCATGGCTAACTGGATCTTATTCAGTGATAAATCCCAGCATCGATGGTCATTTTTTACTAGGATGGATATGGATGTTATAATTGTCCTGTTATAACGTTCGACCGTGTTGACTTGTGGACAGTAACGTGGGGTCAAATGGACCTCAGGTATATTATATTTTTTAAACAGATTTTGAACTTCGTGTCCCGTAAATTGAGTACCATTGTCTGCTATTATTGTTCGCGGGATTCCGTGAGTTAGGAATACACCATTTTCTAAATTTTGTACAATATTCTTTCCTATTGCTCGTCTTAGGGGAAATAATAAACAATATTTTGTGAAACAACAGACTACGGTAAGTAAATGCATGTGTCCTGCTCTTGAGCGAGGTAATGGTCCTACTAGGTCGATGCTTATAGTTTCGAATGGTTTGGAACAGACTTTAGGTTTACCCATTAATCCCGGGGTGATTTTGTGCGAGTGCTTATAGGCTGCACATGTATTACATTCGCTGACCCATTTGACCACATCTTTGTACAAACCTGGCCAATAATATCTTTGGGCAAGTCTACGATATGTCTTTAAGATTCCAAAATGCGCTGCCAATTCTCCACTATGATGGGTTTCCATTATTTTGGTTCGTTCACCTGCAGGAATGACTTTCTTCCAGTCATAATTTGGATCTTTGGTAAACTTACTTTTTGAATACCTATATAGCTCTCCGTTTATTATTTGAAAGTTTGGGCAAGAACGTTGTGAATGTTTACACCTTTCAACCACTTTGTTGTACCATGGATCATCAGTATCTTGCTTAATTTCTAATACTGGAACGTTTCGTGAGAGCGCGTCCGGCACCACATGTTCCTTACCTTTCCTGTGCACTATCTCGAAATTATATGGTGAGATGCGTATTGCCCATCTTTCCAACCTTCCTGTTGGGTTGGTTAGGTTGTGGAACCACTTTAAACTGGAATGATCAGTTACCACCTTGAATGTTGGGGCTCCTTCTATATATGGTCGAAACGCTTCTATCGAGAATACCAAAGATAACATTTCTCTTTCCGTCGCGCTGTAGTTTCTTTCAGCTTTATTCAGCGAACGACTGGCGTAAGCTACCGGATGTTCTTGGTTATCGTCGTCTAATTGCGTCAGGGTTCCTGCGATTCCGTACCCCGAGGCGTCGCAGTGGATAGTGAAAGTTTTATTAAAATTTGGACACGCTAGTACTGGTGCTGTTATGAGTGCCGACTTCAGTTCGCTGAAAGCTTTTTCAGCTTCTTCCGTCCAGACAAAGGAAGTGGTTTTCTTCTTTGTACTGGTTAAGGCATTTAATGGTGCTGCTAATGTACTGAAACCTTTTATGAATCTGCGGTAATATGAGCAGGTACCAACAAACATCTTCACTTCCTTTCTATTTGTTGGCGTAGGGAATTCCACTATCGCTTGGATTTTTGCCGGGTCTGTTTTCAAGCCCTTTTCATTTACCACGTAACCAAGATATTTGAGTTCTTTGCGGAAGAAGTTACACTTTTCTAGGTTAATCGTTAGCCCTGCAGCTTTTAAGCGTTCTTGTACTTGTGTGAGTAAGTATAAATGTTCAGCGAAGGTGGAAGAGATTACGATGATGTCGTCTAAATATACAAATACTTTATCGCTGAATTCTGGTCCAAACAGCCGATCCATGAGCCTTTGTTGTGTTGCTGGGGCTCCCGTAAGGCCAAATGACATTACTATGAACTGGTACAATCCTCTGCCCGGTACCGTAAAAGCTGTTTTTTCACGTGATGCCGTGTCCAATGGTATTTGCCAAAAACTAGCCTTTAGATCAATAGTAGATAAGTACCTGGCATTTCCTAGCTGGTCCAAGATATTTGATATCCAGGGTAGTGGATACGCATCTTTCTTACTTACTGCGTTTAGTTTTCTACTATCCAAACAAAACCTCCATTCTCCATTTGCTTTTGGAGTTAGCAACGTGGGGTTGTTCCACGCGCTGTTACTTGGTTCCACCACGCCAGCTTTCAGCATTTCGTCCAGCTGCCGATTTAACTCCTGTAGTCGTTGAGGGGAAAATCTGTAGTAACGTTGTTTTATCGGCTTCGTATCCCCTGTATCGATGTTGTGTGTAATCAAGGTAGTCCTTCCTAGTCCCATTTTTTCTGCCGATATTTCTTCGAATTTCTTCATTACCTCCTTTGCTTGAGCTTGTTCATCCTCCGACAAGTCTTCAAACGGGTGAAGATATTTTATCTCCCTACTAGGACAGGCTGTGTCAATTGTATTTACTAATGGTAACGATGAGAATAGTTCTGGCGCTATATTAAAAGCTTTCCAGAAGTCCACCCCTAATATAATTGGAGTAGAAACTGACGGTATTAAGTAAAACTTTATTACCTTAACCGTGTCATTAAGTAGAACTGGTAACATTACGTAACCTTCTACTTTTGCTTGCGAATCATTTGCTGTAGCTACTGATTTAAGTTCGCTACAGTTTCTTAACGTCAAACCCTGACTCAGGAATGTTTCACCCATGTTCGCCCCTAATATCGTGACAACTGATCCCGAGTCCAACAATCCTTGATACAATTTCCCGTATATGGAAATATTTAAAAATGGGCGATCATCATAAGTATAATTTCGAACCGTATTTAACGTATTTATTGGTTTTTTCATTTTACTCGTATTAATTTGAGGAAAATTTATTTTATTCAAACTATTATTAATGAGAAATTTCTTATTGTAAAAGAATTTTTCTCTACGGTTCGAGTTTATTAGTTTTTTGACCTATTCATACCTACTTTATTTTTATTGCAGTCCATACATTCATTTATTTTTACGTTGTTTTTCCCGCACCCGTAACAAAATATTTTCCTACAATTTGGGGCAGTATGTCCCGAAGATTTACAACGTGAACAATACCAATTGTTCTGTTTATATTTATTATAGTTATCATTTTTACGATAATTATGATATTTATTTATTTTTTGATCTTTATTCATATTATATTGATTTTTATTTATTTGTTTGACTTCTGTTATTGCTGAGTGTTTAGAGCTAGATCCTTTGTATGCAAGTTCCGGAGCAATTAATTGTGCATTTAGCTTTGGCGGCTCTGTGAATTGTGCCGTACGTTCTCTGGTATAGTCTAATTGTTTACATTTTATCTTTAAATCTTCAACCGTGTCGAATTCCTGTAACGCTAACGCTAACTGTATCTCCGGGCGAAGGTTTTTTCTTATTAATTTTATTTTTTCGTTTTCTGCTAGCGGTACCGTTAACTTAAAGAAATAGTTTAACATAATAATGATAAAAGTTGTAGACGACTCATTAAATCCTTGTGTCCTGTTTTGAATTTCTTTTAACAATTTATCGTCAAAGTCGAATTGCGAGAATTCGGTGACTAGATTTATTTTCAACGACTCCCAATTTGTCAACGTAGGTTTAATGCTACGGAACCACATTAATGCCCTATCCGAGAACAATTCTATTGCCGAACTGAATAACTGTTGGTTAGTGATACCTCTTGATTCGCTCAGTTCTTCCAATCTTTGTAAGAAAGTACGGACGCAAGAGTTACCATCGTAATGCAGGTTCAATTTTGCGACAGAACGCTCATGATTTACGCATGGCGCGACCTGGTAAACAATACCACTCGACGCCGCAGTTTGAGGGTCTATATTACCCTGAACAGGATCTAGCGACGCTTTAAATGTTACAAACATATTGTCTAACTGCCCGAGGTATTTATTCAATTCTTCTTCTAACGCAGAAAATAGTTTAATATTAAATTTGGGATCGACACGCCCTAACCTGTGGTATAAATGATGGGCAAGTGCTCGAACCCTATTCAAAGATTTAAATTGTTGCTTTTTCTCATTAAAAAATGATTCTATTTCTGCTAATTTTAACCGTATAACTGACAGTTCGGACTCAGCTTCAATATCTGCGTCCAAAATATCTTCCGAAGGGATATCCTTCGCTAATTTTCTCACTTGAGAACGAAGCTCGACCACCGTCGCCGCCGGAGTTTCGCCTCTGATAGTAGCTTCATAAGCTAACTCTTCTTTGTGTAATAAATTGTACGTAATCGGACGTTCCATGATAAATTTGAAAAAATCTTTACCCGAAAACTAATTTAATTTACTTTTAAGTGTTTATCAGTGAAGGTAGATTTAAAATGCGTAAAAGTTTTGGAATGTCTTACTAATTTTCCGTAAAATGGAAGTCTATATCAACTTGACTACGACAATGTCAATGTTGTTGATAGCTATATATATAAAATATGTTCGTACACGTACTTACAATTAACAAAGTTTGTTAAAATAAAACAATCTAAGAAAATTTATATAAAAACAAAAAAAAATATTCCTATGTCTCCAGACAGATTTGTAAAGTAATATAGTAATAAAGAGTTATACCATAAACAAACAATTAAATATAAGTGCTTAAATTAATGGTTACACGTAAATAATTTTGTACAACAACCACAATAATTTTATTTGTTACAAACAATCTTCGTAAACGAAGATTCGATTTTTGTTCTACCTACCACATTATATAAGTATTGATACGCCTTAACTTTAATTTGTAGCAATTTCAAAGTACCTCAAATTTGGCACGAAAATAATAAATGGTAAAAAATAATCACGGTACCTCCTATTAGAGTATTAAAACTGTGACTAAAAATATGCATATAGTTGTACAACAATTACAACTACAATTAATCGCTACTTTTGCAATAATTAAACTGTTATGTATCACTAGTACTTATTATACTTGTATAATGTATACAATGTATGTGATTTCAAATCAATCTCTGAAATAAAATTATTGATTAGTACAAGGTCATCCATTCGTTATCCTAATTGTTCCAACGGAAAAATTAGTGTCTTAAACAAAACCACTGTTGGGCAGCCACTGTTGTATTTAAAAAATTGTAGTGGTAGTATTTAATAAATTGTATAGGCTGTAGTATTTAAAGATTGAATGTGGTGTATTATGAAAAGCTTGGAAGTTATGTTGTTAACCTGGTGTATTTATACTATTGGAAGATAAGAAATAAAACCATTCAAAGAGCCAGTTACGTTGTCTTTATTTTGACCTCCTTATGGCACAACCCCCCCCCAATCTCTGGAGTATAATATCTCCGTTGAAAAGATAACAAATTAAATAGTTACAATAGTATAACTTAAATAACACCTAAGGATGACGTTCCAAAACTTTCTTAATAATAACAACTAATGAGGATCTCAGGGATGGAGTCCGTCTAAGACCATCAACGTATGGATTCGCTTGTGATTATTTTAAGAGACAATACCTTCAGAACTGCTTTTAATAATATGGTTGGTAATTAGATTTTTGAGCGCCACTGGTTGTAGAAAGATAGGCCGGCAACCAGTCCAGCCAGGTATAACTCGTCTTATCGGAGACTCGTAGAGGGGTCGCCTACTGTTCGGAAGACCAGCGTAACCTTTGGGCCCCGTACGTTGCTCCCACTGTAATGTGTGCGATAAATAGCGTTATAATTAACGCGTACTAAAATACGGGACGGTCGGCGACGGGTGGCGATGCCAAGGCAAGTTAAAGCTCGTCTCTAGGTGACCTGATGGAATAGTACAAACCAGGGTCCGCTTTCCCAGTCGCCCTGGTTTGTCCTTCACGAGCCTAGTGCTCGTGTCACGTGCAACTGGCGTGATACATTGGACAATCTAGCTTTACTAATTGAATATTGGAAACTAATATAACTACAACTTTACTGACCTATGGGGAACTTAAACGAAGGCGTGAGGATCGCCTAGGTTTCCGAAGAGTGCCCTGCACGCGAACCACGCGTTTCTGCGATGGTACACCATTCTGCAAAGAATGCAGATCTAAACTATTGGAAGATATATCCGATGCTAAGATCTTGGAAAGAAAGAACTAAGGCTACATACCTTAAGATAAGATGCACTGAATTTAAACGATGCTACTATGCACCACTAAAAAAACCAAGTTAAGTTCGACCGTCTATCAAGAACTCTAAAGTAGGAATGACGCGACGCCGATCGAATTCTCCTGCGTAGTCATCTGCCTTTCATTTCGAGTAGCAGTCATTTATGTCGTCACATCCTCCGCGTTTTGCATTCTAGATGTTCTAAAATGGCGAACAATTCTAACGACTTGTGAACGTCAGATGTCGTGACTGTACTTCCTTTTCTCCATAGACCGTACTTGCATTTTTCTAAGGTATCCAACCTGGAACCTCTACACACGTCTGCAAATTGGATACTATTGAAGTATTTGTTCGTTGGAGATAGAATTTAATATTTGAGTTTCAAAAGCTTAAAAACAACGACATCTGACGACACACGAATGCAGATGGTAGTTGCATTTCTTATACGACGATATGACTATCGAACGAGAGGTGGCTAGTAATACGCCAACACGCAACAGATGGCAGTACCTGTTTTCAAAACGCGATAGTGTGTGTATTTTATACGTAACAGTGCACGGTCACCCCGATAAGAATTTTTCCACGAAAAATTCTAGCTGGCCCCCCAGCTCCTAACTACAGGGAACCGAGTCAAAAAATACACACACCTATAACAGGTAGCCTACCGCCATAGTGATAGAAGTGATCTCCTGATTTGAGAAAGAAGACGGAGACTAAAAAAAATATATATATTGCTCTTCCTGATCCTAGCACCTAATCAAAATAACATTTACTCGCAAAATTATAATTCCGCGACCTTTCTAAAATCCGTTTTCTAAATAACAGAAAGCTCCAACATCTTTACTTGCATGTAAGATGGTGGTCGGTACGACTAAGAATGCTGTAGTCTGCCAAAAATGGAACTAAACATGGTGTGTGTTTTGAGTGTGTGTAAATGTGTTGTTCATTCCTCTTCATTTTCTCTCTTTCATCGTTATATCTGTTATCCTTCCTCAAACGCTCACATTTATGCTCTTTTAAAATTCCGCTTATTCTTCACCATTCAAGACTTATCTAAGTAGTTTGGGTTCCTCATCCCCAAAAAAACTTTGTAATAAGTAATTTCGTTGAGTAGTGTTTGAGCCTGTTTATGTTTAGTTATGATATTCTGGCAGCTACTAATCGTTCTCTAAAACAAGAGAATAAATTAATCTCCTTTTGGGACTAACACGTCATATCTACGTGTATGCTCGTCCCTTCGCTGGCGACAATGTCAGCTTAGATTTTTAAACGGTAATGAACCTTATGTCATTACCTTAACGGGCTGTAACCCGGAATAGGACTGTCCTATACAAATACCTATCTACGAAGAAAAAACTAACACTATTGTAAGAATTACTCGTCGGCCGACGACCTAAATAGTATCTTTACCTATTTAGAAATAACATGTTTAAACATGTATAACAAATGATTAATAATGTAGAAACTGTAATGTTTAAATGACTCAGATAACTACGTTGATCGCTGTTTTATTGACCATTACTTTTAACAACAACCTCTAATACCAAATGAGAAAATCTGGTTATAGAACTTACAATCTAAATATTAAAGTAAATAAGATCGAGTAGAAAGTAAACAAACTATACATAAAAATGCATAACTATTTATAGTATGCGATGGAATGCGGAACGCTGCCGCGAGCGCTGAGTTCAATGAACTGCGCGATAGCACTACGCTGTGCTGATAATGTTGAGTTAACTCGCGGTAGCTTTGTGGTTACGCTGTCTGACCGGTGTTAATACTGATGTCGAATTTGACCTGACTCCTCTTGAGAGATCTTTACAGTGGTATTTTCCCACGTAACGTCCGGTTGTAGCATCCTCTAGTTCGTATACTAGTGGTGACAGCTTTTTTATTATTTTACATTTTTCGTATTTCGGTGCTAACTTTGCCGCGAAAAACTTGCTTGCGTCAGACAATGGGTATGTTCTTTTCCATACCATGTCTCCTACTGACCATTCTACGTGACGTCTATTCTTATTATACTGTCGCACACTTTTCTCATGTGCTTTGGTCAACGTTTCTCTAACTGTTGTAAATATATCCCGCAACGTGCCTAATTGTTCTGCATAATTAGTGCGCGGCTCGCAAGCTAGGGTTACCGCTTTCTCTTTCCTCGTGTTGTCTACCTGATAATGGGTACCACTTAGTACAGCTTCCCTGCCATGCACTAAATAAAATGGGGTGAACTTGGTGGCCTCATTCACCGCCGTATTCATGGCTAACTGGATCTTATTCAGTGATAAATCCCAGCATCGATGGTCATTTTTTACTAGGATGGATATGGATGTTATAATTGTCCTGTTATAACGTTCGACCGTGTTGACTTGTGGACAGTAACGTGGGGTCAAATGGACCTCAGGTATATTATATTTTTTAAACAGATTTTGAACTTCGTGTCCCGTAAATTGAGTACCATTGTCTGCTATTATTGTTCGCGGGATTCCGTGAGTTAGGAATACACCATTTTCTAAATTTTGTACAATATTCTTTCCTATTGCTCGTCTTAGGGGAAATAATAAACAATATTTTGTGAAACAACAGACTACGGTAAGTAAATGCATGTGTCCTGCTCTTGAGCGAGGTAATGGTCCTACTAGGTCGATGCTTATAGTTTCGAATGGTTTGGAACAGACTTTAGGTTTACCCATTAATCCCGGGGTGATTTTGTGCGAGTGCTTATAGGCTGCACATGTATTACATTCGCTGACCCATTTGACCACATCTTTGTACAAACCTGGCCAATAATATCTTTGGGCAAGTCTACGATATGTCTTTAAGATTCCAAAATGCGCTGCCAATTCTCCACTATGATGGGTTTCCATTATTTTGGTTCGTTCACCTGCAGGAATGACTTTCTTCCAGTCATAATTTGGATCTTTGGTAAACTTACTTTTTGAATACCTATATAGCTCTCCGTTTATTATTTGAAAGTTTGGGCAAGAACGTTGTGAATGTTTACACCTTTCAACCACTTTGTTGTACCATGGATCATCAGTATCTTGCTTAATTTCTAATACTGGAACGTTTCGTGAGAGCGCGTCCGGCACCACATGTTCCTTACCTTTCCTGTGCACTATCTCGAAATTATATGGTGAGATGCGTATTGCCCATCTTTCCAACCTTCCTGTTGGGTTGGTTAGGTTGTGGAACCACTTTAAACTGGAATGATCAGTTACCACCTTGAATGTTGGGGCTCCTTCTATATATGGTCGAAACGCTTCTATCGAGAATACCAAAGATAACATTTCTCTTTCCGTCGCGCTGTAGTTTCTTTCAGCTTTATTCAGCGAACGACTGGCGTAAGCTACCGGATGTTCTTGGTTATCGTCGTCTAATTGCGTCAGGGTTCCTGCGATTCCGTACCCCGAGGCGTCGCAGTGGATAGTGAAAGTTTTATTAAAATTTGGACACGCTAGTACTGGTGCTGTTATGAGTGCCGACTTCAGTTCGCTGAAAGCTTTTTCAGCTTCTTCCGTCCAGACAAAGGAAGTGGTTTTCTTCTTTGTACTGGTTAAGGCATTTAATGGTGCTGCTAATGTACTGAAACCTTTTATGAATCTGCGGTAATATGAGCAGGTACCAACAAACATCTTCACTTCCTTTCTATTTGTTGGCGTAGGGAATTCCACTATCGCTTGGATTTTTGCCGGGTCTGTTTTCAAGCCCTTTTCATTTACCACGTAACCAAGATATTTGAGTTCTTTGCGGAAGAAGTTACACTTTTCTAGGTTAATCGTTAGCCCTGCAGCTTTTAAGCGTTCTTGTACTTGTGTGAGTAAGTATAAATGTTCAGCGAAGGTGGAAGAGATTACGATGATGTCGTCTAAATATACAAATACTTTATCGCTGAATTCTGGTCCAAACAGCCGATCCATGAGCCTTTGTTGTGTTGCTGGGGCTCCCGTAAGGCCAAATGACATTACTATGAACTGGTACAATCCTCTGCCCGGTACCGTAAAAGCTGTTTTTTCACGTGATGCCGTGTCCAATGGTATTTGCCAAAAACTAGCCTTTAGATCAATAGTAGATAAGTACCTGGCATTTCCTAGCTGGTCCAAGATATTTGATATCCAGGGTAGTGGATACGCATCTTTCTTACTTACTGCGTTTAGTTTTCTACTATCCAAACAAAACCTCCATTCTCCATTTGCTTTTGGAGTTAGCAACGTGGGGTTGTTCCACGCGCTGTTACTTGGTTCCACCACGCCAGCTTTCAGCATTTCGTCCAGCTGCCGATTTAACTCCTGTAGTCGTTGAGGGGAAAATCTGTAGTAACGTTGTTTTATCGGCTTCGTATCCCCTGTATCGATGTTGTGTGTAATCAAGGTAGTCCTTCCTAGTCCCATTTTTTCTGCCGATATTTCTTCGAATTTCTTCATTACCTCCTTTGCTTGAGCTTGTTCATCCTCCGACAAGTCTTCAAACGGGTGAAGATATTTTATCTCCCTACTAGGACAGGCTGTGTCAATTGTATTTACTAATGGTAACGATGAGAATAGTTCTGGCGCTATATTAAAAGCTTTCCAGAAGTCCACCCCTAATATAATTGGAGTAGAAACTGACGGTATTAAGTAAAACTTTATTACCTTAACCGTGTCATTAAGTAGAACTGGTAACATTACGTAACCTTCTACTTTTGCTTGCGAATCATTTGCTGTAGCTACTGATTTAAGTTCGCTACAGTTTCTTAACGTCAAACCCTGACTCAGGAATGTTTCACCCATGTTCGCCCCTAATATCGTGACAACTGATCCCGAGTCCAACAATCCTTGATACAATTTCCCGTATATGGAAATATTTAAAAATGGGCGATCATCATAAGTATAATTTCGAACCGTATTTAACGTATTTATTGGTTTTTTCATTTTACTCGTATTAATTTGAGGAAAATTTATTTTATTCAAACTATTATTAATGAGAAATTTCTTATTGTAAAAGAATTTTTCTCTACGGTTCGAGTTTATTAGTTTTTTGACCTATTCATACCTACTTTATTTTTATTGCAGTCCATACATTCATTTATTTTTACGTTGTTTTTCCCGCACCCGTAACAAAATATTTTCCTACAATTTGGGGCAGTATGTCCCGAAGATTTACAACGTGAACAATACCAATTGTTCTGTTTATATTTATTATAGTTATCATTTTTACGATAATTATGATATTTATTTATTTTTTGATCTTTATTCATATTATATTGATTTTTATTTATTTGTTTGACTTCTGTTATTGCTGAGTGTTTAGAGCTAGATCCTTTGTATGCAAGTTCCGGAGCAATTAATTGTGCATTTAGCTTTGGCGGCTCTGTGAATTGTGCCGTACGTTCTCTGGTATAGTCTAATTGTTTACATTTTATCTTTAAATCTTCAACCGTGTCGAATTCCTGTAACGCTAACGCTAACTGTATCTCCGGGCGAAGGTTTTTTCTTATTAATTTTATTTTTTCGTTTTCTGCTAGCGGTACCGTTAACTTAAAGAAATAGTTTAACATAATAATGATAAAAGTTGTAGACGACTCATTAAATCCTTGTGTCCTGTTTTGAATTTCTTTTAACAATTTATCGTCAAAGTCGAATTGCGAGAATTCGGTGACTAGATTTATTTTCAACGACTCCCAATTTGTCAACGTAGGTTTAATGCTACGGAACCACATTAATGCCCTATCCGAGAACAATTCTATTGCCGAACTGAATAACTGTTGGTTAGTGATACCTCTTGATTCGCTCAGTTCTTCCAATCTTTGTAAGAAAGTACGGACGCAAGAGTTACCATCGTAATGCAGGTTCAATTTTGCGACAGAACGCTCATGATTTACGCATGGCGCGACCTGGTAAACAATACCACTCGACGCCGCAGTTTGAGGGTCTATATTACCCTGAACAGGATCTAGCGACGCTTTAAATGTTACAAACATATTGTCTAACTGCCCGAGGTATTTATTCAATTCTTCTTCTAACGCAGAAAATAGTTTAATATTAAATTTGGGATCGACACGCCCTAACCTGTGGTATAAATGATGGGCAAGTGCTCGAACCCTATTCAAAGATTTAAATTGTTGCTTTTTCTCATTAAAAAATGATTCTATTTCTGCTAATTTTAACCGTATAACTGACAGTTCGGACTCAGCTTCAATATCTGCGTCCAAAATATCTTCCGAAGGGATATCCTTCGCTAATTTTCTCACTTGAGAACGAAGCTCGACCACCGTCGCCGCCGGAGTTTCGCCTCTGATAGTAGCTTCATAAGCTAACTCTTCTTTGTGTAATAAATTGTACGTAATCGGACGTTCCATGATAAATTTGAAAAAATCTTTACCCGAAAACTAATTTAATTTACTTTTAAGTGTTTATCAGTGAAGGTAGATTTAAAATGCGTAAAAGTTTTGGAATGTCTTACTAATTTTCCGTAAAATGGAAGTCTATATCAACTTGACTACGACAATGTCAATGTTGTTGATAGCTATATATATAAAATATGTTCGTACACGTACTTACAATTAACAAAGTTTGTTAAAATAAAACAATCTAAGAAAATTTATATAAAAACAAAAAAAAATATTCCTATGTCTCCAGACAGATTTGTAAAGTAATATAGTAATAAAGAGTTATACCATAAACAAACAATTAAATATAAGTGCTTAAATTAATGGTTACACGTAAATAATTTTGTACAACAACCACAATAATTTTATTTGTTACAAACAATCTTCGTAAACGAAGATTCGATTTTTGTTCTACCTACCACATTATATAAGTATTGATACGCCTTAACTTTAATTTGTAGCAATTTCAAAGTACCTCAAATTTGGCACGAAAATAATAAATGGTAAAAAATAATCACGGTACCTCCTATTAGAGTATTAAAACTGTGACTAAAAATATGCATATAGTTGTACAACAATTACAACTACAATTAATCGCTACTTTTGCAATAATTAAACTGTTATGTATCACTAGTACTTATTATACTTGTATAATGTATACAATGTATGTGATTTCAAATCAATCTCTGAAATAAAATTATTGATTAGTACAAGGTCATCCATTCGTTATCCTAATTGTTCCAACGGAAAAATTAGTGTCTTAAACAAAACCACTGTTGGGCAGCCACTGTTGTATTTAAAAAATTGTAGTGGTAGTATTTAATAAATTGTATAGGCTGTAGTATTTAAAGATTGAATGTGGTGTATTATGAAAAGCTTGGAAGTTATGTTGTTAACCTGGTGTATTTATACTATTGGAAGATAAGAAATAAAACCATTCAAAGAGCCAGTTACGTTGTCTTTATTTTGACCTCCTTATGGCACAACCCCCCCCCAATCTCTGGAGTATAATATCTCCGTTGAAAAGATAACAAATTAAATAGTTACAATAGTATAACTTAAATAACACCTAAGGATGACGTTCCAAAACTTTCTTAATAATAACAACTAATGAGGATCTCAGGGATGGAGTCCGTCTAAGACCATCAACGTATGGATTCGCTTGTGATTATTTTAAGAGACAATACCTTCAGAACTGCTTTTAATAATATGGTTGGTAATTAGATTTTTGAGCGCCACTGGTTGTAGAAAGATAGGCCGGCAACCAGTCCAGCCAGGTATAACTCGTCTTATCGGAGACTCGTAGAGGGGTCGCCTACTGTTCGGAAGACCAGCGTAACCTTTGGGCCCCGTACGTTGCTCCCACTGTAATGTGTGCGATAAATAGCGTTATAATTAACGCGTACTAAAATACGGGACGGTCGGCGACGGGTGGCGATGCCAAGGCAAGTTAAAGCTCGTCTCTAGGTGACCTGATGGAATAGTACAAACCAGGGTCCGCTTTCCCAGTCGCCCTGGTTTGTCCTTCACGAGCCTAGTGCTCGTGTCACGTGCAACTGGCGTGATACATTGGACAATCTAGCTTTACTAATTGAATATTGGAAACTAATATAACTACAACTTTACTGACCTATGGGGAACTTAAACGAAGGCGTGAGGATCGCCTAGGTTTCCGAAGAGTGCCCTGCACGCGAACCACGCGTTTCTGCGATGGTACACCATTCTGCAAAGAATGCAGATCTAAACTATTGGAAGATATATCCGATGCTAAGATCTTGGAAAGAAAGAACTAAGGCTACATACCTTAAGATAAGATGCACTGAATTTAAACGATGCTACTATGCACCACTAAAAAAACCAAGTTAAGTTCGACCGTCTATCAAGAACTCTAAAGTAGGAATGACGCGACGCCGATCGAATTCTCCTGCGTAGTCATCTGCCTTTCATTTCGAGTAGCAGTCATTTATGTCGTCACATCCTCCGCGTTTTGCATTCTAGATGTTCTAAAATGGCGAACAATTCTAACGACTTGTGAACGTCAGATGTCGTGACTGTACTTCCTTTTCTCCATAGACCGTACTTGCATTTTTCTAAGGTATCCAACCTGGAACCTCTACACACGTCTGCAAATTGGATACTATTGAAGTATTTGTTCGTTGGAGATAGAATTTAATATTTGAGTTTCAAAAGCTTAAAAACAACGACATCTGACGACACACGAATGCAGATGGTAGTTGCATTTCTTATACGACGATATGACTATCGAACGAGAGGTGGCTAGTAATACGCCAACACGCAACAGATGGCAGTACCTGTTTTCAAAACGCGATAGTGTGTGTATTTTATACGTAACAATGTACACCGATTACTACGAGATTTATGATCCGATTTACGTGATTCTTTTTTGTTCGACGCAGAATAGCTGCCATTTGGTCCCCTAAAAATTTAATAGACTTTGCCCTAGTAGTTTTCAATTTATGAACATTTTTCATGTAAAAAAATTTCACTTCGTTCCATATGTACATCGATTATGCTAAGATTTATTATCAGATTTACGTGATTCTTATTTAGTTTGATGCAGAATAGTCGCCATTTGGTCCTCTAAAAATTTAACATAGTTTGGCCCAGTAGTTTTCATTTTACGAACATTTTTTGTTCCCATTTCTTGGACCTATATTTCTTAAGGAGCGCGGCACCTTTCGTAGATCTACCCATACATATCTAGACACTAAAAAGTAACAAATAAAAAAAAAACTTCGTTTAAAAAAACCGATTTCAAAAACTAAAACACTAAAAAACTAAAAAGTATATAATAACTTATTTCTAAAGCTATTATTATTAATATATATTATCTTAAACATCTTAAAGTCGGTGCTTGGTAATTTTCAAAATATACCTAGTAATTTTTATGTTTTACTTTTTTTTAAATATAGAATTGTTAAACATAAGTTGAGAAATGGAATGACGGACGAATATGAAGAAAATATAAAATTTTATTTTTATCAAAATCCATCATAATAATAAAAATAAATTTAATAAAATATATAAGTAGGCAATTATAGGTAAAACAAAGTACCGTGTATTCTGGACAGCTAAAGTTTTTCTGGAAAAACCACTATATTTCTAAGCATTTTTAATTAGCGTCTGGTATCCCATGACTGAATAGCGTCCGACGCTGTATTTACGAACACCGTCCCTCACCTGTAGAGTTTATGAAGCTTGGGGTTGGAAATAGGAAGATTTGAAAATGTATATATACTAAATGCTTTAGTAATCTATTTTCCTAATTTTGTGTTTTTCTTTATTTCCCTTCTATTGGATGAACAGGATTTGTGTGATCTTTGTATCTTTTATTTTGGATACTATTTTTATTTTGTTTTATCTTTCGTCGTCCATTAAAAAAATATATTTAAAAAAGCGTGTTTCCAAAGCCCTCACTGATTACTCAATTATTTTTTTAACCCTGGGAACCAATGAGGACCTGAGATCACGCACGAGCGCAATGTGGAAAAGTTGCAGCCCGTTTGTGGGATTCCCCAGGTCAAGGTGGCACTAGCACCTCTAGATAGAGCTAAAATGCTATTGGTACTCCACTGTTAGGGATACCCACTAAAACATCTGGGTGTTCGGTCCTTCGCCTTGACAGGACTACAAGTACATGCCTGCCTCTAGCCCTGGCAGGCGGTGGCCAGTTGGCCGCATCCACTGCCCTGGGGAATACTTTTTATCCCCCGGCATTTTCAAACTCTTTACGGGTTTGTGACTTAACCCACGGGATTAGAGGTGCGCACGGAACACGTCGCACCCCCATCTCGACCCCTCCTCATTACTCCTGCGTCAACAGATGCAAATTAGGAGTATGCAAAAAATAATTACGGATGGCTGTCATACGCAATCCTGACTGTTAATTTATATTCAAGTGACATAGTCTTTAGTTCAGTAAGAGAGCTTACAAACGTTTCGTTATTAAAATGATGATAAATCGAAAAAGCGACACTAAAACGAGATAAACACAGAAAATTTAACCTTATTCTCTATACTGGTTGGTATTAATTTTTAATTTTAATAAAACCTAAAAGATTTCAAATAAATTTTATCTCTATCAGGATATACTTAAGGCAGATATTCTTTTATATGTAAATCAAAGGAATTTGTGTAATTTAGATTGAATATTTTGAATTATAATATAATGACGGATGTAGGCTAAGGAATTATGTTTATATGATTTTAGTTAATAGAAGAATTATCTGTATATTGTCTGAAGTTTCACTTCTAATGCGTGTGAACTGCACACACACAAAAAAATGTGTATATACATTTTTTTGTAATAGCTACAAAACCCATACATTGAAACAGAAACTATTCCAGATTTTAATCTATCTATATTAAATCTATGCAAAACTAGATGCCGTGTGATAACATTACCGCGAGTGGAGCAACGTGCAAAAGCTACTTATTTGATAAATTCAGCTCTATACATAAATCCAGATATATCCTTCCTAATATATAGACTAAGAAAATAAATGCGTCAAAGTAGCGGAAACCTGGTAGTTTATTATAAACGAATTATGTTCAATTATACCAATTCCCATTTCACCCGAATAATAGGATTAAATGTTGATTGAACGTAAACAACATGGAAGTTATGAATATTAACTCGCTATTACAAGGTTACAAGGTAAATTGATCTTACATTACATATGTAAATGAAATATATGAAACTACCGGATTAGTGCCAAATTAACATTATATAGTCAAAGTCAAAAGTTTATTTATTTCTTAAACGTGAATATTTACGTATCATAGTATGCATGATGGTATAAAAGTAAATATGCATTATGTTTGGCCAGTTATGTATAGAAAAATTACAATAATAAATATAATTATCCCACTGGGGGGCTTTGTGGCGAAGCCTTAGGTGAGTAGCGACACCTCGTACCCGACTCCGGGGGCCTAGGCAAGGCCCCCACCTCCGTGCTTGTCTTAGCTGGCCGGCACGGAGTAGAGATCGCTAGAGCTAAGACTCAAGCTCCAGGGGTGGAAGTGATAAATAGCAGCATGTCAGAAGTAGCTTCAGTAGACCTGCAGCCCATCTCTCTACACCCCTTAGCCACTGACACCTATATTGCCCCTGTCTTCTATGGCATTTTTTGGGGCCCATGCAGGGAGTGGCGAGTCACCATCTGCCCATTTTTCCATGTTTCCCGAACATTGCGACGGGCAGACACTATAGTCCCCATATTCCCTATAGACCCCTAGTGCCACTAGCATTTCACGCCAATAGCCCGGTACTTTCTATTCTCATTTCCCACAATAGTCCTACACGGGCCGGGGCTTGTCCTTGGGTGCATTATTATATGGTGTATACAGGAATAATCGCCGGTTAGTGTCACGCCACATTTAGATCAAATTTGTCAAGGGGCCTTTACGTCTTGGCCTCCACAAGGCCCCATGCAAGTCCTCCAAAAGTCCAGGGCATTTTCATGGCCCGTGGTCTTTAAAGACATAAAATATTATAATAATAAGAGTATGATAAACAAAGACCGTGACTACGTTAGAGGGACGCATGGCCACACAAGCCATTAAAAAAGTATCAAATGTGAGGTTGTCTGGAAGAGATCGCTATTTAACGATAAGACCGCCCTTTGTACATAATCTATACATATAATAAAATTGTAGAGGTCAAATTTCTGTACAAAAAAAAAATATGCTAAAATCCGAGTCCCCTGACTCTGATGTAAGAAGTGAAATAGAACTAATTTCGATTTTTTTCAAATTTTTTGTTTCTCTGTTTGTCTGTTTATCTGTTTGTCTGTATGTTTGTACCAGCTAATCTCCGAAACGACTGGACCGATTTACATGAAATTTTGTATGGTGATAGCTTATATCCCTGGTCAACATATAGGATACTTTTGATCCCGAGAAATTAAAGAGTTCCCGTGGGATAGTTAAAAAACCGCACCACGCGGACGAAGTCGCGGGCAGATGCTAGTAAGATATAATTTTGGTCTTTAAGTTCATCTTTGTATTTGTGTATAATAAAATGTTATCTATCTACTATAAATAACGCTCACAAATATTTTGTGATCGAGTTGGTACCAAGTCAACACAAGTTGCTAATAGTTGTTACATACGATTTCAACCACCACTAAGTTGAACCGGCAACTCTAGGTATCAAGATTAAAGTATCTACTACTGCTTCAAGAGTAAATCACTGAAAGCAACGGTGTATTTCTTTACCAATCACCGGCACTCCAACAACAAACTACTACCAGCCATCAATACAAGTAAGTGCAATTATACAAACCGTACAAAGCCCTCAAAAAAGGTAAAAAACATACAAACTTTTCTTAGAAGACTTTTCTAAGAAAAGTGGCTACAAGCTAAGAGAATACATCTACTTCAACTGCACGCCAACGCTTTCTGTGTAATAAGATCTTGTCAATCCAAAGGTAGCCTGGAAGAGATTGCTTTTAGCAATTGTACTGCCTTTTAGTAAGTAAGTTTTTTGTGTATTTGTATTTTTTTCCATGTAATGTTGGTGTATAATAAAGAGTATTGTATTGTATACATATATATTATTATTATATATATTACTAGCTGTACCCGGCAGACGTTGTCCTGCCTTTAAAAAATATAAATCTAGAACCCAATTCCAGCGTCATTACCGGGACCAAATGTTAATCTAAACTATTCTCAAATCCACTTGAACAAAAAAAAATTCATCAAAATCAGGCCCAGCGTTTAGGAGAGTATCGCAGCGCCACCTACTGGTTCCAATCGTTTGTTTAAACCATTCCGGGACAAAATACAACAACAAAAATAATACCTACCCGATTGCAGCGCCATCTACCTGGTTCAAATTAAAATCTCAATCATCCCAGTAGAAAATTATAAAAATAATAATATCGCTATTAGAAAATAGGGGTTGATCGTAGAGGGTTGACAATTTAGAGTTGTGTGTATTTTTTAATGCTGTACCAAAAAAAAACTAAAATTTAAAAAAAATATTTAGGGGTGGACTACCCTTAACATTTAGGGGGATGAAAAATAGATGTTGTCCGATTCTCAGACCAACCCAATATGCACACAAAATTTCATGAGAATCGGTCAAGCCGTTTCGGAGGAGTATGGTAACTAACACTGTGACACGAGAATTTTATATATAAGATAATAAGTTCATATTTTTAGGGTAAATTGTCTTTTCTAAGTGTTCTTAATGATTTCCATTGAATCGTTTAATAGTATTGGGTTTATTTGTAAACTAACTGTGTCCGCGACTTCGGCCGCGTGGAATGTTTTTCGAAAAAAGCAGCCTAAGTCAATCCTTATTTATAACATCAGTTATCTGACAGTTGTCTGTCAAAATCGGTCCAGTCGTTTCAGAAATTAGCCGAAACATCCATACAGAAAGACAAAAAATTTAAAAACTGATGTTTTGCTATAAGTTTTGACATTACAAATAGATAATTCAGTTTTATTTATCTGTACATATTGTTTTTTACTGCAGGAGTTCAGCAGACAGGCAGACGGCCCACTTCATGGAAAGCGGTTACCATCGCCTATGGACATTTGCAACACCAAAGGTGATACAAATGCGCTGCTGCTCTCTTAAGGGGAGACTGGAATCTGGTCACTAATGCCGGAACACAACTCGAGGTTACTATGACGGCATACTCTAGACCAGGAGTGGTAGCCATCCAGTCGGGCAAATGCCCTACCACGTGACTTGTTTTGTCGCCTCTTACGGCAGGCTGCCCGGCCGCAGGAAATTGTATTCTTTCTCCGTTCCTGCACGGATATAGATTATCAGTGAAATAATACAAGAAGTATCCTAAAAATAGATAATTATATGACTACATCGGCTGACTGACAAATCAACACACAGACTAAACTCGCTAGGACGTTGAAAACTGACACCCTGATTGTTGCTATATTGCAGGTGCGTACCCAGATAGGATTTTTGAAAATTCAACCCTAATTGGGTTGAAAAAGGAGATAAAAATTTCTATGAAAATCCCTCATATTCAAAGTAAGAAACACGAAATTTTATGCACCTTCTTCTGATTATAAATATGTGTCATAACTTTAACTTGAACTTTCTCAATTTTCTACTTTTTGAGGTTTTTTGACTACTTCGTTCGCGTACTATTTTTAATGTACGTGAACGAAGCCGCAGACAACAGCTAGTTTAAATATAAATGTTAAGACTTCCAAAAATAAGTATTTCAACGAATGTGTGGGTTTGATGTTGAAGGAATTGAAATTAATAATAAAAATACATCAATTTCGGATATATGTAGGAAGAAAATAATTATCTCTCCAAATACAATATCTGTAGCCCACAATCTATAATATCATAACATCTAAACACTTCGAGTCTGTACATCGAATCTATTAAAAAAAAAATGAATATCTATACATATAATAAATTTGTAGAGGTCGATTTTCTGTACAATGAAAAGAAATGTTAAAAAACGAGTCAGGACATCGAGACATTCCGTAAGAAGTGAAATAGAACTAATTTAGATTTTTTTCAATTTTTTTGTTTCTCTGTTTATCTGTCTGTTTGTACCGGCTATTCTCCGAAACGACATGGTAGCTTATATCCCTGGTCAACATATAGGATACTTTTGATCCCGAAAAATTAAAGAGTTCCCGTGGGATATTTAAAAAACCGCACCACGCGGGCGTAGTCGCGGCTATCAGCTAGTGGATATATAAAAATGAATACTTGTCTATTTCCTGTATGTCCTTTAGAGAATCGTAAACTATACATTTGATGATCTTTAGCAAAATTGTTGTGCGTGGGCCAAAGAAGGTTTCTGAGGTGGTTCACAATTGACCCGGTAGGTGGCGATGCTGTCGGCATATCGATTGAAGCTTTTCCGGGGACGACGTCTGCCGGGACAGCTATACACTATATAAACGGTGGAGAGCACCATGCAATTTTTTTAGATTTCTTGTCTGTTTGTTCGGGATTCACGTAAAAATACTTATATGTTCCAGAGAACATTCGGCGAGAGCGGTTTTCTTCTCATGTATTGTCACATTGATGTTTTGTCAAGTTGATGAGTTAAAGTTTATACCTATTTGATTATTGAAGCAAAGTTTACACTGAACCCCTTTCTGCAGCTACGATTAGGCTTAGCTATTAGCTGACAGTATCATGAATAGCAACAATAAGGCAGTTTCAATGCAAACTTGTTATTCCCATGAACAATACTGCGCATTCGACTAATGGATATGATGCCGGACTGCAGTGTATGGTGCAAGTCGGAGCATTTTCATTAAAGGCAATGTTTAATGGAAAATGATTAATATATTGTAATTTATAATTCGATATTGTAACGTTGCCATGATACCGTTATAAAAAAAAATGAAATAGCTAGTGACACTAATAATGTCTGTCATGTCACTGTCAAGAGTTAAAAAAAGTTGGGACGACGGTTATTAATTGGTTCTCGTACGAAATTCAAATATCGAAGCGGGTAGCTTCGACATTTGAAGTTGATTATAATTTCTTTTACAAATTTTAATTAGTGCAGGTTGTTAAACTCTGGAATGCTTTGCCTCTTATTACTATCAGAGAGGCCAAAATATACCTACATTTCGGAACTCCCTTAGACAATACTGTCTGTCTTTGAATAAATATGTCTAATAGATTAAACATTTACTTATTTATCTACTGTAATATATATTAATATAAAATGCTTGTCATACATAATAAGAACGATAAAGTGTTATCTATCTATCTACATTATAAGATGTTGAAAAATAAGAAGAATTCTATATTTTCAATTATTCCTTTCCAAACTAAAAGCTAATTATAGACTACAAATATTTAAATACAAAATGAAATCTAACGTATTACAAAAATGTATTTAATTCTTAAGCACATATTTAAAAATACATTTTATTCAAACAAAATAGCTTAAATAGCTAGTTAAATAAAATATAAAAAACGCGCCCGACAGAAGTAATAACAGACAGACTGGCACCGTAACGCGTTACGTAACGACGCGATTTACCCTCCCATAAGAAGATATTACTTCAAAAAAACATTCCGAATTCATCACCAACATCCGCATCACACAGCCGATTTATAGATTGTTTCATTACTGCCTTATTTTTTGTGCCTTGTACCACCTCTTATTGTCCAGTATGATACACCTGCGTCACGCTTTGAGTCGTAGATAGATACATGGATAACTCTTTATTGTACAGCAAGGCATAGATAAACAGAAATAGAAAAATATAAGCTATAGTACAACATCTCATCGCTAAACGCTTTTTAGCGATGAGGCCGCCCTAAGATTTCAATATTGAAAGTTAATAAAAGTTTCAAATATTAAAATTTGAGGTATAACTCTGTAACAGTTCCTCGGACAGCTTCATTAGAACTTTTCTCAACTTTGCCTATTATCTTTACCTAAAATATTGTCAGGTGATACTCCGAGCCAAGAACAGTGTTCTCAGGTTTATTTTTAGGGTTCCGTAGATATTTGGAATTCCTTATGAAATCGTTATATACGCCCACGCCCGTCTTGGGTCTTTGGGTCTTACAGTCATTTTTAATAAAGCCCGTTTATTTCCAATCTACAATTGTTATTATATGGTTATTCTAATATAGTATGTTACAAATATAACGTGTAGTGATAAGTTTTAAATTTAAGTATATGTATAGATATAAATAAAGTTGTTTTATTTCACTCGCTATCGCCACTTTCTTCAGTACCATTGATCGGAACCCCTTCTTGGGTAAAGGCCTCCTCCAGCTTCTTCCAGACCTCTCTATCCATAGTTTTCTTTCTCCATTCACTTCCTGCTATCCCTTTTATATCTTCTATCCACCTCTTTCTAAGGCGTCCTCTTTTGCTTTATCCTCTCGGTCCCTTCCATATAGTTGTCTCTTATGCCCATCTTTTGTCTGTGTAACTTGCTGTAATAGAAATACTACTTGGTCTATATAAAAGAAATTTAGTAGTATTATTTAATCTTTATAGCACTACATTTTCTTGTAGAGGAATCACACAATATAAAACGTGTGTATACATGTGTACATATAGTTATATTTTTTTGTACTTATATGCACTGTGTATACTTATCATAATTATTTATATACCGCACCATCATCAGTTTTAAAAATCTATTTATCCTTGTCAAATATCGCGTTTTTAACGATAAGGCCGGCCGTTGTATTATCTTTTTAACCGACTTCCAAAAGGAGGAGGTTCTCAACTTGGCCGGTATGTTTTTTATGTATATACACCGATTACTCTGAGATTTATGATCCGATTTACTTGATTCTTTTTTAGTTCGACGCGGAATAGTTACCATGTGGTCCCCTAATAATTTAACATACTTTGGCCCAGTAGTTTTCATTTTATGAACATTATTTATGATTATTTTTTTTCTACTTCTGGTTCTCTATAGTTTGGTGTGCAATAAACTTAAAAAGGAGGGCCGAAGGTCTAGCTTCAATGACTCACTCTGCTGAGCTCTTATCACCGCCAGCGTACCAACTATTGTAGTATCGAATGGTTTGGTACACGACAATGGCAAGAAACAAGGTGGAATGTCATATATTCCTTGGAAAATTGACGGAAGATATCTGCTTTTATGGTACGCGAAATGCGTGGAGAATTTGACCTCGTTACATCATACAATAACAGAGTCATGGGCTGGCAACATTGATTCATCAGCAAGCCCTTAAACGGCGTAAATAATACACCTTAGAAAAAGGTTATATATTTGTGCCATTTGGAGTTGACACACTAGAGCGAGGAATTTGCTGGTAAGTCTTTGATGCCGCCCATGACCAGAAGACTAGTTCAAACTTTGCACAGCGAATTAACATTGCCAACCAGTGTGGCAAGGCTAGTCTTCCCTCTAGCAGCAATGTGGTATATTATCATTAATTTTTCGTCTTATTTTTAATATTAAACTATCTTATTGTTACACGCCGACAAAGTGAATGCACACCTATAGTTTATTGAATTTCCCGCATTTGGACTTTTTTTGTTTTTTTTGTGTTTAAAATTTGTAATAAAAAAACGTCCTAATGTTATTGTACTCGTTTATGGCCGCAGGTGTGCAGATTACGTTTTTTTGGAAAAATTCAGTCCACGCGGTCGAGTGTTGTATTGTATAGTTAGTATAAAACAATGCCCGAACGGAGGGGTAAGGCAGTCAAGCGAGGATTACGAGACGTGCAAGACGTGTACCTACATTCGATAAGCTATATAGTGACGGACTTTGCGCGTGTTATGGAATCGTGCAGTTTGTACTGGTTGTGCCCAGTTATATTTGTACTTGTGCTATACGTGCTTGTATAGTTCTAATACATCCTATAGCAATTCCAACGGCATTTTAATTCGAGTCCCGCACTCGTAACACTATTAAATTGTACAGTAGTAGAATGAAGCTAATTTAATTTATATACTAAAGGCTCATAGCCTCCTTTGAACATTTAGTTGTAAATACAAGAGACGGTTGTTTAATTTAATGTAAAGATACATCTGGAGTATCGTTAGATACATAATATTTACTCGAACACACAATAAAATATAGACAGTATATATATAGACAGTATATATATATATATATATATATATATATATATATATATATATATATATATGGTAGCTGTACTAGAAATAAGAAATGTAATAGATAAAAATACAATACATAAACAAAGTAGATATAGAAATGTAAAATGTAATTGGTATCTGTAATGTCTGCATTATTAAATAAGTTTTTGACAAAAGTAAGAAAAACAAAAGAAAAAAGAAAATAAATAGTAAATGACTCCCCCATTTACTTCCCTAAAGTAGTTTCAAAGATAGAGATATTAAAATAGACAAAAAAAGAATATCTCTGTCTTGGCAAATGACGGAGGAGATCGGCGATTTACAAAAACAAAACCGACACAATAAACGATACAAAATAATAGAAATACATGGAGAATAAGCAGTTAATCTTATCTTTTAAAATAATATTATACAAATAAAAATAGATACGTTGATAATTAAAAGTATAGATAAGTCTAAGCAATTTCCTAATAATAAATATAGCCGAACAAATGAATTCGCTATATTTAAAAGTTTCTAGTACAAGGTCAAACAAATGGTAAACATTGTATCACTGTTTTGTTCCGTTTAAATTGTTTAAAAATAACGACACCCGTAAAAAATGGTCGAAATAGTGAGGTTGCACTTATGACATACAATTGCAAGGATTTCAGATAAGGGATTTTTTTCCTGGAAAATATAACATTTTGTAAATTTTCCAGGTGGTAGGGTATTTGCCCGCGACTGGATGGCTACCAACCCTGGTCAAGGTTGTTATTGCGGCATACCGCAATAACAACCTTGAGTCGTGTTGTGGCATTAGTAAGCAGGTTCCAGTCTCCCTTAAGAGGGCAGCAGTGCATTTGGAGCATCTTTGATGTTATGATCATCATAGGCGATGGTAACCGTTTTCCATCAAGTGGTCCGTCTGCCTGTCTGCTCAACTCATCCAATAAAACAAAAACAAAAAAAGAAATAAAATATATGGGATTACAATTTCGAGGAAACCACTAAAGTGTATTTAATAATGACGATAGTTCTTTGACTTTTTGAAGCTTTTTTATTTAGAACATAGCCTTGGTTTTTATTTTTGTTTATTTATAATGCTGGCAATATTTGTAGCTAGATTTTTTATTGTTTTAATTTTTTATTGCTAAAATCTTTTTTATTTCAATATTTTTTCAATTGCTTTAATGTAGTAAATAGACTGAGAGTTCACCTGATGGAAAGCGGTTATCGTCGGCTATAGACTTTTGCAACAATAATATCCTGTCGGGTTCGAAAGGGGACTGGAACTTGGCACTGATGCCGGAACACAACTTATGATTGTTATGCTCGCTCACTCTTTATAAAGTGAAACTTTTTTGGAATAGTTGTGATTTCTAAATCGATGAAACGAAAATGTGACACTTAATTAGAGATTAACACATAAAACCTTACCAACCTTATTTCATTCGCAATAAAACGAATTTCTCATTTGTTTTTGTATTTGTTTATTTTGTTGAGCAATAAAGTGTTATCTATTTATCTAAAAGTGACTGTTAAAGCCGATTTCAAATAGGACGGTGTGTCTGACACATCCTTTCTACGTAATTTGTAGCATTATCGTAAACTATCCAAAGACATAATATGACATTTAATTGTATAATAATATATCTAATACTGGTATTATCTAATAATTTGTTGTACTTAGAGTCACGATGAATGAATGAAAACTCTTTATTGTTCACCATAAACTTAATACTAGACTATTGATATGGATACATTTGCATTAGAACAATGGGCGGCCTTATCGCTTATAGCGATGTTTATTTTTTTATTTAATAATTTGTCCTATAGCTTTCTATTTGAAACAGACTGTAATAATTTTCTTTTTAATTTTTGACTAATAAGTTTCGTATTTGTTTAATGATTTATCTCCATTAACAACTAACTTCATTATGTTTTTTTTAAATAAAACAGACAATAGTATTTTCTACACTAATCACTTTGTTCAACTAATTGGTTCTTTTCACGCAGGTAACCTAAATAATTTTCTTGTGGTAAAGAATCAATAGACAACAATAGCAGTACTGTTGTTATTAATCTATGGGAAAATCAACGTGAGAACATGAAACATTGCTTCGAAGTGCTTACTATATATTTAACGATTATTTTTACTACCTAGAACTCGCGATAGCAGTGGAACGTTTATAGGCTGTTATTATTGGAAAGAAGTTCCTTATTGCATGTTACTCGGCGGATGGGGGTTAGACGAAAAAAGTGTTAGCGAAAGAAAAAATGATGACCACTGTAAATTATTATACAATTTTGAACTTTAATGCAATGAAATAACATCTAAAATAATAATATCCATTAGTGTAATATACGCATTTTTCAAAATAGAAACTCTTATTACTATACAATTTCTTCGATGGCCTCCTATGCCTTTCGATGGTTTTCGAAACTTCGTTCCAACCAGATGTCTCAAAAATACCTTATTTGATTGTTAAGAGTTGCGAGACTCGATTTAAAATGCCGTTGGAATTACTATAGAATTTATTAGAACTATACAAACACGTATAACACAGATACAAATATAACTGAACACAATCAGTCCAAACGTAATGCGCGATTCAATAACACGCGCAAAGTCCGTCACTAAATAGATTATCGAATGTATACAAGTCTTGCCTCGCGGCTGGTTATCACTCGACTGCCTCACCCCTCCCTTGGGGCATTGCTTTATACTGTACAAATACAATATATCTACTCGACCGAGTGGACTGAATTTCCAAGAATCATACCTGGCTAATGACTACCATAAAGATTAAAATATACGATGGGTTGTTTTTATAATTAAACATTTTAAACACAAAGTAAACAAATGAAGTCCAAATGCCGAAAGGAAATAAACTGCTGGTGTGAATTGGCCTTTGTCGGTCGTATTACATTATTATTACCATCACCGCAGGGTAGAATAGATAATTTTATTGTACACCAAAGCATAATGACCTCGTAAATTATGGGATACTATGGAGGAAGTTGGAAGTCGTACTCGGACATGTATAGGTTGGAATGCGGGGTGAGGCAGGGGGGGTTAAGCTCTCCTCGCCTTTTCAACTTTTACATGAATCAGTGATAGATGAACTCGGCATAGCACATGTCGGATGTCACATAGATGGGGTGTGAATGAACAACATTAGTTACGCTGATGACATGGTGCTGCTGAGCCCATCTATCGGCGGTCTGAGGCGGCTCTTGTCAATATGCGAGTCGTACGCGGTGAACCATGGCCTTAGATATAATGCTAAGAAGAGCGAGGTTATGATATTTAAAGCAGGCGCTAAATCTTACGATATCATTCCTGAAGTATACCTCTGTGGCAAACCGATATCAAGGGTTTCCAAGTTTAAGTATCTGGGGCACTGGGTAACCGAAGACTTAAAGGATAATTGTGATATAGACCGGGAACGTAGGTCGCTGGCTGTCCAATGTAACATGCTGGCCTGCAGGTTCGCACGTTGTACACAAGAGGTAAAGAAGACTCTTTTCCGAGCGTACTGTCAGTCCTTCTACACGTGCAGCCTGTGGGTCAGTTATACGCAGCGGACATACAGCGGCCTACGTGTCCAGTATAATAATGGGCTGAGGGTGTTGTTGGGGCTGCCGTGGCGGTGCAGTGCGTCGGGGATGTTCGCAGAAGCGCGAATCGATGGCTTTGCGGCCATCATTAGAAAGAGGTGCGCATCCCTACTGGCCCGCGTCCGCAGCAGCCCCAACAGCATTCTCAGTCTTTTTGTAGATCGATGGGACTCGCCACTGCTACGTAAATGGGTGCAACTGCACACCCAGTTAAATGTGTGAGTGAGTTTGTCTGTTAGTCTGCCGCCTCGCGGCCCAGTGGCGGAGTCCATAATAGACCATAACTGAAATCATTGGTATACATGTCCCTTCGTGCCGTGGAGTAGGAATATTTATAATTATTATTGTGACGCGGGTGTAATGCCCTAGTATTTGTTTCATTAATTAATAGCAATTAGTGATAATCATTGTAAACTAATTTGGTAATACATACCTACAGAAGTATAAAACTTCAAAAGATAATACAACTGGCGGCCTTATAGTTAAAAAGCGATCTCTTCTCAGTGACCCTTGGCAGGAATTGATAGTTTTTTAAAACTGACGGTAGTGCAGTCTATATAATAATAAATGATATATATACACAGTGCATATAAGTACGAAAACAATATATATGTCGGCTTCACTCACGCCGGGAGCGAATGACACTCCGAGTATAATACAATAATAATCTGAAATGTTATAATCAAAGTTTATTACACTAGAATTATTACAATTACAATATTAAATATAGCACAATAATAACAGAAATATAAGGACAACTCTTGGAGTTGTCTCCACGCTTGTCAGGTGTCGAGCAGCAATCTGCCCTTCAAGAATACTGCGATTATCGAACAGTAATTATCGACCACAATATACTATGTGCCTTTTGTCCAACAGAGCTTTCGCTCTGTTAAACCGATGAACGTAGAATGACAGTTGTAGACTGTCGGTTTAAGACTGCCCGTCCTCTGCCCGAACACCGCGTATTTAAGGTCCCCGTAGCGCGCTGCAGTGACAATATCCGGTAGTGCTGTGGCGCCACTTCAGTTACACTTCCTGCATTAAACCAACTTTCACCATACGTATTAACTTGCAACATCCGGTTACTCCATTTCCGATATCCGTTAGCTTAATAATAAATGCTTCTACGTTGACATCCGGTTAAACAACTTCCGATTACCACATGAAAGAATACTCCATCAGGTTATTGACTACTTCCGTCACATGGTTATTTTATAATAACAAATACGATTCCTATATATATATATATATATATATATATATATATATATCTTTATATTTCTTTCGGTGGAAACAGGGTCTGTTTGGTATTACTGTTTACGCCGATTTTGAATAATAATAGAGGAGAGTTTGTTATGCTAGCTATGAAAGTCTAAGTGCAATATTGATAAATAATAATGCGTGCAACATTGATGCTTACGCGAGCAAAACTTACAGGTGTACAGGCAGACTACGTAGTGTAAATTTTGCAAATACTTATATTTATTCTTTTCCATACTTTAAATATAGAACTGACATAATAAAATTGTAGCGATGTCCTCTTCGAAAGAGGTAAAAAATCAAGGACATTCAGTATATTTTTTTTACATATTTTTTACTTGTTTTTTTAGAGTTCCATAGCCGTTTTGGTATAAATGGAAACTTTATGTTCAACATGTCCGTCCGTCTGTTTTCAGGAAAATGCGTTTGAACAATATGATTTGAATATTCTAAAAAATTTAGATTTAATTCGATTTCTTCAAGTTATCAAATTACATTTTTGAAGTAAAATAGACACTAAAAGGAGATAAACACTGATACATCTGTACGACTAAGCCTGCGAGAGAATGAGATACGAGTTTTACATTGTGCAGCACAGATCAGACAGGCAATAAGACCGATGATTAAACACAGCTCCACTTTGGACCGAAATAAAACTGCTAATAATATTTTTTAGGGGAAAACAGTGAAAAATTGAAAGTGATACTTACGTGTATTTTGAATTATAATATGTTGACGGATGTGGGCTAAATGAACGTGAGAACTGTACACACACATATTTTTTTATTTCCTTTTAATATTTTTACCAAGTACAAATAATTATTATTGTCAGTTTTATGTCGGTCCAAATTGGACCTATGTTTAATCATCGGTCTTATTGACTCTCTATTCTGTGCTGCACAATATAAAACTCATACCTCAATCTCTCGCAGTTTGAGTCCCATAGATTTATGTGCTTATCTCTTTTTAGTGTCGCTTTTTCGTTTCATCGAGTTTCAAATCACAACGATTGTATAGAAGTTTCACTTCAAAAACATCGGGAATCAAGGACACATCCGATGGTCCTGATAAGCGTCTGCTACCTATAGCGGAACCCTTTGTTATATGTCACCTATCACGCATTTACCTGTTTATTAAAGTATGACATTAGTAACCACTGCAATATAAATGATAAACATTTTTTTAATTACGTAGCAGTTTGTTTACAAGCACAAACATGTTTGGACGTCAAGACGGTAGTGATAGCAGATCGGAGAGGTACATTTTATTTAATTATTTAAGCACTAACTTGTAAACTAAAATTGTACACTCCTATCTTTTTCTGCTCCACCTACATCGCCAGATTGGTTAAGAATTTCTTTTAAGCTAGGGTGCCTGGAAGAGATCGCTTTTAGCGATAAGGCCGCCTGTTGTTTTGCCAAGAAGTGTTGTAATTATGCATTTTGTTTTTGTATTTGTTTTTGGTGAGCAATAAAGTGTTATCTATCTATCTATCTAACTTCTGCCAACGGCTTCACTTGCGTTCTACACGCTCATTTTTTAACGAGGGTAAATCCTTTTGAGGACTAGCACCGCAAGCAAGAAATGCTATTGCCACGCCACGGTTGGGAATACCTATTAAAACCCTTCGGAGTTCCTTCGCCTTTATGTCACGCGGAGCCCAGGTAGGTAGTGGCTCAACAGTCTCATTTACTGCTGATAGAATCCAAGCTCTAGCGCATTCCATCTATCTTTGCGTGGGGCGCTGTGCAACGGACCGCCGTTGCAACCGGAGGTATGTCGTTTCGCCCTTCAGACTTTTTATTTCCCACTAGCTTCTGCAAGCGACTTCGTCCTCATGGTGCGGTTTTTTTAACTACCCCACGGGAACTCTTTAATTTTTCGGGATCGAAAGTATCCTATATGTTGACCAGGGATGTAAGCTACCACCATACAAAATTTCATTTAAATCGGTCCAGTAGTGTCGGAGATTAGCCGGTACAAACAGACGGATAAACAGAGAAACAAGAAATTTGAAAAAAATCTAAATTTGTTCTATTTCACTTCTTACATCCCCTGACTTGGTTTTTAGCATTTTTTTCATTGTACAGAAATTTGACTTCTACAATTTTGTTATATGTATAGATGAGGTTTCTGTGCCACAGTCGAATATGTTTTTATGCATATGAATTAAAGCAAATTAATATTGGTCAGATATTACAGTCCGCTCAACTTATCTGTGAAGTTGTAAAAATTAAAATTATGGCCAAATTGAAATTTTGTTAGATTTAGGGCTGCCAGTTGTAAAAAAGTTATTTCTCTAATATCCACTAGAAATTATCTGAACTCGGGAATCAAACAACAATTATATCCTTAATATGAAACTGTGTTTTATTCATGTTTATGGTAATTATTTGTCATCTTACTAAAATTATTAATTTGCACTTTGTTATGTCGTAAATAATTAATAATAATTATTATTTATTTATTTAAGTAAATTACAATATACAATGTATTTATTCTAAGTACATTACTTGAGACTATAAGTTGTCGGGTTGCCCCCAAACTAGGACAGGCCTGTATTCGGCCATGATATGTTCTCATTTTTTTATTGTATTGATTGGGTGGGTTGAGCTTATTATATTAATTCATGTAATAATTAAAAGTTTTTTTGTTTTTTCGTAGTTTAAGTGCATTATATTAATTTTTTTAACGTATAATGTGATGAGTGTATTCGTGCGTGCGAGTGTGTGTAGTGTGTAAAATTACTGCCCATTTTGTTAGTTCAAGATATTATTTTGTTAAATTTATATTGTTATTTTTGTAAATATCAAAATGTTAACCTATTTTAGAACATAGTTTTACAGTATAGTTATGATTCAGATACTTGAGAGTAATTAATGTGTAAAGCCAATATTCAACAGGTCATTTCTGTCTTTCAATCCGAATGAATCATCTGAAGTTATTTATATAAACATAAACTAGAATCTTTCAATGTAATTGAAGACTATTGTGTCCTTTCAGTTATTAATAATTATTAACATTATTTCAGTTATTAATTGCCTTTCAACCAAAATATTCATTTTTTTTTGTTTTTCAATTTTTTTTATTTATTTATTTCAGCGGTCGAATGAGTGGCAACCCTGAATTATATAATAAAGGTAACTCCCCAACCAGAAGAGATGCAATCTATTACTTAGAACGTTACATACATAAAATATGTTTTAAATCCACTGGAGACAGATCTATAGATATAGGTTGTGCAGATGGTAGTATTACAAGTATTATAAGAAGTTACCTACCTTCAAATTTCGAGAAAATAGTTGCATCTGATAGAAAGGAAAGCATGATTGCATATGCAACACAATGTTATGGAGATAATCGCACTATGTTTAGAGTTTTGGACATAGAAAATGAAATTCCTGATGATATGACAGAAGGTTTCGATCACGTCTTTTCATTTTATACTCTCCAGTGGATCAAAAATCAAGAGTAAGTAGGGTTTGTTTAAACTTGTTGTTTTTTAAACAGTAACTAAAATTGTCTCTAAAGCGAGGGTAGATTCATGACTTTCAATAAGTAATCTGTAAGATTCCATTTTGAAATGATATTCATTATCAGAAAGAAAGAAAATAATGTTTATTTAAAACTAATTAAAATGGAAATTATACATAAGCATTTTAACAAAAGCCAAAGATTAACTTAACTAAACCGGCCCTTTTTTTTATTATGGGAAATCCGTTTGAGGACTAAGAAGCAATAAGGGCAGAACCTTGGGGAGATAACTCGCGATCCGAGTATAGGATTCGCCAGATTGTGGGTGGCACTAGCATGCCCAGTCAGAACTGGTGCCATGCTATTGCCACTCCCCAGCTAGGGATACTCACTAAAACCTCTGGGTGTTCCGTCCTTCGCCTTATGCCAGGGCTATGACCTAGATTCTCTGTAGCCCTGGCAGGCGTGAGCCTCACAAGGCCTCTTCCACTGCCGGGGGAGTACTTGGGTTGGGTTTATATATATGTCCCCGTATGATTTCCTGGATGATTTTAATGGTTAATGTGTTTAGGAATATATTTAAGACTTATTTATAACAACTGAAATTGGTTTTGAGTAGAAAAAGTACATATTCAATTAATTATCGAAGTTTGAAATTCACAACAATGATCTGGTAATTTTGTCGCCGAGACGTTTTTTTACGTTTTTTGACGGGATTTATCGAAATAGGAGACTGTATGTATCCGAAAATTTAAATATGTGGAGTTTTAAACAGTTGGTTAGGTTAGGTTTTGTGTAGACCAAAGCGCACGAGCCGAGCGAGCGAAGCGAGCGTGCCGCGGCAGCGGCCGGCTAGTTTCAAAACCGACTGATAATCGATAACCATTCACTATTTATTTTATACAGGGTGTTTGGCGCATGGACCGACAAAATTTTTTGGGGGATTGGGTGGATCAAGAGCTATCTTTAACCAATAGATACCTACGTCCCAAGTGTCACTGTAATCGAGATACGATTTTTTTTGTTTGTTTTTGAAAATTACCTGTTTCATCGTCTTTAAAACGGCATATTTTTCTAGTTTGTTGTTGTAATTGAACCAAATAACTTCTATCGCAGTCTTTAATGTATGATTATTCTAAATTAAACATTAATTCTTAGCATTAGACAACAAAACGTTCTTGACGAGCTTTCAAACTCTTAAAAATGAATTAATCTATGAAAAAGGTCAAATTCAAAATTAATTATAAAAAAAAACTAAAAGGTATTAAGAATTTCATTTGATTGAAACAAAATCTGTACTTAATATCCTTTCCAACGATATACCACATGGCCTTGAAATTATTCATGTGATCACAAAACAAGGTATTACTCAACCAGTGTCAGAATAAAGAAAACACCTTGTTTGTATTTTACGACGTTTTAATTAAATTTTATTCACAGATTGGGTTCAAAATGACGGCCTCCATTGTGAATGCATGCACGACATCTTTTTCTTATTTCCAGTCGTCGTTTTTAATCGCATTTCTTCTTTCATTATGCGAAAGGCGCTATTTATTTTTTCTATTAAAATTTCCCTTGTCCGTACTTCTGTCGCATAAACAATTTCTTTTGCGCGCCCCCAAACATAAAAATCCAGAGGTGTTAGGTCTGGTGACCGTGCAGGCCAAGGAATCGGACCGCCTCTTCCGATCCACGAATTGGGAAAACAATTGTCCAAATGTTCTCGAACGTCTCGTTGGTAATGTGCTGGGCAACCATCATTTTGGAAAATAAAATCTTTTTCTTCTACTATTGGTAATACCAATTCAGGTAAATCATTTATTAAAAAAGAAAAATAACTTTCTCCGGTTAGGCGCTCCGGTAAGAAATGTGGACCGATCAGGTGTCTTCCAATAACCCCAGCCCAAACGTTCACACTAAACTTACTTTGAAATGAACTTTGCCTTTTATTGCGGGGATTTTGTCCTTTTATCCCCCAATGATGGAGGTTGTGGAGATTCACAATCCCCTCATGATTGAAATTGGATTCATCGGTCCACAAAATTCTTTAAAAAAAAATTGTATCTTCTACGTCTGTATGCATCATAAACCTGCAAAATTCCAGCCGCCTCCTATGATCATCGTCTATGAGACCTAGAACAATCGATTATATCCGTGAGAATTGTACGAACGCGATTTATTTCATCTGTGAGCTGACCCAAAGGCCACAATGAATAAATTATTTTTTTGAACAAAAACAAACAAATTTGTTTTAACTATTAGAGTAAGAATTTACTTGTTAAATTGTTGTACTTGAAATTAAGTTGTAAAAACACATGCAATGAGTGTTGAATTGTTTAAAAAACATACCTTGAACAGGAGTGTAGTGGAATGCATGCCTTCCATCTTGCCGAAGAACTGACCAGACTTTCCAAACCGACAAGTTAAGTCTTTTAGCTACAGCTCGAATACTTGTCGTTGGATTCTCATCAAAAGCTTGTAAAATACTCTCATCCACTGCAACATTATGTTGCCTCACATTGACTCGAGGCTCTAGAATATTTATGCTTCCAGTCTCCCTCAGACGCCGGTAGGTCGTAGAAAACGTCTCGTGGTGTGGTACACGCCGATTAGGATATCGCTCCTGGTAAATTCTATGCGCTTCACGAGCGTTACAATTGGCGCTGCCATACGCCAACAACATATCAGCATACTCTTCGTTACTGTAGTTAGACATTGTAACGAGAACAGTGAAGACAAACACACCAACAGTTTAACAGAATAGTTCAACCAAAGAAAACTTAACAAAAACAGAACGTAACAAAAACAAAGTTAAACACAAATATACTCCAACAATGCAGATGTGAATCGCGACAATACCGATAGCAATGATAGTACAATCTCAACTAATACTAAACAAAGACCACGACACAAATTACGATCCAATGACAGACAAAGACAAGGGATATTTTCATGTGCAAGAAAGAGACAGTGATTACCTGCGTACCATTGTTCTAAAAAACGGGTTCGGTGTTAGAGTGCGTGTTCGTCCCTACTTTGATTTTGATAATTTGGTCACATAAGGAATAATTTCAAGGCCATGTGGTATATCGTTGGAAAGGATATTAAGTACAGATTTTGTTTCAATCAAATGAAATTCTTAATACCTTTTAGTTTTTTTATAATTAATTTTTAATTTGACCTTTTTCATAGATTAATTCATTTTTAAGAGTTTGAAAGCTCGTCAAGAACGTTTTGTTGTCTAATGCTAAGAATTAATGTTTAATTTAGAATAATCATACATTAAAGACTACGATGGAAGTTATTTGGTTCAATTACAACAACAAACTAGAAAAATATGTCGTTTTAAAGACGATGAACCAGGTAATTTTCAAAAACAAACAAAAAAAATCGTATCTCGATTACAGTGACACTTGGGACATAGGTATCTATGGGTTAAAGATAGCTCTTGATCCACCCAATCCCCCAAAATTTTTTGTCGGTCCATGCGCCAAACACCCTGTATATTAGTGAAAAACAGAAGTGAGGTTAGATTGACAAAAATATTAATAACTCAGGAACTATACATTTCCGCCACATGAGAGTTGCAGAAGGGGTAAGTTTTCCTCCCTCCCCCTCCCCCCTTCCCCCTCATTACTTATGATTCCGGGGACATATATGTAAACCACACCCGAGTACTTTTATCCCCCTGCATCTTCAAGCTCTCTGGGCGTCGGGCGGTCTGTAACTCGCCAGACGGGAGGAGAGATGAGCGCGCGCTGAACACGCCGCGCCCGGATCTCGACGGCATGTGCAGGTGAGTGAGAACCCCTGTACCCCAAGGGGTACAGGGCGATGTCGAATAACACCGCCAACAGGACCTCGCTCCGGGTAACTGCGTCCTCCACCAGGCTTCTTAAACGCATGATGGCATCCAATGTGGAGACGCCCAGGGCGGAAACCGAACTGATTGTCCTCCAGATCCGACTCTAAACAGGCCCTAACTCAGCAAATGTTGGTTGATAACAACCAACGCTGGTCTTTCGTTAGTACCAAGCAGTAATGTCACCTTCAAAGAAGAAAAAATAACTAATGAACATTTAGTATTATTTATAATTAGAACAACATCCATCAAAGTACAGACAAAATATACTATCAAAGATATTATCAAATTTTTTATAAACTATTGTTTTGATTCATATGTTTTAGCGAATCATTATTACCATGCAGCATAAGAATACAGTCCACCTTCTAGACACGTTTCTTTCTGGCTATGATCTGGTAAATAGTCTATAAGTAGATTATTTATCTTATGTGTATATTTGTTTATATAGTATAGTTATATATTTATTATTAAAATGTAAGTAATCGTACAATAATTATGTATACCACCATCGCCACTTCTAATCAGCAATATTCTTGCCACGGGTTGTCAGGAAGAGATCGCTTTAAGCGATAAGACCGCTCTTTGTACCCAATTAGAATAATACTAGTACGTAAGTTTTCTGTAATGGTGTACAATAAAGTGTTATTTATCTATCTATTTTCAGTCCATTTCATTTATGGCTGGAATGGATGGATTTAGCAATAAGGCCGCCTTTTATATTACAAAGGTAATATTATATTTATGTATTTGTTTATTATTACGTCACGTACAAGGAATAATTTATTGATACATAATTAGCAAGGTTAAAACTGAATAGTCCTTGTACGTGCCAAAATCTGTCAATATAGACAACAGAAAAACTTCGGAGATGCATCTATGAATATTTTTAGGTTTTACATAGTTTCACGTAGCGGTTAAGACTTCTGTATATATAGTGTTAAGTTTAATGTTAAATTAATTAAGCAATAATTATATAGAGAGTACAAAAAACGACGTCTTATTTTGTACTCCCCTCTGGCGGTTGTCCCTAGCTCCCGCGGCGATGGAGCCTAAGGCTCACGCCAGTGGGGCGTCACCCTCATCCAATGGGGTAATATCATCGACACTCCACACACTTAAAAATCAAATCCCGCATTTATTTTGATGAGAATTATATACAGTGTATATGGAATAACAACACGTTTAATTTTTTTAGCTAATGAATGCTTTTTCCCTTATGCTATAATAACACTTTTTCTTTCTTCCAGGCAAGCGTTTCAGAATATTTACAAGCTTCTCGCAAAAGGAGGTGACTGCTTGCTAACATTTTTAGCTCACACACCTACTTACAGTATTTATCAAGCATTATCCCAAACTAAGAGATGGGCAACACATCTAAGTCGACTCGACGAGTTCTTATCTCCATATCACGATGTTTTGGTAACTATATACATTTTTGGGTTCTGAATACATTTTGAAACACCATAACCCTTATGACAGCTGTCAGCTTGTCCTTATTATGACGGTAATAATTTTTGTTTCTCTTCTTCTTGTGCGCTGTTTGTATCCACTCCATTAATTCTTCAGAAAGTAATTATATAAACTTGCTTATTTATTTTTTATAAAAACTAGAGATTTATTCGTGCAGGAACGGAGAAAGAATACAATTTTCTGCGAACGACACGAGTCCACACTCAGACCAGGTAACTCCGCTTCGCGACGTGGAATATTGGTACGCTGACCAGACGTGCAAGGGAGTCGGCCGAAGTACTCTCCAAGCGGAGGGTGGCCATGGCGTTCTTGCAGGAGATTCGGTGGAAAGGCTGCAGATCCCGGTTCATTGGGAATGGCTACAAGCTGATCTATACGGGTGCTCCTGGTGGGGAAAACGGGGTTGCTATAGTGCTCTCCGAGGAATTCCAAAACAACATTCTGGAGGTGAAACGCTTCAGCGACC
This sequence comes from Dendrolimus pini, assembly GCA_949752895.1. Taxonomy (NCBI): domain Eukaryota; kingdom Metazoa; phylum Arthropoda; class Insecta; order Lepidoptera; family Lasiocampidae; genus Dendrolimus; species Dendrolimus pini. The sequence continues at coordinate 6,120,968 of OX457149.1, read as the reverse complement.
GGCTTATGGTCGTGTCGGTTCTTATTGAAGAGGTTGTGACCCATTGGGTAAGTGCTAACGCGCCACAGGCTGGTTGTAGCGACACTGACAGAATGAGGTTGTGGGATCAAATCGGTGATGTACTGCGTGGCATCCAGTTATCACAGAGAGTCGTTTTGGGTGGTGATCTGAACGGTCATGTGGGTGAGAAGTGGGAGGAATTTGAGCGTGTTCACGGTGGATTCGGATACGGAAGCCGCAACGCAGAAGGGGAGGACATCCTCCGAATGTGTGCGGCTCCGATCTTGCCACCGTGAACACGTATTTCAAAAAGAACTCCGAACACTTAATCACCTACAAGAGTGGGAGGCATGCTACCTAGATCCACTACCTACTCACCAGGAGACACCATATCGGCAAAGTAGCCAACTGCAAGGTCATACCCGTAGAGAGTCTTACGGCATAGCACCGTCTTCTTGTCATGGACCTCTCCGTAAAACCCATAGACAAACCCGTTTGAGCATTGTTGGACCCAAATTAGATAGTGACTGCTTGATGAAGGCAAATCAAAGGAGTTCGCTTAAGTATCCGTCGAGATGTGTGTCGAAGCTGACAGCGAATTAGACCAGAGCCACTGGGACAAGATCCAGGAAGCCATTACTAAAGCGGCAAAGGCAGTGCTGGGTGTGTCTAAGGGTGAACGCAAATGTAACGAGGAGACTTGGTGGTGGAACGACACAGTCCAGAGGGAGGTTAGAGTGAAGAAAACCCTCTTCAAAAAATGGCAAGCGTCCAGATCTCCTGAAGATCGCGACGTATACAGGGCCACAAAACGTGCCACTAAAAGAGTTGTAGCCAGAGCCAGACGAGACCACTTTCGATCGTTGTACGATAACTTAGAATCGTCTGAGGGGCAGAAGCTCATTTATAAGTTGGCACGTTCCAGGATCAAAGCGGCACAGGACATTTCCAAGTGCCGCTGTGTTAAAGATCCTGGCGGTAACCTGTTATGCGAGGACCTTGCGAAGAAAGGAAGGAGAGATGGCACTAGTACTTCCACGAGATGCTGAATAAGCAGCATAAAGAGGTACAGCCACTGAACCTCCCTCCGAATCAAGGACTAGTGCCACCGATAACGCCTGAAGAAGTCCACAGGGCTCTTCACCGCATGAGGAATCTGGAACATGTCGGAGCCGATGGAGTCCCCATCGAAGCTTGGAAGGCGATGGGTCCTCGTGGTGCCCACACCACACCATTTTAACAAACCTTTTTAACCGCATACTCCTCACCGGAAACATCCCGAGCCAATGGAGACTGAGTGTTATCACCTCAGTCTTCAAAGGGAAGGGTTCGGTGCAGGAGTGCGAAAATTACCGCGGAATAAAGGTAATGACCCACACCATGAAGCTTTTTGAGCGCATTATCGACTCTCGGATCCGGCAGGAGTGCACTGTCTCGGGATGTCAATATGGGTTTCGTCCCGGGCATGGTACTATGGACCCTGTTTTTGCCCTAAGGATCATCATGGAGATATACAGGACGAAGAATACGCCTCTGCTTTTCTTGTTTTTGGATCTGCAGAAGGCCTTCGACTGTGTTCCTCGCGTCATGATCTGGTGGGCACTGAAGTCCAAAGGGGTGCCAGAGACCTATATTGACATTATTCGGGACATGTACCGTGATTCAGATTCCATAGTTCGGACCGCTGTTGGTGACACCACACCCTTCCCCATAACCATAGGTGTGCACCAGGAATCTGTCCTTAGCTCGTTTCTGTTCAGCGTGATACTAGACGAAGTGTCGAACAGTATCAGAGATGCGCATGAGCAGCCTCCATGGTTGCTCATGTATGCCGACGATATCGCGCTGGCAGATTCGGACAGGGGGCGCCTGGTGCAACGCGTAAATGCGTGGAAGAGTTCGCTTAAGTACGGCGGTCTGACACTAAATGTGGCGCGCATAGGCGAAGATACGGTCGAGCGCACGGATCAGTTTAAGTACTTGGGATCTGTACTTAGTGCATCCGGGGATATCGACCACGACGTCAAGGCCCGTATCAGAGCAGCATGGGCCAAGTGGCGTGAGGTGACAGGTGTCATTTGTGACCCCAAAATGCCGGTTAAATTAAAAGGACAGGTCTAAATCCATCATTAGACCTGTCCTTTTGTATGAAGCGTGGCCTGTACTTGAGCGACACAAGCAAGAACTGCGTATCACGGAGATGAATATGCTGCGATGGATGTGTGGAGTGACGCGGAAAGACCGGGTCAGGAACTCCCGCATCCGCAGCAGTCTTCATGTCCGTGACATAGCAGACAAACTGCAAGAGTGTCGCTTACGTTGGTACGGCCACGTTTAACGGAGACCGGAAAATTATATGGGGAACAAACGTCTAGCCATGCCGCCTCCGCCAGGTCCCGGTCGAAGGGGAAGGCCCAAGAAATGTTGGCTTGACGTTGTGAAGGATGACATGCGTACCAATGGTCTCAAAAAGGGGGATGCTAAAGACCGCGCTAAGTGGAGTAGAAAAAATAGGAAAGCAGACCCTGGGCGTCGGGGTGAACGCTCCGAACGCAACCGGGAATTAACGCTCGGATGATGATGATGATGATAATGACGATGATGATGGAGTACTTACCGTTAGTCAAATCTTGAAAAATTGTGGATTTTTAATAACGTGATATGGCATGGCCAACAGATAGGTGGACAGACATTAACTTCCGAAGTTCTTAAGATTACGTCACCCTCTATAATTTTTGAACCATGAAGTTACAGAGATTTAAAAATAATTTCAATTGGGCATGCTTACAGATCCTTTATATACTTACAGTGCCTTTATATATTTGTAGTAAGCTGAAGGCAAAATATTCTTTTGAATGTTGTCGGCTAAACAAAATTGCTTATTTAAATAAAAGTATATCTTGTATGGCATCAAAATTCTACATCCGTCTACCAGATGAGCCTTTGAATATAACTATATTACAATTAATGACGACTTACATAATGTATAACAGTGTAGTATTTTTAAATTGATTGTTTGACGTTCAAAAATAATTTATAGTAATGTGACATTGTTTTGTGCTTCTGTAATGATATAGTGTTATATTAATTTAATTGGGTAATTTATTGCTTAACAAGCTTCTGCCCGCGGCTTTGTTCGCGTAGAATAGTTTAGAAAAAAGTAAGTTAAAAAACCCTGTGATTTTGAAACATAATTCATTGGTGCTCCGCTCCTATTGCTCTTAGCGTGATGGTATAACCTAGGCCTATAACCTATTCAAATCAGACCAGTAGTTCCTGAGATTAGCTCGTTCAAGCAAAAACAAACAAAGAAACAGCAGTTTTATATATTATATAAGATAAAACTCTCTCACCGACACCACACCCTGTCAAAATCTTCGCTTCTATTATGTTACGTAGCAGAGAAATTACTTTCAGTCTGTTATAAGCTGTTTAAGTAATTAAAGCTTTTTAATTATCCCACCGGAACTATTTATTTTTTCGGGATCAAATGTATCCTATATGTTGACCAGGGATATAAGCTCCCACCTTACAAAATTAGATGTAAATCGGTCTAGTCGTTTCGGAGATTAGCCGGTACAAACAGACAGACAAACAGATAAACAGACAAACAGAGAAACAAAAACAATTTAAAAAAATCTAAATTAGTTCTATTTTACTTCTTATATCCCCCTGACTCGGTTTTTTCATTGTACAGAAATTCGACCTCTACAATTTTATTATAAGTATAGATTAATTAATGTTATAATGGCCAGACACCATTACAATTGCCTATATTGTACGTCAGAAAGGTCAAACTCATTCCAACAAAGAACAACACTTCGGTAATTTTATGTTTGTGACAGATAATACGATAAATGTTATTCTATTCTATTCTAAGTAATTTAATGTCTACTAAACCAAATATTTTATAATGTATATTTATCATGGACATTTCTTTCACAGGAACCAGATGTTATTGTAGAAGAAATCATGGAGAAAATTGGATTTGTTAGCATTGATGTCAAATGTAAGCAAATGCACTATGCGTACAGAAGCATCGATGTTTTTAAAGGTAGTTTTTATTTAAACTCAAATTAAATCTTGGTAGAAAAGCTTTAAATATTTACAATCGTACTACTTACAAATTCGAAAGAAAACCACAATTTACACAATTTAACCCCCCATATTTCTTTTCACTCCGTTGTCAAGTGTCTCGGGTTGCCCCTTGACCGTATAAAAATGATGTATGAACTTGCTGATCTATAAATTATTCTATGAATTTTCCAAGAGCGCCTTCAGGGCCAAGTCATAAACTATACGAAATAGCGAAAACCATCTCAGTAATCATTTTGATGAATACTATAGTGGTATTATTAGATTTTTGAAAAATCAAATACCCTTGTCAGAAATCGCATTAGCTGTTTTTGAAAAAAAATAAAACACACATATCATTATTATAACAAACTAGCGGACATTGTCCTGCCCTAAGAAAATAATAATCTAGAACCCGATTTCAAAGCCACCTGCCGGTTCCAATTGTGGATATACACCATACGGGGAGCCACTCAAACATACAAAAAAAGTCATCAGATAAAGTCGTCCTCAAGTTATGCACGTACATACATTTTTACAATCCATTTATCTATACTAATACTAGCTGTACCCGGCAGACGTTGTCCTCGGCAGATATTTAAGATAATATATATTAAAAATAAGATATTATAATTAAAAATAGCTTTAGAAATAAGTTATTTTATACTTTTTAGTTTTTGAAGTCGGTTTTTTTTAAACGAAGTTTTTTTATGGTTTTTAGTGTGAAGTCCGTTTTGTTTTTTTTAAATCGACTCTTATGTTTGGTTTTTCATTTTTTCATAAGAATCGAACCTTAGAAGTTGCACTGTAATCCTATTTATGCTTTTTAGTGTGAAGTCGTTTTTGCTGTTGTTAAATAAATACATTATATAAATTTTCTTTGTATTTCAGATAAAATAAGAGCCATCAATCCGTTTCACGCAGCAGGCGAGGAATTCGAAGAGTTTCTTGACGACTGCGTAAACGTTGCAAGAAATATGAATATGGTTGCTTATAGCGAAGACAAAAAGACGGAAGTTGTAAACAATAAATACAATCTTTTGGTAGTTTATGGAAGAAAAAATTAAAATTGTTTAAATATTTAATATGAAAGATATTCATTTGTTGAAGTGAAACTTCTATATAGAGGGTATTAGGATTTTTTCTGGTCCGAAAAAGCGTTACGGCTGTGGGGAAAGGCGGCATAGTTTTAGAGTTGACGTGATGAGAGGCGGCATAATGTTAGAATAGACTATCGATGTTTTTATTGGTTCCGGGTCGAATTCAGATTTTTTGTTTGATAAAATAAAATATGTTTAAATAAAAAATGCATTCATTAAAATGTAAGGTACATTTTCACAACAACCAAACCAAATCATAATTTGCAGTAAACCTGCGAAAAATCGAAATGTGTGCTGGGACACATAGTAGAAGTGAAACTTCAACGGACAAGTGGAAAAAGGAATGGCAACGGATAAGTGGCAAAACGAATCGCAACAGACAAGTGGAAAAACGTATGGCGACGGACAATGGGCTAAACGAATCGCAACAAAAATTTAACTTAAAGTTTTACGGGCAGATTGTTAATGTACTTGTCCAATTTCAAAACCTGCCCGTAAAACTTCAAGTTAAAATTTTGTTGCGATTCGCTTTGCCACTTGTCTGTTGCAATTCGTTTTGCCACTTGTCTGTTGAAGTTTCACTTCTACTATGTGTCCCAGCACACATTTTTTATTTATGGAAAACCTACAGCTAAATACATTTAATTAGATAACTAGAATTAATAAAAGAAAGCCAATGACAGATTTTCACGAATAAGTTATTGGTTAAAAGTAACATGCAGACGTAAAAAAGGCACCGAAATGCTCAGTCACTATTGAAAAATTTAAGGCTTAGACACCGCTTGGCGCCTGAAATAGAATAGAATAGAAAACACTTTATTGTTCACCACATACACATAAAATAAACAATTTACAGTATTTACATTAAACAGTAAAAGTAGGAGCAATGGGCGGCCTTATCGCTTTAGAGCGATCTCTTCCAGACAACCCGGGCTGTGGATTTTATGAACAGGAAATTCGCAAGTGTATGACGGTGGTGTGCTAATTAAATACACATATAATATCACATAATACATATACCTAAAATGAAAAAAAAAGAGAATAAACAATAACACATATTAATATTATATATATACTAATATATACATCATTAATAAGTGTATAGCAACCGCAATAGCTATACAATATTAATAATAGTATTAATACATAATATATTAATATTCATTACAAATTGGTCGATGACATCGTATCTACTTACATCTATCTATATCTATATGTTCGTTAGTCTCGATAAAACTTGAGAACGGCTGTACTGATTTGGCTAATTTTGGTTTTGAATTATTTGTGGAAGTCTAGGGAATGTGTAAAAGGTGAGTAAATATGAAAAAAATGCTTGGAATATAGTAAAAACAACAATTTCGCTTTCCCTTAGAAACGATTCCTAGCTGTCAAACATTTGATGTTCGTCCCGTCGTTCAGAAATTTATGTTTTTTATTTATTGATTCTGAGGCGGTACGACGTTTGCCGGGTCAGCTCGTTATTCAAATAATTACTTGCTCGCACTAGAAATGAGTTTTGTCTGTAATATGTAAAACTTAAAGGTATATTTATGGGTTGATTAAATCGTATAGACTTAGAACTGATTATTATTATGGGATAAGTGTCATAAATCGCAGTCTGTTGGAAACGTTTCTAAACGCTGACCGCATTCATCTGGTGGATGAAAACGCTAATATAAAAACCAATTTAATTAATTTTTGAAGTGAAACTTCTTTACAATTGTTGTGATTTGAATCTGGATGAAACAAAAAAGAACGCATAAATATATAGGACTAAACCTGCGAAAGAATGAGATACATTATATTTAATAATTTAAACACTTTGCTCATACAGATAGAGATGGAAATGTTTTGAAGTTTTTCGTTAATACTTCAAATTTCGTGTTTTGAGGTTTAAATATATTATAACGATATAAATGTATTAAACGTGACGTCACGAAATTTAGCATCCCTCCCACCACTTGTCACACTTTATTTCACTTCTACTGCGTGTGAACTGCACACACACGCACAATTATTTATTATACACTTTTAACTTACAAATATGGATAGACTTGTCAAGTAAAGTTGCGGTCTTGAATGCGGATACGATGGCTAGATGTCAATTTATACGTTTACGTTGTTTGTCGTTAAGGAGTTTTAATGTATGTCTTCCATTTTTTTAGCAAGGGGAAATTCGATTAAGGATTATCCAATGCGAGGGAGACGCTGTAGGGCTTTGTAGGATTCGTCACATTATGATGGTGAGGTGGAACACTTACAAGAAAATAGATGGCGCTGTGCAATAATCGAGGTGGCTAACGATTACCGACACGTACCCTATGGTACACATGGCCGTATGGGCTAAACGTATTTTGTACGGGTCAAATGTACTGACTCACACGTCTACTGCTCATCGCTACACCCCATACGGGTCTCCCTACCAAAGGATGGGATAGGTGAATGGTATAGGGTGAGAGAAGTGGTGGGTCATCGGAATCCTCGTACGAAACACGACTAGTTCAAGGCTGACCGTTTCACACCTATATTCTGTGAGATCGTGTTATCACACCGATGGACCAGACTCTAAGAACTGTAATCAATGGCTGTACCACGTCATGATCTATTAAACAGTTGAATTTTATTATTGTATCTTGTATATATATATATATGTATATAATTTATGTGTATAAAGTATAGTTATATATTTATTATTAAAATGTAAATAATCGTACAATAATTATGTATACCACCGTCACCATTTCTAATAAGCAATATTTCTGCCACAGATTGTCTGGAAGAGGTCGCTTTTTAGCGATTAGACCGCCCTTTGTATACAATTAGAATAATACTAGTTCGTAAATTTTCTGCAATGGTGTAAAATAAAGTGTTATCTATGTATGTAATAAAAACAAAAAAAATATGTTTGGGGAAGAAAGTACCAAATATTAACTATTTGGGGAGGGATTCCCCTTTTTTATTAATCAGCCTTTGATGTGACTATTCACACAGCAAAGTAAGCAATTGAACACCGTCTACACTACGCCTCTTATACGATAATACTACCCTACAAAACAATAACATTGCATAATTGCTAATAATAGCAATTACATCATAGTGTTGCCAGGATCACAAAAACAATTATAATAATTAGTTACTGATGCACTAAATTATCTAGACGATGATTTAGTGGGCTTATAAAATTAACTAACCGGTAGTAAATGATAATTTAATTATAAATCGAATCATCTGATAAATCAACTAAAAATATTATCTATGACGATTGTCTATGTCATATTAATATACACTATGGTTCTCATGACTACTGTGGCGGACATCTTGTAACAGTTGAAAATACGCATGTACTACGTCAATAACAGAATCGATCATGCATTAACAGTTAAATCGATATAATAACAGCTATAACGGTTACAATCCCAACCGTAATAGCATCGGAGCGTGAAAACGTTGGTGCAGTAATTAAGTCGATTTGTACTTCATAGCGCACTACGATTGTGGTAAAGGCGTATGGTGTATGCGATAAGGCTAAAGAGATAGCGGTAAATACAGCGTTTTTAGGATTGTTAATAATTTTATTAGAAAATTAAACCTTATTTTTCTTATTAACCCACTCCTTATCCTATTATTTGGAGTCAGATCTCCTCACTTTCCAGTGCCATAAGGTCTTGGGTTATTGGTGCAGGCAATTTGATCACCACGATAACATATTATCGACTACAAAATTACTGTACAAACAATGGTAAAGACTTAACTCACCAGTTTGAAAGAAAGAAAAACGTTATAAGTATAAAACAATGTTATAAAATTGTTGATATTTTATAAGTGACACGTCTTTAAAATCATAAACACATATATCTATAGGACTAAACCTGCGAGACAATGAGATACGAGTCTTGCATTGTGCAGCACAGATTAGAGAGTCAATAAGACCGATGATTAAGCATTGTTCCAATTTGGACTCAAATAAAGCTGATAATAATATTTTTTTGACTAAAACAGTAAAAAAAATTAAGTGAGACTTAAGAAGTTTATTTTGAATTATAATATGTTGAGTGTTGACGGATGTAAGTTAAAGAAATTATATTTATATTAATAAAGGTTACAGAAGAATTATCTGCGAGTATAATCTCTGAGGTTTCACTTCAACTGCGTATGACTGCAAATACACATATTTTTTTATTATTGACGAATAAGTAATAACGTAATATTAAAATAATTATTGTTACAGTAATCCTAATTTGGTATTGGTGTGTAGTGTAGTATTGTTTATAAATGATAATCTAAATGTTTAAATTTTATAATTAAGAAACTGGAACAATGTCACTTGAATTAATTTTAATTAATTAATATTATATACATTTTCACGCTAAGTAGGCAAAAAAAAGGTCTGTCTGTCCTTATCTATATTGTCATTGTAGCGGACAAAGAGCACACAGCTCACCAGCCCACCGGAACACACAATCTCTCCGCGCTCCGCATACCGCCGACGCCCATAGCTTACGCGGTTAGCAGCTAGGCGTCGGACGGAACATGGGATATGATAAGCGGCCTTGGAGGTCGGAGAATGCACACATATTGCGCTTTATGCCATCAATACGCACTACTCTACGGTCTGCCATTCAGCATTATATTCTATGTCTGTAACTCGTCTATGTATAGTTTTAATTTAATTGTAAACAACGAAATAATAAGTCATACAGTCCACACCGAGTTTTATTTGTAAAAGCAACCGCTAATAGTCATCATAAATGTAACATGTTTTTACACATAAATAAATTGGAATTGAAATGGTTTTTACCAGTGGTAAAATCAAAAGTAAAAGTGGGAAATAGCTGCCAGAAGAGAGATGTGAATAAAGAAATACGTAACTGAGTTCGTCTTATATAAAATCCGACTTAATGTCTGTATTCACATGAAAATCAATTACCTAGTAATGTAATTGGACTTCCATCTGAATTAACAAACTCAAGGCAGTAATTATCTTGAGTTTTCGTTGAATGAATTGAAATGCGATACTTGTAACTTTTCGACGAGCTTCCGTGTATAGAGTGAGCTGTGTACAGTGTGGAATTAGTAAAAGAAGGTTAAATTTTCACGGTTTCAATATTGTAGAAAAAGCCGTACTTAATTACACGGGTTCACTTTCGTCTTTCAATATCAATAGAAAGAGAACAAAACAAATATTTAAATAATAAAGTAACTCCTTGTGGCACTCGAGGACTGCCGCGGAAAAGCTATTACATTGCATTTTTTATCAACTTATGTAATTATAATTATTTATTTATTTATTATTTATGCAGTATATTTTTTTCTTTGATATTAATTCAAGTTACACTTTTTGAGTGTGGTTATTGTACGTTTGCCTGATTTTGGTATTTTGTTAAATACAATAGGTACATCACTATATAATTTTGTACTACTATTCCGTCACGATGATATCGAGAAGATATTCTGGATTTAGTAGAATACGAGTTTCAGGCACTGTCGTATTTTTTTTTCATTTTTAGTTTATTTTCAATAAAAAATCAATTACATTACCAAATTGCATGCAGGCTGCAAATTATACCTTTTAACTTCTGTTTTATATACTTAATACACTTTTTTTGTAATGTAAATTATAATATGAATTAATTGAAAAGATTGGATTAACCAATTTTTGTATTAGGACTTGCTTTATTTACCACTTTTATTAAAGTATATATACACCAAATCTCTTGTGAATTCGTTTAATACGTTTCCATTGATTCCTTGATGATAGCGCCATATCTCACCGCATACATGTACCATCACCTATAACCTACTTCGAATATAATTGTAACACCAAGATATTGAAATATCAGAATTGGGCCCCAGGTGTTGCAAATTTCATAATATTAGTAACGGTAACTACTTTCCATCAAGGTGGACCGTTAACCTGTTAACAGGTTTTCTTGTAAATAATAAAAACACTTAGAATATTAATGGCCTACCGTTATTTAGTTCAGACAATTATTTTAACTATTAACCGAGCGAGACTCCATTGAAATTCGGTGCCAATATTAAAATTAAATTCAGGCATTTGGACTTTATTAGGGTTGGCGCGAGCCAAACGGTGTAATTAGACTTTGAAATAATTTGAAAATTCTTACTTGTAATTTCATTTTAGACTAAAAGGTTACCGTAATATATATTTTTTTGGAAGGAGTATAACAGACAGGCAGGCGGCCCACTTGATGGAAAGCGGTTACCATCGCCTATGGACATTTGCAACACCAAAGGTGCTACAAATGCACTGCTGCTCTCTTAAAGGAGACTGGAACCTGGTCACTAGCGCCGGAATACAACTCATGTTATGACGACATACTTTAGATCAGGGGTGGTAGCCATCCAGTCGGGCAAATGCCACCTGGCTGTGGGTTGCTTTGTCGCCTCTTACGACAGGCCACCCGCCCGTGGGAAATTGTATTCTTTCTCTGTTCCTGCACGGATATTATTATATATATAAAGGATTATATTAAGATAAAAGAATAAATTAGGTAAGTTCTTGACAGTCTGCACACAACAGTTTTGTAGTTTTGGTAGTATAACCGAAAGATGGAAGTAAAATTAGTTGCTGTTTATACAAAGATGGAAATTATATTTTTACTATTTTTATTTATTAATTTAATCATATATTTATTTTATGCATATGCCGTTACATGTCTTTGCTTTGATTTTTAGGTCCATTTCGAAACAAAATCTCGGTATCTTCGTCGTCAGCCCGAGATTTGAATTACTAAGGCGAGGAATCAGTGCATTTACTCTGCACGAGTATTATTTCTTAATAATAGCTTTATCTGGCATTTCCTTTAGCTTTATCATTATTCTGAGCGTTCCTAAACTTGCCAACCCTAACTTCTGTATGAGTTCCGTAAAGTTTTCTCCGAGGCGTGTTGGTGCGAAATACGATAAATCGCTTCCAGAATGGGATCGGAAAACTTTCTATATATTAAGCACACTCTACTCTACATACTATGGAGTACATAAATACTTCGGAACTTTGGAATTTATTTTCTTGACTTAATATAAATAAATATCATCATACCAATACACTTCTGTGATATTTTACGTGAAAATATTAAAATTGATGCCAAATGTTTACGGGATTTTTCGAACGCAAGAATCTGGCCGCTAATGCCATAATGGAACTCAAGGGTGTTATGACGTCATATTCTAGACCAGGATAGACCAAACGGGCAAATTCCTTATCACTTCACTGTATTTTTTCCACCTTTTCCTAATTAATTGGGATCGGCACGATATGTCTCTTCCTTTCATACTCCTCTATTCTGACATAAGTCCTTTCTTACACCACAAATGATCATTCATCATACCACTTGTCTAAGTGTTGTTAGCTATCTAAGGGTTGTTTTGTTGCCTTTTACATTAGTCCGCCCGGCCGCAGGAGTTAGTACTTTTCCTCCGTTCTTGTACGGATAGGAAACAGTACTCTTCTCTCTGAAGCTAAGCCGTGGCACATTGGCACATGCTACGTATTAACTTATAATTTAAATTAATTATAGTAATTATGGGTGAATGTCGACCACTGTCTGACCACTTATTATACTTAATAGACATATATAAATACACCTATTAATATACATACATATATAAAGTTTTTTTATTATATTGCAGGAGCAGACATACAGGCGGCCTTCTTGACGGAAAGCGGTTATCATCGCTAATGGACATTTGCAACAACAAAGGAGACTGGAATCTGGTCACTTATGCCGGAACACAGCTCAAGGTTGTTATGGCGAAATACTTTAGACAGATTTTATATTGTGTCGATGTGTATTATTAAAAGATATACCGAAGCGGTGCGAGTCAGGGAGCGCTGTCCAGCAATCCAAGCTCGAATTTAAACGATGAAATATTCAAAGGGAACTTTTTGTCCTACTTTGTCAAATCCCAAGTTTCGTCGGTGTCAATAAAACTGTTAATAACGCAGTTTTGTGGCGAGAGCCTACATCCCGTGGGTATATAAAATATTTAAGCGACAAAGGCGTAAACGTTTTATATCTTTCGGCCGGTTCCGTCGCATTGCAGTGCGATTTGTATGCCGAAGATGCGACGCTTATATTTTAAAAGGTCGAAACAAACGACGTACTTTCTGACCTGTTTAATCAGTCAGTCTGATGATATAAGCGCTCGTGTAGACGGCATCGCTACCACTACGATGTTGATCTGTGAATTTCTGTATATGAGCGTTGTCCGTTCTCCCATACCGCCGTCCCGACGCTGGCACCCGTTTGACAGTGAAAGTACAGTAGCAGCGCGGTCGCACCTAGTCTATACAGTTTTGCGATAAGGTGCCAGTGTCATATTTATGCACGTGAAAAACAATAAAGCATAACTTAAGAGCCTGTATACTACTAATTCAAATCGGTGTTTCACATAATTTACCCCCGCGCAACCAATGTTTACTTCGATGGGACAGCGCCAATTTAAGGCGTGCGTGCGTGTGGTAAAATATTGTATATCACCGAACATAGGCTACGTAACATAAATAGGTGTATACGTAGCTAACGAACATTGCACGGCACCGATATCACACTATTCATGCGGCTGAGAACAAGAGGAAGCGAGACAAAACATGATAAAGTGAGAGAAGTTCACGCGGATAATACGTATTGAAAATTCGACACGAGGTACTAAACATGTTTGGCCTAGTGGTTTTCTAATACTAAGGTAGTGAGGAGGTTGAAGACTCGATCCCGCCGCACACAGGTGGTTTTTTTTTTCTCTTTTTGTAACTAATTTTGATACAGTTAAACTTTATTCTAATGATATTAGTTTTTAGATGTAAATGTTATAAAAATCATTTCATTGTATTATGGAACAACAATGAATTCATAATATCCCTATTGATATTATAAATGCGAAAGTAACTGTCTGTCTGTTTGTTCCGTTTTCACGGAAAAACTACTGGACCAATTTGGCTGAAATTCATTTGATATATATTTTCGATGCTGAGAATGAACATAGGATGCTTTTATCCCGAAATATGGAATAGTTTCCGGGATAAAAATATATTTGTCTTTTTGTTTGTTATCCTTTTACGGAAAAACTACCGAACCGATTTAGTTAAAATTCGGTATAATGGATTTATGTAATCAATATTATGGGTTATCCCAAAAAATGGGGTAGGTTTTTTGTGATTTTCCATTTTGGTCATTGCAGCCATTTCAGTCATTTCAACCATTTGGGCCATTTGGGCCATTTCAGTCATTTAGCCATTTCGGTCATTTGAGCGATTTGGGCCATTTCAGTCATTTCGGTCATTTGGGCCATTTTGGTCATTTCGGACATTTCAGCCATTTCGGTAATTTCAGCCATTTGGGCCATTTCAGTCATTTTGGCCATTTAGGCCATTTCAGTCATTTTGGCCATTTAGGCCATTTCGGTAATTTCGGCCATTTCAGCCATTTCAGTCATTTCAACCATTTGGGCCATTTCAGCCATTTCGGCCATTTTGGTCATTTCAGCCATTTCGGCCATTTTGGTCATTTCGGCCATTTGGGCCATTTCAGCCTTTTCGGTCATTTCAGCCATTTGGGCCATTTCAGTCATTTTGGCCATTTAGGCCATTTCGGTCATTTCGGCCATTTGGGCCATTTCGGTCAGTTCAGCCATTTGGGCCATTTCAGTCATTTTGGCCATTTAGGCCATTTCAGTAATATTGGCCATTTAGGCCATTTCAGCCATTTCAGTCATTTCAACCATTTGGGCCATTTTGGCCATTTAGGCCATTTCGGCCATTTGGGCCATTTCGGCCATTTTGGTCATTTCGGCCATTTGGGCCATTTCAGCCTTTTCGGTCATTTCAGCCATTTGGGCCATTTCAGTCATTTTGGCCATTTAGGCCATTTCGGTCATTTCGGCCATTTGGGCCATTTCGGTCATTTCAGCCATTTGGGCCATTTCAGTCATTTTGGCCATTTAGGCCATTTCAGTAATATTGGCCATTTAGGCCATTTCAGCCATTTCAGTCATTTCAACCATTTGGGCCATTTTCATCCAAATCGGTTCAATAGTCTGTCCATAAAAGGATAACAAACAGAAAGACAAATATGCTTTAGGATATTTTTTCGCGGAACCCTAAAAACGTAGCGTAAGGTACTTCTTATAACATCAGCTATCTGCCATTTAAAATTACGTCAAAATCGATCCAGCTGTGTCCGAGATTAGCCGGAACATCCAGACACACAGACAGACAGACAAAAATTCTATAAATAGCATTTTCGGAATCTCCTGGTCCGATTTTTTTAAATTTATTTTGAGATTTCAAACAGGCACTTCACTTTGCATTTTTGGAATCTCCTGGTCCAATTTTTTAGTTTTTATTTTGACATTGCAAACAAACCATTTGTTTATCTGTATAGATAAGAACTTTAAAATAAATTATAATAGATAAAACATAAAAAAATTAGAGAGAAAAATGAAATGAGCACTCGAACCATGAACTCTAATTGTACGTGTACTAGTATCAACTCACTCTACCACAATAACATTGGAGAAAGTATTGAAAGTTTTGTAATATTTATAACTCTACTTATCCACGTGTCAACGTAATTTTCTATGAAGAATCATAGATGGCGCTTTCGAATTTTAATGTTACCGGTAAGATTGATTTAAATACGTTTTATTGTCAATAGTATAAAAGTCCAGATGAAATGAAATATAAAAATTTAGAAAAGTATTTTTATTGCATTTTATAAAATTATTTAGGAAGAGAAAAAGAGCATTTTATCAACTTTCATATCAAAATAAAAAATTCTTCTAGATCAAGTGAAACTCGTAGGGTTCGAACCCACACAGCTAGTGATTTAGACCAGACCTCTAGCGTATACGCCAAACAAGTATAGCGCGACCGCTTCAAAATTCTTGTTATTATTGCTCCTTCGTTTATTTAAAATTATTTTTCAATGGCGGTCGCGGAGCAGAGCAGCGCGTGCAGTTTAGACGAAAGCCTCGGGCGTTATGATAAATTCCATACATTGGGACCGGCAGGCGGGATTTTTGCAGTCATTTTTAATAAAATAATTAATTACTTCCAAATTAAGTTAAGTAACCCAATAAAAGATCTATAATTGAATTTGTTATAATATAATATGTTACTGTTATTTATTTTAGCGATGTACGATTAACAGTAATAACAATAACCAAGATTGAATAACTCGTTTAGAGGTTACTTTGCAATTATTTTCTATAGAGAAAATTTATCGTAAATGCGTTCTGAGTACAAAGTTTACGTCAGAAATATGATCAAGATTGACATATATTTTTTTCACCGCAATAAAGTGTGTATAACTACTGTAAAAATGGTTGAGAAAATGATCTAAAAACGCATTCTGTCTGATATCACCTTGTTAAGAAGCAGAGCTAGCTCCGTAGCCATTATGGAAAAAAATTGAAGCTTATGAATGAATGAAAACTATTGTTCATTATAACTTAAACCTATACATTTAATTTAAATTACAACAATGGGCGGCCTTATCGCTTATAGCGATCTCTTCCAGGCAACTTGGTATCGGAGATATTACAAAAAAAAGAAATTGGTGGTTTAACTCCATTAAAACTAATTCAATCGTAATTCTAAAAAACCAAAATAATATCAATAATAAACTAATATAAATATAAATAATTAAATAGATTCTAATAATATAAATTACATATACTTATAGGTGAACAATAAAAAAATCCCTAAATTGCAACAAATTGATATTGTTATATTACAACAGATCGTCTGTCTGCCAATGTACCTTTAATATTATAGTAGTTTTTCGGAAACTATTAAGTCTATAATAATTATATAAACAAGAATAAGTATTCATAGTTGTTACGTACGGGCAATATTTGTTTATAATTCGACGAAAAATATAATATCACCAAAAATGTAGTAACAAGATCCTGTACTGATGCCGAAGATATGTAGTCTGCGTCACTGCACCTGTTAATCCTCATCTATGTAGACTCAGTAGTTTCTAATTTTACAATTTGGGCCACCTACATATCTGTAAACAAAGCACATTTATAACCCGCCGACGTTTTAGATACTAAATTGAAACTTTTTATGACTGGCTTCTTTTGTTTTCTTTGTGTTTAAAATTTGTGATTGGAAAACAGCCCATTGTGTATTGTAATCTTTATGGTAGCCATTAGCCAGGTGTGATTCTTGGAAAATTCAGTCCACGCGTCGAGCAAGCATATTGTATTTGTATAGTATAAAGCAATTCCCCAAAGAAGGGGTGGGGCAGTCAAGCGATAACCACAAGCGAAATGTGTGTGTGTGTGTGTGTGATTTCGGTTATATATATAATGACGGGCTTTGGCGCGTTGGTTTTGGGCGTGTTATTGAATCGTGCATTACGTTTGTACTCGTTGTGTTCAGTTATATTTGTACCTGTGTTATACGTGTTTGTACATGTACATGTACATTGGAATTAGTATAATAAATTCTATACTAATTCCAATGTCATTTTAATTCCAGTCCTGCAACTCGTAACACTAAGATAAATTACCGTAACATACAAAGACGCAAAGGCGGACGCAGGCAAGATCAAAATTTAAAAGTTCCACAGAAGTGGAACTCATAAAGACTTCATTACTGCCATTTTACCATAAACGACATTTGGACGAAGTATATTTTTATTGCAAAAGATATAAATATTCAACTGCGATCTCGTTTTAACACTTCCAGTTTTTGATTCGAACTAAAAATGAAAGTTTTAAAACAAAATAGTTTAAAATACCTTTTGCAATAAAAAATATAATACAAGGTGACCAAGCCCGTCAATGGGGTAATTTCATACACCGCCCGTTTTTTAAACGGATTTTTTTATTGCAGAACTTCAGCAGACAGGCTGAATGCCCTCTTAATGGAAAGCGGCTACTATCGCCTATGGATAATTGCAACACCAAAAGCTACAAATGCATTGCTGCTCTCTTACGGGAGACTAGAACCTGGTCACTAATGCCGGAACACAACACAAGGTTGTTATGGCAGTATACTTTAGACCAGGGGTGGTAACTATCCAGTCAAGCAAATATCCTACCACCTGGTTGTAGGTTGTTTTATCGCCTCTTATGACAGGCCACCTGGCCGCAGGAAATTCTATTCTGCGCGTTTCTGCACGTATAAAAAATTTAACGGAACGCAAATTTACGCCAACTACAATTCTAAAACAGAATTCAATGGTGTCTTAGTTTTACTGATTTTTTGTTGACGTAACTATTCAAACACGGAAATAATGAGAGGTGTATAGAGTTCCCCACCGACGGACTTCGCTGCCTTGACTATTAATAGGTCTTTACGTCGTAAACGATAAAATGGTAAAGGTAAAGGCTCGATATATTGAACGATATTACAAAGAAACATAACCCCAAAAATAACAACAACAACAATACTCCTTATTGTACACCAACTTAAAACAATAGCACATTTACATATCTTGCAATTAGGTAGTAGTACAATTGGCGGCCTTATGGCTTAAAGCAATCTCTTCCAGGCAACCCTTGGATGCTGGACAAGTATCTTAATCACTATAAATGGCTGGCCTGCAGCTAAGACTATACTAAGGATTATATATATATATATATATATATATATACATATATAGGTACGTACGTACATAGACATACACAACAAGTAATACATATTATGCAGTTGTATAGTGCTCCCTCATAAATCTGTTGAAAATGTGGATCGATTTAGCAGAGCGCACGTCTGCCGGCAATGCGTTAAATACACGTTTATTAAATTATATTCAATATGCCATTTAGAGATGCTGAAGAACTTTCACGATTTATTCGCTAGTCACCTACTGACCATCATTTGAAAATAGTTACCTTGATCACTTACGCCCTATACAGACAGTACGCGCACACGAACCCTTTCATGCATACTCGAATATAAGTAAATACCCCCCCCCCCCCCCCCCTAAACACACACACATACACACCCAACACAAAAGCGTATTGTTCTTACTGACATCTTTGAATATTAAATTGACATTTTTAATTTAACAACAAAAAAATTTTTTTTTTCTACATATAGATTTTCACTACACAAAGACATTGCATTAATGAACTATCATCAATGATATGAATCATGAATTATATGACCGAAGCGAATCCTACAGCGGGCCGCCAAACAGACTCTAAGAGACCTAGTGCTGAAACATTTGTTTGGGACGCCATGTGTAGTGTTCTCTGTAGTTTAGTCATTTTATATAGGTACCCTGTACTACTTATTTACATGCTAATAAATTTCATTTCATTTAATATTGAAACAAATTGCAATAATTCTCTCACCAATGGCCCAGTTTCCGTTGACATAAATTTAATAATCGAACGTCCAAACGTCAATCGCGTGCTTTTAAAAGTCACTCGGTGACTGTCATGTCATCATTGCTTATTCAATCGAGCATTTATTTGCATTCTGGGGACAGCGTGAACTCGACGAATCGAATTTCTATTAAATTATGTTCATGAAAGTCTATTAATTAATTAATTCAACGTTTGACTAGCAGATTCGAAATAGCGATGAACTTTTTATATATAATTTTCTAACATGAAATTTACAATGACTTAATAAACTAATACAATAAAAGAAAACTTGACTTTTTTATATTGTACTAGTGGTCACTAGTACACGATCCGTCACCCGTCTAGTACTACTAGTACTGGACGGGTGACTACCCGTGGTCGTAATTCGACCATAATAATTAATGTCAAAGACTACTTCTATAATCACAGAATTCGCCAAGGCGACACTGTTAATTTGACTTTAACAATAAACAAAAGAATATATATGCGTGTCTGTGTCACATAAATGGTAGTGTGTGTAATTTTTTTATTGATTTAATGTATTTTTTATGCATATTTTTTTAAAATATTAGCATTCGCCACTTCTTCTCTATATAAACTACTAGCGGCCCCAGCAGACGTTGTCCTGCTTTGAAAAATCTAGAACCCGATCCCAGCGCTACCTACCGGTTCCAGTTGTGGATTTAAACCATCCGGGGACCCACTCAAATACACAAAACAAAATCATCAAAATCGCTCCAGGTGATTAGGAGGATTCTAGAACCCGATCCCAGCGCCACCTACCGGTTCCAATTGCGGATTTAAACCATCCGGGGACACCCACTCAAATACACAAAAACAAAATCACCAAAATCGCTCCCGGTGATTAGGAGGATTCTAGAACCCGATCCCAGCGCCACCTACCGGTTCCATTTGTGGATTTAAACCATCCGGGGACCCACTCAAACACACAAAAACAAAATCGCTCCCCGTTGTTAAGAGGATTCTAGAACCCGATCTCAGCGCCACCTACCGGTTCCAACGGTATAAAAACTATCCTATCTTTTAAGTTGGATCAAACTGCACACGGTGTGCAAATTTGATTAAAATCGGTTTAGAAGTTTAGGAGTCCATCGCGGACAAACATCGTGACAGAAGATTTATATATATTAAGATAAGTGTGCGAAATAAAATAATCCTCCATCCTCGCCATTTTTCGTAAAAAGGGGTACAAAGTTTTTGCTTCAGGTATTAACTAGAATACTGAAACTAGATCACCGTCTTCTATGAGTAAGGTGACCAGAAGGTTGGCTACGTTTCCTTGCTGGATCGCTACACTGATCCGTGGTCCGAGGTAGGCCAACCCTTTGATCACCTGAAGAGTCAATGACTCGTTTTGAAATTTTTTGGTTTTCTCATGACCTCAGAACCCCCGCGGTCCAGGAGTCTCAACAGCAAACGAAATGTGGAGTATCAATGAAACCTTCAAAACCTTTCCAAATCTTTTTCTATTAGTGTTTAAATGATTAAATAATATTTATGCAGTACTTTTTTTTCTTTGATAATAATTCAAGTTTTTCCTTTGATATTAATTCATGTTACACTTTTTGAGCGTGGTGACCGATAAGAAAACAAATCACCTATGTATACATATATACCTACATGTATACTTACGGGGCGCACATGCGGTGAGTGTGAGATTATTAAGATATGATAGATACCTATACACCTATATACTTTCTCACAAACAGCTGCTTACGTATTCGTCCGATTTCGGAGCAGCTCGTCGTCCATAATTTGCAATACCTCGAAATACTACGAGAGCTCGCTAGTCACTGTGGCCACCGCACGCCTTCGATCGCCGCGCCCGCCTCAGGCCTTCGTCACCGCGCATGGTAGGCAGAGTGGGAGGTGTTAGGTTTATTTTCGTTACGGAATTTCTTCATTCGGTCGCCGCGCTCAAAAGCCGCGTTAAAAGCTATACAATACCTTAAAATGTATTCTATCTCATTCTCTCGCAGGCTTATTTAGTGTCATTTCATAGAGTTTCAAATCACGACGATTCTAAAGAAGTTTCACTTCAAAAGTAAATTGTTATACTATTTATTACCAATCGTACAAAACCAATTGCAAATCTCCTTTTGTACCGCAACAACTTTAAAAATTCCTAACTTACCAATGCGGTTGTCGAATTCCCTCAGATGCCTTTTATTTCCTTTGCTCTCTAATTCACTTAATACATTCGCCAGTGCAGAGACCCGAACAACATAGTGTTTAAACAGATTGCAGAAGGGTCAGATTATTTACTTTCATACCTATATTATTGGAAAATTAGTTGATATACAACATTTGTAACACTTTTATTAACTTGACCGGTATGTATGTTTATACGTATTTAAAGCTGATAGTAAACGGATCAACTAACGTTAATCTATTTGGTTGAAAGGCACATAACTGAAATAATAAGTTGGTATGCAATGACATTGAAGGACTCATTTTCATATATATACGGATCACATTGGTCGTTTAGTTAAAATTCACATACAGAAACCAAAACCATTTGTTTTCGGCTAAGTGGAATCTTTCAACGACATTTGCACTAATTTGTAAAGGGCTGATTAATTTGAAAATACGCGCGCGCAACAAGAACTGAGGACATTATAATAATTTTATAACTTTCTTTAAATATTCTTATCAGGATCAACAGGGTGATATTGGAATTTGATACTTTTGTGCGGTCTGGTCGATACATATCTAAATTTATGAGCTTTTTCATATATTGAATCAATATTCAATACCTCCGGAACATTATAAAATGAAACGTCTTTAGAATCGTTGTGATTTGAAATTCGATGAAACGAAAAAGTGACTCTAAAAACACATACACTATAGGACTAAGCCTGCGGGAGAATGAGACACGAGTTTTATATTGGGCAACACAGATTAGAGAGGCAAGACAGATGATTAAACATAGGTCCAATTTGGACCGAAATAAAACTGACAATTTTTTTTTGACAGAAACGGTGAAAAATAGAAAGTGACACTTAAGAAGTTTATTTTGAATTATAATATGTTGACGGATGCATGTTAAAGGAGTTATATTTATATGAATAAAAATTAGAGAATCTGTGAGTATATTCTCTGACGTTTCATTTCTACTGGGTGTGAACTGTACACACACACATGTTCTTTCTGTATTTTCTTGTTATATCCCATTTTTTAAATTAATTCTTGTTCTTTTTACATTACCAACTTAGTTAATAATTTATTTAAATTAGTTCCTCTGATAAATATTTATACATAGTGTTCTTTTTCGAGGCGATAAGGTCGGCTATTTTTTTGCAAGAAAGTAATACAAATATATATTTTTATAATTGTTCATTTTGGTGCGTTCGTCTGTTATCGATCTGGACACAACTAATATATAATTTGTAGCCAAAGACATTAGACGAAGTAAGCCAAAAAATCTTACTCGTTGACAAAGACATCGCGATTCTTATCAGTGATGTATCTTAGAATTCTGGGATCAAACTGTGTTTTGCAGTTTCTAGAGTGTTGCAGTCATTTTGATTTTTCAAAATCAAAATAGAATCAAATTTGTGGATCTAGAGAAAGCATTTGACAGGGTTGTGCGGAAGGACCTCTGGGACATATTGCCCGGATATGGGATCAATGGCCAATTGCTGCGTGCTGTGCAGTCCACTTACGAGGACTGTATGGCATGCGTGCGGGTGGACGGCAGCCTGTCGCCCTGGTTTGACGTCAATATTGGCGTCCGGCAGGGCTGCGTGCTGTCGGCTTTGCTGTTCATCCTATATCTGGACAACTGTCTCCAGAGATTAAGATTGATGGATGTTGGGGTGCGGATGGGTGATCTAGTTGTTAGCACTTTGCTTTATGCGGATGATGCCGTGCTTTTAGCCGAATCGCCATCAGAACTGCAAACACTAGTCACAATGATGAAAGATGACTGTCAGGCGAGAGGCTTACATTTGAATGCGAAGAAAACAAAGGTTATGGTGTTTGAAAGAGAAGTAACCAGAACGAATGCAAGGATAATGGTCGATGATGTTATGCTGGAACAAGTGAATGAGTTTGTATATCTTGGATGTGCTTTTAGCAGGGATGGAAGGTACACCGCTGACATAGAAAGAAGAGTAAATTTGGGGAATAGTGTGAATGGAGCGTTAGGTAAACTTCTAGGCGCTAAGAACCTCAGCCAGGAAGCCCAGCTAGCCATACACAACGCGGTGCTGGTACCTACGCTCACGTATGGAAGCGAGAGTTGGGTATGGAACAGAGAGCATGAAAGTAGAGTAAACGCAGTCGAGATGCGAGCACTGCGCAAAATCTGCGGAGTGACGCTCGCGGACCGCGTTCGTAATACCGAAGTAAGAAAGAGAGTTGGTCTGAAAGAGAGTGTTGGGGTGAAGGTAAGGAAAGGAATGCTCCGGTGGTTCGGGCATGTGGAAAGAATATATGATGAAAGAATGATTAAACAGATATACAATGCAAAAGTGGATGGATGCAGAAGTCGCGGAAGGCCACGACACACCTTCCATGATCAAATTGATCGTGTATTAGCAGAAGGTGATGTCAGGAGCCTTAAGAACAGACGAGCGTGCATGACAAGAGCTATGAATGTCAAAGAAGCAAGCGAGGTGTGTAAGAATAAGCCTGTATGGCGCTCTGTTGTTCGTGCCTACCCCGCAAGGGACCTGGCGTGAAGTTATGTATGTATGTATGTATGTAAAATAGAATCTTTTATGAAATCCACATATATCTACGTCGGTTTGAATTTTAGAACATTAGCATAGTTAGCAATCTTTGTCTATAGAAAACGAATATTTTTTAACAAATACAAACAAACAGCCGGACAGACGCATAAGTATGTGAGTTTACTAGTAATAATGTAACCCTCTGTTTATACTTACTCATTTACCGAAACGGTATGTATGTGACTAGAATCTAATTTCTTGTACCTGCAAAAGGAAATTTCCGTTGCCTCTAATCAGTAATATTGTTGTGTTCTTTACTGAATGCGGGTCAATCTCATTTTAAGGTACTTTAATCTATATAAGATACAAAAAATATGGTATTTTCGTGAAGATATCGATACGATATTGAGGTTAAAGAGCACAGAAGGCTTGCAACGTTGCCTCGCTGGATCGTTATACTGATTTCTTGTCTTAGATAGACACCAGCTCTTTGATCACCTGGAAAGTCCATTAAGGATTTTATACAGAAAGAAAAAGTATTTATTTAGGACATGATACAGAAAGTCTTATATGATAATATATATTACAATTAATTGTGATGTCCTAGAAAGGCTCTTGCTCAGCATAATGCTAGCTTCACAACTAGCGATGATCTTCCGCATCTACCTCCCAGTGATGCCAGGGCTTAGCTCAACAAAGCAAATTAAAACAATAAACATTCGTTATTAAATTATGCAACATTATTACTAGTGTATATGAACACTGTTATAATAACAAATAAAAGAAAACAAACAAAAAATAAAATAAAAAAAACAACGGACAGAAGTGACGAACAAAGCAGAAATGATAAATTGGTAATTGTTAAATATAGCGTACTAATTGACATACGAGTATTATAATACTATAAAATACTTGTGTCGTATTTAAGGTCTCTCTGGCGAAATTGATGGTCAAATAAGATATTTTCTAAGTTACCATTTCGTTTGAACAGTGTTTGTCAGGATCGTATCAGTTGGAAATCTATCGTCTCTGCCTACCCCTCCCCTAATTGGAGACAGGTGTGACAATATGTATGTATGTGTATTAAACAATTTTTGTTAAATAATAAAAATATATTTTAGTTTAATAATAATAAAATAAAATTAATAATTTTTAAAATAACATCATTTTAGCTTAGTCTCTGTCGAGTTTTATTTAAATTAAATAAATATTTAAAAGTAATTTTCATGTGTTGTTAAAAATTATAAAAGTTTCATTTTCTAAATATACTGGTTTGAATTAGCCTTAAGATTCTTTTTAATTTAATTAAACAAACTTGATATCCCCAATAGAGCCAATATAATGTAAAGAAATAAATAAACCAGCTGACCCGTGCTCAGTTGACAGGGCGTCATTTAAAAATACAAAAGCAAGCACGCAAATCAAAATTTAATTAAGCTGTTTAATCTTTAATTAATTCACAAACTCGGAAAGCACTAGCAGTGCCTCGTTGGAGAATGTGCGCAATTCTTGCATGGAACGTTATTGCTATTACATATGTTACGGATTATATTTAATGTGATATACATTTAGAAGCGAATTTAAAATCTAAATAAAATAATAATTCGCTTCGTGATATATTATATTGACTTGCTCTTTAGGAATTTTTCTTACAAGTGACATAAACAAAACAACAAAATGATAATACATAATTATAAATTTAAATTATGGAAAATAAAAAGTTCCAACAACATATTTGACAGGCGTTCCCACTTCGCTGGACATCATTTAAAAAACACTATTAATCACATTCAAACTAGGCCTTTGTCACTTAGGAATAATGTAGGGTAGAAGAATTTTCAAAATCGGTTCAGTAGTTCAAGCGAACAAACAAATAAACTCGGAAGCTTTACCTCTTTGTATTATTGATATAGATTTCTATGTATGTTAATATTTAGAATTGTTTGAATGACTAATTTTGAATGTAGACTATTTTGAAACAACTTTTTAAAAAAATGGAATAGTTGTGATATTATCAAACTGTCCAAATAGAGTATTCAATAAACGAAACATATCAGAAGCAGAACTTGTCGTCTCCAAGATATCAAGTTATAGTCACTTCCAAACTAATAACTTAGCCTTAACTTAGCTGCGCTGTTTTGTCAGTGACTAAGTAAGCACTGAGTCTCTAGGGTTCAATACATTAGTTGGATGAATTAACATCTTCACTCTAAAGTTTTCGTTCCATCAGATATGAGCGAATATCAAACTGGGAGTTGAAATCAGGTTGTTTTAATAAAATTAGCTAAGACGCTATAAAGAAAAGTCGTAAGGTACGGAAACTAGTTTCAGACGTGTGTTGCGTCGATGGGAGTTACCTCGTTGGATAGGGTGACGCTCCCATGGCTCTATCGCCATGCGGGAGCTAGGCTCGTCCACTTGAGAGGAGAGTACTGTTACATACCGACAAAGAAATGCGTACAGCTGCCTGTAGTAAAGCGCAGTTTATTACCTCCCTGCTTTTAGGAATTCTTTTGTTTAGTTTGTGTTTAGAATTTGTAAAACATTCTATTATTATTGTACTTGTTTTATGGCCGTCATTAGTGTCGAACTAATCCTTGTTGTTACTGCATTGCGTAGAAGCTTGTCAGGTGTGCGGATTAACTCAGTGACCGCCGTCCTTTGTTGTATTATACAGTTTAGTATAAAACAATGCCCAAACGGAGGGGTGGGGCAGTCAAGCGACGACTACGATACGAGTAAGACGTACAATTGGTGAGCGTTATCGTGACGGACTTTACGCGTGTTGTTGAATTGTGCAGTTTATACTGGCGTGTTTGTACGTTCTAATAAACTCTATAGTAATTCCAATGGCATTTTAATTCGAGTCCTGTGTAGTTCGTAACAGTACAAAATGAGACGAGAGTTGTCATACCATTGTAGTATGACTGAATGAATGAATGAAAACACTTTATTGTTCACCAAAATTAAAACTATCTTCTTAAAACTAGTTACAGTAAATGTTGAACAAAGGACGACCTTACCGCTTAAAGCGATCTTTTCCAGGCAACCCGCTAAACCAAGGTAACTATTAAGACAACAGTGGCGGTGAACAATATAAATAATATGAAACACTCCAAGAATATATGAAAAATAAATAATAAGTAGACTAATTTTGACTACGTATACAGAAATATTTTATGTAGTAAAGTCGTGATGGCGCAATCCATACATCGTGATGCAACCTGCATATCGAGATAACCCATGTGTCAAACCTGTCAAGCCGCCTTGAACAAGCGTGGCGGGTATACTGTTTGTCGCCCAATAATGGGAGGCCCGAGCCCAGCTGTGGGACATTTATGGGCTATTATTACATATACAGAAATAAATATTTACGTGATGTTCACATCAGTACTCTAATCATTATCTATACATATAAAAAAATTGAGGTCAAATTTCTGTACAATGAAAAAAAATGCTAAGAACCGAGTGAGGGGATGTAAAAAGTGAAATAGAACTAATTTAGATATTTTTTTTGTTTCTCTGTTTGTCTGTCTGTTTGTACCGGCTCTTCTCCGAAACTACTGAACCGATTTAAATGAAATTTTGTATGGTGGTAGCTTATATCTCTAGTCAATATATAGGATACTTTTGATCCCGAAAAATTAAAGAGTTCCCGTGGCTTACTTAAAAAAACTTTATTTACTTAAACAGCTTATTATACAACTTATGCACCTAATTAAGTATTGATATTGCCGGTATCATCATCATACAATAAAAAAAATATACATAAAAAATAAATTAGGCTATATATCATCACGCTAAGACCAATAGGAGCGGAGCACCAATGAAGAATGATAGAAAATCGGGAGGGTTATTTAAATATATTTTTTACTATTCCACGCGGACGAAGCCGCTGGCATTAGCTAGTTAAATACTATATTTACACGTTTATGAGATTAGATATTTATGATGATAGACAAATGCCCAATGTTTTCTACAGCTTTAACACCGATATTATTACGCCTACCTATTTGGTCACCTCGTCTTTGTTTCCTTTTTCCTTTTGCCGCATCCGTCACTGTGTAATGCGACAAACCGCGTGCTGGAAGATACTCGCTGTACCGTACCCAGCTGGTCCACTCGTCGAAGGAATCGCAAGACGAAAATATATCAGGTGGGAAAAGTGCCTGCCGCTGCGAAGCCCGTATCGTGTGTAGCGAGTCTGGTGCGGTGACCTCATTTTGTAAGTCCTTCCTTCTCTTTTATCCCCGCTCCCGCTCTTGCCAATAGATATCTAATAGTGGTATTTACATCACGTTCATGTCATGTCATGACCATAGTATTTAATTGTGCTAAATTGTACATTAATAAATTGGAGCATGTTCGGAAAAATAGAATAGAATAGAATATATTACTTTATTGCACACAAAGTTACAAAATAAATTCAAAACATACAATCATAATGATAAGTACAATGGGCGGTCTAAAATAAAATAATTGGTATTTTGATAGCAAAAGTGAAAGTGCTTTTGTTGAGGAGTTTATTTGTTGCTTCTTCACAATATTGGGAATTAACCTGTCCAAAGCTGCTTAAATATAAACCTTTTTTGTTGTTGTTTTCCTATAATTGTATTTTGTTGTATAAAATATCTTTGGGGAAAATAACACGTATTAAAACAGTATTTACTTAAGTTTTTGCGACTAGTACCCATAGTAAAATTTCGTTTTAATGGTTTAAGCGCGGTATCTCATTTGATTTTTATTGCGATATTTTGGCCACGTTTCACTAGCCGTGATCACAAAGAACAAAGGTGTCAAGTACACTACTAATACTAATAGTAGTAGTACGTACATTAGTTATCGGTATTTAATCTAATAACCGAAATACGGCTAGCGTTGTAGGTTAGAGTGAGAGTGGTGGAAAGAAACCGAAGCCAGCCAGACAGGCGCCGTAACGCGTTGCGTAACGTAGCAGTTTACCCTCCCAAAAGAAGATATCACTTCAAAATATATATTTACAAAGCTACGGTAAGTAAGTAACCAGACACAAAATACAGGTGAAAAATGTTGAATAGTTCTAATCCGTTTACGTAAAGTTGGAATCGTGGCCCCGCACACTAGATGTCGCCACTTGCATAATTTATCACCGACTGACGGAGGTGCCTGCCAAACGCACCGCCAGTCGATTCAATTTGTACGCATCTCAAATCACTTTACCGCGTACATAAAAGATCGATAGCCTTGTAAATTTGTTATAAAAGAGTTACGGATTTAGGTATTTGTATTTCATTTTAAGTAAGAATGTACGTTAGGAAATCAAAGTTAAATCTTACAGTCACTTCCTTCGCTTTTTTTATTGCAGGTGTTCAGCAGACAGGCAGATGGAGATCGCCCACTTGATGGAAAGCGGTTACCATCGCCTATGGACATTTGCAACACCAAAGTTGTGACAAATGTGCTGCTGTTCTTTTAAGGGAGACTGGAACCTGGTCACTAATTCTGGAACAAAACGCAATGTTGTTATGGCGGCACACTCTAGACCAGGGGTGGCCGCCATCCAGTCGAGCAAATACCCTACCACCAACAAGAGCGTAACAAATATACATCCATACATTCTTACAAACTTACGCGTTTATAATGTTTATTCAGATAAGGCTATCTCCACAATGTTTATTACTACGAACGAAGCGCTTTACGCCAACCTTCATCAAAATAATAACAGCCCATAAACGTCCCACTGCTGGGCTCGAGCCTCCCACTATAATGAAACGGACAGCAAACCTGCCACGCTTGTCCAAGGCGGCTTGGCAGAGTTTGACACATCGATTATCTCGATGAACAGGTTGCATCACGATGTTTTCCTTCACCGTTGTTAGCACGTGGGAATTGTAACAATATGCACATGAGGTCAGAAAACTGCCTAATTGGTGCATGCGTTCTGGCCAGGGTTGAAAGCGTGACCTTGGAGTTTGCGACGCGTGCGCTAGTCATTACGCTACCATGACTTCATCATGCGCATCGCAAAAGAGTGGAATTCATTGCTGGAGTCTATCTTTCTCGATACCTACAACTCGAGTGTCTTCAGGTCCACTGTGAAAGAATATTTTTTACCTTCTAGGTAAGCATGCTCCATCTTAGCCCATATCTCCGGTCCACAACAGACGAGATCATAGTCAAACGCGAACCTTTACTACTTATAAAAGATCTTGAATGATTTTTTTAGACAAAACGATATAACTCATCTTTGTGCTAAATTTCATTAAGATCCGTACAGACGTTTAGTAGTAAAAAGAGAACAAAGAAATAACACAATACCTTTGCATCGGTGTGCACTATAAAGATATACCAATAACCGAAGGGGAAGTATATTGCCTTGATATCAAACAAGGGGAAACTAGTATTGGTGACAATGTGATTGACATCCTGTCAACTGGTTCAAGATATTAACTAATCCTCATATTTTTTATTTTGTTTTTATACATTAATATATCTGTTATAGTGTTGAACGTTTATACCGCGTACAACAATGATCTGGAGAGAACTTTCCGCCGAGGTTTTCCCTCTGCGCTACGACATGGGGTCGTTTAAGAAGGGCGTTATAACATTTCATAGAGGCCGGCAACGCGTTGGCAACGCCCCTGGTGTTGCAAACGTCCATAGGCGACGGTAACCACCTTCCATCAAGTGGGCCGTCCGCCTGTTTGCCTGCTTCAGGCAATAAAAAAAAGTGTTGTACCTTTAAAAAAAACTACCTATACTAATAAGATTTGTATGTTTGTAACGAATTATCTCAAAAACTAAAGAACTGATTTCAAAAATCTTTCATCTTTAGAATATTATATTATCCCTAAGTAACATAGGCAATATTTATGATTGAATAATAATAGGGATCCCTACTAAAACTTCAATAATGTAACCCAAGGTGTAATTTTGCCACAAACTGCCCTGCGAAGCTGTGACGGGCCTCTAATAAACAATAAGATCGTTGTAGTTGTTCCAATTAGGGCCGGTTCATATATTTCTCTATTCATTGACTTGTCTTACAAATGGTTGAATCTTGACATTACTTGTATGGAGCTTATATAAAGTTTTAACTGATGATATGGCAAATGAACCGTTGGTAATTTATATGAGTTTCATTTAAATGTGTTTAGTAGTTTTTACGTCTAGAGAGAACGTGAGACATAGTACTGTTGCGGTCAGAGAGCAACCCCTGATTATGAACTTCTTTAATGTATATTTATAACTTAATGATAATAATTATACAGTCCATTATATCGAGTTTAATTTCCAGACAAGAAGCATTGTCACCAATACATAAAAAATATTTTAAGGTTTTATTTTTGTAATCTGTTGGTCCAGATTATAGCCCGCTATGCCATCCTGATTTTTTTAATAAATCTTTAAATTCTTTGTACAACCTCGAACCCTCTAAATATTTATTAAATTACAGATAGATTTTTGACATTCATTAATTTGCCATCTATCAAGTCCAAATATTAAGCTCATCAAATCAATTTGAACTTTGTTCTTTTATTAATGTCAGAGTTTTGAATTAAGTAAATCACTTACACAAAATACAGTTACGAAAAGGATTATTAAATGGCGAAACAATGGAGTTTCCGACATAGATTTGATTAAATACAATATCGAATAGAAGCGGCATATTATTCATTAAACTCAAATTTGTTATTCAATTTACTAATTTCAAATTGCCATTTACATTAGACCCTAAAAGTAGGCTTGATTGGTGTGATACCACGCTCTTACAGAAAATCAGCGTGAAATAGTATTGAGTTAATCGCTGTTTGCACGACGAGAGAAAGTTCCAGTGGCAGATATATCTCATTAAAAATGAAATTTGTATTATTATAAAAAAATTAAAATGGCGTGTTTAATTAAACATTGAAACTTTAAAAAAAAACAACTGGAATATACTATACAAACGATAGAGAACACAATGCAATTTTTTCAGGTTTCTTGTCTGTTTGTTCGGAAATCAAGTAAAAACTTCTAGGTCGATTTCGATATGGTTTTAGCTGATCGACAGCAAATTCTTAGACCTAAATCTACGTCTCTTCTTATCCTGGGGATTCTGCGGGAATTTTTCTGGGAATTATTTAAAATGCTCCGATAAAAAAACGAATTCCCTTGTGAATTTTTTGCTGATGCAAGTTTTATATAAAAAAATGTGTGATTTTTTTTATCCCGGCAGCGGCTTGTAATTAGGCAATCCCACAGGAATTTTAAGTCGGGCGTGGAAAAATTCACGGGTCTATCCTAGCATATAATATCATTATTATAAGTATGCTGCAAAAACCCCATAAGTTTCAAACATCATAAACAAATTTTCTTTCAATAGGCACTTTCCAAGTCATGTTAAAAGCATGTTTTATATATCCGACTTTACTATTAATTATACCAATAGTAGGTGATATTGCTTCTTTAAATGTTATTTTATTTAATTTCATTTACTTGCTTTTTTACGTAATACACAAGAAGAATATTGTTACGACCGACAAATACCCATTCACACCTGCAGTTTATTTACCTTTTCGGCATTGGGACTTCTTTTGTTTACTTTGTGTCTAAAAAAATTATTTATAAAGAGCCTATTGTGTATTGTAATCCTTTATGGTAGGCATTAGCCAGGTGTGCTTTTTGGAAATAATTGTTACGCGGTCGAATATTGTGTCAAGACATATTGAATAGCTTAGTATAAAGGAATGCCCGAACGGAGGGGTCAGGCAGTCTAGCGATGGTCACAAGCGAGACAAGACGTGTGTACATCCGATAAGCTATATAGTGACGGACTTTGCGCGTGTTATTAAATCGTGTATTACGTTTGTACTGGTTGTGTCCAGTTATATTTGTACCTGTGTTATACGTGTTTGTATAGTTCTAATAAATTCTATAGTAATTCCAACGGTATTTTAATTCGAGTCCCGTAACTCATAACTATATCAAGTCCTCTAAAAAACATCTGAATAATATATATATAACTTTCTCGTTCTTCTTTCGCTTCTTGATTTTGAACACAATCCATATCTAAATATGCCTAGTTCTACAACCGTAAGGCGCTCGGAGTACAACACAGCGTAAAGTTTGTATTATTAAAATTGAAGGCATTAGAATTTGAAAGTGGTGCTCGAGGCTGTTCCTTCTCGAATAAAGATGGGACCAATTAGTGACGGCCGGCGGTAACACTTTGCGGTCACACAATTAATAGATTTGTCAAGACAATCTTAATCAAGACAGATATATTTTCCAATTAATAATTTTTGTCTATAAAATCTATCTTTATTTGTAACTAGGACATGCCCGCGATTTTGATCAAGCTTGTGTTGAAATTCCTGGCACACAAATTATTGCAGCATTTAAAAAAGTAATGTAGGCTATAGTTTTAGTGAATATTGTATCGGAATAAACTAATTTTTATGCAGCCGGACAACTTCAAATTACTCCCGGGAAAATTTTCACGGGATCTCGGGTAAAAAATATCACACATTTTATTACACAAAATTTGCTATTGATCAGTCAGAAAAATCGCATTGGAATTCGATTTTTTTTAATCTGGCCATTTTAAAGTATTCCCAGAAAAATTCTCGGGGAAAAAAAAATTAACGCAGATTGTAAGTCCATACATTTACTGTCGATCAGCGAAAACCGCAGCGAAATCAGCCCTGTAAGATTATTAATGTACTTGTCCAATTTGAAAACCAGCCCTTAAAACTTCAACTTAAAATTTTGTTGCGATTCGTTGTGCCATTTGTCCGTGCCATCCGTTTTCCACTTGTCCCTTGTGATTCGTTTTTCCACTTGTCGGTTGAAGCTTTCACTTCTTCAATGTACCCCGGAACACATCTAGATTTTTTTTGCACATTCATTTCTTTTTTATTATATAAAAATGCATATGAAATCAAAATTAAACTGTGAAACATTCGTGACTTTATTGGTAAGATTTATAGGGTGTGACCCCAATGGCTGGAAGAGCGAGATGAATTGCTCCTCCGTCTCAGAGGCCGATCTTCTGGCGAGGGTAGTGCTGTTTCTCAGAGGCCTAGGCCCATCTGTTATAGTCGAAAATTAGTCATCATTTTAATTTGTTTTTTTGTTTGAAACGTTTGTTATTGCACAGCGCCATCTATTAGTTATTGGGTTGTATGTGTTCCACTACAGATTTGTGAAGTACAAAAACTATAAATTTTATATCATAAAAAATTTAGTCATGTACGAGTGAGACAGTGAACTCCATTAAGGTAGGGTAAGACCTAGGTTTTCACGCGTGGCCTTTTGCTCATGGCGGTGGATGTAATCCAGGCCAAGTGGCGCAGCTGCCTGCTGCAAGATCCAGTGCTATAATCGCAAAATATTTTATCGGCATACTAAAGAGCTTTGCGTTGATGTTGGCATAATAAAATAGAGTAACAAATATGGAACAATCCGTATTCACTTTACGAGCCTCTGACATGGCGTAGTTATGAGTGCAACATTGTCTGATTTATTGATACAACAGGGCAACACTGTTTTGACAACAAGATGTAAGTTATGGATTTAAACCGACTTCCAAAAGGAGGTTTCATTTCTAGTGCATGTTTTTTAATATGTTTCTTACGCGATTTCCCCGTCAATTCTGAACTAATATTCATTTGTTTTTATTTAAAAGAGTATACTCCTGAGGTGATTCAAATATATTATAAGAGTTGCAGGACTCGAATTAAAATTAAAAAACTGTTACAATTAATATAGAGTTTATTAAAACAATAAACACATGTACAACTATAACCAAACATATCAAGTCAAAACGTAATGCAGAAGGTCGCAATTTAATAACACGCGCAAAGTCGGTCACTTACTAGATTATCGATTGTAGTACACACGTCTTGCTTCGCTCGTGGTTATCGCTCGACTGCCAAGTCCCTCAATCAAGGCATAGCTTTATACTGCACAGGTGCAATATGTCTACCCGGCCGCGTAGACTGTATTTCCTAGAATTAGTTTGTACTTTAAATCCGACACACTTAGTTAATGACTGCCATAAAAGATTACAATACACAGTGGGCTGTTTTCTAATCACAAGTTTTAAACACAAAGTAAACAAAAGAAGTCCAAATGCCGAAAGGTGATAAAATGTATTTCTACAGGTATGCAAGTTTGGATTTGTCTTTATCGGAGTCTAGGTCGTAACAATATATAAACCGAGTTTCAGCCAAATCGGTCCAGGAGTTTTCGAGTGAAAACGGAACAAACAGAGTTACTTTCGCATTTAATAGTAATAGTAATTAATAAGGATTTGTTAATAATTATTTTTAATCTCATTGTAAGTGAGCTACATGTTCTTATAGGAGATAAAGTTCTTAAAACCCATCTCAATTGATTTCACTTTCCGCTCCCATATGACCCTAAAACCTAAAATAAGGTCAACATAAATTGTCAAAACCTGCACATGTCATAAATTACGCAGTTCAAATTGCAAAATCGATACAACCAAAAATGGGGGATCACCCCGATCCGACAGTGCTTCCCCCTTTCTCGGTACAATAAACCTTTGGAAATGCTCACAATGGGCTTGTGACAGGGAATTATCGACATCCACCTCCTTAAACGCAACTGTTCAATGGAAATGGATTTTTTAACGTCAGCTCGGGGTTTTTCTTGAGGTTATTGGGAAGAATTTTCGCGTCGTTTCATAAAGAAAAGTTTGGTTTGGTTTTGACGCTTTTGAAGCCTTTTTACCATAAATGGGAACCGTTAAACAAATGTTATTTTTGTCTGTCTGCCGGTCTTTTATTGAAGTGAAACTTCTTTAGCATCGTCGTGATTTGAAACTCGAAACGAAATAGCGACACTAAAAAGAGATAAACGCATAAATATATAGGAATAAGCCTGCGAGAGAATGAGATACGAGTTTTACATTATGCAGCACAGATCAGAGAGTCCATAAGACCAATGATTACACATAGGTCCAATTTGGACTGAAATAAAATTAGTAATAATATTTTTTAGAGTAAAACAGTAAAAAGTTGAAAGTGATACATAAGAAGTTTATTTAATTGAATTCACAGATATAGGCCACAGGAATTATATTTATATTAATAAAAGTCAGAGAAGAATTATCTGTGAGTATATTCTCTAAAGTTTAACTTTAACTACGTGTGAACTGCACACACACACTTTTTTTATTCTGTTTGGGGGATAACAGCTGCAATCTTAACAACTAACTAACTAACTAACTTAACTAGGGTACATATATATTAACAAGGAGAAGCCATTGATAGCCTCCAGGGATGACAGAAATAAATGGTTAAAATAAGATTAAAAGGAGAATTAAAAACTAAAAATATTTATAATAATAGTTATTCAATAATATTCGTGGAGCAGGTTTGATGATGTGTTATTTTCGTTTGAATGCTTATATATGGTTCAATATCCAAATGACGAAAGCATCAGCTTTTCATACAATGTATGTTACCCGAATTGCACTTGGCTGTATTATTAAAGACTTCCGTTCCCGTTCAAGTAAACAGTAATAAAGTCCCATGCAATCTAAAATAAATTCACCTAAAGCAAACACTTTGCACAAATTTAAAATTCATCTCTCGTGAAAAGGCTCATCTCTCAATAAAGTAAGCTTTTCCTAGTTAATTTAAAAATAATTCACTTTTAAAACATAGCAGGCCCTTTGCAAACTAGCCTTTTCTACCACAGCCAAAACGGCCTATAAGATATAAACTCCTAATGATATTCAATTTTAACATATTTGATTTAAGGTATAAAATTCAACAAATCCTGTTGTCCAGTGTAACATGACTAGTGACGAGCGTTAGGTTTTATAAAGGCTGATTTACACTGGGTCAGTAATCGGCGTCAATTCTGACGTCTAGATCTGACTCACTCTATTTCGTCATTTCACATGCATCACATACCGTGTACGCACGATATTGAATAAAACTTGAGAGGTGTCAAGGGACACCCGGATGGAACGAAGTTCCTTTCGATTAATTAGTGGAGGAATTGTAACTTTTTTTTTAAGCTTAATAATATTTTTTTTATTACTAACAAATATAATGTAATATAAACTTAATCAGTAGGCTCAATTTTAGTAATAATGAGAGAGAGAGAGAGAGAGAGAGAGACAGACAGAGAAACAGGCGCACGCCGCACGGCTTACAACTATAGCAAAAAGTGTCGTTACAACTTTTGGTCTTAATTATTTCCGTCTAGCCCCCTTTCGCAACGCGCGATAAGGAACTTCGTTCCAATAAAATAAATTAGAGTGG
Source organism: Dendrolimus pini (assembly GCA_949752895.1). NCBI lineage: Eukaryota > Metazoa > Arthropoda > Insecta > Lepidoptera > Lasiocampidae > Dendrolimus > Dendrolimus pini. Next base: position 6,083,486 of record OX457149.1, on the reverse strand, counting down.
TTGGTCCAAAGTTCCTATTATAGTGTCTGGTGCGGCGGCAATGGACTGTATTAGGACGGCAAACATCTTTGTGAAACTGAATCTAGATTACCTGGACGGACAGCTATTGAAGGCTTCCTGGCCGGCTGGCCGTGGTCTGATCTTCCTTAGTTTTATAATAGCGGCACTATCACATCGCACGCGTGCGTTTAGAGCGGGATCAATTTACAAAGTTTTTGTAGGTGCCAGCGAGTGGCAAGCGGCGTATGTGCGCGGGGGTGAGTAAGGATTGGGGGGAGGATGACGTTTACCACCAGATGGCGTTACCAGGGTCCGAGAAATATCTAAATGAGAGGTAAGAACAACAAGATATTGTGACATTTTCAGTAAATTATGTACAAGGAATCAAAATAATTATTATATGTAAATAGTAGATGTTTTTTATGAAGATAGATTAAGTAACATTAAGATGCTATTTAACGCCAGATAAGTAATAAATGATATCCTCAATTATACTGCATAAGACCTATGTAACAATTTGTTCGCAATAAAAATTAATTGATTGGAATCGGCAAAACTGCAAAATTTCATTCAATTGAATTGAATTGAATTATTTGTTGAGAAAATTCTCCTTTCTGTTAAAGTCAAAAGAAGATGTATCTAAAGAGAAATAAATTGGTTAGAAAATGGATAGATGGAAATAAAAGTGGAGGATCGGTTTTGTCGTCACCTTGCAAGACAGTGTCAGCGACTGATCAATGACTAACTTGTTTGGACGCGGTCAGTACCGTTGATTCAGGTGCCCGGGGAGGGGACTGACTCCAAAATAAACCGTCATCGTAGGACTGCACGTCAGAATTATACTTGTAACTAAAACTACTAAAAAAATGTATGCCTGTCAAAGGCGAAACATGTAACTTTTACCACTTAGCATACATCTGCAAAAATGTCCATGTTCGGAATAAATAAATTACTTTGAACTTGAAGTGAAAGCTTTGTAATGTAATCGTGGCAGACACACGAGTTCAGAGCATTTTTCCCATTCTAAAAGTCTCCAACATGCCTAACGAAGTTCTCACTTCAAATAATCACTTAATAGGAAATATTGAAACCACATTGATTTGACAACGCTGTGCTGACTCTAAACCTGATTCATGATAGCAGTATTAGGTTAGCACTGACTTACCTCGAACTTGAATTCAGTGTTACGAGTCTCGAATTAAAATGCCGTTAGAATTACTATAGAATTTATTAGAACTATACAAACACATATAACACAGGTACACATATAATAACACGTGCAAAGTCCGTTACTAATCGCTCGACTGGCCATCTCTCCATTGCTTTATACTACACAAATATAATATGTCTGTGGGTCGTGTAGACTGGATTTCTCAGAATCATACCTGGCTAATCTCTATCATAAAAGATTACAATACACAATGGGCTGTTTTTATAATTACAATTTTATAAACACAAAGTAAACAAAATAATTCAAAATACCGAAAAGGTGTGTGTGTGTGTGTGTGTCAAAACAGGTGTGAATTTGTCTTTTGTCGGTGTTCCGGTTGTAACATTAATAACTGACTCAGTGTAAATCACCCTTTAGGTAATGAAAGAAAGACCACACGCGGCGAGGCAAATTGCTTTCAGACGACATATTGCATTAGCAGTAGACGGTACACGCTCTGGTTATCCTTTGCGATTATGTTTGTACTGGGTATTAAGTTATTCATGTACTAACAAATATTGCAAGTGAAATCTACGATGTTTTAGCGTCACTTACATTAATAAGAACTTTTTGTTTTTGGTAAGCATTTATCAGATTAACTAGAGTTAACGTGGATACGCCGCGTGTGAAACCCTAGGCAGTAGCTTTGTTTTATTTTGCTTTTTTAAATATTATAATAATGTTACGAGTTGCAGGACTCGAATTAAAATGGGATTACTGGGGTTGGGATTGCTATAGAATTTATTAGATCTATACAAACACGTATAACACAGGTGCAAATATAACTGAACACAACCAGTACAAACATAATGCACGATTCAATAACACGCGCAAAGTCCGTCACTATATAGGTTATCAAATGTACACACGTCTTGCCACGCTTGTCGTTATCTCTTGACTGCCTCACCCCTCCGATGGGGCATTGCTTTATACTGAATACAATTTTCTCTTCAAATTTTTTTCTAAAAGTTGTATTTTTAGAATCTGTATATATTTTATTAAATTTTTATTTTATTTTATATTAATTTTAAATTAAATAGATAAATCAAATTTATTTTAATACTAGGCGGTCCCAGCAGAAGTTGTCCTGCTCTGAAAATTAAAATCTGGGACCCAAATCCAGCACCACCTAGCTGTTCAAATTGTGAATCTAAGCCAACCGGGGACTCGCGGTTTGGATGACATCGAAAAAACATCATCAAAATCAAATCAATCCCAACTTTTGTCTGCATGTAACAATAAAATTTGTTTCATAGCGAAATACTGAAGGCAGTCCAATTTTTTTATACAAAGTCTTCATTCTTAATAAATTGCCATGCATGTACCAAATTTATTGAAACAATCCACACAATCCATTCGAAACACGCCTTAAGTACGCACGCAAATACAAAATCCTCGACTAGTCTGGAACAAATTCAAATGGCAAACATCTGGAAAACTAACTAAGAGAAAGCTGGTGTTAAAATTCGCTAAAACTAATAATCTCGGTGCACTCCATTTAAAGGGATTTCAATTCAATAAGTGCAATTGAAACTTTGTCGACTGGAAATGGTAATAGAATTTGTTGTGCTTAGAATGTGATACATAGTACGCGAGAACTCTGTTGGTCTGTTGACCTAGCGATTTTAATAATACGATATTTAAAACTGTATTTTATTATATTAAGCGTGGCATTTTATTTGGTTATTATTATGACATTTCGGCCATTCTTCAGTACTCGTGAAGAAGACAAAGATGTCAAGTTTCAATGTAAAATGTTTAAGTTTTGGTGGACCAAAACTTGTTCATTTTAAGTATTAAATTTTAATTTTTGTTTATGTTTTTGAGAGTCTAATGTAATTTACCACCGTTTTACAACATCTTGTGGCTTGAAAAAACGGTGCTAGAACCTCTTAAGCGACATACCTAGCTCTAATAAAATGGATGGCAGGTAAAATAAAACGAGAAAATTATAAATCAAGTTAGGATATGTTGAATGAATGAATGAATTGATGAACTTATTAATGCTCTTTATTGCATATAATAAGTTACATATATACAATAGGAGGTCTTATCGCCGCCGGCGATATCTTCCAGACCACCTTTACAATGGTTGAAAAATAATATTGAATTAAATTAAATGAAAAAAAAATACATTAAATTAAATGTAAAAAAAACTAATATTGATACGCATACGTTTATTAATTGTTAAATATTATGATGTCAGTGCATTTATCCTTAGTCAGAGTTATATATATATACCATCTTCATCTAATATTTTAATCATTTATTGCTACTGTCTAAGAATTCCTGTATCGAATAATATGTCTTGTCCGTTAAATATGTAAATAGCTTATATTTATATGTCTCAAATTCGCGGCATGTTTTTATGTTTAATGGTAATTTGTTATATATTTTTATGGACATCATAAATATGCTACGTGCAAACAATGTTGTTGTGCACCTTTTATTAAATTTTAATAAGTCACATCTTCGTGAGCTTATGATGGCTTCATATTGCTCAAGGTATCTTCTGACATGAAGCGCCACTTCATAGATATATAGACAAGGTAGAGTGAGCAGTTTAAGGCTTTTAAAGTATGGTCTACAGCTATTTCGCCTTTTTAAGCTACAAATAGAGCGTATACAACCTTTTTGAGCAATAAACAAGTGTTCGATGTTAGTTGCATTCCCCCAGAATATTATACCATATATTAATCTGGATACTACATACGCATGATACGCCACAATAACCGTTTTTTGATCGACAACTTTACTAAGCATCCGTAGTGCATATGAGAATTGTATTACTTTATTGTGTATATGGTCAATATGTGTTTTCCACTTCATGTTATTATCGATGTGTAGCCCCAGAAATTTTGTAGTGTTTGTTTCACTCAGTTCATTGTCCCCGTACTTTATATCGGAATCGCAATTTGGTCTTTGGCGAAAATTCATTAGGTTTGTCTTCTTTAGGTTGATTTGTAAATTATAATGTTCAAGCCATTGAATTACTGAATTGAGACTTGTTATTATCTCATCCTCTTTCGTGCACATTTTTTTTTTTAATTTATTATCCAATATGCTTACATTCATATACATTACATACATAATTGTGCAATCGTCTGCATACAGGATCATTGGGTTATGTATTGCTCTAGGCAGATCATTGATATAAATTAGAAAGAGCAGGGGACCCAGGATACTTCCCTGGGGCACGCCCATATTTACTGATCTTGGTGTAGATGCATAAGTACACTGCACATTGTTCTCAACACATATTTTGTTTATGTACGTTATTTGACTTCTGTTACCAAGATAAGATGTTAGAAGCTGTAGTGCCACTCCCCGTATCCCATATATTTCCAATTTAGTCAGCAAAATATCATGTTTTACATAGTCAAATGCCTTAGTCATATCAAGATATATAGCGTAAACTGGTAACCTTTTGTCAATTCGCGGATATACAACTTTTAGAAGGTCATATATTGCTGAGTCAATTGAGTTATTTTTTCTTTAAAGTAGTTGGTCAGGTTATTATATATTATGTTCTCAAATATTTTAGATATTATAGGGATTAAAGCTACAGTTCTATAATTTTTAATATCTGTCTTGATTCCCTTTTTACACGCTTTATATTAGCTTCACTTGTATGTCAGTATGTCAGTATGTCTGTAACCGACCCCTTTGAGCTCGATTTTGTCCTACTTTGAACGATCAGATTTAATTCATACTTTGCACACCTGTCAAAGGTCGATGACAATGCAATAATATAGTATCATGGAGCTGATCTGATGATGGAGTGGGAAGGTGGCCATAGGAACTCCTGTACTAAACAAGATAGACCCTTCGTGTTTGGGCCCGTATGTTTATATCGCGTGACAATGCAATAATATGGTACCATGGAGCTGATCTGATGATGGAGACGGAAGGTGGCCATAGGAACTCCTGTACTAAACAAGATAGACCCTTCGTGTTTGGGCCCGTATGTTTATATCGCGTGACAATGCAATAATATGGTACCATGGAGCTGATCTGATGATGGAGTCGGAAGGTGGCCATAGGAACTCCTGTACTAAACAAGATAGACCCTTCGTGTTTGGGCCCGTATGTTTATATCGCGTGACAATGCAATAATATGGTACCATGGAGCTGATCTGATGATGGAGTCGGAAGGTGGCCATAGGAACTCCTGTACTAAACAAGATAGACCCTTCGTGTTTGGGCCCGTATGTTTATATCGCGTGACAATGCAATAATATGGTACCATGGAGCTGATCTGATGATGGAGTCGGAAGGTGGCCATAGGAACTCCTGTACTAAACAAGATAGACCCTTCGTGTTTGGGCCCGTATGTTTATATCGCGTGACAATGCAATAATATGGTACCATGGAGCTGATCTGATGATGGAGTCGGAAGGTGGCCATAGGAACTCCTGTACTAAACAAGATAGACCCTTCGTGTTTGGGCCCGTATGTTTATATCGCGTGACAATGCAATAATATGGTACCATGGAGCTGATCTGATGATGGAGTCGGAAGGTGGCCATAGGAACTCCTGTACTAAACAAGATAGACCCTTCGTGTTTGGGCCCGTATGTTTATATCGCGTGACAATGCAATAATATGGTACCATGGACCTGATCTGATGATGGAGTCGGAAGGTGGCCATAGGAACTCCTGTACTAAACAAGATAGACCCGTCGTGTTTGGGCTCGTATGTTTATATCGCGTCAAAATGCAATAATATGGTACAATGGAGCTGATCTGATGATGGAGTCGGAAGGTGGCCATAGGAACTCCTGTACTAAACAAGATAGACCCTTCGTGTTTTGGGCTCGTATGTTTATATCGCGTGACAATGCAATAATATGGTACCATGGAGCTGATCTGATGATGGAGTCGGAAGGTGGCCATAGGAACTCCTGTACTAAACAAGATAGACCCGTCGTGTTTGGGCTCGTTTTACTTGTCTTGGCTAGCACTCTGCTGCTACATGATATGCAGGATCTCAAAAGCTTGTATTTAAAAACATTTAAACAAAAATCAACTAAAAAATGAAAAATAAATAATAGTTTAAAAAAACTAAAAAAAACACGCTTTTATAAAAAATCCAACTAAAAAAACAAAAAATAAAATTTAATATAATATAAAAAAGCGTGGGGTGTATTCAAAGCGCTTTTTAAGATATTATATTATTAATTGAATACACCCCACGCTTTTTTATATTATATTAAATTTTATTTTTTGTTTTTTTAGTTGGATTTTTTATAAAAGCGTGTTTTTTTTTTTATGTATAGGCTTAATTAGTGTTACTTTTAATTTTGATGGAAATATTCCCTGTTCAATACATAGGTTAAATATATGGCTAAGCAGTGGAGCAATGGTACTTACGTACTACCAAAATATTTAATTTTATTACTTTTGTGGATATATCGTCATATCCGACACTATGCGTATTTTTTAGACCTTTTATTATAGCATATATTTCATCGGGATTTGTTGATTTTATGAATATTGTCTTAGAATTATAATTCAATGTTCCGATGCAAGTAGAAAGAACATTAATTGTAAGAGTTTATTTTTTTTATTGCTGGCTTATGTAGGTACAACAGACATATTAACGACCCACTTGAAAGTAGCTACTGTCACCTATGGACATTTGCAACATCAAAGGTGTTACCATTATAATGCCAACCTCGAATAGGGAATTGGCATCTGCCACTGACGTTGAGTAATGATTCAAAGTTGTTATGGCGGTATACTGTTAGATCAAGGGTGGTAGCCATCCAGACGGGTAAATTTCCTACTGGTTGGCTGTCTTTCTGGCTGTGGGTTGAGTTGTCGCTTTTACGAAAAGCTGCTCCGATGCAGGAATTAGTATTCTTTCTCTGTTCCTTCTTTTCTTCTGCTGCTGCATGAGGCCCGCCCTGCTGTTGTTGTTGGTTGTATAAAGCACGCAAGTCTGATAAATAACACGTGGAACAATAAGTCTAAGGAATGACACATGGATAGCGTTGCCAACAAGAGATCCGTATGATTTTTCATGAGTACCAACCTTCAAAAGATACCTGTCAAAATTTCATGACATTCTGATGTTTGGTCCATGAGTTAGAGTGATTTAAGTGACGCTAGTCTTCATATTGTCAAAACAATACATTCGAAACAATTTCATGTATTGTCATCAAAAAGCAACGTTTCGTTGCTTTTTGATGAAAAAAACACAGTTCAGCAATGGCTCGAGAAGTATTACGGTCCCCGTAATACTTCTGCTCCATCAAAAACAACCATTTGTCGTTGTTATGCTGAGTTTAAACGTGATCGTACAAACATTGAAGTTGCTGAACACTCCGGCAGGCCAAATGGCTTCGTATTGCACCACCACATTCACCGGATCTGGCCCCCAGCGACTACTACCTGTTTGCAGACCTCAAAAAAATGCTCCATGGAAAGAGATTCTACTCTAACAAGGAAGTCATCGCTGAAACGAATACTTATTTCGAGGCCAAAGATGAATTGTTCTACTAGAAAGGTATTGAAACGTTAGAGAAGAGCTGCACTGATTGTGTTGCTCTTGAAGGAGACTATGTTGACGAATAAAGTCGAGTTTTGCCAAAAAAAAAGTATTTTTTTTAGTTAGTCGCGGGACTTATTGATCCACGCAATATATCGTGTATTGAGATCGAAGAGGCTAGCGCACGTCGGACTACGTTTGCGATCTGATTTGATACAGTACACAAAATAATGAAGTAATTACATAAGTGCTGCAATTTTGATCAAACAAGACAATCAAACAATAATTAAAATCCTTACTTATATTATATAATGTAGTCTAAGATTGAGCACGCTTACCTAGAAGTTACCTGTTCACGGGAGATTTGAAGGTAGACGACATTAAAGAGTTCCACTCCTCAGGGGTATGTATTATAAAAGTGGAAGCAAAGCGCTTCGTCCGCTGGTTTGGTATTTCCATCATATATCGGCTGCCTCAGTTTGTTTATCTGCTTTATCTTATAAAAGCCTTATGAAATCATCATGTAGGTCCATCCGTTTGTCAGTCTATCGTTTGTGTGTATAATACAGTCAGAATAGATTTATATGGATAATATTTAATAATAATATGTAATCTATATGCCGATATACAATGCCTAAGTGATATTGCTGAGGAAATAAAAAACAGCGCCAACATACACTATATTTTTACAACCAGCTTACCCTAGTCAATATTCACCGTCCGCACCACTGATACCTACCTGTAGATACACAATTAAAGTAATTCTAATTTAGTTCTAAATTTTCATTACTATCCTAAAGATAAGGTAAACAAAAACAAACTCCATTGTCTCCGGAGAAATTTTGATGTTACTCCAAGAAATTTAATTAAAACAATTGTATGCAACCTCCAGTTTATATTTTATACGAAATGCGACGGTTTCATTCATAACTGGGTCGGGTAAATGAAACATTTCTGTTAATCTAAGTACCGGCATTTAAAGTGGAGGAATGTCTCTATCTCTAATCTCAGTATTTATATTGATTAGAAGGATTACACGCTGCTTAATTTCTTCTTGTAAGTAAAACTAATGTCAAAAATACAATAATAAATGCAGTGTTAATTAATATTAGCACAATCAATTTTCCACGTATTTCATAACTTACAATTTTAATATATTTAAAACAGAAGCATCGCCACCCCGAGTGAGCTATCGACGCCGATGCTGCCCTCACGCGGACAGTCATTGCAACTTCCTTCACCGCACGCGCCGCATCGACCTTCCTGTTTTTTCGTCCATTTTCAAGTGTTTTTCAAATATATACAATTAGCTAATCTTCTAGTGACAATCAATAAATCGTGCCACTAAATATGATTTACAATCTACGATCGAAGGGTTCCCGCAGCACAGCAAGCAAGGTAAGTGGTTGTGCATTCGGCGTTTTATAAATTACGCATTCTAAACCGTACACAAAATAAAAAAGATGTAGTGTATTACCAAAGTAGAATTATTTTCTCTGTGCAGTTTGGGTTATAAATAATTGGAGCGGTGAATCGAGCCTCACGGGCCTTATGGGCAGGCATAGTGATACGCATTATTGTTGTCGATAAGAGTTATCGATAGTGTATTTAGTTTTGTCATTTTGTGGGTTAGTGATATAAATAAAAGAAAAAAAATAGATATAACAACTTATTTATTGAAATAAGAATAATAATGATTTAAAATACATTATTAATTAGATATCTATGTATTAAAAAACTATAAGTACAAAAGTTTAGAATGTAACAAGTTATATTAAAAACAAATATAAATACTTATATCTAAGTTTAAAATTAACAGAAAAAAAGATAATAATCATTTTTATTAGAATGATAATCTTTCTTTGATAAGAATGAGTTTTTATCGATAATAGCGTTGCGCCCGCGCAACATGCTCACCGCCCTAGCCGGGCTGAGGCCGAGTTTGATTTATGTCCCAAACTGCACGGAGAAAATAATTCTACTATAGGGGACAAGAAAGCAAACGATATATTTAACATGTAATAGAAGGAATTTGACTAAAAGAAAAGAATAAGATAGATAGAAATAGGATACAAAACAGGAAAAATAAAATACATGCATGTATACCTATTGTACTATCTCTTGTATTTTTCTATTTCTATTTATCTATACTTTCTCTGTCTTATAGAGGTAATCAAAGACGATGGATTTCCATTTGCCGTGATCTTGACATACATCTTTTGCTTCGTCTACATTCATTTCTTCATACATATTTTGATTATATATTGAATTTTAAGTCTGTTCCTGTTTAAATAAGTATATTTTATGATTATATAGCTTTTATATATTAAGATTTATAGATATTATTTAGGTTATTTATGTTAGATGAATGTAAGGCGAGTGACATATGTGATTCATAATAATATTATCTAGTAATTAAATGAGGTTGTAATGAATGAAAATATTGTTCTAAGCTCTCAAAAAGCTACTAACGGATTTTGTCAAAGCTAATCTTCGTTAATAGTATGTAGGAGCTCTACAGCTGTGTAAGGACACAATATTGACGTTTGGAAGCTAAAGTAACTAAATACAAAATGTTATTACTTAAAAACCTTTACCATTATGATTTTCGAAATGTGACTTAGTATATATATACCCCACATATACATTTGATAAAATCTACAGTCATTTACATGTATGAAATCTACCTTTAATCTTAAAATAATGCATAAACAGATGGACACATGGACAGCTATCAAACAATTATAAGAATTCTATATTTGCCATTTAAGTCCAGTAGAGGAGTTGAAAGGAAAAATTAAAAAAAACCTTTTACATTGGGGAGGGCCTGTATAAAGCAATAGGTATCAATTACCATTATTACCAGCGTTTGCTCTTTCTTAATACTTTTGTAGTCTATAAATTCTCTGTGCTGATATTATCTTTAAGTGAAGTCTTTGCAGTTTCGCAACTTTTTCTTCATTCGAAATAAATAAATATTATAGTAATAATTTGGACATTTCCAATTAATTCAGGACAGTAAAGAATTTAATTCGTGGTTTTAAGGGATGTTTTTGAAATGAGTTAAGGGGGTACTTAAATAGAATTTGATATCGAACTCGCACATTACCTATTTTCAAGAAAACATTCTACGAATCTGAACAATACACAATGTTACAAATATCTAACAGAAATTCGATATCTAAATAATCTTTAAGAAATAAGAAATTTCATTACAAATAAATGTGAAAAAATATATATTTCATATTCAGTCCATACAAAAAATATTACTTACTAACATGAATTTGAGCATAGTAGGATAAGCACGAAAAATGAAAATCACGTAACAAAAAAAATATTAAACTTGTAATCCTATAAGTGAAGGTAAGCAGAATAATTTATGACAAAATATGTGTGTCAGAATAGAGGAGTATGGAAAATACTCATATTGTGCCAATCTCAATTAAATGAGAGACAGAGAAAAAAAGGGACTGATACGACGACTATGGATGACCTCTTTTTCCTGTTTTTTTTTATTAGGTTTATGGCTTGGCAGCTAGACCTTTAAGCCAAATCTTAGATTACAATATAGTTTCTTCATTTTCTTAAGTCTATGTATCAGCTCAGCTGAACTGTAGGTTATCAACAAAAGCCATTCAACGGAGTTCTTGTGACGAAAGGCGACAATTGACTATACGGTACAAATTTTTCACAAAACACATAATTACTCAAAAACTATCAATATCCTACTACTATTGTTCATTTTAGAGTAATTTTACACATTTTCAGAAAATAAAACTGCACAACACAACATCTCCTTTCAGTTTCCGCCATAAATTCTTTTTTCCTGTCAAACGTCAACTGTTATAGATTAGATAAGGCCTCGAGGCCGCACCTGGAGAAGTTCTGCATTCAGCTGGTCAAGGAGGCAATCCAAATATGACGAAGTCATGGCGAGTCTCATCGCCTATGCTGCCGCGCTAGAAACGTTCCTTAATAAATTATCTCAAAATTAATAGATATTAAAAAAGGGCTGACTTGCTTATTAAACAGATAAAACATATAAATAAACAAAAAATAAATACTTAGTTGTAAGTAACATCTAAAGGAAGAAGACAGAATGAAGCTGAAGCAAGATCTTCGAATGCAGTTCAGTTTAACTTAATTTTTGGACTAATAATCATGAATGAATTAATGAATGAAAACTCTTTATTGTTGACCATAATCTTAAATCTAGACAATTGATATGGATACATTTGTATTAGAACAATGGGCGGCCTTATCTCTTATAGGGATCTTTTCCAGGCAACCCAGTGTCTGAGAAGATTTTAAAGAAAATGGCAATAAAATTAAATCATATCAAAATTGTAAAAAAATAGAGTGTTGACCAGCCTAAAATTTAAAAAAAAAACTTAGAAGTACTTACATTTTATGTATAAATTGAATAAAAAATACAATGATTTTGTTAGTATAAAAATATTATATATTTTATCTTATAAGAATTGACATTAAATATAGGATTTACTTTAAATGATTTTTCAAATATATTACAAATATTTTTTTTATTATAATAATAATAGTAAAAGAGTTACCCGCAGAGAGGCTTTGTGGCGAATCCTAAGGTGAGTAACGACACCTCGGACCTACATCCGACACCTGGCCAAAGTATGGCCCCTGCGTTTGCCTTAGCTAGCCGGTACGCAGTAGAGATAGTTGGAGCTATGACTCAAGCTCCAGGGGTGGAAGTAATAAATTACCTAACCAGTGAACCTGCACCCTTCTCGACACCCCTTAGCCACTCATACCCATGTTACCCCTCGCCAACCGTGTACGAGATTGGAAGCCCATGCAGGGAGTGGTGAGTCACCATCTGCCCATTGTACCATGTTACCCGAACATTGCGACGGACAGACGCCATAGTCCCCATAGCCCAGATCCCTAGTTCCACTAGCAGTTTATCCCAATAGCTCGGTTCCTTTTGTTCTCATTTCCTACAATAACCGGGGCTTGTCTTTGAATGCATTTTTTTATATGGTCTAGAGAGGGATGTTCATTGGTCAGTGTCACGCCACTTTTACAGGAGAAGGAGCCTCTACGTGTTGGCCTGCCCATGGCCCTACGCAAGTCCTGAAAAAGTCCAGCCGATTTCCATGACCCGTGGTCTTGAGAGTCATACATGTATAAATGTATTTAATATTTTATCAGTTTAAGTGAAATTATTTAGTATAAATATTTATTCATATTTATTATCAGTCTTTGATCGGATATAGTAATCTATGGAATTGCGGTTTCATTTTATAAAATAAAAAATGCATGGGATAAGCGCTTGGCGACACTTTCGCGTATTTTGGTACTGGCCTCACTGTAGCCGGCCAGAATCAGATTCGCCGAATTAAAATTGTTAAAAGGTTAAAGTTCTTCTTCTTCTTCTTAAATTGAATAAAATATATAACATCCGTATTGTATTTTATATAGGAACCCTCTAATTATAAGTCCAACTTCTCCACGGCCACTTCATATTACATCTAAATCGGTGATTACCGGTAACTTCACAGGACCCGGTATACCGGAAATCATTGGTCCCTGTTTGTCCTCCAAAAATGGAGAAATTCAACTCCGCTCTGGGATTTTTGGGCAAGAATTATTTGGGTGGGTCCCACCATTTTCTGAAATCGTGTACAATTTTCGTTTCTTCTAAATTTTGTTCGTTAACAAGCGAGCATAATCCACAGAACGGGTCGGTCTCAGCCACTTCTTCTACTTCGTGGTAAGAATAATAGTTGTGCCATTTGAAGTAGTCGTAATATTTTTCCTTCATGTTGATCAGGTACGCCATTTCTTTGGCCAGCGCTTTTGGTCCTAGTTTTACTGCGTCCAAGTAGATTCCATCAGGCATAAACCTGGAACGAAATAATGTATAAAAAATTTATTTATATTTTCTGAACACTGCGAGATATAAAAGTGAACGACTCGAACATTTTTATGCCAGCAACTTCGTCCGCGTGATATTTTTCGCGGTATCCTAAAAAATAATTAGCAAATTTCTCTATATCTCAGACTTTTAGTCCTAGATATAGAGAAAAATCCTTAAATAATATTAATAGCAGGTTTCAATTTGATCTTGGCATTTATTTTGGAATCACAAATACTTTTCAATTTTGTGAGTGTATACATATATATGTGTGTAAGAGTGTATAATAGTAAAGTATACTGATGTGACTATGAAATAAGCCGTGGTTATAAATATCTTTGACGATATCCAGACGCAGTTACATAAACAAGTCTCAACGAATACTCAAATATTTATATAAAAACCGACTTCAAAAACTACAACACTGAAAAGTATAAAATAACTTATTTCTAAAGCTATTATTATTAATATATATTATCTAAAACATCTTAAAGTCGGTGCTTAGTAATTTTCAAAATATACCTAGTAATTTTTATGTTTTACTTTGAAGTCGGTTTTTTTAAACAAAGTTTTTTTTATTTGTTACTTTTTAGTGTCTATGGGTAGACCTACGAAAGGTCCCGCGCTCTTTAAAAAATATAGGTCCACGAAATGGGAGCAAAAAATTTTTCGTAATTAAAAACTCTGGGCCAAACTATGTTAAATTTTTAGGGGACCAAATGGCAACTATTCCGCATCAAACTAAAGTATAATCACGTAAATCGGATCATAAATCTCAGAGTAATTGGTGTAAATATGGAACGGAATGAAAAATGTTTTCATAAAAATGTTCATAAAATAAAAACTACTAAGCCAAAGTATATTATATTTTTAGGGGACTAACTGGCAACTATTCCACATCGAACTAAAAAAAAACCACGTAAATCGGATCATAAATCTCGGAGTAATCGGTGTACATACATAAAAAAACATACCGATCAAATTGAGAACCTCATCCTTTTTGGAAGTCGGTTAAAAATGATTGGTTTCGACATTGGGGACGAATGTCTACATTCGTCATATATACGGAAGTCTTCACTGTGCATAAGATAATATCATGCATGATGATATGCACTTGGCTATTTCTTGCTATAGATGCTTGAGTATTCGTCAAATGGTAGACTATTTGATTTATAAATCATAATGAAATGAGCGAGTGCTTGGTAGTCTGCACTCAATTAAGGATTCAGTTAAGGTGACCAACGTCCCTTATTTCTTTCATTTGCAACCGTGCAGGAACGCAGAAAGAATACTAATTTCTACAGTCCAGAGACCTGTCGTAAAAGGCGATAAAACAACCTACAGACAGATGGCAAGGCATATAGCCGTTTGGGTGACTACCAAATCCCGGTTTAAATCATGCCGCTAATACAGCTTGAGTTGTGTCTGTGCATTAGTGGACAGATTCCAGTCCTTTGGTGTTACAAATATCTATCTATAGGCGACGGTGACCACTTTCTATCACGTGAGCTATCAGTCTGTCCGCTGTACACCAATGATAAAAATATTAAATTCTTGGTGACATCATGTCGTACTTTCAAAGTTTTAGACAAAAGTAAAAAATAAATAAAGTTATGTCTCCGATTTTTTATGAGAATGTCTCGGATTTTTTAGTCATAAAATCAAACATGCAAATATATTTTATTCAAGAAACATACCTGGTGTAATTTGCACCACCAAACACAACAGGCACTGCATAATTCTGGAGTGCATACAATAACTTCTCGGTAACATAATCTTCACTAAAAGAGTTCTCAAATGCTAGATAGAAATAATAGTCTCTTTCTATCAACTGCAAACATTCATCAATCCTTTCGCGAGGACATTTTAAATTTCCACACCACCCATAAACATCTATGGAAAGTCCAAAACTATCAAGTTCTTTACGCAACATTTCAGCAAACGATTCCCTTTTGCCTGGAGTTCGACAATTTGAGACAAACCATGCAGCAGCTTTCTTCTTATCACGTAATCTAATTTTAATTGCTTCACTTATAGGTTCCATGTTATTCACGTCTTCCCAATGCATGATCTCTCTAGGGCCTATTATTTCACCTTCTATGTTTCTTATAGACATATAAGCACTATTTTTATCAGAATTTAGTCTATATGACCATGTTAGATTGAAGAAATCATTGTATCTATCGTCTTCTACGGGATAATATCCTGACGATTCTAGACTAGCAAATATGTATAATTGACGTTTCGTTCTAATTTTAGGCAATTCTATGTTCTTATCTTTCATAATTTCTGGTGCGTGGAATAATATTACATCATACTTTGTTAAATTGAATACAGACTTCTCTGTTAATACAAAACAATTTGTATATGCACAGTTTCTTTCTATAAATACAGTTTGACCTTGTTTTAATCTAAACATTGGGTCAATGGATGGATCTGTCCATATTAAAATATATTTCATATTATTTCCTTCACTTAATTTTATCTCTCCTATCATACTTTTTAATTTTTTTACAGATACATCCATATTGTTTTCAGAGCTTAATGTAAGGTAAAATATTGCGATAGCACATAACGCAGATAATATGTAAAATCTTTTCGCTTTTATTGTTCTAATAATTAAGTTCATCCTCATTGTATCCTATTAATTTATATAGAATATTCTCTCACGTCACTGTAGAATCCAATAAGCCCTGAAATGAAAATATTACTCGTTAAAGCATTATATCACTTTAAATTTGTTTTTTAATTTTCGCTGCATACTGTTATAAAACAAACTATCATTATTTTATTATGATGCATGTTAATTTACTTGGCATAAAATGTAGACAGGTCCGGATGTAGACGAATGCTTCGACTTGCATCCGACGCGTTATTGACGGCAGTACAACCAATTCAAACTGGTGCGACAGTACGGATAAGTTTCGCGGGACCTTAAGGCAACACACACACACAATCCGAGAGCGGAGTGGACTTAATAATAATAACAGCCATTAAACGTCCCACTGCTGGACTCACGCCTCCTATAAGGGAGCGGACAGTATACCCGCCATGCTTGTCTAAGGTGGCTTGACAGGTTTGATACATCCGTTATCTCGATGTGCAGGTTGCATCAGGATGTTTCCCTTCAGCGTTATTAGCATGTAGTAATTGTAATAATATGCACATTAGGTCAGAAAACTGCCTAAGTGGTGCATGCGTTCCGGCTACGACTTGTGGAGTGAGTAGTAGTGACCTAAATATGTAATTTAATTGATCAGTATACTCCATAGTCCGCTGCATACGGTAGTCAACCGGCCCCATGTGGGTCAAACAAGAAACCTGAGGTCTAAATCTCCTATTTCAATATCTAAGTATTGCGAAGATGTTCAAAGTACGATTCCATTGCAAGAATTCGTATCCTACTAAAGCGTAAGCCGAAAGGAAAATTGAAAATCTTCCAAAAATGTAAACTATTATTCGCTATTTATGAAGATAGGAGGGCGTACCACGGCACTTAGGCAGTTTTCTGACCAAATGTGCATATTGTTATAAATACTACGTGCTAAAAATTTTAGAGGAAAACACAATTTGTCAAACCAGCCTAATCGCCTTGGACAAGCGTGGCGGCTATACTGTCTGTTACCCTATAGTAGGAGGTCCAAGCCCAGCAGTGGGACAGTTATAGACTGTTATTATTATTTTATTTAGATTATTACAGTATAGTTTTGTTGCTTTTAGTTGTTGTTAAAATATTTGAATAATGTACTTTACCAAAAAATTTGTTTACTACAAAATTGTGACACGACGTTTCACTGTATATGTTAACCGAACTGAATCGATATTGCGGTACGGTACTACAGGAAATATATTGATAACAAAAATGTTATCAGTATTTAGTGATAAAGCAAAGTTGATACATGACATCGACGGGTGAAAGACGACTGTTGCCTAGTTTGGTACCTTGCTCGCGCCTTACCCTATTTTTTATCTTCAAAAATTATTACGGTCTTATTCATGTTAACTTAGATAGATAGATAATGGAGAATATGCACCTAAATTCAAATATGAGTGAATTCTTCATATTGTTACGACCACCAAAGGCCAATTCACGCATGCAGTTTATTACCTTTTCGGCCTTTGGAGTTCTTTTTTTTATATAGCATGAGTTCAGCAGGCAGGCAGACGGCCCACTTGATGGAAAGCGGTTACCATCGCCTATGGACGTTTGTAACACCAAAGGTGCTACAAATGCGCTGCTGCTCTCTTAAGGGAGACGGGAACCTGGTCACTAATGCCGGAACACAACTCAAGGCTGTTATGGCGACATACTCTAGACCAGGGGTGGTAGCCATCCAGTCGGGCAAATGCCCTACCACCTGGCTGTGGGTTGTTTTGTCGCCTCTTACGACAGGCCGCCCGGCCGCAGGAAATTTTATTCTTTCTCCGTTCCTGCACGGATAAGTTCTTTTGTTTACTCTGTGTTTAAAATGTGTAATTATAAAAACAGCCCCTTGTGTATTGTAATCTTTTATGGTAGTCATTAGCCAGGTGTGATTCTAAGAAATTCAGTCTGCGCGACCGAGAGACATATTGTAATTGTGCAGTATAAAGCAATGCCCCAGTGGAGAGATTGGCAATCGAGCGATAAACACAAGCGTAGAAGACGTGTGTACTACATTCGGTAATCTATTTAGTAACGAACTTTGCGCCTGTTATAATATTTGTACCTGTTTGTATAGTTCTAATAAATTCTATAGTAATTCTAACGGCATTTTAATTCAAGTCCTGCGTCTCGTAACAATATGATGTCTTTATTGCTGTAGAATTTAATGTCTAACTCAATATAAATAACGCCGCAATAGTTGACTAATGACAAATAATTAACACGAATAATCCGGCGGTACGTTAAATAAAACTTTAACATTACTCATTACATTAGATTTGACTTCACTGATCATGGCTACTGAAAAGTGGCTGAAACGTCAGAGGAAAAATCAAATAAAATACCACGCTCAAAACCGTTAAAACGTAGTTTTATTTAAAAAAAGAGTGCGTGTAACGTTCACACGCGATTGAAGTAAAACTTTTTTACTCTTAATTTTTTTTTCAAAATTTTTTGATTGATTTGTTTATAAACTATCTATTGACCAGAAAATATTTGAAAACCGGATGGTACGCCATATTGCGACGCCATATTGCCGTAACGGACTTCCGTTGCATTGTTAGTTACCTGCTAGTCGCGCCTAAAGAAGTTTTACTTCAAAATCAATTTTAAAGAGTAGTAATGCCTTTTGCCTATCGTACTATACATTAATTTGCCAATTAATGTATAGTACGATATAAGAACCTTGGCACATATAATAGTTGTGTTATAAAAACGTCAGTGATTTATACGCCTTACAAAAAAAAATCTTATACGAATATAACATATAAAAATTCTCACGATTTTTTTTAGCAATGTAACCTTGTCTTAATGAAAATGATTTTCTTGTGAAACATTCATAATATACAGAATTGTTAAGATTTCCGTAATTTATTTATACGTATACAACAGAGTACAACCAAAAATTGCGCCACTAGGTCGAAACGATTACAATTGTGAGCTTGTTGAACTCTTTACTATACACGTACGTATATCATACATCTAGAACAGACAGGTGTTGTTCAAATATTACATACATATACAAATTAAAATGACGCAATGAAGTGTTGAAAGAACGTTCTACCATGAATGCTACATGCCAAAACATTGTATATTTGTGAACTCGCACAGGAAACATTACAATTCCTTACTAAGTACTACTACTACTATATATTTAATTTATAAAATATGTGGTTTAAGTATGTTTATTTATGATATACCTAATGATCTGCACCCCCTACATCGCCAGATAAGGTTAAGCTATTCCTTAAGTTAGGTTGCCTGGAAGAGATTTCTTTAAGCGATAAGGCCGCCTATTGTTTCTGCCATGACAATATTGTAATTGCATATTTTTGAAATTGTATATTTGGCAATAAAGTGTTATCTATCTATTTATCTCTCTATCTATGTGTATTTAACTTATAACATAATATTAGCATATTTATTTAAGTTAGGCGCTAAGAACCTCAGCCAGAAGGCCCAGCTTGCCATACACAACGCGGTGCTGGTACCTACGCTCACGTATGGAAGCAAGAGATGGGTATGGAAGAGAGAGCATGAAAGTAGATTAAACTCGGTCGAGATGCGAGCACTACGCAAAATCTGCGGAGTGACGCTCGCGGACCGCATTCGTAATACCGAAGTAAGAAAGAGAATCGGTCAGCCAAGCTTAAGATACCTATTAGCCTTCGCCGGAATACGTATAAAGGTGCCATTCGAACCTCGGCCGCAGGCTGCAGATGCAGGCTGCGGATGCAGGTAGCACATGACATGCAGCCGCTGCCTGCATTCGCAGCCGGGAGTGATTCCGAGGCTGGCTGCACGTGCTGCGGCAGGCAGCAGGTGGCGGCCAGTCGCTTCCAATAATTCAGAATGTCGGACGTGAGGAATAGTCGGGAGAATAGTTTGATGTTATGTCTTTTTTTTTTTTTTTTTTTTAATTTATTAAGTTTGCCAACAACTGATACATTGATATTATGCTTAATTAAATATACATGTTATTGGTCTTATGCTAAATGTACAGTCTCTTACAGGCAAACATAGCTTGCTTAATATAAAGATAATACACAACAAAAAATCAGGGTAAAAGGCTAGACTTAAATTTTATTTATTAATTCTGAGTGAATGTATTTCTTAAATTTGAATAAGGAGTCATGATATATGTCTAAACCGTTCATTTTATTGTATAAGCTGCATAAACGAGGAATAGGCGAGTTAAAACCAAGAGCTGTTTTGCGTAATGGCGGTGCAAAGGGCTTGATATGATAACGCGGAATCCTAGTGGGGGCAGCAAAATTTAAAAGTTCTAAGAGCTGTGGGCAATCTACTTTATTTCTGACAATTTTGAATAAAAACATCAAATCCAGTAAATCTCTACGTGATGACAAGGGTAGCATTTTGAAATGTCTAAGCCTGTCAAAATATGGAGTAAAACGATTTCCTACTGATGTTGTCCAAGAAAGATGCCTTACAAATTTTTTTTGAACGCGCTCGATCCTAAGCGAGTGAGTGGCATAATGCGGCCTCCTTTTATTAGAAGAGAAAGAGGATTATGATGACATGTTGTCATTGTTAACTAGCCAGAGAAGAGTAGCCACGTCTTTATATAAAATGTAATAGACCCACTGATGGAAGTTATTAAATACTAATTAAGAAACACTTGAAGTATGATGACGATCAGTTTAGGAATTATTGTCGATTTAATAAGGTTGGAGTGACGTAACTACGTAGGTACGCGTCTGCTTGCAGCCGCAGCACTATTGGTCTGCGATCGGCTGCGGCTGCAAGTCGCAGCAGCACTTGCAGCCGAGGCTTGGCAGCACGTGCAGCCGCAGCCGCGTTCGGAATGTTTTCACATAAATCTATACTACTACATAGAAAACCAGTCGTACAGCCACAGCTGGCTTCGTGCAGCTGCCGCATGTGCTGTCTGCACCCGCAGCCTGCAGCCGAGGTTCGAATAGCACGTTATAATATCATGTCACTTCTGTAGAATGTATTGGTTTATCCCAAGTGTCCTCCTTATCTTAAAGCACGTTTTTCATCAAATTCATCAATTAACATGAAACTAGAAACCGCAATTAATACAACCAAGTTTAACAATGGGTCATTCAGTGTTCAAGCTGTTCAATTATGAAACATGCTTCACTAGAAGTGAGATAAGTCCAATCAGTATTCGCCTTCAATAGACTTGTTAAGGATTACTATCATAAAGTATTGTTACGAGCTATGCAGGACTCGAACTAAAATGCCGTTGGAATTACTATAGAATTTATTAGAACTATACAAACACGTATAACACAGGTACAAATATAACTGGACACAACCAGTACAAACTGCACGATTCAATAACACGCGCAAAATCCGTCACTTTATAGCTTATCGAATGTACACACGTCTTGCTCGTATCGTAATCGTCGTTTGACTGCCTCGCCCCTCCGTTCGGGCGTTGTTTTATAATAAACTATACAATATGTCTCGACACAATGCTATCATGACTATCATAAACGATTACAACACACAATAGGATGTTTTTCTAACTACAAATTTTAAACACAAAGTAAGCAAAAGAAGTCCAAATGCCGAAAAGTTATAAACTGCGGGTGTGCATTTACTTTTGTCGGCATTGAACAATAATATTAATATATATTTTTAAATATATTTTTTATGAATATTGTACAACTTATTCACTGCACTAACTTTTGTGCCATTTTTCTCTCTCCGTCCCAAGTACCCCAGTCAACGAAGCAAAAATAGGGGAAATAATTCGTGTGGAAGAAAATTTTGGCACAGTTGTAGAGGAAGGCGTCCTGAACAACATACTAAAAGTACTGATGGGTAGGGGTGGAGCTAAGGGAGGGGGTGGCCTATAAAGGTCCCTTTTTTCAGTTTTTTGCGAATAACTCAAAAACTATAATCGACAGCAAAAAGTATCCTATGACTAAATTAATCTACATAAAATTCTATACAATAAACACTATGTAAACTTTTCGCTGGGATCAATACTTAAGGAGATATGGAGGGGGGAAAATGGGGGCAATTTAAAAAAAACGAATTTTACTGTTAAAAATCATTTTTCAATTATGAATGAACTATATTCAGACTACGTATTAGTGAATTTAAAGGATGCAAGTGTAATCATGTCATGTATAGAGGAGGAAGGAAACAGAAGAGAAGGAGACGGAAGACTCGAGTACTTTAGACTTGAGACGGCACCGGCGCGGGCTGGCCTTGCGATACGCGAATGCGCTTAGCAGATTGATGTAAACCACTGCTGCACCAGCACCGATTCGTGAGTTAGTTACTTAATTTTTAATATGTAAGTCTGTCACTATGTTTGAGAAGTGTTTAATTTGTCAGGGTGCAGTTAATAATGATTTTTGTAAAGTTGGAGAAAAAGTATATAGTTGTCATAAAATTCAATTTGATGGATATTGCGACATGAACAGCACAAAACGAGCTCGTTTTGAGCGATAAGGCCGCCATTTGTATTTTATTAAAAGCTGTCATTGTGTAGTGTTTCATAAATGTTATTGTACAATAAAGTATATTCTATTCTATTCTATGAATTATTTAACTCTTTTTACTTGTACCCACGTATGACCTCATAATTTGATTTGAACAAAACATATGTGGCCGCGCCGTTTTGTAAAATGTTGTACATATGTGAAAATGTTGAAACCCGGTATTTAATAAACACAGTAAAACACGTTTAACTATTCGCTGTGTATAAATCACTGATGTTTCTGTAATACTAATATGCCGAGGTTTATATTATTATACATTTATTTGCCTTACTAGAAGTCGTGCGCAGAAGGTTTGCCGATGAAAACCCCTCCCACTTCTTTCAACCGCGGCTCGCGGTCATCTAGTGTAATACTTTTTTTTTAAGGCGGGGGAAATGCATTTACCACATACCGGGTCCTTTGCTAGGGATTAGACCGTTGTCGATCATGGAAGCATTCCACTGAGGGCAATCCAAACACTATTCGACCGGCTTGTGTGGAGACTCGAACCAACCTACCATCCTACTCAATACTCCACTAAAACCACCCTCCTCCCATGTGCCCCGCGCTTATGGTAGGAAGAGCGTGAGACTTAGAACGCAGTTACGCCCACGCTGATCCTAGCGCATCAAGTGCCTGCAAACTCACTTCGTCAACAGGGGTGAAGACTCCTCTACTCCCTAGGGAGTCCGCTAATACCGTTGTAGGGGCCCTCATGCATCTAGATGCATGTGGGCCCCTACAGCGGTATTCCAAAGACTGAAATCATGCACATATCTGCGCCTCCGGGACCCCGACTGACGTCGGTGCCCGTGAGGGACATGCGCACTTATACCTCTCTCCTTCCTTATCTCGTTCTGCGGCCTCCTTTTGAGACATCACTGTCTCGCAGATATATCTAGTGTAATACTTGCAACAACACAGAAGGGTTTATGGTACTAAAAGAACGGCAAATGGTCACAATACTTTATAATCAGAGGACCTTACGGTTTTAACACATATTATATACTGACTCTTCACACTCTACAAGCATATTGGAACACCTCGCAATCCCTCCAACAATTTTTTACAGTACTTACAAATTGGCACAACCGATAACGTATGACGTCATCGATAAACTATTTTAATTAAACTGTTATGAATGAAAAAACTTGAGAGGTGTCAAGGGACACCCGGATGGAACGAAGTTCCATATTTATTATTTACAAAAAACCTGTATACACTCAACAAAATAGTAAATGAGTAAGTTTGAATCCTATTTACTTCAATATAAGAAACAATTTAAATTTAAAAATTTGAAATTTAAAAATCGAATCACATCCTGCAATTCGACTCTTGAAACAAATTTAACTTTAAACCAGATTCGCGATATTGCTCCTTATTTTAATGATATTAACACTCTATATGTCCGCAAATGCTATCTGTACGTCAGCAACCCATGACATTTAAATAATAATGTACTCCAAATTAAACTCTAACTGCGTGGGCATAAAGCTGCATTTTATCTTGGCAAGTTCAAAAAGTGTCGTGACAACTTTTTTCGTAAGAATTTTTTCCATCTAGCCCACATTCGTACCGCGCGATAAGGAACTACGTTCCAACAATTGAATACATTAATGTTTGGAAATTACAAATAATATTTTATACAATATATTAAACATTATACTTAAAGTTTTACGTGTAATAAAACAAACCGAACACAGTACAAATCTGTCGCGTAACATAAAAATGAAATGTAATGAATACCGTCTATATACAATTGAGAGACCTTGAATTATTACCTACACAATTGCCACAGTATATTATTGTTATATAAAATGGAGGTAACGGTACGGAGAACTACGCTATAGCAAAACAGGCGCTTATCACAGAATTAATAAATATATTACATACATTATATACATTATTATTCAATTAAGGAAATGGCCGATTGTATCGTTTAGAAACAAGAGGGAAAATAACAAAATTAATTATCAACTTTAAATAAAAACATGACAAGGTCAACTATGCTGCTAAATAACTAACACTAGGTCTTAGTACTACTTAGACAACCCCGGATCCCAGTTGCAGAAAGCGGGAGATCATCGAAAAAACCTGCGCACGAGTTTACACTAGTTTAACACTATCTATACTAATATTATAAAGAGGTAAAGTAAGTGAGTTTGTGACGTTGTAGGAGGGGGGGGGGGGGTAATCTCTGGATCTACTAAACCGATTTTGAAAACTCTTTCATCAGTGGAAAGCTACATTATTCCTGAGTGACATAGGGTATATTTGATTGTGATTAATATATTTTTTTTAATGCCCAGCAAAGTAGGCACGGGTCAGCTAGTACAATATAAACAAATATCAGTTTTCTACACATGGCATGGTTAAAACACGTTTTGCAAACAAAACTTTTGCACAAACAAAGTCAACTGTAAACCCCTGACATCTCTATAACACTGTATTTATACCGTATTTCTTTAAGTTAAGTATTATTTAATTTCCAACCTACACACTGGTAGAAAATAGAAATTACTTGTATAGAATTTATGTCCAATTATAATCAGTAGTAAATCAAATCAATTGATATACAAAAGTAAACAACATATCTCGCAAACGAACGTGATTCGACACCAATAGCTAAATTCAGCTAGTAATATAAACTAACATCAGTTTTCTACACATGGCATGGTTAAAGGATAGATATTAAGATACTGTACCTGGTTTTATTTAATAAATACAGTAAAACACGTTTTACAAACAAAACTTTTGCACAAATAAAGTCAACTGTAAACCATTGACATCTCTATAACACTGTATTTATACCGTATTT
Organism: Dendrolimus pini; assembly: GCA_949752895.1. Lineage (NCBI taxonomy): Eukaryota > Metazoa > Arthropoda > Insecta > Lepidoptera > Lasiocampidae > Dendrolimus > Dendrolimus pini. Next base: position 6,057,946 of record OX457149.1, on the reverse strand, counting down.
CTTTAAGTTAAGTATTATTTAATTTCCAACCTACACACTGGTAGAAAATAGAAATTACTTGTATAGAATTTATGTCCAATTATAATCAGTAGTAAGTCAAATTAATTAATACACAAAAGTAAACAACATATCTCGCAAACGAACGTGATTCGACACCAATAGCTAAATTCACTCTGAACTAGTGTAGAAATGAACACAAGCGTTGTTTAACAAACCGGTATATACGTATATTAGTCATCATTCTTGGCAACTCGATAGTAATAAGAAATCAACCTTGACCGGTAACGCATTTTAACGAACTCTTTGCATTAATGGCTGTTTTTTATATCTCACTATTTTTTTTTTTAATTTATTCAGCACTCGTATTCCCGTGCGAACAAGATATGCCCGGGCGTACATAGGTCACTTATAACTAAGTCTATACATACCATTTAAAAAAATAAAACTCCTTGTGGCACTCGGGGACAGCCGCGGTAAAGCATAGCATTTTTTATCAATTTATGCAATTATAATTATATTTATTTATGCAGTATTCTTAAGCTATCACTCATTTTCTTTCACTATTTTTTCATCACTTTCTTTCTTAGGTTTCATTTTCCTTACATAATTTCTAGATTCGGTCGCTGTAAGTTTCAAGCCTTTATTTCATATACTACATAACATTAGTAAATAAATCTTACTTTGTTGGAATAGATTGGAAGTAGTTGGATTGTGATGGGATTTATTGGAAAGGATTGGAAATACTATATATACTATCCAATATACATACTTGTCGAGATTACATATTATACTTATTAATATACTACTTCTAATTATATATTGTACTATATATAATATAAATTATTTGTACTTATGCGTCTCTCACTGTTGATTCACTTGCTGTAACATCAGTTGAATTTTGAAAGAAAGAATAATAATAATTGTATTCAGGACTAATTACATTGGATAGTGTAGATATAATTGTTAATAAATTTAAAACTAAAATAACATTACTTGCCCTGAAAAGGGCATTAGTCTCGCCATAATGCTGGTAATTTAAAACCAGGGCTGATTTACCGCTGAGGCCTTAAGGTACTGCACGGCATCATCATCATTATTGCAAATCATGAAAATAAAATCTTAAATATATATAAATCCCTATTAATATTATAAATGCGAAAGTAACTCTGTCTGTCTGTCTGTCTGTTCCGTTTTCACGTAAAAACTACTGGACCGATTTGGCTGAAACTCAGTATATATATATATATTCGATACCGAGGATGAACATACGATACTTTTTATCCCGAAAAATGGGATAGTTTCCGGGATAAAATGATATTTGTCTGTTTGTTTGTTATGCTTTTACGGAAAAACTACTGGACCGATTTGGATTAAATTCGGTACGTATGTAAATTAAATACTGAGGATGGACAAGGGATAATTTTCATTTTGGCCTTTTTGGTCATTTTGGCCTTTTTGGTCATTTTGGCCTATTTGGTAATTTTTCCTTTTTGGTCATTTTGGCCTCTTTGGTCATTTTGACCATTTTGATTATTTTGGCCTTTTTGGTCGTTTTGGCCTCTTTGGTCATTTTGACCATTTTGATTATTTTGGCCTTTTTGGTCGTTTTTGCCTATTCCGTCATTTTAACCATGTCGGTCACTGTGGTTTTGTAATTTATTTTGTTGACAGATAGACGGGGATGGTATATATAATTAGCGATATAAAATGAAGTGAATCTTCCGTGGGCAAATACATAAAAATAATATAGTAATATAATATAACCTGTAGCACTTGCTCTATAAACAAGAGACACGTACTAGAGGTTAACCCGCGGCGCAGCTGCTGGCTAAACTCTAGTAAATATATATATACACGCATACATACGTAGTATATACAAGACAAGGGTAAAATAATACTTTTGAATAAATATAAGGTACTCCAGGCATTTAACGCCCACCTAACTTAAAACTTAATTTTTACCTTAAGTATTTATTACATGGAATAAATAATGCGATAAAAATGTTAAGCATAGTTTTAGAACCGAAATATACTAGTTGAGTATTGTAACTATTTATAATTTCCATGCAAATAATATATTTTTAAGAGCTTTGTCTCGGGCGTTATTAAAAATACTATGTTAATTACCGCCCGTTTAGTAAATAAAACGCTGGACAGAAAAAAAAACACGATTCGTGCTTATTATCAAATAAAACATAACAGTCACATATAAACTTCTTAATTTCAAACAAAGGGATTATTATTATGTTAAATTTTAATTAATTTCATAATTAAAATTTAACATAATAATTATGAAACTTTGCCACGCTTAAAGTAGTAAGAAACATCGGGATATAATCATTTCTAACAAAAAAATCTATATCAGAAATATACATTAGTACAAAATAACAGTATAAAAGGCGTTTTTTTCAAAAACAGTAAGATTTGTCTAATGGAACATTGGGCGCTATTAAACGGTAAAAGGTAATGACGCCCAAAGGTAGTAAGACCAACACGTCCCTTAGGTCATATTAAAAAATTATTTAAGACAAAAGATTACTTTGATAGTTATTGTCACACATTTATTATTTTAATTTTATTTAAAAATATAATATAATTATAATATTTAACATTAAACGCCTACGTGTAGGTCAATAGCGCCCACGAAGGGTAATAGCGCCCAACAGATGTTTGACTGGGCGTTACTGTAATTGTGAACATTTTTCTCTAAATTATTTTGCGCACAGTGAAAATGTTAGCAAAATATGAAAGGTAGAGTTACCTACACTGTAAATAAATGTAAAATCATACAAGAAATATAACAAAATAACGAATTATTTACAATTTCCTTAGGACAGATTTTATAACAGCGACGTTCGTTATTGAGCTTCTTGAACTACAGCGCGTCACTGACATGGCGGCGGCTCGCGAGGTTTTATTTTACGCTAGACGGGTCTCTAATCGTGTTTTCATTGTGCGCGTGAGCCGTGTTGCGGCTTACTCAAATAAAAGTACGTTTTATGTCGTTCGAGCGTTATTTAACAGAGGGCGGTAATTGCCATACCTACCTTATTAGTGTTATAAGTACGAGTATTATTCGTGCAGGAACGGAGAAAGAATACAATTTCCTGCGACCGGCGGCCTGTCGTAAGAGGCGACAAAACAACCCACAGTCAGGTGGTAGGGCATTTGCCCGACTGGATGGCGACCACCCTTTGTCTAGAGTATGCCGCCATAACAACCTTGTGTTGTGTTCCGGCATTAGTGACCAGGTTCCAGTCTCCCTTAAGAGAGCAGCAGCGCATTTGTAGCACCTTTTGTGTTGCAAATGTCCAAAGGCGATGGTAACCGCTTTCCATCAAGTGGGCTGTCTGCCTCTCTGCTGAACTTCAGCAATAAAAAATAAATTCCAAAATTTAATAAAAGACTACAATTAAAGAAAGAAAGAAAATTTCTTTCTATACATTAATATTACATTATTTATACCACTTGTGTCATATTTTAAGTCGTGTTGTGAACACTGGTGTCCATTAAAATATTGCAGATTTTAACATAATATAGCATGTTTCATAACATGATAAGGCAAATGAACTGAAATCAAAATCCTGAGTCGCTCCTGCCACTTCGTTCGCTAGATTGGGTTATGGCCAGTCGCTCTCTCTCTTTTCTTTCTCCCAACTATTTGGGGTCGGCACAATGTGTATTTTCCTTCCACACTCTTCTATATACATCGTATACGTACGTACATACGTATATCTTCTGATATACATCTTCTGTCACACCAAAAATCATCTTATCATTCTTCATACAATTCATGCATCTCTTTACACTTGTATGTGTACCCATCCATCTTGTTGTTTAATATACCATTTGTCACGTGACTTTCATCCCTCCTCATTAGAAAAGAAAGAAAAACTATATGTGCAAAAATGGCGACGTAATTACATTCCCTATACATTTTTATACACAGAGCATTATTTGCAAATTTGTACGCCGCTTTTTCAGCAAACAAGGTTTGCACTCAGCATATTGCTGTGCCGGAATTATATACGACACAACGCTGATTTTCAGTGAAAACCTTCCTTTTGGCGTAAGACGAAAACGACCCAATTTTGTTAATAAAATAATAATAATAATTAATAAAACTAATTCTACTTATGTAATACTTAATAATAATACTTTAATACGTAAAATAAATAAATACATTTTAATAAAAACGACAATAAATACGTTACTTCAAGATTAAAATAAATACTCCTGTAACTACTTGTATCGAATCATTTATTCAAATACAATTCGATAGAGTGCATGCCGAGTATTACCATATTCTGTGTGCCACGTCAGTGACATGCAACAAATGACATTTTACTTCATAACCTATAACCAATAATTCATCTATATCTGTCATTACATACCCATACCACTTTTGCTATATCTTACTATTTATCGAGGCTTGCTCTTACTATCATGTCAAAAATAATCTATGGTAGGCCAAATAAATGAATGATAAGATTAGGAACATCAACAACCATCAAAATTCAACCTTAACATTGGTTAAATTTTGATATGACAGTAAGGCAAACGAGCGGTATGTTAGATATAAAAACCGGGCCATTAGTGGCTGTTTCCTATTCATCGATATCGTTTCCTATTTTATTATTCATTCACTTACCCTACCATCGGTTAAATTTTGGCATTAGTTGTATGGAGCTTATGTCAATTTTTAAGTAGGTACGGCAAATAAACATGTTGCGGTCAGAGAACAACCCCCCTGACCCGCCTGCTGGAGCACACCTATTCTCCGGGCGCCGCATACAGCCGACGCCCATAGCTCGCGCAATTAGCAGCTAGACGTCGGACTGGATGCGGGATATAGGAGCGGCTCTGGAAGCGAAGAATTAATTATTAGCTCAACACTGCTGTCAAAGAACTAGGCGACTGGTTCCGTAGATGGCGGATTGAGGTGAATCCCGAGAAGAGTGCAGCCATCATGTTCACTCGTAGCTCTCTTTCACCCAATACCCGCCCCTCCAACCAACTTATGCCCATCAGGCTATTCGACCGAGTTATCCCCTGGGCTAACGAAGTCAAATATCTTGGGGTAACCCTCGACCGAGGCTTGTACTTCCACAAGCACACCAGAGTGGTCGGGAACAGAGCATACTGGATCCTCGGCCGACTCTATCCGATGATATGCAAGAAGAGTAAGATGAGCCTTAGAAATAAGGTGACTCTTTACAAAACTTGCATCCGCCCCATCTTGACCTATGCGAGTGTGGTCTTCGGCCACGCCAGCGATGCTAACATCTGGAAACTGCAAAGAATCCAGAATCACTTTCTGCGTGCTGCAGTCGACGGCCCGCGCTATATGCGACTCGCCGACTTGCATCGCGACCTGGAGCCATCAAAGAATATATAATCACACTATCGCGCAGATTCTTTGACCGTGCCCCCAATCACCCGAACCCTCTGGTGATGGAAACGGTCAACTACAAACCCACACCAAACGCTCCCACGAGTAAACGTCGCCCTCGCAATGTACTCATTGACGAGTCCGACAAAATTACCCGACTCCTCGCGATCATGAACCCCCCGAGGCTCAGAACATCAGCTTGGCATAACAGACGCAGACAAAACAGACGCCGGAGAGCCCCCGGCTCGAATCCTCTTACACAAACGTATGACCCACCAATCCAAATCACTCAATACAGACACAAGTAGCCATACAAGATTAGCTTAGGCGTGTTGCTGGATAGTTTCTTCCGCCACTTCTTCTCCTACAGCTATAACACGTTGCGAAGCGGGTAGTAATGATAGACTAGGATCGGCTCCGCCGGCGGAGTCGATGACGAGTCCCCAAATAATCACTTCAGCCTGTTGGCTTAGCTCATTCAGCCTTTTACGGCTAAATCCCAATATAGAGTCAATCCCCCGCAGCTGTCGAGCCGAGGTCGAACCTCACAGGAGGTGCCTCCTCGAGCGCGCTGCTTCCGGGCTGAACGCCTCCGCTCCCACGGACTCGGGAAGCCCCCAAAGCCCGGTATCGCTGAAACAGCCATCTGCGGCTATTCAGCTGAGTCAACTCCAAAAAAAAAGAAGAATTAATTGATAATAACTTAGCATTTGACTACTTGCCACTCTCAGTCGACTCTCTCGCATAATTACTTTGTCATACGTACTTCTTTATGTATATTTCTAATTTATGTAATAGTTTAATAATAATAATCATACATTCCATTATATCGAGTTTAATTTCCGAAATAGGAGCAATTGCAACCAATAAAACGGTTGATAAGATATAGAGACGGGCATCAGACCACCGATATGAACTATTTCACGCTGACACTTGTTTTTTAAATTATCGGCACACCAACTCACATATTGCATATCCCCAAACTTAACAAATTACGCTTGTGTTATGGGTAATATACAACGAACTACTCTGGGGCTGTACCCAGACACCCAGACCATAGTAAATAACGGAGAAAAATTGATTCCAAAATTTACCCTACCAGGATTCGAACCCGAAGCCTCTGCATTGCAGTGAGGTAAGCCGGCAAAGGCTTAGCCCGTTCAATCACAAAGTTCATCACATTGAACTGGCACATGCTTCAGAAAAAGACAAATGTATTTTATTACTGCATATTTTACGAAATGTATTCAACACTGGTTCAAGGGCGTTTACTAGTATCTATTTTACATCTTCTGACTGCTTTGTTGGTTGATGTTTGTACACATTGATTGATTTTTGATATGAAACCACACACGATTAAAGCAATCAATTACGCTATTTAATGATGTTTAAATGCGTTAGTCAATTTAACGAACGTCTAAAGATAGTTAGTAAAGCAGAAAATGTTTTAAAATTACCATCTAAATATATAATTTAACTAACATTTTATTTAAGAAATTGTATCATAAGAACCTGATTTTTGAGCATTTTTTTTTTTTTAGAAAGACCTAGATGAAGGTTGATCTTTAAACTTTTTACCATTTATTTGTACATATTTCAAGAGTATACAGGTAAATTTTAACTAAAAATATTCAGTAGAACCAAAGTTATAGTGGTCTGCAAACACCTGCATCGAAAACATGGACGCCCACTTCCCTTCATGATATCGGCTGATTGGCTCAAGTGAAACACAAAAACCCGGCGGGGTATAATCTGTATACTTAAATACACAGAGTTGACTACGATAAAAAAAAATTGGATTTTTGACAGACTTCGTGACAAAAAAGTCCGATATTTTCAAAATCTGACTAAAGACCCTTAAAACAGTACACCGATTTTGAGTTTGTTTTCTATATGGTCTTCTGTGAATTTTCTTCACCTTCCTGTTAATTTTCATCGGTATAACCAGGAATATCTTTTTTTTTAACCAAAGGAAATCCGATTGAGGACTAAGCCGTGACAAGCATAGAAGCCTGGGGGATTATTCGCAACCCGTGTGTGGGATTCCTCAGGTCGGGAGTGACACTAGCATGTCCAGCCAGAACTGGTACGGTGCTCTTGCCATTCCCCAGTTAGGGATGCCCACTAAAACCCTAGGGGTGTTCCGTCCTGCGCCTAATGCAGGGCTACTAGTATAGGACCTAGTCTCGGGAGTCGTAGACCTCGTAAGGCCACTTCCACTGCCGGGGACTATTTTTGTCCCCCGGCATCTTCAATGTCTACTCCGGTGTGGGGCGGTTTGTAACTCGCCCCACAGGAAGAGAGGTGGTCGTGCGCGGAACACTCCGTGCCCCATCTCAACGTTATATGCAAGTGAGTGAGAACCCCTATGCGCCGCCCGCTTACGGCGGCCGAAGGTCCATACTAGCCCTCCGGTGCCGACGTGACCTCCATTGGCGGGAGCGGAACTGTGTGTTCCGTCTCCTCCTTTGCAAGAATAACGTGCTCGAAGAAGGAGGAGACGGAGTCCCATCCAGTGTAACCAAGAGTATTGTTACGATCTAGGCGCTGACAAAAACAAATTCAAACCTGCATAACTGTAAAAACTCATTTTATTACCTTTCGCCATTTGGACTTCTTCTTTTTACTTATTTATTGGCATGCGCTTACTAATTATTCTAGAGAACAGTCCATTGTTGTATCGTAAATCTTTTATGGCAGTCATTAGCCGGGTGTGTCGGATTAAAGTCAACTTAGATACGGGGACATTGCATGTGTGCAGTATAAAGCAATGCCCCAATTGGGGGGGGGGGGGTCCGAGATAGTCGAGCGATAACCACGAGCGAAGCAAGACGCAAGAAGCAAGACTGCGTTTTTATGGAATTACAACCTGCATTACATTTGGACTTGTTGTGTTCGGTTATATTTGTACCGGTATTATATGTGTTTGTATAGTTCTAATAAACTCTATAATAATTCCAACGGCATTTCTAATTCGAGTCTCGTACGCGTAACAGTACTTAAGAGAACTTAAATTAACATACAAAGTCAGATTGACGGACATAACAATAAACAACATAACCTTTTAAGAGACATTACCCAACAAACACAACGTACTGTTAAATACATTTTTGCACATACTTGATTGAAAGGCCCAATTGGAGCGCGGGTTTGCCAATCAACGGTACCCACAAACAGAAATTCCACTGAAAGGGGACGGTATCAATAGACTCGGTTTAGCTGTAATTAACGCACCTCAGAGGCCTTTGGATTGTACGAATGTCAAGCGTTTATGACGTGGCGCGTAAATGTAAACTTGGGTTGTGGGGTTTAAAAACGAATATTGAATTTTTCTTACATTTTTAGCTTGTCTAGTATAAAGACATATCACAATAGTCATACAAAAAAGCTAATAGGAGGATTTAGTTGGGCTAGGCAACATTCGGTAAGCAATGTCTTCGAGCAGTGCGTCCTCCCCGTCCTGACCTACGGGGCCGACACAGAGACACTGACGGCAGTATTGGTTCACAAGTTCCAAGTCGCTCTCAACGGGCTACGCAAGCTATGTTGGGTATTTCTCTTGTTAGAATTAGAAATTAGGATATCCGTAAGAGACCCAGATTAACTGACATAGCTTGCAAATTAGTAAGTTGAAGTGGCAGTGGCCCGGTTACGTCATAGAGCAGACGATTCTTGGAGTGGAGATCGCGTCTCGGTAAAAAAAGTGACGGACGCGCTCCGGCCGGTGGACCAACGACCTGTGCAAGGTCGCGGGTAGCCGCTTGATGAGGAAGTCAGAGGACAGGGATGAGTGGCGCCGACTTGAGGAGGCTTACGTCTAGCAGTGGACTGCGAATGGCTGATGATGACGACATACAAAATAAGCTTTCATGATTTAAAGTGGCATGCTTGGTGTTGGAGCACGCACGGGTGGAGACACGCGGAGGACGAGGGGCCGCCCTACGACCACAGCTGGGCCGCAGGCCGCGTCTGCCGTGGGGTCGTGGACCACCCGCACGATGGCTAGTGCGACGGACAAGTAAATTGTATATAAATAACTTCGAATAAACCAGCATTATCTTTTATATACAGTGCATAATCATTTAACCACCTTATTTATCAGTGCGCTAGAAAGACATACACTTCTTCACTCAGCGTGTTTAAATTTGGTAGCAATAAGTATGATAGATCTAGAATAGCAGGCATTACAATATATACTTTGCAGAGCGCTAGGAGAGCTAGTGTGATAACATTTGATGGTGTATAGGCAGTTAAACAGTTAGCGATCCAATCAAATGTGATGGTATGGGCTCTGCCACGCAAGCTCTTTTAGTGCATTACCTAGAGCAATAGATTTAGTGCCTTTAGTGCAAATTGGATACTGTACTCATAATACCCGCTTTAAGTTTGATCCTAAACGAGCATTGTACAAAAATTGAATACATGGACAATTTAAACACAGACTCTCGGCCAGTATAGAGGTAAGAGCGGGGGCACACGATGCGTTGCGGCGCCGCACCGCAAAGATTTCGCCGTATCGGCGGGCACACGATCGGTGCGGCGCCGCAACATTGTCATGTCGCAGCGGCGCCTGTTGTTGGCCCTACTATGTGTGTGTGACGCATAAACAACTGAGCGGTGAGGGGTTCACCCCTCCCCGCCTCGTCTCGGTGGTTGCGCTTCCGGTGCGGGGCCGCAGCGCATCGTGTGCATGCCTCAGATATTTCTATGTAAAATGACGCAGCGACACCGCTCCGGTGCCGCACCGCCGCCGCAACGCATCGTGTGCCCCCGCTCTTAGATTGGCAAGAATATACAGATGAAACAATTGCTTTCTACAATGGATATAATAGTTTCATCCACGCATGAATTAAGATAATTTTAACGTGCATATACCGTCGAGCCGGCGCCGCGGTTTTATCCTTTTACCATCAAGCGGGTATCAGCGGTGGGACTGCGGACAACATTCGCATATACACAGACATTCACAGCTATGAGTAAAGAAGCGCGCACTGGTGACGCGGTGACAGTGCGGCAACGTGGTGGTATATGGTGGTGGTACACGAACGCTTATAGCTTCCAACGCAAATCTTATACTAATATATAAAGCTGAAGAGTTTGTTTATTTGCTTGAACGCGCTAATCTCAGGAACCCAGTAGTTCCTGAGATTAGTGCTGATTTGAAAAATTATTTCAGTATTAGATAGCCCATTTATCGAGGAAGGCTATAGGCTATTCAGGCTAAGACTAATAGGAGTGGAGTACCAATGAAGACTATTTAAAAATCGGGGGGTTGTTAAAACAAATTCCACGCGGACGACGTGACGTGCACTGTTAATTATTAATAAAATTTGTTCGTTGTCGGATTCGTAATGTGTACTGTTCTTCTACGTTCTATAATCAGACCCCCTAGATTATTATCACACTAATAGATTCACAACCGTAAAAATCCAAAATCAATTCAATGCGCAAAAATTTGCATTAAAATGCACGGTGCCGGGTCAATGATTGGCCCATTAGAATATTTGATTTATGCTAATGACATGTGTAAACTAATAAAGGTCAGTATACCTGCCACGCTTGTCCAAGGCAGTTTAACCGGTTTCACATATCGGTTATCTCCAAGTGCAGGTTCCATCACGATATTTTCCTTCACCATTATTAACGCTGTTAGAAGCTTGGAATGGATCATGCAAATTACCAGTTGCTCATTAGATGCTTATATATGACACGCCTTAAAAAGCAGGTTTTAATCAAAACGTCATTTGACTGACACTAATTGAATGAAGCGTTGTAGCGCTTCGTACACGTTGACTAAATTATACGAGATTTAATTCTTTATCATTGTCTCAGAACAATGACTAAAGCTATAGACACCGTGTTGAAATGAAAGCTGAGTAACATCTTTTGTATTCATACAAAGTAATACACTATACATAAGTGTGAGTGAACAAAAGAACTTATTAACTTTATATGGTTTTGGACAAGTCAAGTACGAATCAATATAATTAAAACAACGTTTTAACGGGTTTAAGTGCGGTATTTTATTTCGACGTTTCGGACACTTTTCAATAGCCATAATCACGAAAGACACAGATTTGAAGTGTCAGTAAGGATTGTTAAAGTGTTGTATATAGTAGTATAGTATGTAGTAGTAAGTAGTTTATTAACCTACCCCCGACTTGTTCATTTTAATTATTTAATCTTTTTTATGGTTGTTATTTATTCTATGGGAGCCTAATCAAAGTTACCACTCCTTCGCAACTTGTTGTGGCTTGAAGAGAAGAGGCGGCGCAAGAAACTCTTCAGCTATGTTCCTGAAGAGTTTCTTGCGCCGCATTATACGTACAAATAAAAAGGGTTTTAGCTTGTAATGATAAAGACTCAATAAAGAGTTATCTACTCGTATCTATCTAAAATTAAATGAAAGTACTACTTTTGACTAAAATCGCTCAAAACTGCATTTAAGAGTAGCGCACTTCCGGGCACACACTTTCGACTAGCAGTGTATCATGATAAAGGTAACCACTAATTGTTATAGGCGGTAGCGGGAAAAACATATCAATGTCAAAGTACCTAAGCTAAATTCACACACCAACAACAGTGTGTAGGTGCTTATGAAATTTTATGTATTTTTTTTATTGCACGAGTTCAGCAGCCAGACAACCGGCCCACCTGATTACTATCGCCTGCAAACATTTGTAACACTAAAAATGCTAGCAATGTGCGGTAGCTCTCTGAAGGGCTAGAACTGGAATAATATAGTAAAACAAACAATTTTAAAGGACCATTTACATGAAGAGAGTTTATTGCTCGTTTTGGGACGGAAATCTTATACTATTTTCGCAAGTGATACTGATTAGACAATAATCGCATTGATATATTTATATTAAACCAAAAAAACTAAAACTCGCTTACGAGTATGGCATGCGATAATTGCAAGTTAATTATCACCAAGAGTTTTGTTTATACTACGACATAAATCACATTGGGACATTTGCCTACTATTTCTCGACTTGTCTAAACTAGAACTCGAACGACATTATTTCAAGTTTATGCGAGTATCGTACAAATCATTGTGAACTGATTTGAATGCTAGACTTGCCTTTCGAGCTCGGTAATTTGTTTACACAGAGACGACAGATTTCAATCCTTTCTACGTACGATATTATGTATTTAGTTTACATGATAATATTTTTTTCTTGCCTTCGACAATCTTATCTTGGGAGAAAGAAACTCTCTCCATGTAAATGGCCCTTAATCTTATAATTTCTGATACTTGTATGGTTTAGCTTAATTTCTACAAAGTTTACTTGTTAATGATTTTAGTATCTTTTTTTTTCTCAGGATGATGATCGTTTAATTATTCCATAGAGTATAATAAGTAGGCGGCAAACATACACACACATTGTATATCCCCAAATTAAGCAAGATACGCTCGTGTTATGGGTAATATACAACGGAATACTCCGGGGCCGATTCCAGACACCCAGACCATAGTAAACAACGGAGAAAATTCATTTCCAAAATTGACTATACCAGGAATTGACTCCGGAGCCTCTGCGTGGCAGTGAGGTAAGCTGGCAAAGGGTTAGCCCTCTCAACCACAGAGGCCAGCAAGAAGAACACTGGGAGTGATCATCGCCTAATAAAAACGTCGATCAGAGAAGTTTCAAAATGTAACTTTTAGTTTCGAATTTAATGAGTATGTAATTAGATGGCCCTATTAGTCATTTTTAACCGACTTCGAAAAAAGGAGGAGGTTCTCAATTCGTCGGGATCTCTTTTTTTTTGCTTTTTTTATGTATGTTCGCCGATTACTCCGTGATTTATGATCCGATTTACGTGATTCTTTCGATTGCGATTGTTCCACGCGGAATAGCTGCCATGTGGTCCCCTAAAAATTTGACATAGTTTGGCCCATTAGTTTTCATTTTACGTACATTTTTTGTTCCCAGTTCTTGGAACCTATATTTTTTAAGAAGCGCGGCACCATTCGTATGTCCTCCATACATAGCTAGACACTAAAAAGTAACAAATAAAAATAAAACTTCGTTTAAAAAAACCGACTTCAAAAACTAAAATGTATAAAATAACTTATTTCTAAAGCTATTATTATTAATATATATTATCTAAAACATCTTGAAGTCGGTGCAAAGTAAAACATAAAAATTACTATATTTTGAAAATTACTAAGCACCGACTTTAAGATGTTTTAGATAATATATATTAATAATAATAGCTTAAGAAATAAGTTATTTTATACATTTTAGTTTTTTAGTTTTTGAAGTCGGTTTTTTTAACGAAGTTTTATTTTTTTCAGATTCAGATTAGTCAGACGTGGAAAAGCTTGAGCCAAGACTTTAAATGTGATACTCTTTATCACTCCTGCTTCCAAGAATGTAATATTTCTTATAATTTATCACCATTACTTGCTTCGACTTAATCGCTCGCTAATGCAGCACATGCCATCCTTTAAGGTGCAACAGTGCGATCAGGAATTTCATATCCGTAACGGAAATTAAAACTGATTGTTTGACTTTGTTTTTACATGCACCAAAACAAGAACAAAGAGCGTTGAAGGTCTATAGAATTGATTTGGTTTTGAATTTGTACTTCCTTTGTTGTGTTCCGCGATAAGCATTGTGGTTGTGTGCGACTGTAGGAAGTTGCACAATAAACTTCAAGAACTAAAAAACTAAAATGTATAAATTAACTTATTTCTAAAGCTATTATTATTAATATATATTATCTAAAACATCTTAAAGTCGGTGCTTAGTAATTTGCAAAATATAGTAATTGTTATTATGTTTTACTTTGCACCGACTTCAAGATGTTTTAGATAATAATAATATATATTAATAGCTTTAGAAATAAGTTATTTTATACATTTTAGTTTTTTAGTTTTTGAAGTCGGTTTTTTTAAACGAAGTTTTATTTGTTACTTTTTAGTATCTAGCTATGTATGGGTGGACTTACGAATGGTGCCGCGCTTCTTAAAAAATATAGGTCTCAAGAAACGAGAACAAAAAAATGATCGTAAAATGAAAACTACTGGGCCAAACTATGTCAATTTTTTAGGGGACCAATTGGAAGCTATTCCGCGTCGAACAAAAAAAGAAAAAACGTAAATCGGATCATAAATCACGGAGTAATCGGCGAACATACATAAAAAAAACGATCCCGACGAATTGAGAAACTCCTCCTTTTTTCGAAGTCGGTTAAAAAATGAAAACGATTTGCCCAAACGATGTTAAATTTTTAGGCGACTAAATGGCAACTATTCCGCATCGAATTCAAAAAGAATCACGTAAATCGGATCATAAATCTCAGAGTAATCGGTGTACATATGGAACGGAGTGGATTTTTTTCATAAAATTTTTTCATATGTCGCAGAACGGCCTCGTTCTCACGACATCTTTAGTTATTTCAGGTTTAGTGGGCGTCATCAGGATGAAATGTGAGCATAAAACACAATAGCCACGGTTTATACACTTTTAATTTAGATTTGATCAACATTATGACATAGTTTAGACCGAGCAGTGGGTTCAGGGCACCCGCTCATACTTCCAGCTTCAATACTTTCTTTAAAATACTCTAAGGTCCAACTCGACCTGCTGCCATCAACTCAATGTGCCACAATAACTCCTCAGTCTACCAAAGTAGATATTACTCAAAGTATAGAGGGCGCCGACCCCACTCCGCCATATGCTCTGCTCTGATTGGTCATTTATTAAATTACAATATTCATAACTTTTATTAGGTTAGAACGATCTTGAAGTTATAGAAACATTAACAAATCTAATTAAATTACATTAAGAATTTTAGAAGTGATTATAATGTAAACAAATGATATTGTGCGTTATACATCCAGTCAACAATACATCGTCATATCGTCATAGTCATAGCTTCCCTCCGACACATATATATATATATAACTTTTATGGCATTACGACCTTCTGCATTACGTTTGGAATTGTTGTGTTCGGTAATATTTGTACCTGTGTTATACGTGTTTTTATACTTCTATTATACTCTATAGTAATTCCGACGGCATTTTAATTCGAGTCCTGCAACTCGTAACATTATTATATAAAACGGACGTACAGACAGTTTTTGCTGAAATAGCCACAGGGTTCTAAATATATATGTATCAAGATTATAGAAATTCCAGTGGCTACACTACATCAACTATTTTTGTCGCGTACATGTTTCAATATAGAAATTTGAGTTGCTTCTTGCTGAAATGGAGTCATAAGATTTAGTATGGAGCTTTGGAAAATTGGGGTATTTTCAAGGAGGTAATAGAAAAATAATAATTAAACACATTACATATGTTTTTATTCTTAACATATTAGCTGTTGTCCACATTTTACTTTTCTTCCTTTTTTACACGCTTTATATTAGCTTCACTTGTATGTCAGTATGTCAGTATGTAACTTGAGCTCGATTTTGTCCTACTTTGAACGATCAGATTTAATTCATACTTTGCACACCTGTCAAAGGTCGATGACAATGCAATAATATAGTATCATGGAGCTGATCTGATGATGGAGTGGGAAGGTGGCCATAGGAACTCCTGTACTAAACAAGATAGACCCTTCGTGTTTGGGCCCGTATGTTTATATCGCGTGACAGTGCAATAATATGGTACCATGGAGCTGATCTGATGATGGAGACGGAAGGTGGCCATAGGAACTCCTGTACTAAACAAGATAGACCCTTCGTGTTTGGGCCCGTATGTTTATATCGCGTGACAATGCAATAATATGGTACCATGGAGCTGATCTGATGATGGAGTCGGAAGGTGGCCATAGGAACTCCTGTACTAAACAAGATAGACCCTTCGTGTTTGGGCCAGTATGTTTATATCGCGTGAAAATGCAATAATATGGTACCATGGAGCTGATCTGATGATGGAGTCGGAAGGTGGCCATAGGAACTCCTGTACTAAACAAGATAGACCCTTCGTGTTTGGGCCCGTATGTTTATATCGCGTGACAATGCAATAATATGGTACCATGGAGCTGATCTGATGATGGAGTCGGAAGGTGGCCATAGGAACTCCTGTACTAAACAAGATAGACCCTTCGTGTTTGGGCCTATCGCGTGACAATGCAATAATATGGTACCATGGAGCTGATCTGATGATGGAGTCGGAAGGTGGCCATAGGAACTCCTGTACTAAACAAGATAGACCCGTCGTGTTTGGGCTCGTTTTACTTGTCTTGGCTAGCACTCTGCTGCTACATGATATGCAGGATCTCAAAAGCTTGTATTTAAAAACATTTAAACAAAAATCAACTAAAAAATGAAAAATAAATAATAGTTTAAAAAAACTAAAAAAAACACGCTTTTATAAAAAATCCAACTAAAAAAACAAAAAATAAAATTTAATATAATATAAAAAAGCGTGGGGTGTATTCAATTAATAATATAATATCTTAAAAAGCGCTTTGAATACACCCCACGCTTTTTTATATTATATTAAATTTTATTTTTTGTTTTTTTAGTTGGATTTTTTTTATTTTGTTTCTTTTTCATTTAATTATAATAAGACATAAGTTGTTAAAGGTATTATGTCAGTCGGGTTGCCTGGAAGAGATCGCTTGAACCGATAAGGCCGCTTTTTGTTTTTCGTTAAATTATTGTAATTATTCCTTCTGTAATTGTTTATTAGGTGAACAATAAAGTGTTTTCTATTCTATTGTATATAAAAGGTGATAGAACTAATAAATCAGTGAATAGATCATTAATGTTGTTTTTGAGACAGCATGTATTTATTATTTAAGTAGATATTGTTGTATGTACTAGTGATCGCCCGTGGGTGAAATTCGACCACAATAATCAAAGACTAAACACTCTCAACTTAACTCATGACTTAACACTCTGTGATTATAAGTTTAGTCAAGGTAACAATAAACAAAGATATATATGCGTGTATGTGTCAAATACATGGTAGTGTATGTAATCTTTGTTATTATTGATTTAATGTATTTTTTAACCGACTTCCAAAAGGAGGAGGTCCTGACGTCCTCCTTTTGGAAAAAAAACATACCGACCAAGTTGAGGAACTTGGTCGGTATGTTTTTTTTTAGTTATGTACACCGATTACTCCGAGATTTATGATCCGATTTACGTGATTCTTTTTTGGTTCGACTCGGAATAGTTGCCATTTGGTCTCCTAAAAATTGAACATACTTTGGCCCAGCAGTTTTCATTTTACGAACATTTTTTATAAAAAAAAAATTCATTCCGTTCCATATGTATGTACATCGATTACTCTGAGATATAAACTTTATTTTAAACGAAGTTTTTTTTATGCATAATTTTATAAAAATACTAGCATTCGACCATTGATGTAGCAATCATCAATGCATTCGTCGGTTCTTCTCTATACAAAATATAAGCGTGCGCAATTATTACTCCTCCGTCCGTGTAATTTTCGCAAAAAGGGGTAAAAACTTTTGCTTCATGTATTATTTCTGAATTTTATTAAGCTCACAGAAGCTAATAAAGCAGCTCAGCTTATTCTCAAAAATATGCTTGCTACGGCTCCGTTCGACTGCTATAAAATATCGGCTACTTCGGTTCAGCGCCTATGAATTATTCTCCAAACTGGAATTATACTAAGTGCAGAAAACGACAGCAGAATCGATAGAGAAATATTATTATTTGTATGAAATAAAATATACACTAGTTATGGTATATAAGTAGTGACACTTGTGTAAAACTGATGAATTTTTGTACGGGAAAGAATGCTTCATTTAATTAAAAACATCACATCACATATTAATATTACCGCACTATTACCAGTTATTACACATGTCAACAAAAGATGGTCATCGTTATAACAGAATATAATGGAAGGTTTTCGTAATTTTCTCAAATAATCTATATGTAATTTTTTTATTTGTAAATAGTAAAAAAAATTATTTTATGTTATTATAAATCTCAGTAATTGTGTTTGTGATATTACAATGTACAATATTTTTATGCTACGTACATTACTTGAGCCTATAAGTTGTCGGTTTGCCCCCAAACTAGGACAGGCCTGTATTTTGGGGGGCACATTCGGCCATGATATTATTATGTTCTCATTTTTTTATTGTATTGATTGGGTGAGTTGGGCTTATTAATTCATACAATAATTAACGGTCACACTTACGGTGTATATATAAGAGGAAGAATGATTTTTTTAAAATCGTTAATACATCATCAATTCTTTCGAAACCTGCAGCATCCATAGGCAACGATAACCGCTCCCCACCAGGTCTGCCTGTACTCAAGCTATATTTTTTTAAATGTGACGTCACGAAATTCAGAAACTGGGAGGGTTCCTCTTGTTACACTTTTTTCACTTCTACTGCATATGAACTGTACACACACACACATTTATTTTTAGTTAAAAAAAAATCACACACAAGCTATTTGTTCACTAATATTCTCATCACAGTTTCACATTGAAAATGTGAAGTGCATAAAGGAAACCATAATTTTAAACATAAAGCTCGTTATCTGGTTTTCTAGAGCCATTATTAAGACAAATGCTTTACAATCGGAACTGGATTTATCTAACAGAGCGTTCAAAGGACATATAAACGTGACAAGTGTAATCTGAAAAGAAATTCAGTTTAAATCTCTCGGTAGACAATTACTATTATACCAGATAAGGAGGTATCCATAAATAAAGTCCCGCGTTATGTGAGAAAGGATCAGAGGGGATCTAAAATTTCGTGACGTCACGTTTCAAAATCAAAAAATACAAATAAGCTATTCATTCTATTATTCCGACGTTTCGGCCACTTTTCAGTAGCTGAGATCGGACGAAAGACAGAGATGTCAATGAGTATTGTTAAAGTTTTATTTAGCATACCGGTAACTTGTTCATTTTTAACCGACTTCGAAAAAAGGAGGAGGTTCTCAATTCGTCGGGATCTTTTTTTTTGGAACGTAGTTCCTTATCGCGCGGTACGAATGAGGGCTAAACGGAAAAAATTCTTACGAAAAAAGTTGTCACGACAGTTTTTGAACTTGCCAAGATAAAATGCAGTTGCATAACCCTTTATGCCCACGCAGTTAGAGTTTAATTTGGAGTACATTATTATTTAAATGTCATGGGTTGCTGACGTACAGATAGCATTTGCGGATTTGCGGATATATAGAGTCTTAATCTCATTAAAATAAGGAGCAATATCGCGAATCTGGTTTAAAGTTAAATTTGTTTCAAGAGTCGAATTGCAGGATGTGATTCGATTTTTAAATTTTTAAACTTAAATTGTTTCTTATATTGAAGTAAATAGGATTCAAACTTACTCATTTACTATTTTGTTGAGTGTATACAGGTTTTTTGTAAATAATAAATATGGAACTTCGTTCCATCCGGGTGTCCCTTGACACCTCTCAAGTTTTTTTATTTTTTTGTTGCTTTTTTTTATGTATGTTCGCCGATAACTCCGTGATTTATGATCCGATTTACGTGATTCTTTTTTTGTTCGACGCGGAATAGCTTCCAATTGGTACCCTAAAAATTTGACATAGTTTGGCCCAGTGGTTTTCATTTTACGAACATTTTTTTGTTCCCGGTTCTTGGGACCTATATTTTTTAAGAAGCGCTGCACCATTCGTAGGTCCACCCATACATAGCTAGACACTAAAAAGTAACAAATAAAATTTAAAAACTTCGTTTAAAAAAACCGACTTCAAAAACGAAAAAACTAAAATGTATAAAATAACTTATTTCTTAAGCTATTATTATTAATATATATTATCTAAAACATCTTGAAGTCGGTGCAAAGTAAAACATAAAAATTACTATATTTTGAAAATTACTAAGCACCGACTTTAAGATGTTTTAGATAATATATATTAATAATAATAGCTTAAGAAATAAGTTATTTTATACATTTTAGTTTTTTCGTTTTTGAAGTCGGTTTTTTTAAACGAAGTTTTTAATAATTATTTAGTTTTAATTTTGTTTATGGTTATTAATGTGTTAATGTCTTAATACAAAAAAAAACGTGTGCGTCTCGGGACTCCCGAGAGAAGTGATAACTTAAACTAATCTAAGTTGAACTACTTAATATTGAAATTGTTTAACTTGAGAAAAGCTTAGGTTATTACTTTGCGATATATGGCTAGCGCTGTGGGTTAGAGTGAGAGAGGAGGAGCCTGCCTACTGATACCGTATACGTGAGAGAGAGGGAATCCAGACAGACTGGCACCGTAATGCGTTACGTAACGAAGCGGTTTACCCTCCCTTAAGAAGTTATCACTTTAAAAACCATACAAACTTAGCTGAAAATAGCCTTTGATTTTATATTTAGCAAAATAACTCTTATCTTTGTTACCTACCCATAGTGGACAAAGTCGTAGGCAAGTGCTTTTATAGTAATAAAGGCAATCACAAGATCTTCTGCTTTCAAAACAGCTTATACTTTACTCATTAACATTATTTTAGATCTTATTACATTGCATTAAAGTTTTAAATTGTATAAATTATATTCAAAATAAATTCTATAATAATATAGAGCGATCAGCATTTTTCATTTCGGTTACACTTTTCCTCTAGCTTCCATCCGCCTAGTAACGTGCGATAGGGAACTCGTCCCAAAAAACATGTAAAAGAATTTCTTACGTTAGACATTAAGGCCTTTACTTACTTTAATAATAATTTAAAAAAACTAGCTAATAAAATTCCTTTTAATGGTTGAACTTACCATCAATGCAATTCAGTAAAGTAACTAGACTAGAACTATCTATCATCACTAGTACACTTTTCTCGAATGACACAAAAACCGACTTCAAAAACTAAAAAACTAAAATGTATAAAATAACTTATTTCTTAAGCTATTATTATTAATATATATTATCTAAAACATCTTAAAGTCGGTGCTTAGTAATTTTCAAAATATAGTAATTTTTATGTTTTCCTTTGCACCGACTTCAAGATGTTTTAGATAATATATATTAATAATAATAGCTTAAGAAATAAGTTATTTTATACATTTTAGTTTTTTAGTTTTAGAAAGTCGGTTTTTTTAAACGAAGTTTTTAAATTTTATTTGTTACCTTTTAGTGTCTAGCCATGTATGGGTGGACCCACGAATGGTGCCGCGCTTCTTAAAAAATATAGGTCCCAAGAAGCGGGAACAAAAAAATGTTCGTAAAATGAAAACTACTGGGCCAAACTATGTCAAATTTTTAGGGGACCACATGGCAGCTATTCCGCGTCGAACAAAAAAGAATCACGTAAATCGGATCATAAATCACGGAGTTATCGGCGAACATATGGAACGGAGTGAAAATTATTTCCATGAAAATGTTCATAAAATGAAAACTACTGAGCTAAACTATGTTAAATTTTTAGGAGACCAATCGGAAGCTATTCCGCGTCGAACAAAAAAAGAATCACGTAAATCGGATCATAAATCACGGAGTTATCGGCGAACATACATAAAAAAAGCAACAAAAAAAAGCAAAAAAAAAAAAAAAAAGATCCCGACGAATTGAGAACCTCCTCCTTTTTTCGAAGTCGGTTAAATAATCCTCAAGCAATAAAAATTCGAACAACAAATGGCAAAAGAATTTCCGACACGAGCAGAATTTTCCGAAAATACGATACCCGGTGAATTGATAGCAAAATTCGCTGAATGCATCCGACTTGGGTTCCGCTGTGCAACGAATAATACTACGGTATTAGAAGTTGAAATATCTGTTGAAATAAATTTCGCGCCGTCTCTAAACCCAGTACAGTTGCTTAGAGCGAAAAGGGAATAAAACGAGTATTAGGTTCGAATGTTATGAGTGATAGGGTAAATTATTGGTCTTTTACAAAACACTCTTTATAATTGCGGTGTTCTACTTATATATATTTTGTCGCAAATTATTTTATAAGTTTTTCAGTTTTTATTGAGATTTTTTTATATATTAAGTAAACTTCTTTATAATTTTATATTTAACTATAACTACTTCTATTTTTGAGTATTTTAGATAGATAATACTTTAATCTACACCATTACAGAAAGTTATTATTCTAATTGTGTACAAAGGGCGGTCTTATCTCTAAAAAGCGATCTCTTCCAGACAACCCGTGGCAAGAATATTGCTGATTAGGAGTGGCGATGGTGGTATACACAATTATTGTACGATTACTTACATTTGAATAATAAATATATAACTATACTATATATACAAATATACACATAAGTTATAAACATATACAAGATATAGTGATAAAATGCAACTATTTAAACATAATAAATATATAGTTATCTATACATATAATAAAATTGTAGAGGTCAAATTTCTGTACAATGAAAAAAATGTGTGCTGGGACACATATTAGAAGTGAAACTTCAACGGACAAGTGGGAACACGAATCGCAACGGGCAAGTGGAAAAACGAATAGCAACGGATAAGTGACAAAACGAATCGCAACGGACAAGTGGAAAAACGAATGGCAACGGATAAGTGGAAAAACGAATCGCAACGGACAAGTGGAAAAACGAATCGCAACGTACAAGTGGAAAACGAATCGCAATGGACAAGTGGAAAATCTTCAACTGACAAGTGATAAAATGAATCTCAACAAAATTTTGACTTGAAGTTTTACGGGCAGGTTTTCAAATTGGACAAGTACATTAACAATCTTGTCCGTTGCGATTCGTTTTTCCACTTATCCGTTGCCATTCGTTTTTCTACTTGTCCGTTGCGATTCATTTTGCCACTTATCCGTTGCTATTCGTTTTTCCACTTGTCCGTTGCGATTCGTTTTTCCACTTGTCCGTTGAAGTTTCACTTCTAATATGTATATCATTTCGATATGTAAATCATTTCGATTTTTCGCAGGTTTACTGCAAATTATGATTTGGTTAGGTTAAGTACATTTTAATGGTGTATGTAATACGCTACCCACGCACCGAACATTTTTTACGTCAACACTTTTGTCGTTCGTTGTCGTTCACTTTTGTTATGACTTTCGAAAAACTGAACAGTTGGCAAAGTTTTCTTGTTGTTATTTTTGTTTCCTCAACAAACTCTATTTATTTATTTATATTTTTTTTACACATACCACAAATAGAGGCAGTGATGCTTTGTCACGTGGAGAGCAGAGCTATAGTTCGATGCAAACTTAAGTTTGCCTCCATTAATAGCGGCTCGGAACATCGCACTTTCCGATGCGCAGAACGCAATTTTAGGTATTAGAGGGATGAGATAGTCTGAGGACGCGGTATATCCTCGCTCGCTCTCTCGCTAGCTTTCTCGTTTACGAGACTTCCCCGGCGCTCGACTCACCAGAGCTGCCAATTTAGCGCTTTAGGAGCTAGATATAGCGCTTTTTAGGGCAATCCAGCTCTCAATTTTATTAAACAACTTCCAGCGCAAAATCTTGCACTTTTTATAATATGCAAATATCTAATTAATTTTATAATAAATATATATGAATATCTATACTAATATTATAAAGAGAAAAGATTAAATTCTTTGTTTGCATTGAAGAGGCTCCAAAACTACTTAACCGATTTGAAAAATTCTTTCACTGTTGGCAAGCTACACAATCCCCGGGTGACATAGGCTATATTATGTTTACAAAAAAAAATTAGGGATCCTTACTAAAACTCCAATAACGTAACCCAAGGTGTAAAAAATACCTAAAATCGCGAGAACTGCGATAACTATTGATGATAGAATGAAATAATGTACTACGACTTTGCAGAACACATCATTATCTACAAAAAGTGTCGCGACAGCATATGTCTAACTATTATAGTTATGCCACAATAAGTGTTCTTTAATTTTAAATTTTAATTAAAATGCCGCCGCTAGAAAAGGCTCTTTATTTGTATCTTGGTATTAATCCTTATCAAAATAAATTACTTCATATTCAAGACTGCTTCAATAACTTTATATAACTTTTTGAATTATTCAATTCGGACATTCCATTCGAAAGATATCACGAGTTTAAAAATGTAAGAATTAGTGACGGTGACCACGTGACTGTGACATCTTTTCGTGAGCCAAAAATCCGTAAGACCCCCTCTATATAGAAGTTTCACTTCAAAAATGCTAAAAACCGAGTCAGGGGGATGTAAGAAGTGAAAAGTAATTTAGACTTTTTTCATTTTTTTTGTTTCTCTGTGTACAAACAGACAGACAAACAGTGTCTGTCTGTTTGTACCGGCTAATCTCCGAAACGGCTGGACCGATTTACATGAAATTTTGTTTGGTGTTAGCTTATACCCCTGGTCAACATATAGGATACTTTTGATCCTGAAAATTAAAGAGTTCCCTTGGGATAGTTAACAAGCTTTAATTACTTAAACAGCTTATAACAGACTGAAAGTAGTTTCTTTGCAACGTAAGATAATAGAAGCGGAGATTTTGACAGGGTGTGGTGTCAGTGAGAGAGTTTTATCTTATATATATAATATATAAAGCTGACAAGTTTGTTTCTTTGTTTGTTTACTTGAAAGCGCTAATCTCAGGAACTACTGGTCTGATTGGAAATTTTTTTTTTCAGTGTGAGATTGCCCATGTATCGAGGAAGATTATGGGCTATATACCATCACGCTAGCAGCAAGAGGAGCGGAGCACCAATGAAGAATGTTTTAAAATCGCAGGGTTTTTTTAACTTACTTTTTTAAACTATTCCACGCGAACGAAGTCGTGGACAGAAGCTAGTATGCATATTATAGTAATTATATAAAATTACATATCATTATATTGCAGATAGAATTTACTGACCATGTCTTGAATGTTATTAGAGATTTTGCTTCTCTGACAACAATAGGCAGTGTATTCCAAAGTTGGACAGCCTTAACTATTAAATCATTATTGAAAGATGTTGTATTATGAATAGGAGTAATAAGTCTATGTTGACTGGAAGGGCGTAAATTATTTAGCTAAGAAATTAAATAATAACCCAGCTTCCTTGCTCAAAGGGCTGCTTAGAATAATACCTATTTATTACTCTACTATGCAGTGAGGAGTCTGGCAAGAATGTCCTTCTAATTGTTTGGGTTCGGCCACATTCTAGAACCATATGCTCGAGATCCTCTGCTTGTTTACAGTGCTCACAAAATGGGGCAGATCTTTTCCCTATCATGTGATAGTTCAAAGTTGTAAGATAGTTAATGCGTTTCTATTTTTTTAAATATAATAAATTACTTTCACTGAATTATAAATTCGAAAGGTACTCTTTGAGTCCTTCTGCCCGTTGTGCTTTCACGAAAAAATATTGGTCCATTTTTCTTGAAATTTTTATAATTATGCCGTTTTAATGCCGATAACGAGCGTAGGGAACTTTTTATACCAAAAAATATGTGTCTGACAGTTTTTAACACTATAAGGTTAAACTATTGCAGCGTTTTCATTGCAATACCAATGGATGGATGGATGGATAATTGATATAGGTTACTATTGATCTCGTAAAATGCGATAGTTTCCGGGATGAAATTATGTGAATTTTCCGGAGGCGATTAGCGTCTACATGAAAATGTTTTAATATAATCTGTGTGTATGAATGCTTGCTCTCTAAATTAATTAGGCTTGGTTCACAAGAACTTGCCGCGCTGCGTGCGAAGCCATGGGGGAAATATTAGTTTAAAAATTATGCTAATTTAAATTAGACCAGATTCCTATAGACTATAGAGTAAAATACTTATTATATGTATTCATGATTATTAAAAATCAGACAAGAGAATATGAAAATTTCTGTAAACTAAAGGTCAATGCTACCGCCAAATGGCTAAAGAACCATAAAAAATATTGAATAGAAAATACCAATATCTCAAAACTATTCAACGCGTCTTCTTGGACTTAATTGTTATGAAGAGATTTTTTAATTTAGAGGTATTACAGAATTTTTACTTCATAGTAGGACACAATTTTCGCTTTGAAACAGGCTTTGATTAAAAAGCAATTAAAGTATATTTTTATGATTTTCCAATATTTCCGGCGCTCGCCTTGTGGAACGGCTAACGGAGCATATTGGGCGTTGTGAGCTATTAATGGAACGCCCTGATAAATTCAATAGTTTCTGAGAAAAATGACTGTAAGATAAAAGGTATACAGATGGACATAACGTTTTCATGAAGGTTGTTTATTTTTCAAAATGGCTACGGAGTCCTAAAACAGATTTGTCAAAAGAGCGTATTCCATATCATATCTGTCCCAAAGCATACATCGTAAAGTACAAAAGTTTCGACATTTCAAACGATTTTCAAGTGTTTGGAAGCAAATATTTCTTCAAAAGAAGTTGTTAACCGCATAAATTCAGATAGCTTTGACAGTAGGGAAACTGCATAGAGGTATTTACAACTCAAAATGACAACTTAGACGAGCGGTTACTTGAAAATTAAAATACAATTTAATTGATTGTATTATTTTCTTCCAAAGCAATAAATTATTGTATGTTTTAAAGGTTAATTTTAATTATTTTATTTTATTAAATTACCAGATTGTGTTGCACAAAAATAATATAATAATCTGTAGTTGTTTTTCAATGAAATTTATTGTAGACGTGCGTGACGTCCTGTAATGATAACAAATGTATTATAAACCACAGACACAGATTACATTAGCTTACATAAAACAAAATAATGTTACAGATTACATACAATTATAATTATTCCATGGAAACATCAAAAAATTAAAAGTGAAAATTTGAAAGTATGTAAATGGAATTCTTGTATAACATTTAAATATGCCGTTCTACTTAATTAAATCGAATTCATTACACAAAATTATCTGCATTTAAGTAATTTATACTTAAATGCAGATAATTATTGCAGATAGTTGTGCAATAAATAGATTTATAACTACTGTTATAAATCTATTTATTGCACAAATAATTATAACTGTGTTAATTGTAGGTATTATCTAATTGACGTGAACAATAATAGATCTCATTACTTTGCCGTGTTTGCATAGTATCGAAATCTAAAACAACCGAAACTATAATACAAGAATACATTGGGAAAAAGGTAGGAGAAAAGGTTACATTGTCAGAACATTCCAATAAATCTATCTCTTTATAATTTAATATTTGGATCTAAAAAGTATTTTAATGTTTACATCCTAATTCATAGAAAGTTTTAGTTCAGTCTTCACTTCACACTTTTAATTATCAAATCAAATTTTTATTATATTTATATTATTTGTTCAAAAAATGATTAAACAGTTGGCATATATGTTATAGTTTACAAATGTTTTGCTCAGATAGGAGCACAAAAATATTTATAATAAATTGTATTAAATTATACAATGTTAAATGAAACATATAAAATTTTACTGATAAATGCCAAAAAGTAATAGTAATAATAATAATAAAATAATCTTTCGCGTACACAACCCTGCTTTTTGCTTCTCCCCTTCTCGCTAGACTCATAGGTTTGCTGGAAGAAAACTCTTTTAGGGTTAAGCTCGCCTTTGTACATCACCACTTTTTATAATTGTGTATGTAACTTTTTGTGTACAATAAAGAATAAAGAAAGAATAAAGAAAATAAAGATATTTATCTACAATTAAGGAATTCGTCCACCGATTAAAACATTATATTTAAGAGCCATTCTCTTAACTGCATTTTAAATTTATCTTGATCCTAATATCTTCTACTTCTTGAAAACTTATTAAAAACTGCTCGTCTACAGCTAATACAAACATATATATCGTATTCTCTCTATACCGTATAATGTAAGTAGATATAGACCGGTTCAAACATTTGATTTGTAGTTTACATAGGTTGTTTGCCTATACCATCTGAAATTTACCTTACAGATTAAACTCTAAAGTCTGGCTTCATTTATTTAGTTCAATACGAACTGAATTGACGGTGAAGGAGATATTGTGACGATACCTACACATCAAGATATCCGATGTGTGAAATACCCTTTGACAAGCATGGTGGGTATATTATTTGAAATTCGGGCACAGCATGTGTAAGGATATTTTACCCATGTTCCCAGGAACTACGACTACTTTCTTCTAAGGTCTTTGGCAACCGATATCTTACACTCAATATATAAAGCTGAAGAGTTTATTTGTTTGTATGCTTGAACGCGCTAATCTCTGATTTGAAAAATTATTTCGGTGTCAGATAGCCCTTTATCGAGAATGAGTATAGGCTATATATAGCATCACGCTAAGACCAATAGGAGCGGATCATCAATTGAGAATGTTTCAAAATCTCATCAAAAGGGGCTTTTTAACTTACTTTTTTTTTTACTATTCAACGCGGACGAAGTTGCGGACAGAAGCTAGTAATTCATAGTGAGCATACAGCGTGAATTATTACCTCTCCAATAACACTAGGGGTAGGCGAACAGATATCATATATCCAGGAACGGAAAAAGAATATAATTTCCAAGCCCGGGAGGCGTGTCATAAGAGGCGACAAAACAGCCCACTGCCAGGTTGTAGGGTATTTACTCGTCTGGATGGCTACCACTTCTGGTCTAGAGTGTGCGACAATAATAACTTTAGTTGTTTTCCGGCAGTAGTGGCCAGATTCCAGACTAACTTAGGACAGCAACCGTGCTTTTGTAGCATCCTTGGCGTAAGTTGCAATGTCTATAGGCGACGGTAACCGCTTTCTATCTAGGTAGGGCGTCTGCCTGTCTGCTGAATTCATGCAATAAATAAAAATTCAGTGGGTAAGTAAGAGTCTCAAATTGATTGATTACTTCACGTGCTTGCGATCCGACCAGGATTCGAACTCGTGCCCTTTGAATTCTAGGACGCGTGTCATATTACCATGCCATTACGCTATCACGCCTTAAAATGCAAACCTTGTCTTGAAAGACCCATAAATAGAAGGGTATATCACCCATATTCCTAGAAACTGCGAAATAATGTAACTCGCACTGAGGTGAGCATAAATATTTGCAACACCATGGGCAAGAACTGGATTCGAGGGATCAGTCAAGATAATAGATATATAATGGAATGGCAAGATAAAATAGAGAAAATGGAGAGCAAAGTAGGTCCTTGGAATGCTCACTCATCGTATGAAACACAAATGACTGAAGAGTGTTTCACGTGTGAATACATGGAAATGGTCGCTGGAAACGGCAGTCTGAAACTAAATGTGGCGAAGACTGAGTACTTGTCCTGCACTACACTACAGATCCCACATCCGTGCGCATAGGCGAAGGTACAGTCGAGCATGCGGACCAGTTTTAATACTTGGGGTCTTCACTTCATGTGTCCTAAGTCATCGATTACGACGACGTCAAGTCCCGTGTCTCAGTGGTATGGGCTAAGTGACGTGAGGTAGCTGGTGTCATTTATGACCCCAAAATTTCGATTAAGAAAAAAAGAACAGGTCTATAAATCTATCGTTAGTTTGTTTTACATGGCACTGAAGAGTGGCCTGTACTTGAGCGACACAGGGAAGAGCTGCGTGTCACCGCAGACAGCGTTATAAACTCCCGCATCCGCGGCAGCCTCCATATCCGTGATATAGCGGATAAATTGCAAAAGTTTCTCCTACATTGGTACGGCCACGTTTTACGGAATCCAACTACTTGCGTGGGGAACAAAGGTATTTTTTTATTGCAGGAGTTCAGCAGACAGGCAGACGGCCCTCTTGATGGAAAGCGGTTACCATCGCCTATGGACATATGCAACACCAAAGGTGCTACAAATGCACTGCTGCTCTCTTAAGGGAATATAGCACCTCCGTAAGGTCTCGCTCGAATCGTAGGCTCAAAAAATGCTGGCTGACATTGACGTCGTAAAGCGTGACATGCGTACCAACAAAGGTCTCACAAATAGGGATGCTGAAGACCGCGTGAAGTGAATAAGAAAAAGTAGGAAAGCTGACCCCGAGCTTCGAGCCTGACGCCATGAACGTAACCGTGATTTAACGTTAGGATAATGATGATTCTGCGAGAGTGTGTCATTCATATATCCATTCTCCTGTCAAGTTTTTACCAAAAATGATCTTCTTCCGTAATATAGATATTGCGCAAAGGTACTTCATCTATGTTCTTAGGAACTGCAAACTAATATAATTCACAGTGAAGTCAGCATACGGCGTGAGTTATTGCCTTTCTCACAACACTTAGGGTAGGCAAATAGATATCAGTGGGTCAGCCAGACTCCCAAAGGCGTGATTCATCTCAATAATTGGGGATCTCCGTCAAGAGGGTACGCTATTTGTTACACGTTTAGCGATTGTTACCACGTCTTGCCGCTAAATCAGACGCTTTTTGCACTCCCTTGTTTTTCTTTATATATTTAGGCGAATTGTCCCTGCAACTGGGTATATATATAACTTATACTCGTAATTTTTAATCGAATTCCAAAAGGAGCAGGTTTTCAAATCGACTGTATGTATTTTAAGCACGTTTATTACGCGATTTCTCTATCAATTGTAAACCGATTTTCTTTGTTTTGTCGAAAGAGAAAGACAGAAGTATTTTTTATTCCTGAAACACAGCAGACCGGCTGAAGGCCCAAGTGTGATGAAAAGTGGTTACCGTCGCCTATAGACATTAGCAATACCAGAGGTCTTGCCAAAGTGCTGCCGGCCTTTAAGGAGAAACTGGATCCTGGCCACTGATGCCGCCGGTACACAACTCAAAGTTGTTATAGTGACAAATTCCAGACCAGAGGTGGTAGCCATCCAGTCAGGCAAATGCCCTACCTGGGTATGGGTTGTTTTGTCGCCTCACACGACAGGCCGCCCGGCCACAGTAGTTATTATGTATTATTTTTCCGCTCCTACACAGAGAAAAGTATATTCCTGAAATGGTACTATTGTCCCCAAGCCAGGATCTGATGAGTCGATTTTGGACACTCACTGTCAACGTTTGACGAGAAACACACCGCACCATGCGCTGATACTTTTCTAAAACTTAACAATTCGTGGTGATTACTGGGCGTGGCAAAAACTTTTGCTATCCTTAAAACTTTGTACAAGTGCTAGATCCACAGTGGAATGTAGTGCCGTGTGCTGTTCTTGTGTGCAACCTGAATCGAGCCAGGAGAGGGCGAATCTCAAGGTTGGTACTAGGTTACTACTTTTCTAGTACAAGGATCTAGGTCATATCCCTCTCATACAGTCCATCGCCAATTGAACCAGCTTATTATCCATGTGCTACAGCGTCCCACAGTTGTGTTGTTTTTTACTTCATAGTTCAAATATTATATATGTTTGTACTATGTATTTATTAATATTCTAGATTCGAAGAGTGACTCGAAAATAGAAAGGCTTTCTAGATGTCTATATTTATATTATAAAGAGGAAAGATTTGATTGTTTGTTTGCTTGTTTGCATTGAATACGCTCCAAGAATACTGAACCGTTTAAAAAAAATCTTACACTGCTGGCAAGCTACACTTTTCCCGGGAGACAAAGGCCTTGTTATTCTTCAAAAAAAAATAGGGATCCTTACTAAAACTCCAATAATGTAACCAAATGTGTAAAAAAATACCTAAAAACGCGTGCGCGGCGAAAACTATTGATGATAGAATAAAATAATGTACTACGACTTTGCAGAACACATTATTTACAAAAAGTGTCGCGACACGTGTGCTTTTTTTTAATTATTTACTTTTAATTTTCTTTGTTGTTATTATTTACTCTATGGGAGCCTAATCTAATTTACCACCGCTTCGCAACATTTTATGGCTTGAAGAGAAGAAGCGCCGCAAGAAACTCTTCAGAAAACATGCCTAGTTCTAAATATTTTTTTATATAATATTAAAATGGATGGAAGGTAAAATAAAATAAAATATTATCATTCAAGTTGGTTTGTGCTCCGTTGCACGCAGAAAGAGCTCACAGTGTCTTGAGGTCTGGCAGTTGGTTTTTGCTGGGTTTGGGTCTTAATAGCTTTGATGATCGCATCCCAAACAGGTGGTACTTGCGTTTATATAACTTTTTGAATTATTCAATTCGGACATTCCATTCGAAAGATATCACGAGATTAAAAATGTAAGTATTAGAAAAAAAGTTTCGTGGTCGCCGTTCACCCTGCTCGGCTAGCTAGGCAGCACCTTATGCGATGTAGGTGTCACTGATGTATGATGCCGTTCGGAAAGTCAGGAGCAGGAGTCAATGTCAAGAAAAAAAAAGTTATTTTTAGATACCCATGCGAAGCCGGGGTAGGCCGCTAGTTTTAATATAAAGACAAAATCATCGTGATATACAATAATTAAATACCGTTCCCCAAACTGCTGTAATAATTTTGTAAATTAAATTTCAAATATGAATACAGCAGAGAACTTCAAGGCTTTAAGACTTAATAATTGTAATATTAAATCCTTAAAATTCTATTTCTGGGCGTTTATCTTTGGGTTTCTACTTTGAAGTGCTTTTATAAAGGAACAAAATGTCTTGGAATTATTTATTACGTCAGTAACTTATTGCCTTTCTTCAGAAAGCTAATCGATATTTATGTTATTATATTATTCTTTATAATAATAATGACCTAGTTTAGGCACGCAGAGTGAGGAAAGTAGGTATCGTTGGACATAATGAACTTTTGCAAAATTGCAACACCAGAGTGCTGTCAAAGACTGGAACCGAGACCCTAATACCGGAACACAACTCAAAGTTCTTATGGCAGCATACCTTATACCAGAGATAATAATAATAAGAAAACAATTTATAAGGTACTAAAACATTGTTATAACAAAAAGTGTTACTGTGATAAAAACAGTTAAAACAAATTTATAATTAGGTAAAACTAAATGTAACTAACATCTGCTTTTCTCTGTGCGGGAACGGAGAACAAATAAAATTCTTGCGGCCGGGCGGCCTGTCTGCTGCAAAAGGCGACAAAACAACCTACAGCCAGTGTGGTAGGGTACGTGGGCGAATGAACGGCTACCACCCCTGGTCTAGAGTATGCCGCCATAACAACCTTGAGTTGTGTTCCGGCATTAGTGACCAGGTCCAGTCTTTCACTTTTGGTGTTGCGATAGGCGATGATAACCACTTTTCACCAGCAGTTTGCCTATCTGCTGAGCTCATATAATAAAAAAATATGTCAGTTGGTAAGTAAGCGTCTCAAATCGAATGATTCCTCCACCCTTCAAGTTTTCGCCAAAAAGCTTCTTCTTTTCGACATTTTTTTTTATTGCGAAACTTGAATTGGGATAAATTTTATAAGAACGCCGATACCCGTGTACATTATTTCTAATCAGAAAGGTATACAAAATTTCGTGCTTCTTTAAAAACGATGGATTTTCATACAAACTTTCATCCCTTTTTCATACTCCTTAAGGGCGCGTTCCCACTATGTCGTGACGACAGATAATCGTGTAGTTTTAAGTGTCGTGGCTTATATGTTTAAATGGAGGTATTCACATATAGAACGACACGACTTACTGTCGTCTACGACATTTTTTGCAGTGACGACAGTCTGAAATGACAGTGGGAACGGCTAGCACGACAGTCGTAAAACGATAAAAGATCGTTAAACATTTTTGACGACGAACAGTCGTTATAATGGGAACAGCTAGAGACGACAGTCGTCCAACGATGAATTCATCATTACGACATAGTACTTCCGGATTAGACAAAACCCACATGCAAATTTCTACGGTCCTAGCGCCGATAGTTTGGGCTGTGCGTTTATATGTCAGTCTGTCAATCTGTATGTCTGTCAGTCTATCAAGCTGTCAATCTGTCTGACTGGCAGTCTATCAGTCTATCAATCTGTCAGTCTGTCATTCAGACTGTCAGTCAGTGAGGCCAAGCATTTAGATATGTATAGATAGATAGTTAAGCGACAAAAACGATGTAAGTCAAACCTCTCTAGGAAAGCCTTTAATTTTGCACTGAGACGTTTTTGACCTATTTTTAGTCATTGACTTTCCGCTTTTCACGCACATTATAAACAGGAGGATTAAATTCTAATATTAAGATATTTCCCGGAAGTCTTTTGTTCTTAACATCGCATGATTACATTGGCCCTTATTTGGCGAAAGTGGCTGTATCAGGGCGGATGTAAAACAAGTAGAGAACTCTTTGATGTACAATTAGGGTGAGATTAAACAAGAATTTATATGAGTATGTTGTTTAATAAGACTCTGTTAAAGAAATATATTCTGCGCAAATTTTCATACTGTTACGAGCTACAGGACTTGAATTAAAATAAATGCCGTTAGGATTACTATAAGAGTTTATTATAACTGTACAAAAACGTATAAAACAGGTACAAATAAAACTGGATGTAACCAGTTCACACTGTATAAACTGCACTATTCAATTACACGCGAAAAGTGCGTCAGTATATCGCTAATCGACAGTACTACACACGTCTTGCTAGTATAGTAATCGTCGCTTGACTGGCCCACCCCTCTGTTCGTGCATTGCTTTATACTAAACTGTATAATACCGAACAAAGTGGCCGCGTTATGAGTTAATCCGCACATCTGGCAAGCTTCGACGCAGTGCAAAAAAAAAGGATTAGTTCGACTCTAATGACAGCCATAAATTATTTTATGTGCGATAACCAAAGGATGTTTTTAAAGTTTAAACATGAAGTAAACAAAAGAACTCCGAATGCAGGAAAGGCAATAAACGGCGTTTTACGACAGCCAAGTGTGCGTTCTTTCTCGGTATGTAACAATACTTTAAGGGGTTTGAGTTCTCGGATACTACTTATGGCTGGTACCTATATCTTACTGTTCTTTCACTTGCCCTACCATTGGTTGAATTGTGATGTTACTTGTGTTGGCATCCTAAAATATTGTTACGAGAATTTATTAAAACTATACAGACACGTATAATACAGGTACAAATAAAACTGGACGCAACCAGTACTACAGTCCGTCACTATATAGCTTGTCGAATGTACACACGTCTTGCTAGTATCATAATCGTCACTTGACTGTCTTACCCCTCCGTTCGGGCATTTTTTATACTAACTATACAATACAACACTCGACCGCGTGGACTGGATTTTTCCAAGAAAACGTAATCTGCACACGTGCGGCCCAAAACGAGTACAATAACAATAGGCTATTGTCTAATTGCAAATTTTAAACACAATGCAAACAAAAGAAGTCCAATTGCAGGAAAGGTAATAAACCAGGTGTGCATTCACTTTGTCGGGATGTAAGAATATATAGCAGCAAGATATTAACCCCCAAAAATGTAAAATTGTGTCCTCAACTCTAAATTTTAAATTAAGAAATGGGAAATTTCTTAACACCTTGCTTAGAAGACGAATAAAAATGGATTGAGCGAAAATTTGTTAAGTACATAAGTACTTAAGTTACTACTTCGTAAATTTGTAAGTAAGTAAGTGAGATTGGTTGCGCGTAAATTATATATAAAGTTCTTAAAGCAATGGAACAAATGGTAATATGTTTAAATCATGTAAAACCACCTCCTATCTTTTTTCCTTTCCTGTACCTACCTTAGCAAGTGGAAGAAAGGAGACGGATAATCGGATAATATTGACTTGTGCTAACGAATTATAACGCATACGCATCGTTTGAATATTGTTAAGAAATTTTCGTCTATATATTTATATTTCACATTAGTTGAATTCGTGAAAATATAATATATAGAGAAATCTTCGCTTTGCTACATAAAGGTACTCTGTAATCCTTCCTTCATATAACTGCCTGTATTTCCCTGTGTTCTGTGCAGCTATATTTTCCATCATGTGGTTTTACACAAAAGGACATATCTAAACAGCTACCAATACGTGTAAACAGAGATTATTAAAATAAATTTTGAGATATGGAATATTTTTGATGGATTAATTGTCAAATGAAGAGAACTGAGTACATTTGTCACTTTATATAAGATTTAAGTTACTTACTTGCCTCAATTTCTAACAAATAGCAATAACTCACAACACCTAGACCGGTAGCTACCAGCTAGAAACAGCTCAATCAATACTCATTCAAGTAGTATCCTAGACGCCGTGACAAGATTAATGTATACGAAAGTTTGGCTTCAGTACCGGTGGGAGATATAACTTTGTAAGGAGGTTTGAAATTAAATTATACTACTAAAGTCTTCTAAGGAAAATGGAAAACAGTGGACTGCGGTTTTTATTCAAATTTCGAATTGAGACTTTTTGAAGTTATACTTCTTTAGGCGCGTTAGGGAAGAATGATTAGTAGTTCATTGAAATGTTACATGAGCTTTGCATTTGTTAGAGGACGCAATTTTATTTTTGGGACATGTGTGGGGGGTCAATTACAAATTTTTTGTAAGACGCATAGTTTCCGAGATATCGCGAAAAAAGTGTTTTCACCCCTTTTTCCAAGATGGCGGCCGGGGGACAAGGGTGGCGACCCCACAAACTTGAGGTTAAGCTTCTATTGACCCCCCACACATGTCAAAAAAAAAATATTGCGTCCTCTAAAAAATGCAATATTCGGTGCTCAAATTGTAAGATTTCAATGAACTATAGATTAAATTTTACGATGCGCGCGCACACCGTCACACGAAAAACCTACACCATGAAGTTAGCTATAGTCAACCGACATCCTGAAGTTAGCTATAGGCAACATTGTAGTTTTGAAGTAATACTTTTACGATGCGCACACACTGTCACGAAAAACCGACACCCTGAAGTTAGCTATAGTCAACCGCCACCTTGAAGATAGTCAACATTTAAGTTTTTCTATTGTTAGTGTCGTTTTTTCTACAAACGTAGAATAAGGCAAAAGATAACATTTTTGAAAAGATTATTATCTTGATACGCCAAAGAAGTATAACTTGTAACGCGTGTACATAAGTACACACACATTTTTTTTAAAACGCAAACTTTTTGAAGTGATAACTTCTTATGGGAAAGTAAACCGCTTCGTTACGTAACGCGTTACGGTGCCAGTCTGTCTGGCTTCTCTTTCTCTCACACATACAGCAGCGGTAGGCAGGCTCCTCCAATTAAACAAATTCAATATTGAATAGTTTAACTTAGACTAGTTTAAGTTATCACTTCTGTCGGGATTCCCGTGACGCATGCGTTTTTTTTATTGTAAGAGTACAGCAGCCAGGCTGATGGCCTGGATGCCGGAACACAATTTAAGGTTGTCATGGCGGCATGCCCTAGACCAGGGGTGGTAGTCATCTAGATGGGCAAATGCCCTACCACCTGGCTGTGGGTTGTTTTGTCGCCTCTTACGAAAGGCCGCCTGGCCGCAGCTTTGTATACTTTCTCCGTTCCTGCACGGGTAAGACTACATTGTATCTACATGTATAATATTATAAAATTCTAAACATGCCTTGTCACATTAAAGTTATTTAAAAAAACAGCTAGAATAAACTATGTAAACGACAGAGAACACGATGCATTTTTTTTAATTTCTTGTCTATTTGTCCGTTTGTTGGTTTGCCAGTTCGTTCGGGATTCACGTAAAAACTACGGGATCGATTTCGATGTGGTTTTCGCTGATCGACAGCAAATTGTTAGACTTAAAATCTGCGCTATTTTTTATCCCGCGAATACTGTGGGTTCTTTTTTTAATAATTCAAAATGGCCAGATTGATAAAAAATTACAAAACAGTGCGTTGCAGCACTTTTTTCAATGATCGATTGAAAAATTTTGTACAATTTTTTTGAAGTAAAACTTCTTTAGGCGCGACTAGGAGGTAACTGGACGACAATGCAACGGAAGTCCATTACGGCAATATGGCGTCGCAATATGGCGTCGTAATATGGCGTCACGTTTCTGTACCATCCGGTTTTCAAATATTTTTTTGTCAATAGATAGTTTATAAACAAATAAATCAAAAAAATTTGAAAAAAAAAAAAAAAAATTGTAAAAAAGTTTTACTTCAATCGCGTGTGAACGTTACACGCACTCTTTTTTTTATAATGAATAGGTTCGCGTTTGACCGACATTGCGCCTTATCTCAGGCGGAAATGCAGTCTAAGGTGGAGCACGCTTACCTAGAAGATACCTGTTCACGCGAGACTTAAAGACACCTAGATTGTATTTTTCGGAAAAAACAAACGACGGTAAAGAGTTCCATTCTTCAGCGGTGCGAATTATGAATGTAGAAGCATAGCGTTTCGTCCGCTTCGTCGGTATTTCCACCATATATGTGTTCTTTTTACCCCGTATATCTATCTCGCGGGAATATTCCCGGGAGCGGTTTGATGTTGTTAGGATGCATAAAAATTGGCTTATTCCAACACAGTCCACTAAAACGATAGATTTTACTAGTATTTTTTCTAATGCAGCGATATTGTGTGTTCCTAGAATCTGGCGGGAATGTCATCTCAAGCGTGAACGAAGTCGCGGCCATATTCTAGTATTATATATGTACTAGCTGTACCCGGCAGACGTTGTCCTGACTCTAAAAAATAAAAATCTAAACCGATCCCAGCGTCATCTACCGGGACCAAATGTTAATCTAAATTATTCACAAATCCACTTGAACAAACAAAAAATGTCATCAAAATCAGACCCAGCGTTTAGGAGGAGTATCGCGGCGCCACCTACTGGCTCCAATCGTTTATTTAAACTATTCCAGAACAAACTTCAACACATACAACAACAAAAAGAACACCTAAATTGTGGCACCCGATTGCAGTGCCATCTACCTGGTTTAAATTAAAATCTAAATCATCCCAGTAGAAAATTGTAAAATACTAATATCGCTATTAAAAAATAGGGGTTGATCGTAGAGGGTTTAAAATTTAGGGTTGTATGTATTTTTTAATGCTGTATCAAAAAAGAAAAAAATATATATAAAAATTAAAAAAATAATATTTAAATTAATATTTGCACTACATTTAGGGGGATGAAAACTAGATGTAGTCCGATTCTCAGACCTACCCAATATGCAAATAAAATTTCATGAGAATCGGTAAAGCCGTTTCGGAGGAGTATGGGAACGAACATTGTGACACGAGAATTTTATATATAAGAATATACATTCTATATTTTTTTTGGTACCTGTCTTTACTTTTTTTATTGTGCTAT
This sequence comes from Dendrolimus pini, assembly GCA_949752895.1. NCBI lineage: Eukaryota > Metazoa > Arthropoda > Insecta > Lepidoptera > Lasiocampidae > Dendrolimus > Dendrolimus pini. The sequence continues at coordinate 6,018,661 of OX457149.1, read as the reverse complement.
CATTGTTTTCTTTCATATTATTCGTCTTACGTATACGTTGATATAATAATTTGATAAATATAATTTGAATAAATTTTACTTGTTCTTACCATGGGTCGCATGACTTTTGTGATTAAGAAGGGGGGTACTACAAATCAGTGCTGTGTCGGATTATGTCTTGGCACAGCAAAACACTCAGCGCCAACCTCATTTCTCAAATCGCGGCACACTTTTTCATTATTATTATTAATTATTGTGAAGTGTCGCATTTTTAGACATAAACATTTTCTTTCTTTCCTTCTTCTTTCTTTATTAGACCTCAAAAACCAAACGTGAAGTTCATGACTTGTTATTTCCCTTTCTGTTATTTGGCCTTCAGTCAAAATTGACTTGATACACTGCAAACGCTCGTAAATTTACGGCTTGTTGTTCCAACATCTAGCCTAACTTGTGCAAACAAATAAACAAACTAATAAAATAGGGTTGTCACTGTGAATGTACTAATAACCCGACGGATTAAACTGAGTCATCAAAGGTCATAAGGCTTGGGCCTGTATCATGGCGGATATCATTTTAATTTTTGTTAATATAGCAATAACACTTTATTACACACCAAACTATGGCGCGCTCTTATATTTAAACTTAAACTTATTTTCCATATTGTTACAATTTGGGCTACATGCATATCTATAAACAAAGCACATTTATTACCCGTCGGTGTAGCTCCAAGCTAATATCATTGAAACGCTTTTATGTTCGTCTTCTTTTGTATACTTTGTGTTTCAAATTTGTGATTAGAAAAACAGCACATTATGTATTGTAATCTTTAATGGTAGTCATTAGGTAGGTGGGAATCTAGGAAATTCAGTCCACGCAGTCGAGCAGACATATTGTATTTGTACAGTATAAAGCAATGCCCCAATGGAAGAATGAGGCAGTTTAGCGATAGCCACAAGCGAAGCAAGACGTTAGTGACGGACTTGGCGCGTATGATGAATCGTGCATTACGTTTGGACTGGTTGTGTACTGTTATATTTGTACCTGTGTTATACGTATTTGTATAGTTCTAATAAATTCTATAGTAATTCTAATGACATTTTAATTCCAGTCCTGCAACTCGTAACAATATATTAATTAAATCCCACCTCATTTTAAGCTTTAAGCATTAACTTATGACATATGATTAAGAACGAGATCTCATAATGTATAATCATTTTTATATTGTTAAATTTTTGATATTAATATTTCAGTTACCATTTATGTAAATTCACTTTACGAATATTAATCAGAACTCACATCTTTCGGTCACTTATAATTTAGTGGAGGCTGTAACTGAAAACCAGTGCTGCATCAGCTCTTCTTGATACAGCAAAATGCCGAGTTGTCCGCCTTGTTGCCGTGAATGTTATGTACATTGTTTTCTCAAAATATTTTCTTTTTTTTTTATTCAATATGGTAATTATGAAAATTGTTCTGTTTTCAATAGGAATCTATTAATAAAACTACGTTTTAACGGTTTTAAGCGCGGTAATTTATTTGATTTTTTGGTTTATCCGACGTTTCAGCCGCTTTTCTGTGGCCGTGGTCACGGACGACAAAAATGACATTTGTCCAGCGTGTATTGTAAAAGTTTTATTTAGCCTACCGCCAACTTGTTCATTTTAATTATTTAGTTTTAATTTGGTTTATGGTTATTATTTACTCTATGGGAGCCTAATCTAATTTATTCCCGCTTCAAAACATGTTGTGGCTTGAAGAGAAGAAGCGGCGCAAGAAACTCTTCAGCAAACATGCCTAGTTCAATTTTTTTTAAATTTAATATTAGGTAAATGTATACAATATATATTAATATTATGTATACAAGTCGCGAAAACTTGAAAAAAATATTAAAGGAATCTATTAATTATATTATTTAATTAATACAAATCAGTCAATGGGTAAACATTGACTGCGATCGAATGAGGTGCTGTGAAATGACCGGCGCCATTTAATAATTTGATAGAACAATTTGTTCAAAAACAACCCTTTCCCTTGGTTTGCCGTTTGACATATCTCCACAGAAATTGATCCTTACAATCTATACCATGATTTGGTATACTAATGTGCATTATATTTATTTTTTTCAAAATCAGTGGATTTACTCATGACAAGGCTAATTGATCTAATTCAAAATCTGTATCTAGACTGTGGGTTTTACGCTATTCAGCATAGTTTAGTATTTAGCCCTGAAGGCACATTTGAAAAATTCTACCTGTATATATAAGCCTAGATTTTTGTCTAGATATCACTATTTTAAGTTTACATCACTATATCAAGTTTTATATGACTTATTTGATATCTAGAGCACGAGAGTTCAAATACCTCGCCATATTAATACTAATGTTAAGAATAAAGAGCTGGTTTTCAGACTACCAGCTGTGATAAAATATTTATAAGTTTGTCAATAGTAATTTAACGTGCTCCATATTTTTGATTACTTACCTATCTATACAGATAAATAAAATTTAAGTGTCGATTTGTAATGTCGAAACAACAGTTTTTTACTAAATTTATATGAAAGTATATACGATACATATAAAAAAATCATTTTTTACAAATGTTGTCTGTCTGGATGTTCTGGCTAATCTGTGAAGTGGCTGGCCCGATTTTAACAAGATTTTCACTGGCTGATGAGCTGATGTTATAAAATAATCCACGCGGACGAAACCGCGGGCATAGACAATTTGATTTATAAATTAAATAAAGCAAATATGAGCTTTTCACCATATATGACAAACACATACTTATAATGCTCGCTAAATTACATATGTGCTTTTTCATATATGGTGAAAAGCACATAAACACTGGACCTAGATCATAAGTGTTGGTTGTTGATATTTTGTTATGTACATAAAATATCTACTATGAAACTTGTTTCTCCTGGGGGTAGACAGATGTTACTCTGTACTTGCTACGATTTTAGCGCAAACTTTTCATTTAATTTCCTTTGATTAATCTCTTCATACATACACTACTCTTTAAAGTTTTTGTTAACTGATGTGTTTTCAAAGTTTTTGCGATGTGTTCATGGTAAATACACTGCGGTCTACCGACACCAACTCTACCATCCACTGTTCTCGTAGTATGATCTCATACACATGTTTTGCGAGTCTATTTTCATTCATCTATATACCTAGTCTTAATGCATAAAGAAAAAACTTTGTACCCCTTTTGACGAGAATTGTGCGGACGAAGTAGTATGAAATTTCGCACACTTATAGTTTATACAGAGAAGCAGCGACGAATGCTATTTTTTTTTTTTTAAATTATGTCTCAAAAATACAGGAAAAAATAATAATAATACACACACTACCATGTATTTGATACACACGCGTATTAATACTTTTTTGTTTATTGTTCAAGTCCAATTAAGAGTGTGTAGTCTTGGTGTAATCTATGATTATAGCAGTATAGTCTTTGACATTATTTATTATGGTCGAATTTCGATCTTAGGCGACCATTAGTTCTTATTAAATATAGATATTGTGACACTAACATCCACGCTTGACAGTTAACGTAGATTATTACAGTTATTTTGCCAGCATTTAAAATTAAAGGGAAAATATTTAACAGTAGGTTAATGGATTTTTTACTATGAACATAGATACATAGCGTGATGGTATGTAGCCTATAACCTTCCTCGATAAATTGGCTATCTAACACAGAAAAAAAATCAAATCAGACCAGTACCTAGTTCCCGAGATTAGCGCGTTCAATCAAACAAACAAAGAAACAAACTTATCAGCTTTATATATTATATAGATAAAACTCTCTCACCGACACCACACCCTATCAAAATCTTCGCTTCTATTATGTTACTTTAAGTCTGTTATAAGCTGTTTAAGTAATTAAAGCTTTTTAACTATCCGACGGGAACTCTTTAATTTTTCGGGATCATAAGTATCCTATATGATGACCAGGGATATAAGCTACCCCCGTACAAAATTTCATGTAAATCGGTCCAGTCGTTTCGGAGATTAACCGATACAAACAGACAGACAAACAGAGAAACAAAAAAATTGAAAAAAATCTAAATTAGTTCTATTTCACTTCTAACATCCCCCTGACTCGGTTTCATTGTAGGTGGTGGGTGTGTGGGTGTCATTTTTTTTCATTGTACAGAAATTTGACCTCTACAATTTTATTATATGTATAGATAGAGGGTAAAATAATTTAGGCCTTAACCAGTAGGTGAAGTTATTCGCTACCAGTGTGACCGCATCTCAAAATTTAGGGCTCAAAGTCCGCATTTGACGCACAGGTGCCGAAGTTAGCCTTATGTACGACACCCAGGGGCTCGCACTGTAATATGTTAGTAATTAATTAAACAGTTCTACTGGGATAGATTTATCTTATCCAGCTACCGCATCGAATAAGTAGAGTGTGTATAATGAGTGCTTTACCACCGTTGGCATACTAAGTACTTCTTTATACTTACGAAACGCTATGAGAGAATCCATCCATACCGATATAAATTGCGATGCGCGATAGCGATGGCATTCGATGGTTTTTACTCGTAGTAGATGATTCCAAATCCAACTTGGATGTCTTAATTCGCCACGCAAAGGCACTCGCCATGAAGCCCCCGGTAAAGCTGCAAAGTCTTCAGACCAACAGCATAAAGTTAAGTCAATATAAAAATAAAACCACCGGCGTGGTAATAATTTATATATTCGTTTCCCATTCAAGTTATACACACACAAGCCGTGCCGGAACGGTGAAAGAATACAATTTCCTGCGGCCAGACGGCTTGTCGTAAGAGGCGACAAAACAACCCACAGCCAGGTGGTAGGGTTTTCGCCTAACTGGATGACTTGCGGCATTAGTGACCAGGTTCCAGTCTCCCTTAAGAGAGCAGCAGCGCATTTGTAGCAACTTTGGTGTTGCAAATGTCCATAGGCGACGTACCGCTTTCCACCAAGTTGGCCGTCTGCCTGTCTGCTGAATTCCTGCAATAAAATAAAATAAAATAAACAAGTGAAAAGGAAAATAAGGAATGCTGAGGATAACAGGAAGCATTCGGGAGACTCTATAGGCATTCAGACTCTCAGCGTAATTTTTCTGGATCTTGTGTATACCAGTGTGTTTTATTAGTGCGACTATAATTAATTGGTGAAATCGATATAATTAGTACTATTAGTGTTCAAAGGAACATCCGTGTTCTAGTGCTAAATTGTGATTTATTGACTTTAACATGCAGTTTAATATCAGTAGTGCCAATTATTCCTATCCCTCTATAAATGACACGATTGCATGTGTTAGAATCGTATTTATTATTGTAAACTAACCATATGACGGAAGCAGTCAATAACCGGATAGAATATTCATTAATGTAGTAATCGGAAGTCGTATAACCGGATTTCAACGTAGGTGCATTTATTATCAAGCCAACGGATATCTAAAATGGAGTAACCGGAATTTGGAAGTTATACGGATGGCGGAAGTTGGTGTTACGACGGAAGTGAAGTGGCGCCAAAGTATTACAGGATGGTGTCGCCGCAGACGCACTACGAGGATCTTATAAATACTCTGTGTTCGGGCAGAGGGGGGCTAGTCTTCAACCAGTCTACACTTAGTCTGCAAACGATATTCAGCTAGTCTACAACGATAGTCTACGTTCATCGGTTGAACAGAGCGAAGGCTCTGTTGGGCAAGAGGCCCATAGTATATTGTGGTCGATAACTACTGTTCGATAATGGCAGTATTATTTAAGGGCAAATTGATGCTCGACACCTGACAAGCGTGGAGACAACTCTTGGAGTTGTCTTAATATTTCTGTGTATTATTGTGCTGTATTAATATTGTAATAATTCTAGTGTAATAAACTTTTGATTATAATGTTTCAGATATTATTATTCTTTCTGGTAACACATGCATGCTATAAATTGACTAATACATAGTCTGAATTTAGTTTATTCATAATTGAAACTTGTTTTTTTATCAGTATTTTTTTTTTAAATTGTCCTCAACAACTCAATTCAGCGAACAATCTACATAATTTGTATTGTAGAGAATATTACGTAGATTTTTTTAGTTCTAAGATATTTTTTTGCTACAGGCTGTAGTTTTTGAGTTGTTCACAAAAAACTGAAAATAGGGACCTTTATGGACTCCCCCTCCCTTAGCTCCGCCCCCACCTATCAGTAATTTTAGTAAGTTATTCAGGACATCTTACTCTATAACTGCCAAAATTCACTTCCACACGAATTATTTCCTCTATTCGCCTTTTTTTTAATTCCTTGCTTCGACTAATTGTTGTTGTAAGCGCCTAGAATAAATTAACTCATTTATTCGTAACTATGTTACACGTCAGGGTATATAGGTCAATATTACTAAATTATCAGTTATTAAGATTTACATTATTTGTCATTAATCTTTATAATCCGTCAATTCCTTCAAGCTTTAGAAGGTGTGCTGGATTAGCCAATTCTTTAGCCAACAAGTAAGTGTATTTGAACTTCCGGAAAGTGTGATTTTGTTCGGTTGTTAATTATATATAGTCGGACCCATAAGTGTTGGCGTGTTCGATTTTTCCAATTGCCTCAGCAACGGTGTAATCCTATCTCTGTATAGAGAAAATGTATGTATGTGTAATACAGCCCATATATAAGGGAAAGGACAGTTTGATTGAATAGGAAAGCAGCGCGGTACAAAATACACTTCAAGGGTTTGATATTAAACTACTAAAGCCGTTTTTACAAATATCGACTATCTGTACAAATTGACGTTGGTATAATTAGCTGCTATCAAAAGGAACGGAACAGCGTTTCATTTACGGCTCAAAATGCTCCAGTGATGTTTGGTGCAAGTAATAGGAGTTAACGACCTCTAATGTGTAAAAAAATATATGTCATTTTTATTATAATCCAGCTGTGTCCACGACATTACCTCTTATAACATCACATCAGCTATTTGCTAGTGAAAGTCACGTCAAAATCTGTACAGCCGTTTTAGAGATTAGCTGTAACATCTAGACAGACGGATAGCCAAAATCTAAAAATTGCACTTTCGAAATCTCCTGGTCCGAATTATCCCTACCTTATTTTTTAAAGTGAAACTTTAAGCCACGGTAGTAAACTCTTTCGATTGGAACGAAAAAGCGTGATGCTGTGAAATTAATAATAATTTAAACACTATGCTAATACAGATAGAGTTGGACATATTTTAAGTTCATAAATCAAATTGAAACTAGAGCATTTCCTATTTTAGTTATAATAAGCCTGTCATGTATTCAAAGTAAAACATAAAATCTGAATAATATGTGTATAGTATATCACAAGTATGTAGTATATAAAATGTAATATTTTGCATTAAAATATAAAATAATTTTTGAGCTTGGTATTTTTTTTATATATTTAACCTTATTATATCCTAATACTCCTGATACTTCATATTTATCTCATTCTCTCGTATTTAATATTTTTATATTGACATTACAAACGTACATTGCAATTTTATTTATCTGTACAGATTAAATCGGGTAAATGCAGGTATATATATATATATATACATACATACATAACTTCACGCCAGGTCCCCTGCGGCCTTCCGCGACTTCTGCATCCATCCACTTGCATTGTATATCTGTTTAGTAATTCTTTCATACATTTGTTCCACTTGCCCGAACCACCGGAGCATTCCTTTCCTTACCTTCACCTTCTCTCAGACCAACTCTCTTTCTTATATATATTTATATAATATATCACACACACACACACACACACACACACACACACACACACACACACACACACGTATGTGTGTGTGTGTGTGTGTGTATATGTATATATACAAGTAGTTCATGTTTGTATTGGTGTACAATAAAGTGTTATCTATCTATCTATCCTTTCAATGTAAAGTCAAAAATTAATTAACAGTCAATGCAAAAAAACGATGCTAAGAACATATTGTCTAATGTCAGAGTGAAGTTTATATGTATTAAGTGTATGTGTGAGTAAGTATACGTGTATATTTATACGTACTGTTCCTTTTGTCCACCTTATCTCGTTAAAATTGGTTTACATTTAATAGTGCTTTTGAAATATAAACTCAGAGATTGTTATTTTCGATACTTACCTTTCTCGATACCTGAGTGTCTTCAAGTCACGTGTGAATTACCTTCTAGGTAAGCGTGCCTATAAAAATGAACACGATATAATTCCAATTTAATGAACAAAATAAAATAAATATCTTTTATTATTGCCAATTTTAGTATTCTTGTTTGGATCTTGATTTAGATTTCTTTATATAATAACCTCGATCTCTCACCACTTAATCCTCGGTACACATGCCACAGGCGACTACTGAATACTTCATTACCGCCGAAATAGGTCGGAGGTTGCCTTTTCAAATCGTTTTGTAACGTTTTTATTTGCTTCATACAAACATACCGGCGATACCCTTCATATCGCCCCAATTCGATCTGTCAATATATGTTGCTTCCTCATGTTCAGATATAAAGAGCTAGAGATCGCTTGCGACTTCGTCTACGTCTGTTTTATAAAATCACATCATGACATGTCCGTCAATGAAGTCTGCCCGTCTTTGGGTCACACAGCAGGCCAGACTGATAGACCAAACTTCTAAAAACGGTCATTTCTCTGTTTATACCTGTACTATTATATTAATCTATACTAATAGTATAAAGATGAACGATTTGTATGTTTGTAATGAATAAACGAAAAACTACTGGACGAATTTCAAAAATTCTTTCACCATTAGAATGCTACGTTATCCCTGAGTAACATAGGCTATATTTATTAGTAGAAAAAAAATAGGAATCCCTACTAAATGTATTTTTTTATTGCAGGAGTTTAGCAGACAGGCAGACGGCTCACTTGATGGAAAGCGGTTACCATCGCCTATGGACATTTGCAACCCCAAAGGTGCTACAAATGCGCTACTGCTCTCTTAAGGGAGACTAGAACCTGTTCACTAATGCCACTAATAATAATAGGTTCTCATGACTACATACTATAGACCAGGGGTGGTAGCTATCCAGTCGGGCAAACAGGCCAGGCGACAGGCCGTGCGGCTGCAGGAAATTATATTCTCTCTCCATAATAATGCTTTATCGTCAAGGCTTTTATATATGTATATAAGTTTTATATAAGGTCAAGGCAACAGCGATCGAATATTCACTGGCACGTGATAGTGATTAAAATAAATTATTTTCTTACTTTCCAATGAAAAATCGATGACGAGATTATTGAATAGCAAATTGCCTCTTGGATTGTAAATGTGTGATTTATTCAATATATTTTTATAGTAGTAGCGTTCGTATTTGACCATGATCTCGCCCGATGTGGAGCGAAGATATGGTCTATCTAAAACGGTGCATGCTTACTAGAAGGTACTGTAACGACTAAAACCCTTTTAGTCGTTATTTATATTAAGAAATATAATAATTCGAATGTGCCAAATATCAAACGCCTCGTAAAACAATCAATATCAGAATTGTATCGGGCCGCGTACGGAACACATGTAAAAGTCTCTTGATTGATAATATATAGAATATATTCTCTAAACCAGTCTACTTTATTGAAGATCCCGGTCAGCTTGGAGACACTGGCCGCCACAGTACCTATTCACACGGGACTTAAGATATCCAGGTTGTAAGAATCGGTAAAGACAGACTCCGGCAATGAGATCCACTCCTTTGCGGTGAGCATGATGAAGGTAGATGCAAAGCGCTTCGTTCTTATAGGTCGAATATCCACTTATCTTGAAAATTGAAATTTAAGTAAATATCTGCCCTTCAAAAATAATTGTGTTTAAATGAATAAATTGTTCTGTCAGCTACAACGTATTTTAAAAGATACTAAGTTACTCGTCTCGGCTCAATTATTTCTTGACGTTAAAAAGACTCTTCTATAGTTTTAAGATTATTGAAGCAAAGAGTCGAAATAAAACAACGTGTAATTTTTGGAGATGTCACATTATTCTCACAAAGGCGATATGTGTGGAATAAATGTTACACAATACCAAGTCATTTACGTGTCGAATAACAGATAACAACAAAAGTCTAGTGATAACAAACAGAACGGCGTGAAAAAACACTCAAACCCAAGTGATGTCACTACGTGACAAAGGCTTACAGGCTCGGGCTAGGGGGCGCAATTATTCCGCAAACCCTTTACTACTGTTTGCCGACTGTAGTCGACGGTTACATTTGGTAGTTTCTGTTGTACTCAACGTGGCGTTTGAAACACTTCCTGCTTACAATAAATGTGTCTATGCATACTATAATGATGATGATGGATGAACTTACAGTTCATTGGAATTAGTATACCTGAAGATGCGCAGGTGAACTAAGCAAGTGGGTGTCAACCACTTGCTTAGTTCACCTGCACATCATGGCCAAATTCACAACTGTAAGAAATAAGGAAAAACACTCAAGGGAGAACCTTGATTTCAAATAGAAACGTAGAACGCCTACCAAAACAATCGAGGACAAAATTGTATCGGGCCGTGACCGGAACATACGAATGTAAAAGTCTCTTTATTGCTAACTAGCAAACTTCGTACCGCCTCAGAATCAATAAATAAAAAGCACTGTGAGAGATATTTCCGATTTTCTCATTGATTTCTGAACGACGGGACGAACATCAAACGTTTGACATTTAAATTTTAAAAATGAAAAATAACCTCGCTTTTAAATTTATTTTGATTTTTGAACGACTTTTAAATTTAATTGATTTCTAAACGACGGGACGAACATCAAATGTTTAACAGATAGAAATAGTTTCTAAGGGAAAGCGAAATTGTTGTTATTACTATATTCACCTTTTAGACCTTCCCAGGACTTTCACAAATAATTCAAAACCAAAATTAGCCAAATCAGTCTATCCTTATTCGAGTTTTAGCGAGACTAACGAACCGCAATTGATTTTTTTATATATATATATAGCTAATATATATATATATATATATATATATATATATATATATATATATATATATATATATATATATTAGCTTAAATCGTGAATCAGTCTCTTATTCAAGATCCCGGTCAGCTCAGAAACCACTGGCCGTTACAAGTACTATGGGTTCAAAATCAACTAATTCGATTATACCACTTTGTTTTTTGCCGAAATTGGCCCTGACTCTCCTTATAGTGTTTTTCCCTATTTCATATAGTTTTGGATTCGGCTACAGAGGTCTACTTGAAAATTCACCCTACTTAAAAATCCTTGGAGTCGAATGGCATAGAGTGGACTCACAGAGGAATTACCTGCAGCATCAAAGCCCATAGTTAACCCAAGATCGGAATGCGTGGTGAATGCGTGGTCTGTTTCCATGGGATGAGACAATACGGATCTAGATCAAAATAGTTAATAAAATTATAGAGCATCGTATTCAGCCTAGGCTGAGGAGCCGATAAAAACTTCTGAAAGGAGGACCGGTAATAGTTCCATCCTTAGTAGTAGTAGTACTTGCGATGAGATGGGACCTTAAGATAAGTAAGAGATGAATGATTTTTGTGATATCTACTGAGGCGGTTGACGAAATTAAGCGATAGACATGTTGTGAGTTAGTACACGCATTTATGGCTCCACGATCTCCTTCGCATACTTAAGTTGATATGCAAGTTAAAAAGGTCGTCGAGTCACAAGTGTGCATAATTGCTCACACGTCTATAATTCGCTTAAAGATTCCTCTCCAGGCGTCCACAAAAGATGTTCCAGCGACGGATGGTTCAAGTAGGGACCAGAAATGTCCTATGGCGCGTGGAGTTGCCATCAAAATGACGCGTAGATCTTCGGGCCTGACGAAGGAGACACTAACGGTTGTAGACATCTTTATGGCTTCCAGAAGCTAAAAAAGATAAAGGGACACTACAATAAAATCTGCAACTCCGGCGCTATCAACCAAATGTATGTATCAAAGTATTGTGAAAGCTTATAACATGTCTTACGGTCTACTCGTATATGTACGTAATACACTTGGCCTTGAAAGAGACGTCGCGTCTCTCAGCGTATTCTACTGACTGTATTACGGGAGTGTTCCGAGGAACTGTTTAAAATGGTGCCTTCGTCCTCTTTCTACCATCGCCCCGATCGCCATCGGTTGGGAGTGAATCCATCTTCCTCAAGCCGCTTCGTTCAAGTACGCAACGGTTCTGTAGAACGTTTATCTTGCGTACCGTGGGGATTTGGAATGAGACGACGTTTTCCCACAGCGCTACGATATGGATTTTTTTTTAAAGGGTGTCACAAAATTTCTTCGAGGCCGGCAGCGCGTTGGTAACATCTCTGGTGGTACAAATGTCCATAGGCGACAGTAACTACTTTCCATTAGGTGGGCCTTCAACCTGTCTGCTGTACTCCAGCTATAAAAAAGGATATCTAGACATGTATCAAGATCATATTGTGATTTTCAAAACGGAGTCCATTTATCTCATATTTACAGGTCCCTAATAGTTTTAATATCCAAAGTACCTTTTGTTTAATAAAGTTGAAATAACGGTCGCTATAACCCGAAACTGTTTAGACAGCAGTACTACAATGTTTCCAAATATATCATGTCTCCTTAATCCACTATATTTTTAACTCCTTCAAAGAAAACCACTAATTATTTTCATCGCAAATGCAAGCAACGTTACTGTGCAGTTTTGCTTCACTGCAAATGCACTTTCTTCCAAGTCATAATCCGCGCAAAGCTCTACTCTGTCTGCAATCCTGAATACTGAAGCATAATGTTCATTTTAGGAAATTTTGCTCAACTTCTGAAGATTATATGTTGTCATACAAATAATAAAGTATACTAATACTAATATTATAAAGCTGAAGAGTTTGTTTGTTTGAACGCGCTAATCTCTGGAACTGCTGGTCCGATTTGAAAAAATCTTTCAGTATTGGATAGTAAATTTATCGAGGAAGGCTATAGGCTATATTATATTTTCAAAAATATTAGAGATCCTTACTAAAAGTCCAATAATGTAACCCAAGGTGTAAAAAAATTACCCGAATAAATCGCAGAGCACTGCGTGCGCTGCGAAAACTATTGATTTTATAGAACAAAACAATGTACTACCACTTTGCAGAACATATAATTGTCTACAAAAAATATCGTGTAACCATATGTCTAACTATTGTAGATATCTCACAATAAGTGTTTTTTTTTTTAATAATTAAAATAAATTACTCCATATTCAAGGTGAATTCAATAAATTTCTAGAATTTTTTAAATTATTCAATTCGGACCTTTCATTCAAAAGATATCGCGATATTTAAAATGTAAGTATTAGTATGATGTGGTGGGCGGTCAGAAGGGGGATACCAGGAGACGGACATTGGATACTTTTTATCCCGTTGGAAACGGTAGGTGGCGCTGAGATCGGGTACTAGAATCTTCCTAATCACCCGGCCGATTTTGGTGATTTTGTTTTTGTGTGTTTGAGTGGGTGCCCGCATGGTTTAAATCCACAATTGGAACCGGTAGGTGGCGCTGGGATCGGGTCTTAGATTTTTGTTTTTTCATAGCAGGACAACGTCTGCCGGGGCCACTAGTGTAGTATAAAGTTGAAACTTTAGTATGAAGTCATTGCCAATTTGGTGAAATTGTTTTTCTTATGAATCTAGCGGTTTGCGTGTGACCACTGTCTCGGCTGATGTTGAGTGATGACGCGATCTACGATCTGACCTTCTGTCAGGTCGAAATCGAGACGGTCAGGAAGCGGGAAACCGCTTGCTGCCTCGTCGAATGGTCACGAGACCTCGAACACCCTGCGGCCGGCGGCTTTACGGTGGACGCAATCAGGCCACAGCTGGAGGAATGGGTCACCCGCACCAGCGGAACCCTGACCTTCAGGATGACGCAGATACTGACCGGACACGGTTGTTTCGATCAGTATCTGTGTCACATTGTGGGCTGCTTGCCTTCTCCGGACTGCCAGTGCGGCGCACCCGACACGGCGCTTCACACGCTGATCAAGTGCGCCGCATGGACACCGCAGCGTTTCGATCTCGAGGCGCACGTAGGATCGCTCGGTGACTTGGTAACGGCCATGTTGCAGAGCGACTACCGCTGGGAAGCTTTTTTTTCCAAGGGAAATCCGATTGAGGACTAAGCCGCGATAAGAGCAGAACCTTGGGGGTATAATTCGCGACCTAGTGTGGGAATCGCCAGATCGGGGGTGGCACTAGCATGCCCAGTCAGAACTGGTGCCATGCTATTGCCACTCCCCGGTTAGGGATACCCACTAAAACCTCTGGGTGTTCCGTCCTTCGCCTTATGCCAGGGATACGGGTATATGACCTAGCCTCTCCGCAGCCCTGGCAGGCCTGGGCCGCGCAGGGCCTCTTCCACTGCCGGGGGACTACTTGTATCCCCCGGCATCTTCAATCTCCCTAGACGTGGGGCGGTCTGTAACTCGCCCCACGGGAAGAGAGGCGCTCACGTTCCCGCTCCGCCTCCTCCTTCGCAAGCATAACGCGCTGGCAGAAGGAGGAGACGGCGTCCCATCCTGTTGGGCTCCCGACCATGGTGCGTACCACGGCCGGGAGCGAGAGGTCATATCCGGAGATGGTGACGAGGTCTCGGCGCTGCTCTGTCCAGGCAGGACACTCCTGAAGTGTGTGCAGCGCCGTATCCTCGTCGCCAGTGTCACAATGATGGCACCCTGACGTCGGCTCACGGCCAAGGCGACACAGGTACCTCCCGAAGCAACCATGCCCCGAGAGGACCTGTGTCAGCCGGAACGTCAGGGTGCCGTGTCTTCGTCCGATCCAGTCCTGCAGGACAGGCCTCACCGCTTCGATGGTGGTGAGGCCCGCGCTGGGGTGTCTGAGGCGTTTTTCCCACACCACCATGGGGACGTCACGGAGCTCCGACCGGCAAGCCTCCGTCTCCTGAGGCGCCGGTCTCGTGCCTCTCGCCAGGGCCTCTTTGCGCCACTGATATAGCGACGCGAGGACCCTGGCTTCGAGGTCCCATGGTGGGGATCCGGCGAGTAGCGAGGCCGCTTCGAAGGACACCGTACGGTATCCCCTTATCGCCCTGATGACCAGTACTCGCTGCGCTTGCCGCAGTAAAGCTACATTTCTGGCCGTCAAGCGGTCTGCCCATACGGGAGCCCCGTATAGAGCCATAGACCGCACGATGCCCTCGAAGAGTTTTCGGCAAGCGGATTCAGGCCCTCCAATGTTAGGCAGCAGGCGCGAAAGCGCTCCCGCCGCCCTCTTGAGTTTGGGGGCCAGTTGCGTGAAGTGTGCCGAAAAGTCCCATCGGCTATCGAGGACCAATCCCAGGTACTTCATGGTTTTCCCGATGCCGATGCGGACGCCTCCTACGACGATATTAGTGTCCGGAGGTGGTCGTTTGCGAGGGCCGTGAAAAATCACGGCCTCGGTCTTCTTCAGTGCCACCTCCAGACCGAGTCACCGGATCCTGCCTACAATTTGCGACACCCCAGCCGTGCCCAGGATGCACGCCTGCCTATGGGTCCTCCCACTAGCTGCGATCAGCGTGTCATCTGCATAGCAGATGACGCTGACGCCCTAGAGGACCCGACACCGTAAAGTCTAATCGTATGCGATGTTCCACAGCAGAGGGTCTAAGACCGATCCCTGTGGAACACCGCACACCATGGCTCGTCGACTCCACCCGGCGTGGACCGGGTAAATGACGGCTCTGTCTTCTAAATATGCCCCGACTATTTGACGGAGGTAGGTCGGCTCCCCGAAATAACGGAGTGCCTCTCTGACGCAAGCCCAAGACAAGGTATTAAACGCGTTGGCGATGTTGAGTGACACCGCCAACAGAACCTCGCCTCGGGAAGTCGCGTCCTCCGCCAGACTTCTCAAATGCATGATGGCGTCCAGTGTGGAGCATCCTGGGCGGAAACCAAACTGGTTATCCGCCAGATCCGGCCCAGTCATCGTCAGATGCTGGACGAGGCGGTCTTCGATTATCCTCTCGAAGATTTTGCCAACCTCGTCCAGCAATACAATGGGCCGGTAGGCGGACGGTGAATCTGCCGGGCGCCCCTCCTTCCTTAAGAGGACAAGTTTCCCGGTCCTCCATCGGTTCGGGAATCGTCCTTGCGCCAAACATGCGTTGAAAAGCCGCAACAATCGGGGCTCCAGGGGGTCGTGGCACAGAACCCACGCACGCCCTGGAATGCCGTCAAGGCTGGGGGCCGTATTTACCGCTGGGAAGCTGCGGTTACTTTTTGTGAGGCAGTAATGTCTCTCAAGGAGGCCACAGAGGGGGACAGGGAGCGAAGTCCTTCGGCGCGTGCTACGGTCTCTTCTCGAGGTCGCCGGCCTTCAGCTGGCACCCGGAGAGGCAGGTACGCGCATTACTTCCCTCCCTGAGTTAGGTTCCGTTACGGGGGGCCCTTAGCTGCTAGGAAAGCAAGGGATTCATCGACCCCCGTCTCGAAGTGGGGTGTGTTCTCCCAGGGCACACTCCAGGCACTTTATTGCGCTGGATAGACTGTTGCGTAAATATGTTCTATATTTCAGTCTTTCCATCACAAACAAAAGCGCAGGGTCGACAGGGAGGAGGGGGTTTTTAGTGGGTATTGAGGTTGCTCGCTCGTGTAGCATCGCTCGGAATCTCCACACTACTCTGTGTCATCGATCGCGGACGGAGCATAAACAAAGCATACTATTGCTAGTGTTGTCGCCCCCGATCGACGCGTGCCGTTTCCTAGCAGCGGCCCAGAGTGTGCGTAAATCGGTTAAGCATTTTCCCTCGCCTCAAAACAAAAAAAAAAATGACACGATGCGCTTACCTAGTAGATACATATTCGCTCGCGACTTGTAGACTTCAAGATTGTGTTTATCAGGAAAAACAAATTCCGGCAAATTATTTCACTCTTCGGCAGTGGGCTCCAAAAAAGATAAAGGGAAGAATTGTAGGTACTAAAAGTAATCATTTAGGAAAATACGTGTTTTCGTCCTTAGCCTATGGAATCATAGAAACAACATTTTATTTCATATTTCAAAAATGAACTAACAATTATTGCTAGAATCAATTTGTTGAAAGTATATTCTTAATTTTTTTTGAATTTTCCATTGAATAAGGAGAGGGAATAATACTTTCTTTTATAAAATTAGACAACGACGTAGTCTCATAGATGTTACAATGCATACGATTCATGCATAAAACAAATATTGTTTTTTATTATTATCTAATCTTGTTGTTTACCTTGCTTTTGAGCAAATAAATATTTGATTTGATTTTGTACGAGCGTATCTACTTATGAAGTCATAAGTAGGTAAAAGAAAGAGAAATCGTATAGCTCAATAATATGGTTTAAAAAAAATTAAATTATTAGCTACTAGAGTTTACACCGCGGCTGCGCCGCGGGTTAACCTCTAGTGTGTGTCTCTTGTTTATAGAGCAAGTGCTAAAGGTTATATTATATTAAATTTTTATGTATTTGCCCACGGAAGATTCACTTCATTTTATATCGCTAATTATACCATCCCCCGTCTATCTGTAAACAACATAAATGACAAAACTTGACCAAAAAGGCCAAAATGGTCAAAAAGGCCACAGAGACCGACATGGCCAAAATGACGGAATAGGCAAAAACGACCAAATAGGCCAAAATAATCAAAATGGTCAAAATGACCAAATAGGCCAAAATGACCAAATAGGCCAAAATGTCCAAATAGGCCAAAATGACCAAAAAGGTCAAAATAATCAAAAAGGCCAAATGAACAAATAGGGCAAAATGACCAAAAAGGCCAAAATGGCCCAAAGGACCAAATAGGCCAAAATGACCAAAGTGGCCCAAAGGACAAATTAAGCCAAAATGACCAAATAGGCCAAAATGACCAAAAAGGCCAAAATTATCAAAAAGGCCAAAATGACCGAATAGGCCAAAATGATCAAAAAGGCCAAAATGACCATATAGGCCACAATGACCAAAAAGGCCACAATGACCAAAAAGGCCAAAATCACCAAATAGGTCAAAATTACCAAAAAGTCCAAAATGACCAAATAGGCCAAAATGGACAAATAGGCCAAAATGACCAAAAAGGCCAAAAGGACCAAATAGGCCAAAATGACCAAATAGGCCAAAATGACCAAATAGGCCAAAATGAACAAATAGGCCAAAATAACCAAATAGGCCTAAATGACCAAATAGGCCAAATTGGCCAAATAGGCCAAAATGACCAAATAGGCCAAAATGACCAAAAAGGCCAAAATTACCAAAAAGACCAAAATGAAAATTATTCCTTGTCCACCCTCAGTATTTAATTTACATACGTACCGAATTTCAGCCAAATCGGCCTATTAGTTCTTCCGTAAAAGCATAACATACAGAAAGACAAATATATTTTTATCCCGGAAACTATCCTTACTTATCGGGATAAAAAGTATCCTATGTTCATTCTCGGTATCGAAAACATATATATATATACTGAGTTTCAGCCAAATCGGTCCAGTAGTTTTTACGTGAAAACGGAACAGACAGACAGACAGACAGAGTTACTTTCGCATTTATAATATTAATAAGGATTATTACGGTTCTACCGTAATATTTTAAAAATTAGCCGATGAGATGTTATTCTAATGTTTCTTCTTTTTTATGTATAATATTAGATTTTATTGTAACATGTGTCTGTTCCCCCCTTATTACTTTAAAAAATCAATAAACAACCTTACATATACATTGATTATATATATATATATATATATATATATATATATATATATATATGTATATATATTGTAATATACACTAGGATGTGCTCGCGACTTCGACTACGCTTGACTTTCGTTTTAAGCTAACCTAATTTTTATATACCCGGACAACTACAAACCACTCCTGGGAGTATTCCCGGGATAAAACATATGACTCATTTTATTACATAAAATTTCCTGTCGATCCGATTGTTTTTTTAATCTGGCCATTTTAAATAATTCTCAGAAAAAATCCCGTGGGATTTCCAGGATAAAAGTAGCGCTTTGAAGTGTAAGAATTTGCTGTCAATCAGCGAAAATTGCATACAAATCGGTCGAGTAGTTTTTACGTGAATCCCGAATAAACAGACAAACAGACAAGAAATCGAAAAATTGCATCGTGTTCTCCGTCGTTAATATAGTCTATTCCAGTTTTTTTTAATAGCTTCAATGTACGCAGAATTTTTAGAATTTTATAATATCATAACTTACTGCTTGGCATCCATGATCATGATACCGCCAGCGGGCCGTAGCCGCGCTACCAAATTATGTACTGTGCCGCCGACGCACTTTTTCAGTCGAGCAAGAGTATCTGCTGGGGCGCCAGCGGCTTGGTGGAGCCGTGTCCGTGATGATGTCCACGCGAACATCAGTTCTCGAACCACATCATTACACAAGACTTATCAGCCATACATATCGAGGCTTACGTTAAAAAGTCACCTTTTGTGACCATGTTACTCGAATTTGTACTAAATATTTCACTTTCTGCTAAATCATTTATCACCCAACTTTTTCTATACAAGAGTAGGCATATTATACAGCATCGATATTCCAGGTAGCGGTCATGCGTCACAAAAGATCGAATTATTCACAATACGGTTTGGGAAAGGTTTTCACCGATTTTTCACGCGCTATTACATATACCTTTTTTGTGTCCAATATCCTATAGCGTAGGTGAAAAGAGTTTTTGCCCGACATTCATTCGGAGCTCGGTAAGTTTTTCGTTACAATTTTATTTAAAACTAGAGTTTTCCCCGCAACTAGGCTGCGTGAAAATCCCAGGGTAATAGCTCTATGTTACTCACATAAAAAAATAATTAGGTCTTTCATATTGTTACGAGCTACAGAACTCGAATTAAAATGCCGTTGGAATTACTATAGAATTTATTAGAACTATACAACAGGTACAAATATAAGTGGATACAACCAGTATAAACTGCACGATTCAATAACGCGCACAAAATTCGTCACTATATCGCTTGTCGAATGTACTCGTCTTGCTTTGATCGTGGTTCTCGCTAGACTGCCCCACCCCTCCGTTCGGGCATTGTTTTATAGTAAACTGTACAATGCAACAATCTACTGCGTGGACTGAGTTTTGCCAAGAAAACGTAATCTGCACACCTGCTTAATTATTCCTGCGAACGGCCATAAACGATAACAATAACAATAGGATATTGTCTAATGGCAAATTTTAAACACAAAGTAAACAAAAAAAGTCCAAATGCGGGAAAGGTAATAAACCATGTGCATTTCTTTGTCGTAACAGTATATTTATGCAAATCTTCAATCCTTTAGTTACTTGTTGAATGCACTATAATTATAGTTTGCGCCACGTAAAAAGAACGCTAGCTCTGAACCTGCGCAGTGAGCGTTTTATCGATCAAATTGGTGGTATGAAGGGGGCGAGGCGGGGTGATACTTTAGGATATGACTGGACACCTGCGCAAACACATCCCCTCCACTACCGCTCAGTGTTCTTTTTACGTGGCGGGACCTGTACAAAGAAACTAAGTCAGTATTGTGTAGACATCTTCACAGCAAAATATATAGAGAAGTCGTAGCCAACCTGATTTGAAGTACCTAATACGTAATGAATGACATGTGGGCAACATGACAACGTATTTATTATTGAACTAGCTTCTGCCCGCGACTTCGTTCGCGTGGAATAGTAAAAAAAAGCAAGTTAAAAATATCCCGCGATTTTGAAACATTCTTCATTGGTGCTCCGCTCCTATTGCTCTTAGCGTGATGGTTTATAACCTATAACCTTCCTTGATAAATGGGCTATCTAATACTGAAAACAAAATTCAAATCAGACCAGTAGTTCCTGAGATTCGCGCGTTCAAGCCAACAAACAAAGAAACAAACTTATCAGCTTTATATATTATACATATAAGATAAAACTCTCTCACCAACACCACACCCTGTCAAAATCTCCGCTTCTATTATGTTACGTTGCAGAGAAATTACATTCAGTCTGTTATAAGCTGTTTAAGTAATTAAAGGTTTTGAACTACCCACGGGAATTCTTTAATTTTTCGGGATCAAAAGTATCCTATATGTTGACCAGGGATATAAGCTATCACCATACAAAATTTCATATAAATGGGTCCAGTCGTTTCGGAGATTAGCCGGTACAAACAGACAGACAGAGAAACAAAAAAATAATTATAGTTCTATTTGACTTCTTATATCCCCCTGACTCGGTTTTTAGCATTTTTTCATTGTACAGAAATTCTACCTCTACAATTTTATTATATGTATAGATTACAGCGATGGTTGTCTACATCACAATTGAAGCGCCATCTGTTTTTTAATCCGACTATTCCAAGTAAAAGCCGTATTTTGCCGGGATAAAATTTATCCTAAGTCTTGATTCGGGTTATAAGCTAGCACTATATTGACTTTTATTTATATATGTTCATTAGTTTCTAAAAAAAGTGCGATCGTAATGCCATAATTTTTTCGCTATTTTCGTCTATCCCACGGAAACGACGCCATTTACGATCTAAGTTACGCCTCGAGATGTAAGCTTTCGTTTCGAGATTCATTTCAATCAATTGAGGAGGTTTCACGTGATGCTCTAAGAGACAGACGGACAGACAGACGAAAATTCTAACAATTGCATTTAGAAATCTACTGGTCCGAATTACCCCTTCTAATTTTGTTTTCACATTTTTAAATGCATTTTACAAACACGAGCCATTTACGAATTTATTATTATCTATATATATAAAAATCAATGCCACTTTTCGTTGTAATTTTATAACTCAAGAACGACTTCACCGATTTTGATGAAATTTTGTGTGTGTGTTTGAGTGGGTCCCGGGATGGTTTATTTCCACAACTGGAGCCAGTAGGTGGCATTGAGATCGGGTTCTAGAATCCTCCTGATAACCGGAAGCGATTTTGGTGATTTTGTTTTTGTGTTTGAGTGGGTTCCCGGATGGTTTAGATTCGTAATTAGAACCGGTAGGTGGCGCTGAGATCAGGTTCTAGAATCCTCCTAATCACCGGGAGCGATTTTGGTGATTTTGTTTTTGTGTGTTTGAGTGGGTTCCCGGATGGTTTAGATTCGCAATTAGAACCGGTAGGTGGCGCTGAGATCGGGTTCTAGAATCCTCCTAATCGCCGGGAGCGATTTTGGTGATTTTGTTTTTGTGTCATGAAATTTTAGGAATTTTAGGAATTCAGAAATTATGGCGGTACGAAGTTCGCCGGGTCAGCTAGTAGTATACAGAATTATAGATGGAATGTGGTGTACTACTTAATGTAAATTAAATATTATTATATATTATTAAATACACAACCAGACAAAAACGGAGTGTAAACAAAACCAATTTTCGTTATTAATGCCTGATAATAATTTACAACAAAAATTGACATAAATCTTCACCGTATGACACGTAAAGTGATTATTTCGTCATTTTCCTGTAGTTATTTTGACTCAAGGAAAAATTTCACCAAATCACTTCCAAATTGTTGACATGAAACCATTTTACTCCTTCAAATTTTATCATAACAGGATAATAAAAAATATCTATGGCTTTATAAAAGAGATAACTAATTTGATTTTGAAGTGATTCTTTATTTTTTTTATTTAGGTTTATGGCTTGGCAGCTAGGCCTTTAATCCAGATCTTAGTTTATAATTAACATTTAGTTTCTTCATTTTCTTAAGCCTATGTGTAGCACAGCTGAACTGTAGGTAATCAGCTAGTGCCATTCAACGGAGTTCTTGTGACAACTCAAAAGGCCACATTTGACTATACAGTTCACATTTCTCACAAAACACATAATCACTACTCAAAAACTATCAATATCCTACCACTGTTGTTCATTTTAGAGTAATTTTACACATTTTTAGAAAATAAAACTGCACAGCACAACATCTCCTTTCAGTTCCCGCCAAAAACTCCAAGTGATTCCTTAGAATCGTTGTGATTTGAAACTTGATACGAACGAAAAAGCGACACTAAAAAGAGATAAACACATAAATCTATAGGACTAAGCCTGCGAAAGAATGAGATACGAGATTTACATTGTGCAGCACAGATCAGACAGTCAATAAGACAAATTATTAAACATAGGTTTAATTTGGACCGAAATAAAACTGATAATAATATATTTGTTGAACTAAAACAGTGAGAAAGTGAAAGTGCCTATATGGTGGTATATGTTCCAGCCAGCATTCGAACGTGCGCTTTGAGCTTGGGACGCGTGCGCTAGCCATTACGCTACGCACGCCCCTTACTGTGAAGAAAATACAGCGATGAAATAGGAATATGATAACGATAGAAAGAGGGGAAAGAGGGGCATCGGAACTCGTAATAATCGTACATGACTAGATCAAGGCCAAACGTTTCACGCCGATATTCTAAGTATCACATAAGATAAGTATCAGATAAGTGGTATCACACCGATGGAACTCGCTCCAAAAGCTGTAATCAAGATGACTCCATTATGGTTTTACCACGTTCAAAATTCGTCAATTTTAACGCGTTGCTTTCAGGGTTAGTTCCACCATCGCTATGTGGTCTTAGGGGTATTTTGAATTAGAAAATGTTGTTTGTGATTTCTAAGGCGCGTGGGACCCTAACAACCGGTCCCCTACTCTGCCTACAAAACTCCTCTGGTGACACAAGTCGTGTTGTCAGGGATTTTGGCGTTCGAGTAGACTATTAGTTCACTAGTCGAACACGCATGTCGGAGATAGCGCCATACTTAGTCCAATAGTTCAGTCAGTGCAAAACTAGATGGCGCTGTCTCCTAATTAAACACACCATTGTTTGTAGTATATATTTTGTCAACATATTGTGTATTTTATTCTTAGTTCAGTTCAACAATGCAAACGAGTGAACAAGTGCTTTTATTTAATAGTGCAAGTGCTACCTAGGTCATCTTGGATACCTCGACAGACCGAATCACTTGCGCACTGTATCAGTCAGTCAGTCTATACCTTTAGATAGTATCGTGTGTAAAAGTTAACTTATATTTTTAACAGGTGTTTTTCGGAAGGCTTATGAAACTTTAATAACTAAACTTGAACTTCAATAGTGCAATTTAATTCGTCGATTGCTGTCACACCTCGTGACCACACTTAGGAAACAAGTAACCTAACAAGAGGCTAACATCTAAACTCCACACTTCCATTTACGCGAACGAAGTCGCGGACAGAATCTGTAATACATAAAACGCTGCACGCTTTACAAAAAACCCCTAAAAAGTCAAAAGATTTTCCAATAAGTACAAGCCCATGAATCCATCGAATGAATTTGATTTAGAACTAATCCAAGCCAATTACAGGCCAGTGGCAGCTGGCAGCATTTGTCTAATGAGTTGAAATAAAAGATCTTATCGAATGTACACCTGTGCCGGAATTATCCAATTTTACATCTTCATTAACTCCGACTCTGGTATTGATCTGTGTTAATTTTAGAACAAGGTTTTTTGCAGTGTTTTTTTTGTTTTGATATTATTTTTGCTACTCTCGATTCATATCGACGAAAACACATTTCCATAGTACAATGCAAATGGCTTCTATATCTAAAAAATTAGCCCCTTAGTTGCCTGGAAGAGATCGCTTTGAGCGATAAGGCCGCCTATTGTATTGCCTAGAAAATATTGTAAATATGGTCTGTTTTTGTAATTATATATTTTAGTATGCAATAAAGTGGTATCTCTCGCTCTCATAATGGGAATACGTCACTTAATAATGAGAAAATGATTTGACACCTATCTCAAAATTAACTAACTTTGTTCATTCAATCATGAAATAGGCCGAAATACGGTCCAATCAGAAACTATGCTCTCTGATTACTGTATATATAGACAATTGTTTAATTAAAGATTGAAACTTCAAAGGGCCTGTATCTATTTGGGAGTGAGGCACTACGCGTACATAATTGCAATTAAGTGTGGCAGAAGATTAATTAATCTTCGGGACTCTGATATAGTTAAGTGGTTTAATGTTATGACGGAGGGCAAAGTCTGTGATTAGAGTCTATTAATGTTTGGAAAATGTCGTGATAGATGATTTGATAAGTAATCTTGTGGCCTATGTTAAGGTTAATGCTAACACAGGTTTATTAGTGAGGGAGTTATATAATGTAACATACTTCTGTATAAAACTTATAAAATAATAGAAATGTGTGCTGGGACACAAAACTTCAACAGACAAGTGGCAAAACGAATTGCAACAAAATTTTAACTTGAAGTTTTGTGGGCAGATTGTTAATGTACTTGTCCAATGTGAAAACCTGCCCGTAACACTTCAAGTTAAAATTTTGTTGCGATTCGTTTTGCCCCTTGTCTGTTGAAGTTTCACTTCTAATATGTGTCCCAGCACACATTGCGATTTTTCGCAGGTTTACTGCAAATTATGATTTGGTTAGGTTAGGTACATTTTTATTTATGCATTTTTTATTTAATAGTACATTATGGTACTAGTGTGTAACATTGGTGATTACCGCCGAGGCGCCATTGAGACTCGAGCCGAGGACGGTAATCATCAATACACACGTGTATCATCCGACGTTTTTCAACACACTTGTGAATAAAATAACAACAAAAACTCATTTTATTTAATAGATAACAGTTTTCCTATGCGCGCGCATTGCGATCGGCCACAGACTAAAGGGATGAGGTTTTTTTTTTCCGCGCATAGGGTTTGCGCCTATTCTGCCACGTACAAAATGGGGAATTTAAAGTTCTCTTTTATTACAGAGAAATAAAAGTTATATGTGAGTGAAAGTTTTATTTATTAAACAAGTACGAGTTAAAATTATCTATTTAAATAAGAAGTTGCATGAAATGAGCAAGCAATAGGAACATTAATTTATTTGTTCTCTAGAACACGATCTTTTTTTTGAATAAAAACTTTTTTAAGAACAAAGCAACTCAACGAATAAAATTAAAAAAAAATAGATTATTATATTTTTTTTAGTCACAGTTTGAATATGGGTGTCATTCTGTGCCTAATTGCGGTGACCATAGAGCCACTTTATGAGCAAGTGTGTTGAAAACATATTTTATTTTATCAAACAAAAAACATAATTCGATCCGGAACCAAAAACCGCATCCATAGTCTACGCTAAAATTATGCCGCGTCTCACGCAGCCGTGATGCTTTTTCGTGAGCGAAAAATCGTAAGACCCCCCGTCTATATAGAAGTTTCACTTCAAAAAGAACTTCAGATATAAATAGAATAAGAGAAATATAAAGAAAAACAATTTTTAGCTAGACGTGTTGCTGGGGAGTTTCTTGCCGCTTCTTCTCCTTAACAGCAATAACACGTTGCGAAGCGGTGTACATAGACTAGGAAGTAAAATTAAATTTTAACCTATATGTATGTGTTGAAATAAACCTGTGTTGAAATCATTTCAACAAGAACCTTTTTAATAGGGTCTTCTATATTTAAATATATTATAATGTAGTAGTGTCCTAATGTATGATTGTCAAGAGGAATATGAGGGAATAAAAAACTCTGCTGGTATCCACAATGCCTTCTGTATTATTTCCCGATCCATAACCAACAGGTTATGGGCCCAGGACGCTCACGCGCAGGCAATAAATATGCGTAAAGAAAGCCAAAATATAATTATTTAAATTTTCGTCGCAATCACTACGCACGAAACAATGGCTAGCGGCAGTGGAGTCTCGTCAATTCCTGTGGAAAAACTGAGAGGTATCAATGACTACCATAACTGGAAGTTTGCGATGCGCATGGTACTCATCCATGAGGATTTATGGGAGTGCGTACAGTTGAAGGAAGTGAAGGACGAGAAGAAGGACCTGAAAGCTCTTGCTAAGATTTGCTTGTCGGTACATAGCTCGGTATATAGCCATGTACGCAACGCAAAGACCGCACATGAAGCTTGGAATAATTTAGAACAAGTATTCCAAGGCAAAGGATTGTGCAGAAGGCTGAGCTTATAGAGAAGTCTCTTTAGTATAAAGAGGAATAAGCACGATTGAATGGACGTATATCTGTCCAAAATCACCGAAGTTGTGCAACAGCTGGACGAAATCGGATCGCCTTTGGAGGACGATTTTGTTGCTGTCATCATATTAAGCGGGTTGCCATCCGATTATGACCCCTTAATAATGACATTAGAAAATAACAACATGAAGTTGTCAAGCGAGCTGGTGAAGTCGAGGTTGCTGCAAGAAGAACAACGTCGCGCAGGCAGTAGTGAAACGGTGACGGCTATGGTTGCTAAGAAAACGGTTGTTTGTTATAAATGTCATAAGAGAGGACACATACAGAAAAATTGTCCACAAAATGTCATGAAACAACAACTTAAAAATAAGAAAACGTGCCAAGGAAAGCCTATAAGCAAAGGCATGTTGACGGCAATGTCAGTAGCTCTGAACAGGAATACTTGGTATGTGGACTAGGGAGCAACGTCACACATGACGAATAACAAAGATTTGTATGTCAGTTTCTTGCCTATTGAACCAGTGCCAGTGAATGTGGCAAACGGTGATAAACTTTCGGCAATCGGTGTTGGTAAAGTAAAAGTTAAATTACAAACTGGTGAAAAGACGATAAGTCATGTATTTTATGTTCCTAGTTTAGTAGGAAGTCTCTTGTCTGTGAGTGCATTAACTAAGAAAGGTTTTAATGTTAAATTTAATAAGAAAGGCTGTATAATTCTTAGTGGTAGAACGGTCATAGCTACGGCTACCCATGTAAATAGTGTTTATCAGCTTGATGTTTGTAGTACTTTTACATGTAATGCTGCAACGGAAAGAGTCGTGCCTAAAGTTTCTGTTTTAGACACTGTATTGACTTCGCAGGTGACTGAAGTTTCGCAGTCGGATGTGTGCTCAAGCGATGCAAGCCAAGCATCGTTGACCGCTGACTCTGAGGCCAATACATCTATTGAGAAGACTTCACGGGAAACGTGGCATAGACGACTTGCTCATCTCAATGCCTTCTGTATTATTTCCCGATCCATAACCAACAGGTTATGGGCCCAGGACGCTTCCACTGCGTTGTGGAATTTATTATATTATATATATATTTGATATATATATATATATATTGAAATAAATATATATTATATATTTATTTCAAAAATTTACCATCCCATTCTTCATGATGTACATGCCAGAAGCATGTACATCATGAAGAATGGGATGGTAACGGGCATTAATTATGACGAAGGTTCCTACCAACCATGTGAGTCATGTGTACTGGGTAAGCAATGTCAATTACCTTTTCCTAAAAAGTCAAAACGTCGATCTAAGGAAATATTAGGCTTGGTGCATACAGACTTATGTGGGCCTATGCCACAAGCGTCTTTTGGAGGTTGTAGATATTTTTTAACTTTTATAGACGATTTTTCTCGGAAGACTTTTTGTTATTTTTTAAAAGGGAAGGATGAAGTTTTTACCTATTTTAAAACTTTTAAATCCTTGGTTGAAAACCAAATGGGCAAAACAATTAAGGTTCTAAGGAGCGATAATGGAACTGAATATGTTAATAAACAGTTTCAGAATTTTTTGAAGGAGCATGGGATAAAGCACGAAACTACTATTCCATATTCTCCTGAACAGAATGGGGTCAGTGAAAGAGCTAATAGGACAATTGTTGAAAAGGCCCGGTGTATGCTGCAGGATGCAGGTTTGGATAACCGCTTTTGGGCGGAGGCTGTCCAGACTGCAGTTTACATAAAGAATAGATCGCCTACAAAAGCAGTGATGGGATCGACACCAGAAGAAAAGTGGTCTAACGAAAAGTTGATGTAAGACATTTTCGGGTGTTTGGTTGTGTGGCCTATGCTTTAGTGCATAACACAAAAAAGTTCGATCCCAAATCCAAAAGGTATATTTTTGTTGGATACTGCGAGGAAAGCAAAGGATATAGGTTGATGGATCCGGAAAACCTACCTACTTGCATAAAGGCTAGAAATGTAAACTTTTTCGAAAATAAATTTACTTCGAAAAATAATGTTACAGATGTGTCAAATACGTCATGTAATGAAATATTGACACCAAATATTATGAACATTATTTCTAATTCGGAAGTAAATAACATGAACGAAAATGAGACTGGGAGTGATCAGGTTTTCGTCAGGTCAGGTGAGCGAGGACATGAATCCTTTGAGCCTGATGCAACTGTGAGCTCGATCGTAAGTTGCGATGATTCTTCGGATGAAACATACGTTCCAGGGTCGTCTTCTTTAGACGATACGGACTCTTCAAACTTCGTGAGCTTGAATAATACCACTGAATTGGCAAATATGGTGATGGTATTATGCTGTGATAATGACGAGCCATTGACGGTGAAACAAGCACTGAATGGTAAGGACGCTGATCGTTGGCGAGAGGCAATGCAGGAAGAATACGATTCATTTGCAAAGAACAATTGTTGGTCGTTGACAGATCTGAAAGATGGACAAAAACCGGTAAGATCCAAATGGGTTTTTAAGATTAAACGTAGTCTTAACGGAAATATACTAAAATATAAGGCGCGTTTAGTAGCGAAAGGTTTCACGCAGAAGTATGGTATCGATTACCAGGAAACTTTTGCTCCGGTTGTACGTCATTCGACAATTAGGATGTTGTTTGCCATTGCAGCCATAAAAGACCTTGACATAGATCAAATGGATGTCAAGACAGCATTCTTGAACGGAGATTTGAAAGAGAATGTTATTATGGAAAAACCAGAAGGATTTATTTTAAAGGGGGAGAATAAACACAAAGTTTATAAGTTAAACAAATCCATTTATGGCTTGAAACAAGCTGCAAAATGTTGGTACGATAAAAGTAATACCGTATTAACAGTAAAAATGGGTTTTAAAAGGTCTAGTGTGGAGCCTTGCGTATACTTTAAAACTCAACAGGGTAGATTATCTATTTTAGCCCTTTATGTTGATGACATCCTTTTATTTACTTCTTCAGATGCTGATAAGCAGGATATAAAGAAGCGTTTGAATGAAGAATTTGAAATAAAAAATTTAGGTCAGGTTCATGAGTTTTTGGGAATGCGAGTTTGCAGGCAGAAGAATAAAATCACACTCGACCAGGCTAGCTTTATAACTAGGATCTTAAACAGATTTAAGATGGCTGACTGCAAACCTGTTTCGACTCCAATGGAGTCTTAAAACTCTAGGAGTTGGCAAATCTTCGAATAGTTCACTATCACAAGATCTAAACTTCGAGCTGTTGAATCGGCATTTCTCCTCTACTGCTAAATTTAATAGGCAGTCTAAAGCTGCAACTTTAAATCACCTTTTTAATGTGTCAACTCCTGCGTATCCTTCTTTTAACTTCTGTCAATTTTCTGATTGTGATGTTAAGAAGAGCTTAATGTCTATCAGCTCTAATGCAGTCGGCAGCGACAGTATTAGCCGCAATATGATCATTCCTATATTAGACGATATCATTCATGTAATCACCCACATTCTCAATGTCTCTATATCTTCGGGTACATTTCCTGACTCTTGGAAGGAAGCTCAAGTAATTCCATTACCTAAAAAACCCAATCCTTCTTCTTTTTCCGAATATCGTCCCATTTCCATCCTACCTTTCCTCTCTAAAGTACTGGAGCGTCTTGTACATAAACAACTCAGCGTTTTCCTTAATACCAATTCCCTTATCAATCCCTTACAATCTGGTTTCCGTCCAGGACATAGCACCACTACTGCACTGGTGAAGGTCACTGAAGATATCCGTCATGGTATGGGAAATGGTCTATTGACTATATTGTCGCTGCTTGACTTCAGTAGTGCTTTCAATAACGTTGATTTTGATGTCCTTCTAGGTATCTTGAGTTCTCTTAACATATCTCCAACAGCTATTGACTGGTTTCGTAGTTACCTGTTTGGACGCCGGCAACGCATTCGCATTGATGATGTCTATTCATCATGGTGTGATTTGTCTGCTGGTGTTCCACAGGGCGGCGTTTTATCACCTCTCTTATTTGCTATCTTCATTAACTCAATTTCCAATAACCTTTCTTCGTCATACCACCTCTATGCAGATGATTTGCAGATCTATACACAATGCAATGCTAGTGATCTTTGTGAAGCTATCCAGAGAACTAATAAAGATTTCACTAAAATACTCGACTGGAGCAAAGCCCATGGTCTTATGGTGAACCCAAATAAAACGAAGGTTATTATAATCGGTAGTTGTAGATTTATTTCCAGAATTGATTGGTCATCACTTCCCCGTGTTAAATTTGACGACGTAGTCATAGAAATCAGTGAAACTGTCAAGAATCTGGGAGTTGTCATTGACAGAGAACTGTCTTGGCGGCCTCACGTAACTGAAATCAGTAGGAAACTTTTCGCGTCATCCGCTTCGCTCAGAAGGTTGAAGAATTTCCTACCTACTGCTACTAAGGTTATGCTTGCACATTCCTTGCTTCTTCCCATACTTGATTATGCAGATGCCTGCTATCTCGACATAACCCAGGAACAACTAGATAAGCTAGAACGCCTTCAAAATGTTTGTATCCGGTTCATATTTGGTTTGCGTAAATATGACCATGTCTCCGAATTTCGTGATAAGCTTAAATGGTTACCAATTCGCTTTCGCCGGAATGTTCACCTACTCTCACTTTTACACAATATCCTTTACAATCCCTGTTCTCCCCAATATTTAAAGGAACTTTTTAGTTTTCTCTACCAATCTCATTCCTGCAATTTGCGCTCAAATGAAAATCTTTTATTAAAAATACCTGCACACACTTCTTCCTTCATAGGAAATTCTTTTGCCGTACAGGCTGTTCGCCTGTGGAACTCCCTCCCTTTACCAATCAGACAAGCTAAATCAATTTCTACATTTAAAAGTATGGTCACTGACCATTATTGGTCCATTAAATAAAAATTGTTGCATTAAATTAATGTATCTATTGTTTGAATGTATATATATTTATAATATCATCATATATCTAATTATATATGTATATATGATTATCTATATGTATATATATATATATATATATATATAAGTAGTATAAGTATATATAGTACTTTATTTTTTTTTTATAATACACCACCAAAATTCTTATATTTAAATTTCGTTTAAAATCTCCTGACACCGGGTTGCCTGGAAGAGATCGCTATAAGCGATAAGGCCGCCCATTGTTCTAATACAAATGTATCCGTATCAATTGTCTAGATTTAAGTTTATGGTGAACAATAAAGAGTTTTCATTCATTCATTCATTCAATGGAGGTTGGTTTGAAGCTTACCAAAGCTGAAAGAAAGCTTGAAAACTGTGAGTACAGAAATCTTATTGGCTGTTTGATGTATGTCGCTGTGTGTACTAGACCCGACATAGCGCATGCGGTTGGTTTCTTAAGTCAATTTAATGACTGTTATTCAGATATCCACTGGAAGGTAGCTAAACATGTTTTAAGATATCTGAAGGGTACTACCAATTACTGTTTGGTATACGACAAAGGTAACTTTGAAGTATGTGGCTATGTAGACGCGGACTGGGCGTCATGTGAAGTAGACCGGAAGTCATACACTGGCTATGTGTATAAAATCGGGAATTCTGTCATCAGCTGGGAAAGTCGTAAGCAAAAAACCGTCGCATTGTCTAGTACTGAGGCCGAATACATGGCTCTTTCCGATGCATGCAAAGAGGGTTTATTTATACGCACTTTTCTTAAAGAATGTTTAAATTTAGATTGTGTTATCAGCTTATTTAATGATAACCAGTCTGCACAAAAGCTGAGTAAGAATTCGATGTTGCATTCGCGAACTAAACACATTGATGTCAGGCATCATTTTATTCGTGACATTGTTACTAAAAATTTGATTAATATTAAGTATATGTCAACTGATAAAATGTTAGCGGATATACTGACAAAGCCTTTACCGAGAGTAAAGTTTTCAATGTTTTTAGGTCAGTTTAATTTGCGAGGTTATTATTTACGCGAATGACAGTATTTTTAGTAGGTCTATGTTTAGTTTTTATTTGTATATATAGTTATGTAATGCCACATATGTGTTTATTGTTTCTTGTAGGATTATAAAATGAACTATGTATAATTAATTATATTTTGATTCGAAAATTTGTTCATATTATGTTGAAATGATTTCAGTTTAAGGGGAAGTGTTGAAATAAACCTCCATCATTTCAACAAGAACCTTTTTAATAGGGTCTTCTATATTTAAATATATTATAATGTAGTAGTGTCCTAATGTATAATTGTCAAGAGGAGTATGAGGGAATAAAAAAAACTCTGCTGGTATCCACAATGCCTTCTGTATTATTTCCCGATCCATAACCAACAGTATGACCTTCAAAAAGTGTTCTCCAGTGGAACTTATTTTGAATTTGAATTTAAATTTGAACGAAACACGTTGCACTTTGAAAACTTTTATTTGAATGAATGAAGAATACCGTGCTTAATTACAATTAATTTTAAGTTATGATTCTCGCACAATAATTAGCAACCCAAGAGCGCTACAATGACATGTGCATCGGACCAAAGTCGTAGTGAGAATAACATCATACGTTTTATCTATGAATGATATCTCGTCGCTACACCCGCTCGCTTTTATATTCGATTAGTAATCACAACTACCCGCAATTATTACAACAGTAGGTGGTATTATTTATAATTAATTGTATTGTCAATACACTGTACACACGCCTCTACATAGAACACACAAACACAGAAATATCATAATACATCATAACCACGACAAACACACAAGATATGTAAATAATAGTACAGCATTTTTTTATGTTTTCGCGACTAGTACACATATAAATATAATTTCATCTGAATCCTAATATTTTACAGTTTTACTAGTTTAGGATTCAGAATTTTCTGTGTATGTGACATATTAGCCTTTAAATACAAGAAATTTCTTGCAGTCGGATGGCTGCCAATGCTTACTGTAACACAGGTTTGTTCCTAGTCTGGGGTCTTGGCAACCACCTAACTTCACAGACATCTGTCTTTTTGGTACTTTTTACTTGTATGTAACATGTTAATGTTATTGTTTGGCTATGTAATAAAGATTTTTTTTTAATAATGAAAACTACTTTTTAACGGTACGTCGGTACAACAATCAAATAAATGCCGCGCTTAAACCAGTTAAAACGTTTCGTTAATTATTAATACCGATTTTGTTAGTGATGCCCCAATATAAACGTAAAATTTTGTAAAAAAAAACCAGCTGATACCCGCCCGCTTCGCGGGCCGTCAAATCCGTTCTTAGTTGACCTCTACTTGGCGAAAGGAAGGTCCATGTTAAATTTCAAGTCTATAGGTATTGTTACGATTTAGCGGGAATCTAATTAAATGCCGTTAGAATTACTATAGAGTTTATTAGAACTATATAAACGTATAATACAGAACGTATAATTATACGTTCTGTATGAACGTATATTATTCCTAGAATTAGCTTGTAACACCTGGCTAATGATGCTAATGATCGAGTACAATAGGACAATTGGCTGTTCTCTACAACTACTAGAAAGGTATGCCAATAAATAATCAATAAATATAGTGAACAAAAGAAGACGATCATAAAAGGATTACAATTGGTTCAAACGCAGATAGTTAATAAAATGTGCTTCTACAGATCTGTACGTAGAATTTGTCTTTGTCACCTTGTCGATTTGTTAACACCAGTTAATTCCGAGAAATAGTAATTTGCACACCTGGCAAACTTCGGCGCAATGCAAAAAAAAAACAAGGATTA
Source organism: Dendrolimus pini (assembly GCA_949752895.1). Taxonomy (NCBI): domain Eukaryota; kingdom Metazoa; phylum Arthropoda; class Insecta; order Lepidoptera; family Lasiocampidae; genus Dendrolimus; species Dendrolimus pini. The sequence continues at coordinate 5,984,028 of OX457149.1, read as the reverse complement.
AGTCGTTCGACACTAATTACAGCCATAAAATAATTACGATAACAATAGATGTTTTTAAAGTTTAAACACGAAGTAAATAAAAGAATTCGTTTTTGCGATATGCCAGATGTGCGGTCTTTGTAACAGTTTACACTGCAAGAGGACAACAACTCGTCGTTTTATTTGGTACTTCCCTCTTGGATGATTGATGAGGCTCACGCCGATGGTGCCTCACTTTATCCGACTGGATAGCCATCATGAAAGCACCACTCAACTTAAACAATCCCTACAGTATACATAAAGCAATGAAGGAACTTGATGATACATGGGTTCCATGTTTACTAAATTGGCTATTGAATTCTAAAAAACACCTTTGTTGCACAAAACTTCATATCTTTTATAAAGGGCTTTGATCAAAAAGCATATTTGCATTTCAATCAGGCTATATTTAAGGAGAGAATTTCAGCAAATAGTTTTTCTCGCTCTCACACTGAAAATGCTCATAAATTCGAGGAAATGGCGAACGTTTAAATTTTTATGCTCTTTCCCGAATGTTTGACGTAAATTGCACCAAGACATGTTTATTTTTCTTTTACATTTACGGTACTGGTTCTTAGTGGACAACAACCTAAATGACAACGCTGTTTTTACTTGGCACGAATTTTAATTTTTTTGCTTCCACGTTTATAGTACGTCTGTTTTTCCTGAAACATATAATTTAAGTATCATCAAGTTTCACGTGAATAGATATCTTCTAGGTAAGCGTGCTTCGTATTAAACTGCATTTTCACCTGATCACGTAGCAATATTGTGTAAAGTTGCACTTGCACCATAAAAAAAACAGACATAGCCAATGAGAGTACTAATGTCAAACTATGTCACTGACAAGAGAGTTTTAAAAATAAAAAGCTTTGATGGCGATAAAGTTGAGACTCACTCGAATTTCAAAAATATCAGCTGTTACAATTCTTTTATAATTATTATTCCAACACATTTCATTCCATATTATTCAAAACTTCTTTTAACGTTATAAAATAACTACGTGTTCCCGCTGGGGACCAAGGCTACCCTTACTTATCTAGGAAAACCTATACAACCAAGCCAACATTATACCAGATGTAGACAGTTACCGGTCGAGCTTAATATAAGAGCTGTCACACAGGCAGGCATACACAAGACAGGCCAGTGTACCCTTTTGTGCATAGAAGTCCACCGGTTGCCAAGGAATAGATTTAAATAAATATACGAAGAATTAAAAATGGAACAACAATTTGAATACAATTTTCACATGGAAAACAGTGAAAAATTGAAAGTACAATAAAAAATACTTAAGAAGTTTATTTTGAATTACAATATGTTGACGCATGTATGCTAAAGGAATTATATTTATATTAATATAGGCTAGAGAATAATTATTTGTGAATATATTATCTGATGTTTCACTTCTACTACGTTTGAACTGTACACACAATTTTATTGCACGAGTTCAGCAGACAGCCACTAGAAAAGCTGTTACCATTGCCTATGGACACTTGCAGCACCATAGATGCTACAAATGCGCTGCTGCTCTCTAAAAGGAGACTAGAACCTGGCCACTAATGAAGAACATAACTCAAGGTTGTTATGGCGGCATACTCTAGAGCAGTCGTGGTAGCCATCCAGACAGGCAAATATGCTACCAGCTGGCTGTGGGTTATTTTGTCATGTCTTACGACAGGCCGCTTGGCCGCACGAAATTGTATTATTTCTCCGTTTCTGCACGGTTAAAAATAGATAATAAAATGTTTGTATTTGCTCTACTAGCAGGGCCTTCCTTAGTGTAGGTGCCATATTGGCGTGTTACAAACTTAAGTATGTATAAAATTGTCACGTAGGTATTTGTGCACCAAACGTTTAAAACTAATTACAAGAAGACGTAAACTTTCCTTCAGTATTCGCTAGTTAAAATTATGTTTTTGACGTCTCCAAGTAATTGAAGTTCCTATTTAAGGTTTCTTGATAAAATGGCCAAAATGAAAATGCTTGAAGACAATTATTTTCAACTCAATTATTTTTTACAATTATTAAAAAAAAATAAACATCTAGAAACCGATTGCAGCGCCATGGACCGGGACCAATTATTTATTAATCTAATCATTCTCAAATCTAATTGAAAAAACACAAAAAAATATCAAAATCGGTCCCACCGATAAGAGGTGTTTAGCGGCGCCATATACCTGGTTCAAATTTGAATCTAAACCATTCCGGTACCCACTTGAACAAAAAATAACTCACCTAAATCAGACAAATGAAAAAACCGACTTCAAAAACTAAAAAGTATAAAATGACTTATTAATAAAGCTATTTTTAATTATAATATCTTATTTTTAATATATATTATCTATATCATCTTATGTCTATGCTTAGTAATTTTCAAAATATAGTAATTTCTTATGTTTTACTTTGTGCTTTGTAAAGCATAAATCTTTGCCGCGGAGTGAAAAACTGCTTAGATCGGATTAGCACACCAAGCTTTTTTGAGGCAAGTTTAGCCTTGCTTTCCAGATGACCCCGAAACTGCACGCCATTCGATATATAAACAATATTTTCGTCTCAATCTCTTAGCTCCTTTTAGAGTTCGGTAGCCAAATAACATAAACAATGGCCATCATATTGACCACTCCTAAAACACTTTTCGCTGCGCATGAACCAACACGCACCTGTCCGTTTTATTAATTTATTATGAAATGATCCAACTATATTATAATCGATACGAATCATTTAATAGTAAGCTTCCGAGAGGTAGATATTAATGCCATTAATTGAAAAGCAAAAGACAATGTCTATTGTCGGTCTATGTTTTCTCTGGTTGTCAAGTTACCGCTGTCTCGCAGTGTCTACGTTAAAAGTGTTTCCCAAAATCACTATAAAACCACTATTTAAATATCCTTTGCGCATTACAAAAACTCGTTTTATACTCTGCCAGTCCACAACCCAAAGTACCATTCTTGATAATTTAGCAAACGACTGTTAACCAATATTAGACGGTTCATTTCTGTGCTTCAATTTAGAATCAACCAAAGTGATCCAAATAAACATAAGCTTATATCATTCAATGTCAATGCATACCGTTGCGTTATTTCAGTTTGGTGGCTTTCAACCAAATTGAATTATTTTGGTTGATCCGTCTAAGATCAGCATTGACGATCAAAAGGTGAATGCGATTTCGAATTCTCTCATTGTGATAAAAGTAGCTGTATTTTGTCAACAAAGAACGATAAATGCAGCTTTCCTGTCGTACGGAATAAGATGAAAATACTTTTTACAAGCCAAGAACAAAGCGAACGTTAGTGATTGAATTCCGTATAATATTTTACTGAAAAATATGTTATAATACTTTCAATACTATACCCTGTCTTACATTTAGTTACTTGTAAGGTTGTTCTTATCATATTTTCTTTTAAAGTTTAATAATTAATTTTTCTAATGGTCCCCAATTATTTCTAAACGATACAATTATTACTCATTTCCTTAATTTATTAATAGTTTGGTTATGCTTTTATTTATTCTGTGATTAGCGCTTGTTTGGTATAGTTTTCTATAATTAACCATAATTACATTGTTACAAGTCACGAGATTCGAATTGAAATGCTGTTAGAATTACTATTGACTTTATTAGAACTATACATACACGTATAACACAGTTACAAATTATAATTTAAAATCTCTCAATGTTATATAAACGGTATTCACCACATTTTATTTTAATGTGAGCAGAAGTGATGATTTCTTTACTGTGTTCGATGTATTTTATTACATGTAAAACTTTAAATATAATATTTCATATAATATCTTATATAAAATACTTGCGGCCCCGATAGACTGTGTCCTGCTCTGAAAAAATAAAAATCTAGGACCCGATCCCAGTGTCACCTACTGGTTCCAATTGCGAATCTAAACCATCCGGGAACCCACTCAAACACACAAAAACAAAATCATCAGAATTGCTCCAGGTGATTAGAACCCGATTTCATCGCTATCTACCGGTCCTAATGGTGCATCTAAACCATCCGGGAACGCACACAAACACACAAAAACATAATCATCAAAATCGCTCCAGGTGATTAGGAGGATTCTAAAACCCGATCTCACCTACACCTACTGGTTCCAACAGGATCAAAGTATCCTATGTCCGTCTTCTGGTTCTAAGCTACCTCCCCCACCAATGTTCAGCTAAATCGGTACAGCCGTTCTTGAGTTATAAATATTGTAACTAACATGACTTTCTTTTATACATATAGATATAAATTATCTAAATTTTTCCAAACAATAATGTAGCAAATTGTAGCAAATTCTCCTCATTCATAACTTTGTAAGTTAAAATTGTTTATCAGTGACTTCAATCCGCTATTGGTTGTGCTAATTTGTAAAGTTTTTTATACTTTGAAATTATTGAAGGGTTGGCGAGGTTTTCTAAAAATGTCTATTAAATGTGTCAGTTTAATGTATGAAATGTATTTAAGTCTGAAGGTTCTCTGATTATAACCATGTGACCAGTTGCTGTTCTTTTATTACCATAAACCATTCTGAGTTGTTGCAAGTATTACACTTGCGGTCTGGAGGTAAAACGTCGTGTGTTTAATAAAATATAAACCAACGTTAAAGAAACAAGAGTGCCTGCATAGTTTGTAGTAATTGTTACGAATTCGGGACAAAATTATTCAAAAATTAATTACATATTCGTCAGATTAAATGGCTAATTTTGTACAGTATAATTTCTCCAATGCCACCCAAACTAAAAGGTCGATATGTGCATGAACGGAGAAAGAATACAACTTCCTGCGGCCGGGCGGCCTCTCATAAGAAGCAAGAAATAACCCACAGCAAGGTGGTAGGGTGGTGGTACTTCATGTTATACTGGTCCGAGTGCTCGGCTACTAAAGTGCTCAGCCAGAAACGACTCCACCCAGCTGAGATGACGATTTTGAGATGGATGTATTTCATAAATTATGACTTGATGATTGGTGAGGTAATAGAGGACGTATGCCAGAATAGAGGACTATGGAAGATTTGGAAATAAATCATGTATTGTTCCTAACCCAAATAATTGAGAGAAAGTAAAAGAAACGATTTTCTTAAATCGCACATACTAAGACTAACTTTGTTTTTATCTAAATCTAAATAAATCAGCTTTGTGACGAATTTCTTTGTATTATTTGTGTGTTCAAAAAGACCAGAGTAATCTATACATATAATAAAACTGTTGAGGTCGAATTTCTGTACAATGGAAAAAATATTTAAAAACCGAGTCAGGGGGGTGTAAGAAGTGAAATAAAACTAATTTAGATTTTTTCAAATTTTTCGTTTCTCTGTTTGTCTGTCTGTTTGTAGCGGCTAATCTCCGAAACGACTGGACCGATTTAATTGAAATTTTGTATGGAGGTAGCTTATATCCCTGGTCAGCATATAGGATACTTTTGATCCCAAAAAATTAAAGAGTTCGTTAGTTAAAAAACAGCACCACGCGGACGTAGTCGCAGGTTCTGCCTGCTAGTTTAATATATATGTATATACAGAATGATTTAGATCCTTGTTCCCCGAAGTGGAATAAAAATATAACAAAGTAATGAATAGGTACTTACCCAAAAATTGGAGCAATCAATTTCCTCTCGGTGTTTTAATACAAAGATATCCTCGTTTCTCCCAATAAACCGTAAGGCGCAGATGACCTGAAATGAACAGACGCGGGTAATCAGATCCTATATAAAATTGGGGCAAGCTCCATTTATCGCTGTTACAGGATAAAAGTGTGGGTATAACAGTATCTTTTCCAGGAACGTGAACGAAATTAGATAGGCACTCAAAGTTTTTATAATGCATTAAGATTTTTTGAATTTTGTTTATTTATGTGTGACTTATTTATGCGGACTGTGATTTTTTTACTGCATGACTTTAGCTGACTTACAGCCACACTGACTTACAGAGGTCCACGTTATGGAAAGCAGTTCCCACCATCTATGGGCATTTGGAATTTAGTAGAATGAAGGCAGAGAGTAGTATTTACTATCGATTGCTGATATGCACTAATTTATGTTGGAAACGGTAACCTTAAGTACAAATACAAAGTCGTGGTAGCGTAATGGCTAGCGCACGTGTCCCAAACTCAAAGGACGCGGGTTCGATCCTGGCCGGAACGCATGCACCACTTAGTCAGTCTTCTGATCTAATGTGCATATTGTTACAATTACCACGTGTTAATAAGGTTGAAGAAAAACATGGTGACGTAACCTACATATTAAGACAACCGATGTGTCAAACCTGCCAAGCTGCCTTGGACAAGCGTGGCGGGTATACTGTCCATTCCCCTATAATGGGAGGCCCGAGCCGTGGGACATTTAGGGGCTGATATATATTATAACCTTAAGTACAAATATTGACAAGTAGTATAGCTAGTACAATTTATGTACTTATACCAGATTACACCGAAATCGATACCTTGGTTTCTTTTTGAAAGTATCATACACAGACAAAGTTACATTCACATTTATGTTATTAGTATGGATTTATTGCGCTAAGCAAGTGTATAACACAAATTAAGAAAATTAAATGTACTTTTAAGTCAAATCCACTACACTATACACTTTAACAGTTTTGTTCATTTAATTCTGAGGCAAATGATTAATGAAACGAAAGTTCCGTCTGAAAATTACAAAGGAACCCTAGAATATAACCACCCTGAGGCACGCTAACTATAATTGCAGCCCCGGGTTAAAAAGGACCGAGATGAAAGAACACTCTTCTCATAAAGGCACTAAGGACCTGTGAATACTATTCTACAAATTTCCTTGAGTTCTATCAAACAACTTTATCCTGTATGTAATAAGGTTGATATTTGTCTACTCGGTTGGTAAATATAACAGCCCATAGTCACAATGTCTAGTTTTCTGTCTGGATTGCCGTGGAAAGGTTAAGCCATTCAACTTTGTAAGTAAAATGTAATGTTCAATGAGGTGGACTGACGATTATCTGTGTAGGATTTTTGCTCGGCTATTAAGCTAAGGGCTTTCTTTCGTTGGACACTAATTGCGTCTATTTTTGCTTCGAGTACTAAAATATAGAAATTTTGGGGTTTTCAGGCAGAAATAAAATACTGTTGTGCTTGAATTGTAGTTCAGGAAGGCATATTTATTTTGTAAAAAAAACTGACTTCAAAAACTAAAAAGTATAAAATAACTTATTTCTAAAGCTATTTTTAATTATAATATCTTATTTTTAATGTATATTATCTAAAACATCTTGAAGTCGGTGCAAAGTAAAACATAATAATTAACTATATTTTGAAAATTACTAAGCACCGACTTTAAGATGTTTAAGACAATATATATTTAAAATAAGATATTATAATTAAAAATAGCTTTACAAATAAGTTATTTTATACTTTTTAGGTTTTGAAGTCGGTTTTTTAAATACGATTTTTTTTTTGTTAATTTTAAGTGTCTAGCTATGTATGGGTAGGCCTACGAAAGGTTCCGCGCGCCTTAAAAAATATAGGTCCCAAGAAACGGGAACGGAAAAATAATTGATAAAAAAATGTTCGTAAAATAAAAACTACTGGGCTAAATGATGTTAAATTTTTAGGGGACTAAATTGCAACTACTCCGCGTCAAACTATAGAAGAATCACGTAAATCGGATCATAAATCTCAGCTTAATCGGTGTACATATAACGGAACGGAATGGAAATATTTTTCATAAAAAAAGTTCATAAAATGAAAACTACTAGGCCAAAGTATGTTAAATTTTTAGGGGACCAAACGGCAACTATTCCGCGTTGAACCAAAAAGAATCACATCGTAAATCAGATCATAAATCTCAGAGTAATCGGTGTACATACATAAAAAAAAACATACCGGGCAAGTTGATAACCTCCTCCTTTAGGAAGTCGGTTAAAAATGCTGAACAATATTTTATGATACAGATCAGATTTAATAATAATAAGTGCACTCAAGCGCACGGGGGGCCAGCGAGGAGTGTATGCCTTCTGATCACTTGCGAAAGGCCGCGTGGTGATCGCACGTCTGGCGCTACAGAAATATTACGGTACCCAAAGTTGAATGTTGGTGTGATTCTAAGTCGTTCTCGCATTGCTTAGGTTGGTCAGTATGATGGCAGTGAACAATTGCTCTCTTCCACCGATTCCGAGCACGGAAGAAGGCCGAGGTGTTTGAAGTGTCCAGCTGGTGAGCAGTCTGGTCAATTCACCGATTTAGATTAGATTTAGATCTTCTCAAGGTCTCTAGCCTTCAACTTTCCCAGTGACCACAAGTCTCTATTTTATCTGGATTCTTTCGGGCTATTTGGTAATAGCCCTCCAGTATCCATTGTTGATTATTACTGATAGCCTCTGATGATGTCCAATCTCGGGTTCTTCCATTATGGAGACATTTTTTCGAGGAGCTGTCCATGGAATGTTGAGTATTCGAAGCCAGCATCACAATTCAATAGCGTCGATTTTGTCTGTCCGTTGCCTGAATATTGGTCTATTACTGTTTTTTTTTGGATAATTCTTCCCTAACTTTTATTCAAATAAATATAATTCCTTTAGCTTACATCCGACAACATATTATAATTTAAAATAATCTTAAGTATCACTTACAGTTTTTCACTCCCTTCTAAAGTCTAGTCTAGTCTAAAAAATATTATTATCAGTCTAATTGACTCTCTAATCTGTGCTGCACAATGTAAAACTCGTGCTCTCATTCTCTCGCAGGCTTAGTTTTATGTGTTTATCTCTTTTTTGCGTCACTTTTTCGTTTCATCGATTTTCAAATCACAACGATTCTAAAGAAGTTTCTCTTCAAAAACAAAATGTTCACCAAGTTAATATATAAACTATGTCTTTTTAGGGAGGATAAATTGAGAAATCCAGACTTAATCCAGTACAAATAAAGACAACTCGATCTCCTCGAAGGGATTTATCTGGAAAGGTGAGGCTTGGAGCGCCTTTGAAAAATACGTTGGCAACTTTCCTCGTTACGGTGATTGGTCTATTTATACTAGGCGCAGAATCGAGCCTTTTGATAATAAAGATTAATTTCATTGAATGAATACAGTTCTTTTTACGAGTATTATGCTTTTACACGTTTGCTATTAGAATTTTAAATTGGTTAATTCATCACGATATTAATACGTGAAGCAAAAGCTTTGTACCCCTTCTTATGAAAATTGCGTGGGCGGAGGAGGATGAAATTTCACACACTTATAGTTTATATAGAAAAGGTACAATACAGTGCAGTAAAGTACAGAATGCATTTTTTTTAATTATGCATAAAAAAATATTAAATAAAATAAAAAATACACACACTACCATGTATTTGACATACAAACGCATATATACTCTTTTGTTTATTGTTACATTCAAATTAACAGTATAGCCTTGGCGAAATCTGTGATTATAGAAATATAGTCTTTGACAACAGAAGCTTACTCATGTTCAAAGTTGTAATTTAAATTAGTTATAGTCCAATTTCAACTACTAGGCGACCACTAGTACTAATAATTCTTTTACTATACAGGCCTTTTTGACTCTGAAATGCGCTGCTGCCTGTAACCATTAGACAAGCTAAAGCACTAACAGCAACATAGTGATGTTTGATATTTTTATGTGTGTGTAGAGATATATGTCTATTAAGTATAATCCTTACTTATGTATATTTTACATACTTATATGTTTATTATTGAATAAAATATAATGTAAGTAACTGCATATCGTACAATATTTATTACGCGTAAATAATATACAGGTAAAAAAAAAAATGTCTACTGGGACACATATTAGCAGTAAAAGTTCAACGGACAAATGGAAAAACGAATCCACTCCTAATCAGCAATATTCTTGCCACAGGTTGTCTGGAAGAGTTCGCTTTTTACACGCTTTATATTAGCTTCACTTGTATGTCAGTATGTCAGTATGTAACTTGAGCTCGATTTTGTCCTACTTTGAACGATCAGATTTAATTCATACTTTGCACACCTGTCAAAGGTCGATGACAATGCAATAATATAGTATCATGGAGCTGATCTGATGATGGAGTGGGAAGGTGGCCATAGGAACTCCTGTACTAAACAAGATAGACCCTTCGTGTTTGGGCCCGTATGTTTATATCGCGTGACAATGCAATAATATGGTACCATGGAGCTGATCTGATGATGGAGACGGAAGGTGGCCATAGGAACTCCTGTACTAAACAAGATAGACCCTTCGTGTTTGGGCCCGTATGTTTATATCGCGTGACAATGCAATAATATGGTACCATGGAGCTGATCTGATGATGGAGTCGGAAGGTGGCCATAGGAACTCCTGTACTAAACAAGATAGACCCTTCGTGTTTGGGCCCGTATGTTTATATCGCGTGACAATGCAATAATATGGTACCATGGAGCTGATCTGATGATGGAGTCGGAAGGTGGCCATAGGAACTCCTGTACTAAACAAGATAGACCCTTCGTGTTTGGGCCCGTATGTTTATATCGCGTGACAATGCAATAATATGGTACCATGGACCTGATCTGATGATGGAGTCGGAAGGTGGCCATAGGAACTCCTGTACTAAACAAGATAGACCCGTCGTGTTTGGGCTCGTATGTTTATATCGCGTCAAAATGCAATAATATGGTACAATGGAGCTGATCTGATGATGGAGTCGGAAGGTGGCCATAGGAACTCCTGTACTAAACAAGATAGACCCTTCTTGTTTGGGCTCGTATGTTTATATCGCGTGACAATGCAATAATATGGTACCATGGAGCTGATCTGATGATGGAGTCGGAAGGTGGCCATAGGAACTCCTGTACTAAACAAGATAGACCCGTCGTGTTTGGGCTCGTTTTACTTGTCTTGGCTAGCACTCTGCTGCTACATGATATGCAGGATCTCAAAAGCTTGTATTTAAAAACATTTAAACAAAAATCAACTAAAAAATGAAAAATAAATAATAGTTTAAAAAAACTAAAAAAAACACGCTTTTATAAAAAATCCAACTAAAAAAACAAAAAATAAAATTTAATATAATATAAAAAAGCGTGGGGTGTATTCAAAGCGCTTTTTAAGATATTATATTATTAATTGAATACACCCCACGCTTTTTTATATTATATTAAATTTTATTTTTTGTTTTTTTAGTTGGATTTTTTATAAAAGCGTGTTTTTTTTAGTTTTTTTAAACTATTATTTATTTTTTTAGCGATAAGACTGCCCTTTGTACACAATTAGAATAATACTAGTTCGTAAGTTTTCTGTAATGGTGTACAATAAAATGTTATCCATCTATCTATTGTGGCGAATGATGGTGGAACCATCTAGTTAGTTTTAGAACTTTTGGAAATATCCAGAACAATCTAGAACGAAAAGACAAGGAAGGATAAATTTAGAAAGAGATAGACGACGAAAGAAAGAAAGAGATAGATAGATGTTAAAAAGGGATAGATTTATAAACGAAAGTTCCCGAATAGAAGGTTCGGGAAAGAAAAGACAGAGATAGATAGATGTTAGAAAGGGATAGATGTATAAACGAAAGTTCCCGAACAGAAGATTCGGGAAGGAAGAGACGGAGATAGATAGATGGGTTCTAGAAAATTCTCCCGGGTATATAAACAGCGTAAGGCGCGCCTACCGGGCAGTTTAAAGTTGAGTTCAGTCCAAGCCGGTGAAACGACAAGTGCGATACTAAAGAGTTATCAGAGAAGGTTAATAGAGTACAGAGACGGATTAAGTGGTGAATTTAGTAACAAGTTTGGTGGACAGATACGCGAAGGAGGTGTGTAGCGTAGTTCGAAAGAGGAACCAGAAGCGAGCTACACGCGATAATATTGGAGGTGGTCCGTGCAATATCGGCGACGGTATTGAAGGTGTGACAACTTATCGTCGGGACTGTGCATCGTTGGTCGTGCGTACCCCCGCTCGCACGTAACACTATCTATCTAAAATATTAAAAGGTGAGAGTAGAATTGCCTACAACGCCATCTTATTATGTAAGATATTTAAAAAAAGGTTTTTTTTTTAATTTTTTGTCGTTCTTAGTGTTCCCGTTCCATGATAGTACAACTCCGAATAAAATAATCAGCAGAATATTTTATTCAAACTACTCATGTGGCGTACTCTATAATGTACTTTTACGAATCCTTTGCGACTATGTTCTGTCTACGTAGACAGCCAATGAATAAAGATTTTTACAGAGGCCTACATAATACTGTAGGTCTGAATTGTTTTATGAATACAGCGTAAAGTGACTTATGTAGAAATAATTGCTCACCAATTGTACATCTTGAACATATACTATGATAACCTGCCCGTAAAACTTCAAGTTAAAATTTTGTTGCGATTCGTTTTGTCACTTGTCCGTTGCCATACGTTTTTCCACTTGTCCGTTAAAGTTTCACTTGTACTATGTGTCCCACCACACAATTCGATTTTTTTTTTAATATAATTTATTATTAGAAAGAATTGTAGGCTCTGTATATCTATATATTCAAATCACATAGACTTTTGTATCAACTGAGCGCTTTGAAATAAGCCTCTTTGCATCTCGTACTATTTTGTGTTGGTAAATATACTTATTTGCTGTTGTAACTGGCTTTCGGAGATACTTTAGGTCTATATACGTACAACGTACATACATTGATGAATATTCTTTGTATTTGCACAACTGTTTAAGAGCATACTTGCTGTTCCGGTATAATATGTTATCAAACCCCTTAAGGATTTTATTGTTTTCTAGAATAAAATAAAATAGGATAGGAGAAATCTCACATTTTTGCGATTGGAATATTTGTATCTGGAATAATAAAATGTTCCGGATCACTGATATGTTTCATTTGGAACCTTTAGATTAGAACATTGAGTCAAATATATAAAATCATGGTTGTCTTGTTATGGTACGTCGCGGACTGAGGCTGAGAAACGGGCTGCGGTTTCATTTGAAACATCGTGTCAAACTTGTCAAAGATAAAAATACAGATATATATATGTCGTATCGCAGGCATATTGAGGCAGACGGTGTTAAGGTTGAAACAAGGATGAATATTCATAGTAATATTTGAAAAAATTACAAATTGTCAGATCATTAATAAAACCGATTTCCCTTCATACTTTATCGTACAGACGCCTACCTTCATACAGACGCTTAGGCTAGCTGGCGTATTTTCTCGTTTGTTATCTCATTCTCATTTGCTTATATTTTATTGTTTTCCTGCTTTCTCGCTACGCTTGTTGCTCTGTGATTCATTATGCTCTGGTCGGTCTCTCTTACACGTAAGCGACATGATCGCGCTGAACAGAGAGTCGGAGAGATCGCGATGTTCCAGATGCAAGTAATGCATTTGAAACATTATTGATGTTCCAATCTTTTGGAACACCTAAATGTTTCGGATCAGTGAGTCGGCTCAGTAAAGAGATACACACGCCTAAAATAAAATGAGCGTGTATCTATGAAAAGATTAATGAAAGTTGATGAAGCGAAAAGTGTTTGTTAGGATCGTAGCAGGTAGAGATCCATCGTCTCTGCCTACCCCAATGGGAAACAGGCCTGACAATATATATGTATGTATCTAGAATAAAATACATTTATATTTTTTATCAGTGATATAGATACATTGAACTATATTGTTCACTAAAGTAAATGGTTACAATAATAATAACATATAGTAGCGAGTCACTGTATGTCCGATATATCCATGTTCCCTGAACATTGTGGCGAGCGGGCACCATAGTCCCAAACCCCTAGCAATTCATCCCAATATTCCTTTTGTTCTCATGCCCTACAATAGTCCTACACTGACCGGGGCTTCTACTTGAATTTTTATATGGGATGATCGCCGGTCAGTGTCACACCACATTTAGATTTTTGTCAAGGGGCCTCTTCGTCCTGGCCTTCCCGTGGCTCCACGCAAGCCCTCCAAAATTCCAAACCACTTTATGGCTCGTGGTCATCAACAACTTACAAGTCAAATTATATATACAAGCAATATACATAAACATGCTTGCATGTTGCAATATTTATTTATTTATTTATTTTAGTAAGGCTTACAGTCAAATAACGACATAAAGTAACAAAATGTTTTTTGAACGTGATGTTACATCATAACACATGGATGAAGATGCGTGTGTGTGTGCTTGATGATGAAGACTGAAAGAAATACGATATGAAAAGGTGAAATTAAAAGATTGAAAAGAGAATTTGTATTTGAAGTTGAATACATATTAAAGTAGTTTTGAAAAAACTATAGTCAAGCAAGCATATTTTTTATTTAAATCACAAAGTTAACAAAATATTTATACTGTTTATTCTATGTAGGTTTATATTATAATTTACAAATTAGCTAGTTTTTAAATTAATCTCATTAAAATATTCGGGTCATTTTAGTATTACGCCATAAGGAAGGCTTGCACTGAAAATCATCGTTGTGTCGGATATTATACCGGCACAGCAATAAGCTGAGTGCAAACCTTATTTGCTGATAATGCGGCGTACAAATTCACAAAATAGCTTTTTATTTTTATGATACATGTCATCAATGTAAATACGTCGTTATTTCTTTAAATACCTTTTATATAATAATGAAAAAAAAAAACAAAGACTACTACATTTTCGGTGATTTCAAGTATTTCAATGATTTGTACATAACTTTCTCAAAGTATCATCATCATTGTATATTGGCAATGATTACACCGCGTACAGATTTTTAGTCTTTAGTCCCTATTATGAGGGCGGACTTATATATCGAGGGCTTCATAACAAATAGGCATACAGACAAAAGTGCAGTTTTACACAAGGGACAAAATTGTGAATAAAACAAAACTAGTTGATTGTATAAGGCTGAAATTTGGAATACCCTTCTATTTAGGTACCCACCCATGCATACTGGTAAGACTTTATAAATTGTAACATGCTTTTAGAAAACAACAAAAAAATGGCAAATTTGCGTATACGCCTATATGTTCTGAAGCCCTCGATATAATTTAAAACCTGTATAATTATGATTTGTATAGTACAACTTTCATATACACAACCCTGCCTCTTGTCTTCCCACTCTCGCTAGACCCATAGGTTTGCTGAAAGAAAACTCTTTTTAGGGTTAAGCTCGCCTTTGTACATTACCACTATTTTATAGTTTTATTTGTAACTATTTTGTGTATAATAAAAAATAAAGAATTATTATGTATCATGTCATATGCACCTAAATTTCATTTCATTCCGCACAGGTGATTATGTTGCTTGCCTAAAAACAATAATAAAGTATTGCTTTTGTTTAGTTTACATTTTTATAAATATTTCGTCAATAGGTACTCGTTTAAAATATTGATTAAAATGGTCAATCATAACACCAATGATGGCCTGCATTGCCGGTTGTTGCGCAAGTGAATTCAACTCTTGCCAATGGTCGTTTATGAATTTATTCATTTTATTGGCTGAAAATAAAATACAAACTATATAAGTATATTTCTTATGGGACAATATAAATTAATACAATTAAAGAAAAACGTGTGTGTCATGGGACGCCCGATAGAAGTGATAACTTAAACTGATCTTAATTGAACTATTTAATATTGAAATTCATTCATATTCATTCATTTCATTCATTCCTTTCATGATCAAATTGATCGTGTACTAGCATTAAAAACTTCGTTTAAAAAAACCGACTTCAAAAACGAAAAAACTAAAATGTTTAAAATAACTTATTTCTTAAGCTATTATTATTAATATATATTATCTAAAACATCTTAAAGTCGGTGCTTAGTAATTTTCAAAATATAGTAATTTTTAATATGTTTTACTTTGCACCGACTTCAATATGTTTTAGATAATATATATTAATAATAATAGCTTAAAAAATAAGTTATTTTATACATTTTAGTTTTTTCGTTTTTGAAGTCGGTTTTTTTAAACGAAGTTTAAATTTTATTTGTTACTTTTTATTGTCTAGCTATGTATGGGTGGATCTACGAATGGTGCCGCGCTTCTTAAAAAATATAGGTTACAAGAACCGGGAACAAAAAAATTTTCCTAAAATGAAAACTACTGGGCCAAACTATGTCAAATTTTTAGGGGACCACATGGCAGCTATTCCGCGTCGAACAAAAAAGAATCACGTAAATCGAATCATAAATCTCAGAGTAATCGGTGTACATATGGAACGGAGTGAAAATTATTTCCATGAAAAATGTTCATAAAATGAAAACTACTGGGCCAAACTATATAAAATTTTTAGGGGACCAATTGCAAGCTATTCCGCGTCGAACAAAAAAAGAATCACGTAAATCGGATTATAAATGACGGAGTAATCGGCCAACATACATAAAAAAAGTAACGACAAAAAAAAAACCCGACCAATTGAGAACCTCCTCCTTTTTTCGAAGTCGGTTAAAAAGGTGATGTCAGGAGCCTTAAGAACAGACGAGCGTGCATGACAAGAGCTATGAATGTCAAAGAAGCAAGTGAGGTGTGTAAGAATAAGCCTAAATGGCGCTCTGTTGTTCGTGCCTACCCCGCAAGGGACCTGGTGTGAAGTTATGTACGTAATATTGAAATTATTTAACTTGAGAAAAGCTTACGTTGTCACTTAAATTTTATGTATATGATAATGTAAGGAAAGGTTATCTATGAATAAAATATTTTATTGATTATAAAATATTTTATTCTTAGTTACAACTTGAATATGTACATTAGAATTTTGTGTATGTCCTTTATTAGTATCATTATTTGATCTAATTACCGAAATATGGTTAGCGCTGTGGGTCAGAGTGAGAGAAGAGGAGCCTGCCTACCGCTGCCGTATGCCTGAGAGAAAGAGAAGCCGGACAGACTGGCGCCGTAACGCATTACGTAATTAAGTGGTTTACCCACCCATAAGAAGTTATCACTTTAAAAATTAACTCGGTTATATTGTGTTTTACTTATAGTCCCTCCAGAATATAAATAGAATACTGAGCCTAGGTCACCGTCTTCTATGGTTAAGGTGCCCGAAAGGCTGGCTACATTTCCTCGGTGGATCGCCATGTTGATCCGTTGTCCGATGTAAATACTAGCCCTCTAATCACCTGAAGAGTCAATGAGTCGTTTTGATCAATTTTGGTAGAGATTCATGGCCTGAGGACCTTACGGTCCAAGCGTGTCAATAGCAAACAGCACAAATATATAAATCTCACTGAGGGTTATAATTGGTTGTTTTGTAAATGGGATGTGGCCAATATGTCCACGCAGGTCGTATCTCATAGCAGAGACTTATCACGTTGTCAGGAATTAGAGTCAATCCGTAAGGATGCCTACCACCGTCACGTGCAATGCCGTCCGGCTCCAATAAAGTCGGCACGTTAGCGGTGGCAAGCACCCTCCGTAAGACATCATCCAAGGCAGCGTGGCGTGACCATCTGCCGCCACTACGGCGGCAAAAAAAACCGAAACACAAATTAAATACCACAGTCATAGCATTTACTTAAGGCTAAATAAAAATATATAAAGATAGATATAGTCCCCGGCGAACGATTCTTGAGCGGTCACTGTTTACAAACCTACGAACAGTGGAATTTTGATTTTTGATTTAATTTGATTCGATTAAAGAGACAAAAACATAATATTATCGTGTTCAAAATGCTCTCAGGTGCAGTGCTGCCTTACAAAATGTGTTAGTGTCCAGGCTCCTAGGCAGAAAAACTAAGATTCGCGTCTACAAAACTGTCATTAGACCAATTTTGATGTACAGCTGTGAGGTCTGGACACTGACACCTAACAAGGAGAACCAATTTTTGGTTATAGAAAGGAAGGTTCTCAGGAAAATTTTGAGCCCAATATAGAGGAGATGGTAGCTGGAGGGTCTGAACCAACCCCGAAATAAAAAACCTCATGGCCGCGCCTAACAAAATTGGGAGCCAAAACTCACCGTCTCCTCTAGCTTGGTAGCTAGTAGAATGGATAGAAGAGGATCGGGGAGTCAAGAAAGCATACTTGGGACGACCTTGGGCATCCCAAGTATTGCTGGAAGGGTACAGTGGAAGCTGACCTGACTGCACTACAAGCCCACAACTGGCAAGATACTGTGCAGGACAGAGGAAAGAGGCGGGCTCTCGTTTCGGCGGCCAAGACTCACTTTTGGTCGCTGAGCCAACGCAGTTAGTTAATCTCTACTATATGATTTCTACTATTCCCCTGACCGTTGAAGATTTGTGCCAGGAACTATAGTTAGCACTTTATTATTGAATATAACGATTACAAAGGTAGACTTACATCTTTCTTCATCGTCATATAACAAGTTATCGAAGCTGAAATTAATATTGTCAGTCACTTCTAAACGAGTAACTGCGTAGTGATTTAACTGAATATAAACCTTATCATCTCTAATTTCCTTTTCGAGGCCTCCGTTGACTGATATTTCATAACTCTCTGAAAAAATAATTCATAGACAGCGTTTTTGATGGGAACTGGGAACTCGTCACGTAAGAAATTTCATTTCTACGCAATCCAGAAATAAACTATGAAGAGTGCCAAAATTAAAATCAAAAGTACTTACTAAAAATAATTTTTGATTTTCCTTCTCCCAATAATCTTTCTGAGGCAATATAACCATCAAACTTGTAGTTCATATTTACTTCCAATAATGGGCAGTCCAAAAATATGTGCCACGCACTTTCTGCTATACGGAATCTAAATCATACATATATTTTGAATTAGATTATTTATTTCTCACCAAAATAAACTATTACAAAGACAAAAAAGCGGCCTTATTGCTAAAAGCGATACGAGGCAAAGCTTAAAAGAAATTCTTAACTAATTTGGCGATGCAGGTGGAGCAGAGAAAAGATAGGAATGTACAACATTTTATAAGCCGCGCGCAGAAGATTTGTCGGTGACTACTTACTATTATAGTATATACTTATGTTAAGTATATAGGGTATTAGCCCTTCTGGGTATGGATGGGTACCACCTTTAGAGTATACCGCCATAACAACCTTGAATTGTGTTCCAGCATTAACGGCCAGGTTCCAGTCTCCCTTAAGAGAGCAGCAGCACATTGGTAGTACCTTTCGTGTTACAAATATACATAAGCGATGGTAACCGCTTTCCACCACGTGGGCCACCTGCCTGTCTGCTGAACACATACAATAAAAAAAACCTGTCACCTGTAATAAATAATAATAATCGGCAGACAAACACACATATTGTATATCCCCAAATTAAGCAAGTTACGCTTGTGTTATGGGAAATATACAACGTACTACTCTGGGGCCGATCCCAGACCACAGTACATAACGGAGAAAATACGTTTCCGAAATTTACTATACCAGGAATCGAACCCGGAGCCTCTGCGTTGCAGTGAGGTAGGCCGGCAAAGGCTTAGCCCGCTCAACCACAGAGGCCGTCCAACCTGTGTTGCAAGAGTGTCTTATAAATTACGTTTTCATGACTCATACTCGGAAAATACGCTTGAAGTTATCTGATCACAGGGATGAAAACAGTACTTTTTGTCCTTGGTAAACGATTCTCCCAGCTATCAAAAAATTAAGTATGCGAGCTATGTCCGAACTTTTTATACAGCCACTGTTTAAACCGCGGCATAAAATTGTAATTAAAAAAAAAAAAAAAAACGCTTTTATAGAAAGTCCAAGTAAAAAAGGAAAATAAATTTTAATAAATTTGAATTCAAAATTGTGTAAGAAAAAATGATTTTATTGTAAAAAAAAGCGTGGGGTGCATGGTATCAAATATAAATATTTTATGAACAGATATGAGTAGAAGGGTTATTTTCACAATATCCTGAAAAGCACCCCACGCTTTTTTTACAATAAAATCATTTTTTCTTACACAATTTTTAATTCAAATTTATTAAAATGTATTTTATATTTTTTAGTTGGATTTTCTATAAAAGCGTATTTTTTAGTTTTTTTTGAACTATTATTTATTTTTCATTTTTTAGTTGAATTTTCTGTAAAAAACGTATTTTTAAACTTTTATTTATTTTTCATTTTTTTGTGATTATTTAGTGATTCAATTCCCTTCTCCGCGGAAACTTTGAAAAAAGAATTAAATACACTCTTATGATAAAATGGAACGTTATGTAAAAATAAACTTTTTTAAAAAGCTTTTAAACACAAGCTGTTGAGATCCTCCATATAATGTAGCAGCAGAGTGCTAGCCAAGACAAGTAAAACGAGCCCAAACACGACGGGTCTATCTTGTTTAGTACAGGAGTTCCTATGGCCACCTACCGACTCCATCATCAGATCAACTCCATGTATATTATACACATACGTGCAAAATTTCAGCTCAATCGGAAACCGGGAAGTCGATCAAATTTAACTTGAAAGATTCCGTTACATATTAAAAAGCGTATTAAAAATATAAACAATTTTATTAGATGATTTATACTTATTTATTAATAACTTGTCATTAAATTAATATTTGATTGATGTAAATTTGAGCTGAATGTTTAATTTCATCAGTAACAAAAAAAAAAATACTGCCTGGTAGAATGCATGCAAGAATAAAAAAAATACTTGACGTATCATATGTGACTTATTAGATGAGTTCAGATTAAGGAATGGATTTAACGCCAGATTTAATTACAGAAGTAGTTATTTGTTTAACTAATCAGTTTTTATTTAATTTCGTTGTATTCGAAATGAAAGACCTATTTAGGCACTCGAACTATTAGAGCCCTCACTACTCTTGTGCGCCAAAACATCTCGTGCCTAAATACGGCACATTCATCCCTTGTGTAACGATCTACTATGTTTTATTGAGCAATAGTCATTCCTGTGATATACTTCTTATATATACATTCTTCTTTGTCAAATAGTTACAGAACGCGAAACAACGACCACTCACCTGGCTTCTCTTACTGTACACTTAGAATACCCTTGCATAGTAAGGTGGCTCAGAGTATAGTTTAAAGTAGGTAGATATGCTACTATTTCATCCTTCTTTAGAGTATCTGAGGGCTCAACTCCTAAGTCTGCATTTCCCGCTACAATGATTGGGTAAACCTTTTGCATGGCCATCGTGATGCATTCCTGATTCTCCAAGTCACATAATTCACCTTGAAGAAAAACAACATCTGTATTTACTTTTCTGTTCCAATATATCCTACTAATATTATAAACGTGAAAGTTTGTATGTATGGATGTATGTTTGTTACTCTTTCTCGCAAAGACTACATGGATTTTGATGAAACTTTACAATAATACAGCTTATAAAGATATAGTGTGAATTATTCAAAATATAACGATTTGCCATCAGCACGCGGTTGAGACCGGGGCGCAGCTAGTAAAATATTAATTTAAATAAGTTGACTTGCTACACTGACATGCATTTTTATGTTTTTTTATGTCACTGAGGGGAGGAATTTAAGCATCCTTTCGGACCTCGGGGGAAGTCTATGAAGAGTAAGTGGGGCTGGTGAATGGAACCTCTGCGCACACCTTCACTGAGAAAGAAATTGCGAAATGCCGGCCGTTTCACTGGTTACTAATCCTACTAGTGTCCCTTCGCGTCTTTGTGAGGCGCAACGAGATTTTTCCTAGGCAGTCAAATCTGGGTGCCCCTGGGAACAGAGCATCCACCCCTCGTACCTGGGTGTGGTTCACTCCAACTTTGGTTCTACTACGTCAATAACTATTCCTGTGGTTGAAAGGGTTAGAGCCTTAGGTGGACGAGCTCACAGGGACGCAAAGGCTCTGGGTGGGATTCCTGTTATGGTAAATTTCGTTAACAAACTTTCCGTTATTTACTGTGGTCTGGGTGTTTGGGGTCGGCCCCACAATGGTCCGTTGTATGTTACCCATGTGTGTTTTTATGACAATTATTTACTTTATTTATTTACTAGTGGTCTCGGCAAACGTTGCCGTACCCTGAAAAATAAAATCTAAAACCCGACTCCAGCGCCGCCTACCGGGTCTAAGTGTAAAACTAAACCACCCCGTGACACACTCAAACACACATAAACTTTCATCAAAATCGTAGAACCTATACGTACACGTATGCCTATTTTAATCCGGGATAATGTAGCATTCGAACGGTGAAAGAATTTTGGAAATCGGTCCAGTAGTTTATTCGTTACAAACATACAACAATACAAATGTGTCTTCTTTATAATATAAATACTGTAATAATAATAAATAAGTAAGTATAGAGTGTAGATTAAATTGTAAAAAAAATTGACAAGAATATTATTGTATTAAAAGTTTATGGACAGACGTACCTAACAATTGTGTAAGGTTTCCCTATATGAAAAAATTACTACGGACACCTAATAAATTTATTAAATTACCATAAGAATATACTTACATTTAACACCTTGTAATATTGTAAATACTGCGAGAATTATAAAAAAAAATCTAGCAAACATATTTTGTTAAATATTATAAAATATTTAATTGTAACTACGTATATTTTCGTTATTATTTATTATATTCTGTAATTTTGATATTTCAATATATCTTTATTATATTATATAAAGTGATTTAATTTTGCGTAAAATCATGCTTATATACAAACGTTTTTATTTAATTGTCATTTTATACCTAACTTTTAGGGTTCACCTAAGGATAAAAAGAAATCCTTATGATCTCACTCAACTATACGATTGTCTCTATGTTACTGCCCTTAAATGAATTAGCAAAACATAACTCTATTCAGTAACTGCTTTCCGTCAGATGGGCTATAGGCCAGTTTGCCAGCTTCACAATTAAAAACTCTCGCTGTTATCTCAGAAGTTTCATCAATAATCCATCGTAATCCACTGCTGAATGTAGATTTATCCACGTTGTTTGTGACACATTTCCCCGTTCTCCGTTTTTGTCATCCTCCCTCTAGAGGCGACCTTGCGCGACATATCAGTCTGCTGGACCGTAAAGCATTCTATACATGAGTTTTCCATTCTGGGCTTCTGGTTTATTGAACATCGTCCTTGCGTCCCATGCCATTACTACTTCATAATAAACAATCTACTAGATGCCGATATCCTTGTTTCTCTTATGGATATCCCTGTTTCGAATCTTGTCTATAAGAGAAACACCAAAGATAACTCAATCATATATGAGCGACCAGGTTTCAGAACCAGCACCACTGTCAGTATCCACGTTTCAGCACTAGACGTCTTAATCGAGGATATCGTAGTTTCGACGACAGCTAATCGCAATCCACTGCTGGATTTCGACCTAGCCAAGTCGCTTGTGTCACATGTACGCCATTTATCTCATACCACCTCTAGAAGCGACCTTGAGCGGTTCATCAGTCTGCCAGACCATAGAGCAGTGTACATGCGTCTCCACTCCGGAACTTTTGCCTTATTGGAGATCAATTTTGTTTTGGACCTTTTATCCACTTCAGCGTCCAAATTTTGCAAGATATTGTTATCACTGTTTCTCTTAGAGGTATCACGTTTCGGATTTTGTCCATAAAAGAAATACCAAACATAGCTTAATGCATAGATGAGCGGCAGGTTTGTGGATCAGCCCAACTGTCAGTATCCAATCATCCAGGTTTCGACACCACACGTTTTGAAGGATACTCTGCTCGAAGAGGATTAATTTTTTTAAATTTTTATTAGAACCTTCTATGCATAATTCGGACTCGCTCACAACCACCTGTTTATCCCACAGAGCATATTCTATAATTTCTCATTGTTTAACATAACACAAAAACAACATAATTTTGTTCTTATCATGAATAATTTATTGCTACATAATTATACTTAAAAACAAATTTAATCGTTTTTGTAAGTTTTGTTGTTGTCTGTAAGTTTTTTTAAAATAAATGCAGACGTAAAATATTTTGCAAAGAGTTAATGGACTTGTAACAAAAAACTCAATAGGACAAAAACTTTATAAGAGAACAGAAAAATATTTCTACCGTCGTAATAATGACCAGTCATACTATAAATTCATATATTTATATATGTTACGCATAGATTCCTTATATGTTACGCAAAATACTGTTACAACTTTGGTCCCGACAAAACAAATTAGTACCTGCACACCTGTAAAAACACATTTCATCACCTTTCGGCTTTAATAATTCTTTTGTTTACTTTGTGTTTGAAATTTGTGATTAGAAAACAGCCGATTGTTGTATTGTAATCTTTTACGGCCTATCTTTGTATTGTGATCATTAGCTAGGTGTTCGGATTTAAAGTACAAACTACATACATACATAACTTCACGCCAGGTCCCTTGCGGGGTAGGCACGAACAACAGAGCGCCATTCAGGCTTATTCTTACACACCTCACTTGCTTCTTTGACATTCATAGCTCTTGTCATGCACGTTCGTCTGTTCTTAAGGCTCTTCACATCACCTTCTGCTAGTACACGATCAATTTGATCATGGAAGGTGTGTCGTGGCCTTCTGCGACTTCTGCATCCATCCACTTTTGCATTGTATATCTGTTTAGTCATTCTTTCAGCATACATTCCTTCCACATTCCCGAACCACCAGAGCATTCCTTTCCTTACCTTCACACCGACACTCTCTTTCAGACCAACTCTCTTTCTAACTTCGGTATTACGAACGCGGTCCGCGAGTGTCACTCCGCAGCTTTTGCGTAGTGCTCGCATCTCGACTGCGTTTACTCTACTTTCATGCTCTCTGTTCCATACCCAACTCTCGCTTCCATACGTGAGCGTAGGTACCAGCACCACGTTGTGTATGGCAAGCTGGGCCTTCTGGCTGAGGTTCTTAGGGCCTAGAAGTTTACCTAAAGCTCCATTCACACTATTCCCAAAATTTACTCTTCTTTCTTTGTCAGCGGTGTACCTTCCATCCCTGGTAAAAGCACATCCAAGATATACAAACTCATTCACTTGTTCCAACATAACATCATCGACCATTATCCTTGCATTCGTTCTGGTTTCTTCTCTTTCAAACACATAACCTTTGTTTTCTTCGCATTCAAATGCAAGCCTCTCGCCTGACAGTCATCTTTCATCATTGTGACTAGTGTTTGCAGTTCTGATTGCGATTCGGCTAAAAGCACGGCATCATCCGCATAAAGCAAGGTGCTAACAACTAGATCACCCATCCGCACCCCAACATCCATCAATCTTTATCTCTGGAGACAATTGTCCAGGTATAGGATGAACAGCAAAGCCGACAGCACGCAGCCCTGCCTGACGCCAATATTTACGTCAAACCAGGTCGACAGGCTGCCATCCACCAGCACGCATGCCATACACTCCTCGTAAGGGGACTGCACAACATGCAGCAATTGGCCATTAATCCCATATCCGGGCAATATGTCCCAGAGGTCCTTCCGCACAACCCTGTCAAATGCTTTCTTTAGATTGTGGATCTAACCGCAGAAAACCTTCCGGCCCATAGCCAGCTGCTTCTCCACGATACTTCGGAGCGAGAAAACTTGATCCATACATCCCCTTCCATTTCTGAAGCCTCCTTGTGCATCCCACAGTAATCCATCGGATACCACTCTCATTCTCTTTTCAATAATCTTCGCATACACTTTAGATCGTGTGGTGGGTGTGCTGATCAAACTGATAGCCCTGTAGCTGGCGCACTCCATACGTGATTCCTTGCCTTTATACAAGGGCACGATGACAGCGCGCCTCCAGTCCTTGGGAACCTTTCCCGTCCTCCAGCACAAGTTGCATAAGGACAGGAAAGCGTCCCGGACGTAGGTTCCACCATATTTGATCATCTCAGGAGACACACTATAGATTCCTGCAGCCTTTCCATTTTTCAAACTTCTTATCGACCATTCGATCTCTTCCAAAGTGATCTCGGATGCTGAATCCTCGGAGTCGGTCACAGACTCAGTCGTGATGCCAGCATCCGGGATATTATCATACATTTCTCTAAAATATTCACTCTATCGCGCTAACACCTCTTGTGGGTTAGCAAGAACGCCCCCTGCTTTAGATTTTATTCTTTCCATTCTGGAAGCTGACGAATAACCCCGAGACTTCTTAACCTCTCTCCAAAAGAGTTTGGTATTCGCCTCGAAGTTCTCCGTCAGCTTCTCTTCTTCTTTCAATTTTATTCTTTCACGCTTCTCTTTCACTAAAGCTTTGGTTTGGTTCTTGCAGAGGCGATAGATTTCTTTCTTCATCTCTTTCATACTGTCATTCTGATGCAAAGATGCAATATAATCCAGCCAGGCTTTTCTCTTTCTCTCTACTCTAGATTTAACATCCGCGACCCACCATTCGTCACCTTTCGTTGTTATATGCCTCTTTGCGCATCCACATGCTTCTTTTGCGCTTTCCACTATACTTTCTTTCATACTATCCCAGTCATTATCCACATCTAAGTCGGAGAAGTCCGCTTATGCAAGGCCTTTCTTCGACTAGGCGCACTTACATACTCCTTATACTAACATCTTCCAATTTTTCACACTTTATTCTTTCAAGCTCCCCGAAATTGGTACGCTCTCGCCAGTGCCTCCACTTCTAAGTACAAACTGTTTCTAGGAAATTCAGTCCACGCGGCCGGACGGACATATTGCATCTGTGCAGTATAAAGCAATGGCCTAATGGAGGGACGAGACAGTCGAGCAATAACCTCGAGCGAAGCAAGACGTGTGCAGTACATATCGGGAGTATCTTTTAGTGACGGACTTTGTGCGTTTTTATGGAATTACGACCTTCTACATTACGTTTGGACTGAGTTCGGTTATATTTTTGTACCTGTGTTATACGTGTTTGTATAATAGTTCTAATAAACTCTATAGTCATTCTAACGGCATTTTAATTCGAGTCCTGCAACTCGTAACAATATAAACGTTATACAGAAAAGATAGTATAAAAGGCTGGAGCGAACAACTATGGAAATGCAGTTTTGTGATTTAAATATTCTTCAATAAGGTAGAATTCCTTTTTAAGCAAGGTACTTTTCAATTTAGCTTTAAATTTAATGAAGGGCAGATTCAATACTTCATTCGGAATCTTATTGAAGAAGCGTATATCAATCCCCAAGAAGGAGGACAAATAGATAGATATAACACTTGATTACTCACCGACACAATATAATAAGACAATAATTAAAATGCACAAGTTGGCGGTAGGCTGAATAAAAACTTTGACAATACACGTTAAACAAATGTCATCTTTGTCTTCCGTGACCACGGCCACTGAAAAGCGGCTGAAACGTCGGATAAACCAAAATCAAATAAATTACCGCGCTTAAAATCGTTAAAACGTAGTTTTAATATGTGTAAAAGTCGCGAAAACTTAAGAAAATATCTTTCTTAGCTGTAATTAGGTTCCAATATTTAGGTGAAATGATTTTTGTGTCTTCAAGTGGGTCCTGAGATGGTATGAATTCAAATTTGAACCAGGTAGATGGCGCTGCAATCGGGTTCCAATATTTAGGTGAAATTATATTTGTGTGTGTTTAAGTGGATCCCGGGATGGTTAAGATTATAGATCTACCGGTAGGTGGCACCGCTAAAGTCTTCCTAAACGGTGGGACCTATTTTACAATGGTTTAAATTAACTACTGGCCCTGGTAAATGTCGCTGCAATCGGGTTCTAGATTTTTATTTCTAAAGGCAAGACAACGTTGTGCAAACTTGCTTATTATGGTTTTGACCAAAGAACAATTCTTTGGTTTCATAGTTATTTGACTAATCGACAACAGTTCGTAGAATTAAAGACAAGAAATGGGAATTGTGTATCATCACCACTCACTGTGTTAAATAGAGGTGTCCCACAGGGATCTATTTTGGGGCCTCTTCTGTTTATCCTTTATAGTGCGGATATTACCAATTCAATACATAATTGCAAATATCATATTTATGCTGACGACGTCCAGATTTATATCTCATTTAAACCACATGAATGTCAGCAAGCTATTAACGATCTAAATGAGGACCTACAACGGTTAGCTAAATGGTCTAATAATAATTGTTTATTATTAAATCCTAATAAAACTAAATATTTAGTCTTTGGTACAAAAAATCAATTAAAGAAATTGCCTTCAGCTTTAAATGTTACATTGATGGATTAACCTATAGATAGAGTAGACGACGCGCGTAATCTTGGACTACAATTAGACGCAACCTGAGATTTGAAAAACACATAGCTGAGTCTGTAAAAAATTGCTTTTATCGCCTCAGGGTCCTGTACAAAATAAGGTCATATCTGGCAGTGGATTTACGTGTACAGCTGACTGAATCACTAGTCTTGACCAAGTTGAATTACGCTGATACAGTTTACGGACCTCGGCTTTTAAACAAAACTGATCGATTAATCCAGCGAGTTCAAAATGCTTATGCACGTTTTTGTTTTTCAGTACCTCCAAGGAGCCAGTATCACCGTTTCTAAATAAGCATCATGTACTGAAAATGAAACTTAGGCGCAAACTGCATTTGGCTTGCCTTCTCTTTGGTGTCCTTAAGTACAAAGAGCCTCAGTACTTGTATAATAAGCTCAGCTGGGTAGCCAGAGGAGGGGTAGTTAAAGGTAGACAATGCTCCCGTCAACTAGCGTTCCAATTACATAAATTGACATGCTTTAGAGGTAGCTTCCGTTATGCTGCATCTAAGATATGGAACAATATACCACCACCATTAAGGCAATTAAATCACTCGACTTTTACTTTTCGAAAGAACTTGAAGAATTACCTCTTAGACGAGCAACGGAAGCTAGAAAATGTCAATATTAATCTTTCTTATATAATATAATATTTTCTTCTGCCTCTAACAATAATATTTCTGTTTATAAATATGTAATACTAGCTGACTCGGCGAACTTCGTACCGCCTTATTCAAATAAATTAATAAACAAACAAATTGAGAAAACATGGGAAAGAGCTCATAGAATTTGAAAAATATATAGCCTATAACCATCTACGATTAATTCCGCGTCGACTGGTTGTGGTTTCATGATGATCGGTCCAGTAGTTTTCGAGTATCTTCTATATATATATATATATAGATAAATAGCCATAAACCATCTAGGAAAAATTTCGCATCGAATGGTGGTAGTTTCATGTCGATACGATCAGTGGTTTAAGCGTGATTGACCCTCAAACGAACACCATTTTCATTATATATATATAGATAAGATATATCATGTGTATCATATATAATGAATATTTATTTTATCGGTATCCCCCAAATATTTGTTTGAATTCTATGAGTTTATATTGATTTATTATTATTCACACTATATGTATATATATACAACATATAAATAACAGTGCAACATCCGTTCGTCCTAGGGTGCAGTTGAAAACCAGCGTCAGGCATCTGCAGTTGCCTGGCACATGCTGAACTGCACCTATTTGGTACCATCGCGAGACTTTCTAATTCTTATTACCGTACCGTGTAATTCATTCCATGTCTGTCTCGTTGTGTGTCTACTAAATAAACGTCTTTTCTTTCTTTCTTTAACGTCTGCCGGGTACAGCTGGTATATTAATAATTACATTATTTTTAGGCAGAACATTAGGCAGCCTTATCGCTTAGAGCGATCTCTTCCAGGCGATGTTCTATGCTAATCTGCCGAGGACAGGACATTTTTAATCTTTCGATTTAAGAAAGCAGTATCAGTCTATTATTATGCCTGGTGTTCAATTTTAAACATTCATATATGTGTTGTAGGCACTCATATCATTACGAATGTAAATTATATTACTAAAAATATTGTTACATACGCACTTGGCATTGGAAATAAACCACCAGTTTTTTTTTCAACGAATTTTTTTTATTAACTTACACAGCGGTACGTGATTCTTTTCTGCAGGGTAGCCCCTTCACGCACAACTAACGATACACTGCTCCGACGATGAAATGTGTCACTCACAATACCTTCGCCGATATTGCGCGGACTACCTCCTGCTACTGCGGTGCGAACCTCCGCACATAGGTCGCTTCTGGATCACTTCTTAAACAACGCTAAACTCCTCCTTCACTGAAAAGCCCACTAAACTCCTCACTGTCTTCTACTAAACTCTTTAAACTTGTCACTATCTTCTATTAAACTTCTCTTCCAACTCTCTCGTATCGCACTTGTCACTACGCTGTCTTCAACTGTAGGCGCGCCTCATGCTGCTTATATATATACTCGGAAGAATCTTCTGGAACCCATAATTTCGATCATCTTTTTGTTATTCTTTTATTTACTGCCTATCTCTTTCTAAACATCTATCTATCTCTGTGTTTTCCTACCTGAACCTTCTATTCTAGAATTTCGATCTTCATTTCGTTATTCTTTTGTTCATCATCTGTACCTTTTTAAAACGTGTCTGTCTTTTTCTTCCTGAATCTTCTACATTTTTTCTGAAACTCCTTAAACCAACTAGATCCTTCCATCACTGCTCGCTACAATATATTTGCAGGTGACCGTCACAATTCCGAATTCCTTACGTTCTCGGAGAGTCTCCTGAGAACCGAGGTTGTAGATGGACCTTATAGCTCTTTTTAACCGACTTCGAAAAAGTTTTCATTTTACAATCATTTTTTTGTTCTCGTTTCTTGGGACGTATATTTTTAAGAAGCGCGGCACCATTCCGTAAGTCCACCCATACATAGCTAGACACTAAAAAATAACAAATAAAAAATAAAAACTTCGTTTAAAAAAACCGACTTCTAAAACTAAAAAAATAAAATGTATAAAATAACTTATTTCTAAGCTATTATTATTAATATATATGATCTGAAACATCTTGAAGTCGGTGCAGAGTAAAACATAAACATTACTATATTTTGAAAATTACTAAGCACCGACTTTAAGATGTTTTAGATAATATTAATAATAATAGCTTTAATAATATATATTAATAATAATAGCTTTAGAAATAAGTTATTTTATACATTTTAGTTTTTGAAGTCGGTTTTTTTAAACGATGTTTTTTCAAAACAAAAATAGCCTTTAAGTCAAGAATGTTGCCCCAAAGTAAAATACCTTAGGACGTAATACTATGAAAGTAACTAAACTAATATAGCAATCTCCTTGTCAGTGAACTGCCGAACTCTTCTGAATGCTTACGCAGCAGAACAAAGTTTTCCTAAGAGACTAATATGAGTGCCCCATTGGAGCTTCTGATTTAGGTTAATGTTTAAGAATACAGACTAGTTTCCTCAAGAATAATATTAACATATTTAGTTTTGTTCGAATTAAGTAATAAATTATTTGCAGTTAACCATTTAGATATTTAAGTCAGGGTGTGGTTCACGTCGTCAAAAATACCTGTTTATTTCTGTCAACTTTAAATATAAGTGACATACCATCAACAAAAAACACTACCTCACATATGTCATTAATAAACTATGGCAATACATTAATATATCAAAAAGTAGAAAGGACCTAGAATAGAGTGTCGTCGTCCCCCCCCCCCCCCCCCAATGGATATACCAGTCTCACGAGATTTGACATTGTTAATTTGTACGCTGTGGGATCTGTTGTTTAAGTAAGACGCTAATAGGTTGAGGTAATGGCCATGAATACCGTGATAATTTTTGCTACTATAGAAAACAGACAAAGCCTTCAGAGATGCACATATAATTAAGGTTAGGGGTTCTTCACGAAATAAAACTCAAAAAATCTACTTAATTTGTTTTATTTAAAGTAACAAAACGATTGCACAGCAAGAACACAAAAATCATAGACGCATGGAGACAGTGCTGCCATCTACACATATAAATGTAAGACAATGGGCAACGACCCTGTGGCTATACAGCCAAGATAAAAAAAATACTTTGTGTTGCGGACAGAAAGCACCCCCCTGACCCGCCCGCCGGAGCACACCTACTCTCCGCGCACCTCATACCTCCGACACCCATAGCTCGCACAATTAACAACTAGGCGTCGGAAGGTACGTGGGATATAGGAGCGGCCTTGGAAGCAAAAATTGTTCATTCTTCATATTCATTCTTGACACAATTCTCATTTACCACTCTCTCTCTCGACTCTCTCGCACAATTTGTCATTACGTACTTCTTTATGTATATTTCGATTCATGTAAATAGTTTAATAATAATAATCATACAGTCCATTATATGGAGTTTAATTTTGAAAAAAGAAGCAACTGCCACCAATACTCAGCAAGTTAAGACATATAACATATTCCACTTTGCGGAATTTTCTGCTATATCATTTGAATTCTAGATCCAAAACCGATAAAATTCATGTGTGACTATTTTGAAACTATTCTAAATTTAACGCAAAAAGAATTGTTTAAACGTTAAAAAAAAGGCTGATCTTACAGATATAAAAACTAGGACATGCACGCGACTTCGTCAAAACTTGACTTGAAATTTTCGCGGGATTCCCGGGTCTCAAAGTGCCGCAACCGTTTTAGTGAAAACTGTCGGAATAATCTAATTATTACACCCGAACAACTACAAACCGCTCGCAGGAAAATTACCGAAGGAATTCCCGGAATAAAATATATCATACATATTATTATATAAAATTTGCTATCGAATTAGATTTTTTTAATCTGGCCATTTTAAATCATTCCCAGAAAAATTCCCGCGGGACTTCCAGTAGCGCAGACTTTAGGTCTAAGAATTAGCTGTCGATCAGCGAAAACTGAATCGAAATCGGCCCAGTAGTTTTATGTGAATCCCGAACTAACAGGCAAACAGGCAAAATGGCAAACTAACAAGAAATAAAAAAAAACTACGAGAGCTCACGTGTCACTGTGGCCACCACACGCCTCCGCTCGCCGCGCCCGCCTCAGGCCCTCGTCAGCGTGCATGGTAGGCAGAGTGGGAGGTGTTAGGTTTATTTTCGTTACGGAATTTCTTCATTCGGTCGCCGCGCTCAAGGTCCGCGATAAATAGCTATACAATAGCTTAAAAATGCATCTTGTTTTCCATCGTTTATATAGTCTATTTCAGATATTCTTTTTAAATAGCTTTAATGTACAGATACAATTTTTATTTATTTTATAATATATTATTTAGAAAGAATATATATACTCGTAGAATTGACGAATAACCTCCTCCTTTTTTCAAGTCGGATAAAAGTAAACAAAATCACTCTCACATTTATATATCTATAAAACCAAATATTTATCTAAACAAGTTTAACCCTTAAGAGGTATCCAGCCTCTTACCAATTTCGTGGGTAAAGAAATCCCAAGAATCAATTCGTAAGCAATCGATCAATGAACTTTACAGATGCGTTTGAGTGCGTAAATCGTTACACCTTAATATTCCGACCGCCGCCCCGGACTGAGCTCTTGTCCATAAATGCAATAACTTGTATTAGAACCCAAAACATAGAAGATATTAGACAGGTAAACAATAATAACAATAATTATTACCTTGCTCACGAGGTTACTGCCCTGTGGAACTTTGACTTTACAATTATAGTACCGATAGTGGTATCGCGAATGACACATCAAATGTTAACATCAATTAATAACGACGTGACACAAAGGAAGAACGTTACATAATTTTTGAACTTACATTTTGAACACCGACTTCAACCGACTGCTTGTAATCTTATAATAAACTAGCGGCACGGAGCGGTTTCACCCGCGCTCTGTCCCACTCCCGTCGTATATAGCGTCATATTATATAGCCTATGACACTCCCTGTTAACGTAGCTTTCCAACAGTAAAAGAGATTTTAAATCGGTTTAGTAGATCCAGAGATTACCCCCTACAACGTCATAAACTCACAAACTTTACCTCTTTATTAGTAAAGATAAATTAGTTTTTCTCAATTAATTAGCGCCTACGAATTTCTACTGCCATCTCTGGAAGCTCAAACATTGGTGAACGAAATAATAGCGAAGACCCTTGACCGCCATCTTGAAAGGCCGAGAGCCTTGGCTTATGGCTGCAGCACGCATTGTAAGAAAGTTTCTGTACCTGAGCCTTGACTACCGGTCCACCTGGACCTGAGGCCCTTCTGCCAGCGGAGACCAGTTCTTTTACATTTTTCTTAAAACATTCATATGTTGTTTAATAATAATATTTATCAGTTATACTATTTCCATTTATTTATTTTCTAGATGAAAGTTCTAATTTGATAGTTGTAGTGTTGTGGCCAAATAAGTAATGATATCGATCGCATATATTTATTGTGTTTTGAACAAAGACATATACAACAAACACATTCAAATTTTTCTTCAAGCTGGGAATACTCACTGTCCCACCGCCATTTTGTGTTTGTCACACATCTGTCATTCGCAACAAGACGGTCGTGCTATATAGTCACTACATTTCTGTTCGCTGAGTTTTTTCACATTATCCATACGTTACGTTGTGTATTTTGTGTTCCTCCGTGTTGATTGCTGCCCAGCTGTCAAATATCAAAATGCCTAAAGGATCTGTTCTGAAAAGGCAGACGAGAGAACTGGTGATCAAGGTTCGTAATTACTTTGTAGCAGAGTATCAAAATGGTGGCCCGTTATACAACTTCGACGCTGACGCTATTCGCCGTCATATAAATATATGAATATTACTTGCGCAAAGAAATTCCAACACTTAAAAAACTTGTTGTTTCTTTACGTGAATGTGGTTTGTTCCATGGCCAAAAATCGTCATTAAACTTGGTTTTGAAAGAAATTGGATTTTGTTGTAAAAATCGGACAAACGTAAAATATTGATAGAGCGTCTCGACGTTGCTATGGCTCGCTGCGAATTTTTGAGCGAAACCAAAAAGATATCAGATTGGTCAAATGTTATCTTCACTGACGAGACTTGGTTAAATACAAACCACACAGCATCTAAGAACTGGACTGACGACACCGCCGCTTCCACTAGTTTAGTGTCAATGCGAAAAGGTGAAAGCCACAGCCACACTCCAGACAAATTGATAAAATGCCGACGCAGGGCAATAAATAACAAGAGATAATTGACTGGCTCCAACGTCATGGCGAAAATGTGGATAATACTTTATTAAAAGTACAATTAGTTAATATTTTAAAATCGAAAATAAGCCCTCCCTAAAAGATATACCGAATGTGGTCATTGGGTTCTTCGACTTCCGCCGTATCATTGCCAGTACAATGCTATAGAACCAATATAGGCACAAATAAAAGGACACGCCGTCGAAACAATACCCATCCCTCTTTTACGGCAAACAAAATATTAGATTTATTAAAAAATCATGTGCGGAAGTAACCGCCCAACACTGGCAAAAAATTGTGAGAAGAACCCAAAACATAATAATACACAAATGCGGCATTCGATAATATAGAAGTATAGGAACTTATAATAAATGTTGGGGAGAGCTCATCGAGTGACAGTGACGATTCATTAGATTTTGATTAAAATAAATAAATAAATAAATAATCAACATAATACAGGGTGCGCCAGAGAAACTTACTTATTTGAAAAAATTCCCGCGCGGTGAGTTGGGCGGGTAGAGGGGCAAGAGGGGGCGCATCTGGAGGGGGAAGTTCCCAAGTTTGTTTCTCCCTCCAGTCAGTTGCCATCATGCTCTGGTCTAGAGAGCAGCGGGCCTTCGCAGTTGAGAGCTTCTTTTCTAACGGTCGCTCACTTGTTGCTACGCAACGTGCCTTCCGCGCTCGCTTTGAAATTCCTCCTCACAGACTCGTTCCTGGCCGTAATTCGATTCTGTCGTGGGTTAACTCATTTCGGGAGTGTGGAAGTGTCGCTAAACCCAGAAATGGACTTCAACGGACCATCAGAACTCCGGAAAATATCGAAAGAGTGAGGCAGTCAGTTGTGCGTTCTCCCCGGCGTTCGGCTCGCAAACACGCAGCTGCTATGGGAATTTCTGATACCACTGTTCGACGAATTCTCCATGAAGACCTTCAATTTCATCCCTATAAATTGGCTGTTGTGCAAGAATTAACTAAACGCGATTTTGTTGCCCGTCAAAATGCATGTGAAATGCTGATTGACAACCTGCCTGAAGACGCAGTCGTTTTTTTCAGTAACGAGGCTCACTTCCACATTTCCGGCTGCGTCAACAAGCAAAACATGCGTTATTGGTGTGATGTAAATCCGCGTGAGCTTCACCAGAAGCCACTTAATTGTGAGCGAGTTACTGTCTGGTGTGCGGTGTCGGTAATGGGAATAATTGGTCCTTATTTTTTTGAAGAAAACGAACGCGCAGTTACCGTGAATGGAGCTCGTTACAGGAACATGATCGAGGAATTTTTTCTTCCAAGACTCGAAGAAATGAACGTTAGGAACGTGTGGTTTCAGCAAGATGGAGCCACAGCACACACAGCACGAGACTCAATGAATTTGTTGCGACAACATTTCCCCGACCGCCTCATCTCTCTCAGAGGCGATCTCCAATGGCCGGCACGCTCTCCAGATTTGACTCCATGCGATTTCTTTTTATGGGGTTATTTGAAATCCCTGGTTTATGTCGATCGACCACGGACCATAGCACACCTCAAGAACAACATTCGCGACGCCATTGCCAACATACCGATTGATATGCTGCGAAGAGTGGATACGAATTTCAAAAATCGACTTCATCAGTGTATGCGCAATGGGGGTCGCCATTTATCCGATGTCATTTTTAAGACTGCATAAAAAAAATAATTGGGATATTGTATTCTCAAAAAAATTTTTTTTAAACAATAACTGAAGTACTTTTTTTTTTATTGACCTTTCAAATAAGTAAGTTTCTCTGGCGCACCCGTTATAATTACATCTTGTAATGAAATGTAATATTAGTTAATAAATTTGTACAAAATTATCCGGCAATAATTTAGTTTCTTACACTTTGTAAAAAAATATCGGGTCTGTTATCGTGTTACGTTTATCGATAGCTCCATCCCTATCAGTTTCTCCGAATCTGCTATGATCTTGTACGTGCGTAAGCGTCATATTTTTATTAAATAATGTATACATAATGTAAAAAAGACGCGCGTTCAAGTTTCCACAGGAGCTGTCATCGAGAAAATAAAGAAATGGAAATGATATAGTGTTTTTTTATATATTTTACAATAAAGAAAATTTGGTAAAAATATACATGATAATAATAATCTTTATTATGCCAGAATGTAATACAAAAGGTGTTACAATGATATTCAATGAGCTATTCACACCATTTTCATGGTGTACAAAAATAATTCTAAAATAATTTAATATTTATCATGTACATTATTCAAAATTGCGCAGTGCTGGTACCTACGCTCACGTATGGAAGCGAGAGTTGGGTATGGAACAGAGAGCATGAAAGTAGAGTAAACGCGGTCGAGATGCGAGCACTGCGCAAAATCTGCGGAGTGACGCCCGCGGGTCGCGGTCGTAATACCGAAGTAAGAAAGAGAGTTGGTCTGAACGAGAGTGTCGGGGTGAAGGTAAGGAAAGGAATGCTCCGGTGGTTCGGGCATGTGGAACGAATGTATGATGAAAGAATGACTAAACAGATATACAATGCAAAAGTCGATGGATGCAGAAGTTGCGAAAGGCCACGACACACCTTCCATGATCAAATTGATCGCGTATTAGCAGAAGGTGATGTCAGGGGTCTTAAGAACAGACGAGCGTGCATGACAAGAGCTATGTCAAAGAAGCAAGTGAGGTGTGTAAGAATAAGCCAGAATGGCGCTCTGTTGTTCGTGCCTACCCAGCAAGGGACCTGGCGTGAAGTTATGTATGTATGTATTATTCAAAATTTTGTCTTTCTTTAATATAACTATATTTATATATCTATACTAGGATATGCCTGCGACGTCTTCAACGCTTTACTTGAAATACCCGCGGTATTCCTGGGAAACAAAGCAGCGGAGCATTTAAAAAAAGAATGTAAGCTATCGTTTTAGTGGAAACTGTCGGGATAAGCAAATTTTTATGAATGAAACTTCAAAGCCCTCCCGGGAAAATTCCCCCTGGATTCCCGGGATGAAAAATCTCACACATTTTATTACATTAAATTTTCTATCGATTAGTAAAAAAATATAGTGGAAATCGATTTTTGTTAATCTGACCCTTTTAAATCATTCCCAGAAAAATTCCTGCGGGATTCCCAGGATAAAAAGTAGTTTAAATCTAAGAATTAACTGTCGGTCAGTCTAAACCGCATCGAAATCGGCTCAGTAATTTTACGTGAATCCCGTACAAACAGATTAAAGGACAAACACACAAGAAATCTAAAAAAATTGCCCTGTGTTCTCCGTCGTTTGTGTAGTCTTGTATTTTGTAATAGCTTCAATGTACAGACACGGCATTTTTACATTAGATTTTATAATATTATAGATAGATTTATATATTCACAATTGCTAAACCAAATTATTAATTTACATTTTAATTTTAATTATTATATTTATCATTTAAAATCATGCTCTTGTCGGTGGAGCTTCTTCCAATCTTCTCTATTATGGGCCAGTTGTTTTACTTCTATGTAAGACACGACACCCACCTTTTCTTTTATTTGGTCCACGAATGCTCGCCTTGGTCTTCCCTTCCCTCTCCTTGCTTCCAGTTTGCCTACGATTAACGTGCATAAGAAGGTGTCGTGTCTTAGCAAATGGCCAAACATCTTCCCCCTTCTTTTCTCTTGAGTTTTTAATATTGTGCGTTTCTCCTTTACCATATCCAGAACTTCTTCATTAGTCTTCTTCTCTTTCCAACTTATTCTCTCCATGCGTCTCCAACATCACATTTGAAATGCTTCTAATCTATCGCGATCTCTTTGTGTCATTGTCCATGCTTCACACCCGTATAAAGCTATGCTATTAAAAATTAATTAATTTAAATATTACACCTAAAAAAAATTTTTTTTTGTTAGTGCGTAGCAGTTCATAAACTGTAAAGCGCTTTTGAAGGAGACAAGCATCAATTATTTTTGTTCACTTGACCACAGGACTAAATCTAGCACATACACGACATTTCACAAAATGTAAATAGCTCCGAAGTAAAAAATCTCCAATGTTTTCGATATTTTGTTAACTGCCTAAAAATATTGTACAAATCAATTTACTTTGAAAGTATTTGTTAAATTCTCAATCAACATGGTTCTTTTTAAAAATTTCCACTACATAGTTCAAACGATTTTGAGAGCATTTCGACATCTATTTACTTAACTAAAAAGCCATTAATAAACGACATTATGATGTTTTAACATTTTACTAAATAAATAAGCAGGAACGTGCATAACAGCCTTGAATTGTGTTTTTTTTAAGGCGGGGGAAATG
Organism: Dendrolimus pini; assembly: GCA_949752895.1. Lineage (NCBI taxonomy): Eukaryota > Metazoa > Arthropoda > Insecta > Lepidoptera > Lasiocampidae > Dendrolimus > Dendrolimus pini. Next base: position 5,944,985 of record OX457149.1, on the reverse strand, counting down.
CTGTTTACGCACATACTGGGTCCTTTGCAAGGGATTAGACCGTTATCAATTATGGAGGCATTCCATTAAAGGCAATCCAAACAGTAATTGATCAGCTTGTGTGGACGCTCGAACCATTGGACGTACAATGGCTAATACCCACTAAAACCACCCTCCTCCGATGTCCCGCGCTTAAGGCAGGAAAGGTGTGAGACTTAGAACGTACGCCCACACCAATCCTAGTGCAAAAGTGCCTGAGAAAGCCCCTGGAAGAGCTTACTCACTTCGACGACAGGGGTGAAGACTCCTCTGCTCCCGTGATGCGAGAGGGCCCCTGAAGCGGTATTACTCAGGGAGGGAAATCATGGGCATATCTGCACCTCCGAGCTCCCGGGTGACGCCGGCGCCCACGTGGAGGCGCATGAATACGCGGAATTCTATTTCTCTCCCTATCTCGCTCAGCGGCCTCGTTTAGAGACATCACTGTCTACAGAAGTTAGCCGCACCCACCCAATGATCATTGCTATGCAGCATGGCTTGCACCAGGCTGTCGAACGAATCAATCGGGCCTACTATTGTCTCGAGTTCAAACCTCTGTGCCCAGGCTGCGCACTCGAATAGCGTATGAAACGCCGTATCAAGCGCGCCAAACTGGTGGCATTGGGGTGAAGGCTGACAGCCCGCAATCTGAAGGTCAGAGTCCCGCTGGCGGTCGTGTTGGAAGGGTGTTTGGGGAGGAGGTTTGGGAGGAAGGGGAAGGAATACAAGGATTTGGAGTGGATAGGCGGGACACCACTGTCACGGAGTGAAGGGGGGATGTGACAGTGTGGACGGAGACGAGTCCAGGGCGGCACCCCCTGGGGGGGGGGGCTGTTCGCAAAAATCGTGTGCGCTGTGAAAACTATTGATGATAGAATAAAATAATGTACTATGACTTTGCAGAAGACATAATTATTTACAAAAAGTGTTGCGACAGCATATTATTTGTATCTTGGTATTCATCCTTATCAAAATAAATTACTTAATTATTAAAATTGGACGTTCTATTCGAAAGATATCACCAGTTTAAAAATGTAGGTAATAGAAAAAAGTTCCGTGGTCACCGCGCACCCTAATCGGCGAGATAGGCTTATGCGATGTAGGCGTCACTGGGCAGTACGGGAGGGGAAATATTTTGAATTCGCTTAGTAGGTAATCAAACTCAACAAAAAATGAAGACGTAAAGTTTGTGAGTTTGTGACGTTGTAGGGGGTAATCTCTGGACCTACTCAACCGATTTTGAAAATTCTTTCACCAGTGGAAAGTTACATTATTCGTGAGTTCCATAGGGTATATTTTATTGTGATTAATAATAAGTATTTTTAATTTTTTTCTGATGCCCAGCGAAGTGGGCATTGTATCAGCTAATTTTGTAGATTATAATTTAAAATCTCTCCATTTAATACTATGTACACAGTCACTTTCCGGAGGAAATAACTATTCTTTACTTTTAAGCGTGTTATCTATTTCATTTGCAGCTCTATGCCCAGTCCGTACAAGTTAAGGGTGTTCTCTAATAAATTTATATACTATACCCGGATTGGTTAAGCTATAACATATGATTTATTGCCCCCTTGTGTTAATATTGTAGACGTTTTGGGATTACATGTATTATAACGTGTAGGTTTAATATCCGTATTTGAGGAATTTTTCATGTGTATTTTTCCGGATACTTTCATGAAAGATATTCAATTCTTCTGATATATGTATACCGACTAGGCCTTTTCATCCGGGAATGCTTGTGGAAACTGATGTAATAAAATTTGTAAATTATTACGATTTTGATAATTCTTTTATCGTTGGGTTCAGATTGAGTACAGCTTTAAAGATAGTAGTTTCATATAAATTAATATTTTATATAAAATTTGGACCTATGAGTTTCGGACTTTTGATTCTTAGATTCTTGATTCATAAATGAGAAAGTTTTCTGATTCTTTCTTGTTTAGGAATATTTGATCAGAGTGGCAACGGACGGCATAGTGTTATTGAGGGGTGTAAGGAGAATCACTCATATAGGACAATAGTTGAAGAATCATCCAGTTGTTAGCTGTAAATAACAGTTCAAAAACCGTCTACAATGGCGCTGATGTAGACAAAGGGTATGGTATGAATATAGCTGTTGTAGACGAATCGAAGTATGCCGAGTTAAAAAAATTAATATCTCTTTCGACTAGAGTACTTGGTGACAGTACACTGTTATAAAAAGTCAAATATTTACGTAGTACAATAGTACATTATGGTACTGATGTGTAACGTTGGTGATTACCGCCGAGGCGCCATTGAGACTCGAGCCGTAGGCGAGGGTCTTAAGAGAGCCGAGGACGGTAATCATCAATACACACGTGTATCATACGACGTTTTTCAACACACTTGTGACTAAAATAACAACAAAAACTCATTATATTTAGTAGATAAAATACATTTTTTTCCTTGGAGTTTTCAGGTAGTAAACTTTCCATAACGTTAAGGGCTTCACATCTTGTATCGGGCGGTGTACAACATAAATTATTTTCTTCGTAATTAGTACTTGTAGACATTTTAATAAATAAATAACTATAATTTCAACAGTGAAAACGAGTTGTGAAAAATGTTTCGCTATGGCGGGAAAAAATAATCAGTTTTCCTATGCGCGCGCATTGCGATCGGCCACAGACTAAAGGGATGAGGTTTTTTTTTATTTTCCGCGCATAGGGTTTGCGCCTATTCTGCCACGTACAAAATGGGGCATTTAAAGTTCTCTTTTATTACAGAGAAAAAAAAAGTTATATATGAGTGAAAGTTTTATTTATTAAACACGTACGAGTTAAAATTATCTATTTAAATAAGAAGTTGCATGAAATGAGCAAGCAATAGGAACATTAATTTATTTGTTCTATAGAACACGATCTTTTTTTATTAATACAATTTTTTTTAAGAACAAAGCATCTCAACCAATAAAATTAAAAAAAAATCTATAACTCACTAGTGAGTTATAATTTTTTTAGTCACAGTTTGATTATGGGTGTCATTCTGTGCCTGATTGCGGTGACCATAGCCACTTTATGAGAAAGTGTGTTGAAAAGTAATTTACTAAGTATAACCTCAAAGAACTGTTATGTAGACTTGAATAATGATTTTATTTCTTGAATTTTGAATAATACGCTTAGTGATTTTACAATATTTAATTTTATAAAACTAAAACATATAGTACTACTCTAATAAGTTTTGGCGCTTTCTTTAAAATTCACCCTGATGCCAAAGTGGCTCCACCCTAATTTAATGCATTTCGATGGACAGTTCTTCATATGCAGAGATGGTTCTCCTTACCTCTACCCTCCATACATTGTGTGAGCCTTAAATGAGAGCTTTTATACAGAATAAGCCTAAGCCCTTCCCTTTTAAGGCTAATAAAAAGGCAACACGTTGCTAAATTATTCGTCAAAACGCTCCAGGAATACGACGAACATAATGCGAGCGGAGTCATTATTCTCCACACGATAATCTTCGGTAGGGTAAAAGTGGGCCATTTTTCATTCACCGCGGGGCCCACGGGGCCGCTTTAGTTTCAATAAGAGTGAGATAAGAGGTTGGAACGATGTTTTTGTTACCAAAAATTAAGAGAATAAATGATAAGCTTAATAACTTCTTCTTTCTTTCTTTCTTTGTTCTTTTCACAGGTTGAGGAAGTATCTTCTCTTAAATTTATAATTGAAGGTACTGAGAAAATATATAGGACAAGCGTGTTGAAAGGTTCCGTAAAGCTGACTTACCTCCACTATCTTGTCATTGTGCTATGAAACAAAAAAAGAGATATAATCAATTTTTTTATATGCTGGAGTGCAATATCCAGGCTGACGGCCCACTTGATGGTAAACGAGTACCGTCGCCTATGGACGTTTGTAAAACCAGAAATGTAACCAACGCGCTGCCGGCGTCGAAAGTGTTATCACACACTTTTTGAGAAACTCCATATCGTAGCGTTGTGGGTAAACCTCAGCTGGGAGCTCAATTTAAATCTCCACCATCCATCTCCACAAGACCGGATCCACCCGCACATAAAGGCCGAAGAGAAGGGACGTGCGCCAGAGAGGACTGAGGCAGCCGTAGAGACCTACCTCTCGGAATAACAAATGGTCTGGCCAGCCCGTAAAGGGCCAGTCGTCGTCCCACCGGGCTGGAGGTGAATGCGCAAGCGAACCCACAGCCCGGACAAGAGAAGTTCGAGGATCGGACAGGGGTTTTAGTGGGTATCCCTAACTGCGGCGTGGCAATGGCACTTGATTCCACACACGGGCCGCGATTTTCCCCCTCGCCCGGCCTATGGCCCTCAAACGGATTTTCCCTGTATAAAAAAGGAAGTGGGTGTGGTATTCCCATTGGCCGGTCCTCCCCTTTATCTACAAAATTTATTTCGACTCGAGCAAAGCGACAGAATAAAGCTAGTTCTATATAGTAATAATACCATAATTTCAAGGTCAAAACAAGTCATCCGTCAGATTGATACTGTATTTTATTTTTTTGACATTTGTTCCCACTGACTATTATATCTGGCAGAGGTCGATTTTTTGCTAGAGTATATTATTTATAATAATATTTACCTATAAGCTATTTGTTTTATTCTGTCTACGGTATGCAATGTATGTGTCTGTACCTTGAAATTTTAAAAAAACAACTAGACTATATAAATGGCGGAGAAGTTGATGCAATTTGTTTTTGATCTCTTGTCAGTTTGTTCGGCATTCACGTAAAAAGTACTAGGACGATTTCGATGCGGTTTTCGCTGTTTGACAGACTTAAAATCTGCGCTAAGATATGGGCGGGAATATTTATGGGAATTATTTAAAAAACTAGAAAAAAATCGAATTTCAATGTTATTTTTTTACCGATCGATAGCAAATTTCGTGTAATGAAATATGTGATTTTATCCCGGGAATCCCGGGAAAATTTAACAGGGAGCGGTTTTTAATTGTTCGGGTGCATACAAATTAGCTTATTCCGACAGTCTTCACTAAAACCATAGTAAAGCTTACATACTTTTAAAATGCTGCGGTACTTTGTGTCCCGGAAAACCCGCGGGAATTTCAAGTCGAGCGTGTACAAGTCGCTGGCATATTTTGTTGCCAGCTGGTAGGTTTTTTGTCCGTCTGAATGGCTACCACCCCTGGTCTAGGGCATGCCGCCATAACAACCTTGAGGTGTGTTCCGGCATTAGTGGCCAGGTTCCAGTCCCATCTACGAGCATGACAGCAAATTGGTAATACCTGGGCTTGCAAATGTTTATAGCCGACGGTAACCACTTTCCATCACAGGTGGGCCCTCAGTCTGTCTGCTGAACTCCAGCAATAAATAAAAAATCTTAGAAAATATTACAATTTTAAACACTGCCAACACAAGTCAACCGATTTCGCTTTACTAAAGCCGATTAAATTTTCGCCCATTTTTTTTCTTATTGTAGGAGATCAGCAAACCGGCAGACGGCCCACTTGATGGAAAGCGGTTACCATCGCCTATAGACATTTGCAACACGAAAGGTGCTACAAATGCGCTGCTGCTCTCTTAAGGAAGACAGGAACCTGGTCACTAATGCCGGAACACAACTGAAGGTTGTTATGGCGATATACTTTAGACTAGGGGTGGTAGCCATCCAGTCGGGCAAATGCCCTACCACCTGGTTGTGGGTTGTTTTGTCGCCTGTTACGACAGGCCGCCAGGCCGCAGGAAATTGTATTCATTCTCCGTTCCTGCACGGTTGAGAATGAAATTTTCTGCAATAAATTTTATTAATAGCTTACATTCAGCCCGATTGAAACAGTGGTAGTAAATCTATTAAGCCATCAAACGGTCCCTTGTTTTCTGATTATTTCGATGTTGTACTCAATATTGTATTTTATTATTTTAAGCTAATTTAATTTAAGTATCTATATATTAATACGTGAAGCAAAAACTTTGTACCCCTTTTTACGAAAATTGCGCCGACGGAGGAGTACGAAATTTCGCACACTTATAGTTTATATAGAGAAGAAGCGACGAATGCTAACATTTTTTTAATTATGCATAAAAAATACATTAAATCAATAAAAAAAAATTACACATGTATTTGTCACACACACACACATATATATACTCTTTTGTTTATTGTTGCCTTGGCGAAATCTTTGATTATAGAAGTATAGTCTTTGATATTAATTATTATGGTCGAATATCGACCACGGGCGACCGTTAGTCGATATTAATATCAAAAATATTGTTTTATATGTATTAAATGGGTGTTTTCCCCGCCACGCCGCGTGTATAACGCACGGTAGCTATCTATGTTGCTTATAAAAAACTTAATTACGTTTATATATGTATATATATATATATGTATATATATATATATATATATATATATATATATATATATAACTAAACCTTCAATGCAAATATATCTAACTGATGGTGAAAATCTCTTGGAAATCATAGCTTCATTACTGTACACACATACGTTATCTGTCAATATTTAACGTCATTAATAATTAATAAGAATATCAATCACAAATAACACTTTAAACTTAAGTATATATTCTTAGACTTATAACTTGTTTCTTGTTAAATTTACAACAATAATAAAAAAAACTAAATCCATATAAATAAATATAAAAAATGAATCGCAACAGATAAGTGGAAAAACGAATCGCAACGGACAATTGGAAAAACGAATCCAATTGACAAGTGGAAAAACAAATCGCAACGGACAAATGGAAAATCTTCAACTAATAAGTGACAAAATGAATGGCAACAAAATTTTAACTTGAAGTATTACGGGCAGGTTTTCAAATTGGACAAGTACAATAACAATAATCATCAATCAATCAATACATAAACACTTAGCCGTTACCATTCGTTTTTCCACGTGTCCGTTGCGATTCGTTTTTCCACTTATCCGTTGCCATTCGTTTTTCCACTTGTCCGTTGCGATTCATTTTCCACTTGTCCGTTGAAGTTTCACTTATAATATGTGTCCCAGCACACATTTCTATTTTTCGCAGGTTTACTGCAGATTATGATTTGGTTAGGTTAGGTCCATTTTAATGGTGTAATACACTAAACACGCACCGAGCATTTTTTTACGTCAACACTTTTACCGTTCGTTGTCGTTCACTTTTGTTATGACTTTCGAAAAACTGAACCGCTGGGAACGTTTTCTTGTTGTTAATTTGTTTCCTTAACAAACTCTCTATTTATTTATTGATATTTTTTTACATAGACCACAAATAGAGGCAGTGATGCCCAGCCATGTGGACGACGGACATAGGATACTTTTTATCCCGTTGGAAACGGTAGGTGGCTCTGAGATCGGGTATTAGAATCTTCCTAATCACCCGGACCGATTTTGGTGATTTTGCTTTTGTGTGTTTGAGTGGGTGGGTCCCCCCGCATGGTTTAAATCCACAATTGGAACCGGTAGGTGGCGCCGGGATCGGGTCCTAGATTTTTTTTGTGATAGCAGGACAACGTCTGCCGAGGCCACTAGTAGTATATAAACCGCCTCTGCGCTCGCCCCTACAGCTGACCTTCAACTATGTCTGGGAGAGTTTTAGAACTTTTGAAACTGTCTGGCCGTTTGGGAAACATCTTTGAATAGTTGACCAAGTAACATATATAAAACTCAGATTTTATATTATGACGTAAGTAGAATTATTATTTATTAAACGTTAAAGGCGTCTGGCAGGGATTTGCTACCCTACAAAGTGTCTGGCAACGGATGGTATGATATTCTAGTAGTAACCTGTAGAACATACTAAAAAATTGCGCATTATGCTATAATGTTTTTGGGCAGCAATTATGCTCACCTTTGCTACCTGTTATCTTTCAAAGCCACCACGGTTCGAGATTAATAATATCCAAACCTTACCTGCTGTAGGATGCTTGCACAGAAACTTTTTTAACTTTTATACTATTTGGTAGGTCTGGCGATCACGGGCTCTTAGTCCAACCGTATCAACGCCGGCCACAGGGTTTTCCAACTCTACCGACCGAGATTAGCAGAACCGCACTGGGTGGAGCAGAGCTCGACGCTGGCGGTCGTGTCGGAAGGGAGGGTGTTTGGGGAGGAGGTTTGGGAGGAAGGGGAAGAAATACAAGGATTTGGAGTGGATAGGTGGGACACCACTGTCACGGAGTGAAGGGGGGAATGTGACAGTGGCCTCTCGGGGCCCCGGGGACGCATCCCCTTGTACCGCTTCCTGGATGGAGACGAGTCCAGGGCAGCACCCCCTGGGGGAACTGTTGACAAGCTACGCTATCCCCGGGTGACATAGGCTATATTATATTTACAAAAAAATAAGGGATCCTTACAAAACTCCAATAATGTAACCCAAGGTGTAAAAAAAAACCTAAAATCGCGTGCGCTGCCAAAACTATTGATGATAGAACAAAATAATGTTCAACGACTTTGCAGAACATATTATTATTTACAAAAAGTGTTGCGACAATATATGTCTAACTATTATAGTTATACCACAATAAGTGTTTATTTTAAAATTTTAATTAAAATGCCGCCGCTAGAAAAGGCTCTTTATTTGTATCTCGGTAATCATCCTTATCGAAATAAATTACTTCATATTCAAGACTGCTTCAATACCTTTATATAATTTTTTGAATTATTCAATTCGGACATCCTATTTGAAAGAAATCACGAGTTTAAAAATGTAAATATTAGAACACGCGGTCGTGACGCTTTTTCGTGAGCGAAAAATCGTAATACCCCGTCTATATAGAAGTTTCACTTTAAAAAAAATAGTCTACACAACTGCCCAGCAAAGCATAGAGGCGAGTCGAAGCTAACTTGATTTAAAGTAATACAATTAATGACATGTATTATATGACAACGTAGGTATTTGTTACTGAATTTAAATCGCTATTGAAGCGCCATGTTTTTTACTATCTTCGTCTATCCCACGGAAACGATGTCATTCATCGGGATAAAAATATCCTAAATTAATCTCTGGAACATAAGCTAGCTCTGTTTCGAGTTTCGTTTTAATCCGTTAAATAATAGTTTTCACATGCTGTTGTGGATGAAAAGTGGATGGATGCAGAAGTAGCGGAAGGCCACGACACACCTTCCATGATCAAATTGATCGTGTACTAGCTGAAGGTGATGTCAGGAGCCTTAAGAACAGACGAGCGTGCATGAAAAGAGCTATGAATGTCAAAGAAGCAAGTGAGTTGTGTAAGAATAAGCCTGAATGGCGCTCTGTTGTTCGTGCCTACCCCGCAAGGGACCTGGCGTGAAGTTATGTATGTATGTATGTATATGATGTTCCAACAGACAAACAAAAAATCTAAAAGTTGTATTTTGGAAATCTGCTAGTCCGAATTAGCCTCCCTTATGTTTTTATATTTTCAAATGCATTGTGTAAACTCATACCATTACAGATTTATTATAGTATTGTGGCGAGTGATGGTGGAACAATCTAGTGGGTTTAACAACTTTTAGAAAAAGGTAGATGACTCGGGAAAGAAAAGACAAGAACAGATACGTTTTAGAAACGGATAGACGATGAACGAAAGTTCTAGAATAGAAGGTTCGGGAAGGAAAAGATAGAGATAGATAGATGTTTAGAAAGGGATGGATAGCAAAGAAAAGAATAACAAAAAGAAGATCGAAATTATGGGTTCCAGAAGATTCCGTAAGGCGCGCCTAAAGGGTAGTTAAGTTCAATTCAAGACAGGAAACCGACAAGTGCGATACAAAAGACCTGGAAGAGAAGTTCAATAGAAGACAGTGACTAGTTTAGTGGTAAATTTAACGGGCAGTTCAGTAAAGGAAGAGTTTAGTGTGGTTTATAAGGAGATCCAGGAGTGACATACGCGCGGTATATTCGGAGATGAGCACCGCAGCAACAGGACGTGGTCTATGCAATATCGACGACCGACGGTATTGTGAGTGAAACATCTTATCGTCGGGACATTTCGTCGTTAGTTGTGCGTGTAGCGGCAACCCCGCAGAGAGAAATCACGTACGACTGTGTAAGTTAATAAAATCGTTTAGTTAAAAACTGGTGTTTTCTTCATCCTAATTGCGTACCCACGCTCGCACGTAACAGTATCAACTGTATTGTTAATTGATGGCATCATAAAATATTCTTATCTTGATTTATGTTATGCCATGTTTATACATAAACATCCATTTTATTTATTTTGCGTATAAATTAAAAAACTACTAAGCAATTTAATTATTTATTATACCAAATGCCATTGAATGTATATTTGTAAATGTGAGTTCTCAACGATTTTTCCGCCCATTGTTCTAATTGAAATGTGTGTATAATATATATCTAGGTTTAAGTTATGGTGAACAATAAAGAGTTTTCATTTATTCATTTTCGGACTGTGAAGTTAAACAATGCTGTAAACTTTTAAAAAGATACTGATATTTCTTTAGAATCATTGTGATTTGAAATTCGATGCAACGAAAAAGCGACACTAAAAAGAGGTAAAGACATAAAATTAAACCTTATTTAATTCGTAATAAAATACATTTCTCTTCATCCGTCAGTATTAATATTTAATTTAAATAAAACTTAAAATATTTCAAATGAATTTTAGCTCTATGTGCATAAACTTAAGGCAGATAATGCACTTATCAGATATTATCCTATTACACAATATATGCATTTTACGTAGATACTATCACATTTGTGGATTTGGGCTTTGACCTAGGAATTTTAATTTATTTCTAAATATGTGTTATCTATCATTTTTTTATATACATTAAAAAAAGAAAAGTTATAATAATTTTTATTAATTAGAATTTTATTGTATTGTATGTACTTAAATACGCAACAGAGAGTCACGAATATTTACATACACGTTGTCAGAGGTATACAATAGGCCATAGGGTACCTTTCATCTAAAAAATAGTACTGTTCCAGAGGCACAGATGCACATAGCCGAAAAAGGCGCTCGAACTGCGTTTTATTGACGTCATCGTTGCAACTCACTAAGAAACACATCGTCTTGAAAACGACAATTATAGCGACAATTTTAACGTTTTGCTTTCATGGTTTGTTAGTTCCACCTTCGCTAGATGGCATTACGAGTATTTATCGTTAGGTATTGTGAATTAAAGATAAATTATAACATGCCCACTTCATAATATACAATAATATACATATCATTTTTGTACAATAAATTTAAATTACTACATAAACAATGTGGAACTAAAGTTGAAAAATTCAAAGGAATGAGACTCAGGCGGTATGGGCACGTAAGGAGCAGGGATGAAAGTCACGTGACCAAAAGAATCTTAAACTTCAAGCTTGATGGATATAAATATAAATGTAGACCAAAAAAATATGGATGGATTGTGTGAAGGTTGATATGGTGATTTGTGGTGTGAATCTTTATACTTAGAGGCCAGTGAGCCGATTGAGCGCTATCTACGCACTTATGGAATTCATGGACCGGATCGGTCTTGAAAAAATCATTGTGAATATTTGATAATCGCATGCACACTCTCTTTCTTTAAATGGACGGACTTCAAACAGCTGCTATGCTGTGTCCTCTTCTATTGCATGGGATATGGTTGGTTGGGACCTCCCAGCCACACGTATTCTCTCGCAGCAATATTTCACTTTTCAAAATTCGACAACCGGAATTCGGGACTGATTTTTCGCAGGCAACCCTATACCACCGTGTTCATAATGAAATAATCTTTATTTTCATTTAATTTTAAGTCAATAATCAGACCGGTGCAAAATGCTAGCATCGATTTACCTGTTTATACCTGGCTACCCGGGAGTTGTGACCGGAAAAAAATAGGCAACCTAACGTTTGCATGTTCTATGGGCTTCATACTTTCGATTGGTATAGAATTTGTTTAATAAACAAACCGGTGAAATGTTAAAAAAAAATATTTTTTAAATTATTAATTAATTATATACTGGACTGAATTTTTTTAGGCAACCCATATGCAATTTTTTTTTTTTTCGTAAATGATGCATCTTAGTGATACAACATTAAAATTACAATCTAATCTAGGAAATAAGGCTAATGAGTATTTTAAATCTGACCTAAAATAACTAGATATAACTTAAACTAAGAATGTGTCCAATAACACGTTTCTTATTGTCTTTATTAAGGAGAAGACACTTTGTTCATGTGTTCTTTTTTAATGTTTAGCACATAGCACTACACATCGTTTACTGCCGTGGTAGTAGACATAATATATATGAGTATTTAGGAACACAGTCTGGGGCATTATCCATAGTATATCCTTTTGGAAATTTCACATATACTCGTAGGGAGCAGAAATAGAACGAGCATATCGTGTAATAGTTTGGAACAAGCGGCTAAAATGGCGAGACCACATTTTGTTTACGTTCCACTGACCACTCCAAGCCAAGGTTAATGTGTAATGTGCGTATATCAACCTTCGTTTTCTTCCTTATCACTTCGCCGTGGCTCAGTCTTAAATATCAAAACAATCCATCAAGCGCTTAAAGTCGCGGTAGCGTAATGGCTAACACACGTGTCCCTAAGTCAAAGGGCGCGGATTCGTATCCTGGCCGGAACGCATTCACCGCTTAGGCAGTTTTGTGACCTAATGTGCATATTGTTACAATTACCACGTGCCAATATCGAAGAAGGAAAACATCGTGATGAAACCTGCAGATCGAGATAACTGATGTGTCAAACCAGCCAAGCCGCCTTGGATAAGCGTGGCGGGTATACTGCTTGGTTCCTTACAGTGGGAGGCATGATCCCTGCGTGGGACATTTATGGGCTTTTATTACGTTAACGACTTTGCAACTATCACTTTACGGTCACAAACATATGGATATACATATGTATAAAGCATGTACGCAAAACAGACACATGTCTTTGTATATATAATTGGAACGTAGTTCCTTATCGCGCGGTACGAATGAGGGCTAGACGGAAAAAATTCTTACGAAAAAAGTTGTCACGACAGTTTTTGAACTTGCCAAGATAAATGCAGTTGCATAACCCTTTATGCCCACGCAGTTAGAGTTTAATTTGGAGTACATTATTTTTAAATGTCATGGGTTGCTGACGTACAGATAGCATTTGCGGACATATAGAGTCTTAATGTCATTAAAATAAGGAGCAATATCGCGAATCTGGTTTAAAGTTAAATTTGTTTCAAGAGTCGAATTGCAGGATGTGATTCGATTTTTAAATTTTAAATTTAAATTGTTTCTTATATTGAAGTAAATAGGATTCAAAATTACTCATTTACTATTTTGTTGAGTGTATACAGGTTTTTTGTAAATAATAAATATGGAACTTCGTTCCATCCGGGTGTCCCTTGACACCTCTCAAGTTTTTTTTCTGTTCGTGTGTATGTCACTGAACTCCTACTAAATAGCTGGATCCATTTTGATAAGAATTTTGTCTGTTCAAGTGGTTTCGAGAATGGTTTAGATCCACAATAAGACCAACAATGACAATATTTTGTGCTTATTTAAGTTTATCTCTCGGTGGTTTAAATTTACAATAGGACCAAAAACTACAAAATAGTAGTGAGATACAAAAGTGAGCTTACCTCTAAATTGTTTCATTACAACAATAATATATCTAATGAGAGGAGTAACATGAAGCTAGGTTGTGTACAACAACGCTTTATAATATATCACGTACATATTTGTATTTCAAGAATAATATATATATATTCAAGAATAATGTATATAAAATACATACACACATATAAAATACTAATTAAACACTAGTCAAAAACGTCGAGATGTTTGAACAAAGGAAATAAACAACTTAAATATCTCGTCATTGCTAATTGATAGGTATTGACAGGAATATAAATATTAATTAAAAAGTCATAGGCGTCTTACAAGTGTCTCGCCATTTCTTCTCTTTGAAACTGGTACATTACATTGGAAGCAGTATAGAGTATACATAGATTAGAAATTCAAAATCACTCGTAAGCATTTAAGTATGTATTTATGACTCTTGAAAATATTCTTCAACATATTTTGATTTGCATAAAAAGTGTTGAATTTGGATTATTTAAGTGTGTACAACAAAAGAATTCAATTATAATTGTTGCGGACAGAATCACCCCCCTGACCACTCCCCCTGAAATCCCGTACTCCCACGCCCCGCCTACCGCGAATATGTAGCTCGCTCGGTTAGCTGCTAAGCGTCTGGTTTTTAGTTACTTAGTGGTACCTTAGTAAGCGCGGTGCGAGCCTATTGTCAACAGTCAAGTATACGGTCAAATATTTACTCACAGTAGTCAAGTATTATACACACAAGGAAGAACAGGAAGCATTCGGAAGACCCTACAGACATTGGACTCTCAGCGCGACTTTAGTGGATCTTGTGGACCACCAGTGTGTTGTGATTAGTGCCACTCGTATTGATCGGTGTAATCGATACAATTTGTGCTATCTGTGTTCAGTAAAACAGTCGGGTTCCAGTGCTAAGTTGTGTTGATTGACCTTGAACGTGCCGTTTAGTACAGTAGTGCTGATCATACCTGTAGCACCTATAAATAAATACAGTGCATTTACTAAGGGGAGTTTCATTTTGTGTGACCCCTGCGCCGCCACACCCAACACGTACCATAATATAATATTATTATTATTTGTAAAATACTTGACTTACTAATGTTGAATTCACTACCACGCAAGGGTCGTGAAAATATTTCCGTTGACCAAAAAAAGTTGAGATGCCATTGAAAAAATGTCTGGTACACTTCATACCAATGTAGTGTTAAATATTTTATAGACATTGTAGCTAGATTATACCTATTTATATACATACATACATACATAACTTCACGCCAGGTCCCTTGCGGGGTAGGCACGAACAACAGAGCGCCATACAGGCTTATTCATACACACCTCACTTGCTTCTTTTACATTCATAGCTCTTGTCATGCACGCTCGTCTGTTCTTAAGGCTCCTGACATGACCTTCTGCTAATACACGATCAATTTGATCATGGAAGGTGTGTCGTGGCCTTCCGCGACTTCTGCATCCATCCACTTTTGCATTGTATATCTGTTTAGTCATTCTGTCATCATACATTCTTTCCACATGCCCGAACCACCGGAGCATTCCTTTCCTTACCTTCACCCCTATTTATATATATTTGTAAATTATAGCGAATGGAATTGTAACACCATTTTAGAGTTTCGTAAACAAAAACGGAGTATATAATATATATTATATATATTATATTCCATAGTATACACCAGTGCGCGTATTATGTTCATGACACACGTCAGTGTCGGACCCGTCAAAAAATCATCTGCTCTATTGGCAGAACATATTATATGAAACTATTCATATTCACCCCCATCGCTTTTTGTTGGCCGACAAGAAATCTTGGGTGTTTTGCCAGCCCTCTACGTCCGTAAAAAAATCGTGTCGGATCTCATTCGATTATCAGTAAGTATAACGCTATTCACACTAGCTGGATGTCGGACGCGTCTACCCTTTCTTTTAAGATATACAAAGATCATGTTAATATATTGTTACGAGTTTGCGGGACTCGAATTAAAATGCCGTTAGAATTATTATAGAGTTTATTAGTACTATACAAACACATATAACACAGGTACAAATATAACCGAACGCAACAAATCCAAACGTAATGCAGAAGGTCGTAATTCAATAAAAAGCGCAAAGTTCGTCACTATTAGATTCCCGAATGCACACACGTCACGCCTAGATCGTAGTTGTAGCTCAACTGACCCACTCTCTCAATCAGGCTATCGTTTCATACTTCACAAATGCAAAATGTGCCCGCCCGACAAGATCGAAACAGTTTCCTAGAAACTTGAAATCGTAATCCGCAACACATGGCTAATGATGCTAATGAGCGAGTACAATAGAACAATAGGCTGTTCGCCACAATAACTACAAACATATGCCAATAAATATGTGAACAAAAGAAGACGATCAAAAAAGTATTACAATTAGTTCAAATGCCGACAGGTAAAAAAATGTGCTTTTACAGATTTGTACGTACAATTTGTCTTTGGCCTCCGCCTATGTTGTAACAATATATTCGTGCGGGAAGGGAAAAATAATACAATTTCCTGTGGATGTGGGTGGGAGAGAGCAGCAACGCATTTGTAGTACCTTCGGAAATGTCCATAGGCGATGCTAACAACTTTCCATCAGGTGGATCGTCTGCTTGTATGCTGAACTCATGCCATAAATAAACATAAAATATTCGTTTGCTATAATCGTGTAGTCTAATCTAGTAATAGTAGTTAAACCAGTTGCAATATCAATTAGCTAAATCTACCAGTTTTTGGTCATATCTCGGTGATATTGCATTCTGTGCACCACAATTCCGGTGTTTCGTGTCACATGTTTGATTTATACTGGGACATTCGCGTAGTGCAGTGCAAATTATTGTCGCTAGACACTTGTATCTGAAAAGATATCTAGATTTTATAGATATGTGTTAAATAATTATGAGAAAGCACCGTTCTTTGCAATTTTACAACAACATTGTGTATTATTATACTAGCTGTGCCCGCGACGTTGTTCGCATGTAATTAGTTTTCAAAACCCCGGACTTTGAAACATTATTCATTTTTGCTCCGCTCCTATTGGTCTTAGCGTGATGATGTATAACCCATAGCCTTCCTCTATAAATGTACTATCCAACACTGAAAGAATTTTTCAAATCGGACCAGTGGTTCCTGAGATTAGCGCGTTCAAACAAACAAACAAACTCTTCAGCTTTATAATATTAGTAGATATAGATTTAGGTACATTTGTTGGCTACCTAAATTTATGGCACCTAATATATATTGTTACATACCGACAAAGAAACGAGCACCTGGTTTATTACCCTTCCCGCATCCTGAGTTCTTTTGTTTACTTCGTATTTAAAATTTGCAATTAGACAATAACCTATTGTTATTGTTTTCGACTTTGTTGGCCGTTCTCAGGAATAATCCACCAGGTGTCCAGATTACTGTTTCTCGGAAACCCTGCGCACGCGGTCGATTTTTTGTACTGTATAGTTAGTATGAAACAATGCCCGAACGGAGGGGTGGGACAGTCAAGCGACGATTACGATACTAGCAAGACGTGTGTAGTACATTCGATGAGCGATATAGTGACGGACTTTGTGCGTGTTACTGAATCGTGCAGGTTTTACTAGTAGTGTCTAGTTATATTTGTACCTATGTTTTACGTGTTTATATAGTTCTAATAAATTCTATAGTAACTCCAACAGCATTTTAATTCGAGTCCTGCGTAACTCGTAACACTATTTATAGGAGATATTATGAAGCTACAGATATAGTTAGTTAGTTAGTTACTCATATAATAATGTCATAATTTAATAGATTACATTAGGTACCACGAAACAATAGGCATTAAACGAAAACCAGTAATTTAGATTGAATTATTTGATTTATAATATGTTGATGAATGTGGACTAAATGAATTATATTTATACTAGCTGTACCCGGCAGACGTTGTCCTGCCTTTAAAAAGTAAAAATCTAGAACCCGATTCCAGCGTCATCTACCGGGACAAAATGTTAATCTAAACTATTCTCAAATCCACTTGAACAAACAAAAAATTTCATCAAAATCAGGCCCAGCGTTTAAGAGTATCGCGGCGCCACCTACTGGGTCCAATTGTTTATTTAATCCATTCCGCGACAAACTTCAACACATACAACAACAAAAAGAACACCTAAATTCTGTTACCCGATTGCAGCGACATCTACCTGGTTCAAATTAAAATATAAATAATCCCAGTAGAAAATTATAAAAATAGTAATATCGCTTTTAAAAAATAGGGGTTGATCGTAGAGGGTTGAAAATTTAGGGTTGTGTGTATTTTTTAATGGTGTATCATAAAAAAAATATCCAAAAATTAAAAAAAAACAATTAGGGGTGGACTACCCTTAAGATTTAGGGGGATGAAAAATAGATGTTATCCGATTCTCAGACCTACCGATATGCACACAAAATTTCATGAGAATCGGTCAAACCGTTTCGGAGGAGTATGGAAACGAACATTGTGACACGAGAATTTTATATATAAGATTAATAAAAGTTAGAGAAGAATTAATTATCTGTGAGTATATTCGCTGAATTTTTAGTTCTACCACGTGTGAAGTGCACACACACGCATTTTTTTTTTATAAACCTACCAAACAGAAAATTTATCGTTCACTAAGAGAATATCGATATTTATACCAAATCAACTAATTAACGCTTCAGGACGTTACTAAGTGACCAATGATCGACCTGTCGAAAGTAAAACAAACGCTTGGAGTAAGTATAAATTACTATAAACATTACGATATCCTAAGACAACAAAATAAATGTAGACACACCATACAATTCATACATTAAGCGTTATCAGTTCCTGCCACTCACACGTTTTAAACAATAGTTTGAATCCCATTGTTCGATAGATTTACTGAGTGGTTGCTTTTGACGTTTCAGAAACATGATTCAATGAGTTATTATTTTATGATATCTAACTTTCTGGTTTATATAAAAACTAGTCCTGCTCTGAAAAAATTAAAATCTAAACTCCGATCCCAGCGCTACCTACTGGTTCTAATTGTTAATCTAAAACTATGACGGCTAGCGACGGTTGCAATTCAGCAAAATTTTTAATGTGTTGTTGTAAATGTAACCTTCCGAGTCGAATCGTACGTACAAGTAAATTAAAGACAGTTAATATAATTATAATAATATAATTTAATTATTTATTAAGCTATTGCATAGCTTTTATCGCGGGCTTTGAGCGCGGCGACCGAATCAAGAAATTCCGTAACGAAAATAAAACCTAACACTCCCTACTCCGCCTACCATGTAGCTCGGCCGAGCGTTCGCTTAACGTGTATGTATATGGTATGGACTATACGAAGCTCCCACGGATCGAGACGAGCTGCTCCGAAATCGGACGAATACGTAAGCAGCTGTTTGTGAGAAAGTATATAGGTGTATAGGTATCTATCATATCTTTATAATGCCACACTCACTGCATGTGCGCCCCGTAAGTATACATGTAGGTATATAATTATGTATACATAGGTGATTTCTTTTCTTATCGGTCACCACGCTCAAAAAGTGTAACTTGAATTAATATCAAAGAAAAAACTTGAATTAACATCAAAGGAAAAAACTTACTGCATAAATAAAAAGTAAATAAATAATTATAATTGCATAAGTTGATAAAAAATGCTATGCAAAAGCTTTTTTCATTTAATCTCCATCTGTCCCACACGTCTAATTGGAGTCAGAATAGAATTGTTCATACCATCGCAGCAAACCAAGTGGCATTACATATAAAATTAGTTACCCTAGACCTCAAAACGAACAATTGGGAGCAACGCAAACAAACAAAAGATTCTCGTCGTTCTCAAGTTAGGGACCATCCACAAATTACATTACACGATTTTCATGATGTTTCGACTCCTCCCTATCCTTGTCACACTTGGTCACAATCGTGAGACTCCTCTCTCCCTAGTGTGACATTGCAAATTTTGAAATATTACGTTATTGTTGTTTGTTTTTTTTAAAGTAAAACAGCAGTTCCGTAATTAGTTATATTTCTATTTAAATTATTTTTTAATAATTTAAACACTATGCTCATACAGACAGAGTTGAAAATATTATGAAGTTTTTCGTTAGTAGTTAAAATGCCATGTTTTAAAGCTGAAACAGATTTTGAAATGTTTTTGTCACACTTTCTTTCACTTCTTCTTCATGTGAACTGTGCACACATACAATTTTATATCATTTACCTTCTTTTTCCAAAAAAAAGGTCGACATCAAACAAATTTGTTTTACTAAATAGCTATAGTAACCTAAAAACTTTACAAAACCGTATTACATCTTGCAAAGCTTATGAAACATCGCTTATAAGGCATGTGTTTGACAGAAACTAACGTGAGTTAACGTACTGAGCTTTAAAAATGTAACTCTGTTTCTCAATGTAATCTGCAGTTAAACGAAACAACTCTTTGAATAATGTACGTTTTTGTTTATTTGAGTGTAGTTAGAAACATTTTTCTTTATTTAGTTAATATTGAATATATATTTTTAAAGAAACTAGTTTAAAGTCGCGTTGACAAATAAAATCGAAATTACATGGTATTACTTCTGTTTTTCAACTTTGATAGAAATGGGACCATAAATATCGTAAGAAATAAACGAAATTTATTGTGATATTTTTAATAAGTGAAGTTTATATTTTTTTTATAAATTTACCTATTTAATAAAATACATACGTTTTTTTAAGATTTCTTTATGTCAAGATAAAGTTACATAATTCTCGCGAAAACTTTTATATTGTTACGAATTTATGGGATGTAAACTCAAAATGCCGTTGGAATTATCACAAAGTTTATTAGAAGTACACACACTTAATTCACAGTTCTTACAAGTACAACCGAATACAACAAAAGCAAATTAAAACCGAAAATCGTAGTCACATAAATGGCGCAAAGTCCGTCCTTACAAGATAATCGCTCCGAAAGGACACTAAGTAACACTTCGTTCATAGTCAGAACATGAATAACTTTTTCCGCGATTAACCGACCCCCATTTGCAAATAGACGCGACCTCCTAGCAACATGCCCACCATTTCTTTTAATTATTTATTAACAAGCTTTATGGGTTCCATGAACTTGCATTCAATACAAACAGAGGAAAGAAGATTTTATGACATCTTATTCAAATTCAAAAGTTTTTATTCAAAATAAGTTCCGCTAGAGAACACTTTTTGAAGATCACACATATTGTTGCGGACAGAATAACCCCCCTGACCTCTCCCCCGTAAATCCCGTACTCACAAGCCCCGCCTACCGCGGAAACGTAGCTCGCTCCGTTAGCTGCTAAGCGTCTGCATTTTTGTAGTACTTTGGTAAGCGCGGAGCGAGCCTACGGCAATAGACAGGTCGTTGAGCATGAGGCCCCATATCGAACACGCCATTAACCAGACACGTGCTGCAAGAGCCCTGCTCCGACCTGTCCTGTCATCTAAACTGCCTCTGAGGACGAAGATCGCGGTCTACAAGACCTATCTCCGCTCGAGGCTGACCTACGCTGCCCCAGCATGTTATGCGCTATGTTCGGCCACCACGAAGAAGCAGCTACAAATTCAACAAAATATCGCCTTGCGTATATGCACGGGCGCGGGTCGGTATGTCCGTAACGATGTCATCGCCCGCGACCTTGGAGTAGTCAGTGTGGGTGACTTTGTGGCGATGTCGGCGCGTCGTATGTTTGACTGCGCCGACAACGGCAGCCACACTCATCTGCACGGGTTTGCCCCGCTGCACGCAAGACCACCGGACCATGAAATACGAGGCCCATGAAAACCGACCCCCCGTGACCTTATACGCCCGGATACGTCGCGAACATCCACAATGCCGCAGAAAGGCCACCAGACGCCTCATATGGCCACCCAAAGCCCGCGATGGCCATCGGACGCCAAGATTGGCCCACTAAGCCACTGAAGGAGCCAACGCGAAGCCCGCGAAGGCCAACGGAAGCCGCTGAAAGGCCATGCGAGCTGCCGATCCCCACGGCGGCTCCAAAAACCACATTACCGCAGGGTAGTTACCCTGTGAGCGAATGCTGGGGTAAAGAGCCTAGGCTCGACACCCCCCACCGCTTTGCCACCCCAATCCTACAGTGTAGGCGAAGTCGAAGAACTGGAGAGAGCCTACGGCAACCTTGTTTTCAACCTTGTTTTCAAACCTTGTTTCCTTCGGTTTAATATACACACACAAAGAAAAGTAACACACAAGGAAGACTAAGAAGACCAGGAAGATCAAGGAGCATTCGGAAGACTCTACAGTCAATGGACTCTCAGCGTGACTACGTGGATCTTGTGGACCACCAGTGCATTGTGATTAGTGCCGCTCGTATTAATCGGTGTAATCGATATAATTAGTGCTATCTACGTTCAGTGTAACGTCCGGGGCTAGTGCTAAGTTGTGTCGGTTAAACTCGAACGTGCCGTTTGATACAGTTGTGCCTGATCGCACCTGTTGCTGTTGTAGCGCATATAAATAAATACAGTAAACTTGCTAAGCGGTGTTTCATTTAGGGCGACCCCTGCCCCCACACCCGACACATTTTTTTTTTTACTTCCTTTTCTATGTACACCACTTCAAAAGGTGTTGTTGCTGTTAAGGGGAAGCGGCAAGAAACTACACGTCTAGCTAAAAATTGTTATTCCATTTATATCTCAAGTTCTTTTTTTTTATAAGTTTTGTATAGAAGTATGTTCTGTAACATACTTCTAAGTTAATTCTGTAATTACTTTTCGAAGAATTAATGGAGTTGTAGCAAACATTGCATACTCAATGAGAAAGAGACACAATAAAAGGCAAACGGTGGCGTGTACAACGAGATTAACGCGAACAATAGATAAATCAAATTTAAATAGCTTAGGATAGCTTATCTGTCAAAAAGAAAGACAGTGTGAACAGCATAAATAGGTTATTGCAGTTAAACAGTAAATATGGATGTAAATTCATCCTATGTGCCCTGCCTTATGCATGTAATCTAACAAAACAGGCACATATATGACTTAAATTTATTAATTTATAATTTGACCCATCGTCATAGTGACATTATTTTTTATTTTGACCTAAATAAATTTAATAATAGTAAATTTAGGCTAAACAAAGATACTATGTATCTGCCTTTTAAGTTACGAAGACGTATAGCTACTTTGTTAGCATTTAATATACAAAATCATGACAAAGTTATGTATGATATAACTGATAAATATGACATATATTTTAATAATAACATTAATGTGTTTAATATTAACTCTACTGCAAGTCCTAGAACTAAACTGCTAGATATGACCAACGCTAAACCTACTTCTAATTTAAATATAGTTCACCAAAATATACAGGGTTTAGCAGGTGAAGATTTAGAAATTGAACTCTTTTTAAAAGAACATAAGGTTCATGTCCTATGTATTACAGAACATTGGCTTAAAACTTTTGAAGTCATAAACTTCATAGAGAATTATACAGTGATAAGTGCATTTGTAAGGAAGTCCGCTATACATAGCGGATCACTTATCTTTGTAGCAAATGATGTAAAATGTAAAGAGCGTAGAGACATTATGTCCCTTTCTGTTGAACGGACTGTGGAGGTTTCCTGTATTGAGCTTGAGCGCTATGTAATTGTATGCATCTACAGACCCCCCACAGGAGATTATAATGTATTTGAAAGTACAATGGAGGACTTATTAAGAAAGTGGGGATTTTATTGTTAATTTGTTGGAAATGTCATCAACTCGTTCCAAGATCATTAATCTTTTCAAATCATTCAATCTTATACATGTCTTTAATGAATCTACGCGTATAACTGCTAATTCAGCAACCTGTTTGGACAATATATTTTGTAGTTGCGAAATAATCGACAAATCAGTCATAGATGTACTACGGTCGGATCACTGTGGCCAGTTTATATCAATACCTTTTGATAGTATTAAAATCAATTCTAAAATAACCTGTAGGCCAGTGAATAATTATCGCTTAAGGACCTTTAAAGATAATTTATCCAAAACAATTCCTACTTTGGATCTCAGCAGTGAAGATCCAAACAACTTGTATAGTAATTTCTTCGACATTATACAAGCTGAATTTGAAAACACATTTAAAACCAAAATAATCAACAAAAGTAATAAACTTAAGTTTAGTGATTGGGCTACGTAAGTTATATATAAAAGTCGAATCAAACTGTATGAATACAGTGAAAAACAATTTAATCAAAATCCAGACTTTCTTCACTATATTAAAAAGTACTCTAAGACCTTTAAAAGAGTGTGCATCGCTGCCAAATCTCTATATTATAGTAACAGAATTAAAAAATCGTCAAATATCACTAAGACAACTTGGAGTGTCATAAATGATGCTTCCGGCAAGAGTTCACGTCGAGATGATGCAATTAAACTTGTAATCAACAATAACACCATTAGAAATAACTTTGAAATTGCACAAACATTTAATGAATACTTTAGGGATATACCAACTTTAATAACTAGCTCTTTGTCATCATCACCACTGGAAGCTGAGCTGCTAACGACACAGTGCGTTGATCGATGTAATATCTCACTCAAATTTAATCATATAGATACAGATGATATTGTAAAAACGTTTAAATCGTTAAATATTAAAAACACAGCTGACTTTTGGGGTATATCCTTAAAAGTATTAAGTGAATTAATATGCACTATTGCGCTACCACTAGTACAAATATTTAGTCGATGTGTAGATAAAGGAGTATTTCCTGACTTAATGAAACTTAGCAAAGTTATTCCTATATTTAAAAGTGGAAACAAAAACGACCCCTCCAACTTTAGGCCAATTTCTATTTTACCAACCTTAAGCAAGGTTTCGAAAAAATAATTTTAAATCAACTGCTCACACATTTTAATATTAATAAATTAATTCATACTAAACAGTTCGGGTTCACCAAAGGTCGTTCCACTACCGATGCAGGTGTTGAGCTTCTAAAACACATTTATGGTGCTTGGGAAGGGTCACAGAATGCCATTGGTGTATTCTGTGACCTGTCCAAGGCATTCGGTTGCGTTGAACATGTGACCCTCCTAAAAAAGCTCAATTATTACGGTATTTATGGCGATTCTCTCAATCTTCTGTCATCCTACTTAAATAATAGATCCCAAAGCGTTGAAATTAACAATATGAAATCTCGTGAGACTGGCATATCTATGGGTGTGCCCCAGGGCTCTATTCTAGGTCCCTTCTTGTTTTTGACATATATATTAATGATTAGCCATATTTTATTAATGATATGTGTGAGGTAGTGTTGTTTGCTGAGGACACGTCACTTATATTTAAAGTTGACAGAAATAAACAGAACTTTGATGACGTAAACAACGCCTTAACCCAAATATCTAAGTGGTTTACCGTAAATAACTTATCACTCAATCAGAATAAAACTAAGTGTGTTAAGTTTGTTATGCCCAATGTAAAAGAATACGATGTTAATATTTCTCTTAACGACACTAGACTTAACCTAGTAGATTCTACTGTATTCTTAGGCATTAACCTAGATCAGAAACTCCAGTGGGGCGCTCATATATCTAGTCTCTCAGGAAAGCTTAGTTCTGCTGCATATGCGGTCAGAAGAGTTAGGCAGTTCACTGATGAAGAGACTGCTAGACTAGTTTATTTTAGTTATTTTCATAGTGTCATGTCCTATGGTATTTTACTTTGGGGCAACGCTGTTAACTTAGAGACTATATTTGTTTTACAAAAAAGAGCCGTAAGGTCAATTTACAACCTTGGCTCTCGGGTGTCTCTTAGGGAACGCTTTAAGGAAATCGGTATTATGACGGTCGCCTGCCAATATATTATCAATAATATAATTTATATTCGTAATAATTTGAGTGCCTACAAGCAGTATAAGGATGTTCACGATTTCAACACCAGGCATTGTAATAAACTGATATTGCCATCTTTTATATTACAAAAAGTATTGTCGTCTTTCTTGGGGGTTAGTATACGCTTCTTCAATAAGATTCCGAGTGAAATGTTAGATCTGCCCTTCACTAAATTCAAAATCAAATTTAAAAGTACCTATCTTGCTTAAAAAGGGATACTACACTATTGAAGAATATTTAAATGACAAAACTTCATTTACATAACAGCTCGCTCCAACCTCTTATACTGTGTTTTGTACGAGTATAACGTTTTTATCTTGCCGTACTTGTAAGGAATATATGTAGCAAAAAAAATTTAGTACGTTATGTCTTTATATTTATAACTATAATTATTTTCTATCCTTTTATTGCGCTCTGTCTTATTGAATATGCACTGTTTGCTACAACTCCATTATTCCTTCAAAAGTCATTCTGTAACATAATTCTGTACAAAATCTTAAAAAAAGTACTTAAATATAAATAGAACAAATATAAAGAAAAACAATTTTTAGCTAGACGTGTTGCTGGAGAGTTTCTTGCCGCTTCTTCTCCTTAACAGCAATAACACGTTGCGAAGCGGTGTACATAAACTAGGAAGTAAAATTAAATTTTAACCTGTATGTATGTATGACCTTCAAAAAGTGTTCTCCAGTGGAACTTATTTTGAATAAAAACTTTTGAATTTGAATTTGAAAAAATTGAATAAAGGGTAATAAAGCACCTGCAAAGGATTACTATCGGCTAGCAACAATATCATATAAATTGTGTAATGTAATTAATTGATGGGTTTGATGTCATTATTTTTAGAGCTTTAAATAAAAGCTTGTTTTTAAAAATCTTTTTTTTATTAAATTAAAAAATATGTTTGTCCTAAAAATATGAATGAAAATGCTTTGTGAATAAAGATATACAGATTTTAATTTCCCATACGAAGCCTCAATAGTTGAGACACATCGGTGCTTAATGGAAAAACAGATTGTTCTACTAAACCAACTAAAACAATCTAATCGCCGGGTATATTTCTTTTATTTCGAGATTTCTTCCAGAACTTCTTTACTCGGTTTAATTTAAAAAGTTGGATTGATGCCCCCGGCCCAAAGCTATGTAACCATTCTTGTTTTTCAATGTTCCCTGTGAATATTTTTTGTTCAACAGAATGTTTAAATGAATCCTGTTAGTGGGAGATTCTTTTTATGTGAGAATATTTGTGTTATGTAAAATTGTTATGTTAAACTAGCTAAGATAGGCCATACTACACGACGCAGTTTTTTATATATCTATATATATGTATAAAAGAAAGTCGTGTTAGTTACACTATTTATAAGTCAAGAACGGCTGTACCGATTTGGCTGAAAATTGGTGGGTACCTCCCCACCTTAGATCTAGGCGACTGATATAGGATACTTTTTATACCGTTACAATCGGTATGTGGCGCTGAGATCGGGTTCTAGAATTCTCCTAATCACCTGGACAGATTTTGGTGATTTTGTTTTTGTGTGTTTGAGTGGGTTCCCGGATGGTTTAGATTCGCAATTAGAACCGGTAGGTGGCGCTGAGATCGGGTTCTAGAATCCGATAATCACCTGGACCGATTTTGGTGATTTTGTGTTTGTGTTTGAGTGGGTTCCCGGATGGTTTAAATCAACAATTGGAACCGGTAGGTGGCGCTGGGATCGGATCCTAGATTTTTATTTTTTCAGAGCAGCACGTCTGCCGGGGCCGCTAGTTATAGATATATTAATTAGATTATTAAAGAAGCTCCAATCCATTAAAGCTTATAGCAACGCCAACTTTTGGAGGATTTTTCCGTAATGATTTTTCGGGCGCTAGCGGTATTCCATAAACGTGGTCATTTTCCAGATGCAGTATTATTTTATTGTAAATTAAATAAATTAGTATAAAAAAAAAAAAATTATTAACCTCTCTTTTATAAAGATGTAGATATTTTTTATCCTCTTTTGATAAACATTGAAGAAGTAAAATGTTTTAATGTCAATAATCTGTAAGTGATTTGATGAATTTATTCATAATTTTATATAAATATAGAAAAATTAAAAAAACCACGTTACGTGTCATACAGTGAAAATTTGTGAAAGAAATTTGCGTTTGCACCAGACTTTCAACCTTTGCAGTAACAGGAGCCTTAATTACCTCTCCAGTTTTACGTAAACAAAGTACTTATATATGAAACTAAATGAAATGAAAATTTATTGACATAATTATAATCATTACAGGGTATGTATAATAGCACTAAAATACAAAAAGGCGTTCCAAAGGAAACAGTTTCCTGCGCTAGATCTCCTCAGAGCCTGTGTAGTAACAATAATTTGATTCGCTTCGATCATATAGTTCTCATAATTCATTATAGCTGACCCATGCCCACATCGCTAGACGTCATTAAAAAATAATATTATTAATAACACTCAAATATGGCCTATGATCACTTGGGAAAAATGTAGCTTTGTACTGGGGAAATAATTTAAAAAAAATCAGTTCAGTAGTCCAAGAGATTGTTTCTTACAAACAACAAATTCAGCAACTTTACCTCCTTATAATCATTGGTGACAGTTGCTTCTTTCAAAATAAAACTCGATGTGGACTAGACTGTAACACTTATTATAGGCGTTATTTCTAATTATAATTAAACTATACATGGAAGATATAAATACAGAGAGTGTGTATTGATGCTATTGTGTGTGAGCAATGTGAAGCGAATGAGCAAGTGAGTACCTCCGGCCTCCAAGGCCGCTTCTTTATCCCACGCTCCGTTCGACGCGTAGCTGCTAATTGTGCGAGCTATGGGCGTCGGCGGTATGCGAGGCGCGGAGAGGTGTGAGCTGACGTGCGGGTCAGAGGTTTGCTCTCTATCCGCAACAGTAATATTAGTATAGATATAGATGCAACGTCCAACAACATCGTCAACAGTTTGGTCAATATAATAATGTATTCTACAACTAGATTAAGAGTGAAAAGTTAGTGTTTGTGTGTGTTATGTTCGTATATCCATGAGAGTGCTTACGTGCTTGTTGTGAATTTGGAAGCGATTATATACGCTAGCCATTTATATATATTACGTGATAGAGCCTTGCTGGAATCTTTATTACATCCCTTATGACTGGCTCGATCAGTGTGTTATCACGCTCTCACAGAACATGGACGAAAAATTGTTAGCCTTGAAGTGATCGTGTTGCATACGATAGACTTTCAGTGGCCTACTTCCTATACCCTCTTACTATCATATTTCCTTCTCCTCCCTCTATCTCATTCTTTCTATCACCATTCCATCTATTCTATCCTATTCACGAGGCTGGCTATGCGTTGTCATCGCTCCTGCTGTTGCAATCGTCCTTAGGCGATGATAACCAGTTTCTATCAAGTGCACCTCAGTTCGTGTGTCAGCTACAGGCAATAAAATAGCGAATTAAATAATACAATTTTAGTTTAATAAAAAACTATTGGCTAATCCATAGAACCTTCCCAGTAGTCTACAACAAATTTTAAGATATATGAGGTGGCAAAAGTCATACTCAGTTGTCATAGTAATTAATGTTTCGAAAAGTTCAAACAAGTTAGCCTCATGTCAGAAATACAGATTCTGTGACAATTATTCTGTAGTGTTGAGGTATTACTAAGACTGAAAGTATCGATACTTTTAGCCAAAAAGCGTTCGATATTAGAATTGAAAATAAATGAAATCTCCGTTCAAAAATCGCAACCATTTTTTGATGTCACTGGGTATGTGGAATGTGGTGCTCCCGGGGGCCGGTTCTGAAAACACTTTCACGAAGGAAGGAGTTGCCGGCCTATACAATAAATCTACGAGAGGCTCTCCGCGTCTTTGTGAGACGCCGAGGATCTGTCTTAGGCAACTCGCTGCGACACTGCGACGCATCCCGTCAAATTTCGGTGCGTTTGAGTCCCAGTGGCACCCCTTTTTGACGGTTTGCATCGATGCATCACGGCAAGCATAGCATATATTGCGGAGGGAAGCGAGATGGTTAAATGGGTAATGTAGCGGTCAGTGATTGCAATTTTTTCCAACATCAAAACTTATGTGTAACATCGACTTTGGGAAGTCTATACCCCTCAGAGATCTCCTCCGGGTTCCGACGATATGCGCAAGTGCAATTCCAAATCTTGTTCTAAAATGTGTGTTAGATTATATTTAGTATTTCTTTTAAGTTCATATATAGCCAGTGATAGTTACCCGAGTGTTTAGACCCGGGTAATAATTTTTGCCTGGGGTTACGAGTTCTTATTTAATAAATAAAAAAAACTCTCTACTCGCCGTCTACGATAGGGTCCGTAGTCCGCTCGCTCACCCTCATCTCTCTGCCTTTCAGCCGCCGCCTTCAACAACACCATTTTCTCACAGAAAGAGGCCTCCACTTGTCATCTTGACCAATGACGGCAGTCGACATGTAAGGACCATGCAGGATATTCCCCAGCGTGTGGCGCGATATGTCTTCCAGCGCGCTACATTCGTAGCAGTCTGGCATCGGGTCCCGCCCCACAATTTGATACCTATTCTAAACGCCAGGTTCCCTCATTTTCGAAGGACAAATAACAACCCGAATCAAATACTTTACAACAATATTAAAATTGAGTGTATGCCCAATTAACTAATAGTTAATCTACAACAAATTTTAAAATAGGGTACATATAAAAGAGCGAGTATCAAATCATTTTGTGATCATTATACTTGTAAGATAACATGATTTTAATCTTTTTAATTACTGTTTAAACGTTACATACGTTATTTGACTCGTTGATTTGATGTCACGCACCTACAAAATCCGTGCGACTTCGGAGTTTTGTATGATGTTAAAAGTATATCAGTAACTGATTTAAATGTCAGCTACTTTATTTAAAAAAACTTATGTTAATGTTGCATTAAACGTGTGTATGGAAATAATTTATTAAAAAAGAACGAATTTATTCATTATTTATTTATTTTATATGTTTTTTCACAACCATTGTTTTTATTTAATGAAACATTAGTATCGTTGTGATTTGAAACTCGATGAAACGAAAAAGCAACACTAAAAAGAGATAAACACTTAAATCTATAGGACTAAGCAGCGAGGTAATGAGATAGAATACATTATATTTAATAATTTAAACACTACGCTCATATATATAGTTGGAAATGTTTTGAAGTTTACCGTTAATACTTCAAATGTCGTGTTTTAAAGCTTAAATATATTATAACGATATAAAATATGAAATGTGCTGACAGGAAGTTGGAATGCCTCCCACCCCTCGTTACACTTTGTTTCACTGCTACTGCGTTGGAACTGCACACACTCAAACAATCATTTTTTCTTCTTTTAGTATGCTGTTAAGCTAAGTTAAGTTTACTTTTATGTTGTGGGAAATGTACGTAAGTAATGACTAGAAAATGAAACTTACCGTCCTAGGAATCTCACCCGGGATTTCTGCGGTCCAGTAAGCTACGCTGGCAAATAGTAAAAATGAAGCTAGGAAACTCGACTGACGTTACAAATCTGTAGGTATCGATATGTTGTATCGACCGTCCCTAGCAGGGATCGATTCGAATTAAAGGTCCGTCTGGTTCGGAAGTAATCAGCTCCCGTCGGCCGCTGACACGACCCTTTTACGCTGAAATGGGTGGCTGCGTGATGATTGAGCGCTCACACTACCGAATGTTATATCTAGAGGCTAGATTCCAACGTATTTTCTACCTACTAGCCCAAGGTCGTATTACTATTCAAATAATACAATTAAATGAAAGAAAATAACAAAACAGACCTAGCAGTTTCTGATTAAAATTAAATAAAACGCCTCAGTAGTTTCTGATAAAAAATGGAACAGACCCTGTACAGTTTGTACACTTGTTCTTGCTTGTAGTGGTGGATGGATGCTGGCAGTTGTTGGTGGAGCGCTGGTGCTTTCTTGTAGTAGGGTGAAGAAAATACACCTTGTCGCTTTCAGGGATTTATTCTCGTAGTAGTTTAGCTTGGATGCTGATTCCTGGTCGCAGCTCAATAGCGACTTATTAGCGACTTCGTAGCGACTATTTGTGAGCGTTATTTATAGTGATTTTATTATATTAAAGTAGCCTCAAGTAGGCCGCAGCGTCAGCAAAATGCTGTACGTTGAACCGTACAGACCCAGTAGTTTCTGATAAAATTTAAATTAAACTTTCTTTCTTTTTTCTGGGAGAAATTAAATTAAACGGACCTAGAAGATTGTGAGAAAAAAATAATGAAATAGACCCAATACTTTCTGAGATAAATTAAATAAAATAGACCCAGTAACTTCTAATAAAAATTAAATGAAACACAACCAATAGTTTTTGAGATAATTTAAATGAAAGTGATATAATTATTTG
The DNA here is from genome assembly GCA_949752895.1 of Dendrolimus pini. Classification (NCBI taxonomy): domain Eukaryota; kingdom Metazoa; phylum Arthropoda; class Insecta; order Lepidoptera; family Lasiocampidae; genus Dendrolimus; species Dendrolimus pini. The sequence goes on along the minus strand of OX457149.1, from coordinate 5,913,191 downwards.
TCAAATAAAATACATACTTACATACATATTGTAGTGGATGCACTTAACACGTTTAGTCGTGGATAATTTTATATTATATTTGCTTGAAATGTACCACGATCCTGGTTACCACACGCTCAGGCTTTCAACTCAATGATTTGCTTACATTTATAGTATTTCAATTTATTTTTATTGAAAGCTTTTGTAATAAATAAAACTTGTATTTTAACCTAATTCTCATTCGTAAACAAAAGCCGGCAGCCGTTCAAGGTCAGCCTTTTGGCATTTGATTTTTGACGTTTGACAAGTGCTATCGTATAAAATACATAGCAACAACATTCTTTTAATCTACAGTATGTTTTCCATTCATGTTAAAATCATACTTTCTAATCATAAAACAAATTACATATAAATATCTATTTCAATTTCCTTATTTATTTAATTTAATTTAATTTATCAACTACATAATATTCTATTTTGTTTCTCAATGCCTATATGCCTATGTTAGCCAGGTCGTAAGGATTTGACCAACCAATGAGAGACGAGTATAAAAGTCGCTCTCATTGGTGGGAATTCAAAAATGAAAGGAGACACCGTTTTTGAATTGAGTTAGGAAGAGACCATTTTGTACGACATAAAGATACTTACAAAAAAGTGAAAATAAAAGGCCAGTTTAAGATTGAAGTTATATTTATTCAAGAACCTTACATCACAACAATAATATCATAGCACACACTTCAATATTGTTACGAGCTACATAGGACTCGAATTAAAATGCCGTTGGAATTACTATAGATTTATTAGAACTGTACAAACACGTATAAAACAGGTACAAATATAACTCGACACAGCCAGTACAACCTGCACGATTCAATAACACGCGCAAAGTCCGTCACTATATTGCTCATCGAATCTACGTCTTGTTAGTATCGTAATCGTCGCATGACTGCCCCAACCCTCCGTCCGAGCATTGTTTTATACTAACTATACAGTACAAAAAATCAACCGCGTGGTTTCCGAAAAACAGTAATTTGCACACCTAGCTAATTATTCCTGCGCACGGCCTACAAAGCCGAAAACAACAACAATAGGCTATTTTCTAATTGCAAATTTTAAATACGACGTAAACAAAAGAACTACTAATGCAGGGCAATAAACCAGGTGCGCGTCTCTTTATCGCTATGTAACAATATTACTAGGCCTGTTTTCCATGGGACAGGCAGAGACTATAGATCTCCACTTGCGACGATCCTGGCAAACAACTTTCACTTCATCTATTTTCATTAACTTCTTCAAACATGCACGTCGTTTATTTGAGATGCTATTTACCTAACCTCCTTTTACAATTCTGCTATTTGACCATGATGTGTACATCGCGGTCTACTGTTACCAACTCTACCATTCACAATACTTTTATACACTTGTTTTATTAAGGATTCTATTTTCATCTATCCTCTTTACACGCCCAAAACACCTTTACAGTCCTGTTTCAACTTTTGTTATTACATTTTACTTCAATCCACAACGTTCCCTCATTACACTATTCCGAATCATATCATTCATGCTTACCTCACATATACTTCTCAAAGCTCTCAACTGCGTTTATCCTACTTTCATGCGTCTTCTGCCACACCCAACTTTCACTGCCTTACATTAGTGTTGGCACCAACACCCCTTGATGGAGGAGACAAGCGTGTCTTTACAGACAATTTATGGATTTTAATAAAATAATTAAAAAGGTGAATTAATATTTTCTTAAGGTTTCACGACTAGTAAACATAATATAACTACGTTTTAATGTAAATTAGATAAGGCTCCCATAGAGTAAATAATAACCATAAACTAAATAAAACTAACAATACTCATTGACACTTGATATCAGTGGCCGAAACGTCGGAATAATAAAAATCAAATAATTACCGCCCTTAAAACTGTTAAAACCTAGTTTAAAGATGAAAAGTAAATCAAACCCAGTAGCTTCTTAGAAAAATTACTACCTCTTGCAAAAATAGACGGACAGACGTAGAGAAAGCATAAGGATTCCATATGGCCACGGAAATTCCAAATTGCTTAACAATACAATCATCCGTGCAGGAACGGAGAAAGAATACAATTTCCTGCGGCCGGGCGGCCTGTCGCAAGAGGCCACAAAACAACCCACAGCCAGGTAGGGCATTTGCCCGACTGGATGGCTACCACCCCTGGTCTAAAGTATGTCGTCATAACAACCTTGAGTTGTGTTCCGGTATTAGTGACCAGGTTCCAGTTTTCCTTAAGAGAGCAGCAGCGCATTTGTAGCACCTTTGGTGTTGCAAATGTCCATAGGCGATGGTAACCGCTTTCCATCAAGTGGGTCGCCTGCCTGTCTGCTGAACTCATGCAATAAAAAAAAATACAAAAATATTTTCTTAAAATCCCTAAATTACACTCCTAAATGAAAAGTCAAAATTGTACATAACAAGGCAGTAAACCTTTAAACGCAAAGTAAACAGGCGTTTATTACTAAGCCGCTGGAAATTGAAAAATGTACTGGGAGCTGTTTGACGCCCCGCCGTAATTTTCTTTTAATTAACACGCCGAAGTATAAGCACCTAATATTAAACTGGCTTGTGCATTAATTAAGTGACCTCGGCTGTTTTTGCATAACATCGTAATTTGCCAAAGATTTTAATTAAATGTGGCTTTAACGGTATTTTTAACCGACTTCGAAAAAAGGAGGAGGTTCTCAATTCGTCGGGATCTTTTTTTTTTGTTGCTTTTTTTTATGTATGTTCGCCGAGTACTCCGTCATTTATGATCCGATTTACGTGATTCTTTTTTTGTTCGACGCGAAATAGCTTCTAATTGGTCCCCTAAAAATTTGACATAGTTTGGCCCAGTAGTTTTCATTTTACGAACATTTTTTTGTTCCCGGTTCATGGGACCTATATTTTTTAAGAAGCGCGGCACCATTCGTAGGTCCACCTATACATAGCTAGACACTAAAAAGTAACAAATAAAATTTAAAACCTTCGTTTAAAAAAACCGACTTCAAAAACTAAAAAACTAAAATGTATAAAATAACTTATTTCTAAAGCTATTATTATTAATATATATTATCTAAAACATCTTGAAGTCGGTGCAAAGTAAAACATAAAAATTACTATATTTTGAAAATTACTAAGCACCGACTTTAAGATGTTTTAGATAATATATATTAATAATAATATCTTTAGAAATAAGTTATTTTATACATTTTAGATTTTTAGTTTTTGAAGTCGGTTTTTTTAAACGAAGTTTTTAAATTTTTATTCACACTTTTATACGCAGAAACGAAAAAAGAACACTGATACGACTCTCCTATTCTGGGAAATCATAATCCGTAGCTGACAAGGAGCACAGGAAGAGGAGGAGAAGTTTTGCTGTGTCAATATTGTTACGACCTAGACGCCGACAAAGACAAATTCACACCTGCATACCAGTAAAAACACATTTTATTACCTTTCGGCATTTGGACTTCTTTTGTTTACTTATTTATTGGCATGCGTTTACTGATTATTCTAGAGAACAGTCCATTGTTTCATTGTACTCGTCTATGGCTGTTTTGGTCAACTCATTAGCCCGGTGTTTCGGATTTAAAGTACAAACTGATTCTAGGAAATTCAGTCCACGGGGCCGGACGGACATATTGCATCTGTGCAGTATAAATCAATGCCCCGATTGAGGGACGAGACAGTCGAGCGATAACCACGAGCGAAGCAAAACGTGTGTACTACAATCGGGAAACTTTTAGTGACTGACTTTGCGCGTTTTTATAGAATTACGACCTTCTGCATTACGTTTGGACTTGTTGTGTTCGGTTATTCTATTTGTACTTGTGTTATACGTGTTTGTATAGTTCAAATAAGGTCTATAGTAATAAATTCTAACGGCATTTTAATTCTAGTTAGATATTTAAAGTACGATGCTACGCGATAGAACTTTCTGTTATTTCACCATTTGATTTGAGATCTGCCCCAGAGTAGTTCGTTGTATATTACCCATAAAACAAGCGTAACTTAATTAACTTGGGAATATCATAATGTGTGTGTTTGTCTGCCGATTTATTTATTGAAATGCAATCATAATAATATAATAACAGGCCATAAATGTCCCGCTGCTGGGCTCCGGCAACCCATTATAGGGAAACGGACAAAATACCCGTAATACTTGTCCAAGGCGGCGTGGCAAGTTTGAAACAACGATTATCTCGGTTGCAGGTTGCATCACGATGTTTTCTTTCACCGTTGCTAGCACTTGATAATTGTAACAATATGCACATTAGGTCAGAAAACTGCATTCCAACCAGGATCGAACCCGCGCCCTTTAAGTTTGGGACGCCTACGCTAGCCATTAAGCTACTACGACTTCTACAAAATGTAAAAGACGACATTTTATCAATTATTGTTTATTACTAACCCTTTGTGCTTAGCGCCAACCTTCAGTTATTGTATCTGGTATTAGTTAGTCAGTCTTTCTATAGGTAGAAAGACTAAGCACTAGGGTGCTTAATTAGAATTACTGACATGTGGTCTGTCTATATGCTGTTCGTTAATCCAAAACCCGAACTTTAGTTGGGTGCATAATAGTGTGGTATGGTCGGGGGATGCTCGTCGACTGAGCTGGTAGTTGTATTAAAACTACATTCTCCCAATGTGAATGATGGCTTTATCCTTTTTACATTAATCAAAAGTAGTGTAGTAACACTAGCTATGCCCGCGACGTCGTCCGCGTGGCATCTGTTTTCAAAACCTCCCCGATTTTAAAACATTCTTCATTGGTGTTCCGCTTGTATTAGTCTTTGCGTTGTGATATATAGCCTATAGCCTTCCTCGATAAATGGGCTATTTAAAACTGAAAGAATTTTTCAAATCAGACCAGTAGTTTCTGAGATTAGCGCGTTCAAACAAACAAACTCTTTAGCTTTATATAATAGTATAAGATTTATACTACGAGTGCAAATACTTAATTATTGTGCGCTGGCCCTTCTTATAATAAACAATACAAATAATTACATGCTACAATAGAATAGATGAGCCTACTGTTTAAATCTGCTCGACGTACGAAGCTTACCTTCTCCTACTATTGTAGACTTACACAATTACATAAAGATATCTTTAAAGATAACATAACAAGGCAGCGACCTTGTCTACAAGAAGAAGTTTATTCGTCCTACTAGTAATAAAATTATGCAGATCTCCATTCCCAAGAAGTACTGTCGGCAACGAAACCCCATTATACTGAAAGAAATCCGGACCGTAACTCCGCAGAAATAGTTGGCAATTTCTTCAAAAAATTTCCACCGCAGTAATTTTTGAGAAATCGTAAAAAATCCAAGAGAGCCAATTGTTCCGGGCTTCAACGACAGCAAGGCCCCATTGAAGTGTCCCGCAGTCCCATTCAGAGATACCCCCTCGGATTTCAACGCAAATGACTGACACAATTACTATGGCTTTTGTTATCTTCAACGGGTAACACTCGATTTTTTTGCCGACACTACATTTCGGGAAATAATCTGGTATTATATTCAGCTTACTATTTTAGGCTCCTATAATACTGTTACAAGTTGGGCCACCTGCACACCTATAGGCAAAGCGCATTTACTACCTGCCGTGGCGTTTAAGTCAATTACATTGAAACTGTTTTATGACTATCTTCTTTAGTTTACTTTGTGTTTAAAATTCCTAATCAGAAATAGCCCATTGTGTATTGTAATCCCTTAAGGCCTATTGTGTATTGTTATCACACCCAGGTGTCTCTAAGCGGTCGAGCATTGTGTTAAGAAATATTGGACAGTATAAAGCAGTGCCGCAACGGAGGGGTGGGGCTGTCAAGCGAGGATTACGTTACGAGCAAGACGTAGATTCGATGAGCGATATAGTGACGGACTTTGCGCGTGTTATTGTATCATGCAGTTTGTACTAGTAGCGCCTAGTTATATTTGTACCCGTTTTATATGTGTTTGTATAGTTTTAATAAATTATATAGTAATTCAAACGGCATTTTAAATCCGAGTCCTGCGTAACTCGTAACAACACTGTTAGAGATGTCCAAAAAGAACGAAAGGAAGAATAATGAATTATTTAATATTAATGATATTAAAATTAATAAAATTGGACAAGCGCGTGACTGGAAACGCTACCAGTGCGTACTAAACGTTTCGCACCCAGGTTCGTTCTACGTACGGCAGAGTTGTGGAATGCACTACCAGAGTCCGTGTTGCCCGACAAGTACAATCCGACTATCTTCAAGGTAAGCGTGCTCCATCTTCGACCGCATCATCGTCTGGCATTGGACGTGATCGTGGTCAAACGCAAACAATATTTTATAGTAAAAAAAAAAACCATGAACTGTGGTAGGATCTGTCCATTCTTATCGTCATTTTAGCTATAGAACCATCAATAAAAGAATTTTTAGAAAATGCACCATATTTCAAAAATTACTTAATTGCTTAACAAATTTCCGTCACAACAATTTTTTGATTTTTATTATCTTAATCTTTCTAGAAATTTGCACTTAATTATTTAAAAGTTAAAGAGAAGACGCTTTGTCGTCTCAAAATCTTACGATATCCCACAAAACCAATCAATCGCTAATCTTGTTTCAGCTTTGGGTCCTAATCTCTATTTTTGCACTTTATCCTTCTTTCACAATTTCGCTGTATACCTATAGCGGTATGCAGATACCATGTTCCTACTCAATTTAAATTACTTAAACTTTATCGTTTTTGTGATTAATAATTGTGGTATACAACGATAATTGAATATATGCTAAAATGGATGATGGGAAAATAAAATCACCATTTGATTTTGATGTGTTCGTGGTACAGTCCACGATTTGGGAGTGGAGTCAATGGGAGTGGAAGGAACTCTTGGTTCTCTTCTTCTGCTCCAGGTCAGCAACAGGTCCGAAGAGTTTTTAACTTATTTCTATATTTATGTTATTTTGTCACTTCGCGAGACGTGACAAAATAACGAACGCGAGACGTGACAAAATGACGAATTAAGACTGTGCAGTCTTAATTGTAATAGCGGTTTTTTTTATAACGACGGAGCGGTGTAATATATGCGTGTGGTGCGAGCGACGTACTAAGACGGAACGGGGGTTGCATCTCTTGTCGTGCGTTTTTAATGTTATTTTTCAAATCACTTTGATGCGGCGAGAATAGGACGGGCGGGGAACGTTTAATTATATGGAAGGTATAAAATAAATTAAAAATGCGATCATTAATTACCAATGGATGTACATTAAAATTTTATTAATTCAAATTTAAATTTAAATTTTACTTCCTATTCTATGTAAATCACTTTTCAACATGTTATTGTTGTTAAGGAGAAGAAGCGGCAAGAAACTTTGCAGAAACACGTCTAGCTGCAAATTGTCTCTATTTTATGTTTCTTACTATATTTATAACTCAACCTATTTGTTTTATGTTTTATACAGAAATATGCTACAGAATTACTTTTCGAAGAATTAATGGATTGTAGTAAACAGTGCACACTCAATAGGACAAGAAATAATAAAAGGAAAGGAGAATATTATCGTTACAATTGTTACGAGTGCGGGATTCGAATTAAAATGCCGTTTGAATTACTATAGAATTTATTAGAACTATACAAACACGTATAACACAGGTACAAATATAACTGGGCACAACTAGTACAAACTGCATGATTCAATAACACGCGCAAAGTCCGTCACTATATAGCTTATCGAATGTCTTGCTCGTATCGTAAACCTCGCTTGACTGTCTCACCCCATTGTTCGGGCATTATTTTATACTAAACTGTACAATACAAGAGTCTACCGTGTGGGCTGAATTTTCCAAGAAGACGTAATCTGCATACCTGCGGCCATAAATGAGTTACAGTAACAATAGGATGTTTTTCCTAATTACGAAGTTTAAACACAAAGTAAATAAAACAAGTCCAAATGCGGGAAAGGTAATAAACCGCAGGTGTGCATTCACCTTGTCGGCGTGTAACACAATAATGACGAAACGTACCAACAATTAGGATTCCGTAATTTCCTATTCTTCATGAAGAAACAGAAAAAGAATCATAATTCATGCAGCTGGGCGGCCTATCGTAAGAGGCGAAAAAACTACCTAGAGCCAGATGGTAGGGCATTTGCCCGACTGGATGGCTACCACCCCTGGTCTAGAGTAGGCCGCTATAGCAACTTTGAGTTTTGTTCCGGCATCAGTGCCCAGGTTCCAGTTTCCAGCATCTCTGGTGATGCTGATGTCTATAGGCGACAGTAACCACTTTCCATCACAGTTGGGCCGTCAGTCTGTCTGCTGTGCTTGAGCAATAAATAAAGCTACGGAATCTATACATAATTATGCTTGAATTATAGAGGTCGTATTTCTGTACAATGAAAAAAAATGCTAAAAACCGAGTCAAGGAGATAGATGTAAGAAGTGAAATAGAACTAATTTAAATTTTTTAAATTTTTTTGTTTGTCTGTTTCTACGGACTAATCTCCGAAACGACTGGACCGATTTAAATGAAATTTTGTATGGTGGTAGCTTATATACCTGGTCAACATATAGGATACTTTTGATCCTAAAAAATAAAAGATTTCGAGTGGGGATAGTTAAAAAAACTTTCCACGCGGACGAAGTCGCGGACAGAAGCTAGTTGTAAATATAGTTAATGTGTTTATGTATCATATATGTATACTACATCATATCCTACTGCACCGTGTGTCCACTAAACTCTTGAATAGGGAATCGTTCATAAATGACACAATGATTAAGTCCCGACTATTGTTGCACGGAAGCCGACGATTCTCTTAATAAGAATTTGTCGGTAATGAAAATTACGGTCGGGATTTCCTTTTATTCGTTCGCGTAATAATAAGAAAAGGATTATGTAATCAGAAAAAATTGGGTTTCCTGACCGGTAATAGCTTTTGTTTATTTGCGAAGTAAAGAATCTTATAGACTAATAAATAACATAATTATACGGAATTTTTTATCAGCGAAAATCTAATATTAATACAGTAGCATCTCGATAACTCGAATGTCAAGGGAAATGCAAAAAACTTCCACTTATTGAGTCATAACACATAGTCAATGACCATAACAAAGTAATTAAGAAAAAAATAGGTATGTACAATTGGATTTTCAAAATATGAGTTCTGATATCTATGAACCTATTTTATTACCTGCACCACCTACATTATCCTTTAGGTTCCCAAGAAGAGATCGTTTTACGCTATAATTTTACTTATGGTTTTGTCAAGAAAATATTGTAAATCATGTTTTTTTATAATTGTTTACTTTAGTAAGCAATAAAGTGCTTTGTACAAAGTATGTACTACATCAATAGTCAGCGTTTAACGAATAAAAAACTGTGTCCTAATGCACACACATTTATATTGGTATATTTTCAGTAGTTTCAGTATTTCAATTTGATAACAAAAAAGAAATAGACTTCAAGCGTAACTTAAAAGCAAAAAATAAAATTTTCTACAACATCTTGAAGTCGGTGGCAAATTTTTATGAGACCAAATGGCAGCTATTCCGCAACAAACTAATGAAGAATCACGAAATCCTATCATAGATCTCTGCTCTTTGATCTTTGATCGGTGTACATATAAAAAAAAATGTATATATAAAAAAATACCAATCAAGTTGAGAACCTCCTCCTTTTTGAAGTCGGTTAAAAATCAGTGTCATTACACCAGCGCTCTTTGGGTTTGGTACTTCTTAAATTTTACCCTTCCCTCCTAAACTAAAACTTATACATAGTACATGCTTTCTATCTTATTAAGCTATTGCATAGCTTTTATCGCGGGCTTTGAGCGCGGCGACCGAATCAAGAAATTCCGTAACGAAAATAAAACCTAACACCCCGCACTCCGCCTACCATGTAGCTCGGCCGAGCGTTCGCTTAACGTGTATGTATATGGTACGACTGTACGAAGCTCGCACGGATTGAGACGAGCTGCTCCGAAATCGGACGAATACGTAAGCAGCTGTTTGTGAGAAAGTATATAGGTGTATAGGTATCTATCATATCTTTATAATGCCACACTCACCGCATGTGCGCCCTGTAAGTATATATGTAGGTATATATGTAGGTATATATGTAGGTATATATGTATACATAGGTGTACCTATGTACAACAGTGAATAACAGTTGCTGGTGAATAGCTGTAGGTACGCGTAAAATTTGTGTATAAAGTGTTTTAAATATGAATAAAGAAAGTGCATTTATTAATGAAGAAAGTGATGAAAAAATAGTGAAAGAAATTAGTGATAGCTTAAAAATACTGCATAATTAAAAAAAAATATAATTGCGTAAGTTGATAAAAAATGCTATGCAATAGCTTTACCGCGGCAGTCCCCGAGTGCCACAAGGAGTTTTATATATTATACTGGTGTGCACATACTTAAAATTAAATTATTATAAGTATGACGTATGTCGTATTTGGAGTATCGCAAATAGAATCAAACCATATCCTGCTAGTGTGCAAAGAATAAACAGGTTTCCAGAATAAATCACCTATTTAATTAACAATATTGTACAACCTGTTGGCTCGTATAATTGCGCTGTTTTGTACCGGGTGCTATTAAATACACTATGTGTGTATAGTATAATATATAGTGTAATTTGTAGCACACAGTGTGTGCTACTCGTATAAGTATTTATTTGTGTTTGTGTAAATAAATACTTGTATTTTTGAATGAATGAATGAATGAATGAATGCTCTTTATTGCATATATATAAGTTACATATATACAATAGGAGGTCTTATCGCCGCCGGCGATATCTTCCAGACCACCTTTACAATGGTTGAAAATAATATACTTATAGAACAAAGAAAAAAAAATTGAATTAAATTAAATGTCAAACAAAAATACATTAAATGTCAAAAAAAAAAGATTAAATTAAATGTCAAAAAAAAAACCTAATATTAATACGCATACGTTTATTAATTGTTAAATATTATGATGTCAGTGCATTATGTAAATTATTTATATTTTTTATACTATGTAATTTTATAATTATTTCCCAAATGGTCGGGTATTTTGACGTCTAGATGGCTACTACCCCTGGTTTAGAGTGTGCCGTCAAAACAATCTTGAGTTTTGCTTCGGCATTAGTTGCCAGGTGTCAGCCTTCCTTTAGAGAGCAGCAACGTATTTGTAGCACTTTTGGTGTTGCGAATGTCCGTAGGCGATGGTAACCGTTTTCCAGCAGTGGGACGTATGCCTGTCTGCTGAACTCATGCAATTAAAAAAAAAAATACAGTATATGCATATTCTATCTACATTCATATAATATTTGTATTAAGGAAAAAAATTAATAGTGCTGTCTAAATACTTGTGGAATTATAGGTAATATTTTGTTCTCTGTTATTGTAAGAAATATGACGTACTAAAGTTTGTGATACATATCAGAGTGCAATAATACTTATTACGACTTATTTACTATTTTAAAGAAATAGCAGTTCTGCAGTACAATGACTGGTTATAATAAGATTATACAATACCAGTACAGTCAGCGAAACTGTCTGCGTTGATATGTCGAGCTGTCATAATTTAATGAATTGCAATTATCACAATTTAGTAGTTTAATAATTAAGTGAAATATGTAAAGGCGTTTTGGAATGTATTCCAGAAAAACTTTCAGAATGACAGGTAAAAAATCTAAAAACAGATATTTATGAATAGTGGTTTCACTTAAATTTTGACATTTGTTTTGAAATTTTCAATTTTAGCAATTCGGTAGTTGACAGTATGAATAATATAGACTGATTTTAATATATATCGTAGATTACGATCTAAATATCCCAAAAATAAATTGTTTAAACTAAAATATTAATTGATATTTTTGAGAAATAAAATTGTTATATTGCAGCCATTAGCCACGTGACAATGAACGCCGATCAGAGCGCGTGACGTCATAGTGTGCAAAACACAGGAAGTTATCAATGACTTCTCAGATATAACTTCAATGAAACAGATGTTTGTTTTGCACACTGTGACGTCATCCGAGACGCCATGACAGCTTGACGCGTTTTTGTGAAGAAATGTCAAAATATTTATAAAATTGTTAAATTAAATAATTATGTTAATGTTGTTTTCTTTTGCTGAAATATTAATATTTTGGCTAAAAAAGACCATAAGGCTTAAAATAAACCAGTTTCTCAAAAATTGACAACTACCGTATTGTAATATTTTTTAGATTAGGCTGCGCAAACCGTGGACGCAGTTCGATTGTTGCTCATAACGCCCAAAATGCTCCGTCAGTCGTTCACAGCGACTGCAGTCGTTATGGTCGGCGAAAACGTCACTAATGACTTCATTATTTTCGATCACCCATCGCTTACGACTACCCATTTCAAGAGTTGAGTCGAAGTAGGAATATAATAGAATAAACATTTATTGAAGTGAAACTTCTATATAGACGAGGTCTTACGATTTTTCGCTCACGAAAAAGCGTCACGGCCGCGTGTTCAATACTTACATTTTTAAACTCGTGATATCTTTAGAACTAGGTGCGATTCGTTTTTCCATTTATCCATTGCCATTCGTTTTTCCACTTGTCCTTTGCGATTTGTTTTTCCACTCATCCGTTGAAATTTGTTTTTTCACTTGTCCGTTGAAGTTTCACTTCTAATATGTGTCCCAGCACAAATTTCAATTTTGTATAAACTGTCACAATCACAAAATTAATAAGTTGTTGGAGTTTTTCTTGGAACAACAGTTTGTCCTTTCGGAAGTACAATACAGACGATTGTAATGGTGCCTGGTTATAATTACATTATTTAATCAATAAATAAATTATTAAATTAATATAAAACTTTATCTTTATAGAAGCATAAAACAATGTCACATTTACTATACTGGATGTTGACCAGAAAGCATTAATTATCTCTATCGACGGATTTTGAAAAAGGCACGATTTACAAATCAACAAGTGACATTTGTGAATTGCGTCGTTTATGCCATCAACGCCCCATAATCCGTTCCACTAGAGTTTATGATTGCATATGATTTATATACCATCAAAAATTGTTTCTTGTAATTTTCTTTAAAATCTCCTTAGACACTGTGTTGCCTGGAAAAGATCGCTATAAGCGCGATAAGGCCGCCCATTCTTCTAATACAAATGTATCCATATCAATTGTCTAGATTTAAGATTATGGTGAACAATAAAAAGTTTTCATTCATTCATGATTCAATCGGCCGGGAATTCAGTGGACCGGGAAAAATCGCGGTCGTGAGCGTGGTCGTTGTGAGTGCCTCTTGTGAAACGTAGGCCGTATAGTATGAAGTGTAACCTCTATATATATCTAATCAATTTTAAGTTACAGTAATCGGCTTAATTTACTACGTTTGATGTGCTGAGATCTTTGAGGCAGGAAACATAACGTTGATTTATGTGATTTTAGCTTTGAGTTATTTACTTTACTATGTTATGAGGTATAAAATTTCAAAGTGTTCCTTTAATTTAGGATACTATGTCACTTTAAAGAAATTATATCCTAGAACAGTTTATTTTACACACTTTCAGTAACCGCCAAGTAACTCAAAATTTTTCTACGCAATCGTAGACAAATTATGGTAGTGTATGAAGCTAGCCAAATTACGTCATAGGAATTTCATGATTTTTTGTGTCCCTAGAATCTAGGGAGCAGAGGAGACTTCACCCCTGTTGACGAAATGAGTTTGCCTTTCCCGAGGCATTCTCAAGCACTGATGCGCGAGGATCAGCGTGGGCGTAATTACGTTCTAAGTCTCACGCTCTTCCTGCCATAAGCGCGGGGCACATGGGAGGAGGGTGGTTTTAGTGGAGTATTGAGTGTCTTCGAGTCTCCACAGAAGCCGGCGATTTGACTCTGGTACTCCATTCGTGGATGTCACCTCTCGTCGCTTATCCCCAGTAAAGGACCCGGTAGTGTGCAAAATGCATTTCCTCCGCCTCAAAAAAAAGGGTGTGTTTTGGCATAATTTATTATATATGGACGTATGCAGGAAGGCGTTTGGCAAAGGATGTATGTATTATAGGTAAGGGTATATTATAAATTCCACGGGAGGTGAGGTATTGGAAGTTAGGGGCATTTAGATTTTCTTTATGAATTGCTGTGGATACCTTGCAAATATAGAGTTATCGGACTATCAAAACGGCACTTTCCATGACCCGCCATGCTTATCTGACACGTCGATAATCTTGATGTGCAGGTTTCGTCGACGTTTTCTTTTATCGTTGTTAGCGCGTGGTAATTGTAACAATATGCACATTAGGTCACAAAACTGCTTAAGTTGTGCATGTGTTCCAGCTAAGATTCGAATCCACGCCCTTCGAGTCTGAGACGCGTGCGCTAGCCACTACCACAATTTTTTTTACAACGATCAAGTTATTATAACTTATTCAAAACCGGGAACTTGATCAACAATCCTATCTCTAAGCTAGGCTATACAAAAGCGATACTTTGTTTCCAAACTTTAATTGCTCGTAACTTCACATTTCATGAGATAACAATACGAATTCCTACATTGTATACAAAATTGTGTTGTTTATAATAAAAGTTGGAGTTCTGAAGTTGTTGTCGTTATTCGCAATGCCTTATTTTGATTTATTTTTTTGCAATTTTACGATGATAATGATGTAGCGTGGAGACAGGTAACCGGTGTAACGTGCGAGAAACTAATTCCACTACAACTAAAAGGTCAAATATATAAATCTGTCATACGAACAGTCATTCTATACGGTTCCGAATGTTGGGCTACTAAAGCGATAAACTACAAACGTCTCCACTCAGCTGAGATGAGAATGTTGAGATGGACGTGTGGTGTTACAAGAATGGGTAAGGTGAGAAATGAGTACATAGGGGGATCTTTGAAAGTTGCACCTATGACTGAAAAATTGGGAGGAAGGTGATTAAGTTGACATGGGCATATAATGAGGAGGGATGAAAGTCAAGTGACAAAAGAATATTAAACTACAAGATGGATGGGTACAAATGTAAAGATAGACGTAAAAAAACATGAATGGATTGTGTGAAGGATGATATGATGATTTGTGCTGTGACAGAAGATGTATGTCAGAATAGAGGAGTGAGGAAGGAAAAGACATATTGTGCCGACCCCAATTAATTGGGATAAGGTGAAAGAAATGAGAGAGAGAGATGATGATCTTATTACCTTCTTAAATTGTTGAAGTATAACGTAGAAGATTTTAATATTGTAATGTTGTAGAATGTGCTGTTTTAACTTACGTTACTTAAAATATGTGGTTTAATAATTATTGACTGATTTGATCTAAGAAAAATGTAATAAAACATTCCTTGAAGTCTTGACTGTTTGTAAAACTAAAAAGCGATAATAACTTATTAAAAGCTTTATAGAGTTTTGTTTGTTTGTAGCTATATAATTTAAATAGTTAATATTAAATAGTTTAATTATGAAGTTTGAGGTTATGTGTATTCATATTAATTTGCTTCTAAGGCTGGTGTGCACCGACTTTTAACCGACTGTTAACCAAAAATAATCACTGTTTTTCCATACATTTTTGGCGATTATTTTAACTATCGGTTAAAAGTCGGTGCACACCAGCCTAAGACCCAAAACAGGCTTATGCTAAGCATGAGCTCATTTGGGACAAAGTACTTATGTTTCATTTGTTTTGTTCACATGTTGTCTTTCTTAGTATTTTGTTCCAAATAAAAAGTTTTAGTGAAATCTTCTTTTTCTTTCTTTCTTCTTCTGAAGTCAAAAGTCGTGGTAGCAATTATGCTATATGCTATGCTATGCTAGCTAGCGCTAGCTGGCCGGAACGCATACACCACTTAGTATTCTGATCTAATGTGCATATTCTTACAATTACCACGTGCTAACAACGGTGAAGGAAAACATCGTGATGCAACCTGCACATCGAGATAACCGATGTGTCAAACCTGCCAAGCCGCCTTGGACAAGCGTGGCAGATATACTATCCGTTCCTATAGTGGGAGGACCGAACCCCAGCAGTGGGACATTTAGGGGCTTATATTATAAACAGTTTTCCTTCTTTTTTTTCTTTCTTTAAATTGTAGGCAAAATAGAATAAGAAAGTTGTAATGGTAACAGTTTGATTTATGTTAGATATTATTTCGAAATGCCTCTGCCATGGTGTGGCAAGCTCGTTTAAATGGAAGGGGGTCTTGAAATTGATAATATTGTTATGACGTCGCGGTAGACTGTACGCTAGTGATGTTGTTATCAAACAATTATCGAGCAAATTTATTATTTTTAAAGTGAAACCTCTTCAGAATAAATGTGATTTGAAACTCGCTGAAACGAAAAAGTAACACTAAGTAGAGATATACACATCAAACTCAAACTTGTTTAATTGCAAATAAACCTCTTTTCTCTTTACCATTTTAGTATTATTACATGCCAAGAAAGACCCCACAGCTGCATGTTGTAAAAACGAATTCTTTGAATTTACTTCGTGTTTAAACTTTAAAAAATCTATTGTTATCGTACTTATTTAATGGCTGTAATTAGTATCGAACGACTTAATACTTGTTTTTATTGCATTAAGTATAAAACAATGCCGAACGGAGGGGTAGGGCAGTCATTCGGGGACCACGATACGATTAAGACGTATAGTACTTTCGATTAGCGACATAGTGATGGACTTTGCGCGTGTTAAATTGCACTGAATCGCACAGAGTGAACTGATTGCATCCAGTTTCATTTTGTACTTGTTTTATACGTGTTTGTATAGTTCTAATAAACTCCATAGTAATTCCAACGGCATTTATTTTAATTCGAGTCCTGTAGCTCGTAACAGAATGAATAAGAGATCATTGGTCAAAACGGAAACCTTATAAATCCTATAGAATCATGAAAAAAGGCCAGTCCGTTGGCTTATCTATGTATTTTATAGGCATTATCAAAAATGGCGTCACAAACAAAAAATCGACTGCAGTGCCACGCCCTCTTTTAACTATATTCGTTTATCCCACTAAAAGGACGTGATTTATTGGGATAAAAAGTATCCTAAGTTGTAGTTCGGGATATAAGCCACCTCTGTGTTGTTTCATTTAATGCCCTTCAGTGTTTTTCACGTAATGATTTAACAGAAAAATATGCACAAATTCTAGAAATTGCATTTTCAAAATCTAAGTAAGATTACGCATTAGCCCCCTTGATATTTTTCCCTTTTTTAAATTCGTTATACAAACTTGATCCATTAATATATAAAATATATTAATGATATATTAATATTCATAGACTAGTGCGGCCCAGCAGGCCTTGTCGTGCCCTATAATAAATAACATTTAGAACCCTCTTTTATCGCTACCTACCGGGTCAACCCACCAAAAAATCCATCAAAATCGGTACAACCGCTTAGGAGGAGTTCAGTAAACACGAACAAAAGAATTTTATATACAAATAGAAGAGGTAGATGGATAATACTTGTAGACTGTTGTGTGCTTTTGTCATTGAAATATCGAGAAAATTAAATAAACTTCTAAACTGTTCTAAATTGGATATTTAGTCGGTAGTCAGAAATATGGAAATAGTTCGAAGTTAGAAC
The DNA here is from genome assembly GCA_949752895.1 of Dendrolimus pini. NCBI lineage: Eukaryota > Metazoa > Arthropoda > Insecta > Lepidoptera > Lasiocampidae > Dendrolimus > Dendrolimus pini. The sequence continues at coordinate 5,895,648 of OX457149.1, read as the reverse complement.
CTAGAATTAAGTTTTATTACAGGGGTTTCAGTTTAGGCGTTTTAATTAATGTTACTTGACTATTCAAGTAATAATACAATACGACGTCAAAAAATTAATATTTAAAACAGTATCTTGAAGCCGGTGCCAAGTAAAACATAAAAAACAACGAATTTGTAAAATATAATAATAATAATTTTTACGTTTTGTGTCGCACGTACTTAAGAATGTTGTAATATATTTTTTTTGTTTTTTAATTACTTTTGTATTCAACTTTGTTTTTGTTAAAAAAAATGGTATGAATATGTTTATTTCCGTCTCTCTTTACATATAAAATAATAATGCTTTTATCGATAATTCTAAACCTTTTTCCAACCTTATGAACATGCGTAAACATAAGCGTTTCCCTAACTTGACCCTCAAGGATTTATGACCCTTCAAGGGGCAGTGCAATACAAGCTTATTGCATTTTTGTACATACAACAACAATTTGTATTACTATGACATAATGTAGGTTGATTTATTTATTTATTTCTTTTTGATTTTTTTAAAGATAAATAATACAAAATTGGTTTACAATTGACGGAGATATGTTACCAAAAAGTTGGTTCATAATTCACGTGACCTCTAATTCCTTGGAACTCACTAATGAGATTCTGACATGGTGACAATGGAACCAATTCGGTAGTATAACCTTTCGATTAAAAGAAAATTTTTGAAATTCAGTTCACAATTAACGGAGAAATAGTACAGCCGACAGGCTGCCAGTCCACCTGATAGAAAGTGGTTACAGTCGCTTATGGACATTTGCAACACCAAAATGCTACGAATATGCTGGCAGTTTCGATTTTAGTCGTTATAAAAGTTTACCTTTGTTGTCCTCTCTTATAAGACTTACGAAAATTCTCCAATCTTTTTTTCCTTCACTTTGATTAGTTCACATTCTTGCAAGGGAGGCTTACAAATAAATCAATTTACTTCATTAAACGCTATGGTTCATACGAAATCCACGTCTTAATGTAGATGAATAAAGGCTCATTTACATGGAGAGAGTTTATGGTACGTTTTGGGGCGAAAATCGTATACTGTTTTCGTAGGCAATAGTAGTAGGCCTACTACTACTATTGCTAAAAGGCTTTAGACAATAATCGCATTGACATGTATACATTCAACCAAAAAACAAAAACTCCCATACGAGTATGTCATACGATAATAGTAAGGTAATCTCACCAACAGTTACATTTACACTACGATACAAATCGCATAGAGATATATTTGCCTACAAAACTAGAACTTGTGTAACATTTTTTCAAGTGCATGCGAGTGTCGTAAAAATAGTTTAAACCGATCTGAATACGAGACTAGCCTTTAGAGCTCAGTGACGAGCACGGTATTTTGTATTTTGTTTACACAGTAATGTCAATATTCAATGACTAGGCGATTATAGCCCTTCTACGTACGACATCGTATGTTTAGGTTACGTGATAATATTTTTTTTCTTGCTTTCGACAATCGTGTCTTCGAGGCAAGAAACTCTGTCCATGTAAATCGTGCTTTATTTTTTTATTTTTTTATCGTAAAGTGAGTTAGAGAGGAGATATTGTCCAAACACTGCTATTAGACATATTTCCAATATGCAATCTTGAAATCCCGAAAGAGCACATCGAAATTAAGTATTTTCAAAACTCCCGGAAAACATTCCAAGTATAAAAAAATCGAACCAAATGACTGTATTATAAAGCCATGTTTATATATAGGGTGTTTGGCGCATGGACCGACAAAAAATTTTGGGGGATTGGGTGGATCAAGAGCTATCTTTAACCCATAGATACCTATGTCCCAAGTGTCACTGTAATCGAGATACGATTTTTTTTGTTTGTTTTCGAAAATTACCTGGTTCATCGTCTTTAAAACGACATATTTTTCTAGTTTGTTGTTGTAATTGAACCAAATAACTTCCATCGTAGTCTTTAATGTATGATTATTCTAAATTAAACATTAATTCTTAGCATTAGACAACAAAACGTTCTTGACGAGCTTTCAAACTCTTAAAAATGAATTAATCTATGAAAAAGGTCAAATTCAAAATTAATTATAAAAAAAACTAAAAGGTATTAAGAATTTCATTTGATTGAAACAAAATCTGTACTTAATATCCTTTCCAACGATATACCACATGGCCTTGAAATTATTCCTTATGTGACCAAATTATCAAAATCAAAGTAGGGACGAACACGCACTGTAACACCAAACCCGTTTTTTAGAACAATAGTACGCAGGTAAACACTGTCTCTTTCTTGCACATGAAAATATCCCTTGTCTTTGTCTGTCATTGGATCGTAATTTGTGTCGTGGTCTTTGTTTAGTATTAGTTGAGATTTTACTATCATTGCTATCGGTATTGTCGCGATTCACATCTGCATTGTTGGAGTATTTTTGTGTTTAACTTTGTTTTTGTTACGTTCTGTTTTTGTTAAGTTTTCTTTGGTTGAACTATTCTGTTAAACTGTTGGTGTGTTTGTCTTCACTGTTCTCGTTACAATGTCTAACTACAGTAACGAAGAGTATGCTGATATGTTGTTGGCGTATGGCAGCGCCAATTGTAACGCTCGTGAAGCGCGTAGAATTTACCAGGAGCGATATCCTAATCGGCGTGTACCACACCACGAGACGTTTTCTACGACCTATCGGCGTCTGAGGGAGACTGGAAGCATAAATATTCTAGAGCCTCGAGTCAATGTGAGGCAACATAATGTTGCAGTGGATGAGAGTATTTTACAAGCTTTTGATGAGAATCCAACGACAAGTATTCGAGCTGTAGCTAAAAGACTTAACTTGTCGGTTTGGAAAGTCTGGTCAGTTCTTCGGCATGATGGAAGGCATGCATTCCACTACACTCCTGTTCAAGGTATGTTTTTTAAACAATTCAAAACTCATTGCATGTGTTTTTACAACTTAATTTCAAGTACAACAATTTAACAAGTAAATTCTTACTCTAATAGTTAAAACAAATGTGTTTGTTTTTGTTCAAAAAAATAATTTATTCATTGTGGCCTTTGGGTCAGCTCACAGATGAAATAAATCGCGTCCGTACAATTCTCACGGATTTAATCGATTGTTCTAGGTCTCATAGACGATGATCATAGGAGGCGGCTGGAATTTTGCAGGTTTATGATGCATACAGACGTAGAAGATACAATTTTTTTTTAAAGAATTTTGTGGACCGATGAATCCAATTTCAATCATGAGGGGATTGTGAATCTCCACAACCTCCATCATTGGGGGATAAAAGGACAAAATCCCCGCAATAAAAGGCAAAGTTCATTTCAAAGTAAGTTTAGTGTGAACGTTTGGGCTGGGGTTATTGGAAGACACCTGATCGGTCCACATTTCTTACCGGAGCGTCTAACCGGAGAAAGTTATTTTTCTTTTTTAATGAATGACTTACCTGAATTGGTATTACCAATAGTAGAAGAAGAAGATTTTATTTTCCAAAATGATGGTTGCCCAGCACATTACCAACGAGACGTTCGAGAACATTTGGACAATTGTTTTCCCAATTCGTGGATCGGAAGAGGCGGTCCGATTCCTTGGCCTGCACGGTCACCAGACCTAACACCTCTGGATTTTTATGTTTGGGGGCGCGCAAAAGAAATTGTTTATGCGACAGAAGTACGGACAAGGGAAATTTTAATAGAAAAAATAAATAGCGCCTTTAGCATAATGAAAGAAGAAATGCGATTAAAAACGACGACTGTGGAAATAAGAAAAAGATGTCCTGCATGCATTCACAATGGAGGCCGTCATTTTGAACCCAATCTGTGAATAAAATTTAATTAAAACGTCGTAAAATACAAACAAGGTGTTTTCTTTATTCTGACACTGGTTGAGTAATACCTTGTTTTGTGATCACATGAATAATTTCAAGGCCATGTGGTATATCGTTGGAAAGGATATTAAGTACAGATTTTGTTTCAATCAAATGAAATTCTTAATACCTTTTAGTTTTTTTTATAATTAATTTTGAATTTGACCTTTTTCATAGATTAATTCATTTTTAAGAGTGTGAAAGCTCGTCAAGAACGTTTTGTTGTCTAATGCTAAGAATTGATGTTTAATTTAGAATAATCATACATTAAAGACTGCGATAGAAGTTATTTGGTTCAATTACAACAACAAACTAGAAAAATATGTCGTTTTAAAGACGATGAACCAGGTAATTTTCAAAAACAAACAAAAAAAATCGTATCTCGATTACAGTGACACTTGGGACGTAGGTATCTATGGGTTAAAGATAGCTCTTGATCCACCCAATCCCCCAAAAAATTTTGTCGGTCCATGCGCCAAACACCCTGTATATATATATTAAATAGGTTTGACCACGATCACATCCAGTGCCAGACGACGATGAGGTCGAAGATGGAGCACGTTTACCTATATAGTACCTATTCACACAAGACTTGAAGACACCTACATTGTACTTTTCGAGAAACACGGACTCTGGTAGTGCATTCCACAATTCTGCCGTACGTAGAAGGAAAGTGGAGGCGAAACGTTTAGTACGCACTGGTAGCGTTTCCACTGTGAAACAATGACGTGTACCAGAACGCCTTGTGGTCCGAAGATGGAATGGTGTAGGGGGAATCAGGTCAAACAGTTCAACCGCACATTCTCCGAAATTAATCTTATAAAAAACCGATAGATCAGCAACCCGGCGTCAATGCTCTAGGCTTTGAAGCCTTGTATTGACAAGCTGGTTGCTACCAATCAACCTCTTGGATCATCTCTCAATTGACTCTAGCGCTTTAAGCTGGTATTTGGCTGAGCCGTCCCAAAGGTGAGAACAGAACTCAATGCAAAATCTTACTAGAGCACAGTAAAGATTAAGTACCGTAAAATGGGGGGAATAGGGTCTAGGGGGTGAATTGGGACATTCAAGTTTTATTTGCGACCTTATATACACATTTATGTTACGTGTTACACTTTGTGGTAGGATTTAAATTTTTGAGATTGGAATATTTTTTCTATAATCCGGCAACACTCAGTCACCTGTCATAAGTATTAAAAAAAACGTACTTCAAAACATTGGGACAAAGTTGTGTGAAATTTGTATTGTAGGTACCTGCCTATAGTATGAAAGTGTCAGCCCTAGAAGAAAAACTCTATTAACCCCTTAAGCGACCCGATTGACCCCAACGCCTGGGTGAATAGGGACAAGTGAGTTTTTGTAACTTTTATGATTATTCTTTAATAAACTATATCTTAATGCATTAGAAATGAAAATTTAAACAACCGGAACCATTATGATCTCCGTTTAATTACTATAACTACAAACAAAAACGATAAAAATCAATGTCGAACTTAAAAAGTGTCCCAATTCCCCCCATTTTACGGTAGTTGCTTTGCAGTAAAGTATCGTCTCACCTTAAAAATATACTCAGCTTTTTGGCATGCTTATAGATATATGCATTTGTGTTTATAGAAATATAAGTCGTATATTTCAACTGAATTAAATCCCTTACGAATATTTTTATTACCGAATATTAAAAAAGTACGTAAATAGTACTTTTGGTTCCGCCGTATTTCGCTTACGGTTTTATCGAAGGAATGATTTATTACTGACCCCACCGACGGAAATAATAAAGGCGGCCCACACATCCGTAGACTACGTGGGGTGACTATATTATACGCTATATATTAGGACATGCTAAATAATGTTACGAGCTACAGGACTTGAATTACCGTTGGAATTACTATAGAGTTTATTAGAACTGTAACACGTATAAAACAGGTACAAATATAACTGGATACAACCAGTACAAACGATTCAATAACCCGCGCAAAGTCCGTCACTTTATCGCTTATCGAGTGTACACGTTTTGCTTTGATCGTGGTTCTCGCTAGACTGCCTCGCCCCTCCGTTCGGGCATTCCTTTCTTTTGTACAAATACGACGTTGACGCAAAACAATAATGACAAGAATTAGTTCGATACACCTGCCTAATGACGGCCATAAAACAAGTACAATAACAATAATTTCTTAATTACAAATTTTAAGCCCAAAGTAAACAAAGGAAGTCCAAATGCGGGAAAGGTAATATAAACCAGGTTTATGGCAGGCAGATGTGAATTCACTTTTTATCGGCATGTAACAATAATAATAAAAGTCACTGCATATACAGAATACACACATTTTATACTAGTAATCCCAGTTAAACTTCATTTGAATAGCCATGAAGACGTTTGTTAGTGAATTGTAACTACGGTACGAATAAAAATTACAAAACTAATCGATCGGAAATCTCCTTGGAAACGACTTTATTTATCTCTTGTAGGTTTAGTCCTATAGATTTATGTGTTTATCTCTTTTAGTATCGCTGTTTTTCGTTTCAGCGAGTTTCAAATCACAACGATTCTAAAACAGTTTCACGTCAAAATGTCTATTCAAAACTTTTGAATTTGAAGATTAAAAGAAGTACCTACGTTTCGAATTAACAGCGGTGATATAAAAAAAATACAAAACTGAATATTCTCATTTCCTGTAAAATGTTAATTAAAGAGATACTGTCTTGAACATACCAAAATTCACTGTCACCCCAAAGTACGTTTCCCGCGAAATGAAAATCAGCGAGTCACGATGACCGAACCCAATCTCCGAGTTTAATCGATTGCACTTTTTTCACTAAATCTCTGATACTCTGTTGTTTCAGCAGTTCGTGATTGATCGGAACACGAATATCGATAATGAAACGAGTATGAAATTAATCGAATTACTCGATGAAGCAATTAATTTAAAAGCAATATTGCTTTATTTTATACCGTTTTATTACAAGTGCCACTGATTCCGTAAATAAAGACTATCTATAACGATGATTAATTGTGTGTCTGTGAGCTCAAAATTAATACAAAGTTTTAAATGAAAACTGCGAAAATTGTTTTTCAACTTTTGTTGACAGAACAAGTGTATGACAATAGTGTAGGTGGTAGAGCTGGTGCTGGTAGACCGCGACGTACTTACCATGATCAAATCGCAAATGTCTTAAAGGATAACTACATAAAAATTACCTTTATGAAACGTGTATATAAGAAGAGATTAAAGAATGTAGATAAAGCTAAAAAGGTATGTTAAGATCGTAAGCGGAAATCTACTGTCTCTGCCTAGCCCTATGTAAAACAAACGTGATAATATTGTTACGAGTTGCAGGACTCGAATTAAAATGCCATTGGAATTATTATAGAACTGAATTTCTTAGAATCACACCTGGCTAATGACTACCATAAAATATTACAATACACAATGTTATTCTAATTACAAATTTTAAACACAAAGTATATAAAAGAAGTCGTGTGAATTTGTCTTTCTTTACGTATGTTTAATTATTCATGATTTATTATTTTTCAGTAAACTATTTGGTGTTAAAAATGATTGCTTTAGTTATAAATGAGTTTAAATTTTTAAGCGCTTGGAAGCAAAACCTTGGTGAGAACCGACCAAACATAAATCGTCCTCACTAATGAGCTTCTAGGCAATAAATCTCGTTGACATTCATTAGTTGTCCCTGAAAATTTACACAGAAATACGTTAATGGCGTGCCATTAGAAAAGGTCGATGAGGCTCTGATACATTTTAAATGTGTTGGAGGCCCGGCGTTATCTTTGAGGCTTGGACCCAATAGATACTTTGCCTTTGAAGGTCGGTTTAAAAGTAAAATGAGGGAAAAATTCCTTCAGATCTACTTGCGGGCCAATAAGTTTTAAATACAGAAGCTTTACTGTGGTCGAACAAAGATACCATCCCGTAGAGAATTTCCTATTAAATACTGTTATTTTTTTAAATCGATAGTCAAATAAACATATTTTATATCCCCAAATTAAACAAGTTATGCTTGTTTTATGAGTAAGTACTATTAAGACCGACGAAGACCAATTCACACCTGCAGTTTATTACCTTTCCGCATTTGGACTTCTTTTGTTTACTCTGTGTTTAAAATTTGTAATTAGAAAAAAACGCCCATTGTGTATTGTAATTTTTATGATAGTCATTAGCCAGGTGTGGTTCTTGGAAATTCAGTCCATGCGGTCGAGCATTGTGTCGAGACATATTGTATTTGTATTAAGTAATGGCCAAACGGAGGGGTGAGGTCAAAGGATAATCCCAAGCAAGGCAAGACGTGTGTATATAAGCTATATAGTGACGGACTTTGCGCGTTTTATTGAATCGTGCATTACATTTGTACTGGTTGCGTCCAGTTATATTTGTACTTATGTTATATGTGATTGTATAGTTCTAATAAATTCTACAGTAATTCCAACGGCATTTTTATTCGAGTCCTGCAACTCGTAACAATACAATGGACCTATATGTGAAGTTTCCGAAATTTACTATTCCAGGAATCGAACCCGAAGCCTCTGCGTTGCAGTGAGGTAAACCGGCATAGACTTAGCCCGCTCAATCACAGAGGCTGTCTATATATTTTATGTCTTTGTCCACAGATTACTTTACAGGTCACACACCCTCAATTTGCTCTGCATTAATAATGTAAAGACACCTGTGCACAGTTCCACATTTTATTCCAAGTCCTTAGCCACACAGGCTGTCTTGTTATGGAACTCCGTGCCCACAGGTGTCAGAAAAACTAAATACTATGCCATATTTAAAAATTCACTCAGGAAATCTTATGTTAATCTTACGTATGTATATTTTATTCTACACTACCGATTGTAGTCTGCTGTCCATCTATATGATTTTCATTATCTATTATTTTTTCGTCGTCATTATATAATTATTACAGATAAGAATTTCCTTTAAGTCAAGTTACTTGGAAGAGATCACTTTTAGCGATAAGCCTTAAGGTCTTTTGTTTTACCAATGAATTATTGTACCAATGAATTGTGTAATTGCTTCAGTGAGCAATAAAGTGTTGTCTATCTATCTACGTATTTGATATCTAACAGTTCACAAGGGTATGCAGGCCAGGACTCCACAAACGCTCATGGTCACCTTTGCTCTAGTACTGGTACACCTTTTCTATCGTGACATTGATGTCCCTCTTTTCCTTCTCCTATTATCATTTCCTTCTATTAACTTTTTTATAAACCCGGCTCTTTGTCTGGTTATCGCTTCTATAGCTTGGTCTGGTTGTGTTTGGGAACTAGTCTTTGGTGGGACATTTTTTTCTGTATGGTCCGGGAAAGGTTCTTCGGCAGGCGTCCTAGTCTGGATGGACTTAACATGCGTGATCTGGTAGGTGTCTTACGCCTTCTACTAATACGCTTATCAGAGTGAGAACTTAGAGATGTAGCAGCGATGGGTTCTTGACCTGTGAGACGCGAGAAGCTCCATAGAAAAGGTAACATTGATCGGATCGATATATGGTCCGTTTAGCTAATATATCATAGTATGACGATGAGTAAAATTATCTAGTGAAAGTTACTACATTCGTTCTAGGGATGATGAGGCGAACCTGCGCTGTACCTCTTCTAGACTTCTTAACTGGTTGGATTAATCCAACCAGTTAAGTATATGTTAAAGTATAAGTTTAAGTATATGTAATATGTTTTCAGTAAAGAGGCGATGAGTTCCTAGCTTAAGCTAGGAACTCATCGCCTCTTTACTGAAAACATCTTTGCTCCGGCCCCACACAAGACGATCCTGGCCGTGGTTTTATCTGTAATCAAGAACCATGGAAAATGGACGCAAACCAGCCCTAGAAGTAAGTCCGTGGCTTCCAGCTGCAATGTTGAGATCTTAAAACTAAACTAATTACATTGAAATAATAAAGTGTGGCGCGAACCTACAATTAACAAATTTTAGAACCATAGCTATCTGATACTAGATATATAAAAAGTACAACTCTTATCATGCATGTGTTAGAATCGTATTTATTATTGAGAAGTAACCATATGAGGGAAGTAGTCAATAACCTAATAGAGTATTCATTAATGTAGTAATCGGAATTCGTATAACCGGATGTCAACGTAGAAGCATTTATTATCAAGCCAACGAATATCAAAAATGGAGTAACTGGAAGTTGGAAGTTATACGGATGGCGGAAGTTGGTGTTATGACGGAAGTGAAGTGGCGCCAAAGTATTACAGGCTGGTGTCACTGCAGACGCACTACGAGGATCTTATAAATACTCCTTGTTCGGGCAGAGGGGGCCTAGTCTAGCCAACTGAGTCTACAAATAACAGTCTACAACGAGAGTGTACAACCAACAGTCCAACGGTCTACGACCAGCAATCTACCACGACAGTCTACGTTCAACGGTTAGAACAGAGCGAAAGCTCTGTTGGACAAGAGGCGCATAGCATATTGTGGTCGATAATTACTGTTCGATAACCGCAGTATTCTTTAAGGGCAAATTGCTGCTCGACACCTGACAAGCGTGGAGGCAACTCTTGGAGTTGTCCTAATATTTCTGTGTATTATAGTGCTGTATTTAATATTGTAATTGCAATAATAATTCTAGTGTAATAAACTTTGATTATATTATTTCAGATTATTATAATTATTTTGTTATTACATGCAATCATGTAAGAAAAATTAATAAAACTATAGGAAATATTGCTTATTAATTGATTTTATTGCTTTCATTTTAATTTAGTACACCATCAAATATCATATATTGTAATTTCCTTCAAAATCTCTTTAGACACTGGATTGCCTGGAAGAGATCGCTATCTCTTCCAGGCAATCCAGCGATAAGGCCGCCCATTGTTCTAATGCAAATGTATCCATATCAATTGTCTAGATTTAAGTTTATGGCGAACAATAAACAATTTTCATGAATACAGTTAAATTATTGGCTAAATCTCAAAATATGAACTTGATTCACGCGAGAGCAACAATCCGTCTGCTTTATGCGAAATTCGGAGGCGGATAAAAAAGTGCTCCCGTATGAAACAATCGATTGCCGACGTACTTCGAATTTTTCACTTATTATTCTGTATTCTATATAAAACACAACGAACAAATATGAAAAATTATTATCAACAGCACTGAAACAAATAAGCTTACACCTCCCTTTTATCTTATTGAATACATGAAATATGAATTTTTGCGGTAATGTATTTTTAGGGTTACATAGCCATATTTTGACAAATCTAGAACCATTACACAATTGACATGTATGTTTGTCTGTCTTGCTGTTTGATATATATATATATATATATATATCAATTACTTGAACATTAAATTTCGCTGGTCATTTGACCGCAGCTTATCGTTAAAGTTGTACCTGGCGCCCGGTAGAGAAAACTTTAGTGTTCTCTATTTAAATAAATTGGTTAATTAGCTACAACTGGAAAAATAATAGAGAAGTTTGTCAATGTCATTGAAACATTATCTCATACTTAAGATATTGTTACGAGCTACAGCACTCGAATTAAAAATGCCATTGGAATTACTATAGAGTTTATTAGAACTGTACAAACACGTATAAAACAGATACAACTATAACTAGACACTGTATAAACTGCACATTTCAATAACACGCGCAAAGTCCGTCACTATATCGCTAATGAAAAATACTACACACTTCTTGCTAGTATCGTAGTCATCGCTTAACTCCCCCACCCCTCCGTTCGGGCATTGTTTTATACTAAACTGTATAATACCGACAAAGGGCCGCGTTCATTGAGTTAATCTGCACATCTGACAAGCTTCGACGTAATGCAATAACAACAAGGATTAGTTTGACACTAATGACGGCCATAAAACAAGTGCGTATGTTTTTCTTAAACACGAAGTAAACAAAAGAACTCCGAATGCAGGAAAGGTAATAAACTGTGTTTTACGACCGCCAGGTGTGCGCGTGTCTTTGTCGGTATGTAACAATATAAATGAAATCTATAATTCCAAAAATGCCGTGTCAGGTACATTGAAGCTATTTAGAAAAATCGCTTGACTTGAAATTGCCGAGACACAAAGTAACGCAAAATTAAACAACAAATAAAATTTAAAAACTTCGTTTAAAAAAACCGACTTCAAAAACGAAAAAACTAAAATGTATAAAATAACTTATTTCTTAAGCTATTATTATTAATATATATTATCTAAAACATCTTAAAGTCGGTGCTTAGTAATTTTCAAAATATAGTAATTTTTATGTTTTACTTTGCACCGACTTCAAGATGTTTTAGATAATATATATTAATAATAATAGCTTAAGAAATAAGTTATTTTATACATTTTAGTTTTTTCGTTTTTGAAGTCGGTTTTTTTAAACGAAGTTTTTAAATTTTATTTGTTACTTTTTAGTGTCTAGCTATGTATGGGTGGACCTACGAATGGTGCTGCGCTTCTTAAAAAATATAGGTCCCAAGAACCGGGAACAAAAAAATGTTCGTAAAATGAAAACTACTGGGCCAAACTATGTCAAATTTTTAGGGGACCACATGGCAGCTATTCCGCGTCGAACAAAAAAGAATCACGTAAATCGAATCATAAATCTCAGAGTAATCGGTGTACATATGGAACGGAGTGAAAATTATTTCCATGAAAAATGTTCATAAAATGAAAACTACTGGGCCAAACTATGTAAAATTTTTAGGGGACCAATTGGAAGCTATTCCGCGTCGAACAAAAAAAGAATTTGAAAACTTCTACAAAAAATATCATGTACAATAGTTGCTATGAAGCTATTTTGAGTGAGATCTTTTACGTTTAGCTGTAAAATTACGTCTGGGAGTAATTTTTTTTATGGAAATCGTCAATAATATCACGTTTTATTGACCAGCAGTAATCAGCCATCATATTCGCATTCCATCGCCCTTGGTACCTTGTTTCCATAGTTTTGATGTCTTGTATAAATTTTTTTGATTTTGTATAAAAGCGTATTTTTTTAGTTTTTTGAAGTGAAACTTCTATATAGAGGGGGTCTTATCGATTTTTGGCTCACGAAAAGATTTCACAGTCACGTGGTCACCGTTACTAATTCTTACATTTTTAAACTCGTGATATCTTTCGAATGGAATGTCCGAATAGAATAATTCAAAAAGTTATATAAAGGTATTGAAGCAGTCTTGAATATGAAGTAATTTATTTTGATAAGGATTAATACCAAGATACAAATAAAGAGCCTTTTCTAGCGGCGGCATTTTAATTAAAATTTAAAATAAAAGAACACTTATTGTGGCATAACTATAATAGTTAGACATATGCTGTCGCGACACTTTTTGTAGATAATGATGTGTTCTGCAAAGTCGTAGTACATTATTTCATTCTATCATCAATAGTTTTCGCAGTGCTCGCGATTTTAGGTATTTTTTACACCTTGGGTTACGTTATTGGAGTTTTAGTAAGGATCCCTATTTTTTTTTGTAAACATAATATAGCCTATGTCACCCGGGGATTGTGTAGCTTGCCAACAGTGAAAGAATTTTTCAAATCGGTTAAGTAGTTTTGGAGCCTCTTCAATGCAAACAAAGAATTTAATCTTTTCTCTTTATAATATTAGTATATATATTCATATATATTTATTATAAAATTAATTAGATATTTGTATATTATAAAAAGTGCAAGATTTTGCGCTGGAAGTTGTTTAATAAAATTGGGAGCTGGATTGCCCTAAAAAGCGCTATATCTAGCTCCTAAAGCGCTAAATTGGCAGCTCTGGTGAGCCGAGCGCCGGGGAAGTCTCTTAAACGAGAAAGCTAGCGAGAGAGCAAGCGAGGATATACCGCGTCCTCAGACTACCTCATCCCTCTAATACCTAAAATTGCGTTCTGCGCATCGGAAAGTGCGATGTTCCGAGCCGCTATTAATGGAGGCAAACTTAAGTTAACATCGAACTATAGCTCTGCTCTCCACGTGACAAGGAATAACTGCCTCTATTTGTGGTATGTGTAAAAAAAATATAAAAATATATAAATAAATAAATAGAGTTTGTTGAGGAAACAAAAATAACAACAAGAAAACTTTGCCAACTGTTCAGTTTTTCGAAAGTCATAACAAAAGTGAACGACAACGAACGACAAAAGTGTTGACGTAAAAAATGGTCGGTGCGTGGGTAGCGTATTACATACACCATTAAAATGTGCTTAACCTAACCAAATCATAATTTGCAGTAAACCTGCGAAAAATCGAAATGTGTGCTGGGACACATATTAGAAGTGAAACTTCAACGGACAAGTGGAAAAACGAATCGCAACGGACAAGTGGAAAACGAATCGCAACGGACAAGTGGAAAATCTTCAACTGACAAGTGATAAAATGAATCGCAACAAAATTTTAACTTGAAGTTTTACGGGCAGATTGTTAATGTACTTGTCCAATTTGAAAACCTGCCCGTAAAACTTCAAGTCAAAATTTTGTTGCGATTCATTTTATCACTTGTCAGTTGAAGATTTTCCACTTGTCCGTTGCGATTCGTTTTTCCACTTGTCCGTTGAAGTTTCACTTCTAATATGTGTCCCAGCACACATTTCGATTTTTTAAAACTATTATTTATTTTTCATAAAAGCGTATTTTTTAGTTTTTTTAAACTATTGTTTGATGTTGCAGCCGGATCTTCGGGCTATATAATAGGTTTGCTTTATATATATGTACTATACTAATTTCTGCCCGCTACTTCGTCCGCGTGGAATAGTCACCCCCCCCCCATTTTGAAACATTCTTCATTGGTGCTCCTCTCCTATTGGTTATAACGTGATGATTTATAGCCTATAGCCTTCCTCAATAAATGGGCTATCTAACACTGAAAGAATTTGTCAAATCAGACCAGTAGATCCAGAGAATACCCCCTACAAAGTCACAAACTCACAACCTTTGCCTGTTTAAAATATTATAAGTATAAATATAGATTAATTATACCAATAAGTTAATTTACATATAAATTAGATATTTATTAAATTGTGAGATAATATCTCTTGAAAGTTTTTTAAATATGTTGAGTAATTTTGCCTTCTTCTTCTTCTTACAATTTCGGGCAACGAGTTCCACAGTCGGACAGCCTGCAGAGCGAAGGATGCAGGTGTAGAATGTACTTGAATGTAGAAGCATGCGCAGGTATTCTTAAAGTAAGATTGTCAGAGGAGCGCAAATTACAGGCGTGAGAACCATGGAGGAGTTTGAAACGTTCATTAATGTGGTAGAACAAAAAAACATATGTTGTACAATCAATGAAGAAGGTGATCATTAATATATAACATATATAAGGCCATAATATTAGTGAAAATTAAATATTATGTGTAGGTACTTAGTACATTTTTTTAAAATATGAATGACCTCTATACAGATTTTTCTGAAAGAGAATTTTGTTATGTGGTTTGACCGGCGTCAAAGCCTACGCTAGTATTTAGTGAATAACAAACAGAAAAACAGCATCTCAATTGACTATATGTATAGTACTGTATGAAATATCAAATGTAGGTATACGGAAACAGTTTATATCGACAATTTCATACCCATTACTCGGTGTAATTATTCGCTCTCATTTTAAAATCGATCAACGAACGACAGAAATGCACTAAGGGTATCTGCAGACGGGCTACATCAGTCAACAACTAGTGATGAATTGAAAACTATTCTATTTGGTTTTGGATATCTTCAAGTCCCATGTGAATAGATCTTAAAATATATATTCGTATAGTCCTAGTATCAGACGAGATCATGGTCAAAAGTGTACGTGTATACTATAATAAAAAAATCGAAATGTGTACTTTGACATGTAGTAGAAGTGAAACTTCAACGGACAAGCGGAAAAGCGAATGCCAACGGACAAGTAGCAAAAAGAATGGCAACAAAATTTTAACTTGGAAGTTTTACGAGTAGGTTTTCTTTCAAATTGGTCAAGTAAATTAACAGTCTGCCCGTAAAACTTCAAGTTAAAATTTTACCAAACAAAAAAACTGAATTCGATCCGGAACCAAAAAAATCATCAATAGCCTACTCTAAAATTATGCCGCCTCTCACCACGTCTACTCTAAAATTAAGCCGCCTCTCACCACGTCTACTCTAAAATTATGCCGCCTCTCATCACGTCTACTCTAAAATTATGCCGCCTCTCACCACGTCTACTCTAACCTTATGTCGTCGTTCCACGCGGCCGTAACGCATTTTCATTACAGAAAAATCATTTTTCTGTCACGACTATATAGAAGTTTCACTTCAAAAACTCACTTGTTTTACCACCACCATCGCCATTATCATCTAAATTCATTCCTGTGGTTGTCTGGAAGATATCGCTTTTTAGCGATAAGACCGCCCTTTCTACATAACTAGATATTGTTTTATTGAAAAGGCTATTTTGCAGTATTTAATATTTTATTGGTAATATCACAGAAAAAACTATATTCGGAGGAATCTTCACACTTATCACTCGATTCACATTTAACTTGTTGCACTTTATTTTGCTTTACTTTACAACTCACTGCAAAATGATTTTTTATACCACATTTAGCACACTTTTTCCCGAAGGCTGGACACTCCCGTTGACCATGTACTTGTTGACAGCGCCTACATTTAAACTTTTGTGTACTTATATTTCTCTGTACATACTTTCTCTGCATACTTTACCTTTTGTTTACCTTTACATTGTCAATTTCTATGTCTGGGTTCGTCTCCTTTGCTTGTGACTTACTAAGTTCACTAGCACGACAAAATTCTGTTGCTTTATGAAGTGTTAAGTTTTTTATTCGCAACAAATTTTCTTGTAGAGACTTTGATCTTTGTTGATCCTCAATCCTCTCCGTTTTTGAACTATAATTACAGGTGAGTAGAAGGTTTTTACAATCGGTCAAAAAATTATCAAAAGTCTCCCCTGGCTTTTGCAAGCGACTATTAAACTTATACCTCTCAATTACTTCGTTTTACCTTGGATTGGCATAAACTTCAATGGCTTTTAACAACGCCTCATAATTTCCAATCTCCTTACCTTCGATACTAAATGTTGACAAAACTCTGGCAGACTCGATGCCCATAATGTTTCGTAGCAATGCAATTTTTTTCCGGTCATTGGCAGCCTCACAATCGCGTGCAATCACGTAGTCTTCAAAACATTCATTTTTTGCATTTGTAGATTTTATATCAAAATTCGGTGGTATTTTTATATTTACTGACATTTTGAAACTTTAAATTAAATATTTTAAAACAAACTCGCGACTGCGCCGTGTTTTATTGAAAAGACCATTTTGCAGTATTTAATATTTTATTGGTAATGTCTCAATGACGTACATTTATATTTGAAACAGACTTCACACATTAAATCTATTATACCAATAATCGATACAAAAGATATAATTTTAGTCTTAAGTTCATGTTTGTATTGGTGTAGGTACAATAAAGAGTTATCTATCTTGTTTTATTTTGTACTAGAAATCCGGTAGCTAGATGGCAGGGATTGGTCCGCCTGAACGATTATCATTGCTGGTCAAGAGAATGCCGCCATAAACATAAGTTATGTTCCAGCATTACTGACCAGGTTCCAGTCTCCCTCAAAGCCGGCAGCACAATGGTAGCACAATTATGTTTTAAATGTAATGTACATAAACAGTAACTGTTTTTCAACAGGAAGACTGTCAGCTTGTCTGTTGTACTTCAGTAATCTGATGCCCGAGGAGATGCGCAAACGCTAAACAAACCGTTATAAAAAAAGAGAGATGGGATAGTGACATCAGGCTGCAGTAACGGGGGTAAAGGGAAGTCATCGAAGTCATCGTACAAAGCACAATTAGCTCAAAGTTAACCATTTCATGTCGATCTTTTGCTACTGTATGTCATATAATAGAATAGAATATATTTATTGCGCAATGCAGATACAAAGATGTTACGGTTTTTACAGTATCAATGCATTCGTCCCATAATTGGACGTGCAAAATTAACATTACAATATTGACTTAATATAAACATTTTTTACAATGAATTAATCAATACAAATAATTCATAAAAATTACATTTGTTTAACATGAATATAATAATAATCTATAAATAATCTAAATAATAATTGTCTACCGTTACAGCAAGTCAAATATATTTATGTCAGTTCATAATGTTTTCAAGTCCATAAACATGTTTATATTATAATAACATTTAGTGGTCAGTTGCAATTTTTTTAAATAGCGTACATGGCAGCTCTCTAAGAGACTTCGGAAGCTTATCGTATACGAAGGGCCCCATGCAATAGACACTTTTGCGTAATAATGCAGTTATTGAGTTGATTGATGGTGCAGACTCTAAATTCATCGCGTCTGTTACATGGAAAGACCTCTGAACGCTGACTAAATTAGATGTGGATTAGTTTTGACAAACGTTGATATTTCGAGTATAATATATAGAGAGGTTCGCACCTATCTGTCTATATGAGTTTGAAAATAGCTCATAAGCAGGCATAAGCTTCAGTGGGATATATATATATATAATAGGAATCGTACATAATGTGACAGAAGTAGTCAATAACCTGATAGAGTATTCTTTCATGTAGTAATCGGAAGTTGTTTAACCGGATGTCAACGTAGAAGCATTTATTATTAAGCTAACAGATATCGGAAATGGAGTAACGGGATGTTGGAAGTTAATAGGTATGGCAGAGGTTGGTTTAATGAAGGAAGTGTAACTGAAGTGGCGCCACTGCACTACCGGATATTGTCACTGCAGCGCGCTACGGGGACCAATAAAATACGCGGTGTTCGGGCAGAGGAGGGGCAGTCTTAAACCGACAGTCTACGAGTCTAGAACCAACAGTCTACAGCCGACGGTCTACAACCGTCATTCTACGTTCATCGATTGAACAGAGCGCAAGCTCTGTTGGACAAGAGGCGCATAGTATATTGTGGTCGATAATTACTGTTCGATAATCGCAGTATTCTTTGAGGGCAGGTTGCTTCTCGATACATGACAAGCGTGGAGACAACTCTTGGAGTTGTCCTAATATTTCTGTGTATTATTGTGCTGTATTTAATATTGTAATTGTAATAATTCTAGTGTAATAAACTTTGATTATAACATTTCAGATTATTATTGTATTATACTCGGAGAGTGTCATCCGTTCCCGGCGTTAGTGAGCCGACATATATATATATATATATATATATATATATATATATATATATATATATATATGACATGTAGGTATGTATATCACACAGATCGATCCTTAAGCCTTAAGAGCTAAAAAGAAGATGTTTGAAGAAGCTAATTGCGATTGGCTGACGACGAATATTCGACTGCACAATCTTGTAGTTCGTATGATAACTTCTTAAAATGGTACAGCACGTTAGCTACATTTTCGCTTACATTTCGCTACGAAATTAGTAGTCTGAGAGGTTTGTGTTAAATGGAAACATTTTGACGTTCATTCGAAACGTTTCTACAACTTTAATGTATTCAGAGTAAGATTGTTTCTAGTCTGCATTCCCTAAGTTTATGGGTGGATTAATTTGAGATTAATTAAAATGTATTAAACAATGTACAAATACACCAATTATATTATACTAGCTTCTGCCCCAGACTTCATCCGCGTGAATGAATGAAAACACTTTATTGTTCCACCATAACTTAAACGTAGACATTTAATATAAATACATTTTCATTACAAAAATGGGCGACCTTATCGCTTATAGCGATCTCTTCCAGGCAACCCGGTGTCCAAGAAGACATTACAAGAAAATTAAATAATATTTGGTGGTTTAACTAAATTAAAACTAATTTAATTGTAATTAAAGAAAAAACAAAAATAATAACAATAAGAAACGAATATAGATATACATAATTAAATAGATTATAATAATATAAATTACATATATTATATGCGAACAATAATACAATCACATTTGCGTGGAATAGTTAAAAAAAGTAAGTTAAAAATCCCCCAATTTTGGAACAATCTTCATTGGTGCTCCGCTCCTATTAACGTGATGATATATAGCCTATAATCTTCCTCGATAAATGGGCTATCTAACACTGAAAGAATTTTTCAAATCAGACCAGTACTTCCTGAGATTAGCGCATTCAAGCAAACAAACAAACTCTTGAGCTTTATATATTAGTAAGAATAAGATATATGTGAATATCAGTGTAAAACACAAAATATCATTACACACTTAGGATTGGAAGGAAACACCAGTTCTTTTAAGTAAACGCTTTTATTGACTTACACAGCCGTACGTGTTTCTTCTCCGCAGGGTTGCCCCTACACGCACAACTAACGACGCACTCTCCCGACGATAAGATGTCTCACTCACAATACCGTTCGATATTGTGTAGACCACCTCCTGCTGCCGCAATGTTCACCTACGAATTTACCGCGCATACCTTGCTTCTGGACCTCCTTTCGAAATACGCTAAACTCCTTGACTGTACTGCCCAATAAACCTTTCACTTAATTCACCACTAAACTCGTCTTCTATTTACATTTTCTTCCAACTCTTTCGTATCGTATTTGTCGCTTGGCTGTCTTGAACTGAACTATACTACTGAAATATACTAACTAACATATTTTTGTTGTTGTGGTTTTTATTGCAATCAACTGATTGTCGCCGACAGCTGTCAAAACTACAAGATATAAATTAGCTACCTGTAGTTAGTTACGCTTATCGCTATGTCTCTTAGATAACAGCCAATTCAAGTTTATAAGTGAAAAACAAAAATTAACCATTCATTAGGAACTTAAGAACTTCTCAATTCAAACATGTTTAAACATACCTAATTTAGAAGAATTTTTAAAGTACATAAGACTCTTATGTTAATGATTTTCGAGTTATAATCAGTACTGAGCACAAATTACTATACCTCATTGCGGATTAGAGTAGAAGTGATTTTTACCCCAGAACATGAGGTAATTGACACGAGCAAATACGTGGAAAAGTATATCAATTTACTTTGACCAATTCGTAAACAATTTAAGTAGTTAAAAGTTCTTTCTGACAAATAGCATATTAACTACGTTGCATGTCACGTGTTTCAACATTCCAAAGCATAAAGCACTAAAGCAAATACCCGTTTAATTAGCTTAACAGACTTCTAACCGCTGTAAGGTTGTCGGGCATAAATCGTACAAACTACACGCAAAGCAAAGCATGCAATGCATTTTCAAATCACTGTTTTCATATACCATTCTGAACTCTATTGTAAGATGTATAAGGTTTAAGTTGCCAAAATGCGACTATAATCTCACCAACGAAGAGAGTATTTATATATCAAATTGCAAACATGCAATAGATGGAATTTTACGAGATTTGAATTATCGGATTTTCTAGAATATAGTTCAGGCCCGGTACACCTACTAAATTGCGCTGTATATGGACGAATATGTAACTAGCTATATTAAGGCAGCCGAAATTGCTACTGCAACACACGGATAACTACCAGCTGCATACTGAACCGTGGAAAATTTGTACATCCATTTGCCAGCTGGCTAATTATTGTCCAATAAAACGTATAACTGATAAGTTGGGGGGGGGGGGGCGCTAGTTAATCAAGCCAATTTCTTCCAAATGTCACTTAGGGGGAAGGAGGAGTCTTAGCAAGTATCACGTAATTTTTTTTCTAGCAGAAAACGGTGGAAAATTATTTCTAGATTAGTATTTATAATTTCAAGAATTATTTATAGATTGTACACTTATTAACCGACTTCGAAAAAAGGAGGAGGTTCTCAATTCGTCGGAATCTTTTTTTTTTTTTTTTTTGTTCCTTTTTTTTTATGTATGTTCGCCGATTACTCCGTCATTTATGATCCGATTTACGTGATTCTTTTTTTGTTCGACGCGGAATAGCTTCCAATTGGTCCCCTAAAAATTTTACATAGTTTGGCCCAGTAGTTTTCATTTTATGGACATTTTTCATGGAAATAATTTTCACTCTGTTCCATATGTTCGCCGATTACTCCGTCATTTATGATCCGATTTACGTGATTCTTTTTTTGTTCGACGCAGAATAGCTGCCATGTGGTCCCCTAAAAATTTGACATAGTTTGGCCCAGTAGTTTTCATTTTACGAAAAATTTTTTGTTCCGGGTTCTTAGGACCTATATTTTTTAAGAAGCGCGGCACCATTTGTAGGTCCACCCATACATACATAGCCAGACACTAAAAAGTAACAAATAAAATTTAAAAACTTCGTTTAAAAAAACCGACTTCAAAAACTAAAAAACTAAAATGTATAAAATAACTTATTTCTAAAGCTATTATTATTAATATATATTATCTAACACATCTTGAAGTCGGTGCAAAGCAAAACATAAAAATTACTATATTTTGAAAATTACTAAGCACCGACTTTAAGATGTTTTAGATAATATATATTAATAATAATAGCTTTAGAAATAAGTTATTTTATACATTTTAGTTTTTTAGTTTTTGAAGTCGGTTTTTTTAAACGAAGTTTTTATTTTTTTTTATTAAATCTAATTATATCAGTTAACGAATCGTTCACCTTTAGCCTAAAAGCCACGTATTATTTTTGCATGTTCTCTTGCCAAATTGAAAAGGTCCATTTCGCTTATATTAACTGACTTTGATAGTACAACCGAACTGGAATAACTTTTTATTTTTATTTTTCTAACTTTGTTACATCTCTTGTCATAATCTTACATTTCAACTTCAATAAAAAACATATGTAATAAGTTGCAGAGAAAAAAATTGCAAGCATTAATTTACATTTAGCTTTAGCAAAATCTTCAGTAGTTTTTGCGTGAAGAGTATCAAACATACATACATCCATGCATTCTTACAAAATTTCACGTTTATAATATTAGTAGAATAGATTACAACACATGTAGTGTAGGATGCCCGCCAGCCCGGTGGACTGACGACCTGCGCAAGATCGCCAGCAGGGGTGGATGAGGAAGACAGGAGACCGGGATATGTGACGCGTACTTGGGGAGGCCTACGTCCAGCAGCGGACTGAGATTGGCTGAAAAAGAGAAGATTACAAAAAAATCGGTATTGTGCCACTATCGCTTGATCACGATGGTCGCAATTTCAACTCAAAATTTCTGAAATCCCTTGTAAAACAGTCATTTTACTTTACAGACGCTATGTACAAACTAAATTAAATCGTAAACAACACATGAAACGAGTCCAGAGCGTGGTTTGGTGTTAATTTACAAACTATAAAGTAATTTAATCAAAACTTTATTGTTATTCATACTCACATTTACGTACGAAAGTACGTTTGTCTGTTAGCTTTTCATTGCTAAATAGCTGAACGGATCCTAATGAAATTTTACCAGAAGGTAAACTATGTCCTGGACATAGTGATTTCTTTAAAACACAAACTTGAAGAGTGTAGAATATGAGATGAATTTTTTTTAAAGATACACCTTCTTCTTCTGCGAGCGGGCGGTTTCCGCAACTCGACGACAAAGCGCCTATTTTGCGTGCGAGGGTGGATGAGGGTTTGCCATCCAGCCCAGCTCCTCCACGAAGTCCACCAGTTTCTTGACGTTGCTGAAGAATTCTCGGAGGCTATCTGGGGCGTCCAGATACTTCGCCCTGTATTAGGCCATCTCTCCGCATTCAAGCAGGACATGGGCGGCTGTTTCTTCTGCTTCCAGGCATGCTCTGAACAGGAGGTCTCAGCCGGGATCAACTGAGCTTTAAGATATGCCTGGAGAAACGCAGGTTTACTCGAGGCATTGCCAGCTTGGCTTGCCTGCAATCGTCCAGGTAGTTCCAAAGTTGTTGATGTAGTGCCTTTGTCCTGTGATTTATGTAATTTCTAAACCAACTGTATGGCAAAGGCAGGAAAGGTTCCGGTCCAACTGGTTGGGTTTCGGAACCTCTCCTTGCCAATTGATCTGCCGCATCATTTCCTCGGACACCACTGTGTCCCTTGATCCATTGAAGGTTCAAGGTATTGTTCTTACCTGCCGAGTCATTTAGATAGAAAAGATACTCATAGTTTGGAGTTATTTGTTTTGGTGCCTACGTAATCATTTTACCATCGCAGCATTCACCGATGATTGAGAGTTCATGCACACTTTCTCGCTACCTGGAAGTAATCCACAGTACGTTACGCACGGTCCTTCATGCCATACATAAGCAAGCTATGTATTACGTCACGTACTTGGAATAATTTATTTCTTCATAAAGTAGCAAGCTTAAGACTGTTTAGTCCATGTAGGGACCATACAGAAAACAGAAAAAACCTTCGGAGATGCATCTGCGGATATGTTTAGGTTGTACATATTGTAAGTTTAATGTCAAATTAATTAAACGATAATTACATAGAGAGTACAAAATCTCATCGCATTATTTTGTACTCCACTCTCAAGCGGTCGAGTCTGGCTGCTGCGGCGATGGCGACAAGGGCTCTCACTAGTGGTGCGTCAGCTGGTTCAACGGGGTAGCTATCAGCGAAGCACAACAAAACTTTTTTTTGATAACGTTGAATTCTTTTTGAACTAAATCTGGTTCGGTGGGGGACAACAGACCAAATGCGGAGAAGACATCAAAAAACGCATCAGTTTCCTTAGCGTTTCAACTGTCCATGGATGGTGATAACCAACTTACCTTTTTCTTCGCTCACATGCAAATATAAAACGTAACATTTTCTTTCCACATTTTACTGTCACGAACTAAATTGCTGTATTATATAACACATGCTAGAAAAAGTTACATTCGTTTTCATGACACGCCTGATCAACATTCGCACGTGTTGGTTCCAAATTTTATTATAGGACAGGAGAGGAGATCCGAATAAGATTGTCAATTACAATGTATGTTGTGTATGATGGTTTTTAAAAATAGCAAAGAGATATCAGACGTAATAACGCGGGTGCTTTTGGAGAATCGCATTATGATATTGACACGTGTCTAAGTATACTGGAAGTTTTTGAAGTGATAACTTCTTATGTCTGTCTAGCTTCCCTTTCTCTCGCACATACAGCAGCGGTAGGCAGGCTTCTCCTCTCTCACTCTAACCCACAGCGCTAGCCGTATTTTGAACAGACGCTTACTATATATTTATATACTAATATATATTTATAAATGATAACATTATATAATTATATATGTATGTATATATATTTGTTATTAGGCATAACGTTAAGTAATGACCTAAGCTTTCAAGTTAAACAATTTCAATATTAAATAGTTTCACTTAGATTACTTTAAGTATAAGTTTCCGCGTTACACTGTGACAGGCCACAGCATAACGCGGACTGACCAGCCTCACTGTCGCAGATTTAATGTACATTTTTCGTGTTTATATTTTTTTCGTACATCATTATTATATTTCATATTGTAACAAACAACAAGTGTATTTACTGTTTTTTGTGCATTATTTAGTGACAACATTTTCTTTCTTTTTTTCATACAAGTTATCCATGTCTTTTTGGTGGGATTCGTGAATATATTATGACCACGTAATTATTTCGCGCAACGATTTTTAAAAAGACCTAAAGAGATAAGTATGGACGCAGCTTTACAAGCCGCAGGTATATAAATACAGGAACTCACTACAAAGCCAATCAGAAGAACAGTGAACGGCTGAAACAGTGGAATACATTTATAACAGTAAATAACTTATTATTTATCGACTGCAGGCTCCATTTATTTGCAAACTTCGGAAGTTCCGTTATGAAATTAATATTTACATAGTTGTATATTTTACTTTATGAATATTTTACATATCGTGTACTTCATGTGCAGGCATTTGTATTTTTAATATTAAAAAATTGATAAAGCAATAATAATTCCACTACTTAACTACGAGAAATATTTTTTTTTTATATCCCAAAATTATCAAAAAGTACTCAACGGCTTATTGCCAAAGTAATTTCTCTAACTTTATAGCATCTACTATAAATAAATATTTCTCTATGTATTTTAGGATGCCAACAATAGACACAACAGCTTTCAAAATAAAATTTAAAAACTTCGTTTAAAAAAACCGACTTCAAAAACGAAAAAACTAAAATGTAAAAATTTAAAAACTTCGTTTAAAAAAACCGACTTCAAAAACTAAAAAACTAAAATGTATAAAATAACTTATTTCTAAAGCTATTATTATTAATATATATTATCTAAAACATCTTAAAGTCGGTGCTTAGTAATTTTCAAAATATAGTAATTTTTATGTTTTGCTTTGCACCGACTTCAAGATGTTTTAGATAATATATATTAATAATAATAGCTTTAGAAATAAGTTATTTTATACATTTTAGTTTTTTAGTTTTTGAAGTCGGTTTTTTTAAACGAAGTTTTTATTTATATTTGTTACTTTTTAGTGTCTAGCTATGTATGGGTGCACCTACGAATGGTGCCGCGCTTCTTAAAAAATATAGGTCCCAAGAACCGGGAACAAAAAAATGTTCGTAAAATGAAAACTACTGGGCCAAACTATGTCAAATTTTTAGGGGACCACATGGCAGCTATTCCGCGTCGAACAAAAAAAGAATCACGTAAATCGAATCATAAATCTCAGAGTAATTGGTGTACATATGGAATGGAGTGAAAATTATTTTCATGAAAAATGTTCATATAATGAAAACTACTGGGCCAAACTATGTCAAATTTTTAGGGGACCACATGGCAGCTATTCTGCGTCGAACAAAAAAAGAATCACGTAAATCGGATCATAAATGACGGAGTAATCGGCGAACATATGGAACGGAGTGAAAATTATTTCCATGAAAAATGTCCATAAAATGAAAACTACTGGGCCAAACTATGTAAAATTTTTAGGGGACCAATTGGAAGCTATTCCGCGTCGAACAAAAAAAGAATCACGTAAATCGGATCATAAATGACGGAGTAATCGGCGAACATACATAAAAAAAGGAACAAAAAAAAAAAAAAAAAAAAGATTCCGACGAATTGAGAACCTCCTCCTTTTTTCGAAGTCGGTTAATAAAATAACTTATTTCTTAAGCTATTATTATTAATATATATTATCTAAAACATCTTAAAGTCGGTGCTTAGTAATTTTCAAAATATAGTAATTTTTATGTTTTACTTTGCACCGACTTCAAGATGTTTTAGATAATATATATTAATAATAATAGCTTAAGAAATAAGTTATTTTATACATTTTAGTTTTTTCGTTTTTGAAGTGTTTTTTAAACGAAGTTTTTAAATTTTATTTGTTACTTTTTAGTGTCTAGCTATGTATGGGTGGACCTACGAATGGTGCCGCGCTTCTTAAAAAATATAGGTCCCAAGAACCGGGAACAAAAAAATGTTCATAAAATAAAAACTACTGGGCCAAACTATGTCAAATTTTTAGGGGACCACATGGCAGCTATTCCGCGTCGAACAACAAAAGAATCACGTAAATCGAATCATAAATCTCAGAGTAATCGGTGTACATATGGAACGGAGGGAAAATTATTTCCACGAAAAATGTTCATAAAATGAAAACTACTGGGCCAAACTATGTAAAATTTTTAGGGGACCAATTGGAAGCTATTCCGCGTCGAACAAAAAAAGAATCACGTAAATCGGATTATAAATCACGGAGTTATCGGCGAACATACATAAAAAAAAGCAAAAAAAAAAAAAAATCCCGACGAATTCAGAACCTCCTCCTTTTTTCGAAGTCGGTTAAAAAATACTGTGTTGAAATCATAAGGAATCAGCTTTTGTCTAATGGCTACACTACTATAAAATTAACTTTTGCACACAAAATGTGGCTTTTACCTGCCTGTCGTAAAGCGCAGTTTATTACCTTGCCGCATTTAGGAATTCTTTTGTTTACTGTGTGTTTAGAATTTGTAATTAAGAAAAACATTCTATTGTTATTGTACTTGTTTTATGGCCGTCATTAGCGTCGAACTAATCCTTGTATTGCGTGGAAGCTTACCAGGTATTCCATCGATGCATTATTATAAAGCAATGGCCCATTGCGAAGAGGGGCAGTAAAGCGAAGGTTACGAAACTAGCAAGACGTAGATTCAATGAGCGATATAGTGACGGACCATGCGCGTGTTATTGAATCGTGCAGTGTGTACTAGTTGTATCCAGTTATATTTGTACCTGTTTTATACGTGTTTGTACAGTTCTAATAAACTCTATAGTGTTTCCAACGGCATTTTAATTCGAGTCCTGCGTAACTCGTAACAATACTATAACAATTACTTTTGCCCACAAAATGTGGCTTATAAGGTATCTTCATCATCATCATCCGAGCGTTAAATCCCGGTTGCGCTCGGAGCGTTCACTCCGACGCCCAGGGTCCGCTTTCCTACTTTTTCTACTCCACTTCGCGCGGTCTTCAGCATCCCCTGTTTTGAGACCATTGGCACGCATTTCATCCTTCACGACGTCAAGCCAGCATTTCTTGGGCCTTCCCCTTCGACCGGGACCTGGCGGAGGTGGCATGGCTAGACATTTGTTCCCCACATAATTAGCCGGTCTGCGTAACACGTGGCCGTACCAGCGTAAGCGACACTCTTGCAGTTTGTCTGCTATGTCACGGACATGAAGACTGCCGCGGATGCAGGAGTTCCTGACCCGGTCTTTCCGCGTCACTCCACACATCCATCGCAGCATATTCATCTCCGTGACACGCAGCTCTTGCTTGCGTCACCCAAGTACTGGCCACGCTTCACTGCCATACAAAAGGACAGGTCTAATGATGGATTTATAGACCTGTCCTTTTAATTTGACCGGCATTTTGGGGTCACAAATGACACCTGTCACCTCACGCCACTTGGCCCAAGCTGCTGTGATACGGGCCTTGACGTCGAGGTCGATATGCCCGGACGCACTAAGGACAGATCCCAAGTACTTAAACTGATCCGTGTGCTCGACCGTATCTTCGCCTATGCGCACGGATGTGGGATCTGTAGTGTTGCAGGCCAAGTACTCAGTCTTCACCACATTTAGTTTCAGACCGCCGTTCTCTAGCGACCTCTTCCACGCACTTACACGTCCCACCAGGCGCCCCCTGTCCGAGTCTGCCAGCGCGATATCATCAGCATACATGAGGTTGCTCATGCGCATCTCTGATGCTGTTCGACACTTCGTCTAATATCACGCTGAACAGAAACGGACTAAGGACCGATCCCTGGTGCACGCCTACGGTAATGGGGAAGGGTGTGGTATCGCCAACGGCGGTCCGAACCATGGAATCGGAATCACGGTACATATCCCGGATAATGTCAATATAGGTTTCTGGCACCCCTTTGGACCTCAGTACCTTGGCGAACATTATTATATTTTCTAGACCTTTTAAACTAAGATAAACTAAATTCATAGTCATCGATAATACACCAGTCTTCAATAAACGATATCCTTTATCCACTTTAATCTCTGAACACAAATGTTGGGTAAATGTTTAACCTTGTTTGTTCGGGGCAAACACACGAAACTACGTTGTTCAGCTTAGTTCGTAATTTCAATTACTTAAGGCCGCGATCAGCAATATTATCTTAATTAATATGCGAAAATAGGCTCTCTAGGCAAAACGTGAGTAATCTTAGGGAAGTTGAAGGTAGCTTCGCAATACGGAAATACATTGTTTTTGCTAGTCGATAATATATCTATTGATTACATTTAATTCAGGTACACAGCAGCAATCAGGCACGCTAGTTTGTGATTTGAAATAAATATCAACTTTAATGTTAAAACTACTATTTGCTGTAATAATGCATTATTTGAAATTGAAAATGTAAAAGTCGTTGTGGCTTCATTTAAAATTACACCCAACTTTTAAAAAGTATTTTGAAGTGATAACTTTTTATGGAAGGGTAAACCGCTTCGTTACGTAACGCGTTACGGCGCCAGTCTGTCCGGCTTCCCCTTCTCTCACGCATACGGCAGCGGTAGGCAGGCTCCTCCTCTCTCACTCAATCTAACCCACAGCGCTAGCCGTATTTCGGTAATTAGATTAAATAATTATACTAATAATGTACATACACAAAATTTTTATGTACATATTCAAGAATTGTAACTAAGAATAAAATATGATAAAAGATTTTATTTTATTAATAAATAACCTTTCCCTTATATTATCATATTTAATATACATAAAATTTAAGTAATAATCTAAGCTTTTCGCAAGTTAAACCATTTCAATATTAAATAGTTCAACCTAGATTAGTCTAAGTTATAGCTGTTTTTTTTATGTTTTTAACATAACTGTTTATATTATAATTAATTATTTATTATATGACATTACGTCACTAAACAGTTTCTTTTTTTATGTAGATTAAGAAAGCCCAATTAAACCGTCTCCCGAAACAGTGATCTACCAAATTCTATGGGTACTGAGAAGTTCCTGGGTCACAATTATGAACCAACAGTGTTGCGTCTGACCAACTCCCTTGTAGGTATCTAATATAAACAACTCACTAAGGGCTACATTGTTTACATTGTTCATATTGTCTTAAATCAGCTTTTATGAGCGCTTGTGTAAACAGGATTGCCGACATGCCTCGTTTTTTGAACTAGGGAAAGTCCGATTGATAACACGGCGCTGTAGGGCTGTAAACACGTTAAGTCACGTGGGATTTGCAATTTTGGGACCACTAGCACCTCTGACAAAGTACTATTGAGAGTCAGCGATACCCACTTACCACTCTCCCCGTGTTTCTTCCTTCGCCTTATGCCAGGGCTACGAGAAAAGAAGAAGCTCGACAAAGTCTGCGTTCCCTGGTAGGCGGAAGTCCAAAGATCACATCCGCGGGAGAACCATAGCCCCTCGCATCCCTCACAGATCGAGTCGGCGTCAGCCATTCGCAGTCCACTGCTGGACGGAGGCCTCCCCAAGTCGGCGCCAATCATCCCTGTCCTCTGACTTCCTCATCGAGCGCCTGCCGGCAGCCTTGCACGGGTCGTCAGTCAATCGGGCTGACACTCCGTTTATCGAGACGCGGTCTACAGTCCAGGATTCGTCTGCTCCATCGGTCCTGCGGCAAACATGACCGGCCCATTGTCACCTTGCTAATTTTGCGACCTAAGTCGATTACCTTGGTTCTCTTACGGATATCCTCATTTCTAGTTCATCTCACATCGATTGCGGGTCAGTAAAATGTCCACGGGAAGAGAGATGAGTGCGCGTGGAACATGACATGCCCCACCTCTCGACGGCATTTTTGGCGAACCTTTCTCCAGAGACCTACCCGTGTCGCCCACTCGACATGGCCCTCCTAGCGCTCTAGTCGAATAGAAAAATTAAATGTATTTAAATGATATATCGTTACGTTAAGTATTATCTAATTTCCATACATTGTCCTTCTATTGCGCTAATGCCACTTATTTAGGGACACTGAGTAGAGCCGGTTAGGCTCCAACCCTTTTAGAGAAACAAAACATTTAAAATCTAATTTAAGATTAATCATCGTACAAATAGCAGTTTTCACTTCAATTTTATTCTTAATGGAAAGTACAATTTATTTTCAGACTAATTTATAAACACTTAAGTGATTAGTAAAGGTCTTAATATTTTCTTAATTTGTCGCGACTAGAATACATAATAAAACTACGTTTTAACGGTTTTAAGCGCGGTAATTTATTTGATTTTTGTTATTCCGACGTTTCGGCCACTTGTCAGTGGCCGTGATCACGGAAGACAAAGAGGTCAAGTGTCAATGAGTATTGTTAAAGTTTTATTTAGCCTACCGCCAACTTGGTAATTTTAATTATTTAGTTTTAAACTTGTTTATGGTTATTATTTACTCTATGGGAGCCTAATCTAATTTACCACCTGCTTGAAGAGAAGAAGCGGCGCAAGAAACACTTTGGCAAATATGCCTAGTCTAATAATTTTCTATTATATTAAAATGCGTGGAAGGAAAAATAAAATAAATTATCAGTCAAGTTGGTTTGTGTTCCGGTGCAAGCAGAAAGAGTTCATAGTGTCTTGAGGTCTGGCAGTTGATTTTTGCTGGGTTTGGGTCTTAATTGTTTTGACCATAATTAATTTGAAT
This sequence comes from Dendrolimus pini, assembly GCA_949752895.1. NCBI lineage: Eukaryota > Metazoa > Arthropoda > Insecta > Lepidoptera > Lasiocampidae > Dendrolimus > Dendrolimus pini. The sequence continues at coordinate 5,863,859 of OX457149.1, read as the reverse complement.
CATAAGTTTGAACATTATTAATGTTAGGTCAAGGAGTATAACTTCTATAATCACAAAGTTCACCAAGGCTACACTGTTAATTTGACTTTAACAATAAACAAAAGAATATATATGCTTGTGTGTCAAATAGATGGTTGTGTGTGTAATGTTTTTTATTTATTTTATTTATTTTTAATGCATAATTTTAAAAAAATAACATTCTGCAATCCTCTATATAAACTATAAGTGTGTTTTTGCTTCATGTATTAATATTGTTACGAGGTGCAGGACTCGAATTAATATGCCGTTAGATAGATTACTATAGAGTTTATTAGAACTATACAAACACGTATAACACAGGTACAAATATAACTGAACATAACCTGTCCAAACGTAACGCACAAGTCAATAACACGCGCAAAGTCCGTCACTAAATAGATTGGGGCCTTGCTTTATACTGCACAGATGCCATATGTCTGCCCGACCGCGTGAACCGAATTTCTTAAAATCAGTTTGTATTTTTAAACCCGATACACCTGGCAGTGATCACAATACAACAATAGGCCGTAAAAGATTACAATACACAATGGGCTATTTTTTTAATCACAAATTTTAAACACAAAGTAAACAAACAAGTCCAAATGCCAAAAAGGTAATTAAATGCAGGTGTGAATTTGTCTTTGTCCGCACCTAGGTCGTAACAATATAATGATTACATATATCTGTTACAGTCATAGTGATTAAATAGCTATTATACATAAAGACTAGTCATTATATATAATAGCAAAAATTGACTAGACAATGTGATAAATTAGTCACTTTATCCGGATATTATTCATAATAGCGGGTCAAAGTTAGCCAAAGTATTAAATTAAATATTTTATTATTATAGTCTTTAAAGAGTGATTGATACCAAATACTTGTATTGATCTGTTTTTTTTAAATTTTGTTTTATGGCTAGTGTGCTTTAAATTTACTTTATAAATTAAAGTTAAATAACTTTATAACAATGTTAATTAACGTAGAATTATTATCTATGACAATCTTTAATTCTTAGGCAAATTTAAATATAATTTTATAATCTTTACCTATACCTCAAGTAGGTATAGGTAATTGATAATTATGTAGTAATGTAGTATGACACCGTCACATTCCTACTACCATTCAGTATTCGAGCCATGTTCAAAGAGGCTCGATACCCGACGAAGAATCGAGACGAGCCTCACACGAAGGAATTCATATAAATGCATACCGATTATTATTATTCAACGGATGCCAATAGAATATCTCGGATAGGATAGAACGGTTCCGAACTACGTGCGATTTCTCGCGATTTTTCCATTCTTATTACATTTCAGCCATGTATTGGAGTATGAAATTGAAATGTGGAAATTCAAAATTTGTATTTTTGAGCATTATGTGTGAGATAATGGAATACTATCGGGAAATGGTAATTTAATCCAAAAGAAATGTATACATATTGTTACGAGCTACAGGACTCGAATTAAAATTCCGTTGGAATACTATGGAATTTATTAGAACTATACAAACACGTATAATACAGGTACATATACAACTGGATGCAACCAGTACAAACTGCACGGTTCAATAACACGCGCGAACTGCATCACTATATAGCTAATCGAATGTACACGTCTTGCTTGGATCGTGGTTCTCGCTAGACTGCCGATCTCTCCATTGGGCCATTGCTGCACCGATTAAATATGGCTGCCAGCCCGCAAAGATCAGATTTCTTAGAATCAGTTTTACACACCTGCCTAATGACTGCCATAAAACAAGTACAATAACAATAGAAAGATTTTCTTAATTACAAATTTTAAACACAAAGTAAACAAAAGTAGTCCAAATGCGGGAAAGGTAATAAACTAAGTAAGGTGTCCCTTACTTAGTTTATTACCTTTCCCGGCAGGTGTGCATTCACCTATATAGGCATATAACAATAGAATAAAACTATAGAGTTCTAATTTCTGTACAAAGAAAAAAAAATTGCTAAAAACCGAGTCAGGGGGTTGTAAGGAGTGAAATACAACTAATTTAATTTTTGGTTCTCTGTTTGTCGATCTGTTTGTACGGGCTAATCTCCGAAACGACTCCACCAATTTAAATGAAATTATGTATGTTGGTAGCTTATATCTCTGGTCAACATATAGGATACTTTTGATCCGGAATAATTAAAGAGTTCCCGTGGGATAGTTAAAAAACCGCACCACACGGATGAAGTCGCGGATATCAGCTAGTGTTATCCATTTTTACACGTAATCAAAGTTTACACAAATTATAATGTAGTACGATTAAGAAAACTTGGCTTATATTGTTGCTCGCAGCTTCGCACGCGTAAGTGTAGCGACACACCTGCGGAACGTGCCGCGCGGACTGTTCAGCGACTGAAGGATAGCCGCTTATCTGTACGGGGCGTAACGTAGCGGAATTTGCCGCTGATGTGTGATAAGTTATTTAAAAAACATTGCGAGCGTATTTAACTTAACTTTTCACCGTCGAACGTTCCGCAGGAACGGAGGATGAGTGCAAGTTACTGCTGCCGGGCTGCCTGTCGTAAGAGATGAACAATAGAACCTACAGCCAGGGCTGTATGCCCGTCTGGATGGCTACCACCCATAGTCAACAATATGCCGCCTTGAGATATGTTCCTGACATTAGTAGCCAGACTCCAGTCTCCCTTAAGAGGGCAGCAGCGCATTTGTAGCAAGCACCTTTGGTGTTGCAAAAGTCCGTAGACGATGGTAACCGCTTTCCTTCAAGTGGGCCTGTCTGCTGAACTCCTCAAAAAAGTGTATAAAACTAGCTCTAGCATTGGTGGGAATTCAAAAATATAAAAAAGACACGGGTTTTGAATTCAGTCAAAAAGGATATATATACTTTGGTACTACTGTAAGATACTAGAGTGAAAATAAAGGCTCCACGCTCTACAGCCGCTTTCCATCAGGTGAGCCGTCTTTCGGCCTGTCTGATGAACACGTGCAATTAAAAATCTAAAAAAGATCTAGTATTTAATGTTAGTACTAAAAGTCAAACAAGTCGATTCCAGGCAGTTCCTTCGACCCTTAACCTTAATATCAAATTAAATTTAAACCATTAAGCAACGGTACTAAACTACTGAACCCCTATTAATAACAACGCCCACACTAAATCCATCAGTATCAAACGTTTCTCGTGTTCCAAATTGAAGGCAAAATAAAATATTCAAGATTTTATGCTGAAATTAAGATTTAATGCTGATTTCCAATAATTAAATCAATTAATAAATATTTTTTATTTTATCTATAAATAACTAGCTGATTCGACGAACTTCGTACTAATTTAATTATTTCTTAATATAAATTTGAAAAAGACGTGATGTCACATTCGGGAGGGAGAAATCTCATGAATGTGACCAGCTGTGACAAGAATGGGGGAAAAAAATTAAATTCGAATGACGTAATTTGTGAATGGTCCGTAATGAGTGATTTATAAACCTAGTCCTTTCAGATTAAGTTAATTCACAATATAATTAACATTTTAAATGAGCCAATGAAAAACCATGAAAATTATCAATACTTTGATTTTATCCGGTTAAGTATTTTTAATAAGCAGATGAAACAACGGTTCGTAGGATGGAAAAAGTTAATATTTTAAAACCATCCGGCTTGAAACGTTCATCCCGGTTCATTTTTGTGGGGGATGTTTTGTTCAAACGCCCTGGGCCGCCACTCGGTGTATTAATCCCGGGGAAATTGGCTAGAATACTGTCTCGAGATCAGTTTTTGAACGTCAACAATTTCTTACTCTGCTTTTACATACTTGATTTTTAAGTAAGCAAATACTTAAACTGAATATATGTACTATGAAATGTTAAATGGAGAATTAAATAAATGAAAACCGTGATAGCATAGTTAGAGATTATAACCGGTTAAGTAATTAAATTAACCGGCTTTACGCTTAAGTTTCTTAAGTTACGTTTCTACTACGTTTTTACGGTTTTCAGCGCGGTTATTTATTTGATTTTGGTTATTCCGACGTTTCGGCCGCTTTTCAGTGGCCGTGGTCACGGACGACAAAGATGACAATTGTCGACGAGTATTGTTAGAGCTTAAAGGATTTACGCTGTTACAACCGGTTTTACTCAAATACTTTATTCGGAGTGTAAACCTTACAAAGAGTGTCATACACACCCGCATTAACGGTTTATTCCACGAAAAATACTTTTTCATTCTATCTCTTTCAACATGTGATTGTGTGTGACTGAATACTTGGTGTACCACGTGACTGCGCTTGGAAGATATGCTGCAAAAAGTGTTGAAAATCGGTATATACAATTTCCTGCGACTAAGCGGCGTGTAATAAGAGGTGACAAAACCACCCACAGCCAGGTGGTAGGGTATGCTGGCATAACGACCTTGAGTTGTGTTCCGGCATTAGTGGCTCGATTACAGTCTCCCTGTAGAGGGGTCGCAAGCGGTGTGGCAGTAGCACGACAACAGCACATGCCTTCTCATTATAACTACAGCAGCGCGTTTGTAGCACCTTTGATGTTACAAATTCAACCGCTTTCCATCAGGTGGGCCGTCTGCCTATCTGCTGAACTCATGCAATAAAAAAAACCCTATTTAAGGAACTATGGTTACTAAAAAGGATTTATTAAAAATTAAAATTAGAACAAAACCGAAAAGATAAGTTCATATGGGCTTTAGAACAAATGGGCGTACAGACAAAAGTGCAGTTTTACACAAGGGACAAAATTGTGAATAACACAATACTAGTTTATTGTATTAGGCTGATATTTTCTTTTTACGTACAACTTGCATACTGGTAAGACACATACTGTTTTAGTTAACAACAAAAACATGGCAATTTTGCGTATACGCCTCCATGTTATGAAGCCCTCGATATGTACATAGCCTGTAATCGGTTCGACTTTTAACCGGTTTCACAGACATGATAATGCTGATATTAGCTGGATCGACCGAATTGAATCATTCTGGTTAAAACTTCCAGCACTGAAAGAATCTTGAAATTTGAATTCACTCCAAATTTCAAATATTTTCAAATAAAAGTAGCAGAGTGGCTGATACACATGGCATATTATACGATTGATGAATATTTTCATTTTAACATAATATAATAAATTGACTTAATTATTTAAAATTGTCAATGACATTATCCTTTTTTTTATTATTTAGTGCAGGAGTTCAGCAGATGCAGACGGCCCACTTGTTGAAAAGCGGTTACCATCGCCTATGGACTTTTGCAAAGGCGCTACAAATGCGTTGCTGTTCTCTTATGCCTCCTCTTCACAATCGGCCATGATCGTTACTCGTCCATTGTCATCGGCAAGGTGATCGTCACGATCATCGTACAAGCATCCACATGATTATCCGTGCACGTGCACGCAATTACACGCCAATTATCTTTGTGCGTGCCCGAAAAACTGACAAGTCACCGATCGCCGCGATCACGATGGCGATTAAGGACGATGATGGGCTACTACAGACGAGTAGCCCTCTACACGACCGTATTCGCGTGTAATCGTCTGTGATCGCCGATTGTGAAGAGGACGCATTAAAGGAGACTGGAGCCTGGAGGAGACTGAAACCTGGTCACTGGCCGGAACACAACTCAAGGTTGTTATGGCGGCATACTACATAGACCAGGGGTGGTCACCATCCAGTCGAGCATATGCTGAGGGTATATACCCTCAGACGCACCCTAGACAACCTGCAACGCCTATTCAAAATGGATACCTTCACAGGCGTTGTGGGTTGTCCGTTCTTGTAAATATGGTAAGACTCGTGTCTAACTGTAGGACATTTATGGGTTAATATTATTTCGCAAAAATAAAACTTTTAAATAGCCAACTTTTTATATGAATTTATATAAATCGTAATTTAAATTAATTATATATTAAAATTTAATTAATGTTTTAATTTATGAATAGACTGGTAATTAGTTCTCGTATATTTCATGTAATTTATTTCTAATTCTTGAAACCTTTCCGCCCGTCCTTATTCTCGCCGTGTCATAAGTGAAGATGTCACAATTTTGAATATAAAATTAAAACACTACGACAAGAGCCGCTAGCCTGTATCCATCTCAGTACGTCGTTCACACCACGTGCTTAAACTTTATCGCTCCGCCGTTATAAAAAACCGCCCCTACGATAAATCACAGTCTTGATTCGCAAGATTTCGCACATCTCGCGAAGTGAAAAAAAAGTTACAATTGAAAACTCGTCGGACTTGTTGCTGGGGCTGAAGAAGAGAACCTAAGAGCAGCATACGGTGAGTTCCTTCTACTCCCAAAGTTGAAACTAAACCTATTATACAGTTCATAACCACTCCTAATGAAACGGTAAATATATTTTTCTATCATAGGCAAAAAAATTGTAAACTGAAATTTATAAGACAAAAAAATCCTCTGCGGTCAAGGGACCGTCAGAAACAAAGTTTCTTACGTTAAAGTGACAAATATTATTTTAGAAATTTTTTATACAAAAATGGTGTCGAATAAGAGCGGTTACAAGATCATTTAATTCCAAAACAATATGTTACACTGATTAAAATTATTTTAGAACCTATTCCATTGCATTAAAGCTCGAAATTGTATAATAAAAATTACGTTAATGATCGACTGGAGGGGGCATAAAGCGTTACCCTTATGTGATGATCTTTGTCAGTTCACTCTTATAAGCCGCGTAAAAGAACTTCGTTCAAATAAATCTCTAGATGAGTCAAGTTTGTACTTACCAGTACAAAGAATTTAAAAAACAAAAAAAAAACAAGGCGTTTAATTCATCATTCTGTACAAAAGAGGAATATTGACCAATTTTTATAAAAATTTAGTCGACTATTGCATCTTAATTTAGTTTTATTTAATGTTTATACACTATAGACTTCATTAGTTGCTTTCCTAAGAGTGCCTTCACATTGGGTCGTCCAATAATGGATTCCACGAGTAAACATCATTGTAGCTTCTGGTTTTGGTTCTCCTTCGGCAACATCAACGTCGAGTTCATAATAAAAAAAGATAATATGAATTGGTCCTTTTTTCGCAACCGGCTTGTGAATAGTGATCCTGTTGCCTCGGTCTTCGAATCCCACAAAGCAAGACGCAATTGAACTTCAATGATAAATTGTTTTGCGTCGAATTCGCTTATTGTGCAGTAATTGTATGTACGTGCGCTTGTAACACACGCTCGAAGTTATGGCAATCACGTGTCACGCTGCTCTTTTTAACCGACTTCGAAAAAAGGAGGAGGTTCTTCAATTCGTCGGGATCTTTTTTGTTTTGTTTTTTTTTAATGTTCGCCGATAACTCCGTGATTTATGATCCGATTTACGTGATTCTTTTTTTGTTCGACGCGAAATAGCTTCCAATTGGTCCCCTAAAAATTTTACATAGTTTGGCCCAGTAGTTTTCATTTTATGAACATTTTTCATGGAAATAATTTTCACTCCGTTCCATATGTACACCGATTACTTTGAGATTTATGATTAGATTTACGTGATTCTTTTTTTGTTCGACGGGGAATAGCTGCCTTGTGGTCCCCTAAAAATTTGACATAGTTTGGCCCAGTAGGTTTCATTTTACGAACATTTTTTTGTTCCCGGTTCTTGGGACCTATATTTTTTAAGAAGCGCGGCACCATTCTTAGGTCCACCCATACATAGCTAGACACTAAAAAGTAACAAATAAAATTTAAAAACTTCGTTTAAAAAAACCGACTTCAAAAACGAAAAAACTAAAATGTATAAAATAACTTATTTCTTAAGCTATTATTATTAATATATATTATCTAAAACATCTTGAAGTCGGTGCAAAGTAAAGCATAAAAATTACTATATTTTGAAAATTACTAAGCACCGACTTTAAGATGTTTTAGATAATATATATTAATAATAATAGCTTAAGAAATAAGTTATTTCATACATTTTAGTTTTTAAGTATGGGAAGTCTGCCGCTTCTGAGCAACGCGACTGTTGCGCGATAATCGCGCTGCTACTGCCGTGTTGCTTGCGTTTAGTGTGAAGGAGCTCTAAGACGGAATTTCTAATCACGACTTTCGAAATCTTAATGAGTTCTGTCTACCTTCAGAGTTACTAATAATAAACAAACAAAATTAGCTGTATTTATTTACATTTTAGTTAATTAGAGTTGCTTTACTTGTAAAAAGGTATCAAACTAAAGAGTGTTTCCAATAAAAAAAGTGTTAATACTTTTACCTATTCCTAGTTGGAGTAAAGTTCTTAAAATTAAGAGCCTTCATCCAACTTAGTGTTATGAGTTAGCGGGACTCGAATTAAAATGCCGTTAGAATTATTATATATTTTATTAGAACTATATAAACACGTATAACCCAGGTACAAATATAACCGGACACAACAAATACACACGTAATGCAGAAGGTCGTAATTCATAAAACGCGCAAAGTCCGTCACTATTAGATTCCCGAATGTACACAAGTCACGCTCGTATGGTAGTCGTAGCTCAACTGACTCCTCTCTCCAGGCCGTCAAACTTCACAAATGCAAATATGCCCGCCCGGCAACGTCGACACAATTTCCTAGAATAACCTTGTAACACCTGGCTAATGATGCTAATGAGCGAGTACAATACGACAATAGAAACGTGTGCCAATAAATAAGTGAAAAAAAGACGATCATAAAAGGATTACACTTAGTTCAAATGCCGACAGGTGATAAAATGTACGTTTACAGATTTGTACGTGGAATTTGTCTCTGTCGGGGCCTAGGTTGTAACATTGGTAAGATCTCCTCATGAAAGTCTGGACTTACTCTACTTGTATATATATTACAATACTCCATAAAACGATGTTCCATATCGCTTTTGTATCGAAACATGTTATACATCAATACAATCGTATTCGTATAATCGATCGTACAATAATTATGTATACCACCATCACCACTCCTAATCTGCAATATTCTTTTCACGGGTTGTCTGGTAGAGATACTTTTTCAGCAATAAGACCGCTCTTTGTAAACGATTAGAATAATACTAGTTCGTAAGTTTTCTGTAATGGTGTACATTAACTATTGTAACAGCCTTGTAGAGAGTTGGGTAAGAAAGTACCAAATACACCAATATTAACTATTTCCATTTTATTGTTCAGCCTCTGATGTGACTATTCACACTGCACAGTAAACAATGAACCCCGTTTATTTATTATTTGACTTGACTTTATGTTGTTGGTCCGAAGACCTCACAACTTTACCGGGGTCTTTGGGGCGAGCGCCTTCGCTAGGCGAAGGCGCTCGAGCCCGGGGGCAACTTGCTTGAGGGAGCTCCCTAGGGAGTTTTACCTCGGCTGGACTGTTGCCATGAGAGGGGGATGAATCTGATGATGCCCGCCAATGGGCGACACAATGAACTAATTGAGAACGGGCGTCGGGTAATATAAAGCCCGAGAAGAAGGATCCCGGCGGAGCAGGATCGGCGGTTCGCGGCGGCCTACGCTATCTTACTGCCGTTTCGCGACGTGTTATGGCTGGGAAAGAAGAAACGGCGAAAGAAACTTCCCAGCAACACGCCTAGTCTATCCTGTGGGGGGGCTATGTCTCCTGGCGTCCCTCTCGAGGACGTGGAGAGATCGTGATTGGCGTTGTCTGAGACGCCGCCGTCTATGTCTGTCTGTCGGTGCCTGCCAGCCTGCCGTCCTAACCGCGGGCGGGCTGATCCGGGCCAGCCGTTTTGTAATAGCGTCGACCTTGTCCGTAAGGACATTACGCGGTCGTCGCACGAGAGCCTTTCGCCGAGGCTTGTAATCGGACGCGGACACGACGAGCGGATTTCGATGGTGCGGCGCGAGATCGAAATACTTACGCGAGAGCGACGTAATGTAGTTTTTGATGGAGGGAAGCTCCAGATCGCGGTGGAGGTCGACGTTACGCATATAGAGGGGAGCACCGACGGCTCTGCGCATGAATTTATTCTGCACGATTTGCAGTTTATTTAAATGGGTAGGCTTGGCATGGCCGAATACCACACTCGCATATGTCATGATCGGGCGGATGCATGTTTTATATAGAGTAAGCTTGTGTCTGAGGGACATTTTGCTTCGGTTATCTATCATGGGTGCTAGACGACCCATCACAAATCGCGCTCTATTTCGGACTATAGTGATATGCTCGTTGAAGCGCAAGTTCTGATCTAGGGTGACACCCAGGTATTTGGTGTGCTTTGCCCAGGGAATTTCTTGGTCATAGAGCGAGATGGCTTTTAGGCGAAGGGAAGCGCGTTTGGGGGAGCGAAGCGTGCCCGGGGAAAAGAACATTGCTGCGCTCTTCTCCGGGTTCACCTCTATCCTCCATTTACGAAACCATTTGCCTAGCTCTGTGACAGCTACCTGCAGCCGGACGCAGGCCATTTGTCTGTTCTTATCTGATGTATAGAGTGCGGTGTCATCCGCGAAGAGGGCCAGCTCCACATCTGGAGTTTTTGGGATGTCGCTGGTAAACAACGTGAAGAGTAGTGGGGACAGGGCCGAGCCCTGTGGTACACCGGCTGTGAGTGGGTGAGGAGACGAGCGCGTTCCCTCCACTCGAAAACGGAAGCTACGACCTAGGAGGAAGTCTCGCAAGATGAGCACGAGTCTGTCTGGCACACCGAACTGGTACAGCTTGTAAATCAAGCCGTTGTGCCAGACCTTGTCGAAGGCCTTAGCTACGTCTAGAAACAGGGCGGCTGTTCCTATAGAGCGGGGGCGATGGGCAAAGTGAGATAGTATGTGCTCCGTGATGCGGTGCACCTGTTGGACGCATGAGTGTCTGGCATGAAAGCCAAACTGCTCGTCGGGTAGTAGATGTTTGCTGATGGCAAAATCTCTAAGTCTAGAGAGGATGACCCTCTCGTAAAGCTTGCTGAGTGCGCTCAGTAGGCTGATCGGACGGTAGCTGGACGGTTTATTAGCCGGTTTTCCAGGCTTGTGAATACCGATGACATCTGCCTCTTTCCAAATCGCGGGGAAGGAGCAGTTTGTTATGGCGGCATTGAAGATGCTCACCAATATTATAATTATGTGGCCGGGGAGGAGTTTTAAGACGCGATTGTTAATGCCATCGGTCCCTGGGGCCTTTCGCGGTTTGAGGGACTTGATCAGGTCTTGCACTTCTTCGACCGTGACCGGGTCGAGTGTGGTTTCCGCTGGTAAGGAGGATCTACGTTCGACCTCGGAGTCCACCTCCGACAGGTGTGACTGGTCGACGTTTTGTGTAGTGGGGGAGCATTGAAGCTCTAGACTCTGAGCAAGGCATTCGGCCTTCTCCTCGTCATCTAACGCCTCGGTGTTGTCGGCTCTTTCTAGCGCGGGTATGACAGTAAGGGTGTCTGATTTGAGAGCTCTAGCCAGCTTCCAGTATGCCTGGTGAGTTGGTTCAATATCTCTCAACGTTCTGTCCCAACGTTGCTCCCTGACTTCCCGGATACGTAGTTTGACCTCGCGCTCTAGTTCGCGAAGTCGGACTCTGTTTTCCTCGGTAGGATATCTATCGTGAGCTCTGGAGGCGGCTCTCTTTTCCCTCAACAGCACCCTCACCTCGTCCGGCAGGCATAAGTGGCGGTCATCCTCCACCGGTACCTGCCTGGACGAGTTCCGCACTGCGGATTGAAGGTGGCTAGTAAGGGCCTCGATCGCCGTCTCCGTGTCTTGGCGGGACTCAATGTGGTCCGGGATGCGGTCCAGGTCTTGTGAGCTTGTTGCCTTGAGGAGGTTCTCAAGTCTCAACCAGTCCACAGACGTCCTAGTTTCAGATGTCGGGTCTGTCTGTGGTCCTAATCTGAGGATAACCGGGCGATGGTACGAATCTATATCGTCCATCGTTTCGATCGAATGGAACTGAAGGGTTACGCCCCTCAGTAATGCTAAGTCGAGAGTGTTTGGGGTCCCCCAGTCACGGTTGGGGGGGATCTTGTGGGGGTCATGGGAGTAAGTATATCAAACAAAAGATTGTCTGATATATTTATTAGAGCTCTGCCATTGGGGTTAGTGGTATTGCAATTCCACTGCTCGTGTTTGCAATTCAGATCTCCGGCTATTATGACAGCCGGGCCTAAGTTGAATAGGGCTTCTAAATCTTTCTTAATAAGGGTTTTTTGGCATGCGAGGTATGCTGAGACTATGACTAGAGGTTGGTGGCCAGTCATTGCTAGTCTGCAAGCAGATACCTCCATACCTTCTAGTGGGGGGGTGATTAAAGGCATACAGTGTAAGGATCTTCTAAAATAGATCAGGGTGCCGCCACCACGGCCTACCCTGTCATGTCTAGTGATCCGATAGTTAGAGATCTTTGGATCTCTGTTACTCGGTTTCAGGAAGGTCTCCTGTACTAGTAGTATATCTACTTGATTGGTAACCAGGAAGTCATGGACCAAGTCGCGCTGGTTTCGAAGGCCGTTGGCGTTATAAGTAGCCAGAGTCAATGAGCGTGGTTTATTTCTTCCTACATGTGCCATTTGTTACCGGTAACAATAATTTGATTTTATTGATTAATTACAACGATCTAAGTATTTGGAGGAGGTACGCGTGATCCATTTCGATCACGAGTTGGTCCCGGAGAGAGGGTTGACTTGACTCTGAAACTTGTCTCAATTTCCTAGCCAAAAGTTGGACCTCTTCTAGGTCGAAGGGCAAGTTTTTGGCGAATTTAGTCGCCAAAGCTAAGTCCTCCGCTATAGAGTGGTGGGCCGATGGCCCAGAAGATACCTTAGAAATAGAGGCGGGGGCGAGGGTGGCCAGGGGAAGGTTGGCCATTACTGGGGCACGCGTCCTTAGCGGAGGAAACGCTTCCGTCGTGGGAAGACCCGTCCAGTGGTTTACTACTGGAGGAGGGGCGGCCACGAATGCGGGTTTGTTCGGCACTTTTCTAGTGCCTTTTTGGGCATTGCCCTTTCCGACCTTGCGTTTGGGTCGGGGGGCAGCAGGGCAGCCTCTGTAGTTAGCGGGGTGGCCCGCTTGGCCGCAGAGGATGCAGCTCGGTGGCTCTGGGGAGTCCCGGGTGCGAGTGCACTCCGAGGTCCCGTGGTCGCCCAGGCACTTGACGCACCTGGGACGGGATTGACAATGAAGGGCAGAGTGCCCATAAAGTTGGCAGCGATGACACTGCCGCAGTGTATGTTTTTCGTGTGGGCGTTCCACACGAAGGCCAGAGAGGCCACAGACCTTCTCAAGTTCGAAGATCTTTTTCCCCTCTGGGGAGAGGTCGAGGACAACCAATACTAGGTTTAGAGGCGACTTTGTGGAGTCGCCTCTGTGCATACGGTGTACTTCGTGCACCGGTAGGGCTTGGGACTTAAGGTCCTCTACAATGTAGGAACTTTCAATTTCCTGAGGTAGTCCGCGGATTACAGCCCGAAGGCGTTTTTCTTCCGGCAGAGCGTAAGTGTAGTAACCGATTTTACGGTCACATAATAGAGTAGTTAGGGCGCGGTGGTCACTTGAAGACGTGACCATAACTTTAATGCCGTGCTGGGTATCACGGGCTTCTTTTATGGAGATTGCCTTACCTGGCAATTCCTTGGCGAGTTGAAGCCAATGGGCTTTCTCGCGTATGATCAGGGGTGGCGGCGGGCGCTGTGAAGGTGGTCCAGGGCGGCTGGACGGTGCCGCTGTCGGCTGAGTGCCGGCAGTGAGGGTGGGGTTGGAGGGGACCTCCCTCTGGGTCTTTCGTTTTTTCGTTCGATTGACGGTTATGAATCCGTCATCGTCTTCGCGGTTTAACGGGATGTTCGCGGGAGGCGCGACATCCATGGGGGTAATTTCATCGGCCGATGAAAGAGGGGCATCCCTGGGGTATTGCGGAACCTCAGGGGTTAAATCGATTTCTCGACGAGAGTCGATTACGCGGTGGATGGGCGATCGCGAACGCGATGTTGTCGAGCTCGCGGAGCTCGAACGCGGTTGTCCCGACGCGGAACCACGAGACAACGAGGTGCGCGACTTTGATGCCACACGGTGGGCATCGTTGAGCGGGGTTGCGGGTAGTGGGCGTATCGGTGACGCGGCGGGTACGGACGCGTGGGGTGCGGGCGCTACGGCAGAGCGCACGTGGTCCGCGGCAAGTGCGGTGGCGGGGGTTGCGGGGGGTGCGACGCTCGCGGCAGGTACCTGCCCGGGGGTCCCTTGCACGTGTAAATTACGGGACACGGGTTTCTCGGAATTAAGTTCCGAGATGACGGACGCCATTGATTGGGACTCCGGAGTCCTCAAAAATTGGTCGAGCGCTTGAGGGAATTGCTGTCGTAAAAACGACAACAAGCCCTCTAACGGCGATAGATAGGGCTCCACGCCGTCCATTGTCCCTGAGGGGGACGAACGATTTGGTGGATAAACCACCTGATGATGCACGTTTCACTGCACTGTCACAGATAAAACACAAGTCGACCGGGTAAACGAACGAACACAACGAACACGAATAACGGACTGCCGAGGCGGAACGGGAGACGTGCGCGCGCGACGAACGACAGCGGTGAACTGACTGATGAACCCCGTCTACACGCCACTCCGCCTTTTATACGAAAATGCTACCATACAAAAGAATAATATTGCATCATTGCTAAAAATAACAATTACATCATAGTGTTGCCAGGATCATAAATACAATTATAATAATTAGTTACTGATACACCAAATTAGCCAGACGATAATTCAGTGGGCTTATAAAAGTAACTACCTAGTAGAAATAGTAATTTCATTATAAAACGAATTATCTAATAAATCGACTAAAAATATTACTATCTATGACGATTGTCTACGTGATATTAGTATACCCTATGGTTCTCATGACTACTGTAGTAGACATCGTGTAACACCATCTATCTAAACCAATATAATATAATTATCATAATATAATAGCAGACCATAAATGTTCAACATATGGGCTCGGGACACCCATTACTTTTTAATAGAACGAATACTATGGGCCACTAAAGTGATAAACCACAAACGTCTCCACTCAGCTGAGATGAGAATGTTGAGATAGATGTGTGTTATGTTACAAAAATAGATAAGGTGAGACGTGAGTACATAAGGGGATCTTTGAAAGTTGCACCTGTGGCTGAAAAATTGAGAGGAAGAAGATTAAGTTGGTATGGGCATATAATGAGGAGAGGTGAAAGTCACGAGAAAAAAAGAATGTTAAACTACAAGACAGATGGGTACTAATGTAAAGGTAGACCAGAAAAAAAGATGTATGGATTGTGTGAAGGATGATATTAATGATGATTTGTTTTGTGACAAAACATGTATGTCAGAACAGAGGAGTGTGGAAGGAAAACGCGTATTGTGCCGACCCCCATTAATTGGGATAAAATATGCTGAAAGAAAAGAGAGACAGTGTTTGATAATAGAAACTTAATAATTTTCAAACTTATAATTTAGATTAATTATGGTTGAATAATTATGGTTGAATTTCAACAGCTTTGCGACCATTAGTATGGAGAATTGTAGCGTATTAACTGTAATACTTTCGTAGGTACTCAGATTTTCATTGAATAAATTTAACTTAATTAAATTATGTTAGCAAATTGGCTACATGGTGTATGATTTCTGGCCAATACTCAATCGAGGAAGGAGTGTTTTAACAATTAAACTATCATAGCTTAGTAGTGTTATAAAAGATATATTACTTAAATATCAAAGAAGATGTTACAATTAAACAACAAAGATATTGTATTAGCTATTTGAAATAATTTGAAACTTATCTTCGTTAAGTTAAACATTGCGCGCAAATTATCGTTTACGATTTCCACTAAGGACGGTTATTAAACAGTAAACTTAAAGGATGTGGACTTCCAATTTCAAGGAAATTTATGAAGGGTTTGTTGTTTTGATAATATCTTTAATTATCTTGTTGAGTCAGACTTTATCAAGTATCATTAATGATTTATTTCTCTATTTCTGGAACAAAGTACTTTTACACTGTCTATGCTTACAAGACTGAATTGACAGAGATTGTCGAGTAAGGAAAAAGCGTTTCACCCGCTCCAGCCGATTTGACTTCGCCACAAAGCCCCCTGAGGTTATTATATAATTACTAGATGTACCCGGCAGACGTTGTCTTTCCCTTAAAAATTAAAAAAGTGGGTGTGTACTTATGTACACGCGTTAGAAGTTATACTTCTTGCCTAACAAGATAAAAAACGACACTAACAATAGAAAAACTAAAATGTTGACTATAGCTAACTTCAAGGTGTTGGTTGACTATAGCTAACTTCAGGGTGTCGGTTTTTCGTGTGACGGTGTGCGCGCGCAACGTAAAAATTTACTCTCATCATTTTTCCCTAACGCGCCTAAAGAAGTATAAATTCAAAAATCTAGAAACCGATTATTTCAATCTAAACCATCCCGGGACCCGGGAACTTTGAAAGAAACTTTGCACCCTATTATGTAGCCCCACCATATATTAACCCTTCATACACAGTGGTGGTATTTTTTATGCTTCAAATTATTTTTCAAACCGTCAGATTAAGGAAATTAATTCCTCCACATAAACCGTCAGATTATGGGTCAGCACGACAAGGACAACAATCTGAACCGTTTGTACATTAATCTGAAGCGTTCGAGTACTTCAATGTAACTTTCGTTTTGCATTTTCAAAAATGGGCCATGGCTTTTGGTGGCGTCCAAACCGTCAGTCTTTTCAATAGGAGTTCCTTTAGGGTTTACTTAACATCCCATTCGAATATCTGACGCGCCTGAGTATTTATGTGCGATTGTCTTTTAAAAAAAAACCTGTACACGCTCCCCCCAACAATGAAAGGGCATACATCACATAGGTAACATTTTTTCTTTTTAGCATCTAATCTTCACAATCCAAAAGGTCCCCGCGACACTCGAGTAACTCCACATTTAGTATCTTGGGCTCCCCTACTATTTCGGTTACAGCAAAAGGATGAAAATTATAGTTCAGACAGCATTAATTATTGAATTCATTAAAACTTTTCTAAGCCTATTTAAATTTTCAAGGATTAGAAACAGAATACATTATAACAAATTTTAATTAGTAAGGCTTTATTTAGGTTAAATTTTCTTTGTTTAGAATAATTTTTGCTACATTATTCTTTTAATCCTATTATTCATAATAGTTGTTGGTTTAATTAATTTTATTATTTTTTTGTAAATTTTTAACAAGCCTATAAAACTCGACTAGCTAATATGAATAATATTATTTTTAGTATAAATATTATTCGTTTAACGTTTACCAGACGAAGAAAGAATACATTTAAAAAAGAACCCACAGCCAGGTGGTAGATTATTTACATTACATTAACACAACTCAAAGTTGTTATGGCGACATGCTCTAAACCAGGAGTGTTAGCCATCCAGACGGGTAAATACCCTACCACCTCGCAAAATGTAAAACTATGATATAAAGACCTAAGGGCGCATTGCCACTTTGTCCTGACGACAGATAATCGTGTAGTTTTAAGTGTCGTGGCTTATATATTTAAATGGAAGTGTTCACATATAGAACGACACGATTTACTGTCGTCTACGACATTTTTTGCAGTGACGACAGATTGTCATGACAGTGGGAACGGCTAGCACGGCAGTCGTAAAACGATAAAAAATCGTTACGACTAAATCGTGACAGCAAATCTATTGTAGGCATGATTGCTTGGATCATCTTCCTTCTTTTCAAAAAGTAATACATTATTAAAATTTCGTCTTCGTCAATTGAACTCAGTAGCATAAACGCACTACTGATCTCCAAGAGAACGTAGAGGCGAATGTAGATTTGTAGCTTGCTAATGATGAGTAAATGACAAAGCGACTGCCGCGAAACGGTAAAATGTCGTCGCAATCCAATGGGAACAGCTAGATACGATAGTCACTAAACGATAACAAAATTTGACGACAAGCAATCGTTTTATAATGGGAACAGCTAGAGACGACATGCGTCCAACGATAAATTAATCGCTACGACATAGTAGGAACGCGCCCTAAAACGTATTTTAAAATTTAGTAAAATCTATGCACCACCTAAATTGCCATATTAGCTAAGAGTATTTTTTAATATTCTTTTATGGTAACATCTTACTATTAATTTACTTGGCTTACTTAGCTTACGTCAAATTTTAACCGATATTAAAGCAAATGAAATGTCGGTAAGATACAGGAACCGTCCATAAGTCAGGTTGCCAGGAAGAGATCACTTTCAGTGATAAGGTCGTATTTTTTTCCGAAGATATTGTAACTATTGTATTGTTACGACCGATACAGACCAATCCACGCCTGCAGTTTATTACCTTTTCGACATTTGGACTTCTTCTGTTTACTTTGTGTTTAAAATTTGTAATTAGGAAAAACAGCCTGTTGTGTATTGTAATCCTTTATGGTAGCCATTAGCCAGGTGTGATTCTTGGAAATTATTGTTACGCGGTCGAGTACTGTGTCGAGACATATTGTATAGCTTAGTATAAAGAAATGCACGAACGGAGGGGTGAGGCAGTCAAACGATAACGGCAAGCGTGACAAGACGTGTGTACATATGATCTATGTATACACAATGTTTTTGAGCAAATAAATGATTGATTGATTGATTAAACATTTGTATTGTCCTTACAATGGTGTAAGGGGGGCCAGCGCACAATAAATCAGTATTTGCACACGTAGGATAAATGTAGTATATGAGGCTTTCATTTTGATAACCACGAGAATAAAGACATCATTCTCATTGGGATAATGTAGTTTTAATACTGCAACCACAGCAAACTACGAGCAGCCCCCGCCTATATCACAAATACTGCATCAGAAATAATATTTGAATTTTGGTTATATCGGCAAAACATTTATAAAGTCAACGTGTTTATTGCCATTACACAGCTTTATTTGAAGCACTATGTTCGTTGAACCATTTTCCTGTACCCCATTGTGAACACGGGAAATACTAGTCTACAGAGGCTTCCGTTTCCGGCCTCTACCAGCCAAACCTATTGTACTCTAGAAATTAAATTTCCAATATACCGTGCTTGTGTTTGGCGTGATCTAACAGTGAATTAACCTGCTCTAAGTTGCGATGATAGAGGAAGCACGGGCAATGCCGTTCACTTAAGGAAAATCTTTTATATTTTTACGAGTTACGGTGTTACTTTTAGGTTTCACGTATATAATCAATACAATACTAATTTTTGCCTATAGAAATGTTTTATGTCAATAATAATAATTTATTCATGTACTTTTGGCTCTAATATATAATGTTTACAATATATCATGCATATATTCGTCTACTGAGTAATATGCTTTTTGGATCAGTAGACCAAAATTTTATTTTTAAATGAATTAATATTTTTAATCATTTTTAAATCATTTGATAATTTATTAAAAATTAATATACCCATGGCAAAAGTACTTTTTTTGAACAAAGTCGTTTTACAGTTTACATTTTTAAGTTTATTATGATGTCTAATAGTTTTACAGGTTTCGTAATTATTAATGTCCTTTTTTATAAATAAAGCTGTTTACATACTACTTAATAAACGGGATCTTTGAAAGTTGCACCCATGAAAGAAAGAAAGAAATAATTTATTTGCTAGGAAAGCGATACAATGATACAGAAATATTTACACATACATTTTTTTATGACATTATATATATTTTACACCGCGTTTCCTACAAATAGGTCGGCAACTCAGCTTCATGCTGTGTTGGAGTTTCCTCCAGCACAGCGCTGATTTACAGTGCCGACCCCGCCTCGTTTATTTTAAAAATATTTGACCCATCACCACAGTATATGAAACATAAAAAAACATAAGACAAACACGCGCACACAGAATAAAAGAATCATTATCCTTTACAGTAATAAAAAAATAAAAAATAAAATAGAAATTAAAATAAAAAGAATAGAAAATATATACGTAAACAGAGCTACAATAATTAATTACCAACTAGTACGGTAAATAATAATAATCTTATTACTATTAATTGAAACAAAGAAATTAAATAAAAACAGAAAGAAACAATTAATTCATTGGAAATCAAATCAAATCCTTCAAATCCTTAGGAAATTTTATGATTGAAAAATTGAGAGGAAGAAGATTAATTTGGTATGGCTATATAATGAGGAGGGATGAAAGTCACGTGACAAAAAGAATGTTAAACTACAAGATGGATGGGTACAAATGCAGAGGTAAACCAAAAAAAGATGGATGGATTGTGTGAAGGATGATATGATGATGTGGTGTGACAGAAGATGTATAACAGAGTAGAGGAGTGTGGAAGGACATATAGTGCCAACCCAAAGTAATTGAGATATGGTGGGAGAAAAGAGAGAGAGATTAAACCCTAGCAACTAACAGTAGCTATTTTAGTTGCAAAACGTAGGCATTATACTGTTGAATTTTTCTAATAGTCCTCAATGCCCATATTTATATGTGGTACAGCCATGGTGAAATTATTATCATTATTTGAAGGGCTCTGTGGTTGAGCGTGAAAAGCCTTTGCCGGCCTACCTTAGCGCAACGTAGAAACTCCGTATGGTAAATTTTGGAAAATAATTTTTCTCCGTTATTTACTACGGTCTGGATGTTTTCTGTTTTTTTAAAGAAAATTTATTGCAGGAGGAGGAGGCAGGCAGACGGCCCACTTGATGGAAAGCGGTTACCATCGCCTATGACCATTTGAAACACCAAAGTTGCTACCAATGCGCTGCTGCTCTCTTATGGGAGACTGCAACCTGGTCACTAACGCCGGAACACAACTCAAGGTTCTTATGGCGACATACTATAGACCAAGGGTGGTATCCATCTAGCCGGGCAAATGCCCTAACACCTGACTCTGGGTTGTTTTGTCACCTACGATAGGCCGCTCGGCCGCAGGAAATTTTATTCTTTCTCTGTTCCTGTACGGATAAGAGTGGTCCGTTGTAGAACACCCATACCACAAGCGTAACTAACTGAATTTGGGTTGATAGTTTGTCGATTATTATTTTCATGACAGTTCGCTGGGTCAGCTCGACCGGTGTGACACCACGCTCTCACAGAATGTGTGAAATGGCTAGTGTTGCGGTCTCACTAGTTTAAACCTATTTTCTCATAGACTATTTTTTTATATAATTGATATTTTCTATGCCAACTTTTTTTGTCGAGTGAAAATTGTTGAGAGAAATAGGCGTCTGTATTATCCATTGTTGCTGTACGGTGCAGGTGGTCTACTCAATGAAACTCGCCTGAAATATGGACTGTATTTATTACAAGCGCTTACAACAGTAATAAGTATAATTAGCACTACTGCACTAAACGGCACGTTCAAGTCAATCAACACAAGTTAGCATTAGAACTCTGATGTTCCTCTGAACACTGCTAGTGCTAATTGTATCCATTTAACCAATCAATACTAATTGCACTGATCAAATACACTGGTATTCACAAGATTCACAAAAGTCACGCTGAGAGTCCAAATTGCTATAGTCTTCCAAATGCTTCCTGGGATTTCTGGTCTTCCTTTTCTTCGGTTGTGTGTATAATTTGATTCGGAAACTAGTTGTATACTTGAACAACTGAGTAGCCGGTGGCTAGACGAGTTAGGTCATCGTCTCTACCTATGTTGGCAGAGCCGGTAAGGGGCCTCGAGTTTAGACTCTTTGCCCCGGATCAAGTTTCGCAAGAGGCAACTATCCCCGTGACGGGGTACGGGAGCCGCTTGACACATAAGGGGTATGACGGCGGCTCGCGTCGGCCAATCAGCGGCATTCGGTGGCCATCACGGTCTTCGCGTTGGCCAGTGGCTCGCACCGTATTCGCTAAGGGACTACTTTTAAGCAGACGCTTAGCTGCTAATTGAGCGAGCTACATAGTAGCTCGGAGTGGGAGTTCCGGGGGTGAGGTCGGGGGGGGGGGGGTGATTCTGTCCACAACAGTTGGGTTTATTATGTATAAGTAAAATAAAAAGTGTCGGTTTTTTGTTTCATCAAGATTCAAATCACAACAATTGTAAAGCAGTTTCACTTCAAAGAGGCTGCTAAGGAGTGTATTAAATACAAACTTCAGACACAGAAAAACGCTAATAATTTGTGATTAACATCGTGAAATAAGCGGTTTTTACCCAAATTTAGGCATTTATTTTGATATTCCAGACAGACACTTTAATTGGATTACATATGAATACTTTCAAGAATGCTCAGGCTTCTAAGCAAGCTTAAGAAATAAAGGTAAATAATATAATAATAGTTTACTTAGATTAGACATATCGTATTATCAAGACTCTGGCCTCTAGGTAACCCTTTTAGCGAAATGAAACAAAAACAATAAGAAAATGGTAGGATCGAAATTAAAGCGGTTAGGCTCTAACAATAATGGGGCTTTCTGATATAGATATTAAAATAGACTAGCAGTTGCATAGGTACGACTTTATCTGGCGTCTAAAAAAATGGAACGAAGTTCTTACAATAGCTTACTATAGCAAAAAGTGTCGTGACAACTTTTCGTAAGAATTTTTTCCGTCTAGCCCCCTTTCACAACGCGCGAAACGTATTAGCAAGTTTATATTTAATACATATATCATGATGAGTTTTCTTTGAAGTTTAACATGCAGTTTGGCATGCTATAGTAATCCATTATCTTGCCAAATTCTAAACACACTTATAAACAATACATTCAACCTTAACACATGGTTCTTAAGATCTAACACCATAGCAAAACTAATTTGCAATCTGTAAGTTTAAGTGTAATAGTAAATGAGTAAGTTTGAATCCTATTTACTTCAATATAAGAAACAATTTAAAAATCGAATCACATCCTGCAATTCGACTCTTGAAACAAATTTAACTTAAAACCAGATTCGCGATATTGCTCCTTATTTTAATGACATTAAGACTCTATATGTCCGCAAATGCTATCTGTACGTCAGCAACCCATGACATTTAAATAATTCAATATAATGTACTCCAAATTAAACTCTAACTGCGTGGGCATAAAGGGTTATGCAACTGCATTTTATCTTGGCAAGTTTCAAATTTGATACAAACTTATACAAAAAGTGTCGTGACAACTTTTCGTAAGAATTTTTTCCGTCTAGCCCCCTTTCACAACGCGCGATAAGGAACTTCGTTCCAAAATGAGTGTGTGTTCACACGCAGTAGAAGTGCAACTAAGTGTGTCAAGGGGTGAGATGGAATCTAAATTTCGTAACGGGGCATTTCATATATTATATCTTTATAGTATATTTAAGCTTTAAAACAATATTTGAAGGATTAACGAAAAACTGCAAAATATTTCCAACTCTATCTGTATGAGCATAGTGTTTAAATCTATACATATAATAAAACTGTAGAGGTCGAATTTCTGTACAATGGAAAAAATGCTAAAACCAAGTCAGGGGAATGTAAGAAGTAAAATAAAACTAATTTAATTTTTTTTCGATTTTTTCGTTTGTTCGTTTGTAAGGGCTATTTTCCGAATCGACTGGACCGATTTAAATGAAATTTTGTATGGTGGTAGCTTATATGGCCCTGATCAACTAATATAAGATACTTTTGATACCGAAAAATTTAAGAGTTTCCGTGGGATAGTCAAAAAAACTTTCCACGCTGACGAAGTTGCGGGCAGAAGCTATTAATTAAATATAATGTATTCTATCTTATTTTCTCGCAGGCTTAGTCCTATAGATTTATGTGTTTATTTCTTTTTAGTGTCGCTTTTTCGTTTCATGGAGTTTCAAATCATAACGATTCTAAAGAAGTTTCACAACAAAAAACAAAATTAAAGTGACGTGGCAAACTTTAGTTCAAGTACAATAACAGCCCATAAAAGTCGCACTGCTGGGCTCTCACTATTGGGGAACGGACAACATAGCCGCCACGCTTGTCCAAGGCGGTTTAGTAGGTTTCGCACACCGGTTATCATGATGTGCAGGTTTTATCACGATGTTTTCTTTCACCGTTGTTACTACGTGGTAATTGCAACAATATGCACATTAGGTCAGAAAACTGTCAAAGTGGTGCATAAGTTACGGTCAGGATTCGAACCCGCACCCTTTGGGTTTGGGACGCCTGCCCTAGCCATGCTACCACGATTTAGTTCAAATATATTGTTACACTCCGAAAAAGTGAATGCACACCTTCAGTTTATTACCTTTCCCGCATTTGGACTTCTTTTGTTTACTTTGTGTTTAAAAATTGTAAATAAGAAAACATCTTATTGTTATTCTACTCGTTTATGGCCGCAGGTGTGCAGATATCGTTTTCCTGGAAAATTCAGTCCACGCAGTCGATTGTTGTATCGTATAGTTTAGTATAAAACAATGCCTGAACGGAGGGGTGAGGCAGTCAAGCGAGGATTACGATACGAGCAAGAAGTGTACATTCGATAAGCTATATAGTGACGGACTTTGTGCGTGTTATTGAATCGTACAGTTTGTACTGGTTCTATTCAGTTATATTGTACCTGTGGCATACGTGTTTGTATAGTTCTAATAAATTCTATAGTAATTCCAACGGCATTTTAATTCGAGTCCCGCACTCGTAACAATAAATATACTATTCTATCACACATATAGTATAACTCTCATACAATTATAATTTTCTCTTTTGCCATTTTATCGATCTTTTATTGCCCCAATTTCGAGTAATAAAACCTTTGATTATTTGATTTGGAAACGAAATTCGGTTTATTAACGTCGTATTTGATAATGGAAGCGCGGATTGGCAATATATTGGAGGATTTCTCGCTATTACAAAAGTCCATCCTAAGCATTGGAGGAAAATGATAGCAAATGTTGTTTTTTCAAGCTCTCAATTTATTATGTATGTATGTCAAATCAATATGTGTTCACGAAAATTATCATTTCGTTCGTTTCATCTCACTCCAATATTTGTATATTTGTCTTCGTCTATATCCGTGCAGGAACGGAGAAGGAATACAATTTTCTGTTTGTGCCGTTTGCTGTCGAGACGCTTGGACCGTGAGCTCCTGAGGCCATGAGACTCTACCAACATTTTCAAAACGACTCATTGACTCTTCAGGTCATTAAAGGTAAGAAGACGGTAATCTAGGCTGAGTATTCTACTTATAGTCTTGAGGTACTACTATGTGTAGAATACGATACAAATAAGTTTTCTTTTATTGTATTGTTACGACCTGAGGGCCGACAAAAGACAAATTCACACCTGCATACCTGTACATGTTTTATTACCTTTGCAGCATTTGGACTTCTTTAGTTTATTTTATGTTTAAAATTTGTGATTAGAAAAACAGCCCATATTATTGTAATCTTTTATGGTAGTCATTAGCTAGGTGTGATTTTAGGAAATTCTGTCCACGCGGTCGAGCAGACATATTGTATTTGTACAGTATAAAGCAATGTCCCAATGGAGGGATGAGGCAGTCTAGCGATAGCCACAAGCGAAGCAAGACTTAAGCGACGGACTTTGCGCGTGTGATTGAATCGTGCATTACGTTTGGACTGGTTGTGTACAGTTATATTTGTACCTGTGTTATACGTGTACGAGTCCTACAACTCGTAACATTATTAATTATCAAAATATAATAAAAATCTTAATGTACGTAGAATAAGGTGAATAGAGGTAAATGGGGGTAAAAACACTAATGAAACGTTGTCTGCAAGGGGTGAACTCATTGAGCGCCTGAAAGAATTTGTAAACTCACCAGTTTTACTGTTCGAATGTAGGGCTGCCACACAATAGTCAAAGACAAAGATATTTTTTCAAACTGTAATGCATAGTATGCATATTGGAAATTAAAATGTCATATTTACTCAGTGAAAGAATTACAATAATTATAATTAAATATATATTGGTGGCAGTTGCTTCTTTTTTGGAAATTAAACTCGATTTAATGGACTGTATGATAATTATTATTGAACTGTTTGAATCAAAATATACATAAAATAAGTGCGCGAGAGAATTGAATGATGTAAGATTAGTGAGTCGCAAGTAGCAAGTAGTTTTTTCGATCCTCAAGGCCACTTCTATATCCCGCATTCCGTCCGATGCCTAGCTGCTAATTGCGCGAGCTATGGGCATCGGCGGTATGCGGGGCGTGGAGAGTAGGTGTGCTCCGGCGGGGGCGGGTCAGGGGGGCGCTCTATGTCCTCAATAATATCCTAAAACGAATATCCTAAAAAATAATTAAATTATAATTTAAAATTATTAATATATTATATAAAAAATAATCATGGTATTCAAGATCAATAAAGTGTTATCTATTTTCTTAAAGTTTTTATGAAGTCAGCAATTTTAATATGTTTTTATCACAAACTTGAAAACCCTGGTATAAATCAAAAGAGCCCTTTTAGGGCTACGTTTTTGATCGGATGCGGTTTAATTTGGGAACGATTGGAGTTCGCAATCGAATTGAAAAGTTTTGCGGATTTTTCGGCAGTTTTATTAGACACGTTTCGATTGCAGTTTAACGTTCTTGCTGCGGGCTTTTTAGAATAACTGGATATGACAATAAAATCATTTAAGTCTATGAATATCGGAGTATAGGAGAACACGATTGAATCTGATGGATCTTAAATTTAATTATGACGTTTTAATGAATGTGCAAGTGGCGGCCAAAAAGCAGGGTGTACTCGCAAAGGTGCTACAATACTTCTCGTCGGAATAAATGCTGAACTTATACCAAGCACAAGTTCGCTCCTGCATGGAGTACTGTTCTCATCTTTGGGACGGGTCAGCCAAATACCAGTTGGAGGCGTTGGAATCAATTGAGGAATGAGCCAGGAAGCTGGTCGGCAATGATCGTCGTTTTGATGCTCAACTTCAGATTCTAGACTCAAGGTCGCGGGGCTGACTGTCTTCTATCGGATACATTTCGGGGAGTGCTCCTTATAATTGCACGAGCTGATTCCTCCATCCCCTTTTTACCATCGGAAACCAGACGGACCGGTTTGCGCCACCGTTACATGGTGGAAACACCACCAGTAAGAACCAAGCGTTTCGCTTCATCTTTTCTGGTGCGCACTGCCGAAGAGTGGAATAATTTGCCGGAGTCTGTTTTTCTTGATAAATACAATCTTGAAGTCTTCAAGTCACGAGTGAATAGTTATCTTCTAGGTAACTGTGCTCCATCCTAGACTGCGTCAACACTCAACATCGGGTGAGTCAGTGGTCAAACGCAAACCTATACTTCCATAAAAAAATGTATTTATCTTAAGTGTCATCATCATCATCATCTGAGCGTTAAACCCCGGTTGGGTTAGGATCGTTCACTCCGACGCCCAGGGACGCTTTCCTACTTTTCCTACTCCACTTCGCGTGGTCCTTAGCATCCCCCGTTTTGAGACCATTGGTACGCATGTCATCCTTCACAACGTCAAGCCAACATTTCTTGGCCCATCCCCTTCGACCGGGATCTGGCGGAGGTGGCATGGCTAGACATTTGTTCCCCACATAATAAGACAGTCGCGTAAAGCATGACTGTACCAGCGTAAGCGATATTCTTGCAGTTTGTCTGCTATGTCACGGACATGAAGGCTGCCGCGGATACGGGAGTTCCTGAACCGGTCTTCCCGCCTCATTCCACACCATGAACAATTTCCATGACACGCAGTTCTTGCTTGTGTCGCTCAAGTACAGGCCACGCTTCACTGCCATACAAATAAACTAGTAAACAAGTGCCTTTTGGACCAAATTTTTTCAGCAGTCTCCGAAAATTATAAATGAGGTGTCATTCGATTCGGAATGGCATCTACAGGGTGGCGCAATAGAACGTGCATTTTTAAAATATTTATTAAAAAATAAATACAAAAGGTATAGTTAAAATAAAACTGAGGTATTATTTTAAGAAATAACTGAAGTTTATTTTTTAAAAATAACATCGTCTAAATGATGACCCTCTCTACGACGACACTTCTCTAATCGCAAACGGAAGTTATTGAAAACTTTCTTCAGTAATGCTGGTGTAATTGCTGCCATTTCACCACGGATATTCTCCTTGAGCTGATCGATGTTTTTCGGATTATTGCTGTAGACTTTGTTCTTGAGGTATCCCCACAAAAAAAAGTCAGGAGGCGTCACGTCTGGACTACGTGGGGGCCATGGGATATCACCTCTTTTCGAAATCAGTCTGCCAGGGAACATCTGTTTCACAACCGCCATGGAGTCATTTGATGTGTGAAAGGTAGCTCCGTCTTGTTGAAACCAAGTCCTAGAATTCACTATTCTTGAATTTTCAAGCTCTGGAGCCAAAAAACCTTCCAACATCGCAACATAGCGTTCGGTATTAACAGTGACGTTTTGCCCCCGCGCATTTTCAAAGAAAAACGGTCCAATTATTCCTCTACCAGAGATTGCTGCCCATACTGTCACTTTAGGACTATGCAGTGCTTTCTGGTGCTTGAGTTTGGGATTCTCACTGTTCCAGTAACGACAATTTTGACGGTTTACGAACCCATTGATATGGAAGTGGGCATCATCTGAGAAAAGGATATTGTCAAAATTGGAAAATCGATTAAGCATTTCATTAGCAAATGCGAGCCTTGCTCCGAAGTCAGACTATTTCAATTCTTGTGTTAACTGCAGCTTGTAAGGATGCAGTTTAAGATCCAAGTTTAAAATTCGTTGCAAACTTCGTCGCGATAAGTGTAAGACAGACGATCTCTTGCGAGTAGACATTTGTGGATCTCCTCGTACAGACTGCATAACTCTCTCAATATTGTCGTCGGTCCTAGATGTTCTTGGACGACCTTTTGCTTGTGGTTTAAACGTTGAACCAGTCTCTTCAAAACGCTGTACCCATATTTTAATTAAATTAGCACTCGGAGCTTCACTAATTTGCCGTAGTCCATATTCAGAACAATATAAACGCCTAGTAACGATGTATGAACGAGAGTTCTCGTAAAATGCGCGCACGCAAAATGCGCGACGCTTCCCGTCCAAGTGACTTATAGTGACTAAAACTCCATGAGCCCGCCTACCCAACGATGCAGGCTCCCCCCGCCCGCGCACTTTCTACCCCCCGAAAAAAGATGATGCAATATGCACGTTCTATTGCGCCACCCTGTAGATGATTTTTACATTTATTTTATTTACAAAATTAAAAGTTTAAAACAACGAAAATTATTAATAAAAAAATGAAAAATAAACATTTCCTAATTTTTCCAACGGGGTTCTATTCTAAAGCCTTTCAAGAATTGCTCCAAGAAAGGAAAAAAATCTTAAATTTATAGTTTAACAATTATCACACTTGCAATGTTCATGTTCAAGCAAAAAATAAATTATTAATTAACTATTGAATAACTAAATGAAAAATTGTTATAAAAAAAATTTTCAAGCAGATTATTGTTCATTCATCTATTCAGTTAGTGCCTGAATTTTTTATTGTTTATTTTCATATTTAGTATTTTTAAATAATATTTATTCATTAAAGGGCCGATGTGGGTGTGGCTTGCGTAAGCCATAGTACCCGTTTTCGGTCGTATTTTCATCCCTCTGGTAAAATTATAAATATTAATCTTACAGTTTCGGGAGGCGAAATTTTTTTTAGGAAATTTCCTCCTCTTTTCGAATCTGTTTTCAAATTTGAAAAATCTTTATTACTTTTTGAGATATTTGCAAAAAAACTAAACCCCCCTTCTTTTTTTTAGTTAATTGTTAATAACTTTTACAATTTTTGCAAGCGGAACTTCACTTTTTTCAAAAATCATCTAGATGCCATTCCGAGTCCAATGACATCTCATTTATAATTTTCGGAGACTGCTGAAAAAAGTTGGTCCAAAAGGCACTTTTTTACTAGTCTAAAAAGGATAGGAGAGAAGAAGAAGAAAGAAAAGAACTCTAATGATGGATTTATAGACCTGTCCTTTTAATTTAAATCTCCGTCCGCGCACATTTCGTAAAAAGGGGTACAAAGTTTTGCTGTATTCTTGCTTCACGTATTAATTAATATACATATAGATAACTTTATTATTTATAAGAATAAATTTAAATAGAAATAAATGTAATTTGGAAAATAATAATTATGTAAAGATAATAAAATTAAATTTAAGCAAACGTATACATAAAATATGTATGTAGAATTTTCACTAATAGAAGAAATTTTATTGCGAAGATGTCAAACAGGTAGACGTCCCAGCTCATGGAAAGTGGTTACTGTCGCCTACAGACGTTTACAACATCATTGTATGTTTCTCTCATCGATTTTGTCCCAATAAATTTAGGTTTTATTTTTTTATTGCTTGAATTCAGCAACAGGCAGACGGCCCACTTGATGGAAAGTGGTTACCATCGCCTATGGACATTTGTAACACCAAAAGTGCTACAAATGTGCTGCTACTCTCTTAAGGGAGATCTGGTCACTAATGCCGGAACATAACAAAAGGCTGTTATGGCGGCATACTCTAGACGAGGCGTGGTAGCCATCCAGTCGGGCAAATACACCTGGCACTAAAATTTATAGCAAAATTGATATTCAAAATGTACAAGAAATATAGGTAAAAGAGGTAGCCAGTTATAACCAATTAAATGCTACAAGTGCCAGAGAGCTCCGGCTGTATTTGCCCAGACTACTCAAATCCCCGACGACCTCGGCTTGTTAATTGTTACTGTTGTTGAACTAACTACCTAAGTCCTTACGTCGCGTATTGCTTTAGGATGTCCTCTCCAACATTGTTTTTATTATTCTTATATAAATGTTGACATGTTGAATCATTATATTAATAGGTGAAGCAAAGCTTTGTACCCCATTTTACGGAAATGGCGCGGACGGAGGAGTATGAAATTCCGCACACTTATAGTTTATATAGAGAAGAAGTGCAGAATGCTAATATTTAAAAAAATGCATATAAAAATACAATAAATCAATAAAAAACATTCCATTGACAGTGGGGTTGGTTCACAAACTGAAGGTAGCTCAGCGGGTTTATGGAGCGAGCTATGTTGGGAGTGTCTTTTATAGATAAAATAAAAAATGACGATATCCGTAAGTGAAACAAGGTTACTGACATAGCTTGCAAAATTAGCAAGCTGAAGTGGCAATGGGCCGGCCTCATTTGCCACCGGAGCAGACGAGTCCTGGAGTGGAGGCCGCGTCTCGGCAAACTTAATGTAGGACGCCCTCCAACTCGATGTACCGACGATCTGCGCAAGGTCGCCGGTGGGTGTGGGACGAGAACAGCGGAAGACCGGGATAGTTGACCAAAGCTTGGGGAAGCCTACGTCAAATTATCTAGACGATAATTTAGTGCATCAGTAACTATTTATTATAATTGTTTGTGTGATTCTGGCAACACTATGATGTAATTGTTATTTTTGGAGTTTTTGGCGGGAACTGAAAGGAGACGTTGTGCTGTGCAGTTTTATTTTCTAAAAATGTGTATAATTACTCTAAAATGAACAATAGTTGCAGGATATTGATAGTTTTCGAGTAGAAATTATGTGTTTTTGTGAGAAATGTGAACTGTATAGTCAGATGTGATCTTTCGAGTTTTCACAAGAACTCTATTGAATGGCGTCGGTTGTAGCCTGCAATACAACTGCGCTACTATACGAAGACCTATTAATTAACATGTTTCCGACTGAAAGACTTTGATTCTATGGTCATGAATAAATTAATAAAAATAAAAATAAATGTTATTTTTAGCAATGATGCAATGCTATTGTCTTGTAGGGTAGCATTTTCGTACAAAATGCGTAGTGGCGTGTAGACGGTGTTCATTGCTTACAGTGTGAATAGTCACATCAGAGGCTGAACAATAAAGGGGAAACCCTGCCCAAATAGTTAATATTTGGTACTTTCTTACTCGAATCTCTGCAAGGCTTTTACACTGTTCTGGTTCCTAAGAAATTTTATAACGTTAGGGCTTTATAAAATTTCTTAGGATTCTTAACTGTCTCCAATTCTTATCATAAATCAATTCCCAGTGGTATTAAACCAACTCTACTAATAATGCGTTATTAATATTCAAAATAAAGTTAATAAATAATTAAGCCCTCATAAATACTTGTATTTGTATAGAATATTCTGATTGTTCAACTTCGAACTTTGTCGTTGAAAACGTTTTGCAAAGTTTTATTGAGCATTCCTATAACTCGTATCGTTGAAGGCGTTCAACTTGTTTCATTAAAATATTGTATATAAATACCTTTGGTAATGCTAATAATGGTGTATTGGGGTGAAAAAGCGGATGAAAGTTATTTATTTATTTAAACAAGTGCTTGTCGTTATTGCCTATATAAAAAATCTTCATGATCTATTTGTTATTTATTATCTTGCCATTAATTACTTATACGTTACCAAACATTGTAATTTTTTTTAATTAGAATATTTACGTTAATTATAATTTTAGTACATCTACAATTGTATAACACCTGTCTAAAGTACATTCTTGCAAATAAAGAAATTGATTGATATGAAAATCCGTCATTTTCAAAGTAAGACTCACGAAATAGTACATACCTGTTTCTGGCTCGATATAAATGTACACGTGTATCAGCGTTCTTCAAAATTCAACCCCTAACGGAGTGAAAAAGGGGCTACTTTTTAACTTTTTTTGACTACACTATGACTATTTTCAATCTACGTCAGCGAAGCCGCTGGTGACAGCTAGTTTGTGATAAATAATAATTGTGGATGAAGTCCCAGCTCCCAGTGACGTGGGTTTTCTAATTCTCTTCGGGAAGCATGCTTGGACTAGGTAGTTTTTCTGACCTAAATACATATTGTATACGTACCTTTTTTTTGACTTGACTTTATGTTGTTGGTCCGAAGACCTCACAACTTTACCGGGGGTTTCGAGGCATTGCTTCGCAAAGGCGCTCGAATCCAGGAGGCAATGTGCTAGAGGGAGCTCCCTAGAGAGTTTTACCTCGGCTGGACTGTTTCCATGAGAGGAACATGAATCTGATGATGCCCACCATAGGGCGACACAATTAACTAATTGAGAACGGGTGACGGGTAATATGAATCCCGAGGGGAAGGATGCCGGCGGAACGGGATTGGCGGTTCGTGGCGGC
This sequence comes from Dendrolimus pini, assembly GCA_949752895.1. Classification (NCBI taxonomy): domain Eukaryota; kingdom Metazoa; phylum Arthropoda; class Insecta; order Lepidoptera; family Lasiocampidae; genus Dendrolimus; species Dendrolimus pini. The sequence goes on along the minus strand of OX457149.1, from coordinate 5,830,938 downwards.
CTACGCTATCTTACTGCCGTTTCGCGACTTGTTATGGCTGGGAGAGAAGAAACGGCGAAAGAAACTTCCCAGCAACGCGCCTAAGTCTATCCTATGGGGGGCAATGTCTCCTGGCGTCCCTCGCGGGGACGTGGAGCGATCGTGATTGGCGGCGACTGAGACGCCGCCGTCTGTGTCCGACTGTCGATGCCTGCCAGCCTGCCGTCATAACCGCGAGCGGGCTGATCCGGGCCAGCCGTTTTGTGATAGCGTCGACCCTGTCCGTGAGGACATTACGCGGTCGTCGCACGAGAGCCTTTTGCCGAGGCTTGTAATCGGACGCGGACACGACGAGCGGATTTCGATGGAGCGTTGCGAGATCGAAATACTTACGCAAGAGCGACCTAATGTAGTTTTTGATGGAGGGAAGCTCCAGATCGCGGTGGAGGTCGACGTTACGCATATAGAGGGGAGCACTGACGGCTCTGCGCATGAATTTATTCTGCACGCTTTGCAGTTTATTTAAAAGGGTAGGCTTGGCATAGCCGAATACCAGACTCGCATATGTCATGATTGGGCGGATGCATGTTTTATATAGAGTAAGCTTGTGTCTGAGGGACATTTTGCTTCGTTTATCTATCATGGGTGCTAGACGAACCATCACAAATCGCGCTCTATTTCGGATTATAGTGATATGCTCGTTGAAGCGCAAGTTCTGATCTACCCAGGTATTTGGTGTACTTTGCCCAGGGGGTTTGTTGGTTATGTACACGTACCTGTGGGCTCCTCCCACGATTTTAATCCGCGCGTTTATTGCCCAGCGCAACGCATAGCAGCAACCGCATTACTTTGGCGAGTGTGGCTTGCCGCTGTCTGTGCTTGCTCCGCGGCGGTCGAATATGGCTGATCCACGTCACACGCATCCCAGTCGCACGCTTGCCATTGCCAGCGCTATTTTCCTATCATATGTAACCGCCTTGTAGAGATATGGGTAAGAAAGTACCAAATATTAACTATTTGGGCAGGGTTTCCTCTTTATTGTTCAACCTTTGATGTGACTATTTATACTGCACAGTAAGCAATGAGCACCGTCTACACGCCACTACGTCTTTTATAGGAAAATGATATCCTACAAAACAATAACATTGCATAATTGCTAAAAATAGCAATTATATCATAGTGTTGCCAGGACCACAAAAACAATTACAATAATTAGTTACTGGTGCAATAAATAACGTAGACGATAATTTAGTGGGCTTGTAAAATTAACTAACCGGTAGAAAATGGTAATTTAATTATAAATTGAATCATCTGTTAAATCGATTAAAAATATTATTATCTATGATAGCCGTCTATGTGATATTAACGTACACTATGGTTCTTATTGTGCTCAGCTCGTCGCACATATAATAAATATTTGTTAGCACGCTGATGTGGTGGGCCTAGGATACCCAGGCCGCTGTAGCGGTGGAAGTTAAAACACTGTTATAGGGTGAAAACTTGTAATATAATCGCTTATATACGAAGGCATCTGCCTTCGGCTACAGTCCAACGGAAGAAGAAAAAAAATGCAATAATAATGTTGCAAGTAATAAAAAACAATATTTTATGTTGGTGTTGCCAACACTTATGACCACTGTGGTGGATATCTTGCAACACATATTATTGTTTGCATTCGTCGTAATTTGTAGTGTTTTGTTATCAGATATAAAAGAGTGTTGTTTAATCGGATTATTTATTATCGCCACCTTACCGTCAACTTGTCCACCCCCAAATATCAAATAAAAAAATTCTAACAAACAAGAAACCGAGTTTAAGAGTAACCCTAAAGAGCATGAAAAAAAAATACACAACCTTGAAGTTCTAGACGCTCTCTATTTTAATTTCATGGATAAATATGGATTTCCAGACGAAAAGTTGAACCAATAATCCAATAAGGCGAAACCCGCAAAACTTGATTAGCGCAAACCCAGTACAAATAATTTAATTACGCACAAGTAAGACCTAAACGTGCTTATCGCTTTAATAAATAGCCATAATCAGAGGCTGGGAGCCAAAGGTCCAAACTTTGAGATGAATTCGAGCCAAGTTGAGGTGTTAAACGGATTACAGTTCCCAAATTTTGGGTCCTTTCATTAATCGAGACGCGGAATTAGGAAGTTTAGATGCGACATGTATCATAAATCGGGCGATATAAAGTCCATACAGCAATTAATTATACATTTTGAAAATAACACGTCACCTTCGCCGGAATGTTTACTTATTCTCTCTTTAGTACAGTATCCTTTTTATTTCCCTTACTCCATATAATATACTGTTACGAGTTGCAGGACTCGAATTAAAATGCTGTTGGAATTACTATAGAATTTATTAGAACTATATAAACACGTATAACATAGGTACAAATATAACTACAACACAACCAGTACAAACTGCACGATTCAATAACACACGTCTTGCTCGTATCGTAATCGTCGCTTGACTGCCTCACCCCTCCGTTCGGGCATTGTTTTATACTAAACTGTACAATACAATACTCGACCGTGTGGACTGAATTTTCTAAGAATCACACCTGACTAACAACCATCATAAAGGATTACAATACACAATAGGCTGCGTTTCTAATTACAAATTTTAAACACAAAGTAAACAAAAGAAGTCGAACTGAACATGTTTATTATATAGATACATACTTAGTACAGTTATAATAAAGTTAACTTAATCTAACGGCTACCAATATCAGTTAATCTAGCGAGTGCTAATCTAGCAACTTTATCCCTACATAAGAGAGATATAATTAGTTGCTAAATGTATTTAGTTATCAATAAATTAACATGGTATGAACATAGATGCTCAACGTAATTTAAATCAAAAATGATGATTTTGTCAATTTCCTGAGGATCTCTCAGACAAATGAAGGTATATACGGAGCCTATGTAAACAAAAAAGTGTCAAATGGAGTGAAGCAGTATTTACACAGTCATGTGTGTGTAAAAGTTTGTAGTATACACGTGGTTTGCCTCTGTGTGGGTATTAGTAAAGTATCGACTGGAAACTATTACATCTTTATCCGTACTAATTCTCGTAACTCGGCTTATACGCGCCAAGCGTGACGTTAATCCGCACATTACTACTGGACTTCTGATTCTCACACCACTATCGCCCCCCGCGCGCCCCATCATAGTCAAATAAATCGCGACAGTTTACACACGCCGGTTGCGCTACAATTTATAGTGAATCGCAAAATATTCGCTCAAGAGCAGCAGAACTCTTCATCACAATTAGTAAGTCCTTCTATATTCCTTTTTTTATGACGCAGAGGGAATGTCTTTTCTTGGGACACCATCCTCGGGCCTGGGGGGAAGGCTCGCCGAGGGATGTGTGGGACTCTTGATCCACCGTATGCCCGCCCCCATGACCTCCGAACGGAGGGCAGGGGGGATGGTCGGCCGTCAAACTACCCACTAAACCTAACCTGAGCTCCTAGCTCAGACGCTTTTGCAGGGCGCCGCAGGAACTGGACCTATAGGTACTACATCTGTGACGCCCCAACGCTTTTCGACGAACTCAGGGTGTCCTGCAGGGAAGGACACTTCAACAATAGGGGGGGGGGAAGTCCGCGGGATCCCCCACTTGTCCACGCGGCTCACAGTGTTGGAATCATGGTGGAACGAGACTTTGTGCGATATTCCTATATTCCTAGCGTAACCACGGCTTCCTTTTCCACAATCGACTTCCTTGAGCCGGCTTCAGTCTATGAACTTAAGCCTTATTCTACCTAAGTAGATCTGAGACGAACCCTAAAAAGTTTTGAAACGCGTTAATAGAGCTAAGGTTTTGTTCTATTAGCGTCTAATTTCAATTTGGGTCCACAATACAACCAATTACAATCAAGATTCAATGATCAGTTGTATATATTCAGTTAAAGTTACGTAACTAGCTTTATTGTCAACATAAAAGGTGACATTGTAGTAGCTTTGAGATTCAAGAGTTGATTGGAAATAGATTGAATTAGAAACACATTAACTACTCAAACAAAAAGTATTAAGAGTTAACCATATTTGTTGTAATTTGCGATAAACTAGATTTTCGCCTATCAATACAAAACAAAACAATACAATCGATACTTAATATTCTAAAGTGGTGAAGTTGGTGAGTTTGGATGTTCGGGGTAATCTCCGGTGGTACTAATCCGATTTAAAAAAAATCTTTCACCCGTGGATAGTTACATTATTCCTGAGTGACTAAGGTCTTATTTGAATGTGATTTAATATTTTTTATTTTTTTAATAACGCTCAGGAATGTGGGAATGGAAATACTTTCAAGTAGGAACGGAGAAAGAATACAAATTCGTGCGGCCGGGTGGTCGTTCGTAAGAGGCGACAAAACAACCCACAACCTGGTAGGGCATTTGCCCGACTGGATGGCTATCACCCCTGGTCTAGAGTATGCCGCCATAACAACTTTGAGTTGTGTTCCGGCATCAGTGGCCAGGTTTCAGTTTCTCCTTCAAGGCCGGCAGCACCTCTGATATTGCTCATCCCATAGGCGACGGTCACCACTTTCCATCACGGTTGGGCCTTAAGCCTGTCTGCTGTGCATCAGCTATAAAAAATATATAAAAAATCTCTCAAACAGCAATAACGTTCCACGCAAGAATTGCGCACATTCTCTTACGAGGCACTGCGAGTGCTTCCCGCATTTGTGAATTAATTAAAAGTTAAAAAGCATAATTATTATCCCCGCAAATTGATAATGCGCTGGAACCTTGTCAAATTAACATTCACGTGACATCATCCGCAACTCGATATGTACGCGTACTCTCCGGCCAGTGATGCTAACAGCACTGAGTGTTCGGCTACGGTTACGTCACCAAAATGGCGGCCAGGCGCAATAGCAATTTGCGGGGATAATAAACGATATGCGTGTGTGAATGCATGTGTATTATTAATGACGCCCAGTGAAGTGGTCACGGATTAGCTAGTAATAATGCAAACATACGAGTAAGTATAGACAAATAAATCAATACTAATATTATAAGACTGAATGGCAGGGGTATAGATTGTATACTGGGTAATGATAGTGCTAAGACCGGCTTATTCGGAGAATCTATAATGTTTTTTTTATTGTATGAGCTCAGCAGATAGGTAGACGGCCCACCTGATGGAAAGTGACACCAAAGGTGCCACCGATGTGCTGCCGCTCTCTAAAAGGACACTGGAACCTGGCCACTAATGCCAAGACACAAGTCATGGCTGTTATGGTGGCATACTTTACAACACGGGCAATAGTCACCCAGATGGGTAAATACCATACCAGCTGGCTATGGGTTGTTATGGCCGCAGGAAATTGTATTCTTTCTTTTCTGACCCTGCAAGGATAAAAATACTTTTAAGTAAGTATATCTGCTTTATTACCTATAGTGTTTATATTATCTACAATTCTTACTAATGGTTGTCCAAATTGTTTGTTCATTGTCGTTTACACAGAAATAATATCTAGATAGAATGGTTACGACGTCTTATTCGCTTTCATTTCGCGCGTGACATTTTTTAACAAGCCCCGCCCACAGCGTGACGTCAATATCTATGGAATTTTTATGTAGGTTTATGGCTTGGCAGCTAGGCCTTTAAGCCAGATCTTAGTTTACAACATAGTTTCTTCATTTTCTTAATCCTATGTGTAGCACAGTTGAACAGTAGGTAATCAGCTAGTGCCATACAACGGAGTTCTTGTGACAACTCAAAAGGCCACATTTGACTATACAGTTCACATTTCTCACAAAACACATAATCACTACTCAAAAACTATCAATATCCTACAACTATTGTTCGTTTTAGAGTAATTTACACATTTTTAGAAAATAAAACTGCACAGCACAACGTCTTCTTTCAGTTCCCGCCAAAAACTCCATCAATATCTTTGTGTGCGCGGGCACTAGTGAGGAGACACACTCATTAGATTATCGATAGTCATATCTGCAGCGTGTGATAAATTATTATTATGTATATAAAAATAGTGAAGTTAACTGATTTTTGAAGTGAAACTTCTTTATCGGCGTGGGAAAAAAATTACCGTCACATTTTTCGGTTACGCGTCACGTCACATTTTTCTACAATCACCACATGGATTGTGAGACAAGCATTGTAATATTTCTTTACTTTATTGTGTTTTAATTAATATACGAGTTTGATGATTTATAATCATTTATTTAGCATCCTACATATATATATATATATATATATATATATGGCCATAATTTTATTTAAATCTAAATTAAAAGTGTATAAACCGTGGTTATTGTGTTTTATGCTCGCATTTTATGATGACGCCCACTAAACCTGCAAAACTAAAGAAGATGTCGTGAGAATGAGGTCGTTCTGCGACATATATATATATGTCGCAGAACGGCCTCGTTCTCACGACATCTTTAGTTATTTCAGGTTTAGTGGGCGTCATCAGGATGAAATGCGAGCATAAAACACAATAACCACGGTTTATACACTTTTAATTTAGATTTGATCAACATTATGACATAGTTTAGACCGAGCAGCGGGTTCAGGGCACCCGCTCATACTTCTAACTTAAAACACTTTCTTTAAAATACTCTAACGTCCAACTCGACCTGCTGCCATCAACCGAATGTGCCACAAAAACTCCTCAGTCTACCGAAGTAGATACTACTCAAAGTATAGAGGGCGTCCGACCCCGCTCCGCCATAAGCTCTGCTCTGATTGGTCGTTTATTAAATTACAATATTCATAACTTTTATTAGGTTAGAACAATCTTGAAGTTATAGAAACATTAACAAATCTAATTAAATTACATTAAGAATTTTAGAAGTGATTATAATGTAAACAAATGATATTGTGCGTTATACATCCTGTCAACAATACATCGTCATGTCGTCATAGTTATAGCTTCCCTCCGACACGGCCTTCCTGACGTATTACACGCCCTCGTGTAATAGGCCGCCCATTATGGATTATCTGCAAAAAGAAAGAGATATTATAGTTCGGCCACTCCTGACCAAGGACATCGTGTACATTTTCATTCTGGATTTTTTTTCTGAGATCTGAGTCCTAACAGACTCCAGACTACACACCAAATCAGTTCAGCAGTATCGAAACTGCCACCTCGTCGCCCATCGAGCTACGCATTTTGGGTCAAACATCAAAGCACAAATCAAAACATCAAACACAAAAATATCCAAATAGTATACAGTCTCTCATTCTATCGATACCACTTTTCAATCGATACGTCGCCTCTCATTCCACCGATTTCACTTTTCAATAGCCACCCCGCCTTTTATTCCACTTTGTAATGGCCACCTCGCACCCATTTCACTGGCCACCTCGCCTCTATTTCACTGGCCACCTCGCCTCTATTTCACTGGCCACCTCGCCTCTATTTCACTGGCCACCTCGCCTCTATTTCACTGGCCACTAATGACTACTTCAACATCCAAGTAAAAATAAACTTTCAAAATTTCCAATGACTTATTTCAATAATAATATCACAAATTCACAATCTTTGACTATCAGACTAAAATCTTTCACTCTATATGTACGATCGGCACAACTGATTTATGACCCACTTTGCTAATAATTCCTTTAAAACCGTCAAAATAGTAAGGTTTATTGTGTGTGTTGCACTTGGGACGTTATAAACATTAATAAAAATGCGTCACTAGCCTCAGAACTACGCAATTTTAAACTTTGTTATCATTGTACTAGATATGTTTAAGATAAAACAGTAATGATTTGAAATAATTTGAATCTCGAACTGAAATCTGCCTTATAATTCTAACTCTTTTCATTATAGAAAAATTATTATAATTTTAAAAATAAAATATCATTCTGAAAGTATATGAGAAGTCAAGTAAAGTCAATAAGAAAAAAATTAGAACTCAATATCTAAAAATTAAATTGTATAATGGGTAGTCTCGCAGGACAAAGAGCTCGGACTGCAGTGCTCAGCGAGGAAGGCTATGGCATTCGAGAAACATCACGTGTGCCAAATATAAGTCGGAACACAGTGAGAACATGGACCAGACGGCACGCCGAAGAGGGCATTCTTGAAGATAGACGAAAACATAATCATGGCGTTCGTCGAATAACAAACCAACAAAGTATAGATATGCAGCACCATTATGAAGAACATCCCCCTTCTCGCACCCAAGATTTCGCGGCACGTCACGACGCCCGTTTACAAACCATAAGAAATCATTTACACCGTATTGGACCGCATCACCGGCACTATGATAAGAAAGTACACTTAACGAATGCACACAAAACTGCAAGATCAAATTTTGCACGCAATAATTTAGACTTTGACCGGACGAATACCATACTTTCAGATGAAAAATCATCTAGATCTTCTCAACATGGTCGCTCAACCTTGTGGCGTTACAACAATACGCGATACACAGAGGATCACGTAGCACCCAATCAACTATCTGGCCGAATTTCAGCCAACATGTGGGCCCGGATGGGTACCGGGGGTATAGGTGAACTTGTCCAAATTTCTCCTCGTAACTGTCTCGAACTGGTTCACCCAGCATGAAGACGAAATTAATCCAATTCCATGGCCATCTAGGTCACCAGACCTCAACCCAATAGAAAATTTATGGGGTTTGATGGTTCAAATGTGGGACCACAGAAACGAGAGGACAAAGGAAGCAACCGAGCAGCACTGTAACGAAATTTGGAATTACATGAGGGGAACCGACATCCGCAATCGTCCAATCGGGTCGATGCGTAATCGACTATTACACGTCATTGAAAACAATGGTGCTTATACCCGGTTTTAGGTTTAAATAAAGTAAAATGAGTGTCATTTCTAACTTTGAAATACTACAACCAATTAATAAAATTAACAAAAAAAAATTTATTTTTTATTTTCTTCCACATTAATGTTGTTAATGTTTTATTTTCTTGTGTATTTCTGCCACCTAACGTATAACGATAACCCTAACATCCAATGTTGCATATACAAAAGTTTGGCCTGTGTCACCTTTGGCTTGTCGATTCATGACCGGCTCCGATATCCCACCATTCACTCCACTTCACTTCCCCTGCTCCACCGCAGGTTGAATTCTGACATTGCTTGTATAGAGATTACTTCAAATTCTAATCGTTAGTAAGGCAAATAAACGGTCGGTAAGATACAGGAAACGGCACTTAATCCAACATACTTAATGACAGCGATAGTAATAGCACGTAATAGCATTTGTCAGATGCCACACGAGTACAGACGAGTCTCTCCGATCTGTTTAATACAACGTAGTCAGTAACTGTCAATGTCTAATAACATGATAACAAGTTCGTTACCAAGGAAATGTATGTTCAGGCGAATTTCAACCCAATTGTATTTCACGACTGCAAGAAAATGACCCTATGGTGGGTCATGTTTCAATTTGTTTGATTGTACCTCTAAATTTAAAAACTACCTATTATAATAGTCAACTGCCATTACCACGTTTAATAATTATTGAAATTCCATTATTTTAACTTCAAACAAAAACCGTGTGAACGCATCAGTCATCCGATTCGCTAACAACAGTTCTCAATCAGTCAAACAAACCAATACATCTAAATGAGTGATGTACTCTCAACCAACCCCCGCTGAGCGTGGCTCGGATGACACTTTTTGACCAAAGTAGGCAATCAGAGCAACGAAGGTTGTCACTCTACGGGCTCCAGGGTCGACAACTTATGAAAACTCATTATAATAGAGGAACAAACAAACTCAAAATAATTTTCCAATTTACAATGCGTTCAATAACTAGGGTATTCACCCTAATTCGAATTTGAGACTATCACAAAAATAATCTTAAATAAAAAAATCAACTTACCAAAGTGTCTACTAACGTAAATACCCCCTGAGTACCTTATAGTGGCTTTCAAACTTCTTCATAGCCACACTTTCTTCACGGTAAAATTCTAATCATCTGAATCTAAAATGTCTTTCATATAATGCCTGTAAACTTACTTTTACAAGAAAGATAACACAGCGTAGCAATAATGTGTCATAACCACTTTCCACTATACGTTATCTAAGTAAAAAAAAAACTCAAAAAACTAGATCCGATTTTCACATAAAAATTATTTGAAGGTAAACTTGAAAAGACAATGAATTTCATGCCCATCGTTTATAACATACAGTAGTTTTCTTATCTTAATCAGAAAACCAAGGAAAACGTCGCATAGGAATAATATGTCAAAGACAACTGTCTACCATACATAATCCAAGTAAAATAATTTAAAAATCTAGACCCGATTTTCACATTATAAAAACTCTTGGAAGGTAGACTTGAAAAGACAATGAATACACGCACATCGTTTATAACGAACACAAGTTTTCTTACCTTAATCAGAAAACCAAGGAAAACGTCGCATAGGAATAATATGTCAAAGGCAACTGTCTACCATACATAATCCAAGTAAAATAATTTAAAAAACTAGACCCGATTTTCACATACTCTTGGAAGGTAGACTTGAAAAGACAATGAATACACGCATATAGTTTACAACAAACACAAATTTTCTTGCAAGTAACCAACTCCCAAAAATAATGATGAAAAAGTAAACTACCTACGTAATTTGTTCGTTTTCCGTTCGTTGATTTTTTGGCAACCATATCGTAATTTTTCGTACACGAAAAATATCACTCAAATATGAGGGTAGTAAAATTGTCTACCACAAACGATGAACTATAATTATTTACATTAAAATTCTTAATTTTCAGAATTCACACTAAAATAATAATTAAAAATTACCATACCTCCTGTGCCAGGTAGAATAGGCACGTAATTTTTATCTTACCCTGCACGATCCATAAAATTGCACTTCCACTCGCTGTACTAACGTGATGCCGGCACATAGTAAGCCCAACGGTGACCAAACCATGCATAGGCCGACACACCGCCGCTCCACATGCACATTCAGGACGTCACCACTACGTCGCCGCTATTTCCGCCGACGGCCCCGATATGTCAATCGTCCTCAAATGCTTTTGCTTCCACTGCCAGCGCTTCCGGGAGCATCCTTCAATCCATCAGCACGCCTTCTCATACTGGCAAGGCTTCGCAGTCATTGCTTTCATTGTGGGCACAGGCTGAGATCCCACTTCTGATGTCGCAGAACGGCCTCGTTCTCACGACATCTTTAGTTATTTCAGGTTTAGTGGGCGTCATCAGGATGAAATGCGAGCATAAAACACAATAACCACGGTTTATACACTTTTAATTTAGATTTGATCAACATTATGACATAGTTTAGACCGAGCAGCGGGTTCAGGGCACCCGCTCATACTTCTAACTTAAAACACTTTCTTTAAAATACTCTAACGTCCAACTCGACCTGCTGCCATCAACCGAATGTGCCACAAAAACTCCTCAGTCTACCGAAGTAGATACTACTCAAAGTATAGAGGGCGTCCGACCCCGCTCCGCCATAAGCTCTGCTCTGATTGGTCGTTTATTAAATTACAATATTCATAACTTTTATTAGGTTAGAACAATCTTGAAGTTATAGAAACATTAACAAATCTAATTAAATTACATTAAGAATTTTAGAAGTGATTATAATGTAAACAAATGATATTGTGCGTTATACATCCTGTCAACAATACATCGTCATGTCGTCATAGTCATAGCTTCCCTCCGACATATATATATATCCGGTTATATTTTTCGTCAAGTTCCCATTAAAGCAAACATTCTAAAGCAAATATTTTATAATGAGTTTATCGATAGTAACATACAGTTTAATCAGTTATCATTTTATAAAGATACCTTTAATAGTCACTGAAAAAAATTACTTTTACGTAACGGGATTCAATTCCCTTACTTTATAGGGTTTAATTCTTTTATGGCTATATTAGATGAAGAACAATAACAAGAATAAGTAAGAACTCTTCACTAGGTACCAGTGCAGTTTTCATATACTTAACGGTTAGACCTTTAATAACTTCAGCGCAGCAAATTCCTTCTTCATATATAAATAAAAGCATATTATAATTATATCATATATTACAATTATTATATATCATATGTTCATATATCACGAAAGAATTTATTCTGAAATTAATTTTGGTACAAAACGTCCTAAACAAATTGACTTATATATATTTTGATTTAGTTTTAGTCAAAAAATAACTTTAAGTTACACAACAAGCTTAATAATATCGTCAGAGTAACAAAACATGAATTGAGACTCGAATGAATATTTAATTAATTCATCGATAACTCAACGATGCACGTAGTGTCAATCTCTAGCATTCGATGACCAATCACAGCGATTATCTGACAGAAGCAGGTGTATTGTGTATTTCGTTTGCTTCGACGTACATTGCTCGCAATCATTATGCTTCTGTATACGAGCGTTGTATGTGGACAGCAAAGGATATTTATCTTAACGAAGAAATATACAACTCATGATCGTATTTAACGAACATAGTAAAAGTAGAACCATTATTTGGTTTCTCAAAAAAAAAGACTTTTTACTGAATTTTAATACTAACTGATGATATGAAATATCTCCTAACTTCATATTTTCTTCACTACTTTTGTTTTTGCAGTTTGCCACAGCACAATAAGGCATATTTGTATCGATTTGTCTATTTTTTTACGTTGCGACCGCACGAGCGGGACTCACGTTGCGTAATGAGAGCGCGTTTAGAAAAGTATGCAATATAGTGCATGGTTTTGGCACGGGTGCCACGCCCACTTCGCCGTTCTATCTCGATTTATTTCTGTGGTCGTTTATTTGCGATAATTGTGTTTAGCATTGAAACGCAATTAATAGCTGTTAATCACTAATCCCTTTTGTATTTATGGCCGACCTTCAAGAATAACATTGTAAGCCGTTATGTTGTTCATTTTTGTTGTAAGTTCTTCGAAATATATATTGTTTTTGCGGTAAAGTTTTGCAAGTTGGAGAATTCTAATAGATAGTCTATGCATTTGTATTTTCCATGTCTATTTTGCGAATAAATAAGGTCGGCTCGGTGAGACAGATTCAGTTGCGCGTTTTATGTTATTATGATTTTATACTTACGTACATACATATTATTAAGCCTGTTTGCTATGACGTAGGCAGAGACTATGGATCTCCACTTGCGACGATCCTGACAAACAACTTTTCCTTCATCAACTTTCATTAACGTCTTCATACATGCGTGTTTATTTGAAATGATTTTTACCTGACCTCTTTTTAACACTTCTGCTATTTGATCATGGTGTGTACGTCGCGGTCTACCGGCACCAACTGTACCATTCACAAAGCTGCTATACACTTATTTTGTGATTCTATCTTTCTCTACATGCCTAAACCTTAACATCCCTTGATTTTATCGTTGATATAATATAATTTAGTTGTGTATGTGTGAACTGTAAATTAATAACATGTGTATTGTTGACGATAGAATTCTTTGTATGAACGGCCCACTCGGTGTTACCTGCAAACTAAAACATATTCGTTAAACGTTAAAATTAAATATTACTTAATAAAATGTAACAATATAGAATAACAAATATAATAAACATACATATATAAAGAGATAATTAAATAGAGATAAATTTTAAAATGTTTGTATATTTAGCTGTTCGTGTTCAGTAATATATAATAGTAAGTGCATAGAGAATGATCGAATGCACGAACTTCACTCGGGACCGACCCGAGTTAGTTGCCCGCGACTACCGACCGTGCTATACGTGCGTTGCATTCGCTACTCAGCACTTAACCGCTAACTTTAAAACCCAAAAAAACCTTGTCTTCATTTCTCCTTTGCACCATTGAACATTAAATCCGTTACATGTATATATACTTCTACTAAATTGTATGATCTTGCAAACGTCATTAAAATTCGAATCCCATAATACGTAACAATAGATCCATTTAACTCAAAAAATGACCACGAACCCGGAAAACAGGTAATCTCATTTGCGCTGATAAATATGGAAAGAGCCAAGCAACTCATATTTATTAAATCCCCACACGTTTTAAAGTAAAGGCAGGTGCATCCCCGAAATCGGCGTTTTACGACTGACTGTAATGCGAGTCGTCAATTTTACTTTATGACTCGGTCTCGCACCGTTGCCTAGGGTGGCTGGCGGAGCGATTCCACTCTGTGGTATGGTGTCAATGTATTGTTACGAGTTACAGGTCTCGAATTAAAATGCCGTTGGAATTACTATAGAATTTATTAGAACAATAACTATATTAGCGATGTACGATTGTTACTTTAAAAAAAATTAGAATAAATCGACAATTGTGCAAGCGTGTATTCGATTGTCGATTCATTGGTCATAGCTAAATAACAATCGAATGTAAATAAAAAATCGAATACATTTGCGCGTACACGGCGCGATAGTAAAGTTATAGCGCAGGCGCACCGCAAGCGCGTGCCGAACGGGGCGGGGGTAGCCGCGGTTGGCGTCGGTCGATTATTCGATTGTTTTAGTAGCTCTCAGTTAATTGTGTGTGTGAGTCAAGGCTAAGTAGACAAGTAGACCACAAAATAGTAACATATCAATAACAATCGACAAACAATCGAAAAACACCAAATGTTTCTTGATTGCCATCGAATATCCGGAACAATCGAATAATTTGATTGTTTTTAGTAACAATCGACCATCGCTAAACTATACAAACATGTATAACACAGGTACATTTTTTTTTCTTTTGGCCAGGGGAAATCCGTTTGAGGACTAAGCCGCGACAGGCGCAGAAGCCTGGGGGGATGTTCGCGACCCGTGTGAGTGTGGGATTCGCCAGATCGGGGATGGCACTAGCGTGCCCGGTCAGAACCGCAGCCACGCTATTGCCACTCCCCAGTTTGGGATACCCACTAAAACCCCTGGGTGTTCCGTCCTGCGCCTTATGCCAGGGCTACGGGAATAGGCTATCCCGGCTCCGCATGCCCTGGCAGGCGTGGGCCCCGCTCACTGGGCCTCTTCCAATGCCGGGGGAGCTACTCCTCCGGCCCTGCTCGGTCTCATTCGTGCGTGGGGCGGTCTGTAACGCAACCCAAGTGAAGAAAGATGAGCGCGCGCGGAACACTCGCGCTCTTATCTCGACGGCATATGCGGGTAAGTGAGAACCCCTATACCCCTAGGGGCCCCACACGCGCCGCCCGCTTACAGTGGCCGAAGGTCTAGATCCAACATCCGGCGTCAGCGCGTCCTCCTTTGGCGGGAGCGGAGTAAGGATGTACGCTCACGCTCCCGCTCCGCCTCCTCCTTTGCAAACATGACGTGCTCGCAGAAGGAGGAAACATAAGACAGGTGCAAATATAACTGGACACAACCAATACAAACTGGACGATTCAATAACACGCGCAAAGTCCGTCACTATATAGCTTATCGAATGTACACACGTCTTGATCGTATCGTAATCGTCGCTTGATTGCCTCACACCTCCGTTCGGGCATTGTTTTATACTAAACTGTATAATATGTCTCGACACAATACTCAATCGCGTGGACTGAATTTTTCAAGAATCACACCTGGCTAACGACCATCATAAACGATTACAATACACAATTGGCTGCTTTTCTAATTACTAAAAAACAAAAGAAGTCCAAATGCCGAATACAATACAATCGTGTAATAAGTAAATACAATTTATTATATGATATAATATTTTAGCAAAAATATTTAGATAAGTTAAATTGATTAAAACTTATTTATAACTGAAGTCGATTTTTATAATCAATTGAGTCTGTAACGCATTAGGCCATCACTAATTGATCCGTCATTGAACTGTCAAAAGGAAAATAAATGCTTGGAAAGACTATAAAGTATGTTATAACGATTTGAGGATGTTTAATGACGGGTTTCTTATTATAATCCATTCATTTAAAAATTTTCTTGCGTATAATTTAATAAATAATATTAATAATGAGAAGGAAGATATATTGTTTAAATTTGTTTAATTCTATTATGTAATGTGAGGTGTGTTATTTTTATTTCTTTTTTTGTAAGGGGAGAATTGGTGCAGGGACTCTATGCAGTTATGTAAGTACTACACTTACGTACTAGTAAGTTCATCAAGTGGTGTGCACCCTTCTCGTGTTTTTTCGCTTCCGTTTTCACAGCGCAGTTATGTGAATGACGATTCTGGAAACAAATTAGCTAATTAACTGTTAAATATTATACAATTAAATGCAGCTTTGTTTGTTTGCGCTTTCACGATTCAAGTACTGAGTCGTTCATTATGAAATTTTGCTTACGCGATGTCAAGAGTGCTAAATAGGATATATGATACCTATTCTTCAGAAAAAGCATTATTAAGTGTCATGCATCTCAGCTACGGTTCGAACTCATATAAATAGAATAAAATGTAAGTGTCTGTAAATATAAACAGATGCATGAAAGCGAAGAATATAAACCGCTAACACTGAGGCCACAAATTGGCACATTTACATCGTATTGTTATTACACAATACACACATAAGTATGAATTTCACCAGCTTTTTAAACATATTACGCCATTCTTCCTTAAAGTTCATTACTTTATGAGAATGTAGTTAAACTTATGGCCTTTTGAAGAAAGGTCATAATGTTTAAAATGCTTGCGCTAAGAAAGGTACTGTTTGAAGGTTATGAAAATTAGCCAAAGAACCATAAGTGAAGTTTTAAAATCTGTATATACTAATATTATAAAGAGGAAATGTTTGTATTTTTGTAATGAATAAACTCTAAAACTGCTCAACCGATTTCAAACATTCTATCACCTTTACAATGCTACATTATCCTCGAGTAGGTAATATAGTGTTACGAGTTGCGAGATTAGAATTAAAATGCCGTTGGAATTATTATAGAGTTTATTAGAACTATACAAACACGTATAACACAGGTACAAATATTACCGAACACAACAAATCCAAACGTATTGCAAAAGGTAGTAATTCAATAAAACGCGCAAAGTCCGTCACTATTAGATTCCCGATTGTACAAACGTCGCGCCTTGATTGTGGTTCTCGGTCGATTGCCCCCTCTCTCCGTCGGGCCGTCGCTTTATTTCTCACAAATATAAATGTGCCCGTATCGTTGTCGACATAATCCTCAACACCTGGCTAATGATTCAGCCGCAAGCGGTGGTAAACGAATGCAATAGAACAATAGGCTGTTCTTTAGAAACGTATGTCAATAAATTCAAGTAAACAAAAGAAGACAATCATAAAAGAATTACCATTAGTTCAGATGCGGACAGGTAATAAAATGTGTTTTTTTACAGATTACGAGTGGAATTTATTTTTGTCGGAACCTAAGTTGTAACAATAGGCTATATATATTACTAGAAAAGTTAGTAATTCCTACTAAAACTTCTATAATATTTCTCTTGTTCTTCTTTTCTGGTCATAGCCAAGTACAACCGGTTGTTTTTATTCAACTATTTCGTTTGAAGTATCAATCTTAAAGAGAGTGTTATATAAATCTGAATTAACCGGTTTATTCGCGAGAAAAGGAAATACCACTCTATCTCTCTCAAAATGTTTGTATGCGACTGAAAACTTGTCGTACTATATGGTTAAACTCTGAAGGTGGGCGGCAAAAACTGTTCGAAACCCGTTTATTTCACAAAAACTATTTAACGAACTTTCATTAAAACCCGGTTGATTAGAGCTTAAAGTAAGAACAATACCGAAAAGTAAAGTTCTAAATCCAAAATTAAATGTATTAACCGGTTCGACTTTTTTTACCGGTGTCTAGCCCTCACTATGTGACCTGCTTCCTTCCACTTCCTCTTTAACTTTGCTGTTATTTGTACTACGTCAAACAATATTAGCCAGTTATTAGTAATAAATAACTGCGCTTATACCGTGCACAAATTTTCCCATAATACAAAGCCTCCAAAACCCGCAACGTTGACCGCCTAATTTGGTTTATCGGGGAATTAAAGCCGGCTGCACACGTGGCGATTAATTAGTAGCTAGCGGCGCGGCGTGCCTTAAATCTAAGTATGCTTTGAAAGTAGCTGAATGCGAAGTCGAAAATTCTCTTTTGCTATTAAATAAGTAATATATAATGTTATCAAATTATCTTGACATATAAAAAAATAATGACTGTCTGTATGTCCTTTATAGAATCGTAAACTATACATTTGATCATGTGGTGATCTTTAGCAAAGTTGTTGTGCATGAGCCGAAGAAGGTTTCTGAGTTGGTTCACAATTGGGCTCGGTGGGTGGCGCTGCTGTCATATCGATTGTAGCTTTTCCGGGCAGGACAACGTCTGCCGGGACAGCTGGTATTATATAAAAACTAATTTTCATATAAGAGCATTAGTTTTTATATAAGTGTTAGTTTACCAATAGTACTCGACATATTTTTTTTGTTTGTTTCGTTTTGTTTATCCGTGACTCACTGTAACGGCCCTAGCGGAAGACCAGCGCTGGTTGAGCCAACCAACATCATGCTGAGTTAGGACCGATTCAGAACTTCATTTCAGTTGTTTTGTCTTATTTATAAGTATGTTTCGATGTGTATGTTTAGTTTTGAATAAATATTTTTGAAGTGATATTCTTCAGACTTCTTATGGGAGGGTAAACCGCTTCGTTACGTAACGCGATACAGCGCCAGTCGGTCTGGCTTCCGTTTCTCTCACGTATACGGCAGCGGTCGGCAGGCTCTCCCTTTCTCACTCTAAGCCATAGCGCTAGCCGTATTTCGGAGAGACGCTTCCCCCTCTCTCTACTCAGTGTTTAGTGTGCGATAGATATATACTGTAGACAGTAAACATATAACCTAAAACTATCCCTATTAAGATTATAAATGTGAAAGTAACTCTGTCTGTCTGTTCCGTTTTCACGTAAAAACTACTGGACCGATTTGGCTGAAACTCAGTATATATATATTTTAGATACCGAGGATGAATATAGGATACTTTTTAACCCGAAAAATGGAATAGTTTCCGGGATAACATGATATTTGTCTGTTTGTTTGTTATGCTTTTACGGAAAAACTACTGGACCGATTTGGCTGAAATTCGGTACGTATGTAAATTAAATACTGAGGAGGACAAGGGATAATTTTAATTTTGGCCTTTTTGGTAATTTTGGCCTTTTTGGTCATTTTGGCCTATTTGGTAATTTTTCCTTTTTGGTCATTTTGGCCTATTTGGTCATTTTGGCCTTTTTGATCATTTTGGCCTATTTGGTCATTTTGGCCTATTTGGTCATTTTGGCCTTTTTGATCATTTTGACCTTTTTGGTCATTTTGGCCTATTTGGTCATTTTGGCCTATTTGGTCATTTTGGCCTTTTTGATCATTTCGACCTTTTTGGTAATTTTGGCCTATTTGGTCATTTTTGCCTATTTGGTCATTTTGGCCTATTTGATCATTTTGGCCTATTTGGTAATTTTGGCCTATTTGGTCATTTTTCCTTTTTGGTCATTTTGGCCTATTTGGTCATTTTGGCCTATTTGGTCATTTTGGCCTATTTGGTCATTTTGGCCTATTTGGTCATTTTGGCCTTTTTGATCATTTTGACCTTTTTGGTCATTTTGGCCTATTTGGTCATTTTGGCCTATTTGGTCATTTTTCCTTTTTCGTCATTTTGGCCTATTTGGTCAATTTGGCCTTTTTGGTCATTTTGGCCTATTTGGTCATTTTGACCTTTTTGACCATTTTGGCCTATTTGGTCATTTTGGCCTGTTTGATCATTTTGACCTTTTTGGTCATTTTGGCCTATTTGGTCATTTTGGGCTATTTGGTCATTTTGGCTTTTTTGATCATTTTGACCTTTTTGGTCATTTTGGCCTATTTGGTCATTTTAGCCTATTTGGTCATTTTTCCTTTTTGGTCATTTTGGCCTTTTTGGTCACTTTGGCCTATTTGGTTATTTTGGCCTATTTGGTCATTTTGGCCTATTTGGTCATTTTGACCATTTTGATTATTTTGGCCTATTTGGTCGTTTTTGCCTATTCCGTCATTTTGGCCATGTCGGTCTCTGTGGCCTTTTTGACCATTTTGGCCTTTTTGGTCAAGTTTTGTCATTTATGTTGTTTAGAGATAGACGGGAGATGGTATAATTAGCGATATAAAATGAAGTGAATCTTCCGTGGGCAAATACATACAAAATTAATATAATATAACCTGTAGTGCTTGCTCTATAAACAAGAGACACGCACCAGAGGTTAACCCGCGGCGCAGCCGCGGGGTAAACTCTAGTATTATATAATATTATTAGAGCTAGGCATGATTGCTGAAGACTTTCTTGCGCCGTTTCTTCTATTCAAGCTGTAGTGGTAAAGGTGTTTAATTAAATAACCACTCACTTTATACTCATAATTATATATTATTGAATGCGTGTTAAAATAGGTAACAATATTAATGTGACATGGAATGTTTATATGTTACAAAACACTTAAGAATGCTTATATTAAGCTTGGCGTGGTGGCGGCCATTACATGCGACTCGTGCGCTTCCCTTTTATGTGTTGTTACACCGGACCGCGCCCCGCTCGCAGGATCCTGGCCCTGTGCGAGTCGCGGTCAAGGGTGAGTCGCTTTTAAGGGCGCTTGCGCCCATACCACCCCCCCACGGAGAAAAATACCCCATACAAATTAAATAAAATACAATTCTTAAAATTAAATTAAAAAATTAAAATTAAACTTAAAATTAAAATGTACAAGAATTACATATAAGTTTAAGAAATTATAACAGCAAGCTACAGGTCAAAAGGAGGTCTTAAAACGTATTTGACGACCAGAACGTGTTGTGTATTCAGGTTTTGTAACTGCTGGTTTAGTGGTGAGTGTAGGAGGTGGAGTGATAAGTGAGTCAGGATTTGACGGTGCAGGAACTGTAGGTACTGCAGAAGTAGTAGGAGCTGAAGGTGGCTCGCTCGAAGTCGAAGCTCGAGCAACTGCAGGACCCGATGGTTCATCGTCACTATTAATGTGTGCTGGTTTCACACGACGATACTGACTTGCACATTTTTATGACCCATTGAGATGGTGACTGTCTTGTCCTTCCTCGAAACAATTTTATAAGGCCCCGTGTAAGGGGGTTTTAAAGACGTTCTCACCGTGTCATCTCGTAGAAACACGTGAGTGGAGGCATCTAATTCTTTGTGGACAAAGGTGGACTTCGTGCCATGACGTGTTGTGGGAGTAGGTTGCAGTTGAGACATGAAACGTCTCAATTGTGAAACAAAATTTATCGTGTCAGTGTCAGAATTAGACGTCAAAGAAGAAGGTGAAACAAACTCCCCAGGCAAACACAAGGGTTCCCCGTATACTAGTTCTGCGGGAGAAGATTGTACGTCCACTTTGAGGGAAGTACGCACGCCTAGAAGCACCAAAGGCAAAGCTTTGCTCCATGAGTCTTGGTGGCACATCAGTGCAGCTTTTAACTGTCGATGCATACGCTCGACCAACCCATTCGCACATGGATGGTAACTTGTAGTCCGAATGCGTTTAGCCGAACATAGCTGCATCAGATTTTGAAACAGGTTTGACTCAAATTGGCGACCCTGGTCTGTCGTTATCAGGTAAGGGACACCAAACCGTGCGATCCAGCCGCTGAAGAACGTCTCGGCCACTTCTTCTGCTGTGATATTACTCATTGGCCAAGCTTCTGGCCACCGAGAAAACCTATCTACGGCTGTCAGGCAGTATTGGTAACCTTTGCTGCATGGAAGAGGTCCAATGATGTCAAGGTGCACGTGGCGAAAGCGTTTGTTTGGTGTGTCATATGTTGCTAGAGGCGAGTTAATGTGCCTGGTGACCTTACTGCGTTGGCACGCTAGGCAAGCTCGGGCCCATTCGCGACAGTCCTTTTGGATGTTAGGCCACACGAAACGACTTGACACCAGTTTTGCAGTGTTGCGGGCGCCTGGGTGGCTAAGATTGTGAATTTTATCGAACACCGCACGACGAAATTTCGCAGTAACATATGGTCTGGGTTTCCCTGTAGAAATGTCGCAATATAGAGCAATGTCTGCTCCAGGAACGGGAACCTTCTCAATCTTGAGTGAAGAATCGCTTGAAGTATTACGTAGTTCTTCACTGCTCGCCTGATCTTCGGCGAGTGCAGCAAAATTCTCTTCAAGACAGATGGCCTCGATGCGAGAGAAACTGTCGGCGACTACGTTGTCTTTGCCACTGATATGGACGATATCTGTGGTGAATTGTGATATAAAAGACAACTGATTCAGCTGTACTGGAGGTAACTTTTCTCGACGCTGCGAAAAAGCATAGACCAGAGATTTGTGGTCAGTATAAATTCTTACATGTTGAGCCTCCAAAACGTGCCTAAAGTGTTGAACAGCTTCGTAGACAGCGAGAAGTTCGCGATAATATGCCGGCCAGGTGGACTGCCGAGTTGTAAGCTTTTTGCTAAAAAATGCAAGGGGCTGCCATTCCTCTTCAACACGCTGTTGGAGGCATGCTCCTACATGGCTAGAAGATACGTCAGTGAAAAGTCCTAGTGCTGCAGAAGTGTCTGGATGAGCTAATAAGGTGACGTTGGCTAGGTGGTCCTTGCAATTTTTGAAGGCTATGTCTAATTCAGGTGTCCAAGGGACGGGTTTTGCGCCATTTAGTTGTGTTGAAGCCAGAATGTTAATAAGTGGAGCCTGCAGTTCAGCAGCTTTAGGCAGAAAGCGTCGATAGAAATTGATCATTCCTAAAAATCTGCGTAGCCCTTCCTCAGTTTTGGGTAACGGGTAGTTCGTCAAAGCTTCGATGCGTTCCGGTGGTGGACTAGTACCATTTTTTGAAATTCGATGGCCGAGGAAAAGTACCTCCTCAGCACCAAAGACGCACTTTGATGCGTTTATTACTATGCCAAAATTCGCTAGTCTCTCAAAAAGGGTACGAAGGTGCTGAGTTTGTTCTTCTTCGGAGCGAGAGAACACTAATATGTCGTCCACATATGGAAAACAAAACTCGAGACCTTGTACTACCTCATCAATAAACCTTTGAAAAGTTTGTCCCGCATTCCGTAACCCAAACGTCATAAAAGGGAACTCGAAAAGCCCGAATGGAGTGGTTATAGCTGTTTTAGCAATGTCCTCGGGATTAACGGGTATTTGTTGATAAGCTTTGACTAAATCTATTGTGCTAAACACTGTACATCAAGCCAAATTGTAGGAAAAATCTCCGATGTAACGCACAGGATAACGGTCTGGAACTGTGCGCGCGTTTAAAGCACGGTAGTCGCCGCAGGGCCTCCACCCGTTTTGGCTTTTCCGTGCCATATGCAATGGCGAGGACCAGGGGCTGTTTGAAGGTCGCGCCGTTCCACAAGAGACCATTTCTTGGAACTCTTTTTTGGCTGCCTGCAGTTTCTGTGGAGCTAGGCGACGTGGGCGAGATGCGACCGGTGGGCCGTTTGTGGTGACAATATAATGGACCGTAGAGTGCTTGATTTCCCGATGAATGCCTGGAGGTCTTGTTATATTAGAGAATTCTTCTAAGATTTTGTTATATGGGGAATCTTCAGTTATAATAGTTTTAACGCTGGGCTGAGTTATTTGTGCGATGATAGCAGTCGTGGATATGTTTGAGATGCCGTCTATTAGCTTTCTGTTTCGACAGTCTGGTAACAGATGGTAATGAGCTAAAAAGTCAGACCCTATTATAGGTGTACTCACGTCTGCGATTATAAAATTCCATCTAAAATCCCGGCGTAACCTAAGGTTCAATATAAGTAGGATAGTGCCGTAAGTTTTTATAGCGCTACCGTTAGCAGCCCGCACGTTAAATTCAGATGAGTTGTAACAACCCTTGAGGAGTTGGCGCGGATAGCAGCAGATATCTGACCCAGTGTCAATCAAATATCGAACATTGGTCTTACGGTCTGCAACGAATAAACGGCGGCCGGGATTGTTTGAGCAATCAGACTCCGCCACTACTGAGTGCTCCTGGCATTTCCCGGTTGGTCAGATACCCAACCACAGGGGGAAACGCATTTTTGTGCTTTTGTGGCAAACTTTTTATGGTACCAACAGAGTTGACCTGTTGGTGATTTTGATTGTGAACGCCTACGAGATTTGGATCTGCTACGCCAAGATGACCGTTTGGTGGTTAGGGCGTCGACCTTTTGGGACAATTCCAGTAGGCGACAGTTGATTGATTCCAGGGTGATGTCTGAAGGCATAGATGTCGCATGCACTGTGACGGAAGTTGAAGGAGAGGGTGTGTCCACTATGGAGTCAGCAATTTGAGCCACCTTATCTAGTGGTAGGTCCAATTGGGCTTTCAAAATCCTCTGCACTTCATGAGGTAAGCGGCGCATCCATAGTTCACGTAGAATGCCCTCGTCACCTACGTTTGAGCTAGCCAAAGAACGAAGATGGTGGAGGAAAGCTGTGGGCTTTCTATCTCCCAGTTCTTCTTCGCTCAGGAGTTTGCGCATGCGTTGCTCCTTGGAGGATGAGAGTCGGTGTATAAGTTCTTTCTTTAAATTCTCGTATTTATCTGTTTTAGGTGGGTTGATGATGATGTCTTCACCTACATCAGCCAGACGAATATCCAGCGTAGATAGAATATGCCCGTACTTGGTGGAGTCCTCAGTCACTCACGCCATTTCAAATTGAGACTCTGCCTGGGCAAAAAATAACGTGGGTTTATCTTCCCAAAAACTGGGCAGGTTGACTGATACTCCACTTACAACCGGTGGGTCAGTCTGTGTAGTGGATAACATAGCTAACTGTCTTTGCAATTCTCTAACCTGCTGTTGTAATTCCTTTTCTACAGACATGTTAAAAGTTATTATGAGAACAAAAAAAAATATATAAAATAATAGCAGACAAAAAAAATATGTGAAATAATTTATACAGGAAACTTTCTTAAAATCTACACATACACATTACAGGTTAAAAAATAATAATATTATTATAAAAAAGAAAATTAACAATATTAAAGAAAACTATTACTTTTGCAACCAGTATAATAAATGTCAACCATTAAAATGAATTTCACTCTGTATAATGAATGCAGACAAATAACGGATCGTTATATTGTTATGAATAGCTATCACCGTTCATATTTTTTTATTTCAAAGATCACATCACATGAATTAGCACCAATTCAAAGGAACTTTTTTTTTTAAATTTGTTCACTTTCACTTGAAAGAAAAAAAAATCACTTAAAATACCTCGTTGGCAGCATGGCCTGCAGTGGCAAGGCAAAGAAGGCCGAAAAACATTCGATCAGGCGTGCTCCAAGAGTATATCGGCCAGCCAATTGTCATCCACGTAGTCACTTTGTTTAAAATATTGTGTTACCTTTACGCTTCGGCGTCACCATTGTAGTGGTAAAGGTGTTTAATTAAATAACCACTCACTTTATACTCATAATTATATATTATTGAATGCGTGTTAAAATAGGTAACAATATTAATGTGACATGGAATGTTTATATGTTACAAAACACTTAAGAATGCTTATATTAAGCTTGGCGTGGTGGCGGCCATTACATGCGACTCGTGCGCTTCCCTTTTATGTGTTGTTACACCGGACCGCGCCCCGCTCGCAGGATCCTGGCCCTGTGCGAGTCGCGGTCAAGGGTGAGTCGCTTTTAAGGGCGCTTGCGCCCACAAAGCCACAAAATGTTGCGAAGCGGTGGAAAAATAGATTACGTTATTATTTACTCTATGTGAGCATAAAGTAAACAATAACCATTAACAAAATTAAAACTAAATAATCTTTCCCGATACTTATAACCTGGGTGTCTTCAAGTCCCGTGTGAATAGGTACCTTCTAGGTAAGCATGCTACATCCTAGACCACATCTTCGCTCCACATAGGGCAAGATTGTGGTCAAACGCGAACCTATACCACAATAAAAAAAAAATGAATAAGTTTGCGGTAGGTTAAATAAACCTTTAACAATACTCATTGACACTTACATCCCTGTCACAGAAATAATGGTCGAAACGTCGGAATAATAAAAATCAAATTAATTACCGCGCCTAAAACCGTTAAAATGTAGTTTTATTATCATGTGATAAATGCAAAAGACAGATCTAATGGTTCACACGGAATCTTATACGCTTCTTTAATAAGATATTGATTGAAATATTAGATGGGCAGATGTAATATTTCAATTTCACAAAATTGAAAAGAAAATTAAAAAGAACCTTTAAAAGGGATACATTATTGAAGAATATTTAAATCACAAAACTGCATTTACATAACATCTCGCTTCAGCCTTGTATGCTATCTCTTGAGTAACATTTTATTCTATCAAACATCTAAGAAATTTATGGAAATATGATGCAGTATGAATTTTTAGTATGTCTTGTCACGACGGTAATAATATTTGTCTTTTGTGGTGTAGATTGATTCGGAACTAGCTTGCTTTTAGAAGTCTATGATCAGTGAACACACGTTGGATAAACCCAACCACTACATCAGATTTGATAACTCATATCAAGAATGATGCGTGAGGCTATTGAAATCAAAAAACACCCAAATTTCAATAGAGAAGATGGTTGGCAAGTATCTCCTGTTTGGGATCCGATCATCAAAACTATTAACCCAAACCCAGAAAAAAAACCAACTGCCAGACCTCAAGACACTGTGACCTCTTGATTTATAATTTCTTTTACTTTTATTTCACCCATTTTATATAAAATTGTTACAGCTAGGCATGTTTGCTGAAGAATTTCTTGCGCCGCTTCTCCTCTTCAAGCCAAAACATGTTGTGAAGCGGTGGTAAATTAGATTAGGCTCCCATAGAGTAAATAATAACCATAAACAAAATTAAAACTAAATAATTAAAATGAACAAGTTGGCGGTAGGCTAAATAAAACTTTAACAATACTCGTTGGACAAATGACATCTTTGTCGTCCGTGACCACGGCCACTGAAAAGCGGCCGGAGCGTCGAAATAACCAAAATCAAATAAATTACCGCGCTTAAAACCGTTAAAACGTAGTTTTATTAATGGATATAAGATTGGTATTATTTAAAGTCTACACCATTAACTGTGAGATGGGTGTGTGGTGTAGTCACAACGAGGTAGACAACGTAAGGCCTTTAGTGTTGTAGATGTACATAGGCGTCACTAACCACTTACCACCAAGTGGACGGTTTGCCAGTTTGCCTACAAGCAAACAAAAACTACGTACAACGTAAACACACAGAAATTAAGGCATTCGCTTTTGCGGACACGATTATGAAATCTTGACATTTAGACATACCTAAAAATATAGATAGATAACACTTTACTGTACACCATTACAGAAAACTTACAAACTAGTATTATTCGAATTGTGTACAAAGGGCGGTCTTATCGCAAAAAAGCGAACTCTTCCAGACAATCCGCGGTAAGAATATTCTGATTAGGAGTGGCGATGGTGGTATACATAATCATTGTACGATTACTAACATTTTAATCATAAATATATAACTATATTATATATACAAATAAGTTATATACAAGACATATACAAGATATGGCGATAATATGCAACTATTTAAACGTATAACTTATGCAATATAATTTCTACTAATTATATAAAATGACATATCATTATATTGAAGATAGAATTTATATAGTTTCGTAAATATATAGTTTCATCGCCTGAAGCAGCCAAATAGGCGTATGGTCAATTTAATGAGACATGGTTCTCATCGCCTACGGACGTTCGCAATATTACGCGCGTTGCCGATGCGTTGCCTATGTCCTTGTATTTCAATAAATACCTCATCCAACCTAATTTGAAACTCAATCCCGTGGCCGCGGTCGTATTCCGAATAGAAATGTGTTGATTATTTTCCAAATAGCCCCATTACGTGATTCGTAGCCAGGTATTGTCCGGTCATGTGCGATTGTGGACCCCCTTCATGCCTGTTTTATATTGTAATGAACCTACCCAAATTGGTTTTCTTATAGCCTTCCGTATATTGCAACATTCAAATACATTGCATAGATATTTAGATGCGTTTTTTTGTCGACTGCCGTACTCTTATATGACTAGCGTTTTCCCCGCAGCTACGCCTCATAAAAACCCTAGGTAGTAGCATTATGTTACTTAGGTAAGTACATAAACATTTAATTAAGTATTTTATATATAAATATGTAACGGGCAATTTGGTTAATCGGGCAGTATTGATATGGACCGAAGATTATGAATAATAACCAGGTCCATCATGGTTTGAGATTACTTGAATTCATCACTTGGACCGGGCAATATGAATACGAGTACACCCTTACGTCTACCCGGATAATACTGTTACGAGCGCGCGGGGTACGTACTTAGGATTGGAAGGAAATACCAGTTTTTAAATAAATGCTTTTATTGACTTACACAGCCGCACGTAATACCTCTCCGATTTTACCGTGAGTAGCTGGCTTCTGGTTCGTCTTTCGAAACGCTACACTCCTCTTTCACTTAACTGTTCACTAAACTTGGCACTAACTTCACCACTTAACTCGTCACTGTCTTCTATGAAACTCTTCTTCCAACTCTTCCATATCGCACTTGTCGCTTCGCTGTCTTGAACTGAACTCAACTCTAAACTAATACAAGCAGCGTAAGGCGCGCCTCCTGGACAAGGCGCGCCTTACGCTGCTTATATACCCGGAAGAATCTCCTAGAACCCATAATTTCGTTATTCTTTTATTTACTATCTGTCCCCTTCCAAACATCTATCTATATCCGTCTTTTCCTTCCCGAACCTTCTATTCGGGAACTTTCGTTTATCATTCTATCCCTTTCTAACATCTATCTGTCTCTTTCTTTTCCTTCCCGAACTCTCTATTCTAAAACATTCGTGCATCGTCTATCCCTTTCTGAAATATATCCGTCCTTGTCTTTTCCTTCCAGAATCTTCTACCTGTTTCCAAAAGTCTTGCGACCGGTTTACGCTGCTTGAAAGTCCTACCCTCGGTCGCCACAATATGATAAAGTCGGTTACCTTGCGTAAATTAAATTTGTGAATGGGGTATAGTTATATGGCACTTTTATTTTTTAGGAACAGATCCAATTTTTTTAATATATTTTACAAGACGGGAGCGAAGCGAGCCTTTGTGTATAATATTATAATATATTATAATATAGTAACTGGAGTAGACTATACGACTGAGAACAACTTTTTTTTATTATATACAACAATCTTTTTTTCATTACATGTATACGGCCCACCTGATGGAAAGCGGTTACCGTCGCCTATGGACTTAAAGGACTGGATGGCTACTACCCCTGGTTTTAAAGTATGTCGCCATAACAATCATGAGTTGTGTTCCGCCATTAGTGACCAGTTTCCAGTCTCCCTTAAGGGAGCAGCAGCGCATTTGTAGCACCTTTGGTGTTGCAAATGTCCATAGGCGATGGTAACCGCTTTCCATCAAGTGGGCCGTATGCCTGTCTGCTGAACTATTGCAATAAAAAAAGTGTTTACCAATGTGTGGCCGCTTTCGAGAGGCGGACCGGAACCTGAAGTTTGGTCGTTATAGCTGTATTCTCCACAATATGCTAGTGTTGTTATGTCGTCTTTTAGACAGTCCGCCCGGCCAAAGAAATTAGATAAGTAACACTTTAATAAACACCATTGATTAAGTTAATAAGCAATAATTAGTATTTTCTGATGTAATAGTTATTTATGATATTAGTCCGGTAAGTTGATTATTACAAATGATTGGACGAATGTAACTTACCACAGCCACAAGTTTCATGTCAACAACCGCACGTGTGTCATACAATGTTTTTCAACACAAATTTGCGATAAGACAGCACAATAGGTAATGGCCGGGAGAAAGCAAAGGGACGTGGAAAAAGCAGCAAGAAAGGACTTACCTCGCCACCAGCCCACCGCCACACTGCACTCGTCCTCTGGGGGTTCACACATTCACTAGGATTTTTGTTATAATAATTAAATGAAATTATAACAGTTTATTTTCTTTATTATTTTCCAACAATTTCTTGATACGTATTTATTGCGGTGACAGCACTGACACTCTCTGAATGTGTATTGTTTTGCGATCTTCATTTGATGTTTATTCTTTTCCTGGTGGCGCGGACGGGGAGGAGGAATTTATAAGGAGGTATTCCTCGGCTCTACCACATGGTTAAAATTGAATGCTCACCAAAATAAAATATTACGAAAATGTAAAGTTAACTTTTTCTTGGTAGGTAAAACACAAAAAGTGGCTTTATCGCTAGAAGCGATCTCTTGATGATAAGCTAACTTAACAGAAATTCTTAACGTGTCTAGCGATAAAGAAAGAGCAGAGAGTGTGAGAGGACTGATAAATATAAATGATATATACGTGTTATAATGATATTCATAGATATTCTTACACAGGTTTATTACACAAGTCATGGAGACCTATATTAAAAAAACGAAAACAGTACTAAAGACCCATCTGTTTTTGCTCGTTAACTCCATTTACATAATGAAACAACTTTATAAGCTTTTAAAACAATTTTCTCAAAAAAATAATGGATATCTTTGATGAGTCCAATTAACTTCTACTTCGGTGGCGATATTTAAAATTGTAAACGGAGCACTCATGTTAAACAATAGGGGGTTGAGATTGAGCTCTTTCGCCTGATTCGAGGGTTCAGATTGCCGTAATTTAATGCTTGGTGTAAAGCACGACCTTAAGCAGTAATACAGATATGTGGACAAATAATTATTTCTTAGTTGAAATCATGGGGACAGAAGACCAAGATGGAGAGTGGCTTAGAAACGTTGCTACAAAAGTAAAGGTTTTTATTTTTAATGCCGTAGTACATTTCTCCACTATACCAATAAAGAAGATTCCCTGCAAATAACAATGCAAAGAGACCTATATGAGTCGTGTTTTTCTTAGGCGATGTGTACATAGGTAACTTATTTCAGTCAGTCAGTGAGTAGATTGTCAAATATTCACCTCTAACCTTCATCATTTCATCCAACTTCAAAATTCAAAATCGCTAGGTATTTTCATAATCAAAAAAGTTAATAAGCACCATTATGTAGTTTCTGATGCAATTATTATTTATGATACTAGTCGGGTAAGTTAGTTTTAACAAACGAGTAGACGAATATAACTTAACACAGTCAAGAGTTTCATGTTGTTGACATGACGTGTGTCATACAACGCTTTTCAACACATTTGCGATAAACCAGTATAGCAAGAGGCAACAGTCTTTGGTGTTTCTAATACGTTAATGGCACGCATTTGCAAATAGCGCCACGTGCGCGTGGGAAAATTAGAACTACAACTTTCGTCTCATTTTCTGTATAGTATTAAAGTATGACAATTTTATTAATCAAAAAAGCTTCCAAGGATATGCGACTATTCACCTTATTTATTCTCTTAATGTATAACTCCTTAGTCTCTTTTTGTTGACCTATGTACTTACTGCAAGGCGTGCGGAAAATAAGTACTTAGGTGAGAGTACACATTTTAATGCACGTTCCGTAGTATGGTGCGTAATTTTTAACTTTTGATCAATTTATATAGGATTTTTTTTTAGCAAAAGTATTTAAAATTATATTTTCGATTTAATGTTTCTTTAAGCAATTTGTAGACATACAACAAAAACATTTATCACCTCTACAGAATTCTTCATTTTGCATAGACCGACACGCACTTAACCCATTTATTCTTACTTTACCATATCAAAAAAGTTGGTCTAGCTTTACATATATTTTATGTACTGTGGAAATTTGCAAATAGGTAGTTAGCCAGCCTAATAGAAAATGATTACCGACAATGCTTTGTTAGACTATATGAAGAGAGCTAGGATAAAGGCTATGCGATAGCTTCAGATACCATGGGGATGGGACAGAGGAGCTGAGAAAGGGGAATGGTATAGGTGGAAGCGTGAGAGTACCAGTTTGCCCCACTTTCGCCAAAGGAGGTCGTCTCTAGGCTTTTGGCCACCTTCAGCGGACAGCGCGAGTGACCTTGTGGAAGGGTTCTCCACCGTTAATGCCACCGAGACTAGAGCGCGACCAGCGTCCCGCGCGCGCTCATCACCTCCTCCTGTGGACCGCGTTTCAGATTGCCCCACGCCAAAGAGAGATATGATGTCACCTGGGTCTTGTCACCTCCGGCAATGGCCTTATGGGCCGCCGCCTCCCAGGATCTGCAAAATAGCTAGACTAAATACTTCTGGCCCTGGTATAATGGCAAAGACGGAACACCGAAGGTTTTTAGTGGGTATGCTTTACCGTGGTGTGGCAACAGCACTTCCTGCTTGTGGTGCTAATGCTACCCTAACGTGGCGAATTCCACACTTCCTAACGCATTTCCCTGTGGTGGATAGTTAAGGGATTTCCTCTCGTTAAAAAAAGAGGAATAGTGTAATAGGAAGATGTAATCGGAACTTTGAGTCTTTATACGAACCACAATTTGCTCAATGCTAACCATTCACGCCAATATTCTGTCAGAACGTGATATCACACTAATTGGGCCTTAAGAGCTGTAATCAATATGTACCAGAATGTATTGTATTAGTTACAATGCTACCTTTTGTTATTTGGACCATACCCTAATCTCGAAACTTTCAAGAGGTTTTTATCTTTCAATACTACTTGAGGTTTGGCAACCGTTTCGGTCTTCACCTGTATTTTATACAAACGTTTTAACAGGATATTATTTTTACCTGAAATTTCCAGAAATACCGTTACATTTACACAATTAGGGTACTTATCGCAATTCATGTTGTAGCAAGAATTATTGACATTTTAACTGAACTTGTATTTCGTCTTTACAATGTCTTAACATATATACAACACGCTGACGGGTGTCTAACCTTCATCTGACTGTGAAAAAGTTCCTAACACATTCTGCCAAGATCCTTCAGTATGTCCAGCAACTTCTTTTTTAATTTATTTATTTTCAGTTAGTTGCCAATGTCCCTCGGTCGCTGGTAGAAAAGAGTTGGGTCAGACTTGTGTCAGAAGTATAGAACTCCTTGCAGCGAGACTCTGAATGGAGCCAACAAAATGTTGTACATTTTGACCACACGAAAACACAAGTCCAGGCATTCTCAGCCAAAAAACCCCATTTTTGAATGCGCCCGAATTCCAAGGAATACACCTCACGATCTCTTATAGTATTAGGATCCTTGGGGTCGACATAACGAACGACGTACAATTCCGGGGTCATATGGAAGGCAAGGCCAAACTTGCCTCTAAAAAGCTTGGTATGCTAAACCGGTCCAAGCAGAACTTCGCCCCGCGGCAACGACTTGCACTCTATCAAGCCCAAGTCAGACCGCATATGACCCCTTACGAGACTGACCCCTTCAACTCCATTCAGCGTCGCGCCGTTCGTATCGTCCATGATCCCAAACTAACAGGTGGCTTAGAACCGCTTAAGCTTCGGAGAGACGAGACGAGAGGGAGTGTCCCGAAGAATTGTTTGATCTGATGCCAACGCCTCACTTCTACAACCGCAGAGTTCGTCAACGACAGACTGTTCACCCCCATCTCCTAGAGCTCCCACGTTCAACTACGGAACGGGTCTCTAGAACATTTACTCCGCATATAACGATGATCTGGAGGAAATTTCCCGCCACTGTTTTCCCCTTCAGTTATGATATGGGTTTTTTTAAGAACGACATTATAAAATTTCTTAGAGGTCGACAATGTGTTGGACACATTTGGACACCCCTGGTGTTGCAAACGTTTACAGGCGAAAAAACAATATTTACCAACCAAATCGCCTAAAATAAATTTACGTAGCTTATGTAGGCTAAACCTAACAAGACACTTAACGATGATGTACTAGAGAATTTCGTTCTAAATACAGAGAATAGGCATTAGATACATTTTAAACCAACTTAAAAAAGGAGGATGTTCTTAATTCGTCTGTATGTTTAATTTTCTAGGTTCATTGCTCAATTTCTCCGTCAATTGTGGACCGATTTTCAAATATTTTCTTTAGATCTAAATAAAGTTTATACTCCCGAATTGGTCCCATTATCACAATGTCAGAATCCGATCAGTGGATTGCAAAGACTTAGAGAAACTTACAAAAATTGTTAACCAACTTCCTCGTAACACGATATCTCCGTCAATTGTAAACCGATTTTCAAATTGTTATCTTTACTCGTAAATGTACTTTCATGGTAGTCCCATAGTCACCAAGTCAGGATCTGATAAGTGGATGGGATCCCAGGGATATCGATCATAATAATAAGCCTTATTAAATACGCCAAGAGCTTACATTATCCTAAAAAAAGCTTGTATACGCGTGCTATTATTAGACTTTTTACTGGCGCTTAACTTTTTTGTATGTTACTCGATTTCTCCGTCAATTATGGACCGATTTTCAAATTGCTTTTTTTAACTCACGGTGTGATCCCGTAGTCACCAAGACAAGACTTCATTAAATTTTGTGGATCACAAGAAAATACACCGAAGAGCATATGGCAAATTTGTATACGCTTGCCAGTTGTACAATTTCCACAGGTGCTTAACATATTATTTCTAAAGCTATTGAAGTATTTACTCAACTAAAAACTAAAAAATAAATTGTTTTCAATAAAAACAAAACCGATTTCACACTAAAAACCAAAAAATATTTTTTTAGTTTTTAGTGTGAAGTCGGTTTTGTTTTAGTTAAAAATATATATCCCGGAAAATTGGTTATCTTGCGGGATGAAATTAAATAAATCTTGCGGAGGTATATGGCACCCAAAAAATAATTTAAAACAATGTAAACTGTATGAAAACTTGGTCGAATAATAAACAAGGATAAAAATTAAAACAACCTAGGTCCCAAATAAGCCAAGAAAGTCGGTGAAGAGGTTGTAGTGGAAAAATTTTACTTCTATAAATTTAAGAAATAGTTATGAACAGTATAATATTACACAATTTTTTATAGTTAAGTTAGGAACACGATAAAAATCTTTTTTTACGCATGCGTGGTAATTTTCACCCTGGTTGTACCAGGTTACTAACACATACAAAATACTAGGTGAACCAAAATGAACACATGCAAAGGTCTCTGAAGCGAGATATAACCCACACATTCACAAGCTCCTATATGTATACAGTGATGAAACACACACACTGAAAACTCAACCCTGGCAATGCTGCACGGTTTAGTTTCCCGCAAGGTGTCGTTAGTGAAAGACGTATTGTGTCGTTCGGGATTTTCTTGTGCGCGGAACGTGAAATTTATGTTGGAATTTCTCTGCTGGAGATATATGAAAGTTGACGGAGGTAATGTGAACTAATAAAACTATTTATTTCGAAGTCTTTAAGTGAAGTGTGAGTGATTTTGATACTTTGTTCAAAAGAGTGATTTTTAAAGTGATAAGTTTTTACAGGATTGATTATTAGGTAAGGCTAATTATTATTTTTTAAATTATTTCTTATTAAATACTACTCTTAATTTCCAGGTTTTAAAGATATAATATTTAATAAATATAATATTCTGAATTATAATATTTTGGACTCAAAAATAAGCTTAACACGTTTAGCGCGATTTTGGATATCTTCGCTGTTTTCGACTTGAGACATGACGCGACGTCGCGTGATCGCTGTCGCATAGTAATCTCGTATTGATTTTCGCGTCATTTTTTTTTAATAAATCTTGTACTTACTATTTTTAGTATAAAATAAATATTTTAATCAAACACCATTAAGGCGTCTTTAATAGATACCTTTTTAAATTAGTTTATGAAAATGTAAGTAATGTATAATATTATCCCATAGTCCCAATGCTGGCCTTAGCTGACACTTTTAAGAGAATGGACGGTACCTCTACGGTTTGCCAAAGTGAATTAGCGGATTTCACACATTGAGTAAATTATGCAAGTATCATCATGATGTTAAGTGAATATATTATTTTATAAATTATCCATAACATATCTACTACCGTATTATATTACTGGGATATGCTCGTGACTTAGTCCACGCTTGACTTGAAATTCCCGCAGGACTCCCGGGGTAAAATTAGGCGCAGATTTTAAGTTTAAGAATTTTCTATCGATTAGCGAAAATAGCATTGAAATCAGCCCAATAGTTTTTACGTGAACCCCAAACAAACAGACAAGAAATCAAAAAGTTTACATCGTGTTTTCTCGATCGTTTATTTAGTGTATTCCAGTTGTGTTTTTTTCTTTTTAATATAGCTTCAATGTACAAATATAATCATGAAATGAAAGAAATTGACGTGATATAACAATGCTGGATTCACTGTCTTGATTACAGCTCTTATAGATCGGTGTAATACCACGCTCTCTCAGAATATCGGCGTGAAACCATGAGCTGGTCAGGTTTCGCGCGACGAGTAAATGTACAACCTTCCCTATCGCAACTCCCTTTTGTTATTCTATACTCCATCCCTTCTGCCCCATTCCTCGTCTTTGATACCTTTATCTCATCACCCGCCTATAGGCGACAGTAACCATTTTGCATGAGACGGGCGGTTTACCTGTTTGCCTGGTCAATCAAAAAAATTGTGTGTGTGAAATTCACACACGGCAGAAGTAAAACATCAGAAATTTAGCCTACGGGAGAGTGAGATAAATATAGAGATTAACTTTTTGAGTGATATGCCTTTAATTACTATGAAAAGTAAATGCATTTTTAACCGACTTCCAAGAAGGAGGAGGTTCTCAATTTGATCGGTATGTTTTTTTTTTATGTATGTACACCGATTACTTCGAGATTTATGATCTCATTTACGTGATTCTTTTTTTGTTCGACGCAGAATAGCTGCCATTTGGTCCCCTAAAGACATAATATACTTTGGCTCAGTAGTTTTAATTTTATGAACATTTTTCATGTAAAAAAATTTCACTCCGTTCCATATGTACACCGATTACGCTGAGATTTATGATCCGATTTACATGATTCTTTTTTAGTTCGCTGCGGAATAGTTGCCATTTAGTCCCCTAAAAATACAATATACTTTGGCCGAGTAGTTCTCATTTTATGAATATTTTTTTATGAAAATTTTTTTCATTCCTTTCCATATGTACACCAATTGCTCTGAGATTTATGATCCGATTGACATGATAATTTTTTAGTTTGATGTAGAATAGCTGCCATTTAGTCCCCTGAAAATTTAACATAGTTTGGTTCAGTAGTTTTCATTTTATGAACATTTCTTATGAAAAATTTTCCGTGCCGTTCCGTATGTACACCGATTACGCTGAGATTTATGATCCGATTTACGTGATTCTTGTTTATTTTGATGCGGAATAGTTGCTATTTGGTCCCCTAAAAATTTAACATAGTTTGGCCCAGCAGTTTTCATTTTACGAAAAAAAAATTGTTCCCATTTCTTGGACCTATATATTTTAAGGAGCGTGGCACCTTTCGTTGGTCTACCCATACATAGCTAGACACTAAAAAGTAACAAAAAAAAAAAACTTCGTTTAAAAAAAACCGACTGCAAAAACTAAAATACTAAAAAACTAAAAAGTATAAAATAACTTATTTCTAAAGCTATTATTATTAATATATATTATCTAAAACATCTTGAAGTCGGTGCAAAGTAAAGCATAAAAATTACTAGGTATATTTTGAAAATTTTATTTCTATTATTATTCTTCATTAAATATATACCAATAAACGAAATTTAAGTGTCTGTCAGTGATTTTGGAGTAAATACTAAAAGGATATTGAGACTTTGCACATGATAAAACAGAATATCTCCAACTTTGTTTTCAATGCAACCTGCTTTGCTGCGTCTTCTAACAGATGCTTGTGAATAATTCATTAGACTATACTACTACGACTTTAATATTGTAAAGAAAAACAAATGAACCGAAATTACATTTCTAGTAAATATTTTATTTTTATCGGCTACGTTGGTTTAAAGCATTAACTAGCTGTGAATTGCACGCAATGCAGAGGTACATTCTAGGAAAACGTAAATCACAACAACTCTATACTTAGAAGCTCTGTTAATGTATTAATTTAGATAGGTTTATTGCAGTTGTTTGGATTTGTATGGAAATCGGATTTACAATTAGCTACGTTAAATTAGGCCCAGCTTGCCATACACAACGCGGTGCTGGTACCTACGCTCACGTATGGAAGCGAGAGTTGGGTATGGAACAGAGAGCATGAAAGTAGAGTAAACGCAGTCGAGATGCGAGCACTGCGCAAAATCTGCGGAGTGACGCTCGCGGATCGCGGTCGTAATACCGAAGTAAGAAAGAGAGTTGGTCTGAACGAGAGTGTCGGGGTGAAGGTAAGGAAAGGAATGCTCCGGTGGTTCGAGCATGTGGAAAGAATGTATGATGAAAGAATGACTAAACAGATATACAATGCAAAAGTGGATGTATGCAGATGTCGCGGAAGGCCACGACACACCTTCCATGATCAAATTGATCGTGTACTAGCTGAAGGTGATGTCAGGAGCCTTAAGAACAGACGCGCGTGTATGACAAGAGCTATGAATGTCAAAGAAGCAAGTGAGGTGTGTAAGAATAAGCCTAAATGGCGCTCTGTTGTTCGTGCCTACCCCACAAGGGACCTGGCGTGAAGTTATGTATGTATGTACGTTAAATTCTTGTGATTTCGTAGGCATTTTGAAATCGCCCATAAGTATGTCATGCCTTGAAAGCGTATCACCGAACTGTTATGAAAAGGAAAACTCCAGGTAACAGTTAAAACTGTCGAACTTGAATCGCGCGTTGCGTTCCTTGCAGTCATTTCGAAGTGGCTTAATCGTCGCGAATGCTGCTTCGTTTTTTTTTTAATTCCTAGGCTCTCGCATTCATATACGTAACAACATATTCGACTGTGGTACAGAAACCGTATGGGTTTATTCCTGCTACAGAAAGTCGTTTAAAATACATCAAAATCAAATCATGATACGTAGTACAGTTTAAACATTATATCCTCCAATATATATATATATAGTCGTAATTTTTTTTTAATCTAAATGCGGCGTGACAATGACCGGCGATTGTCTACATCATATAAAAATGCACCCAAAGACTAGCCCCGGTAAGTGTAGGACTATTGTAGGGAATAAAAACAAAAGGTCCCGGGCTATTGTGATGAACTGCTAGTGGAGTTACAGATCGGGGACTATGGCGTCTGCCCGTCATAATGTTCAAAGAACATGTTAATGTTGTTATTATTATTATGTTATTCTCTTTTCTTTCACCATATCCCAATAACTTGGGGTCGGCACAATACGTCTTTTCCTTCCACACTCCTCTATTGTGACATACATCTTCTGTCACACCACATATCATCATTATCATCCTTCTGACAATCCATCCAATTGTTTTGGTCTACCTCTAAAATTATGTTATTATCCAATATTATTGTCATATCTAAAATAGGAGCAGACGCAAGAGGATTTGTTAGCATACGGTTCTCAATAAGCCCCAGGTCTGCAAATGTGAGCTCGATGGGCTTTTGAGAATCTTTTCAGATTACATTTAGTCGATTTGATTTTTGTACATTGATTGAACTGAAGATCATTTATAATGATTGATATCAAATGAAAAGTTACTGTTCGACCGAGTTCTACACAAACGAGTTCTCAGGCACAATTACTATAACACAAAGAGTAAAAGCAAAACGTAATTCAAACAATCAAAATGATATCACATATTACAAGTATACCTCCCTGAAGCACGATCATTAAAATTTAGTAATTGCTCTCACGTTACGCAGTCGTATTGTCTTGTAAATATTTTGAAGCGTTCAGTCATGTAATTACATGTTCCTTTACGTGTGGCTTAGTACAATATTAATTATTTCATATATCTTATTTATTGTAGGTATGTCAGTGACAAAATTTTACAAATTATCTACAAATATTAACAAATTACCACTAAAACAGTTCAAACCTTACTTACCAAAATTTTTAATAAATAGTAAAAACCTCGAGCATAAACGAGTATATTAATGATTACAAGTCCTGGTAGACGTTCAGCCCCGAAAAAACAAAATTCTAAGACCCGATCCCAGCGTGACCAATTGTGATTCTAAATAATCCCATGACCCAGTCAAACACACGCAAACAAATTCATCAAAATTGTTTATTTTTATTTTTATTGCTGGAGTTCAGCAGAAAGGCTGACGGCCCACTTGATGAAAAGCGGTTACCGTCGCCTATGTACATTTGCAACACCAAAGGTGCTACAAATGCGCTGCTGCTCTCTTAATGGAAACTGGAACCTGGTCACTAATGCCGGAACACAACTCATGGTTGTTATGGCACCATATAGACGAGGGGTGGTAGCCGTCCAGTCGGGCAAATGCCCTACCACCTGGCTGTGAGTTGTTTTGTCGCCTCTTGCGACAGGCCGCCCGGCCGCAGGAAATTGTATTCTTTCTCCGTTCCTGCACGGATAAAAAAATGGTATAGTCGTTCTCAAGTTATGCGCTTACATACATTTCTATGATTCATTTTTATACCTTTCAAACCTTCCTTGGACTTTAACAAATATTTCTAAACTAAAATCAGGCAGATCGGCTCTTCTGGAGTTTTTGTGAGACTAACAAACGTTAATTCATTTTTAACCGACTTTGAAAAAAGGAGGAGGTTCTCAATTCGTCGGGATCTTTTTTTTTGCTTTTTTTATGTATGTTCGCCGATTACTCCGTGATTTATGATCCGATTTACATGATTTTTTTTTGTTCGACGCGGAATAGCTTCCAATTGGTCCCCTAAAATTTTTACATAATTTTTGAAGTATTCAAATCAGACATGTCAATCTAAACAATACTTGGCACTGGAATCAGGACATTTTATGTGTGTTTGATTGGGTCCTGGGATGGTTTAGATTCACAATTTGACACATTCACGGGTCGGAATCGGGTTTTAGATTTTTTTTTAACAGGGCAGGACAACATCTGCCGAGACTGGCTAGTCTATATAATATGTAAAAAAAAAAAACTTCGTTTAAAAAAACCGACTTCAAAAACTAAAAAATTAATTGGGATATGGTGAAAAAAAAGAGAGAGAGATGCGACGATAGACATTTTATGGCTATTTTTTACACCTTGGCTTACATTATTGAACTTTTAATAGGGGTCTCTAAATTTTCTGGTAATGAATATAACCTATATTACTCAGGGATAATGTAGTATTCTAATGGTGAAAGAATTTTTTTAAATCAGTCTTGCAGTTTTTTTGTTTATTTGTTACAAACATACAAACTTTCCTCTTTATAATATTAGTATAGATAAAACACCAAAATATGTTAATGACATTAAAAAAAGCTCATTTCAATGACAATTGAAAGAGAAAAGTGAACCGTCTATATTTGGCATTAGATTTTCAACGCATTCCAAGATTAGATATGCTTATATATTTTTGAAATGACAAGCACGCATTGAGTCTAATGGACCTTTCTCGGAAACTAGACTTGAATACATTGAAAAAGGTACCTGTCCTATGATTTAGAATCGGATGGGACGTAAGGGACGTTTGTGTCCCAACGCTACTTTTACGGAGTCCAACGCTTTTCGTCGAGTCGCCTTTATCTTATTGAAATAGAATTCCTTTAAAGCTGCTTTATTTTAAACTAGCTGTGTTCGTGATATCGTCCGCGTGGATTTTTCCTTCTCGCAACTCTAAAAATGTATCCTAAGTTACTTCATATAAAAGCCGCGCGCAGAAATTTTGCCAATTGGCAGACTACTAAATCAACCTACACAAAAGTAATCTATCTATATATCTATATATATAAAAGAAAGTCTTATTAGTTACACAATTTATAACTCAAGAACTGCCATACCGATTTTGCTGAAAATTGGCAGGGAGGTAGCTTAGAACCAGGAGATGTACATAGGATTTTTAGATTAGAACTTTTAGCCCGTTTGAATCGGTAGGTGGCGCTGAGATCGGGTTCTAGAATCCTTCTAATCACCTGGACCGGTTTTGGTGATTTTGTTTCTATGTGTTTGAGTGGGTTCCCGGATGGCTTAGATTCACAATTAGAACCGGTAGGTGGCGCTGAGATCGGGTTCTAGAATCCTTCTAATCACCTGGACCGGTTTTGGTGATTTTGTTTCTATGTGTTTGAGTGGGTTCCCGGATGGCTTAGATTCACAATTAGAACCGGTAGGTGGCGCTGAGATCGGGTTCTAGAATCCTTCTAATCACCTGGACCGGTTTTTGGTGATTTTGTTTCTATGTGTTTGAGTGGGTTCCCGGATGGCTTAGATTCACAATTAGAACCGGTAGGTGGCGCTGAGATCGGGATCTAGAATCCTTCTAATCACCTGGACCGGTTTTGGTGATTTTGTTTCTATGTGTTTGAGTGGGTTCCCGGATGACTTAGATTCACAATTAGAACCGGTAGGTGGCGCTGAGATCGGGGTCTAGAATCCTTCTAATCACCTGGACCGGTTTTGGTGATTTTGTTTCTTTGTGTTTGAGTGGGTTCCCGGATGACTTAGATTCACAATTAGAACCGGTAGGTGGCGCTGAGATCGGGTTCTAAAATCCTCCTAATCACCTGGAGCGATTTCGGTGATTTTGTTTTGGTGTGTTTGAGTGAGTTCCCGCCCCGAATGGTTTAAATCGACAATTGGAACCGGTAGGTGATGCTAGAATCGATTCCTAGATTTTTATTTTTTCAGAGCAGGACAACGTCTGTCGGGGCCGCTAGTATATATATAAAACAAAGTCGTGTTAGTTACACCGTTTATAACTCAAGAACGGCTGGATCAATTTTATGTCTTTCGTGTTTCTGGAATCGTCTTCATCTGGAATAGGATAATAAGTATTCAAATATGATATTCATCAATAAAATAAATTATTTATAGCCATTCATTTGTATTTAATTAAACTCATTTTTATTTGTTTCATTAAGGTGAATTATTTCTGTGAGTGTTCAAGTGGGTCCCGGGATGTTTTAGATTCACGATTGGACCCGGTTGATGGCACTACAATTGGTTTTTAGATTTTTATTTTTTAAGGGCAAGACAACGTCTTCCGGGTACAGCTAGTTATGTATATAATGCACTGAAAGCTAAAAAATAATTAGGAAAGACCCAGGTACCAGTCACACCACTCTCTTTATCAATCTAGGAAGGGCATTGATCAAATTCAAATAGTGGGACGCGTGTATATATTTATTCAGTTTACGCTGTACCACGGGTGTATGCCAAATTTCGTGAAGATGTACTAAGCGCCTGGACCGATTTTGGTGGTTTTGTTTTGGTGTGTTTGAGTGGGCCCCCGGGTGCTTTTGTAAATCCACAATTGGAACCGTTAGATGGCACTGGGATCGGGCCCTAGTTTTTTTTTTCAGTGCAGGACAACGTCTGCCGGGGCCGCTAGTATTAATATAGATTTACGAGGTCAAATTAATCACAAATCCTCGAATAATAGTAACAATGTAATTTAATATGTTGCCCGAATAATTTTGCGAAAATTGAAGTACTTTTTTAATAACATTCCACAATATCTTTGGTTCAAAATTACGGCCGCTTCCAAATATTTCCTTTTGAACTAAATTCGTTGGTGAAATATTCTTCAAAATTAATTACAATCTGCCCTAAAGGCACAGTGGAGTTAATTTGCGCTGTGAAGGATTACAATGGCGAGTACAATTTATTTAATAGATGAAAAACTATTGTTACGTTTTGTACGTTTTACTTTTACTACTTTCCTTGTACCATTTTCATTGTACATACATACATATATCTATATAATATAGATTTATGTATGTATGTATAATGGTGGTAAAAGGTGATAGGGTACGCAGCAGATGATCTAGCGCTATTAGGGGAAAACCTTTTTTACATTAAATAGGTTTGCCCTTGACCACAATCACGTTCAATGCCGGATGATGATGCAGTCGAAGATGGAGCACGCTTAGATAGTACCCATTTACAAGAGACTTGAAGATACCCGGATTGTACTTTTCTTGAAACACGGACTCTGGTAGTGCATTCCACAATTCTGCCGGAGGAGAAACGTTTAGTACGCACTGGCAGCGCTTTCACCGTGAAACGATGGCGTAGACGAGAACGCCTTAACTCTTCGCAGAAGCAGTTAGGATTCTGGAGGAAGACGCAAAGAAGGTTGGACTACAAATCAACCACTGGCTGAAAGGATGCAATACACGTACGTGTTGAAAACGTCCTGAGGTGCTGCGCAGACTTACACAAGATAATGGAGTCCCCGGCTTCTAAGCAGTTAAACCAAAATCAGGATTTATAAAACCGTCATACCGACCATCCTGATGCACGGTTGCCTAGACGCTTACCCGGAAGGAAGAGAACCAGCTGTTAGTGGCTGAAAGAAAGGTTCTCCGTTGTTCTCCGAGATACGATGGCAGCTGGAGGGTCCGAACCAACGTCGAAATTGAAAATCTCGTGGCCGAGCCTAACATAATAGGAGAGATAAAATCTCTCCGCCTCCGTTGGCTCGTTTACTTGGAACGCATAAGAGAGGATCGAAGCGTGAAGAGGGCCTATTTGTAACGATCGGATGGGCGACGACCATATATTCTGCATATGTTCGACCTA
Source organism: Dendrolimus pini (assembly GCA_949752895.1). Classification (NCBI taxonomy): domain Eukaryota; kingdom Metazoa; phylum Arthropoda; class Insecta; order Lepidoptera; family Lasiocampidae; genus Dendrolimus; species Dendrolimus pini. The sequence continues at coordinate 5,786,586 of OX457149.1, read as the reverse complement.
ATTTATAAAGAATACAAGTAAAATTGATGAAATATCTAAATTTTACGACCAACTAAAATTTAAGAGATTACGCTGTATAATGTAAGAATCACCATTATTTGAAACTCTGACAGCATCGGGAAATCGCTGAAAGGCTATTGTTAAGTCACAGAAATTCGTTTGTCTTAATTTACTTAATAGGTACACTCTTTGACATTCTTTCCGTCATAGTCTAACATTATATTTGGTAAACACGAACTATCCCCAAAATAACTTTCTGTATCGATCGTGTTCTACCGATAACAAATTAATTCGCAACTACGGTTTGGATACAACAGGCATCTCAATGTCTAGTTGTAGGAATAAACTCAATGATCTACACTTCAAATTTAAAGTGTGTTTGCTTCGACATGGGGCTATTTAAGCCTTTGCATCACCCCTGTAAATGTACATAGACGAAAAAAAAAAAAAAAAAAAAAAAAAAAATACGTTACGTCTTTATATTTATAACTATAATTATTTTCTATCCTTTTATTGCGCTTTTGTCTTATTGAATATGCACTGTTTGCTACAACTCCATTAATTCTTCAAAAGTTATTCTGTAACATAATTCTGTATAAAATCTTTTTAAAAAAAGTACTTAAATATAAAAAATAGAACAACAAATATAAAGAAAAAAATTTTTTAGCTAGACGTGTTGCTGGGGAGTTTCTTGCCGCTTCTTCTCCTTAACAGCAATAACACGTTGCGAAGCGGTGTACATAGACTAGGAAGTAAAATTAAATTTTAACCTATATGTATGACCTTCAAAAAGTGTTCTCCAGTGGAACTTATTTTGAATAAAAACTTTTGAATTTGAATTTGAATTTGAATTTGACGGTTGTCACCATTTTCCATCAGGTAATGTTTACCAAAAACAAAAGCTTTTAGACGAAAAAATAATTTGTCAACGGATACGTTCCAGACGTCGAAATATGTGGCTGTTAAATATTTTATCATATAAGCTTTATGTCCCTGGTAACGTTGAAATAAAATGTTGAATATTTTATGAGAATATACATTTCTTTGAATCAAAGATTTCTTTAATACGAGTAGAAAATTGTAATTTGATACAAATCAAATTTAAAATAAAATACCGGATTGGATTTATTACTAATATACCTTATTTTTGGTTTTGACAGAAGATGTCAATGCTTTGGCTTTGCTTTTGCTATTGGCCTTTTAGTTTCTAATTGCGAATAAATACCATGTCACCAGAATATCGGCGTAAAACGATTAGACTTAGTTAGTTCCGATGCCCCACTTCCCTCTCTCCATATCCGGTTTTCTCTATTCCATCATCCTCTTTCATCCCTTTTTAAATAACGGTGAGAAAAAATACTTACAATCCCGTCGGGCCTTGGGAGCCCCCACCACCGACCACCGTTCTGCACACACAGTCCCTGATAAAGGAGTTGGGAGATGTCAGTTGCTGCACTACCCACTACACCTACCACCATTCCTCTATCTCATCCCATCATTTTTCTATAATGGTGGGGGCATTCGTTTGCGTATTCCCTCAAGCCTTAGGGGCTGGCAATGTCGAGAGGTATATGGGACTACCGAGGGTCGACTATGCACACTCCTTCTCCGAGGAAGGAGTTGTGACATACCGGCCGCCGGATTACCCACTAAACCTACCACCTTTTCGCCGCGTTTTGTGACATGCCACAAGATACACTGTAGGTATTGACCCATAACACCTCGACGCATGCCTCAATAGGAGTGCACTCGTGCCAAAGTTTTCTGACCTAATATGTATATTATTATAATAACCATGTACCGACAACGGTGAAGGAAAACATCGTGATAAAACCTCCACATCTAGATAACCCACATGTAAAACCTGCCAAACCGCCTTGGACAAGCTTGGCGGGTATACTCTCCGTTCCCTGGTATAGTTGGAGGCCCGAGCCCAGGAGTAGAACATTTATATCCCAATATATCCCAATCCCTTCTATCCCATTCTCTCCTATCCCATCCACTTTTAATCTATTCATAATATCTCTTATATATAACATTCTCGTGTCACAATGTTCGTTCCCTTACTCCTCCGATTGTCATGAAATTTTTTATGCATATTCAGTAAGTCTGAGAATCGGCTACTATCTATTTTTCAAACCCCTAAGTGATAAGGGGTATCCACCCCAATTTTTATTTATTTATTTTTTAGATAACGTTTTTATTTTTTATGATATAGCATTAAAAAATACATACAACCCTAAATTTTCAACCCGCTACGATCAACCCCTATTTTTTACTATATATATATATATATATATATATATATATATATATGTGTGTGTGTGTGTGTGTGTGTGTGTGTGTGTGTGTGTGTGTGTGTGTGTGTGTGTGTGTGTGTGTGTGTGTGTGTGTGTATATGTATCTCTCATTTTGGCCATCTGCAGTCTTCGTAAATAAAAAGAGAATGATTAAAATATAAGAACCGTGTTAATATAAAATTACCAACAAACTTTGACATAACATTTAATAAACATCTCTGAAATTTTGTTTTATATGTAAATACAATTTCAAACACTTTTAGGGTGTTCTTGTGTTTGAAGTCACCTTAGGCGTAAAGTATACACCTCTGGCAATGAATTATCACACGGGTTCCTTGAAAACTTTTGGAGTGTGTTATTTGAACTTGTGCTGTTGGTGCAGATGTGGAATTATTTTGATATTTTAAAATATTTGTAAGGTTTTCCAAGTTAGATTTAAATTTTGTTGTGACATTAACTGAATATTATTTTAACGTCTCTCAGGTCCTCGGGAAAATTTGTTACTTAAAACTCGTCTGCATACAAATAGCTCTTATGGCAAATCCTTCACAGTCCAAGCAGTTTGTCTTTGAAACGCGCTGCCTGTAATATAAAGATAGCCAAATCACTGCCTATTTTCAATAGACTTGTGAAGGATTAATATAGCTCATATAGCTCAAATTAAGGATGCAACAGTTATTGTCATATTGTTCTAGTTTTATATATGTAAGTGTAGTGTAGTTTTATTTTATTTACATATATCGTATTAGTATAATTTTTATATTTTAATTAATGTAAGTATATTATATCATGTATGTATATATTTATAAGATACTGATTCGGTAGTAAGAATAATGCAACATACCTCTGTTCTTTACAAATCTTTTGTCCATCGAAAGGTTGTCTGGAAGAAATCGCTAATAGCGATAACTCCAAAATATCAATAGAAGTAGTAGTATTATTTTAATTGAATAGAATATATTAATATACTAAAGCCAAAACTATAAGATACAAAGGAAACTATACAAAGTTTATGATAAAAGAAAATAGCAAGATCGACTAATTCAAGACTGGAGATTATCCTCAATATGTTTATGTCTGAAATACTTTGAACATTATTAGGGCACTCACCTTTACTTAGAAAGTTTTGTTTGCTCTTTTTACAAAGAACATCAGATAATGATAGGTAACTTACAGGAATAGCTAAGTTTGACAACAATTCTTGGGACTTTTTATTATTGGCATGTATGTATGAAGAGATAAATTAAATTACATGAAGCGAAAGGTGTGTGCTAATATCGTCGCAAGTGGAAGTCCTATAGGAGACCGGCACGAATATATATATATATATATATATATATATATATATATATATATATATATATATATATATATATATATATATATACATATACACATATATATATACGAAATGTATATAGGAGGTGAATAAAATTATCTGAAGCGCGATGTGCGATTATGAGACTTTCTTAGAGTTAGGTTTCTTTTATTGCCCGAAGTAAGCCAATAGGCAGACAGACGAAAGTGTTTATTGTCGTCTATATACATTAGCAACAGCAGGGTACGTTGATAACGCGTTGCAGGACTAGAATAAATTTCGCATATAACGCACTTCTTAAACAATCCAATATCGAAACGTAGAGGAAAACCTTCGGCGAGAATATACCTCTAGAACTTTATTTTATGCGGGATGTACGTTCAAGGGAACCATTGCATAATTGGGCTTGGTGGCTTAAGGATACAAGGTTTCTTGGGAAAGCCGTCCACTAGTGTCCTTGAGATCAGGACACGCCGGTATTCCACGCATGCTTATCTCTTATCCCGTGAGGCGAACTATGAACTCTCCACGCAAGTATTAGAGAGATGGAAGAAGCTGACGGTCTACTGGTTGCCAGCAATCGTGAAGAAGTCACTCCGTTTACTCCTGGTACTGGCAGAGCCAAGGCGCGATAACCAGACAGTTTTAGAGGATATCCCCAACTCCAGTTGGCATAGTATTTCCGTAGAGGTGCTCCTACATACACACCCGAAAGCGGCAAATTACACACAACCCCCCACCACGTTTTCCCGCGGTAGATGTTCCATAAACGGGTGTCCTCTCATCAAAAACGATAGTTTAAGGTAATAGGGTTCAACAACCCACCGATAAAAATGGCGATACGCATGGGAGACAAGACGGTGGTCCAACGTCTAATGGAGGGTCAATAATCCCCCTCCTAAACTATCCATCATCACTAACACTAACTAAAAAAGTTTCATGTCACGACAATTATACAATAAATTAACACCAAACAATGTTACAAACACACAACCAACAACAAAACTTATACACTTACTCACACCAACGCGCACTACCACTGCATTGCATTACACGCACAATTTTCAAACAAACCAAAACACACAAAGAGCCTACAAATTAATAACCTAGGCACAAAAAGAAAAAGCAACATACATGGCACTAGTTAAGATAATATATATAGGTATAGACATAAGACACACACTGCACATGCACTCTCTCACAACACCAGCTTGTAACAGATACACTCTACATTAGTATAAGTGTAGTATTAAAATTAGAAAAAATTATATACGTTATTCTTAAGATACACAACACCACATAAAAACCACAAAATCAATGTCACACACTATAACAAAAGATAATAATAACCGTGTATATAACTCCGGGGGCCAAGACAAGGCCCCCGCCTCCGGGCTTGCCTTAACCAGCCGGCACGGAGTGGAGATCGCTAGAGCTAAGACTCAAGCTCCAGGGGTAGAAGTGATAAAAGGCATCACGTAAGAAGTAGCTTCGGTGAACCTGCAGCCCACCTCTCTACACCCCTTAGCCACTCACACCCATGTTGCCCCTGTCTCTTATGGCATTTTTCGGGGCCCATGCAGGGCGTGGCGAGTCACCGTCTGCCCATTTTTCCATGTTCCCTGAACATTGCGACGGGCAGACGCCATAGTCCCCATATTCCCAGAGCCCTAGTACCACTAACAGTTCACACCAATAACCCGGTACTTTCTCTTCTCATTTCCCACAATAGTTCTACACTGGCCTGGGCTTGTCCTTGGGTGCATTATTGTAAGGTGTAGACAGGAATAATCGCCGGTCAGTGTCACGCCACATTTATATTAAATTTGTCAAAGGGCCTCTACGTGTTGGCCTCCCCATGGCCCCACGCAAGTCCTCCAAAAGTCCGGGCCATTTTTATGGCCCGTGGTCTTGAAAGAAAGCGTGTATAAACTCAAAAAATCAATATCAGTAATCAAGTTGTAAAAAGGGTACGGACCTCGAGTCCAACAACCCACCGATAGTCAAGTTTGGTCAACCGCCATTCTTTTTCCATGGTTTATTCCAGATTTGTTCTACTAGATTATGCAAACAATAGCCCTTTGTGACAGCAGATTCACTCGAAACGTTATACCCGGACGCACTTAAGTTAATAAATTGATAAAGAGCCCATCCTTATTGGCCACTTAATTTGATTTGACAATGTGCCAACCAGCTTGACGGAGGGACGCAATGAGGGCAAAATCTAGTCTGGACGGCCTGACAGATTTGAATTGATGCAATTGAATATTATCTTATTATTCAAGATAGAATGTTTTATTCAGGACAGTGACATTAATCCAAAAGTTAAGCGTTAACAAATTTTAAAGTTGCAATTTGTCCTAAAAACATGTCCTAAACAAAATGCGAAACTCAGAAAAGTAATTAGTTGCAGAGTAGATCTCCAAAAAGGTGGATTGTCTAGCTTTCTGAGCAGTAAAACATTCCAGGACATTCGGGCTCCTACTTTTCGAGACCACTTATTCACTAGCATCTAATTCAAAATCTACAGGAATCCTCCTAGAACTGTTTTCTGTGTGGCACTGAAGTGTGGTCTGCGCTTGAACGGCAGAAATAAAAACTACATATCATGGAAATATTGAGATGGATATGACAAATCGTGCAGAAGAACCGAAATTCTTGCATACCCGGCAGCCATCATTATCAAGTTTCTGCAAGAGATACAACTATGCTGCTAAAGCCACATTGTATAGAAACTGGTCGTTTATGTATAGAAAAAATATCTGGCTAGGCCGCCTCCGCCAGGTCCCGATCATAGAAATAGGTCATCTATCGTACACGGCGGGACCGGTATACCCGACGGCATAAACCCACAAGGCAATTTTTAGTACATGGATACTCACCTGGTTATCGACCGGTGGTGGAAAGAGGAATACAGGAGAACTACTACTACAAAGGAAACACTACGGGGATGGATAAAATGTCTGTCCAAATGCACCCGCGCCTCACCTGCGTATCCAATACAACCACATATCATTTACAAGTATTATAATATATTGTTATATCTTAAATATTCATTTTAATCGCGAGAGAGTAGCCCTCCGTGTGTCTTATATGAAATTTCGCGGCATGGCGTCATTTTGACGCAATAAAGTGCCTTCGTATGAATCGCGTAATAATAATCGAAAACCGATAATGTTCTAATTCGACCTATTCTGTATCTCGAACAGGTCATATGATGAATAACATAAAAGAACGACCGTTTGTCAGTCCACATAGTTGGCTACAGAACATTCAAAAATCTTACATAATGCTTGATATCTAGAAAAAAATATTTTGCTAGATCACTTTCAGTAAGAAAGTGATCTAGCTCTATACAATTATATTCTATGATTCCGGAAAACTCAAAACAGCACAACACTAATAAGAAAAAAACCTCTACTGTATACCTTAACATAAATACATAAGTAACTAGCACATATATAATACAGCAGTAATCTCGTTGAGGATCGTAAAGACTGCGAAGACGTTTACTTGTGCTGCCAGGTTCATACGTCAAATAATCAGTACAATCCAAAAAAAATATATACATATTTTTGTATCTTGTCTTACTTATATTAAAAACTGAAGTTTCTGCTCTATCTGTAATTTATTTTATTATGTTCTAATAGCTGTAGTTTTAAAAACTACGGTACAAAATAAATGCCAAAAATTTAACTGACAACTGCATTTATACGATTGACCATTGACTGTTTTTATATTTTTTACCAAATTCAAATTCACATTTAAAAGTTTTTATTCATTAAAGTTCCACTGGAGAACACTTTTTGAAGGTCATACTATAGGTTAACATTTAATTTTAATTCCTAGTCTATATACACCGCTTCGCAATGTGTTATTGCTGTTAAGGAGAAGAAGTGGCAAGAATTTCCCCAGCAACACGTCTAGCTAAAAATTGTTATTCTTTATATTTCTCTTATTCTATTTATATCTCAATGTCTTTTTTTATAAGTTTTATACAGAACTATGTTACAGAATGACTTTTAAAGATTTAATGGAGTTGTAGCAAACAGTCGCTCAGTCTATCTGGGCACCAAGTGTGCTATTAGTATCGTGTCGGAATGATCATTCACTACCTCGATAATAGCACCATTTTAGTTGCTGTTGTGGAATTTTAATTTTTTAACCAACTCGTCATGTAAAAATATAAATAAAATCAGAAGTGGGCAGACAGGCGAATGGCCAGTCCGACCTAATGCAGTTAGACCTTCATTTATAGACGTTCGCAATACCGGATACCAATGCACGGGGGGGGGGGGGGGTTGGAGAGTAAAAGATGGATTAGATAGAAGAAAAAAAAATGGCCACCGAAATTCACACTCACCATACAAAACACGACTAATTCATGGCTAACCCTTCGACATCGATATTCTGGAAGAGCGTGGTATCACAGCAGTCATGCTGGCTCTAATAGTTGTAATCAGGATAAAGATTTTAACATAGCTCCATCACATTCAAAGTATATAAAAGCAATCATTATGATACCACATCGACCATGCATGATTCTAATACCAGACTTGGAACTCTAAAGTGTATCTCTAATAGACTTCATAATGACTAAACGAATATCAATGAAAATAAGCAGGAATTTGTAGTTCAGAAAATATAACAGTAAAGTCACGTACAGTGCAAATGATACGCCTCATTACAGCGTTATTTATGTTATATTTATAATATAACTAGCTGACCCGGCAAACTTCCTACCGCCTCAGAATCAATCAATAAGAAAGCTGTTCCAAGTATTTTTTTTCATAATTACTCACCTTTTAAACCTTCCCTGGACTTCCACAAATAATTCTAAACGAAAATAAGCCAAATCAGTCGAGGCGTTCTCGAGTTTTAGCGAGACTAAGGAACAGCACTTGATTATAAATATACATTTATTTATATTTTATTTTATTTGGGGGCTAACAGATATCATTAATAATAATTAGAAATAAGCTAAATTAAGAGAAGCTATTAATAAGCCTCCACAGACAACACATTTAAATGAATCATAAACAGATATTTCCAAGTCATTTGTATAGATTTTGCATTACTTTTTCGTCTTTATTTTGTTTGTTATTACGGGCAATTTGCGGATATGCTGGCTATGAGGCTGGCAATACCGGCGTCTACAGGGCGTTGCGGTTTATTTGTTTCACTTATATTTTGTGAGCGTCTTAACGAAAAACGGATCATCTCATACCTACTGTATTGGTAGATATTTTATTAAGATAACTCGTAAAATGTTGATCCGCATGGTTTTTGGGAACGGTGTTTTGTGAGTGTATCAACGCAGTAAGAAACGCTGTTTGTACTAATATCATTCACTACCTGTCGGCGGCGGCTTTACTCGCGTAGTTATATTTTAAATAGTCATAGTTAGAGCAATATTTCTACCCCTATTTTAACCTCTTAGGAGTCGAATTTCCAAAAACGCCGACACACGTTTTCATTTATTTCTAATCAGAAGCAGATATATAAAATTATGGGTGTGATTCTTATAGAAACTTTCACCCACTTAGAAGTCGAATTTTCAAAAATCTTTGCTTAGTACACACCTGCAGTATAGATAAAACCCGCATACAAATTTTCATGCTCATAAATTAGTTTGGGTTGTGCGTTCATATGTCAGTCCGTAAGGGAGGCCAATCATTATGTATAGATATTGTATGTTACATGCGAGCAGGGGTACGCACTTAGGATTGGTAGGAAACACTCGACATTTACTAAATGCTTTTATAGACTTACACAGCCGTACGGGATTCTTCTCCGCAGGGTTTCCCCTACACGCACAACTAACGATGCACTGAGGAAACGATAAGATATCTCTCTCACTTACAATACCGTCACCAATATTGCGTAGACCACCTCCTGCTGCTGCGGTGCTCACCTCCAAATTTACCGCACGTAGTTCGCTTCCGGGTCTCCTCTTAAATTATGCTAAATTCCTTCTTCACTGAACTGCCCACTAAATGTTTCACTACACTCGTTACTGAATTCTGCTTAACTCTCGTTCCAACTTTCTTGTATCGCACTTGTCTTTGCTGCCTTCAACTGAACTCCCCGGTAAGCGCGCCTTACGCTGCTTATATACCCAGAAGAATCTTCTGGAACCCGTAACTTCAATCTTCTTTGCATTATTCTTTTATTTAGTATCTATAGGGATAGATACTAAATAAAAGTCCTTTTCTAAACATCTAAATAGATGTTTAGATAAAAAATAAAACTTCGTTTGAAAAAACCGACTTCAAAAACTAAAAAACTAAAATGTATAAAATAACTTATTTCTAAAGCTATTATTATTAATATATATTATCTAAAACATCTTAAAGTCGGTGCTTAGTAATTTTCAAAATATAGTAATTTTTATGTTTTACTTTGCACCGACTTCAAGATGTTTTAGATAATATATATTAATAATAATACCTTTAGAAATAAGTTATTTTATACATTTTAGTTTTTTAGTTTTTGAAGTCGGTTTTTTTAAACGAAGTTTTATTTTTTATTTGTTACTTTTTAGTGTCTAGCTATGTATGGGAGGACCTACGAATGGTGCCGCACTTCTTAAAAAATATAGGTTCCAAGAACCGGGAACAAAAAAATGTACGTAAAATGAAAAAACGACTGGGCCAAACTATGTCAAATTTTTAGAGGACCACATGGCAGCTATTCCGCGTCGAACAAAAAAAGAATCACGTAAATCGAATCATAAATCTCAGAGTAATCGGTGTACATATGAAACGGAGCGAAAATTATTTTCATGAAAAATGTTCATAAAATGAAAACTACTAAGCCAAACTGTGTAAAATTTTTAGGGGACTAATTAGAAGCTATTCCGCGTCGAACAAAAAAAGAATCACGTAAATCGGATCATAAATCACGGAGTAATCGGTGTACATATGGAACGAAGTGAAAATTATTTCCATGAAAAATGTTCATAAAATGAAAACTACTGGACCAAACTATGTAAAAGTTTTAGGGGACCAATTGGAAGCTATTCCGCGTCGAACAAAAAGAATCACGTAAATTGGATCATAAATCACGGAGTAATCGGCGAAAATACATAAAAAAAAGCAACACAAAAAAAAAGATCCCGACGAATTGAGAACCTCCTCCTTTTTCGAAGTCGGTTAAAAAGGACTTTGACTTTTGACTGACTTTGCCTTTTCCTTTAGAAGGTTCAACCTTCTATTCTAGAATTTTTGTTCATCATCTATCCCTTTCAAAAACTATCTATCCTTGTCTTTTCTAAAACTTCTTAAACCAACTAGATCGTTCCCCCATCACTCGCCACAATATATTTTTTATACTCGCTCACAAATTAATTAAAATGAAAATTCTATTTACAGGCAAACAAACAGGATAATTTTTATGTTTATTATAATTTAAAGATGTCTCACATATGCCTGTAATAATTACACTTGTAAGATAGAAATAAAATAATTTATTTACAACTCGAAATGTTTCAAAGGCGTGGAAACCTTATTTACTGACTTCAAAGAAAGCCTGAAGAATTATATCGTAAACATGTTTGTAACTGTTCAATTTCGTCTTGTTCAGTAATTGGTAAGAATTTTCTTCTTCAATAAACATCGCTTTGTTTATCTAGATATTGCTGAACTAGAATAATCTTTGAGCTTATAGGTACCAGATAAAAGCCAGACTCTTCCAGTTCAAAGCTGAAAGTCAGTGCATATGGTCGAAAATATATACAAAAAAAAAATAATTCAAAAACAAAATAAAGATATGGGGCCAAAAGCGGCCGCTCTTATAGAATCACGCAGTGAAACTGATACATGTCTAAATATAATGGTAGGTGTAAGACAGCATCCATTCCAGTCCAGTTCATTTTATTTAAGTACTTTTAATTTTATTAATAACAATATTTACTAAAACTAAAATATTTACAGGTCGATCAGTCTTAGTAGGGGTGTCCATGAGGATAAATGGGGACTTACTCGAGCGTCGCGGGGACCTTTTGGATTGTTAAGATTAGATGCTAAAAAGAAAAAAAGTTTATATGATGTATGCTCTTTCACTGGTGGGGGGAGCGTTTTTTCACAGATTTTCAAAAATGTAAAGAATAAGAGTCACACAGAAATACTTGAACGCGTCAGATATAAATATTTTATGCGCCCCATGTGTTTCTGATAACGGAGAAATAATAATCTGCCGGTTTGCATTGTGGGGGCGGCCGTACGAAGGGGTTAATATGGGGAAAAAATACTTCGAGCTCGTCAGATATTCAGCAGGGACGTTAAGTAAACCCTAAAAGACCAAAATACTGACGATTTGGACGCGACCAAAGGTTATGGCCGAGTTTTGAAAATGCAAATAATATATATTAATAATAATAGCTTTAGAAATAAGTTATTTTATACATTTTAGTTTTTTAGTTTTTGAAGTCGGTTTTTTTAAACGAAGTTTTTATTTTTTATTTGTTACTTTTTAGTGTCTAGCTATGTGTGGGTGGACCAACGAATGGTGCCGCGCTTCTTAAAAAATATAGGTCCCAAGAAACGGGAACCAAAAAAATGTTCGTAAAATGAAAACTACTGGGCCAAACTATGTCAAATTTTTAGGGGACTACATGGCAGCTATTGGGCGTCGAACAAAAAAAGAATCACGTAAATCGAATCATAAATCTCAGAGTAATCGGTGTACATATGGAACGAAAATGAAATTTTCTTCATGAAAAATGTTCATAAAATGAAAACTACTGGGCCAAACTATGTAAATTTTTTAGGGGACCAATTGGAAGCTATTCCGCGTCGAACAAAAAAAGAATCACCTAAATCAGGTCATAAATCACGGAGTAATCGGCGAACATACATAAAAAAAGCAACAAGAAAAGAAAAAAAAAGATCCCGACGAATTGAGAACCTCCTCCTTTTTTTGAAGTTGGTTAAAAATCGTAACATTCAAATACTCGAGCGCGTCAGAATGATATAGTTATGGTTCAGCTTGATGTCCTTGTCATACTGACCCATAATCTGACATACGTGTATGTGTAGGAATTTCCTTAAACTGCAGGTTTGAATTTTTTTAATTCCTGAAATGTTGTAATAAAAAAAAAACTTGAGAGGTGTCAAGGGACACCCAAGGGGGGATGGAACGAAGTTCCTTTTTTTATTATTTATTATCTACAAAAAACCTGTATACACTCAACAAAAATAATCGTCGCGACACCACAATGTTCATTGCGAAATAGAAAGACGAAACGAAAATAACTGGCTTGCTTTCTATGAGAGAGAGAGACAGACAAAGAAACACGCGCACGCCGCACGGCTTACAACTATAGCAAAAAGTGTCGTTACAACTTTTGGTCTTAATTTTTTCGTCTAGCCCCCTTTCGCAACGTGCGATAAGGAACTTCGTTCCAAAAAGTTCTTTGAAATCTTATTCTTGTACCTTTCGTCCATGATACCTATATCTATATATATTTACTGGCGGCATACTCCAGACCTGGTGGTTGCCATCCAGTCGGGCAAATGCCCTACCACCTGGCTGTGGGTTGTTTTGCCGCCTCTTAGGACAGAATGCCCGGCCGCAGGAAGTTGTATTCTTTCTCCATTCTTGAACTGTTAATTCAACAGTATCATCATCGATAGCTCACGTAACGATAAAAATTAATTTGATAGGTACCAAATGTGGCTTTGTAGGACGGCCGAACTGTAAATAGTATATACGAATTTTAGAATTTTATTCGAATTTGAAATATGGACTGGGATTTGTGCCATCGACCACTACGATACAACAAACAAGTTACGTCACTCAAGGGCCACGCGATCGGTCCAATCGGAAAATTGGACGCTACCCACACGAAACCCCTAGCGGTAGACATCTCATTTATATTTTTTACGACCGAACACCTTCTGTCTGACTATAATTGAAATAGAGATGGGCGCGTCATGGAGTAATAATCTATTTTCGATAAAATATAATTGATTATTGCAAAACTCCACGATCAGGCCCGATTCTGCAATGTCAATATTTTAGCGTTTCGGAGATATTCTAAGTACGATTCCATCGCGATAGTGTTAAAATTTGTGTTCTACTAAATCCACAATATCTTATCGGCTCGTCGTGACAGATAGCAGGATAATATTGGTAATGCCATTAGCAGAAAGGACGTTAGCCGAGATGAATATTGAAAAGCTTATCCTATATCCTTAACAAATCAGGTAGCCAGTGAAAGTTCCGTTAAAATTGGTCCAGCCGTTGCAGAGATTAGCCGGAACAAAAACACACAATAAAAAAATAAAAACATTTTTGCTCGTATACACTTTACATTATACACTTTAAATACATATAGTATTTAGTAAAAAGTTGTTATTTTAACATTAAAAACAAACACTTTAATTTTATTTATTCGTGTAGAGTATACACTTATTCACACAATTAACACTATTCATCACGTACCTTGTAAATCTAGGAGTTCGTTCTTGTCGCCCAGTTTTAAGCATAAATACGTGCAAAGGCATCACAAGGTAATAAATAAAATTTGTCTGTGCGATAATGAGACGTTACATCCTAAAAAAGATAATGAGAGAATCTAGTCCATATTTCAAAAAAAGAAGGTTCATAAAGTACGTTAGCATACACAGAGGAGATTCGCTTGGTTGAGAAAAAAATTACTAGGGGAGGAGGGAGACAGCGCGGTCTAAGGAAACAAGAGATTCGCAGATAGAAAGACAAAATGGGAGAGTTTTAGTTTTTGTGACATAACATTAACCTCAGAAACGTGTGACACAGCCTAACTAGGGGGTATGAGGTCTAAAATAAACTTAAGATAACGTATTGTATGGACAGCTCCGAACCACTCAATGGATCTTTCTTCCATCAAATGGATAATTATGTAAAATCCCAAATAAGGCTTAAAACTGATGAGTAATCTGTCACGATTGCATTGAAATGTGCGTAATGGCGGATTTAATCGATTTATTTTGTTCCAAAAAACTTTCACCGCTCGATTGTTGTCGAACATCACTATAATTGAATAATGACAGCGAAGGTCGGACACACATCTGAAGAGACGTGATACGAATATATTCCATTTACAGTATTAGAGGGTTTTTGTACGAATTTGTACGCTATTTTGTCAAAAGAAACTATTTGTCTCAGTGGTCGTAAAGCTTTCAAATATCGGATTATGTCACAAGACATTGGTCTGGCCACTACGGCTGGGGATCTCATAGAATATACAAGAGATGATGTGTTATTATTTTATTAAATTTTATATATTTAAACCTAATGGTTTTTGTTGATATTTTTGCAAATATAAAATAAGGCTTTTTTTTTTTATTGCCTTAAGTAGGCAAACAGGCAGACGGCCCACCTGATGAAAAGTGGTTACCGTCGCCTATGGACGTTTGCAACACCAGGCTTTTCGTCATATTCACCGTGTGTCCATCTCTCTATTTGTATATATAAGTTTTTTCATTTTTATTGCACGAGTTCAGCAGACAGACAGTGGCACACTCTAAACCAGGACTGGTAGCCATCTAGACGGGTAAATACAACCTAAATATACCTACAACCTGACTGTGGGTTGTTTAGTCGCCTCTTATGACAAGCCGCCCGGCCGCAGGAAATTGTATTCTTTCTACGAAATTACGAAATTTAACAGGAAGGTTTTAGTCTATCTCTAATAATTAAAAATTAGGGACAGCCGCTATAGATGTAATTGACGTGTGATAAAATATCACTATGCATCGTTTCGACGCACATAAATTACTGTTTTTAATCTTTAAATAATAGTCTGAAAAATGAAGATTCGAGATCTTTGAGAACGTCAGAGAGGTTGCGACTCAGGACACCGTTATATACTACGGAGATCTCAAGATCGTTCTCTGTTCAAGCTGTGCATCTCTGGAATGCTCTGGCGGCAGATGTCCGATCTGCTAAATCTATCCAGACTTGTATAGGAGCACTATTTAACTATATAACGTGATTATTGTTTGTTTTGTATGTCTATGTACGTATAACTATAATATAGGGTATTGTATTTATTTTTATTGCAGGATTTCAGCAGACAGGCAGACGACCCACTTGATGGAAAGCGGTTACCATCGCTTATGGACGTTATATAAATATCTATTTCAACTGCACGCCAACACTATCTATGTAATTAGATCTTGTACATCCAAAGGTTGCCTGGAAGAGATTGCTTTTAGCAATAAGGCCGCCCATTGTACTAACCTTTTAGTAACTAGTTTATTGTGTATTTTTTCTCTGTAATATTGGTGTACAATAAAGAGTATTGTATTTTAATAGGTGAGGAAGACTTAGCTCCTAAAGTCATTAAAAATTTGTGTCGCAATTAAGATCTTTTTTAATTGCGACGTAGAAAATTCTGATAGAAACGACCTTCTAACATTATTTTAACGAAAATTGATTTTAACAATGTTCGTTGATTTTACTTCGTGTTTATTTTATAGAGTATTTTTGATTAAATGATTAAAGCTCTGTAGACAATAAACATTTGGCGTTCACCAATTCGATGTAACCATTTATTGGGCGTGAAATGTGTGTACATTTCTGAGCTAAATTTTTAAATTCTCATTTCAATTTTGCTTCTCACAAAACGATTCTCATAAAATATAAGCAAATTGTACACACGGCAGAATTTTCTACGAACTCGCTCAGATGATGCTTTTAGTTCAATTCGCAAAACGATCTCATAGAGCGATGGCAATTCAAGGGGAATGATTGCGTCTCCTTTACAAATGATACATCTCACTATTATGTTATATATTTAAAATATATATACGAGTACATACTAGGATTTACCCGCGAATTCAAAGGGTATTTTCAGTGAGGCAACGGATTTTTAGTATGAAAATACATAAATTCCGAAGACTCCTGTAAAAGTTCGGAGTGAATAATGTTACTAAACTTAATACATAAGTTATTATAATAAATGTATTAGCATGATTATATTCCGTTAATTAGACATAGCTATTTGTGGACAAATAGTGTTTTCTGAGCAAATTTCTAAATGTTGGTAAGGATTAGGCCTCTCTGACAGTAGGAGGCAGCATATTCCAAAGTTGACAGCCTGCACCGTAAAATAATTATAAAACAACACATTCAGACGGACAAGAAATCTAAACAAATTGCATAGTATTTTCTATCGTTTATATAGTCTACTCCAATTTTTTTTAAATAGCTTCAATCATAAACAGAGCATTTTTATAATATTATACATAGATATTACTTACTTAAAAGCTACTGAACTAATCGTGTTTAAACCAATTTTGGTGAAATATATTTTTGCTGTATTTTTGGCTATTGTATAGCTTTTATCGCGGGCTTTGAGCGCGGCGACCGAATGAAGAAATTCCGTAACGAAAATAAACCTAAAACTCTGCTTACCATGCGCGGTGACGGGGGCCTGAGGCGGGCGCGGCGAGCGGAGGCGTGCAGTGGCCACAGTGACCCGCGAGCTTTCGTAGCGGTTCGAGGTATGTCAGGTATTGCAAATTATGGACGACGAGCTGCTCCAAAATCGTACGAATACGTAAGCAGCTGTTTGTGAGAAAGTATATAGGTGTATAGGTATCTATCATATCTTTATAATGCCACACTCACCGCATATGCGCCCCGTAAGTATACATACATAACTTCACGCCAGGTCCCTTGCGGGGTAGGCACGAACAACAGAGCGCTATTCAGGCTTATTTTTACACGCCTCAATTGCTTCTTTGACATTCATAGCTCTTGTCAAGCACAGTCGTCTGTTCTTAAGGCTCCTGACATTACCTTCTGCTAATACACGATCAATTTGATCATGGAAGGTGTGTCGTGGCCTTCCGCGACTTCTGCATCCATCCACTTTTGCATTGTATATCTGTTTAGTAATTCTTTCATCATATATTCGTTCCACATGCCCGAACCACCGGAGCATTCCTTTCCTTACCTTCACCCCGGCACTCTCTTTCAGAGAGTAAGTATACATGTAGGTATATAAATAATTATAATTGCATAAGTTGATAAAAAACTATATGCAATAGCTTTTTATGAACTGGAGCAATCGAATGCAAATTAAAATAGCAGTGGTTATTGCATTATCACCAGTTAAGTAACAGTACAAAATATTATATTTTCACAAACGTACCAACTATGCTGCATTTAATATTGTCTGAGTTCTACTTGTTAGAGACTAGTGTCTATTTATAACGTCCCGGTAAGTCCTAGTAGAAATTTTACTCATTTATGGTATGCTTTATTCACCTTTGGAATCGGATATATTATTTGGGTATAAAGTAATACTTATATTTACACTAGAGTTTAGTGCGTGCTTCTTTTTTAAAGAGCAGGCGTTAACACAGGTTATATTGTACAAAATTTTTACATTATTTGATTTTATATCGCAAACTATCCCATCTCCCGGGATGAAAAGGATTTAAATCCATTTTCGGTATGAAAACTACATTTAAACAAAATTACAGCAAAACCGATCCAGTATGCCCAGTAGTTTGCCGTGAAAGCTTAACAGATAGACATATCGAGTTACTAGCTCATTTTTTATAGGCGATAAATTTTTATATCTATAAACTTTATCTATATTTTAAATCGTCCTAGTTTTATTTATTTATCCTTCGTCTATGAAAACTACATAAATGACAAAAACGACAAAAAATAGGAGAAAACAGACAAAAGAACGAAAAGGACAAAAACGACAAAGATGACCAAATTGACCTGATTGATGTAACTGACCAAAAAAATCCAAATTACGGAAGTGGTAAAAAAAACCTATTCTACTTTCTGGGATAGCTTTTACATAAATCTAACCCATTATCCGGGTTAAGGAGTATCCTATGTTCACCCTTGGCATGTAAGATATATATACATATACTGAGTTTCAGCCAAATCGATCCAGTCAGACAGATAGATAGAGAGAGTTACTTTCGCATTCATAATATTCCAAAGAACTATTTTACTAGGGTACGATAGGATTGGATACGTATGAATTAAATAGGTAATTAATCTACATTTTCTTCCACGTCTCTCTTCTCTTTTATATTTTACCAATTATTTGTGGAAGGCGTCTTTTCACACAGTCTATCCATCTCTTTTCATGAAATGTGACATCAATAAATTTAGAATCCCTCCCACCCCTTGTCACACTTTGTTCCACTTCTACTGCGTGTGAACTGCACACACATGCAATTTTTTATTTTAGTCTAATACCAATCATACACTTTTTCAAATACCAGAATACTAATAGTTACAAGGATCTCACTTATTTCCAAACGGTACCTACTCTTCGAAGAGTAGTTATAAAATAAAATAATAACAGCTTATAAATGTCCTACTGCTGGGCTCAGGCCTCCCGTTATAGGGGGAACGGACAGTATACCCGCCACACTTGTCCAAGGCGGATTGTCAGGTTTGACACATCGGTTATCTCGATGTGTAGGTTGCATCATGATGTCGTCCTTCACCGTTGCTATCACTAGGTAATTGTGACAAAATTCACATTAGGTCAGAAAACTGACTAAGTGGTGCGTGCGTTCCGGTCAGGATCGAACCCGCGCCCTTTGAGTTTGGTATGCGTTCCCAAGCCATTACGCTACTACGACTTATATTATATATGAACTAGCTGCGCCCCGCGGTCTCTCCCACGTGGTGATTGAAAATCGACATTTTATATATTTTGAATAATTTACAATTAAATTCCAAGATAAAGTAGCCTAAGTTACTCCTTATTACATCAGATACCTGCCAATAAAAGTACCGTCAAAATCGGTCCTGCCATTTCATAGCTTAGCCGGAACAAACAGACAGATAGACAAAAATTGAAAAAAATGTTATTTTGGTGCATGTACCGTATATACATTCATATGCATGTAGTAAAAAGCGGTTATTTCAATATTACAAACAGACACTCCAATTTTATTTATATGTATAGATTTATTAATAGAAATATTACTAAATTAAAACATATAATTCAATACTAAAAATTCTTATAAATATAAACCTAAATAACTACAAACTGGAACTAGATTTTATGTTTTAATTTTAGTTTGTATATATAGTTTATTTTTAGTTTAATTTATTCATAATTTAGTTTATTTTTAATTAGGAATTTATTATTTATTTCATACTGTTTAATTCGAATAAAGCTTAAATTTAAACTTAATAAATATACATCATATACTCGAACTACAAACCATATTATGAACTATATAAAAACTAAAACTAAATAAAAAAGGGGAAAAACGTGAAGATGTATAGATATAAAAAATGTATAGATAATACCTAAGAATAAATATGAACATCTTGACAGCGTTATGAAACAGAAAAAATGTTAAGAAAGTTATAAAAGAAATCGTATAAAAGTCTCGGCAGGATATCACCACAATACAAGGTATTAAGGTAAATAAATAACCGCAACATGTTAACTTATGATATAATAAATATGAACCTACATTATTATAAATGGAATATATTTTATGAAGAACTTTGTTCATGAATGAAGCAAATATTGTATAAGTAATATATACCCTAATATATATATATATATATATATATATATATATATATATATATATATGTCGCAGAACGGCCTCGTTCTCACGACATCATCTTTAGTTATTGCAGGTTTAGTGGGCGTCATCAGGATAAAATGCGAGCATAAAACACAATAGCCACGGTTTATACACTTTTAATTTAGATTTGATCAAAATCAAAATTATGACATAGTTTAGACCGAGTAGCGGGTTCAGGGCACCCGCTCATACTTCCAACTTCAATACTTTCTTTAAAATACTCCATGGTCCAACTCGACCTGTAGCCACCAACCAAATGTGTCACAAAAACTCCTCAGTCTACCCAAGTAGATATTACTCAAAGTATAGAGGGCGCTGACCCCGCTCCGCCATATGCTCTGCTCTGATTGGTCGTTTATTAAATTACAATATTCATAACTTTTATTAGGTTAGAACGATCTTTAAGTTATAGAAACATTCAACAAATCAAATTAAATTACATTAAGAATTTTAGAAGTAATTAAAATGTAAACAAATGATATTGTGCGTTATACATCCAGTCAACGATACGTCCAATTAAAGCTTCCCTCCGACATATATATATATATATATATATATATATATATATATATATGTATATATACCCTAATATATATATATATATATTAGGGTGATCCAAAAAAAAAATATTTATATATTTTTCCAAACAGGCTTAAAAGTTTCTTTTGGGTGCAAAAAAAATTATGTGAAAAGATGAGCCCTTAATATTAATATTGTCCTCATCGCATTTTTTTAATTCCCATAAGAATAACATAGGTAAAAAAAATTGTGCTTCTTCTGATTTTTGTACCGTTCAAACTACTGGTTGACTGATAAATCGCTGTTCCAATCTTTATAGAGAATTGAACGCTATACAAAAAAGGTCTCATAACATTTTTTGATTTGTCCACGCGTTCAAAAGTTATTCAAGATCAAAGTTCAATTGTTCAAAAATTTGATCGAATTTTATAAATTACACCGAAACTGTTGGTTTCAGTGTCAAAATAAGGATCAATTTTTTTGTCAAATATAATACAGTTCAGAAGGATTTATTTTAAGGCAAGCAGCGAGCGCGAAAACTAGCATTTGTTGCATTTGAGCACGTATGTCGTGCGTTCGTGTTGAAGGCGTGAGTCGGACTGTAGCCGAAAATCAAACATCGACATATCAAAAAATGTTATCAGACCTTTTTTGTAGAACGTTCAATTCTCTATAAAGATTGGAACAGCGATTTATCAGTCAACCAGTCGTTTGAACGGTACAAAAATCAGAAGAAGCAAAAAAAAATTTTCCTGTGTTATTCTTATGGGAATTAAAAAAATGCGATGAGGACAATCTTAATATTAATATTAAGGGCTCATCTTTTCAGTTTTTTTTTTTACACCCAAAAGAAACTTTTGAGCCTATTTGTTTTTTTTTTTGGATCACATATGTGTGTGTGTGTGTGTGTCTGTGTGTATTTGAGTCTGTGAGTTCAGGCACGCGGCTCGCTTGATAAAATGTGGTTAGGATCGCCTATGGACATTTGCAACACCAAAGGTGCTACAAATACGCTACTGCTCTTTTAAGGGAGACTGGAACCTGGTTACTAATACCGGAACACAACTCAAGGTTGTTATTGCGACATACTTCAGACTAGGGGTGGTAGCTATCCAGTCGGGAAAATGCCCTACCACCTAGCAAAACCGGGCTGGTAAGACGTACGTGGTTTTCATTAAATAAAAATGCCACAACAAATTCTTAAAGCTTAATGATAAATGTATTCAGTTAAAAAAATATGCCAGAACTGATGTCTAAACACCAAGTAGAAGATTTCATAGTATATTGTTTAGGAGTAATTAAGAACGTAATAAATAGGAATAAAACTAGATAAATAAGTTTTCATTTTAAATATATGGATAAGTATATACGATATAATGTAAAAACAAAAAAGATATAACAAACCAAAAAACAATAAAAATAAAAAAATAAAATAGTAATAGTATAGATAAGAGAGTAAATAAGACAATGCAAATGTAACACATAAAAACAAAAATGTAATAGAATTAAGGACCTTTTGTAAAATTTGGAATAAAGTAATAAATGAAGAGAAACAAAAAAGAAAAGACCATAAAAAAGAAAAGTTGCATTAAAAAAATATAAAATACAATTAAAAGATTAAAAGAAATAAAAATATAAACAAAGAAGATGAAAAAAACAACATAAGTTATATACAGCTGGACAAATCTTTTGTCTGGCAGAGAAGGAAAAAAAATGTAAGAAAACAGTGTATGTCGTGTAAACACTCATAATGAAACAAAACTAAACGAGTCGTTTTTCTCACTTTGAACTATAAGGCACAGAACTATTGAAAGGCGAACTTATTGATTTACGTTGCCTCGGGAATCGAGAGGAAAGTTGTTCTTAGTATTTATGATAGTTATCCAACTACACAAGAGGAAAGGGCCGTAATGTGTTTTTAAGTTTTCCACCATTAATAGTTTGGTTTGTTATTGGGTGAAAGACACAAATTGTTACAATGGTTTCTTGGGGATACTGTTTTCTTACAAACGTTTATCATAACTATTAGTTTATATTGTTACAACTCAGGTCCTGACAAAAACAAAATCCACCTGCATATCTGAAAAAAATAACACATTTTATTACCTGTCGGCATTTGAACTAATTGTAATTCTTTTATGATCGTCTTCTTTTGTTTACTTAATTGTTGGTATACATTTCTAGAGTACAGCCTATTGTTCTATTGTACTCGTTCACGGACACTTGCTAGCAAGGAGTTTCGGATTTTGCCGGCTACAAAAAGAGCACATTGCATTTGTGCAGCATAAAACGATGACCTGATTGAGGGAGGGGGCAGTCGAGCGAGAACCACGATCAAAGCGAGACGTGTGTACTACAATCGGGAATGTAATAGCAACGGACTTTGCGCGTGTTATTGAATTACGACCTTCTGGATTACGTTTGGACTTGTTGTGTTCGGTTATATTTGTACCTGTGATATACATGTTTATATAGTTCTAATAAACTTTAAAATAATTCCAACAGCATTTTAATTCGAGTCTCGCAACTCGTAACAATATAAATACCACAATTTTCTGTGGCTTTGCTCGATTTAATGTTATACCACGGGAATCTTACATTTTCCGGGATAAAAAGTAGCCTATATCCTATTCTAGACTATAATTTATCTCTGAGCCAATTTTCATCCAGTTCAGTTCAGCCGTTTTGGTGTGTCCGTTACAATCATTCGCATGTATAATACATACACACTATCACATGTGGCGAATGATGGTGGAACCATCTAGTTAGTTTTAGAACTTTTGGAAAAGTCTAGAAAAATCTAGAACGAAAAGACAAGGACGGATATATTTAGAAAAGGATAGACGTTAAACGAAAGAAAGAGATAGATAGATGTTAGAAAGAGATAGACGAAGAAAGAAAAGACAGAGATAGATAAATGGGTTCTAGAAAATTCTTACAGGTATATAAACAGCGTAAGGCGCGCCTACCGGGCAGTTAAAAGTTGAGTTCAGTCCAAGACGGTGAAACAATAAGTGCGATACTAAAGAGTTATTAGAGTAGGTTAATAGAGGACAGAGACGAATTAGGTGGTGAATTTAGTTTCGAGTTTGGTGGACAGATAGGTGGATATTGAGGGTTGACAACTTATCGTCGGGACTGTGCATCGTTGGTCGTGTGTTTAAGGACAGCAACCCTACAGGGAGGTACTGCGCGCGGCTTTGTAAGTCAATAAAAGCTCTTAGTTAAAAACTGGTGTTTTCTTTCAATCTATAAGAACGTACCCCCGCTCGTACGTAACAATATATATATATATATATATATATATATATATATATATATATACATATATATATATATATATATATATATATATTATACTCATATAATATATGAGTCATCATATAATATATCGCTAATATATGAGTATAGAATATATGCTGTATGGGTCGAAATGTTGGGCGACTAAGGTGATAAACCACAAACGTCTCCACTCAGCTGAGATGAGAATGTTGAGATGGATTTGTGAAGTCACAAGAATGGATAAGGTGAGAAATGAGTTCATAAGGGGATCTTTGCAAGTTGCACTAGTGACTGAAAAATTGAGAGGAAGAAGATTAAATTGGTATGGGCGTATAATGAGGAGGGATGAAAGTTACGTGACAAAAATAATGTTAAACTGCAAGACGGATGGGTACAAAAGTAAAGGTAGACCAAAAAATAGGTTAATGGATTGTGTGAAGAATGATGTGGTGTGACAGAAGATGTATATCAGAATAGAGGAGTGTGGAAAGAAAAGACATATTGTGCCGACCCCAATTTATTGGGATATGTTGAAAGAAAAGAGATATATTAGTATAGATAATAAACATAATTATTATAGACGAAATTTAACAGAGACGGTTTGTTCATATTGAGTACTAGCAATGCAAGCGATACTGATGATCAGTAGTAAAATAAAACAACGTTTAAACGGTTTGAATTTTCGGCCACTTTTCAGTTACTTTTACGAACCTTTTATTTTTTGAAAAAATGTTTTTCCCGTGTAACATATGTGACTTCCCATTATCCAAAATTACATTGTGAAAATTAGGTTGTAACATTTCACGCACGGTCTGAGAATAGAGCTCTCAGAATGTAGGTAGCTTTCTATATAGTCGAAAGTAACACAGAATATGCTTGGTATACAGATTCGGAAGGTCTTTGTGACGTTAAGCTAAGGACACAATAATGCTATTTGGTATACAAAACAAATTTTATTTAAGTACCTTTTCTCATCCTTTCATAAATGGTATATTATTTTGCAAGCTAGTTCTTACTTAAAATGGAAATAATAACTACAGAGCAGTCGTATGTTACACGATATCCACCACAGTAGTCATGAGAATCATAGGGTATATTAATATCACATAGACCATCGTCATAGATAACAATATTTTTAGTCGATTTATCAGATAATTCGATTTTTTTTATTGCAGGAGTTCAGCAGACAGGCAGATGGCCCGCTTGATGGAAAGCGGTTATCATAGCGTATGGACATTTGCAACACCAAAGGTGCTACAAATGCGTTGCTGCTCTCTTGAGGGACCTGGAACTCTTCACTGGAACCTGGTCACTAATGCCGGAACACAATTCAAGGTTGTTTTGGTGACATACTTTAGACCAGGGGTGGTAACCATCCAGTCGGGCACATGCTGGGCCATGGCCACCTGGCTGTGGGTTATTTTGTCGCCTCTTACGACAGGCCGCCCTGTTGCAGGAAATTCTATTCTTTCTCCGTTCCTACACGGATAATACTTTTCTTTACTTACAGATTTTATGTACATAATTTATATTATTTATTTGTCTGTTAGCCTTACCAAAATAAATAAAAAAATAGAAATACATACAATCGAATTGACACACTCCTCCTTTTGGAATTCGGTCAAAAATTCAGCACAAACAAGTAAGTAAGCGACTTTAGTTTTATGCATTTCCACTCAATTCGTTTTCAATTAGCCATCAACCGCTATGACCAAGACGTAAAGATGATCCCTTGGATTTTAGGGCATAATATCTTTTGCGAGCGTAATATGTAATCTTCTGTATCATTTTTATTTGGTCGCTTAATAAAATATCTTCACGGCGTGAGCTCGAAGAATTTATAGGCCAATAAACCTGTTACTTGACACGTAGCAATTTAATCATCTGCCCTTTGCTGTCAATACGATTTGCAATAAAATCCGATTAATATTTGAGAGCTTTTGATGGAATAATGTAAGTCAAGGACTCCCAAAGTGGTCGATATCGGTTTCCCAGGGGTCGACACAAAGGAAAATTGATATCGGGCGTCGACGAAATCTAAAAATCGAACCGTATTGATTAAAACAATCTCTAATTTCAAAATATGTGATATTATACCGGGAGTCACCCGAGAATTTCAAGTTAAGTGTGGACGAAGTTGCAGGAATATACTATAATGAAGAGTAACTTCATTTGACTTGAATTCGGCGCGCATTATCATTATATACGTCAAGTGTCATTGTAATGTCACTTGTACGTCACACTTGTCAGAGTTTTTGTCAGTTAAGAACAATAGAACAAATTAAGTGCAATTTTAAACTAGACTAATTGAAATTTTGAATTAATTAGCTTTAAATGTTGTTTCTCCTTTCAGGTGAGTTACGTAATTATAAATTCACATACAAAAACAGTGTACAGCGTATTGTATTTAATAATAAAACCCCTCTTTTCAGAGCAGCCGTTGTTGAAAAAGTTGTTGGTACAATAAAACGAAAATACCCTAAGGTACAGACATTAAATATTCAAAGTCGCTAAAATTATTTTAGTTATATACAATCTACAAGATTTTAAAAAATACGATATGCAATGGGTATTACGGTGTATTTTGCTGTCGTAATAATAAACCTACGGTAGGTGGTAGATCTATGCTGATTACGGTGTTTTTACCGAAATCACGGTGCAGTTGGCAACACTGACACGCCCTATCAGTGCAGGCGCTTTGGCGACACTAGTTTCGCATCGCGTTTATACGGCAACATTAGTTGCATGACACTAGTTTTATCCAAAAATCGCGCGCGACACGAAACAGTGTCGTGAAATCGATGCATTGTAAAACTTGACATTTACTCGTGAAATTGTTGATAAAATTACTGTCACGGAACTATTTTCATGCCCCTAGTTTCGTAATGTAAATTCGGCTTTAAAGGGACATCATTGCGAGTTTTTTAAATGACGATACCAACACTACTATGTACATAGTAATACATTCTTTTTAACCTTCAGTCACATGTATGGCGGCAATATTTATTCTATTATTATCACGTTTTTCACAAATCTTTATCGCTACATATAGATAATATTTTTCCTACTAAATTGCAATGATATAGACCAAATAGTTTCCGAGACAATTCAAAAGTTTTCATTCAAACTAAATTTCACTGGAGAACTTTTATATATATACATACATATAAGTTAAGAATTAATATCTAAGTACTTTATTTTCTATGTACACCGCTTTACAGTTTTATCGCTGTTTAAAGAGTACAATCGGTAAGAGACTCTCATACATACATACAAACATATTATCACGTCTTTTTCCCATGGGGCAGAGACTATAGATCTCCACTTGCGACGATCCTGGCAAACAACTTTCGCTTCATCTACTTTCATTAATCTCTTCATACATGCATGTTTATTTGACATGCTTTACCCGACCTGACCTCGTTTTAACACTTCTGTTATTTGATCATGATATGTACGTCGTGGTCTGCCGGTACCAACTCTACCATTCACAATACTGTCATACACTTGTTTTGTGATTCTATTTTCATACATCCTCTCTACATGCCCAAACCCTCATTCAAGAAACTCTCCTCCAAAATAAATCTAAAAATTCTGGTACTTTTTGTTCTATGTTATGACTGCTCTTTTGGAGTAGGCTAACAAGATCCACGGAGTCTAAAAAAATTGTTATTCGGATCATGCACTATGTCTATTCCAATTTGAATGACGAGGCTATAAATCATTATATTTTCAATATCATCTTCGGAGCCTCGTGTCAAAAGGACGCTTTCCGATAAACAGCGTCAAATATTTGTGCGTTGCGATCACCAAGAATCAATATTAATAATCTTGATCAAAGAATAACAGAGGCAAGCAGGCACTTACTCCAAACTTGTTTACCCTCATAGCCAGTGTACAAATATTTTCCCTGAATCCCTTATAACGATGCCCTTATTTTATCCTATGCAGGGTATGGAGTATCTTGTAAGTCGATTCAAACTGAATATGCCTCCAGTTGTGAATAACAGTTTAAAAATCGACCAGCATAGCATTAGTATAGGCTAAGAGTATGATGCTATTACGAGCTGCAGAACTTGAATTAAAATGCCGTTGGAATTACAATAGAATTTATTAGAACTATACAAACACGTATAAAACAGGTACAAATATAACTAGACACTACTAGTACAAACTGCACGATTCAATCTACATCTTGAAGATACGAATCTACGTCTTGCTCGTATCGTAATCCTCGCTTGACTGCCCCACCCCTCCGTTCGGGTATTGTTTTATACTAACTGTACAATGCAAAAGTCGACCGCGTGGACTGGGGTTTCTGAGAAACCGTTATCTGCACACCTGGTTAATTATTTTTGCGAACGGCCAACAAAGTTGAATACAATAAAAATGGGCTATTTTCTAATTGAAATTTTAAACACGAAGTAAACAAAAGAACTACGAATGTGGTAAGGGTAATAACCAGGTGCGCATTTTTTTGTCGGTATATAACAATACGAATTCAGCAGTTTTTGACGAGTAAAGCTTGTTGAGTTGGAAAATTTACTGAGGCTATGGAGCCTCTCCAAAGATCTACCAAAACGACTTATCAACAATTTAGGTCATCAATCAAAGTACAGAAATAGCATACATCGATCAAATATAATCTGAAAATATTCTATATCGATTCCCAAAGCTAACCATCAGGCTCACATGTGCAGACCTGGGAGTAAAAGATAACCATATACTAGATTGATGATAGCCCGGCTTTTATTATCAAATCAGAACGAAACACTAGAACGATGATAACAATTGCTCGCTTCTGCTCCTACTTTTGATATAACAACATTGTGAATTGAATTAAAATGCCATTAGAATTATTATAGTGTATTAAAAACTATGCAAACACGTATAACATAAGTATAACCGAATACAACAAATCCAAGCGTAATGCAGAAGGTCGTAATTCAATAAAACGCGCAAAGTCCGTCAGTATTAGATTCCCGAATGCACACACGTCACGCCCGTATCGTAGGTATAGCTCAACTGACACCCCGCTACGTCAGGCCGTCGTTTTATACTTTACAAATGCAAATGTGCCCGCCCGGCAACGTCGACACAATTTCATTGAATTAGCTTGTGATTGTAATCCGCAACACCTATCCAATGACGCAGCATGCAAGCGGCCGTAAACGAGTACAATAGACCAATAGGCTGTTCTCCACAATAACTTAGAAACGTATTTCAATAAATAAGTGAAGAAAAGAAGACGATCACAAAACGATTACAATTAGTTCAAATGCCGACAGGTAATAAAATGTTATTTTATAGATCTGCACGTCGAATTTGTCTTTGTCACGGTCTAAGTTGTAAACACTATCTTAAAATTTTAATTCTGTTACCTGTGTCTTTTAAAACACAATGAAGCATTCATTCATAATAACGTTGCTCTTGTTTTATCCAGACAAAGTTTGGCGGTCCTACATTTGATAGGAGTTTCGGGATGATTTTGATACATTTTCAATAGGCTGTTGGGACAGTTGCACAATGGACTTAAATGTGACGTAAACATAGTTTGAACGTTAGAAGCTTTGATAAACAAAATAATAGAAGCATTAAATAATAGAGCAGTGAACTAAGCGATATTCAGGGTGAACAATATTTAGATAGTGGATATAATATTTTTCATAAAACTTAGTTTTCTCAAAGTGCTTTATTTAATGTATTAATGAATTTATGATTTTAATGGCTTTTCCATGTAAACGTGTCCTAACTAAGCGTGTTTTATCAATACTAATAGTATAAAGAGGAAAGATTTGATTGTTTGTTTGCATTGAATAGGCTCCGAAACTACTAAACTGATTTGAAAAAGTCTTTCATTGTTGGCAAGCTTTTTTTTGAGGCAGGGGAAATGCATTTCGCACACTACTGGATCCTTTACTAGGGATTAGAATAAAGCGACTAGAGGTGAAATCCACTAATGGAGCACCACAGTCAAATCGCCGGCTTGTGTGGAGACTCGAAGACACTCAATACTACACTAAAACCACCCTCCTCCCATGTGCCCCGCGCTTATGGCAGGAAGAGCTTGAGACTTAGAAAGTAGTTACTCCCACGTTGATTGTTGACGCTGGAAGTGCGCAAGTTATGGAATGAACCTCCTCCCGCGTTTTTCCAGAGCGACGTACCGCTCTGAGAAAACGTTAATACTGAAAGTGTCAATAAAGTAGACAGCACATCGCTCCCTTAGTGTTGCATGTGTCCATGGGCGACGGCGACCACCTAGCACCAAGTGAACCGCCTGCCAATTTGCCTACAAGCAAACATAAAAGAATGAAATTAGCGTATTCATTTTCTTGTATATTGAAGAATGTTCTATGTTGGAGACTGATAACGCCGCGGAGTAACAATCTTTAAATAATGACACGGAGGAAAGAGCCTATTAACAGTGTAGAATATTCTTTATTATGCACAAGAAAGCAGTATCCATTAGAAATAACAGCTATTTCTTACAGTCAACCTGTTGGTGATAATTTTGCATTGAGGCGACGTAAGTGCCAACATCATAAGCAAGCGCGAAGTAGTGCCGCGACGTTATA
The DNA here is from genome assembly GCA_949752895.1 of Dendrolimus pini. NCBI lineage: Eukaryota > Metazoa > Arthropoda > Insecta > Lepidoptera > Lasiocampidae > Dendrolimus > Dendrolimus pini. The sequence goes on along the minus strand of OX457149.1, from coordinate 5,756,009 downwards.
CAAGCGTGCGCTCAATATTCTCGCCGATTCTCTTGACGCGAAGACACTATCAAAAACCTAACGACAGTTCGGGACAGTTCAACGCATGCCTTCAACGCGGGCACACGAAATACGTGGTCGTGTAAAAACTCGGTTCTCGCGCTTGCTGCTAGTGATTAAAAGTTTACGATGGAAGTTATCTTTCATTCCCTGCACACTGCTTACCGGACACAACATAAGCCACAACCAACACGCCATTCACACCCACAGCATATACGAGAGTGAGTCTGTATCGACTCATCGAGTGCGTATAATAGACAAACATACAAACAAACTTGTATAACCAATTACACGTACATCAATTGCAGTTTAAAAAATTAGATTTAGTGATCTTATAGGAATAAAAGATTTCTAGAAAACAATAAAACGACTTCTAAAGTAACTAAGAAGCATATATTTTATACTTTTTACTTATACTTTTAATAAAGTCTTGAAGTCAGTGCATTTTGCAAATTTTTCGTTGTGTTTATGTTTCACTTAGCACTAACTTCACGGTGCTATAGAATTTTTTTTTATCCTTTTTAGTTACACTTGAAGTTGGTTTCTTTTTCTTTTCTAGAAAATTATATTTCACTTAAGTTACGTATGTTATATCCAATAATAATAAAATTCATATGAGACTATTTTGTAGCTGTGCAATAATCAAAGTCGGTTCAGAAACAAATAAGTTATGGCTGAAAAACAGCAAAACTTTGAACCTCCTTTTTTTAAAGTCAATTTTGTCAATTTTCCTGTAGCTTTAGATATAATTCTAAGGACAAAAGATCCTAAATACCCACACCTAACAATCTGTCATGGGTTTAATCTTAATCTATAAGGATTACCGATTTACTTTATTAAGAGCCAAAACGTGCTGTATCAACGTAATTATATTCAAGTTAATCTCAGTTGAAATAACAAATCTCCTTAATATCTCGCTTCCTGAAGACGTGACCCAAATTCTCCGATAGTTAATCAACCCATCATTGTCCTTTGATGTATTATATTCCTAAATGGAATGATGATGATGATGATTATACGTATATAGTTGATTTTGAGAATTTGTGACTTTGACTACATTGAGGTCTTATTTAACTAGGCGATTTACATTCCTGAGGCCTCAGGCCTTCATCCTTATTAGATGTACAGGGAGTGGCTAACTGTTTGCTTCCAGTTTGCGTCACTATAATTTTTAAATGAACTCTTCATATAGCGTGTAATGTACGCAGTTTGCGGCGGTTTGCTTGCCAAATCATTCAGTGAGCGGCCGATTAGCAGAGAATGATAAGTGCGGTCAGCGGTGCAGTTCGCTATAAACTGGAGAGCTGCGCGATAACCGTTTACCTTCCCTCCCAAGAGTTCGCAAGCGCACCGCGGCTAATACGCTAAAGTTCGCTACTAACTCGAAATTGAGTTAGCGACCGATATACCTCTCAAAGTCGGCCAGCAAACAGTCAACCGGTCACTGTCCGTCTGATAGTGACACAGAGCTCGTCCTCCCCTCTCCTCATCTTCGTCCATCCCCTTTTTACATCGGACAAACAGACGGACCGGTTTACGCCACCGTTACATGGTGGAAAGTCACCAAGCGTGTCGCTTCATCGTTTCTGGTGCGCACTGCCAAAGAGTGGAATAATTTGCCGGAGGCTGTTTTTCCTGACAAATACAATCTTGAAGTCTTCAAGTCACAAGTGAATAGCTATCTTCTAGGTAAGCGTGCTCCATCCTAGATTGCGTCATCACTCAACATCAGGTGAGACAGTGGTCAAACGCAAACCTATACTCCCATAAAAAAACACGCCATTAGTGCTTACGTATTCACGTGAGAAGTCCACAGTATTTACATAAGAAAACAAAATTAGGTGTCAAACGCTACTTTTACGTAAATTCTTCTTCTATATTGAAGAGGATGGCCTTTCTATACCAGTAACCAGAAAAAAATTGTGTGCAGTTCACATGAAGTAAAAGTGATGATTACCATCAATTTTACTTCATGTGAACTGCTTCCCTCCTGCTTCCAAAATAATGCTCATATAGTAGTTTGTGCTCACAGATAATTCTTCTCTAACTTTTACTGATACAAATATACTTACATCCGCAAAATGTTATTATTCAAAAAATTCAATCTAACTTACACTTTAAATCACTAGCATAAAGTTCAAAATTCAATGCACTGTTACGCACAATTTCCTTTCATTTACGTACAATATGCAGATAGAGCTAAAATTCATTTGAAATCTTTTAAGTTTTATTTAAAATGAAAATTAATACCAACGGGTAAATAGAAAAGTGTTTTATTTCGAGTTAAATAAGGTTGAATTTTATGTGTTCATTTCTTTTTAGTGTAACTTTTTCGTTTCATCGATTTTTAAATCACAAAGGTTCTTAAGAAGTTTCACTTCAATAAACTGCCGATTTCAAAAATCACAAGTTACAAGTGTTATAACACACATTCATAATAAAACTACGTTTTAACGGTTTTAAGCGCGGTAATTTATTTGATTTTGGTTTATCCGACGTTTCGGCCGCTTTTCAGTGGCCGTGGTCACGGACGACAGAGGTGATATTTGCCCAACGAGTATTGTTAAAATTTTATTTAGCCTACCGCCAACTTGTTCATTTTAATTATTTAGATTTAATTTTGTTTATGGTTATTATTTACTCTATTGGAGCCTAACCTAATTTACCACCGCTTCACAACATGTCGAATGAGAAGTCGCGGAAGGCCACGACACACCTTCCATGATCAAACTGATCGTGTATTATCAGAAGGTGATGTCAGGAGCCTTAAGAACAGACGAGCGTGCATGACAAGAGCTATGAATGTCAAAGAAGCAAGTGAGGTGTGTAAGAATAAGCCTGTATGGCGCTCTGTTGTTCGTGCCTACCCCGCAAGGGTACTGGCGTGAAGTTATGTATGTATGTTCACAACATGTTGTGGCTTAAAGAGAAGAAGCGGCGCAAGAAACTCTTTACCAAACATGTCTAGTTCTAAACATTTTATATAATATTAAAATGGGTGGAAGGAAAAACGTAGTTTTATTATGTATACAAGTCGCGAAAAGTTAAGAAAATATTAAATCAAAAGAATTATAATTACAACACACATTTATGTCAAAGTTCAGTCCTAACAAAATCTGTTACAGCCATAAAACTAGAACTATTAAGTATAATATCCCAGAATCATCAACTGGTACATGTTGACTAGGCGAATTTGAAATTCAATACTCTGTCCCTTCTAACAAAAGGCTTCGACCGGCTATCGAAGGGATAATGGCATATACTGTATATATTTTATATATAAATCTACTGTTTCCTTTACAATAGTAATAAGAGCGCGTTGCTGAGATCAGTGATTATGGAGGTAGGAATCTCCTTTTGTTTAATGTTTTCTAGTACATGAAGGAAAGTGGACTTGTATTCTACCCATAATCGGTTAGGACTGTAAGTAGAATACTAACACTATGTCATCGAAGTTAATGGCAAAGGCTTCCCCGAAGGCTGGCTCCTTTACTTAGCTGGATCGCCATACTGATTTGTTGCCCAAGATAGGAACCAGCCTCTAATCATCCAAAGAGTACCAAGGAGACGACGCCAATCATTAGGATATTAAATAGTTAAATTCAAGGAGTTTTCACGTAATACTCTAACAGGCCTACAAAAATTGTGCAGTTCTATTTTCGAAATCTGCTGCTTCGAATTGGGCCCCCGAAGTTTTTTCATTTCTAATTTCTTTGTAGAAACTCGAGAACAACAAAATTATTTTATATTATTATACATATATATAGACAGTGGCGGATTTACCAATAGGCTGATTAGGCTGGAGCCTAGTGCGGCAGATTTGGCAGGGGCGGCAAATTTGGGGCCAATTTTTTTATATACATATTATTATGTCTTACACAATCTTCAAATTACGGAAAAAAGGAGGTCCAATAAAGTACCTAACCATTTCATTGACAAAAATTTTTTTTAATTAATATGATTGTGAATTAGTGTATCGATTTTTAGAGGTCGGTAGGGGCGATAAAATTAGAATAGCCCACAGGCGTCATTTCTAAATCTGCCCCTGTATATAGAAAATCTTGATATTTTCATAATTTTCCATATCATAGTTCAAAAGGGACACAGCTTTTCCTAATTCACATCTTAGGCCACTACTAGTGATTGTTGAATGAATGTTCTTTTTTCGAAATTTTATTTACTAGGAATCGAACCCGGCATATCTGTGTTCCAATGAACTAGGCGAATCAACGCTGAGAATATTGTTACATACCGACAGTGAAATGCGCACACCCGCCTGTCGTAAAGCGCAGTTTATTACCTCCCCGCATTTAGGAATTCTTTTGTTTTCTTTGTGTTTAGAATTTGTAATTATGAAAAACATGCTATTGTTTTTCTTCTAGTTTTATGGCCGTCATTAGTGTCGAACTAACCCTTGTTGTTATTGCATTGCGTGGAAGCTTGCCAGGTGTGCGGATTAACTCAGTGAACGCGGTCCTTTGTTGTATTATACAGTTTATGTGGTGGAGCCGTCAAGCGAGGATTACGATACAAATAACACGTACATTCGATGAGTGATAGTGACGGACTTTCCGCATATTATTGAATCGTGCAGTGTGTTCTGGTTGTATCCAGTATATTTGTACCTGTTTTATAAATGTTTGTTTTAATAAACTCTATAGTTATTCCAACGGCATTTCAATTCGAGTCCTGTGTAGCTCGTAACAATATATTTGTTGACCAAATGTAGTCAACAAATATATTCTTCATCTTCCATTCATAAACAAATCAAAATAATTCGCGAATCCAATTCTCTCCCAAACGACAACAACCGTGCCAAATATGAAAGATATCAAAACATTTCAGAAGTTAATTAAAGTTGGTCGTTTTAAGTTAGGCGTGTTATTTCATTTTTATTGTACCGCTATTTTTCTTATAATGTATGGTGTAAGTGTAGAGCAAAAATATATTTCAGTTTTTAAATTTTTGATGCGAATCTTCTTGAATCGTTGTGATTTGAAACTCGATGAAACGAAAGAGCGACATGTAAAAAAGATTAATACATAAATATATAGGGCTAAGTCTCTGAGAGAATGAGATACATGTTTTATACTGTGCCGCACAGATTAGGCTGGCGATTAAACAAGTCCAATTTTGATTTTAGACTAAAACAGTGAAAAATTGAAAGTGATACCTATAATATGTTGATGGATGCAGGCTAAAGGACTCATATTTATATTTAAAAAGTTAGAGAAGAATTATCTGTGAGTATATTATCTGAAGTTTTACTTCTACTGCGCGTGAACTGCACACACACCGATTTTTATGATTATCTCTATAATATGATATTATATGAATATACCGAATTGAATCAATTTGGTTGAAAGGCATGGAACTAAAAGCATATGATGGTATTCAATTATTTTGTACGATTCATCCATATTGGAAGATAGAAATTAACAGTTTAATATCGGCCTAAATATTATAATTTATTTTTTATATTCCTTATTTCAGGATACTAAGAGTGGCTTATATACATTTTCTTCAGTAGTTTCAAACCTTTTTGAGACAATAAATAATCTATGTCTTCTTATCCTTTCGGTAAATTAAGTCAAGACCTCTTCAGTCATTAATCTTGAAAAAGTAACAATCATAGTTTTACCCTTTGTGATATGAGTTTTGAAGAACTGCTCTTTTAATGTCAGCTACTTTAACATCACTTAAGCTACAAGATGAATTTGAAATATTGTTGAAGATCTAAATGAATTCTAGATAGGGTTAAAATTTTCCGGCTATTGACAAAGTATACGAATATAAATTATTATTTGGATAAAGATGGGTAAACTAAAAAAACGTATTGAAAAACAAAAACCACACGTATATATGCCTGGAAGAGATCGCTTTTAGCGACAAGGCCGCCTGTTGTTTTACCAAGTAACTATTGTCTTGTTGTGCATTTTTTTTGTAATTTTTGTTTTGATGGACAATAAAGTGTTGTATGTCTATGTCTATATTGCATTTTCGATTACCCCTTTTTTAAGTTTAATATGGTTTTTAGGAAGTTTATCTATGAAGGCTGCGAAATAAAACTAAAATCGCTTTAAGTCTGTAACTTGGATCAGAAATCAAGAAACATAGCGAGTATGTTGCTTGATAATTTGGCAAGCTCCCAGCCTCTTGCTCGAGCCGAACTGTTGGGTTTGTCATGTCATTATACAAGCCAACGTTTTATTTCTGAGTTGATCTCCCAAGATGGTTTTGATTGCATGCGAATGTTAAGTGGATTACAATGATTATTGTTACAGATGTATTTTTTTTCTTATGTTACGTCATACAGAGCATATTATACATACATAAATTCACACCAGGTCCCTTGCGGGGTAGGTACGTACAACAAAGCGCCATTTAGGCTTATTCTTACACACCTCACTTGCTTCTTTATAGCTCATAGCTCTTGTCATGCACGCTCGTCTGTTCTTAAGGCTCCTGAAATCACCTTCTGCTTATTAGAGCATATTATCTTATATATATAATTCTCGAGTCACAATGTTCGTTACCATACTCCTCCGAAACAGCTTGACCGATTCTCATGAAATTTTGTATGTATATTGGGTAGGTCTGAGAATCGGACAACATCTATTTTTCATCCCCCTAAATATTAAGGGCAGTCCACCCCTAAATATTTTATTTAATTTTTAGTTCTTTTTCATGATGCATTAAAAAATAAATACAACCCGAAATTTTCAACCCTCTACGATCAACCCCTATTTTTAACCGACTTCGAAAAAAGGAGGAGGTTCTCAATTCGTCGGGATGTTTTTTTTTTGCTTTTTTTTATGTATGTTCGCCGATAACTCCGTGATTTATGATCCAATTTACGTGATTCTTTTTTTGTTCGACGCGGAATAGCTGCCATGTGGTCCCCTAAAAATTTGACATAGTTTGGCCCAGTAGTTTTCATTTTACGAACATTTTTTTGTTCCCGGTTCTTGGGACCTATATTTTTTAAGAAGCGCGGCACCATTCGTAGGTCCACCCATACATAGAATAGCTAGACACTAAAAAAAATGTTCGTAAAATGAAAACTACTGGGCAAACTATGTAAAATTTTTAGGGGACCAATTGGAAGCTATTCCGTGTCGAACAAAAAAAGAATCACGTAAATCGGATCATAAATCACGGAGTTATCGGCGAACATACATAAAAAAAGCAAAAAAAAAACCCGACGAATTGAGAACATCCTCCTTATTTCGAAGTCGGTTAAAAAAGTAACAAATAAAATTTAAATAAAAAACTTGAGAGGTGTCAAGGGACACCCGTATGGAACGAAGTTCCTTTCGATTAATTAGTGAAGGAATTGTAATAAAATTTAATTTATATATATATATATATATATATATATATATATATATATATAAACATACATCGCCCACTTCGACCACACCGACCAAATGCACCAAAATGACAAAAATGGCAAATCACAAAAAAGTGTCGTGACAACTTTTCGTAAGAATTTTTTCCGTCTAGCCCCCCATTCGTACCGCGCGATAAGGAACTACGTTCCAAAACTACGTTCCAATACGTTCCAAAACTTCGTTTAAAAAAACCGACTTCAAAAACGAAAAAAAGAAAATGTATAAAATAACTTATTTCTTAAGCTATTATTATTAAAATATATTATCTAAAACATCTTGCAGTCGGTGCAAAGTAAAACATAAAAATTACTATATTTTGAAAATTACTAAGTACCGACTTTAAGATGTTTTTGTTGTTGTATGTGTTGAAGTTTGTCCCGGAATGGTTTAAATAAACGATTGGACCCAGTGGGTGGCGACGCGACACTCCTCCTAAACGCTGGGCGTGATTTTTATGATTTTTTTGTTTGTTCAAGTGTATTTGAGAATAGTTTAGATTAACATTTGGTCCAGGTAGATGGCGCTGGAATCGGGTTCTAGATTTTTATTTTTTAAAGGCAGGACAACCTCTGCCGGGTACAGCTAAGCGTTACTGTATAATTTTTTAAACTTTATATAAATTACAGGCAATCAGTTTTACCATCCAGCGTGGCAATGCAGCCAGCATTTCAGGGCACGCTTCCTTCTGGCAGGGATCTGGTAGATTATGTATAACTTTATTTGGCATTTTTAACTGGCGAATGATGGGATAAGTTTAGGGTTGTTAGGAACTGTAAAGGTGCGAAGGACAGGCATATAGAAGGCACTCGTATTATATTGAATGAGGTGTCCCAAAGACACCTGATTGGAACGAGGTTTCGACGACTGTCAGAAGCCCTCGTAGACCATCGGAGGCCATCTAAGAAATTAAGTAATAAGAATTACAATACTTCCATTTTGAAAACAGCGTATATCACACTAGTGGTTATTATTTTAAGATCTTATTTCATTGCATTAAAGTTCTAAAGTGTATAATGATAAACAGTGGTCCGCATTTTTTCTTTCACGATACTTTTTTCCATCTAGCCCCCATCTGCCGATTAACGTGCGATAAGAAACGCGGTTCCGAAAAAATTAATTTGAAATTAAGACGAATTGATTAAGACTTGAAGGGCATGAAGTAATTATAAGTATTGTTACGACCCAGACGCCGACAAAGACAAATTCACACCTGCATACCCGCAGAAACTCATTTTATTACCTTTCGGCATTTGGACTTCTTGTGTTTGCTTTGTGTTTAAGATTTGTTATTAGGAAACAGCCCATTGTGTATTTTAACCTTTTATGGCAGTCATTATCCACGTGTGTCGGATTTAAAGTACACACTGATTCTAGGTCTGACTAATTCGGTCCACGCGACTGGGCACACATACTGCATCTGTGCAGTATAAAGCGATGCCTCGATCGAGAGACGAGGCAGTCGAGCGATAAACACGAGCGAAGCGAGAATTGTGTACATTCGGTAATCTATAATGACGGACTTTGCGCGTGTTATTCATTTACGACCTTCTGCATTACGTTTGGACTTGTTGTATTCGGTTATATTTGTACCTGTGTTATAAGTGTTTGTATAGTTCTGATAAACTCTATAGTAATTCTAACTACAACTCGTATCGGTATAAAGAAATCGTCTTTTGTATTAATCCAAGAAACCATAACAAAACCCAAAACAATAACAACGACACCGCACAAAAACACATAAAAGCTAAATTAAAGGTGGTTCAGAGCCAATAAATTAAGGTACAACGATCACAAATCATATGGAAACTGGCAAACAACGCCCTCAGTTTAGGTAACGCGCCATACAAATTATAGCAATTAATAAAACACAGTATTGAGTATACCCATATCAACCCCTTTGTTGTTTGTGGTTGGTTAAATATTAATTATACTAACGGCCCCGGCAGACGTTGTCCTGCTCTGAAAAAATAAAAATCTAGGACCCGATCCCAGCGCCACCTACCGGTTCCAATTATGGATTTAAACCATCCGGGGACCCACTCAAACACACAAAAACAAAATCATCAAAATCGGTCCAGGTGATTAGGAGGATTCTAGAACCCGATCTCAGCGGCACCTATCGGTTCCAATGGGATAAAAACTATCCTATGTCCGTCTCCTGGTTCTAAGCTACCTCCCCACCAATTTGGAGTTAAATCGGTACAGCCGTTCTTGAGTTATAAATAGTGTAACTAACACGACTTTCTTTTATATATGATATATATATATTTATTAAATACTAGCGGCCGGCGCACTTTCACCTGCGCTCTGTCCCGCTCCCGTGGTATATAGCATCATGTTATATAGCCTATGACACTCCCTTTTAAGGTAGCTTTCGGATAGTAGAAGAATTTTTAAAATCGGTTTAGTAGATCCAGAGATTACCCCCTACAACCTTACAAACTTTACCGCTTTATAATATTTAGTCATAAAAGAGGAAGGGAAAGAAAGTAAGTAATTATCTCTCACTTTTTGACATAATCTTTTATAATACTTTTTAAGTGAAACTTTTTAAGAATCATTGTGATTTGAAATTCGATGAAACGAAAAAGCGACACTAAAAAGAGAGACAAACACATAAACTTATAGGAATATTTCTGCGAGATAATGAGATACGAGGTTTTCATTGTGCAGCACATTTAGAGAGGCAATAAGACCGATGATTAAATATAGGTCCAATTTGGACCGAAATAAAACTGATAATATTTCTTAGACTAAAATAGTGTAAAATTGAAAGTGATACTTAAGAAGCTAACTTTGAATTAAAAATTTTTTAAAAATATATTTATGATATATTAATAAAATTATATAATTTAAAAGTAGTATATACTATATATAGACTCAGGGAGTCTGTAACTCAAATTGGCGGTTTTGGTAGTCCGTAAACCATTTCAGTTCAATATTGAATCGATCTTGATTTGACCGAGATTGATTTAATATGAATTATAGATACACTAAACTGCGGCGTCGTCAATTGCCTATATACCTACATACTGCACAAGTAGGTAGCTCCTATTTGATTTAAAAAAATATAATTTTAGCCGACTTCAAAAACGTGGAGGTTCTCAATTGGACTGTGTGCTTTTTTATACGTTACGCGATTTCTCCGTCAACTGTGAACCGATTTTCCAAAAACATTATTCGAAAGTACACTCATGAGTTGGTACTACTGACACTGAGTCAACGTCTGATGAGTGGATTCCAGAGAAATCGAGACTAGGCTTTGAATATAAGGTAAGTGTTTCATGTATATAGAATTTTTTCAAGCTATACAAGTATTCTAGTGACTAAAAAGTAGAAAATAACAAAATAGACTTGAAAAAATTATATATACTATAGAATAATAGTAACGAAAATGAAACCGATATATAATAATATAGTAATTTTTATGTTTTATTTCGCACCAACTTCAAGATGTTGTAGAAAATATTGTTACGAGTTGCAGGACTCGAATTAAAATGCCGTTAGAATTACTATAGAATATATTAGAACTATACAAACACGTATAACACAGGTACAAATATAACCGGACGCAATAAGTCTAAACGTAATGCACAATTCAATAACACGCGCAAAATCCGTCATTAAATGTACACACGTCTTGCCTCGCTTGTGTTATCGCTCTGACTTCCTCACCCCTCCGTTCGGGCATTGTTGTATACTAAACTATACTATATGTCTCGACACAATACTCGACCGCATAACAATAAATTCTAAGAATCACACCTGGCTAATGACTATCATAAACTTTACAATACACAATGGCCTGTTTTTCTAATTACAAAATTTAAACACAAAGCAAACAAAAGAAATCCAAATGCTGAAAAGTGTAATAAAATGTGTTTCTACAGACGCAGGTGATGTTTTTGTCTTTTGTCGGCATTCGGTCTTAACAATATGTATTTTTGTCTTTTTAATTACGATTGAAACTGGTTTCTTATCTGTTAAAATTTCTTATAGTATTACTCTTTTGAAGTCGGTATCGTTATTTGGTAAAAAATGTCTATTCTACAGGTTATTTATAGTATACTATTACAGGCATTTTTCTCTTTTATAAAATTAGAAAAACTAAAATGTTCTGACAGATCCTAAAAAGTAGATGCCTGTCCCTATTAACGAAGTTACTTTCCATTAAGACCTTATCTCATTAAAACTATTAATTATTCACAGCGAAAAGAAAACTAGATTTAAGCACCTAAGTCATTAATTTAAATGAAAAATTAATTTGAAGTCTAGCAGTTTAGGGTTCTCTATGCAAATGGCTAAATTGATTAATAATTAATTTAATCAACCCACAGGGGGGCTTTGTAGCGAAGCCTTAGGTGAGTAGCGACGCCTCGTACCTGACTCCGGGGGCCAAGGCAAGTTCCCCGCCTCCGTACTTGCCTTAACTAGCTGGCACGGAGTAGGGATCGCTAGAGCTAAGACTCAAGCTCCAGAAATGGAAATGATAAATGGCATCACGTGTGAAGTAGCTTCCTTGAACCTGCAGCTCACCTCTCTACACCCCTCAGCCACTCACACCCATGTTGCCCCTGTCTTCTATGGCATTTTTTGCGGCCCATCCAGGGAGTGGCGAGTCACCGTCTGCCCATTTTTCCATGTTCCCCGAACATTGCGACAGGTAGACGCCATAGTCCCCATATTCCCAGACCCCTAGTACCACTAGCAGTTCACCCACGTATCCCGGTACTTTTTGTTCTCATTTCCCACAATAGTCCTACACTGGCCAGGGCTTGTCCTTGGGTGCATTATTATATGGTGTAGACAGGGATAATCGCCGGTCAGTGTCACGCCACATTTACATTAAATTTGTCAAGGGGCCTCTACGTGTAGGCCTTCCGATGGCCCCACGCAAGCCGTCCAAAAGTACTGGCCATTTTTATACTGTATTTTTGTCTTGAAAGATATTAACAAAATTAAAATCTAGAACCCGATTCCAGCGCCACCTATCGGGTCTTATTCTGAATCTAAACTATCCCATGACCTACTCAAACACTAATTTTTTACACCTTGGGTTACATTATTGAAGTTTTCGTAGCGATCCCTAATTTTTTCTCTTAATAAATATAGCCTATATTAATCTGGGATAATGTAGTATTATTCTAATGGTGAAAGAATTTTTGAAATCGGTCCAGTAGTTTTTGAGTTTATTCGTTACAAACATACAAAAATACAAATCTTTCCTCTTTATAATATTAGTATATATGTATATGATGATATAAATATGTATTTTTAAATATTTCTGAGAATATGGTGCAACTAAATTCTGTCCTTGCTTTTGTGACATATTTCTCTTACAATCCCAAGGTCGTCTAGAAGCTATCACCGATAAGGCCGCCCTTGTACCTAATTCTAGGCTGTTTTGTGTATTATTTCATTATTTTTTGCATAACAAAGTATATTCTATTATATTCTAAATAAACCGTCAAGTGCGTGTTTATACGCGATGAGGGATTACGTGGGTGTTGTGTGTAAGCTGCAAGGTGCGTCGATGAAAGTTACACCGTTGAATGAGGGAACGCACCACGGCGAGAGTCCATAGTTCGGTTGCCGTGATGGAAGTACAAAATAAGACGACGAAAGAAAGAAAGAAAAACTTTATTTGAGAAAAATTAGTAATTAATAAAATTAATAAAAATAGCGACGTAGTTACATTCTTTAAACACTATTATACACAAAACAATATTTGAGAATTTGTACGCCGCATTTTCAGCAAACAAGGTTTGCACTCAGCATATTGTTGTGCCGGAGTTACATCCGACACAACGACGAGTAGTAGTGTAGTTACTGTTGATGTTATATCTACAGACCAACACCGGTCATCTCCGCGCGCAGGAAGTACATACGCTCACCACGGCGACCATTCGCAATTAAACGGCAGGTGCGTATTCAGGGTCTCCAGATTGAATTTCAAGTACTCCCCATATTTGCCATAAAATTCCAAAACCTTTTCAGAAACTTTCCCCGTAGATATCATTGGATGAAAACATTCGATAAGTGCGTGTCAGGCCACACATATTGAAGGATTTGGTAGAGGCGACAAACTTTTTTATTATTAACTGACTTAAAAAATATCGAAGGTTCTAAGAAAGAAAGAAATAATTTATTTGCTAGGAAAGGGATACAATGATATAGAAATATTTATACAAACATTTTTTTATGACATTATATATATATTACACCGCATTTCCTACAAATGAGGTCGGCAACTCAGCGTCATGCTGTGTTGGAGTTTCCTCCAGCACAGCGCTGGTTTTCAGTGCCGACCCCGCCACATTTATTTTACAAAAAATTTGACCCATCACCACAGTAAATAGATTTCTCAATTCATCGTGTCAATTAAAATTAAATTAACACCAAAAGTGGCATGTAATCAATGCCATTACAATGTTTGTATATAGACATATTTGGATTTATTAGCAATTTTATGGTAGTTCGAATATTTAATGGCATTTTGAGTAAGGCTAGGGGAATAAAATACTGCCCCAATTTCCTCAAAAGTTCCTCACCCGCAAAACAATTCCTCAAAATGAGGGGATAACTTCCCAATCAGATCCTGCGCGCATTCCTCTTCGGGCCCCCGCGTTTTACCACGCGCGAAACTCACCTTGCCTCGCCACGTCCAGCTTGCGTTTATTGGTGGAGTAAGTTTGATTTTCTATTCCGTTTAGTCGCTAATTGTGTACTTAGTATTTTACTTCATCTCCATGCATCAATAACGAGTCTAGACCTCTCAACTACATTTAAAATAACTGATATTTTTTATGACTTCAGAAGCACGTTAACTGACTATTTCTAACGATAAATAATAACTATCAAATTTTTGCAATAATGTTTTGACAGCTCAGAATTTTTCGTAAAGTTTCATTTTACGACACTAAACCGTTTGTTAGAACTTTATATTTTCATTTCAAAGTTTATGTTGGCATTTTTAGATGCAGTTTATTGCTTTGCAACTCATGTATCTTGTGAAACGTCAAAAGTATTGCCAAACAAGCTTTAGTAGGTCGGTAGACGCCAGTAGTCTATACAGGACGAATTTTTCAAGTGGAACCAAATCGTAAGCTACACGAAATGGCGAAACACACTCAAGGGAGTCCAGGGGCTGATTTTGATAAACACTAAATCGACATCAATGGATTTATAATCAAATCACCTTATTTTGGAAAAAAAACCACGTGCCTAAATCGATTGGCACTACTCGAGATGCGACAACATAAATATAATTGCCCATGGCAAATACACTGCTTGCTGTGCCCAAACTGGTGGGCGCTACTCGAAATAAGCCAATATATAATTGCCCATGGAACAAAATACTGCTAGCTGAGCCTAAATCGATGGGCGCAACTCGAGGTAACCCAATATATAATTGCCTATAGGAGAAACACTCCTTTCTCAAGTCCATAGCCACCAGAGAGATTATTTGGCCCTGTGACTTGTTTAATCAGCACATGCAGAATAAATCAACGCATCAGCTCATTTCTTTCGAAATTGATATTTTATATAAAAAATTAACAAAAATATTATTCATCACAATCAAGTATTGCCTATGTGACTCAGGAATAATGTAGCTTTCCACACGAGTATTTATTTTAATTTTGAAGTAACGTATTAATTTTTTGTTTTATTAGAATTTATTTATTTCTTTTACGTATTAAATATTACATAAGTAGAATTCGTTTTATTAATTATTATGTATTATTTTATTAACAAAATTGGGTCGGTTTGGTCTTATGCCAAATGAAAGGGTTGCGCTGAAAATCGACTTTGTGTCGGATATAATTCCGGCACAGCAATATGCTGAGTGCAAACCTTGTTTGCTGAAAATGCGGCGTACAAATTCTCAAAATATGCTCTGTGTATGAAAATTTATAAGGAATGTAATTACGTCGCTATTTCTGCAAATAAAGTTTTTCTTTCGTTCTTTCTACTGGTGAAAGAATTTTTAAAATCGGTTCAGTAGCTCAAGGGATTACTTCTACAAACATATTCACAAACTTTATAATATAGTGTAAATAGAGTACGCTTCAAGCTAAATGACTTCTCCCCAAATTCCATTAAGAAAATAAAAAAGAACTTTAACTACCCCAAGTATCGTAGTAATTTGCTCCACTAAAACTTTATAGGCAATCTGGAAGTCGGCAAAAATACTAGTTAATATCAGACGTTTCCGAATTTGGCTTGGAAACTATCGTGGCTTGTGGTATAACAGGGTTACCAGTTGACAATTTACCCCTTTGTGAGAGTTTAAATATTTTCAGTCTAAGATTTGTGCTCAAAAATGAATCAAAACTCTTCTTGTTCACCATAACTTAAACCTAGACATTTACAGCCTTACTTTATAAGTAAGTAAGTAACGATTATTCGTTTGTTAAATTTTAAGAAACTTCTCAGCAACTGATTAGTGAGAAAGAGAGAGGCTAAACCTTTCTCATCGAGATTATTGTAAGTAAGGCCCTATTATTATTATTATCTAATTATTATTCAATGCAAAGTAAATTTAGTTTTACTCTGTAATCTCATAAAATTCTAAATATGCCGTGCTTGTACATTTAAGTTATTTAAGAAACATAAGTGGAATAGACACACGATGGAGAACACTATGTAATATTTTTTAGATTTCTTGTCTGTTTGTTTGGGTATTCACGTAAAAACTGCTGGGCTGATATCGATGCAGTTTTCACTGATCGACAGCAAATTCTTAGACTTAAAATCTGCGCTACTTTTACCGGGAATGATTTAAAACGGCCAGACTAAAACAAAAAAATATTGATGTGATTTTTCACTGATCGAAAGAAAGAAGCGATTCATTGACGTAAACGTATGTACAGATAGAAAACGGAATACTAATAATAAGACGTCATACAATCAAAATATACTATTGTATTTAACAAAACACACAAAAAACGTAAGTACATAACATTCACGCCAATGAGGCTGGAACTTAGCATTATGCTGCGACAAAGGCGGACACATCGCTGATTTTCAGTTCCTACAAAGAAAACAATACACTAGCAGTTATCTCAAACAAAATTCCGGGAGCGGTTAGTAGTTGTCCGGGTGCATAAAAAATTTCTTATTTTCACACAGTCTTCACTAACACAGCTTGTTAGTAGTAACAGTAATAGCTTACATTCTTCTTATTTAAATTCTTGCTGCGGTACTCTGTCTCGGGAATTCAGTGGCAATTTCAAGTCAAGCATGGACGAAGTCGTGCGCATATCCTAAGTCGTGTTAGTTACACTATTTATAACTTAATAACGGCTGTACCGATTTGACTGAAAATAGGTTGGGAGGTAGCTTAGAATCAGGAGACGGACATAGGATACTTTTTATCCTGTTGGAACCGGTAGGTGATGCTGGGATCGGTTCCTAGATTTTCATTTTTCCAGAGCAAGACAACGTCTGCCGAGGCCGCTAGTAAATAATAAAATTCCTAGAATTATGGCAAAAAAAATCATATGGCAACCCCGGTTGTGGCCCAGTTGGCATGCTTACAGCACTTGTGCGTCCCTTTCATATTTACTACCATCGAAAAGCTATCGCCTCAGTTTCGGTGAGCAAATGGCCTGAGACATATCTTGGTTAATGTGTTTATGGTGTAAATTGCTAGTCATAAGAATAAGGTTCCGTATTAATTTTCGCAAAAACGAGAAGTATATGACATTGTCTTGTTATTTTGTCCATCTATCCTTGTAATATCATAATAATTTTCACAATTTTCTTTCTGAAAAATGATTATATTTTGTATTGTAACGAGCTACAGGATTCGAATTAAAATGCCGTTGGAATTACTATAGAATTTATTAAAAATATGCAAACACATATAACACTGGTACAATTATAACTGGATACAACCACTACAAACTGCACGATCCAATTACACGCGCAAAGTCCGACACTATATCGCTTTCCGAATGTACACACAGCTGCTCGCTAATCGTCGCTTGACTGCCTCACCCCTCCCCCCCGTTTGGGCATCGTTTTATACTAAACTCTACAATGCAACAATCGACCGCGTGGACTGAAGTTTCCGAGAAACCGTAATCTGCACACCTGCGGCCATAACCAAGTACAATAACAATAGAATGTTTTTCTTAATTACAAATTTTAAACACAAAATAAACAAAAGAAGTCAAAATGCGGGAAATGTAATAAACCAGGTGTGCATTCACTTTGTCTGCAGTCAGTCGTAACAATATGTATAAAATTTGATAGGAAGAAGATATATCTCGATATATAAAGGTGGAGTGAAAGTGTGAAAAAAATAATAACTAGTGGAACCTTCATTAAATGTTAATAAACGTTGAGAAATGTTTTTAATGTATGTAGACATATAGGGTATCGATATTCTTTAGTGACTATTTATATACGAACAATTATGATTTTTGTTAAATAGTTTTTGAGGTATGGCGGGTTTTCGAGCAGATCCAATTTTAGGGTAGCTAAATGACAAAAACAGTAGACTTTTGTCACATGTACAGCACGTGTCCTTGACTGTAAATGGATTGACAAGCACTTGTCTATTATTTGCTAAATTAATTACATCAAATTTTATTACTATAATAAGACTTAAAGCTATAAAAGCCGAATTAAATCCGAGACACTTCTTCATTTTGCTCGCGTTTTATTTTAATATTCTAAGCTGTCGTCAACTTTGCTTTCTTTATACCTAAAAGGTTGTAAGAATTTAAAGGTGACACCTAGAGTATAATTTTAGACACTTCAATAATCGAAAGAGTGTATGAAGTCCTTCATTTATAGACCGTCTTTCCCGAAATATCTAACTTTATCTAAAACACTTTTGTGTCAATTCGAATTTAGCAATTACCACTTCAGCTGACGTCACGAGACCTTTGCGATAAATTTGACAATTTACACACTCCCAAGGACTGAGTAATTTAATAAGCTGGGTTGGAATACGGGTATGTACGGTCTAAGTCATAAACTGTAAAGAGTTTTTTTTTTATAAAATATCTGCAATTTAGAATCTTTAATGATATTGAGAATCAGCTGTGTAATTTGAAAACTTACGTCCTGATCAGTCCTTACGTGACTGATCTTTTAGAATTCCCAATGAAAGAACAGGGATTTTATACGTTTCAAGTGTTATTGATTATCTGTGTGTATATTTATCCGTGGATTTATGTATCTGTGTATATGTGTGTCTGTGAATCTGTATGTTTGTGTAACTGTGTATCTATGTGTCTGTGTATCTGCGTAATTGCGTGTCTATGTGTATATGTATAATATAAATATCGGTGTATATATGGCGTATATCTGTGTTTTTGTGTATGATGCATTTATGTGCTTCTGTGTTTTCATAGCTACCATACAGGTGAACCGATTCTGATATGGTTTCTTTACCGAGTTTATACGTCGGTCTAACACATGATGGGTGTGCTCTGGAGAGTAGTCTCTGGACCTACTTTAGTATAGAGTTGTATAGAAGTATATCAGAGACGAGTTCGTCTCTGATGTTTAAGTTAGCATTTCGAGTAATATATAATAACTCGAAATGCTGAATTTTGAACAGGAATTCTTGAGATTTTAGGTAAGGTTTTCTAAATGATATTTATCTTAATCGCATAGTTCTTTAAATTAGGCCAACTACCACACTTTGTGAGTTTTCTTAGATTAGAGTACGTAACCGGCTCTGAACTAAATTTAATTTTGTATAATTCTTTTATAAAGCTTTTGTAAAAATACAGACGTAAAGGCTTCTTGCAGCTGTACGTGTCGTCTTATTTTTTATAACTTAATTTTAATCCCACCTGCAATCTAAGATAATATGCGTTTTAAGGTACTGTAACGAGATGGGACTTATGTAACCTTTATTTCGATGAGATAGTATATCTTACTATAGCTGAAATTAGACCTGTTCATTTCTGTCTTTTAATCTGTATAGAAACGAGACAGAAAAGTTTCATAAGTGTCATTTGTAACTGCTCTCTCATTTTTTATCTTATTGTAATAAGTAAATTTTGTTGTTTGTATTTCTATTAGTTATTCAAATAAAACCGTATTTAATACTTTAAACATAAGGTTGTCCTTAAAAATATTTCATCATCTAAGAAACATCTTTACCAGGTGATAGGGCATTTGTCCGACCGATAGCTACCACACCTGAGCTAAAGTATGTCGCCATAACAACCTTGAGTTGTTTTCCATCATTAGTGACCAGGTTCCAGTCTCCCTTAAGAGAGCAGCAGCGCATTTGTAGGATTTTTGGTGTTACAAATGTCCATAGGCGATGGTAACCGCTTTCCATTATGGGGGCCATGTGCTTGTCTGCTGAAATCCTTAAAAAAAATAAGACAACATTAAAATTAAATACCTAACAAATAAGCAATTCAAAAAGTCACGTATGCAACCTTTTTAACAATTGCTTAATTTATATCCAAATTCGAAACGAGGCGTCTCCTACAGTCATATATTTTATGTAATCTTAAAGTGTGGCGTCACGAAATTTTGGACCCCGCCCACTCTTGTCACACAATGTCACATTTCGTCGACCCCCCCATAATTTAAACACTCTGCTCATATACATATAGTGTAGAATATAATGTTTAGATTATTAAGAAACAAGTTAATTCGAAATAAAACTAATTACAGAAGTGCTGTTGTAATTTAATAACTGCTTTATGCAAAATTGCAAAATATGTGGGGTCACTCTAGGGAGGGAGGAGTCTCACGCATGTTAGCAGCCGTGACAAGGACGGGCGAGGGGTCAAAGTATCTTGAAATTTGGTTGACGTTATTTGTGGTTGGCCCTTTATATGCCATTCATTCATTTATCATTTAAGAGCTATGCTCTTGTTGGTAGAGTCTCTTCCAATCTTCTTTATAGTGGGCCAGTTGTTTTACTTCTATGTAAGACGCGACACCCACCGTTTATTTATTTTATTCGATCCATAAATGCTCGTCTTGGTCTTCCCTTCCCTCTCCTTGCTTCCACTTTGCCTTCGATTAACGTGCATAAGAAGGTGTCGTATCGCAGCAAACGGCCAAACATCTTCTCCCTTCTTTCTTCTAGAGTTTTTAAGTAAGTAAAAATATATATAGTAACAGCCCATAAATGTCCTACTGCTGGGTTTGGGCCTCACACACCATAGGGGGAACGAACAATATACCCGCCACGCTTGTCCAAGGCGTCTTGGCAGGTTTGACATATCGGATATGTGGATGTACAGGTTGCATCACGATGTTTTCCTTCACCGTTGTTAGTACGTGGTATTTATAACAGAATGTATATATTTACAGTAGAACCTCTTTAAGTCGAACCTCGATAAGTCGTAAACCTCCCAAACTCGAAAAAAAATGTGTTCCCTCCCTTCAAGCCCCAAAATATCCGATCCTCGAAATCTGAACCCTTTATAAGTTGAAATAATTAGTGAGTCCCTATAAGCAAATTCAGTACTTATTTTCCCTCTATAACTCGAAAAAATAAATTGGACCTCTATATTTCGAAACTGTACTGTAAAAATATAAATCTATACTAATATTATAAAGTGGTAAATTTTGTGAGTTTGTGACGTTGTATGGGGTAATCTCTGGATCTACTAAACCGATTTTGAAAATTCTTTCACCAGTGGAAAGCTACATTATTCCTGACTGACATATTTGATTGTTATTAATAATAAGTATTTTTAATTTTTTTTCTGATGCCCAGTGAAGTGGGCACAGGTCAGCTAGTATAATATAAATCATAACTTCTACAAGTGGAATGTTTCCTTACAAAATTCGAAAAAAGTCGAAATCCTCCATATGTTGAAAACTCTAAAACTCGAATTTATTGGCGTCTCAAAATCGACTTATAAAGGTTTTACTGTATTTTAAAATAAGATTATACGAAATTAGATTTAAGCTAAATTGAAATTATTATCAACACAATTTAAAAAAATACTAATTTTCTTTCTTTCTAAAAAGCGTACTTCTAAATCAACAATAAAGGCTTTAATCATAGAGAGTTAGACTAAGTTTGAAAGCTTATTTAAAACTAGCTGCGCCCGCGACGTCGTCCCCGTGGAATTCGTTTTCAAAACCCCTGATTTTTAAACATTCTTCATTGGTGCTCCGCTCCTATTAATCTTAGCGTAATGATATATAGCCTTCCTCGATAAATGGGCTATCTAACACTAAAATAATTTTTCAAATCAGACCAGTAGTTCTTGAGATTAGCGCCTTGAATAAAACAAACATACAAACTCTTCGGCTTTATATATTTAGTATAAGATAAATCGTCAAAAGACAGAAAATATTCATAAAATCACTAAAGCGCTCTAAAACTCCTAGCTAACTTAATATAGCTGGGTAAATACGTAGTTTTCTATTTATTTAAGACTCTAGACATTAACAACAATGTTTTGTAAATAATTCGTCCTTTGAACTTAAAATATATAACACAATAATAAATCCGTTGGACAAACAAAACAATAATGATTTATTTAATTGCATCAAAACTTACAAGACAAACTACGCTCATTTGAGATCTTAACTTCGCACAAACAAAGTAAGAAGCCCAAGTTGCAGTAGTTCATAAACTCAAATTTTACATTAAACTTACGCAATTATTCAAGTTTGAGATATGACGTTCGCAATTAGTGTTGCCAGTTGCTGCGGGTTTCACGGCGTTTTTCAATATTCAAGAATCAATAGAAGATTTTTATCTTATTAATGTCTAATATAATAAAATAACGCTTTAACGGTTTCAACATTTTAAATAGATGGATGACATTGTATTGCTTTAAATTTAGTAAATATAATAATGTTTATATAAAAATAAAGTATAGTAAAATAAGAGAAATAGTAATAACGGAAGTAGTATGTAATAGATAGTAAAAGTGTAAAGAAATTAGCATAAAAATTTTGTATTAAAAGTACCTACGAGATATAAAAAAAGAAAGAAGAGAAATAAAAAGAAAGACCTCTATACTATATTTATAATAAGTACTATCTAGGCAATACAGGGTCAGAAAAAAATATATACCATATCCAATATGATTTAAGCTTCAATTTTTTTCCGGATAACATCACTAATCGGGAAACCCTGTTGTCTGCCAATTATTAAGATATTGTATAGCTTTTATCGCGGGCTTTGAGCACGGCGACCAAATCAAGAAATTCCGTAACGAAAATAAACCTATCACCTCCCACTCCGCCTACCATGCGCGGTGACGGGGGCCTGAGGAGGGCGCGGCGAGCGGATGCGTGTGGTGGCCACAGTGACCAGCGAGCTCTCGTAGCGGTTGGAGGTATGTCAGATATTGAAAACTATGGACGACAAGCTGCTCCGAAATCGGACGAATACGTAAGCAGCTGTTTGTGAGAAAGTATATAGGTGTATAGGTATCTATCATATCTTTATAATGCCACACTCACCGCATACATGCATACATGTAGGTATATATATGTATACATAGGTGATTTGTTTTCTTATCGGTCACCACGCTCAAAAAGTGTAACTTGAATTAATGTCAAAGAAAAAACTTGAATTAATATCAAAGAAAAAAAATACTGCATAAATAAAAAATAAAAAAATAATTATAATTGCATAAGTTGATAAAAAATGCTATGCAATAGCTTTACCGTGGCAGTCCCCGAGTGCCACAAGTTTTTATTTTTTATATACAGATATTTAGCACGTTCCTCCTGGCAACACTTCTTCAAAAAGGGGACGTATGAGATATGTATACGGCAACTTGGCAAGGATTAATGTTTAACATGGCAAGATAACACAGTAAACACGGATCATTGTTCCAAGGAAGTTTAAACCAACATTGTCGATTTAACACCAAGCGCCCCGGGCAGTGATTTACATGAAAATAATATTAGGTAAGGCAGTTTTCGTATATTGCTCTGTTTGCAGAAAGTTGTTATAGATGTTAAATGGTGAACAAACAAACTTATGTACTAATAATTATTTTTTGTGTTACGGATTGATAAATTAGTTTTACGCTATTGCATAGCTTTTATGGCGGGCTTTGAGCGCGGCGACCAAATCAAGAAATTCCGTAACAAAAATAAACCTAAATCCGTCTTTTTTAAGTAAATTTTATATACCTGTTTCGGGTTGAAAATTAACGTCCACATGTATTTGCGTTTTTGGAAAATAAGCTCCTAAGAGGGTGAAAGGGTGATGAAAGCTGGCTCAAACTGTGACTAATTTTAAACTACGCGGGCAAAGCCGCGAGCAACATCTAGTTTTAGGTCTATAACACGACCCATAATATTAAAATACTTAAATCTAGAATACCTACCCAAGGCATAATAAAATTCGTCTAAGGCCAAAAAGGCTTACATGCAATGGCGACGTAAAGATGCTCTTATTTAAGATCTAGATATACATAGGGCCATAAAGCTATATTTTCACGCGGCTGCCTAAATAAGGCCTGACATCCACTAAAGCGGACATGGTTTAGGAGACGAGAAGATGTATCATACATAAGCGGCGGAGATATATGTATTTATCTTGCGTATTTAACATGGTTAGATTAATCTTTTATTTCAAGCAGTAAATGACACGTTGATAAACTATAAATAGTCCAGAAAGATATAGTTTTGGAGTACTACTAGTGCGTCTCTCTGCATACGTCTGTATATTGGAAAGTGTCCCGTGAAACTGTTTAGAATGGTGTGTCTCCTTTCTACCACCGCATCGCTTGCCATCAGTTGGGCTCATCCCCACTAGCTGGAGCCGGTTCTCAAGAACGTTTCGCTTGTACATCATAGGCATTTGGAATGCACCTTTCAGCTGGGATTTCCAGCACTACGATATGGGGTTCAAAAAACAATGTCATAAAATTTTTCCAGGCTAACAACGCATCGGTAACACCTCTGGTATTACATTAATGTTCATAGGTGAAATGACCACTTTTTATCAGGTGGGCTATCAGTCTGTTTGTTGTATTTACGCAATAAAAAAGTGCCATTCTTATTGCAGTATAGATTCGTGTTTAACCTTGTCTTGTTTGACACTAGGCGAAGATATGGTCTACGGTGAAGCATGCTTATCTGCGACTAGCTTCGCCTCCTCTCCGCTTATCTCCGCTTCGGTGTACACTTGGCCTTACAGTCGTTTATTTTCCACGGTCCCATAAAACTGCTCAAAGACAAACAAGATTTTTTATATTAATGTCACTTTTAGTTAAAATATTTTTTTTATGATAACCCTCCGAATACGCAGGCATTCCATTTCCCTAACGACAGTTTTAAAGTTGCCCATAATTCGCCTTGGATGGTTTGGACATCCCTACCACGGAAAAGGTTTCTTTCATTCGCTAATTAAATATTTTTGTGCAGATTTTATGGATGCCTTTCGTGGGATTCTTTCTCTTTTATTTCTTATTCATTGCAGTGAAAGGCGGGTGTGATATTGAATTGTTATATAATGGAGTATTCCACGTAATTTCACACGCGTATACTTATTTTATTCACCAGAAACGATCCCCTTGAAGTGTCCAAATATAGTATAATAATATAATCGGTAGATAAGCGCACGTATTGTATACTCCCCAAGCTAATCATGAATAAAATTATATAAGTACCTACTAGCGGCCCGCCACGGTTTTCCACGGGTATCTAAGATTTTTTTATAGCCTATGTCAACCGGGTATAGTGTAGCTTGCCAACAGTGAAAGAATTTTTCAAATCGGTTCAGTAGTTTCGGAGTATATTCAATACAAACAAACAAATCTTTCATCTTTATATTATTAGTATAGACGAATTAATTACGAATCTAAAATAGAACTGCACAGTTTAAGAGACCACGGTGGGGGCATATCCTTAAAAATCATACAATCTCTAATATTCAACCAAATGTCGAAATACAATAGCCATTTAATTATCCAATTTACAAACAACACTCCATCGGACACGAAATGTGCAAGTAAGACATTAAAAATGTAACAGATTTTCTTCTCAAAGGCTAATGGTGACGCGTTATGTTATCTATGGCATAATACAAAGCACATTAGTGCCCGATGTGTGAGTGACATTGACAGAGTGGCTGGCATTGACAACTGACAGCTCTACATTGTCAATCTATTGAAAATTGTGCGTGTGTGCAGTTCACACGCAGTAGAAGTGACAATTTAGAGAATATACATACTTAAAGATGATTCTTCTCTAACTTTTATTAATATAAAAATATAATTTTTCTAGTCTACATCCGTCAACATATTATTATAATCTATACATATAATAAAACTGTAGAGGTCGAATTTCTGTACAATAAAAAATATATAAGCCGAGTCAGGGGGATTTAAGAAGTGAAATAGAACTAATTTAGATTTTTTACAAATTTTTATTTCTCTATTTATCTGTCTGTCCGAAATGACTGGACCGATTTAAATTAAATTTTGTATGGTGGTAACTTATATCCCTGGGTAATACATAGGATACTTTTGATACAGAAAAATTAAAGAGTTTGTATAATATATAAAGCTGAAGAGTTTGTTTGCTTGAACGCGATATTCTCAGGATCTACCGGTCTGATTTGAAAAATTATTTCAGTGTCAGATAGCCCACTTATCGAGGAAGGTTATATATAATCACGCTAAGATCAAACTTTTTTAACTATTCCACGCGGACGAAGTCGCGGGCAGAAGCTAGTTCAAAATAAACTTCTTAAGTATCACTTTAAATTTTTCACTGTTTTAGGCTAAAAAAATATTATTATCAGTTTTATTTCGGTCAAAATTCGACCTCTGTTTAATCATCGGTCTTATTTTGACTCTATAATGTAAAACTCGTATCTCATTCTCTAGCGGGCGTAGTGCTATAGATTTATGTGTTTGTTTCTCCTTTCAGTGTCGCTTTTTCGTTTCTTCGAGTTTTAAATCACAGCGATACTAAAGAAATTTGAGAAGAATTATCTGTGAGTATATTGTTTGAAGTTTAATTTTTTTATAATAAACATTGCTTACCCTAATTTTAGGAAAAATGCCCGGCGTTTTAGAAATTGAAGTGTGTGACAGAATTTATGACCCAATTGTGTATTTACAGTGAAACCTGGTTAAGTGAGACATCAAGGGACCTGCAATGTGGTTTCACTTATAGAGGTATTCCAATTACCCAGTGTCTCAGATATCCAGGTATTAATAAAGATCTGTCTCATTTACAGAGGGTACCACTAATAGAGCTCAAAATTACTTACGTAGTTAAGTGCGGAATTTGCGGATGGAATCAGAATAAGTAAGTAAACAAACAAAACGATGTTATCTCAGTTCAGAGGTCTATGCATATAAAATTCACATGACACAATGATGATAAATCGAAATAACGAATCCCAGATATAGAGGTTTATACCCCACTAACAGGGGTAATTTAGTGCCAAAATGTTGGGACCGAAGCATGAGTTCCAGTTATGGAGATTTCTCACTTATCCAGGTCCCACTTAACCAAGTTTCACTGTATATGAAAACCACACGTGCCCACTTTGTTTTGAACTCATAAGTGTATATGTTATAGTCAATAAAGTCTTAATCAAAGTCCAAATACATGACGTTTCTCTGCCTTTGACTAACGATTTTTGTCTAACCTAGGAGAGACTAATTTATAGTCATTAAACATGTAACAAGTGCAATATGAATCGACGTTTGACCGAATCTGGCTCAATCGCTTCTAGGATCGAGTAGGCAAAGCCCGAAACAGTTTATTTTACGTTCGACGTTTGACTAAAAAGTATGGTACTTCTAGGTTTGACTAAAAATACTTTAGTCAAAGGCCGAAATTGGAATTTATTTCCGGATTTATCGAAAGACCTTAGTCAAACCTAAAACAAACCAGCCATTCCGGGAAGAGACTGCATATCGACTTTTGACATATACACGACAATATTTACCATCAAGACTATTATATTTCCAATAATATGGGATGAATCATTATCGTCACCTGACAGTACGTAATTGATCCCTAAATTAATATTGACAATATTATTAAAGACGTTTGGGAATCCGACTATCCCTCCAGGCGTGTTGTGTGTACTTAATTAAGCAGACATAATTGATTTATTAATACAATAGAGGGAACTGAGAGTCGTGCAAACATTCAATGTTTTTCCTTGAGTACATTTTTTAGGGTTCTCAAGTCGTTTTGGCATAAACACTTCTGAATTTGAATTATTATGGCTGTGACTTACTTCGTGCTGGAGTTGAGCTTTATATTGTTACGAGTCGCGAGACTTGACTTAAAATGCCGTTAGGATTACTATAGAGTTTATTAGAACTATACAAACACGTATAACATAGGTACAAATATAATCGAACATAACAAGTCCAAACGTGATGCAGGAGGTAGTAATTCAATATAACGCGCAAAGTCCGTCACTTATTAGATTCCCGATTGTAGTACACACGTTTCGCTTCGCGCGTGGTTTTCGCTCAACTCCCTCCCCCCCTCCATCAGGTTATTGTTTTATACTGCACAAATGCAATATGTCCGCCCGGTAACGTGGACCGAATTTCCTAGAATCAGGTTTTAATTTACAATCAGTAATAGCTGGCTCATGATTACAATACAACAATAGGCCGTATGCCAATAGGTAAACAAAAGAAGATCATAAAAGAATTTCAATGTTATTAGTTCAAATGCCTGTGGGTAATAAATGTGCTCTGTTTCAGATATGCAGGTGGATTTTGTTTTTGTCGGGACCTGAGTCGTAACAATATTAACTATTCATATCACCATCTTTTATCGAAACTTCGTTGGCGTTGCCATGATGTCGAAGTATTAAGTAAATTACAATGGCGCCACCAAAAACGTGACTACAGCACTATCGTTCATCTATCCCAAGGAAATTATGTCATTAACCAGAGTAAAATGTGAAGTGTTGATCCAGGATATAAACTACTTCTGTGTCAAGTTCCTCTAAGAGACAGATAGAGAAACACAGATTCTTACTCATGCATTTTCGAAATCCGCTGGTCCGAATATGGCCCCTGATTTTTTTATTTTTAAATTCATCATATAAACTCGAACTCTCTATAGATTTATTATAAATATTATAAAACTTGCAAGATCTTAAAGTAACAAATCTATATTAATAAAAATGAATCGTAGAGATATAAAATATATACGCACATAACTTGAGAACAACTTTGCCGATTTTGATGAAATTTTTGTGTTTGTGTAGGTCGTCGGATAGTTTAGATTCACAATTGGAACCGGTAGATAGCGCTGGAATGATCTTCTAGGATCCTAATGTCTGGAACCAATTTTGATGAATTTTTGTGAGTATTTAAGTGGGTCCCCGGATGCTTTAGTTTCATTAACTATTGGAACCGGTAGGAGGCACTTGAATCAGTCCAAGATTTTTATTTTTTCAGGGCAGGATTGAAGAGAAAAAATCATAATATGTACATAAAATAAAGCATGTCGCCATGTACTTGACATATTTAGCTATATTATTTTCAATTTAAAAACAACAATATGTACGTGCTATTGAAACAATTTTTGAGGTTATACGTGAGCGGAGGGTGCCGTATTATTAGACATACCGGACTACTGAAGTATCGTATTAGTGAGACTCTACTGTCATGACTGCTGTTAACGCGGCAGCCCAGTATTAGTTACTGAACGAACGCGTATCCAAAATGGCGGTGGTAGGATTGCTGGTATGGATAGATGAGAGACCTGCGTGCCTCTGGGCTGCACTAACTATGCGTGCAGATCATAAAGTAGTGAGCCTTGCACCAAGTCTTCTGACTTGTATCCTTGCGGCTTTCGATATTATTTGTACATACTCAGCGCGGTATAATTGTATTTAGTGGCGGGAATAGATGACGGAAAGATGTGCGAGTTGTAGTACAAGGGTCGACTGACTCGTAAAGACGAGCAGTATTTGTACAGCGGTAAGTACGACAAGGATAGTCGTATGGAACAGAAGATAGCGGCTGAGAAAATGAGATTGGATAACGCGGTTAGGAAAAGCGGGTAGTTATGGAAATAATTTCATAAGCAAGGATTTTAAATTAAGCGACGCGAACAACTGCTGTTCCCTAAAAAGATCATTTCACATGAACAGACAATAAGTCTTGGATATCCAATTACATTTCACGAAGTTAACGAATTACAGTTTCGTAAATTTACACTTGAACAAGTATGCTTGGGGTCTTTTCTATTAGAATAAAGTACGTGACGGTTTTAACAAAGTGCATATTTGAATTTGAAAATTTAAGTTAGATACATGCTTGTAATTTTGATCAACTCAAGAAACTTAGTATGGAATTGTCATTATGGAAATAAATTTATGTTCATTTTTAAACCTTCAAATGTAAATTTATGTAGATAGATGGATAATTATTCATTGTACACCAAAGCATAAACAAACAGAAGTAGAAAACGATAAAAAATGGTACAACGAGCGGCCTTATCGCTAAGAAGCCATCTTTTCCAGGCAACCTTGGCAGGGATTGAAAGGTTTTTAATACCGACGGTGGTGCAGTAATACATAATGATGAATAATAAATAAACATAGCACATATAAGTATAAAAACAAAATAAATATATATACATGTGTGCACATACATTTACATACAAGTATATATACGTGTATGTATAATATGTATATGTCGCAGAACGGCCTCGTTCTCACGACATCTTTAGTTATTTCAGGTTTAGTGGGCGTCATCAGGATAAAATGCGAGCATAAAACACAATAGCCACGGTTTATACACTTTTAATTTAGATTTGATCAACATTATGACATAGTTTAGACCGAGCAGCGGGTTCAGGGCACCCGCTCATACTTCTAACTTAAAACACTTTCTTTAAAATACTCTAAGGTCCAACTCGACCTGCTGCCATCAACTCAATGTGTCACAAAAACTCCTCAGTCCACCCAAGCAGATACTACTCAAAGTATAGAGGGCGCCGACCCCGCTCTAGACATGCTCTGCTCTCATTGGTCGTTTATTAAATTACAATATTCATAACTTTTATTAGGTTAGAACGATCTTGAAGTTATAGAAACATTAACAAATCTAATTAAATTACATTAAGAATTTTAGAAGTGATTATAATGTAAACAAATGATATTGTGCGTTATACATCCAGTCAACAATACGTCATATCGTCATATTCATAGCTTCCCTCCGACATATATATATGTCGCAGAACGGCCTCGTTCTCACGACATCATCTTTAGTTATTGTAGGTTTAGTGGGCGTCATCAGGATAAAATGCGAGCATAAAACACAATAGCCACGGTTTATACACTTTTAATTTAGATTTGATCAACATTATGACATAGTTTAGACCGAGCAGCGGGTTCAGGGCACCCGCTCATACTTCCAGCTTCAATACTTTCTTTAAAATACTCCATGGTCCAACTCGACCTGTTGCCACCAACCAAATGTGCCACAAAAACTCCTCAGTCTACCGAAGTAGATACTACTCAAAGTATAGAGGGCGTCCGACCCCGCTCCGCCATAAGCTCTGCTCTGATTGGTCGTTTATTAAATTACAATATTCATAACTTTTATTAGGTTAGAACGATCTTTAAGTTATAGAAACGTTTAACAAATCAAATTAAATTAAATTAAGAATTTTAGAAGTAATTAAAATGTAAACAAATGATATTGTGCGTTATACATCCAGTCAATAATACATCCAATTATAACTTCCCTCCGACACGGCCTTCCTGACGTATTACACGCCCTCGTGTAATAGGCCGCCCATTATGGATTATCTGCAAAAAGAAAGAGATATTATAGTTCGGCCACTCCTGACCAAGGACATCGTGTACATTTTATCTTCTGCGCAACAACTTCATTCTGTATTTTTTTTTCTGAGATCCGAGTACTAACAGACTCCAGACTACACACCAAATCAAGTCAGCAGTATCGAAACTGCCACCTCGTCGCCATCGAGCTACGTATTTTGAGTCAAATGTCAAAACACAAATCAAAACATCAAACAAAAATATCTCCAAATAATACCCAGCTTCTCATTCTATCGATACCACTTTTCAATCGCTACCTCGCCTCTCGTTCCACTGATTTTACTTTTAAATGGCCACCCCGCTTTTCATTCACTTTGTAATGGCCACCTCGCCTTTATTTCACTGGCCACCTCGCCTCTATTTCACTGGCCACCTCGCCTCTATTTCACTGGCCACCTCGCCTCTATTTCACTGGCCACCTCGCCTCTATTTCACTGGCCACCTCGCCTCTATTTCACTGGCCACCTCGCCTCTATTTCACTGGCCACCTCGCCTCTATTTCACTGGCCACCTCGCCTCTATTTCACTGGCCACCTCGCCTCTGTTTCACTTTGTAATGGCCACCGCGCCCGCTACAAAGCTTAAATAAACCCAAACAAGCACTCTGCTACTCCTGACCTTCATACTTCAACATTCAAGTCAAAATAAACTTTCAAAATATAAAAAAAACATTTAGCATTTTAACTATCAGACTAAAATCGCTCACTCTATATGAACCTCTAAATTTAAAAACTACCCATTATAATAGTCAACTGCATTTACCACGTTTAATAATTATTGAAATTCCATTATTTTAACTTCAAACAAAAACCGTGTGAACGCATCAGTCATCCAATCCGCTAACAACACTTCTCAATCAGTCAATCAAACCAATACATCTAAATAAGTGATGTACTCTCAACCAACCCCCGCTGAGCGTGGCTCGGATGACACTTTTTGACCAAAGTAGGCAATCAGAGCAACGAAGGTTGTCACTCTACGGGCTCCAGGGTCGACAACTTATGAAAACTCATTATAATAGAGGAACAAACAAACTCTAAATAATTTTCAGATTTACAATGCGTTCCATAACTAGGGTATTCACCCTAATTCGAATTTGAAACTATCACAAAAATAATCTTAAATAAAAAATCAACTTACCAAAGTGTCTACTAACGTAAATACCCCTGAGTACCTTATAGTGGCTTTCAAACTTCTTCATAGCCACACTTTCCTCACGGTAAAACCGTTATCATCCGAATCTAAAATGTCCTTCATATAACGCCTGCAAACTTACTCTTACAGGAAAGAAAATCTTAATCATAAAACCAGCGGAACACATTGCATAGGAACAATGTGTCAAAACAAACTGTCCACCATACGTAATCTAAAATAACTCAAAAACTAGATCCGATTTTCACATACAAATTATTGGAAGGTAAACTTGAAAAGGCAATGAATTTCATGCACATCGTTTATAACATACAGAAGTTTTCTTATCTTAATCAGAAAACCAAGGAAAACGTCGCATAGGAATAATATGTTAAAGGCAACTTTCTACCATACATAATCCAAGTAAAATAATTTTAAAAAACTTGACCCGATTTTCACATTATAAAAACTCTTGGAAGGTAGACTTGAAAAGACAATGAATACACGCACATCGTTTATAACGAACACAAGTTTTCTTACCTTAATCAGAAAACCAAGTAAAACGTCGCATAGGAATAATTTGTCAAAGGCAACTTTCTACCATACATAATCCAAGTAAAATAATTTTTAAAAACTAGACCCGACTTTCACATTATAAAAACTCTTGGAAGGTAGACTTGAAAAGACAATGAATACACGCACATCGTTTATAACGAACACAAATTTCTTGTAAGTAACCAACTCCCAAAAATAATGATGAAAAAGTAAACTACCTACGTAATTTGTTCGTTTTCCATTTTTTTGGCAACCATATCGTAATTTTTCGTACACAAAAAATATCACTTAAATATGAGGGTAGTAAAATTGTCTACCACCAACGATGAACTATATTTTTTTTAAATCTCGCTTTCTTCATTTTCAGAATTCGCACTAAAATAATAATTAAAAATTACCATACCTCCTGTGCCAAGTAGAATAGGCACGTAATTTTTACCTTAGATTAGACTTCACGATCCATAAAACTGCCTTTCTACTCGCTGTACTAACGTGAATTTGAACCATTGCTGGTACACAGTAGGCCCAACGGTGAACAAACCATGCATAGGCCGATACACCGCCGCTCCACAGGCACATTCAGGACGTCACCACTACGTCGCCGCTATTGCCGCCGATGGCCCCGACATGTCAATCGTCTTCAAATGCTTTTGCTTCCACTGTGGGCATCCTTCAATCCATCAGCACGCCTTATTATACTGTCAAGGCTTCGCAGTCATTGCTTTAATTGTGGGCGCAAGCTGAGATCCCACTTCTGATGTCGCAGAACGGCCTCGTTCTCACGACATCATCTTTAGTTATTGTAGGTTTAGTGGGCGTCATCAGGATAAAATGCGAGCATAAAACACAATAGCCACGGTTTATACACTTTTAATTTAGATTTGATCAACATTATGACATAGTTTAGACCGAGCAGCGGGTTCAGGGCACCCGCTCATACTTCCAGCTTCAATACTTTCTTTAAAATACTCCATGGTCCAACTCGACCTGTTGCCACCAACCAAATGTGCCACAAAAACTCCTCAGTCTACCGAAGTAGATACTACTCAAAGTATAAAGGGCGTCCGACCCCGCTCCGCCATAAGCTCTGCTCTGATTGGTCGTTTATTAAATTACAATATTCATAACTTTTATTAGGTTAGAACGATCTTTAAGTTATAGAAACGTTTAACAAATCAAATTAAATTAAATTAAGAATTTTAGAAGTAATTAAAATGTAAACAAATGATATTGTGCGTTATACATCCAGTCAATAATACATCCAATTATAACTTCCCTCCGACATATATATATTAGGGTGGTCGTTAAAAATTAAATTCTTTCAGACGCCCAAAAAAATCCTTCCTTTTGACGAAAAACTACGGGTAAAATTTTGCTTTTTGATTTTTAACAAAAATAAGACGTGCCGGCGGCCAATTTAAGTTCATTTTTCGATAAAATTATAGTTTTTTGGAATATTTGTTAATAACGAATATAACTTGGTAGTCATTAACTTAATCTCTATAAATGAATAATTGTATATAAAATTTACTAAATTGAATTGACTAATATTTCAAGAAAAATAAAGTTTTTAGTGCTAAAATAAATGATTTAATAAAGTTAATAAGTTTACCAATGAGATTATCTCGATGGATATGAACTTCATCTAAAATCAAAAGAAACCCTTTTGTAGAGAATTTGATTTCCTATAAGCATATTTTCATGATTTTTTTATCAAAATTTAATGTAACAAATATTCCAAAAAACTATAATTTTATCGAAAAATGAACTTAAATTGGCCGCCGGCACGTGTTATTTTTGTTAAAAATCAAAAAGCAAAATTTATATATATATATATATATATATATATATATATATATATATACACATAGTATGACATCACAAACAGGATGTAATCCTTTATAAAATTTCCATCAGTCTGTCTGTTTTAATCACTGTACATTAGGTTTTTTTTTTGTTACATGAGCTGAGCAGACAGGCAGACGGCCCACCTGATGAGTTACCAACGCCTATGGACGTTTGTAACACCAAAGGTCCTGCCAATGTGATACCGCTTTCTAAAGGAAGACTGGAACCTGGTCACTAATGCCGGAACAAAACTCAAGGTTGTTATGGCGACATGTTCTAGACCAAGGGCTGTAGCCATCCAGTCGGGCAAATGCCCTACCACCTGGCTGTGGATTGTTTTGTCGCCTCTTACGACAGACCGCCCGGCCGCAGGAAATTGTATACTTTCTCCGTTCCTAGATCTTTAAATTGCTTTTTGAAATATATATGTCGAATTTTAATTACAGAAAACAATAGGTGATCTTATCACTAAAAGCAATCTCTTCAAACAATTATTATGTTGTATATAGACAAACAGACAAACCGATATACGAACTACCATAATGAGTATAATAAAGCTATCATAGTTCTACCAAAATGGCTACCGTAATGGCGTCATGTGAGAAATTGTATTATCAAACATGACAGTGTTAAATGTAGTGCAATTATGCTACATTATATCATTACCTTAACATGTTATTTACAAGGTAACGTTATCTTAATACGGTAACGTTACCCAACAACGGCAACAACACAGTTTACATTCCCAAACTTAAGGCAGTCCAATTAGCATCAAATCCACTGTCATATCATAAACTTAATGCAAATAGATTCCTAGATATTCAGTATGTTTGATCAAATACGTTATTGCACGGCAACTGGGAGGAAATTGGGTGATCCTGAGATGCAATAAAGCAGCTGACAGATAGTGCAAGATCGAAACATCTTAACGACTACTTTCTGTATTAGGCGATTTTGTACTTTATTCTGTGAGGGACTGGGTTGAATTTTAAAATAGGAGCCTAAAGTAAAAGGGTCAGTTTATCGGATTTTTGCTATGGGTTTTTGTCTTTTGTACGTTTTTTTCACGTACACCGGATCATATCAGATTGTTCGGTTTCCTACGTTTTTTAGTTTATTTAACGCTCTGTAGGTACACTAGTTCAATTTATTTTTTGGGGCCGTAATCGAATCTTTTAAATTTTAAATATCTTTTTTGTTGTTTTCGTGTACTGGGTTTTGATTTCACTGTGAATTTTTCCCAATTTTCGCTTGTATAGATGCAATACCTATTGTGATGTACACACATCGTTGGAAGTACATACAAGTCAAACCAATTATCAGATAAATAAAATCATTGCAATGACAGGATATTTGACAACTGGTCATAAGAACCTTTAAAAAATGTACTAAGTTAATAATTGGCACATTTTGAATCATATTCGTGTCATATATATGTAATAATTTAAATAAAATAAAAAATACTTAATAGATTATACTATAGCGTAGACAAATATATTAATGACAATAAAATAAGATAATGACATTGAAATTTTTAAATTTAATCCTTTAAGTTGTTTTTAATCATTTTAACATTTTTTATATATATGTGACATGTATATTTACTGAAATTAATTTGGAAACATTAATGTAGGGTTATAGCATCAAGACATTTAGTGAATGTAAGTATTTGCATGTCACGTAAATGACAAAACTATATATTACGTATTACTTATTCGTGTATCTATGTTTTTGCAAATAAAGATTGATAAAATTTTCATTATTATATAATGTTTCATAAAACACTTGGAATATGGAGGCCTCGAGCTTCTCAAGGAGCTCTTAAAACGCCTAATCGACTCTAAAAGTGATCAGGCTGATGCCTACCTCAGACAATAGATCAGTATGATGATGATGATCCAACGTGCTAATGTAGCCAGAGAAGGCTGGCTACAAAAGTACACCTTACCCATAAATGACAATGATCGGGTGGTGATGAATCCGCGATAAACCTACCACCTATTAAAAATGTACTGTATTGATATAATACGAGTTGTAGTTCATACAAATACTTACGAAATAGATCCTCCTTATTTTAAATAATAGATAGATAGAAAATACTTTATTGTTCACCGTATACACATTAAGTAAATAATTTACAACCATTTCGTGTCAAGGCAGGAACTAACTGCTGTCTTATCGCTTCAAAGCGATCTTTTCCTGACAACCCGGTCTGTGGATTGTGTGAAAGGAATCGAGTGTGCAAATTAAATACTTGTAATTAATATGATACATAGTATTACACAACACATATAAGTAAGAAAAATAAAATAAAGAATAACACATATTAATATAATTTATTAATATGTGTTATTTATTATCATTTATATATACAAATATATACATTATTAACATGTATATAGAAACTGTTGCAGCGGCGCTGGATTTAGAATAACAATGGACTATGTCAATTTGGTAGAAAAAGAAGTCCACATTTCTGCTTCTTCTTTGCAATTTAAATAAGAATGTGAGATTTAGCAGGCACGTACCTGAGGACATGACATATAGCTGCTACTCACGTTTACTTCTGCACTTCAGTTTACTTCTTATTATATTAATAATATAGTGTTACGACCGACAGAAGTGGATTTACACCTGCATACCATAAAAGCACACTTTATTACCTTTCCGTATTTGGACTTCTTTTGTTTACTTTGTATTTAAAAAATGTAATTAGGAAAACCGGCCATTGTGTATTATAATGTTTATGATGGTCATTAACCAGGTGTGATTCTTAGAAATTATTGTTACGCTATCGAGTATTGTGTCGAGACATTGTATAGTTTAGTATAAAGCAATCCCCGAACGGAGGGGTGAGGCAATCTAGCGATAGCCACAAACGAGGAAAGACGTTAGTGACGGACTTTGTGCGTGTTAGTGAATCGTAAATTACGTTTGCGCTGGTTGTGTACAGTTGTATTTGCACCTGTGTTCAAATTCTATAATAATTCTAATGGCATTTTAATTTGAGTCCTGCAACTCGTAACAATATAATAATTTATTTTCACAATGAAAAATATCTGGCGGACGTGATATGGTATTTCTACAGCGATGTAATTAAATACACTTATGATTAAGTGGAGCAGTGCACTGCTAAGAATAACACGTTAGTTTAATTTATATTACTTTATTTAATTTTATATATTCACAATTTGATGGGTAATTTTATTTGCATGACAATGAATGACTGACATGCGTGTGGAAGGAGAACGCGGCGTCAGAGTTGAAGAGGCAATTTAAATATGTTGGAAGAAGGTTTGAATAGGTCGAAAGGAGGCTTACATGGCGGTACCAGTAACAACAATAGCTATATAGTATTAATCTATATATTAATACGTGAAGCAAACATTTTGTACCGCTTTTTACGAAAATTGCACGGACTGGGGAGTATAAAATTTCGCACACTTATAGTTTACATAGGAAAGACTCCCTGTTGGCGCTAAAACCACCTATTGTACATTACAAATCTATAATATTATTATACAATTCTAAACATGCCGTGTATGTAAATTGAAGCAAATTAAAAAATAATATTATAAAGAGGAAATATTAGTTTGTTTGTTTGCATTGAAGAGGCTCCGAAACTACTGAACCGAAAATTTTGAAAAATTATTTCACTGTTGGCAAGCTACACTATCCCCAGATGACATAGGCTATATTATATTTACAAAAAAAATAGGAATCTTACTCCTTTAATGTAACCCAAGGTGTAAAAAATTACTTAAAACCGCGTGCGCTGCGAAAACTATTGATGATAGAATAAAATAATGTACTACGACATTGCAGAACACAACATTTTTTACAAAAAGTGTCACGACACTATATATCTAACTACTATAGTTATGCCACAATAAGTGTTCTTTCATTTTAAAATTTTAATTAAAATGCCGCCGCTAGAAAAGGCTCTTTATTTGTATCTTGGTATTAATCCGTATCAAAATAAATTACTTCATATTCAAGACTACTTCAATACCTTTATATAATTTTTTGAATTATTCAATTTGGACATTCCATTCGAAAGATATCACGAGTTTAAAAATGTAAGTATTGTACGGCGTGACCCTGACGCTTTTTCGTGAGCGAAAAATCGTAAGACCCCGTCTATATAGAAGTTTCACTTCAAAACAACTGGAATAGAATATATAAACGATGGATAACACGGTGCAACGTTTTAGATTTACTGTCTGTTTGTCGGTTAACCTGTTTGTTTGGGATTCACGTAAAAACTATTGAGCCAATTGCGATGCGGTTTTCATAGATCGACAGCAAATTTTTGAGACTTTAAATCAACACTACCTTCTATCCTTGGAACCTCCCGAGAATTTTCTGGGAATTATATAAAATGTCCAGATTGAAAATAGAGAGTGTTGGAGGTTAACCGGTTCTACTGTGCTAGGAGGGGAGCCGCCAATATTGCAACACACGCCCAGTCCGCCTTACACCATCCGGCGACGCTTACGCATACAATATACCACACATCGTTTCTTTGTCGCGTATAATAGCTGTAAAGTGGTCACAAATAAAGCTCATCATAATCATAACAGTCCACTGATTTACTACAAGACCCCATAACAACCAGAGAGGAGCCTAGACAGAGAGAATATATTTCATTATGAAAATGTTTCCAAAATGAAACCAGAAACAAAAATCTTTCGTTTCCCGTAAGAAGACTTTATTCCGATCGACAACTTTAATTAAACTGTGAGTGAAATCGCTTCGACATCGAGCCCGGAGCGACGTGAGATTAACTCTCTCTAGCTAATCTTAGGTCTCTGACCTGAGGATGCCGAAGGAAAATAAATTAAAGTGACTCAGATGAAATCTGGATTAGTTGTGATTGATAAATATAATCTATACCAATAAATGAAATTAAAACAATAAAAAAATGCCGCCGCTAGAAAAGGCTCTTTATTTGTATCTTGGTATTAATCCATATCAAAATAAACTACCTCATATTCAAGACTGCTTTATATAACTTTTTGAATTATTCAATTCGGACATTCTATTCGAAAGATATCACGAGTTTAAAAATGTAAGTATTAGAACACGCGGCCGTGACGCTTTTTCGTGAGCGAAAAATCGTAAAACCCCGTCTATATAGAAGTTTCACTTCAAAAATAATTTGTTTGTTTACTTCCCATAAAAATAATAAACTTTTTTTTTAAGGTTTTTAAATACAAGCTTTTGAGATCCTGGATATAATGTAGCAGCAAATTGCTAGCCAAGACAAGTAAAGCGAGCCCAAAACCGACGGGTCTATATTGTTTAGTACAGGAGATCCTATGGCCACCTTGCGACTCAAACATCAGATCAGCTTCATGGTACCATATTATTGCATTGTCACGCGTTATACATATGCGTGCAAAATTTCAGCTTAATCGGAAACTGGGAAGTTGGTAAAATTTAACTTGCAAGATTCTACCCGAACTTACATACTTTGCAAGTTAAATAAAAGCTTGTAAAAACGAAATTAATGGAGTACTAAAATTTGAGAAACTTAATAAAATGGGAAAGACAGGAGCCCAAACTAGGTGAACCCTGTGTTATGATACTCCTGGCCCTCGCCTCCCATTATGCACTATTTCTATAATAGCCATCAAAGAGCACTACAATCAAATAAAAATACAGAGATGTGTGTGTATGTTCTTTATGCGTGTACGTACGTGTAAGTGTGTAGGTGAGTGTGTAATTATGGTTACAATAAATGTGTCTGAGTATGGGAGTATAAATGTTTGTAGATTGTGATTAAAGATTCTTCTGACTTATAAAAATCACGCGAAGAAACATGTAACCTTTTAACTAAGTACCTCTGAAGTTTTTTAATTAAGTGTTTTCTTAAGTTTTCACAGCTTCTACACGAAATTAAAACTAAATTTTAACAGTTTTAAGCGTGGTTTTTTTATATTTTTGGACGTTTAGACCATTTTGCAGTAGCCGTGATCACGGAAGATAAAGTTATTAAAATATTTTTTGTTGACGTCTTTGTCTTCCGTGATCACAGCAAATGAAAAGTGGCCGAAAGGTCGAAATAAAATCAAATAGTGTCTCGCTTAAAACCGGTTAAAACGTAGTTCCTTAATCAGATCTTTTTTCATTTGTAAACTAACGGATTTCCAATGTCATGTGACATTGGAATTATTTTCTTTTAATCTGGTCATTTCAAATAATTCCCAGAAACATTCCCGGGATAAAAAGTAGCGCAAATTTGAAGTCTAAGAATTATCTGTCTATCAGCGAAAACCGCGTCAAAACCGGCACGGTAGTTTTTACATGAATCCCGAACAAACAGACAAGACAAAAAATCTAAAAAAATTGTATCATCTTGTTCGTCATTTACGTAGTCTATTCCAGTTGGGTTTCTTTAATAGCTTCAATGAACAGATATGAAATTTTTAGAATTTGATAATATTATAGATTACTTTGATATCTTTCTTTTGTCATAAAATTATTAAACTATCGTAATATGAAAGGAAACAAAATGTCAAAAGTTGAGGAAAAGTTAGGACAATTCGCTTGACAGATTTAATTTATTAAGGAAGAAACATTCACTTTGACAGTTTTTGTAACAGTTTTTCCAAGAACTTATAGAAAGGAGTTATGAAATATTATTACGTTTTAAGGGTCGCTTAAGGCTTTTTGGCAAAAACGGAACACATAAAATTTCCAAGACAGTCTTTAAAAGAAAGAAAAAATGCTATTTATGGAATACTTGAGAAATATAAAAGTAACTTAAACAAATAAATCTAAACTTATAAATAACTAGCTGTGC
This sequence comes from Dendrolimus pini, assembly GCA_949752895.1. Lineage (NCBI taxonomy): Eukaryota > Metazoa > Arthropoda > Insecta > Lepidoptera > Lasiocampidae > Dendrolimus > Dendrolimus pini. The sequence goes on along the minus strand of OX457149.1, from coordinate 5,714,470 downwards.
CCGCGACTTCGTCCGCGTAGAATTTTTCCAGAACCTTAAAAAGTTAAAGTTACTCCAAAACTGATCCAGCTGTTTCAGAGATTAGTCGAAACATCCAGACAGGCAAACAAACAAAATTTCTAAAAAATGTATTGGAACGTAGTTCCTTATCGCGCGGTACGAATGAGGGCTAGATGGAAAAAATTCTTACGAAAAAAGTTGTCACGACAGTTTTTGAACTTGCCAAGATAAAATGCAGTTGCATAACCCTTTATGCCCACGCAGTTAGAGTTTAATTTGGAGTACATTATTATTTAAATGTCATGGGTTGCTGACGTACAGATAGCATTTGCGGACATATAGAGTCTTAATGTCATTAAAATAAGGAGAAATATCGCGAATCTGGTTTAAAGTTAAATTTGTTTCAAGAGTCGAATTGCAGGATGTGATTCGATTTTTAAATTTTAAATTTTTAAATTTAAATTGTTTCTTATATTGAAGTAAATAGGATTCAAACTTACTCATTTACTATTTTGTTGAGTGTATACAGGTTTTTTGTAAATAATAAATATGGAACTTCGTTCCATCCGGGTGTCCCTTGACACCTCTCAAGTTTTTTTTCGAAATCTCTTGGTCTGAATTATTTCTCTGTTTTTTTTCACATTTTTATTTTGCAATTACAAACAGACACTTCAATGTATTTATTTATATAGATGTTCCAGATCACTGCCAGCGGGAAGCGTGCACAGAATGCTGCATTTCCACGCTGTATAGTAATGCTAGTTCATTATGATGCTAGCGCATTATGAAAGAAAGAAAGAAAAGAAAGAAAAACTTTATTTCCAGAAATAGCGACGTAATTACATATATTTTATACAGAGAGCTTACTTTAAGAATATGTACGCCGCATTTTCAACAAACAAGGTTTGCACTTAGCATATTGCTGTGCCGGAATTATATCCGACACAACGCTGATTTTCAGTGCAAACCTCCCTTTTGGCGTAAGACCAAAACGACCCAATTTTGTGAACGAGTCTTCTGATCACCGGTAGTGTGAAAGAGGTTTTTAGAAATAAATTGGTTTTTGAAATTTCTTTAAAGAAATTCTTCGCCGATGGGCCCAATGTTTCAATCCCAAAGGGCACAAATATGTAATCTTTTCCTAAGGATTCATATTTGCGCCTTTGACGTTTTCAGCTAATGTGGCGACGGTGCTAACCCGCGACTCGGTCGTTGGAAGATGTGACGGGGCCAGTGTGTCGGCACAAGTCGTATCCCATACTGGCGGCCGCCCCGTCTTCCAAGTAACGAGTGACAAAAAAACGTTTACCGTTATAAATGTATCCTCAGAAAAGAACATACTCTTTAACAACACATTGTACATGTAAAGTATTATATAAAACATAATTATTAAAAAATATAAAAAAATGTATATCATTAATGACAATGACTCAAAGCTAATATACAAATCCAACTTTTATATATAAAAAAATTGGGTGTGTGCAGTTCACGCGAATGTGAAATTTTAGAGAATAAGAAATTTTCACATTTCTGTTCTACTATAGACGTTGTTATTCTTAAGTTTTTGACTTTTATTCGTAATAATTCAATCGTAATTACACTTAAGTCACTAGCATACATTTTAAAATCTACGTACAAAAGAATATATAATAAAATTATAATTATACAGATAAAGCTATAAAATTCATTTGAAATCTTCTAAATTTTATTTAACGTATATTACACTAACGCATAAAGAGAAATGTGTTTTATTTCGAACTCAGTTAGGTTGAGTTTTATGTGTTTATCTGTTTTTCGTTTCGTCAAGTTTCAAATCACAATTCTAAAGAAGTCTGTTCATCTGACTTTGTGTAAACAAGATATATGTATATCCAAACATTAACATATAAAACGTGGCTACGTGCGGAAAATTCTATATACAACTTTTTTGTATTTGCTTTCATGAAAAAGCTGGTAAAAACGATTTTATTACAATAAAGGGCCATTTACACGGAGAGAGTTTCTTGCCTCGAGGATACGATTTTCGAAAGTAAAAAAAAATCTCTCTTTCTGTCTCTTTTCTTTCACCATATCCCAATTAATTGGGGTCGGCACAATATGTCTTTTCCTTCCACACTCCTCTATTCTGACATAAATCTTCTGTCACACCAGAAATCAACATATCATCCCAAAAAAAGATGGATGACTTGTGTGAAGGATGATAAAGTAAGAAATTTTTTTATCATGTAAACTAAACATAGTATGTCGTACGTAGAAGGGAGATAATCGCCTGGTCATTGAATATTGACGTATCTGTGTAGACAAAATAACGTGCTCATTACCGAGCTCGAAAGTTAAGTCTTGCATTCAAATCAGTTCAAACTGATTTATACGATGCTCGCGTGAACTCGAAAAAATGTCATACGAGTTTAGACAAGTCGAGAAATCCTATGATTTGATGACGTATGAGATATTTGCATAATATGAACTCGTATGCAAATATCTCAGTGCGATTTGTGTCATAGTGTAAACAAAACTCATGATAATTACCTTACGGTTATCGTATGATACACTCTTAGGTAAGTTGTTGTATTTTGACTGAATATAAACACGTGAATGCAATTATTGTCTAAAGAGTATCACCTACAAAAAATAGTTTTGGAGCAAAAATCGTATGATTTTTGCTCCAAAACGTGCGATAAACTCTCTCCATGTAAACGGCCCTTAACATACTGTCATGTAACAAACAAAAAGGCAACAGCCGTTTGTGGCGTGTCTAAAAACGAAGCGTTCTTGTTATCGCTATACATTTAAGGGTAGGTAGGTATACATTAATGCGGAGATAACTAGAGCGGAGAGGACAGAAACAACGCCTATGATATTAACACTGAATTTATGAAAAGATGTGTTCGGGCTTTAAACCCTTTCAGGACCATAAGGCTACTAAGACTAAATATTAGAATGTAACTGTTAATTTCAGTATATTTACATATAAAATAAATAAAAACCACAACACAAATATATTACAATAAGTATTTTTTTTTAATTTTAAGATATCTTTCCCATACGATTATTTCTGATTATTAGGTATTTGATTCAAATATTATGATAAATATGTATTATACGATATTCGAATATTTTTTATTATTGCACAAAACTATTCTTATCTAAAAATGGAAAATATGTGTGAATATACCGTAATTATATTTTTATACCACACCATAAACCGAATAAAATCAAAATGCCATCCGCGATAGTTTTATCATTCTCGCCAATTGACTTGACAGTTTTTTTCGTTATCATTATATTAATATCTACGCTAAGCTATAACTTTGTACCCCTTTTTACGAAAATTCCGCGGACAGAGAAGTATGAAATTTCGCACACTTATCTATACTAATATTATAAAGAGGTAAAGGTTGTGAGTTTGTGACGTTGTGGGGGGGGGGTTAATCTCTGGATCTACTAAACCGATTTTGAAAATTCTTTCACCAGTGAAAAGCTACATTATTCCTGAGTGACATAGGGTAAATTTGAATGATTAATATATTTTTTTCTGATGCCCAGCGAAGTGGGCATGGGTCATAGTTTATATAGACAAGGAGTGCAGTATGATAATATTTGTTTTTTTAATTATGAAAAAAAAAATTAAATCAATAAAAAAACATTTCACACATTACCATGTATTTGACACGCACACGCATATATACTCTTTTGTTTATTGTTGAAGTCAAACAACAGTGTAGCCTTGGCGAAATATATAATATACAAGTATAGTCTTTGACAACAGAACCTTAGTAATGTTCAAACTTATAATTGAAATCAATTATTATGGTCGAATTTCGATCACGGGCGACCACTAGGACAAATAAATTAGCAATTAAATACGATAATGGTTTATATTGAAACGATAAAAAATGTTTCCCCTGGTCGTGAAAGAATCGAATACAACACTCTTTTTTTTATAGCTCGACTACAATAGACGAGCTGATGGGCTGATGGAAAATAGTTACCATCGCATATGAACATTTACAACACCAAATGTGCTGACACTTTCTGAAAAGAGTCGAACATGGCTGCTAGTGCCGAAATACAACTTAAACTTGTAATCGCGGCATGTTCTGCAGTAAGATTGGTAGCCATCCAGACGGGTAAATGCCCCGCCACTGGCTCTGAATTGCTTTGTCTCTTATATAATTAAAAATGAATCCCAGAAACGTATGTACGCCCGTAACTTGAGAACGATGATTTTTTGTGCGTTTGGGTAGGTCGCTGGATGGTTCAGATAGATAGATAACTCTTTATTGTACACCAATACAAACATGAACTTAAGACTAAAATTATGTCTACTTATGTACAAAGGGCGGTCTTATCGCTAAAAAGCGATCTCTTCCAGACAACCCCAGGAATGAATTCAGATTCTTAATAAAAACCGGTAACTGGCGCAGAGATCGGCTTTTGGGTCTCTCCTAATCTCATGAACCAATTTTGATGATTTTTTTTATGTTTAAGTTGGTTGCTGGATGGTTTAGATTCAAAATTAGATCCATTAGGTGAGGCTCCTAGATTTTTATTCTTTTGAAATTTAAAAGAATGATTAAATATGTATATTACTTAGTATTATTATTTTTGGTAATCAATGTCTACTGCTGGATTAAGACCTCTCAGTCTCTCGCCTTCCTCATCCAAGCCCTACCAGTGAACTAACGCAGCTTGTCCATCCACTGGAGGGCGTCTTACGCTATATTTACTGATATGCGGTCACCGCTCTAAAATATGTTTGCTCCTTCGACTATCAGTCCTGCGACAGACGTGACCGTTTCACTGCCACCTTGGTCATCTTACGTCTATACTCATTTCTGATTCTATCCATAATAGATATTTAGCCTTAACTACGGGAAAACTTCAATGTATAACGTCAGCGAGCTACATACACCACCAATGGGGTTATGTCCGCTTTTGCATTTCAGTTTTCGTTTGCAATCGATCTTCACGCTTCGCCAAACCGCTGATACTGTCACCATTCACATTTTTAGGGTCCTGTGTCTATTGTAAATAGATTATATTACACATACGGTAATACCCATGAAACGATTCGGAAGTATGCAGAACAAATAAAGTAACAAAAGAAGGAGATGGACTTTCTCTTAGAGACTTAATTATTTATTAATAATATAGGGCCTTACTTATAATCATTTCTTAAATTTAAAGAAACTGCTCAGCAATTGATTAGTGAAAATCTTACACATAAACTCCTCTTTAGTCCAATATTTTGGGTATAACCTACGTTAATCATTAAATTTCGTTTATCTGTGTTCCTATTAGGTAAACAACAGGTAATACACGTTAATCAGCGAAGAAAAAGGTATTCATTGATTAGTGTCTGATTCTGATTCTCTTACTTAAGAGATGCCTAATCGTTTCTTAAGAAGATTATTATAAGTAAGGCCGATAATGTACAGTTTGCCGTTAGTTACAGATCGACATTTTTGCTGAGCTTGGTCCAATTTTAGGACTCAATATGTATATCTTCTGATATTTTGTGGTTGTTTTTTCTTTTTTTATTGTGCTTTATTTATTACTTTTAATATGTTTGTTTCACTTGTATATGTCCTAAAAATAAACCTGTTTTCTTTCTTCTTTCTTTCTTTATACAGGACGACGAAGTTGGAGCCTCGAGGAACACTTTCTTACCCCGGCTTCAACGTGACAGTCAGCTACGTGATTCGGAGCCGATGGAGTCTACCCACTTAACGATAGTCTCTTAACGGCTTTTGTTGGTCAGTCCGCGTCGTCCGATGGCCTTCCAGAGCTTTTCGATGGCTTTGTTTGCGGCTTAATTGGCCATTCATAGGCGTTCGATGTTCATCTTGGGCTTTAGGCGGACCTCTGTGGCTTCTGGTAGCCTATCAGCGATTTATATATAACGTGATATTCGCAACCTCAATATCAACCTGATCAGAAAAGCAGAGTGAAGGATATTGGCATGACTAGCTGGTACAGAAATATGACGTAAATAACTTAACTGGTAACATACATCAAATCAAGTTTTTTCTTTGATATTAATTCAAGTTACACTTTTTAAGCGTGGTGACCGATAAGAAAACAAATCACCTATGTATAGGTACATATATACCTACATATATACTTACGGGGCGCACATGCGGTGAGTGTGGCATTATAAAGATATGATAGATATCTATACACCTATATACTTTCTCACAGACAGCTGCTTACGTATTCGTCCGATTTCGGAGCAGCTAGTCGTCCATAATTTGCAATACTTGACATACCTCGAACCGCTATGAGAGCTCGCGGGTCACTGTGGCCACCGCACGCCTCCGCTCGCCGCCCCCGCCTCAGGCCCCCGTCACCGCGCATGGTAGGCAGAGTGGGAGGTGTTAGGTTTATTTTCGTTACGGAATTTCTTCATTTGGTCGCCGCGCTCAAAGCCCGCGATAAAAGCTAGTATACAATTGTGAGTTTTCTTACAAGTAAACAAAAAAAACATAACATAAAAGGATAAATAAGGCCACTAAATTTTTTTTAAGAAACCGTTTTTTTAATTATTTTTATTGTATGAGTTCAGCAGCAGGCACCTAATGCAAAGTGGTTACCATCGTCTATGAACATTTTTAACACCGAAGGTGCTTCAAATGCGCTGCTACTCTCTTAAGGGATGCTGGAACCTGGCCACTAATTCCGTAACACAAGTCAAGGTTGTTATGGCGGCATACTCTAGACTAGGGATGGTAGCCATCCAGACAGGTAAACACCCTACTATATGACTATGGGTTGATTTGTCGCCTCTCATCGCTGAATTTTTTGATAAAATAACCAACCAAAATCACTATAAATTCGCATTATTGTAACTATTTTGTTTCATCAGTAATAAATTGGTATATATCAATCTAAATTTCTATAGGTATCTGAATCAAAACTGATATTAAGAATATATAGGTAGGCCCATATATAATATTCAAACTTCTCCGCTTGGCTGAATTTTTCCTAGAAATTGTCAAAATCATCCAACGCTAATATATCAAACGTTCACCTTTATCAAATATCAACGCGCATTGGATAGACGTTATATCTCTATACGGTATTGAATACTTTATCCCGACCACATATTAGTTTATATTGCTTTGAGCAAGAAGAAACTACACACTTGTGTTGAAAAGGTACTTGAGAAAGAGAGAGAGATAACATTTTATTGTACATTATTACAGAAAATACAGAAAGAAAGAATTTAAGAAATGTTATAATCAAAGTTTATTACCAGAATTATTACAAATTCAATATTAAATATTGCACAATAATACACTGAAATATTAGGACAACTCCAAGAGCTGTCTCCACGCTTGTCAGGTGTCGAGCAGCAATCTGTCCTCAATACTGCGATTATCGAACAGTAATTATCGACCACAATATATTATGCGCCTCTTGTCCAACAGAACTTCCGCTCTGTTCAACCGATAAACGTAGAATGACGGTTGTAGACTGTTGGTTCTAGACTGTTGGTTCTAGACTGCTGGTTTTAGACTGCTGTTTCTAGACTGCTGGTTCTAGACTGCTGGTCGAAGACTGCCCCTCCTGTGCTCGAACACCGCGTATTTAAAAGCGCGCTGCAGTGACACCATCTGGTAATGCTTTGGCGCCACTTCAGTTTCACTTCCTCCATAACACAACTTTCGCCATCCGCATAATTTCCAACTTCCAGTTACTCCATTTCCGATATCCGTTAGCTTGATAATAAATACTTCTACGTTGACATCCGGTTATATGCCTTCCGATTACTACATTTGACTACTTCTGTCATATGGTTACTTTATAATAACAAATACGATTCCTACAAGTACATAATGCCGCATACTGACCGCATACTGCAATGGAGTAAATCGAATGGACTTCTTGTGAATCCTGAGAAAACTCAAGTAATTATCATCGGTAGCTCACGGATGCTGTGCAAAATTGACTGGACCTGTATGCCAACTTTTCTTTTTGATGGAAAGATTATCCCTATCAGTGATAAGGTCAAAAACCTTAGAGTTTTATTTGATAGTGAGTTGTCCTGGAGACCCCATATAACGGAGTTAAGTAGGCGGTTGTTTCTCTCCTCCAGATCACTCTGGCGGCTGAAAAAATTCCTTCCCATCGCCACCAAAATTAAGCTAGCAGAGTCGCTACTTTTACCTATACTTGATTATGCCGACGCCAGCTATCTAGATTTAACCCAAGAACAACTTAATAAACTTGAGCGCCTCCAAAACTTTTCCATAAGGTTCATATTTGGGTTACGCAAGTATGACCACGTTTCTGAATTTTGAAAAAAACTCAAGTGGTTGCCAATTCGTTTTCGCCGGAATACTCACATTCCTTCATTGCTTTACAGTATTTTATTCATCCCTACTACTCCACAGTACCTTAAAGAACGCTTCGAATTTATTTCTTGCTCTCACAATTTACGCCCTTCCTGTCAACATAGACTTATTACTCCTATCCATAATACAACATTCTTCAATAACTCTTTCACGGTTAAGGCTGTCCAATTTTGGAATTCATTGCCTGTTGCTGTCAGACAAGCAAAATCCCTAACAACATTTAAGAACTTGGTCAGAAAATTCTATCTGCAATATAATGATATGTAATTTTATATAATTAATAGATATTATATTGCATATAAGTATTTATATGTTTATTATGTTTAAATAGTTGCATATTATCACAATATCTTGTATATGTATATAACTTATGTGTATATTTGTATATATAGTATAGTTTTATATTTATTATTAAAATGTATGTAATCGTATAATAATTATGTATACCACCATCGCCACTCCCAATCCAAATATTCTTGCCACGGGTTGTCTGGAAGAGATCGCTTTTTAGCGATAAGACCGCCCTTTGTACCCTACTATAATAATACTAGTTCGTAAGTTTTCTGTAATGGTGTACAATAAAGTGTTATCTATCTATCTATCTATCTATAATGCGTGTGTATATCAAATACAATCATGTTAGTGTGTGTAATGTTTTTTTTATTGATTTAATATATTTTTGAAGCATAAATAAAAAAACAAAATTAGAATTCGTCGCTTTTCCTCTATATAAACTATAAGTGTGCGAAACTTTATATTCCTCCGTCGGCGCAGTTTTCATAAAGAGGGGTACAAAGTTTTTGCTTCACGTATTAATATATAGATCAATAACGCCAAAAAGCAAGGAAAGAACAAACTGTTACTGTTAGTTTCGATTAAATTGCCAGAGCCGGAAATTACTGCAGTATCAAGAAAGGCAACACGTACGAGGATAAGCTCGAAGTTAACACCAAGTTTCGTGCTGTAGTGTCGTTAAATGTAGTGGACTTTAGTTTAAAACTTCGCAATTTTATAACTACCTATACGACTTGTATTAAGAGTTGTGATAATTAACACTAAGAGAACGAGAACTTGTTTTTTATTGAGTGTTTGGAAGGGTTTATTATGCAATTTTATTTTTGAAGTGATAACTTCTTATAGGAGGGTAAACTGATACGTTACGTAACGCGTTACGACAACAGTCTGTCTGGCTTCCTTTTCTCTCACACAAGGTATCACTTCTGTCGGGCGTCCCAAGACGCACACGTTTTTTTTAAATTTATATTTATTGCAAAATACATCTCCAGGGGTCAAGCCAATGCCCTGCCAGGATTTGCCTGTCAGGAAGAGGTCGCTCTAAAGCGATAAGACTGCCCTTTGTACCTGCCTGGACATCAAATGACTGTAAAGAATTTATTTTATGTGTATAATATTATGGTGAACAATAAAGAATTTCTATCTATCTCTCTCATCCTCATCATCATCACTTCGGTCATAGATGACCGGACGGAAAGTGTCATCGGAACTCTCACTCATCGTACAAAATACGATTAGTTCAAGGTTCACGGATGCAGATGGAATCGAGATAGTGAATCCAGCATGGCTCAACAACCTCATAAAGATTTTACAAAACGCCTACAAAACCCTCAAGAGAAATCTCATTTTAAAATCTTAAACAGTAAGATAACAGTCCAAATATGATGAAGCCTCAACATAAATTAGTTTTAGTCAAGAAGTTTCAGAGCTCATTAGTAAAACAGACACAACTCAGTTGGTTTTAACACAGTAACTTCATGTGCCTAAGTAATGCGATTCTCTTGTACCTTTAAAAGTTTGTATAATTGAATAACAGTACCAGAAATGGATTGAAGTTGAAAATGAGTTTTGTTGCCATGCCTTTCTTATTAAGTCACTGATTCAATTAGACTGGAATTTAAATGGATAGATAAATAACACTTTATTGCTCACCAAATGAACAATTTCAAAATTGCGAGCATGCAGAGTAATTTTTACGTGAATCCCGAACAAACAGACAAGAAATCTAAAAATTTCATCGTGTTCTCCATCGTTTAAATAGTCTATTTCAGTTGTTTTTTTTTATAGACCAATCTCTAAAACGCTTGCAAAAATTTCTTCCCTTTGTCACCAAAATTATGCTTGCTCTGTCCTTAATGCTATCTCTTTTAGATTACGCCGATGCATGTTTTCTGGACGCTTCTGAAGAACTTCTAAATAAACTCAAACGTCTTCATAATTTGTGTATTTGCTTCATTTTTGGTCTGCGAGAGTTCGATCATGTTTCCGCATTTAGATCGCAACTTAAGTGGCTGCCAATTCGTCCTCGACGCGACCTTCTCGAAGTTTTATATCTTATATATATATAATTCTTGTGTCGCGGTGTTTGTAGTTAAACTCCTCCGGAACGGCTAGACCGATTCTTATATATTTTTTTGTGCATATTGGGTAGGTCTGAGAATTGGACAACATCTATTTTTCATCCCCCTAAATGTTAAGGATAGTCCACACCTTATGATACAGCATTAATAAATATATACAACCCTAAATTTCAACCCTCTACGACCAACCCCTTTTTTATTTGTTAATTATAAACTTTAATGCTGTCGGCATATCGATTGAAGCTTTTCCGGGCAGGACGACGTTTGTTGGGACAGCTAGTTTTTGTATATAATCTTACATAACCCTCTTTCTTCTCCCTATCTTCGTCAAAGTTTAGAATTTCTTGTTCCTTCTGACAAACTTTGTAGAACTTCTAAATCTATTCTTCTCAAAGCTTCCACACACTCATGGGCATGTTATAGTGGTTCTTTCTCCATCCACGCAGTTAGATTATGGAATGGCCCTGCCACATACAATCTGAAATAGTTCATTGGAGAGCAATTTCAAAAAAGTCAAAGAGCATGTATCTTAAATTACGCTTATATGTCTATATTTTACATTAAATATGTATGTATGTATCTTTATATAATTTATTTTTGTTTATCTGTTTATAACTACGAGTATATTATCTTATATATAAAAATGAATCGAAAAATGTGTTGGTAAGCACATAACCTGAGAACGACTTTACCGATTTTCATGAAATTTTGTGTGTGTGTTTGAGTGGGTCCCAGAATGGTTTAGATCCACAATTGGAACCGGTAGGTGCCGCTGAGATCGGGTTCTATAATCCTCCTAATCACCTGGAGCGATTTTGGTGATTTTGTTTTTGTGTGTTTGAGTGGGTTCCCGGATGGATTAGATTCGCAATTAGAACCGGTAGGTGGCGCTGAGATCGGGTTCTAGAATCCTCCTAATCACCAGGACCGATTGTGGTAATTTTGTTTTTGTGTCATGAAACAAAGTCTTTTAGGAATTTAGATAATATGACGGTACGAAGTTCGCCGGGTCAGCTAGTATGTTATAAAGTAAAATATCATTACTATACACAACCCTGCCTTCTGCGTCTCCTCTACTCGCTAGAATTATAGATTTGCTGGAAGCAAACTCTTTTAGGGTTAATCTCGCCTTTGTATATCACCACTTTTCTATAAATTTGCATGTAACTTTTTGTGTACAAAAACAATAAAGAATTATAGAAAACACATCTTATTTAACATACCTACGTCACGCATACAAGTGCTATTACTTCCATGAAGGGTAACAGAGACGATTCATGCAAAAATTGTTCGAAACAATTTCGCGCAACGAGAGTACAGAATATGTTTTTACATCCAAAGAGCAGCTATGTTTTCATTCAATTGGCATCGTTCACTGAAAGAACGAATGAAACGACCGGGAGCGTACACCGAAGATTGGTTCTTCGTAATTTCCTGGAGCAAGGCGGCGATTTCATTTTAAGCTCGAAACTTCAACGATCCTGATAGTGGAATTACTGTTTTTACTTTGCTTTTGTGTTTTAAGTTTTCTTTTGTGATTCAAATGAGTTTTATCCGAATTCAGGATAAAGCGTGTTTCTCTATTTTGTTCAGATATTTTTACATATCGTGACTTGATTTGGCTTCGTTTTGTATGATACCGCAACGACTAACCTTTAAATTATATATATATATATATATATATATATATATATATATATATACGTATATATATATATATATATATATATATATATATATATATATATATATATATACGGTTGGACTGAATTGGCTCATTTTGGTTTTGAATTATTTGTGGAAATTTGAATTCCAGGGAAGGTTTATAAGGTGAGTAAATATGAAAAAAATGCTTGGAATATAGTAAAAACAACAATTTACTTTTCTTTATAAAGATTCTGATGTGATACGAAGTTTGTCGGGTCAGCTATATTTCTAACATTCTCTTTGATATTAGAGAATAAAAACATTCCATTATTTTCACACAAATGATTCTAATAAATATATTCATTATTCGGCGGTTTACAATCTATCTTTTCATCTTACATTAATGAGCTCACCAAATAGAAATTAACATTTACAACCTCTATCGTAATAAAATTAGCTTTGGCCTTTCCTATTTTGACAAAGCTTCATTCAAATTCAATGACAGCGTAATTGAAAAATAAGTCTTGTCCTAAAATACAATTTGGGCGTAAATTATCTATAACAACAAAATCACATTTAAACAATAACCTATCTATAGAAAATAACTCAATACCGAGAATGGATATTTTTTAATTCTGAAGCTCTGGCAAATAGACAAGCGGCCCAGGTAAGTGGTTACCGTCGCTTAATAGACGTTTAGAAGGAGATAGGGGTATAAAATAGAAGAGATAGGATATGAGATTTGAATAGGGCGATGGGATAGCGGAGAAGTAACTAGGCGTAGACCGCCGGCTGCCAGGGCCTGCAAAATAGCTAGGCCAAATATTTGTGGCGAAAGACGAAATACTGAGGGACTTTAGTTTGTAACCCTAACCACGGTGTGATAATAGCATTTCTTGCTTGCGGTGCTAGTGCCACCCCAACAGACCGAATCTCACTCTCCCCACCGCATTGCTCCTGCAGTGGATAGGCTTCAAGCGGATTTCCCTTCGATAAAAAAAGGAGGAAGTATCTCATCGGAACTCTCATCCCACGAACACGATTAGCACAATGCGGTTTTACTCCGATATTCTATGAGACCATGGTATCACCCGAGCCGGGCCAAAGAGTCACGATCAAAATAATGATTCCTGCAAATTCTACTGCGTACAATATTTTTTGCAGGAATATATTTTCTTAAGTTTTCGCAACTAGTATACAAACCAGCAAAAACCAACTGCCATACCTCAAGACACTGTGAGCTCTTTCTGCGTGCACCGGAACACAAACTAACTTGATTGACAATTTCTTTTTATTTTTACCTCCCACCCATTTTAATCTATATCTATATTCTATATCTATACATATTATAATAAAATTGTAGAGGTCAAATTTCTGTACAATGAAAAAAATTTATAAAAACCGAATGAGGGGGTTGTAAGAAGTGAAATAGAACTAATTTAGATTTTTTTTTTTTTGTTTTTTCTCTGTTTGTCGGTTTGTCTGTTTGTCTGTCTGTTTGTACCGGCTAATCTCCGAAACGACTGGACCGATATAAATGAAATTTCTTATGGTGGTAGCTTATATCCCTGGTCAACATATAGGATACATATAGGATTATATCCCGAAAAATTAAAGAGTTCCCGTGGGATAATTAAAAAACCGCACCACGCGGACGAAGTCGCGGGAAGAAGCTAGTATTATACAAAATTATTAGAGCTAGGCATGTTTGCTGAAGTTTCTTGCGCCGCTTTTTCTCTTCAAGCCAGACTAGTTTGCGAAGCGGTGGTAAATTAAATTAATGAAGCTCCCATAGAGTAAATAATAACCATAAACAAAATTAAAATTAACATGATGGCGGTAGACTAAATAAAACTTTAACCAAACACATTGAGACTTGACATCTTTGTCTTCCGTGATCACGACTACTGAAAAGTGGCCGAACCGCCGGCACAATAAAAAACAAATTAATTACCGCGCTTAAGGCCGTTAAAACGTATTTTTATTAGGAACTAGCTGTCCCGTCCTGCCTGGAAAAGCTTCAATCGATATGCCGACAACCGCGCCACCTACTGGGTCCAATTGTGAACCAAGTCAGAAACCTTCTTTGGCTCATGCACAACAACTTTGCTAAAGATGATCACATGATCAAATGTATAAAGTTTACGATTCTATAAAGGACATACAGACAAACATTCTTTTTTATATAAGAGAAGATAAAATATTTATCAAAACCTTGCTTACATCCAGATTTGACCTATAAAACCGAACTTATATTACAAAATATATCCTACATTTTTCGCCCTATTTTATCACACATAGAATCCTATAACCCCGAGTTAAAAATCAACGAATATGTTTACACGAACGATCAAATGTAAACCTGAACGCTTATGGGAAAATTCCCACGTAAATTGGGAGGCATTTTTGTTTAATATTGAATGAAAAAGGGTGGTGCCTTGTTTTTACGTTGATAGCTCGTTATATTGTGGGGTCAAATTGCAACATCAGCATGTATATAGAATCTTGAATATTGGAAAACCGTTGTGTGGTATTGATTTTTTCTTTATAAAGAATGTGGTTTAGTGAAATATGGTGTTCATAAGTTACGTACGGAGTTTAGGTTTGACGTCACTCAAAGGCTCAAAGGATAAATATTTACTTGATTTTTTTTTTAATTTTCATCAGAATTATTCACGTCATAGTTTTACGTTTTATCAAAATCTGACTGCAGATGCCTTACTCGACTAATATACACTTATAAAATTTAAAAACTTCGTTTAAAAAAACCGACTTAAAAAACTAAAAAACTAAAATGTATAAAATAACTTATTTCTTAAGCTATTATTATTAATATATATTATCTAAAACATCTTAAAGTCGGTGCTTAGTAATTTTCAAAATATAGTAATTTTTATGTTTTACTTTGCACCGACTTCAAGATGTTTTAGATAATATATATTAATAATAATAGCTTAAGAAATAAGTTATTTTATACATTTTAGTTTTTTAGTTTTTGAAGTCGGTTTTTTTAAACGAAGTTTTTAAATTTTATTTGTTACTTTTTAGTGTCTAGCTATGTATGGGTGGACTTACGAATGGTGCCGCGCTTCTTAAAAAATATAGGTCCCAAGAACCGGGAACAAAAAAATGTTCGTAAAATGAAAACTACTGGGCCAAACGATGTCAAATTTTTAGGGGACCACATGGCAGCTATTCTGCGTCGAACAAAAAAAGAATCACGTAAATCAGATCATAAATCACGGAGTAATCGGCGAACATATGGAACGGAGTGAAAATTATTTCCATGAAAAATGTTCATAAAATGAAAACTACTGGGCCAAATACGTAAAATTTTTAGGGGACCAATTGGAAGCTATTCCGCGTCGAACAAAAAAAGAATCACGTAAATCGGATCATAAATCACGGAGTAATCGGCGAACATACATAAAAAAAAGCAAAAAAAAAAAAAAAAAAAGATCCCGACGAATTGAGAACCTCCTCCTTTTTTCGAAGTCGGTTAAAAATAGTGTGTGTGTGCAGTTCACATGCAGTGGAAGTGAAACTTCAGAGAATAATTCTTTTCTAAATTTTATTAATATAAATATAATTCCTTACGCCTACATCCATCTCCATATTATAATTCAAAAATTCAATCTAAATTACACGTTACGTACCTAGCATAAAGTTCAAAATTCAATGCACTATTACGCATAACTTCCTTTGATCTACGTATAAAAGAATATCTGCCTTAACTATATTAAGATAGAGCTAAAATTCATTTGAAAACTTTTAGGTTTTATTTAAATTGAAAATGAATACTAATGGGTAAAGAGAATAGTGTTTTATTTCGAATTAAACAAGGTTGAATTTAATGTGTGTATCTCTTTTAAGTGGCACTTTATCGTTTCATCTATTTTCAAATTATAACGATTCTAAAGAAGTTTCACTCACAACACTCGCCTTGTCACACTTTGTTTCACCTCTACTGTGAACTGTGTGTCTGAACTGCACACACATTTTTTTAAGCTATTGCATATTTTATTTTTTTTATCGCGGGCTTTGAGCGCGGCGACCGAATCAAGAAATTCCGTAACGAAAATAAACCAAACACCTCCCACTCGGCCTACCGTGAGCGTTCACTTAACGTGTATGTGTGCGTCCACATTGAATGCGCGGTGACGGAGGCTTGAGGCGGGCGTGGCGAGCGCCGGGGACTTCAACGCAAAATCCGTGGCTTGGGGATCCCCGAGTACGTGCGCGCGTGGTGAGGCACTGGAAGAATGGGCCATCGAAAAGGGTCTCGTAGTCCTTAACCGGGGCTCCGTACACACGTGTGTGCGCCAGCAGGGCGGCTCAATTGTAGACGTCACATTTGCCAGCCCTGAACTGGCGCGCCGTGTGCGGGACTGGAGGGTCGTCACAGAGGTGGAGACGCTCTCCGACCACCGTTATATACGGTTCAGCGTCTCCGGCCGAAATCCGGACCCTCCGTCCCGAGAGTCCCCGGTAGGTGACTGTCCGCGCTGGGCATTGCAAAAGTTGGATCGGGAGTTGTTCAAGGAGGCCCTGATCGTCGCCACCTGGGCATCAGGGCCCGAGGCGAACGCTCCCGATGTGAATGTAGAGCAGGAGGCAGAAAACCTACGGTCGCTCGTCACTGGCGTCTGCGATGCGGCGATGCCGAGGAGGGGCCGATTCCAGCCCTTCCGAAAGGTGTACTGGTGGAACCCCGTACTGGAGGGGCTAAGGCGCGCATGCAATAGCGCGCGCCGCCAGTACACCCGCCATAGAAGACGGCGTCGTCGCGCAGCGGACGCAGCGACCGTGGAGGCTCAGCTGTACGAGGGGTACAGAAGCGCCAGAAGAACACTGCGGATAGAAATCCGGAACGCAAAGAACGTCGCCTGGGGGGAACTCCTGGAAACTCTCAACCAGGATCCTTGGGGGCGCCCTTTCAAGATGGCACGGAACAAGCTCCGTGCCTGGGCCCCCCCACTCACTGAGTCTCTCCCCAGGGACGTTGTTCACGACGTTGTTGGCGCTCTGTTCCCTTCACGGGCTGAGCACATGCCTCCTGCTATGGCACCGCCAGAGGCGGAGCCCAGCGCGGAAAGAGACCCTGTGCCCACTGTGGACCGGGTAGAGCTGGGGGTGGCTATGCTACGGCTAAAGGCCAAGAACGCCGCCCCTGGCCTTGACGGCATACCAGGGCGTGCGTGGGTTCTGTCCTACGACGCCCTGGAGCCCCGACTGATGGGGCTTTTCAGCGCATGCCTAGAGCAGGGCCAGTTTCCACAGCGGTGGAAGACAGGAAAGCTGGTCCTGCTGCGTAAGGAGGGGCGCCCTGCGGACTCGCCGTCCGCCTACCGGCCCATTGTGCTGCTGGACGAGGTCGGAAAGCTCTTTGAGCGTATCATCGTCCACCGCCTCGTCCAGCACCTAACGACGACGGGGCCGGATCTGGCGGACAACCAATTTGGTTTTCGCACGGGGCGCTCCACAATCGACGCGATCATGCGCTTGAAAAGCCTGGCGGAGGACGCAGTCTCCCAGGGCGAGGTCTTGTTGGCGGTGAGTTTAGACATCGCCAACGCATTCAATTCCTTGCCCTGGGCATGCATCATGGAGGCACTTCGATATTTCGGGGTGCCGACCTACCTCCGCCGAATAGTCGGGGCATATTTAAATAGTCGAGCCGTCATCTACCCGGTCCACGAGGGTTGGAATCGGCGAGCAATGGTGTGCGGTGTTCCACAGGGGTCGGTTCTGGGTCCCCTCCTGTGGAACATCGCATACGACTGGACTTTGAGGTGTCGGGTCCTCCCGGGCGTCAGCGTCGTATGTTACGCAGACGACACGCTGATCGCCGCGCGCGGGAGGACCCATCGGCAGGCGTACCTTTCAGGCACGGCTGGGGTGTCAACAATAGTAGGCAGGATCCGGCGTCTTGGTCTGGAGGTGGCGTTGCAGAAGACCGAGGCCGTGATGTTTCACGGTCCTCGTAAGCGCCCACCTCCAGGCAGTAGCATCGTTGTAGGAGGCATCCGCATCGGCATCGGGGAGACCATGAAGTACCTGGGATTGGTCCTCGATGGCCGGTGGGATTTTTCGGCACACTTTCGGCAGCTGCTCCCCAGACTCAAGGGGGCAGCCGGTGCGCTGTCGCGCTTGCTCCCAAATGTCGGGGGGCCTAACGCCACGTGCCGAAAACTCTTCGAAGGCATCGTACGTTCGATGGCCCTTTATGGGGCCCCAATTTGGTCGAACCGCCTGACGGCCAAAAACGCGGCGCTATTGCGTCAAGCGCAACGCATATTGGCCGTCAGAGCAATAAGAGGATACCGTACGGTGTCCTTCGAAGTGGCCTCGCTACTCGCCGGATCCCCCCCATGGGACCTGGAAGCCAGGGTCCTAGCGTCATTATACGTATGGCGCAAAGAAGCCCTGGCCAGGGGCACCAGACCCGCGCCTCGCGAGATCGAGGCGTGCCGGTCGGAGCTCCGCCAGGTAGCCGTGGGGGTCTGGGAAGACCGCCTACGACGCCCCAGCGCGGGCCCCGCCACCATTGAGGCGGTGCGGCCCGTCCTGCACGAATGGCTAGGACGACGTCACGGCACCCTGACCTTCAGGCTGACGCAGGTCCTGACGGGGCATGGTTGCTTCGGCAGGTACCTGTGTCGCCTCGGCCGCGAGGCAACGTCAGGGTGCCACCACTGTGACACGGGCGACGAGGACACGGCGCTGCACACACTCCAGGAGTGTCCAGGCTGGACAGAGCAGCGCCGAGAGCTCGTCGCCCATACCGGATTTGACACCTCGCTCCCGGCCGTGGTACGCACCATGGTCGGGAGCTCCACCGGATGGGACGCCGTCTCCTCCTTCTGCGAGCAAGTCATGTTTGCGAAGGAGGAGGCGGAACGGGAGCGTGAGCGTAATTCCCTGCTCCGCTCCCGACAAAGGAGGACGCGCCGACGCCGGAGGTCTGACCTAGACCTTCGGCCACCGTAAGCGGGCGGCGCGGGTGGGGCCTCTAGGGGCATAGAGGTTCTCACTCACCCGCACATGCCGTCGAGATGAGAGCGCGAGTGTTCCGCGCGCGCTCATCTCTCTTCCCGTGGGGCGAGTTACAGACCGCCCCACGCCGAAAAGACCCAGTCGTCGCCGGGGGAGTAGCTCCCCCGGCATTGGAAGAGGCCCAGTGAGCGGGGCCCACGCCTGCCAGGGCAGCGGAGTTGGGAAAACCGCATTCACGTAGCCCTGGCATAAGGCGCAGGACGGAACACCCAGGGGTTTTAGTGGGTATCCCTAACTGGGGAGTGGCAATGGCGTGGCACCGGTTCTGACCGGGCACGCTAGTGCCACCCCCGATCTGGCGAATCCCACACTATCTCACCAAGGTCGCGAGCATCCCCCAGGCTTCTGTGCCTGTCGCGGTCTAGTCCTCAAACGGATTTCCCCTGGCCAAAAAAAAAAAAAAAAAAAAAGGGCGTGGCGAGCGGAGGCGTGCGGTGGCCACAGTGAGCCGCGAGCTCTCGTAGCGGTTCGAGGTATGTGTATTGCAAATTATGGACGAGGATTTGGTATTTTTACTAGACAGTCCAATTCTGAGATGGGAGGTGTTTTCCTTATCGGTCACCACGCTCAAAAAGTGTAACTTGAATTAATATCAAAGAAAGAACTTGAATTAATACCAAAGAAAAAAAATACTGCACTAAATACTTCCAGGCAACCTGACTCAAAAGAGATTCTTAAATTGTGCAACAAAGAAGAAAATGTATATAAATAAAACTGACATACATGGACAGCAGATTACAGTCTAAAGTATTGTAAGCTTGCACATACGTTCTTGCGTAAGACTAACATAATGATTTCTGAGTAAATATTTAAATATGGCAAAAGATTTAGCTTTTCTGACGACAGTGGGCAATGAGTTCCAACAGAAGACAGCCTGCATTGCGAAGGAGTTGACATAAAAAGTTGAAAAATGTGCAGGTGCCATTAACAGGAGATTATTAGTGGAGCGCAAATGGAGGGTGTGTGACGTATAAAGGAAATTGAAACATTCCTTAATATAAAGAGGGATATATGGTATAAACAGTATAGGATATAGTAAATTGAGATGAGCATTCCGGCGAAGTGAGATAGGCAACCACTCGAGCTTTTTGCCCAGGACCGACGGCTGATGGAGCAAACGAGTCCTGGAGTGGAGACCACGTCTCGGCAAACGTAGCGTAGGACGCCCGCCAGTCCGGTGGTCTGACGACCTGCGCAAGTTCGCCGGCAGGGGCTGGATGTGGAAGACAGGAGACCGGGATATGTGGCGCGTAAGTGGGGAGTCCTACGTGCAGCAGTGGACTGAGATTGGCTGAAGATGATGAACCTTATGGAAACATTTTGAAGACGTTCGAGCTTCAATACTAATAATACAACGTACTAAGTTAGAGTACAATCGAGATTTGAGAATACAATACGCCAATGGGTTTAGTTTAAAATAACTAATGGCTACACTTAAAAAAAGAAGATTATCTATGTTTGATAATGGCGATAAGTAAATATCTTCCCTCCAAGTGATTTCATACACGCTCACCGTTGTAAAATAGACTTTGAAAAATGACAAAGAGCTGTGATTGATGGACTGCACAGGCCCCGTTTAAAAAACGATTTGGAGAGCTTTAATTTTTCCGTCGTCAGATGTCTCGGGTGTCGAAACTTGATAGATTGTCTCTGAGGAATCAATGTAAATGTCATATAGAGTTTATTTTGTAAGGCTGTACCTATGTGTTAAATTGATTCATGTTAATAGAGTTGCTTTTTGGGATCCTATAACTGTATCCTGATGTCATGGTAGCATAATGGCAAGCGCACGCGTCTCAAACTCAAAGGGCCTAGCCGGAATGTATGCACCACTTAGTCAGTTTTCATATTGTTAAAATTTCCACGTGCTAACAACGGTCAAGGAAAACATCGTGATGCAACCTTCACATCGAGATGACGGATGTGTCAAACCTGCCAAGCCGCCTTGGACAAGCGTGGCGGGTGTACTGTCTGTACCCCCCTATAATGGGAGGCTCAAGCCCAGCAGTGGGAAATTAATGGGCTGTTATTATATATATGACAATACAACATTTTGAGGTTTTTTTTATTAGTTTGATATCATAAAACCATATATTCTATGGATTATTTCATAAAAAGATGCAAAGTGAATTTTTATGTTATGTTTCCAGCCTTTTACCGTGAAGTTATAAAACTTCCGTTGCCTTTTACGATGGAGGAAGTTTCAAGGAATTTGCAACTCTTTTATAGAATCTTCTTAAGCGTTTGGGTTTCCATTATTAGTGTGAAAATGTAACAACGTATGTATTTTATTTATATACCAAAATTCTCTCCAAGGTATTCTTCTTTTTTGTCGAATTGAGGCCTCGAAGTTTTACCACTTTGCCCCGGCTGCAACTTGATGGGTAACTAGCCGCAGAGTTTGGAGCCACTGGAGCTTTCCCCGCAAGGCGTTGTCTTGTCAGCAGCTCACGCTGGCCCATCTGCGCCGTCCGATGACTTGCGCGGGTTTTGCGCTGTCTACTTCTACGGCTTATTATCCATTCATTGGCTTTCGGTGGCCATCTGAGGCTTTTGAGTTCTGGTGGCTTGTCAGCGGCTTTGTGGGTTTCGCAACCTCACGACATCACCCTGGTTAGGTGAGCGTATAAGATCGTGAGGAGTCGGCATTCAGGTACGTTAATGGTCTGTGTGGTGATATACAGGTTACTCTGTGCGATATAAGTGAATTACTGCTGTGATAGATAGGTTAGATAACACTTTATTGCTCACCAAAATAAACAAATACAGAAACAAAATACATAATTAGAATACTTCTTGGCAAATCAACAGGCGGCCTTATTGCTAAGCGATCTCTTCCAGGCAACCT
Organism: Dendrolimus pini; assembly: GCA_949752895.1. NCBI lineage: Eukaryota > Metazoa > Arthropoda > Insecta > Lepidoptera > Lasiocampidae > Dendrolimus > Dendrolimus pini. The sequence goes on along the minus strand of OX457149.1, from coordinate 5,692,184 downwards.
AACTTAAAAGAAATTCTTAAGTAATCTGGCGATAATATTTTCTTAAGTTTTCGCGACTTGTATACATAATAAAACTACGTTTTAACGGTTTTAAGCGCGGTAATTTATTTGATTTTGGTTTATCCGACGTTTCGGCCGCTTTTCACTGGCCGTGGTCACGGACGACAAAGATGACATTTGTCCAACGAGTATTGTTAAAGTTTTATTTAGCCTACCGTTAACTTGTTCATTTTAATTATTTAGTTTTAATTTTGTTTATAGTTATTATTTACTCTATGGGAGTCTAATCTAATTTACCACCGCTTCACAACATGTTGTGGCTTGAAGAGAAGAAGCGGCGCAAGAAACTCTTCAGCAAACATGCCTAGTTCTAAAAATTTTATATAATATTAAAATGGGTGGAAGGAAAAATAAAAGAAATTATCAGTCAAGTTGGTTTGTGTTCCGTTGCACGCAGAAAGAGCTCACAGTGTCTTGAGGTCTGGCAGTTGGTTATTTAAATCTGGCGATGTAGGTGGACCAGAAAAAAGATAGGTCTGTACAAATGAAATACACATAATATATTTAAATATACAAAAAATAATCTAAATAAATGTATTTGTTAACATTATATGTAACACGCCTTTTATATTAACATATATTACAATAGAAAAATAAGTAAAAGTTTAATATATTACACATATTTATTTAAAGACAGATAGTACTTTCTAAGGGAGTTCCGATATGCTGTGATGTTAAGTATGATTACTCTTATGACTTCAATTATGGCGTGTCGGGCAAATGGAGATAAAATGAAATAATTTATTACATTATATTACTGTTTTTAATTTAACGTACGACTCGACTCCAGAGATGATGTGGGGCGATTAATACAATTTTTGCTGAATTGCAACTGTCGTTAACCGCCACAGTCTTTATCCATGCATTTAGTGATATTGGCCCACTGCAAATTATGATTTGGTTAGGTTAAGTACATTTTAATTAATGCATTTTTTATTCAAACATATTTTATGAAACATAAAAACTGAATTCAATCTGGAACCAATAAAAACATCTTTATCCATCTATAGTCTACTCTAACATATATATCTGACATGCCGCCTCTTACCATGTCTGCCATAAAATTATGCCGCTCCTCCACATGGCCGTAACGCTTTGTCAAGACAGTAAAAATCCTAATAACCCCCTTCAAAAAGATTAAAAATATAAAAAGAACAGAAATACCCTGATAAGCGTGTGCATATCTAATCTCTAAGCTAATGTAAACCAAATTAGCTACGGAATTCTAAAAAGCAGTGATATCTTAGTAGTTACTATCGACAAACATTCCTATTCAACTTTGCTTTAGTTCCATGTAGTACACTGGGCCTCAACAATTCATCTACCAATTTCACTTATTCAAAAGTCACTCAAAAATCATAAACACGTGTCGAGGCAACTTCACCCCGATTGATTCAAATTGCGAATCACTCGATCAATTTGACTTGCTTGGTATTTGATTAATTTACTTTGAATTGACGTCTTACATCGAGTACTTGTTAACTTTGGGAGCTTCTTATTGAGTGGGCTTTTGTATGGGTTTAAGTTATTTGAGTTAAATTCTTGTATTGAATGATTAACAGTAAATTAACCTGTGACTATTTTCAGTTTTGTTCTTGACTTTCGTTACAATAGATAGTACAAACTTAGTGGCTAACGCGCTAAAGTAACGCAATTGAGTGTTTGTTTTGAGTGAAATTTTCTATGAGTTATATTCATGTATTGAATAATTAAGAGTAATATATTATAAGACTATTTTCGGAATTATTTCTTGACCTTCGTTACAAGTAACTCTGCTAGGTGCTTAAGAGTTAAGTTTAGTTAAAGTTTAAGAGCGTGTATAGTAGCCTATTTCATGAGTTTAAATATTTTGAGTTAAATTCTTGTATTGAATAATTGAGAGTAAATTATTATGAGACTGTTTTCGAAATTATTTCTTAACCCTTAGTGCTTGACGCATTCGCTTCGTGCTTTTTAGCTTTGAGGGATTCTTACTGAGTAGGTTTTAGTACGCGTTTAAGTGGTTTGGATTAAATTATTTTATTGAATATCTAGTAATTATAGGGCAAAAATCTTATTTTAATCGTGTGTCACTTAACTATCATCTTTTAGGTGTTACACATGATATAGATTTATTTATTACTAAACCACAACATTTTATGACGGTCCAGGTAAAGCGCTGGTCTAAATATTAATGGGTTGCATTAAATAGGTTAGTTTTAAAATAATGTAGTCTTTCTCTTTTTTTAATTTCCTCTTTTTAATTTAATTAATAGAATGTAAAGTATTTACTAGCAAGCATTATATATATCATATATATGGAAACAATTAAATGGTTATTGATTTTTAGTAGTATGTACTTAGCTATAATCTGTTTGTTTCTGAATAAAATAAAATAAAAATATTTGATAGTAAACTATCGTGAGAATATGTATTCGGAAAAAAATCTCTTAACCTTCATTGGAGATCAAGAAGGCTTAGATGCTAACGTACTTGCGGGTCATCGACTAGTTCAAGCTTTGAGAAGAGCTTCTTATTGGGTGAGTTTTTCTATGAGTTTTAGTTTGAGTTAAATTCTTGTATTGATTAAATGAGAGTAAATTATTATGAGACTGTTTTCGAAATAATTTTTAACCTTCGTTCCAAGTAGAGAGTGGTAGCTTAGTGCTTGACGCATTCGCTTCGTGCTTTTTAGCTTTTAGGGGATTCTTATTGAGTAGGTTTTAGTACGCGTTTAAGTGGTTTGAATTAAATTCTTTTATTGGATATTTGAGAGTTAATTATCGCGAGACTGCATTCGGAAATATTTCTCTTAATCTTCATTGGAGATGAAGAGGGCTTAGATGCTAACGTGCTTGCGGCTCACCGAGTAGTTCTTAGCTTTGAGAGCTTCTTATGGGGTGAATTTTTGTATGAGTTTTAGTTTGAGTTAAATTCTTGTATTACAACATGTGTACGGATTAACGAGGCTGTGTTATTCCACACTATTGTCACTCATACTACGTGGCACTATAGCATATTTCAAGGCTTATTTATACAATTTTGGACGCAATCCAAATAGGTTTTCGGATGTTACGGTGGCCGAGCCAGTTTTATTTACGATATGCCATATATATGAAACAGTCGTGAATTTTAATGTTCTGTACAAGGAAAAACAGTTGTTTCGTGAAGGATAATATTTGGCATTTGGATGGAATATTTGTAGTAAGGTAATATCATCGAGATGTTCAGACAAATACAATGAATATTTTTCTAAATCCTTGTAGATTAGTAGTTAACGAATTCGCGTTTTGAACTCAAATGACAGAAGTTCCAATCCTTAACTATAAAATATACACCAGTTAGGCAAATTTCTGACAGCGTGCATATTGTTATAAATACCATGTGCTGATGGTGAAGGAGAACTTCGTGTTGAAACATGCACATCGAGATTGTGTCAAATCTGCTAAGCTACCTTGGACAATCGTGGTGGATACACTATGCGTCCCACTAAGAATTGACAGGCGCAAAGCCCAACAGAGGGAAGTCCCGTTTATTATTTATCATATTATTAGATTAAATTTATTTTATTATTTAGGGTTCCGAAAAAGAAAAATAATTATATAACGATAACAGGCTATAAATGTCCCAGTGTTGGGCTTGGGCCTTCCGTTTGTTTTATACGTCATATTTGTATCATTAGATTAATACGTGTAGGAAAAACTTTGTACCCTTTTTTACGAAAAATGTGCTAACGGAGGAGTATGAAATTTCGCACACTTATTACACTTTATATAGAGAATAAGCGACAAAATATTTTGTTTAAATTATGCATAAAAAATACATTACATTACACGCAATATTATGAATTTGACACACACGCATATATACTCTTTTGTTTATTGTTAAAGTCAAATGAACAGTGTAGCTTCGGCGAAATCTGTGATTATAGAAGTACGTATGTAGTTTAGTCTTTGACAGCAGAACCTTAATAATTGTCTAACTTATAATTTAAATTAGTTATGTACACAACGGACTAGACAGAAGCTAATTCCAGATACCCAGACCAAAGTAAATAACGAATATTATTTTTAATATGGCAAGAGTTGAATGTGGGACTTTTGCGTTCCAGTAATCTAGTGTTACGCGATGTCCATCACAGCAGTCATGAGAACCATAGAGTATATTAATATCACATAGACAGTCGTCATAGATAATAATATTTTTAGTCGATTTATCAGATAGTTCAATTTATATAGAAATTACTATTTCTACCGGCTAGTTAATTTTATAAGCCCACTAAATTATCGTCTAGATAATTTAGTGCATCAGTAACTAATTATTATAATTGTTTTTATGATCCTGGCAACGCTACGATGTAATTGCTATTTTTATTATTGTATAAAAGGCGGTGTGGCCTGTACACGGTGTTCATCTCACCTCATGGCAACAGTCCAGCCGAGGTAAAACTCCCTAGGGAGCTCCCTCAGGCAAGTTGCCCCCGGGCACGAGTGCCTTCGCCTTGCGAAGGCGCTCGCCCCAAGAACTCCGGTAAAGTTGTGAGGTCTTCGGACCACCAACATAAAGTCAAGTCAAGTAAAAAAAAAACGGTGTTCATTGCTTACTGTGCGGTGTGAATAATCACACCAAAGGCTGAACAATAAAGAGGAAACCTTGCCCAAATATATTTGGTATATATGGTACTTTCTTACCCAAATCTCTGCAAGGCTGTTACACTAGACAAGTAAAGACTTAGACCATTCAACCACAAAGAACGAAGTCACGGGTAACGTTTAGTCTAGAATAAATACAGAGACTAGTAAGATAATAAGATAAAAAATAGTGAAAATGTTCAAAAGATTTAGTTTAAAGCTCTTTACAAAAATGGATAATCTGAGGAGATGAGTCCCGCTCCCGCTAGGGCTCCAATAAAATTTATTGTTAAAATAAATAAGATTTCGTTGTAATCTACTTTTAACTTGTTTAAAGAAAAACATATTTTACGTATTTTATTTAACAACTCCATTGTTTAATGGACGAATGATAACTTTTTATCGTTCACCATTAACTTAAACCTAGACAATGAATATAGTTACATTTGCATTAACATAATAGCGGTCTTATCATTCATAGCGATTTAAGTTTAACTTTAGTTAAGTTAAATCAGATATAGAATTATTATGGATACGCATATATAGTCGACTCTCGATAATTTGTAACTCAAGCGACTAGAGAAAAATTTCAAATTACCCAAGAGTTCAAAATAACAGTTTAAAATCAACAAGAGTTTGATCAAAATTCGTCATTTATTATTTTTAAATGTACAATTAATTCACAAATTTTTATTTTTAAAAGAAGTCCGTATTTTTCTATTGAGTGAGCGACTTCAGTCTATTATTTCATTTGACTAATCTCCTCGCTCCACTTGAAGCTGTACGTTGTACCTACTGGTTCAGTTAAACAATCGACATTTGTTCTGGGACACATACTAGAAGTGAAACTTCAACGGATAAGTGGAAAAACGAATCATAACGGACAAGTGGAAAAACGAATCACAACGGACAAGTAGAAAAACGAATCGCAACGGACAAGTGGAAAAACGAATCGCAAATTTTTTTTGACGACGAATGAAGATTTTTCCGTGATCTGAATTAAAATCTGTTATAATCTAAAGCATCTTAATATCTTGTAGGGTACTACATATACACATACATATTTAGTTCGAATACAAGGTATTAGCGTATTTAAACTAAACATTGTAAATATGTCTATAGCAATAAAATTTATATAATAGAAGAAAGAAATCGGCAGACAAACACACATACTGTATATCCCCAAATTAAGTAAGTTACGCTTGTGTTATGGGTCATATACAACGAACCACTCTGGGACCGATCCCAGACACCCAGACCATAGTAAATGACGGAGAAAAATTCGTTTCCGAAATTTACCATACCAGGAATCGAACCCGGAGCCTCGGCGTTGCAGTTAGGTAAGCGGGCAAAGGCTTAGTCCGCTCAACCACACAGGCCGTCCAATAATAATATGTATTGGTGCAACGAAAAAATCAGCAGTTGCAACATCTTATATCTAAGTTCATAAATCTCCTTTGAAATCTTCAAAAATGTTACACAATGATGTGAACTCTAATAATGGAGGAAAACTCGCGAAGAATTATAATAAAAATTAATGAACGGAACATAATATAACTTGGGAACTGGAGGAAACCGACTTTATTTGGACTCATCACAAAATCACAATATTTCCAACATTCGCAAAACCTTTAAGCTCCTTAACATATTTATTCACGAGACTCTTACTGAATATGTTTTGTATTTGAAGAATTATAAAGGATTTGTATGGTTTTTTTTTATTGCAGGAGTACAGCAGACAGGCAGACGGCCCACTTGACGGAAAGCGGTTACTATCGCCTATGAACATTTGCAACACCAACGGTGCTACCAAATGCGCTGTTGCTCTCTTAAGGGAGTCGGGCAAATGCCCTACCACCTGGCTGTGGGTTGTTTTGTCGCCTCTTACGACATGCCGCCCGGCCGCAGAAAATTATATTCTTTTTCCATTCCTTTACAGATAAAAAGTTAGTATTATATAATATGCTAGTATTATATAATATGCTAGTATTATACGTATACATTTTTAACCATCTTTCAAAAATGTGGGCCGTAACTTTTGTGATAGATATTTACATTTTATTACTCACCAAACAAAAATTACAAAAATGCACAGTTACAATATTGTCTTGTTAAAAAGCGACCTTATCGCTTTAAACAATTTGTTACAGGCATCCTGATTCAAAGAATAATTTAAACTAATCTAGCGATATAGATGTTGCATTAGATAGGACATAGCTTGTGAGAATAGTGAATTATATGGCAACACATCTACTTTTCTTCTTCGTATATGTAAAAAATAATGTTTGTCTGTATGTCCTTTATAGAATCATAAACTATACATTTGATCATGTGATGATCTTTAGCAAAGTTGTTGCACATGAGCCAAAGAAGGTTTCTAAGTTAGTTCACAATTGGACCCGGTAGGTAGCGCTGCTGTCGGCATATCAATTGAAGGTTTTTTCGGGCAGGACGAAGTCTGTCGGGACAGCTAGTCTTCTTCTTATATATAAAAATGAATGTTTGTCTGTATGTACTTTATAGAATCGTAAACTATAATCGTAAAAATCGTTAAAAAAACATACATTACTTTTTCAACGCGATCAGTCACAAGCAGATGATATAATACGACATTGCGGAACAGAGAAGACGTCTAAAAATATATGTACCTATATACCGCGATAAACAAAACAAAAGCTTTATGTATAACGCTCGAATATTTTATCTCGTATGTCATATCACATCATTCTTTGTATGAATAATGTATGGCCCTAAATCTCTGCATAAGAAATTCTCAACTATAAAACTTATAACAGCGCTATCTCCGATGTCCATCAGAAGGTAAAAATATTCCCCCTTCAAGCCTAGGAAGGATACATGAATAAATCGACAAAACATCGTAAAAAGGATTTAGGGGTTGCTTCCTCTACACACTTTTGACCTCGAACATGAGCACGCAGATTTTGTTATTAAATTTAATTAATTATTGTTACCTTTTTATTTTTCATTATGGTGAATTAAGTCTTGTATTTTGTTTCTTAATAACTAATGATAAACTCGTGGTCGCCCGTGGTCCAAATTCGACCATAATAATTTTTGGTCAAAGACTATACTTCTGTTATCACAGATTCACCAAGGCTACACTGTTAATTTGACTTTAACAATTAACAAAAGAGTATATATGCGTGAGTGTGTCAAATACATGCTAGTGTGTGTAATGTATTTTTTCATGCATAATATTAAAAAAATGTTAGCAAGCATTCGTCGCTTCTTCTCCATAGAAAGGCGATTTCTTAAAAAGGGATACACAGTTTTTGCTGCACATATTAATATATAGATATATCACTAAAAATAAGTATATCACTAAAAATAAATCATATACGTTTATAAAAATTAAAATTTTCAAACCGTGTAAGTATTTCGATTTGTTCTCATAAAATATTATTGTATGATATGTTCGTTTTGCATCAAATAAAAAGGCATTTTTGTACAAATTAAAATTAGATATTTTTTATTTTATTTTAACAACCAGAAATAGGTTACTGGTTGATAGTCCACGAACATCATACAGTTCCTTGATGTGACAGATGTAGATTGTTTTCGATATTTGATTAACGAACTACACGAACACCGAATTGGAATCCAAATATAAGATTGTAGTCAAAAATACCGCTTATCTTAAATTTACTCGACAAATATAATTGAAAATAATTTTTGTGGAAAGTATTTTTCAAACTCAACCGCTTTATTTTTTCGAAACATTGCACTTAACAGTCTAAAAGCTTAACGGAGAGGACACAATTTTAATGACCTTCGGATATTATATTACTGCCTATTTATTTATTCTATCCGTGCAGGAACGGAGAAAGAATACAATTTCCTGCGGCCCGGCGGCATGTCGTAAGAGGCGACAAAACAACCCATAGCCAGGTGGTAGAGTATTTGGATGGCGACCACCCCTTGTCTAGAGTATGTCGCCATAACAACCTTGTGTTGTGTTCCGGCATTAGTGGCCAGGTTCCAGTTTCCCTTAAGAGAGCAGCAGCGCATTTGTAGCACCTTTGGTATTGCAAATGTCCATAGGCGACAATAACTGCTTTTCATCAAGTGGGCCGTCTCTGTCTGATGAACTCCTGCAACTAAAAACATTATATTTTTATAGGATCTGACTAACGAAACCCCATGCAACTATGTACACTAAAAAAAAACTGTGATGTTGACCTTTTTTTTGCAAATTCGTGACTTTGTAGCGCTAAATAGACAACACCAGCTTCTTAAATTTCATTATTACAAAAATGACTGTGACGTACACAGACAGACATGACGATCACAAATGGGTTAAGTAATGCCAATTTTTTTTTCAATTAGGACCCCAAACATTTACACGTACAAAATGAATGTCGTTTGTTGTGCGCATAAATCGATGAGACTTCTTGCAATGGATTATGGTTAAGCTTTAAGAATATTTTTCTATCCGAAGTTTTCGTTGTGGAGATACGAAATGTTCTCAGAGTGTTTTTGTTCGATCTATCGGCTGCTTTAGGTTTAGTTTTAATGCTAAGCTATTTATCGAAGACAACTCGCTAGTCTTCTATTCTACAAGATTTATTCAGTATATTTGATTTTTAACCTTCTACACATCTTACAAGCTTTTGTCTATTGTTCTCAGATTAAGAGATTACTGGTTTGAAATAATTTAAAATTTTAATTTTCAAGTGTTCATGTGCAAATCGGTTTCACACTTGGAGGTTTAAGTATTTTATATATTTTTTATAAGTTTTTTTTATCTATAAGTAGAAAAATTACAGTTAACATTCCATTCTAACTACTAAACCTGCGTCATGTAACAGTTTCTATGGACCTAAAACGGCTACCTTCGTAGATTGGTTTTGCGAATACCTTAAATTAACAACTAAATAAATTAGTACTTATGCTATATCTTACATCTACCAGTATATCTAGAAACATGAGAACTTCACCAAACTATTCTACAAAAGCAGCCGATTCAGGCCCTCTGATCTTAAAATATAATATGCTGACATGAGCTGATTCTTATCTCTAATATAATTATGAAAGAAAGGTTTCTGTCAAAGAATAAACCTACATCCAGAGGAACTAAAAAGCAAACAATCATGAAACATAAAATATATAGAGAGTATTAGGATAATTATAAGGTTTATTATTTTTAAAATACTTTTGCCAAACTCAAAAAATATCTTTTATTATATTTGATATAGGTATTACATATTTAAGATATAATACATATTCAGATTCTTTCTTGACTCAACAAATGGCACGAGAGGCTTATGATAACTAAAATAGGAAACAAATGCTCTAGGTTCAATTTGATTTATAAAGTTCAATACTTCAAAATATTTCCAACTCTATCTTTATGAGAATAGTGTTTAAATTATTTAATCTCTTTTTAAAGTCGCTTTTTTTCGTTTCATCGAGTTTCAAATCACAACGATTCTAAAGAACTTTCACTTCAAAAAGTTACAATTGGAAAACCACAAAAACTACACATTTGCTGTTTAATTTTAATATTTTTTTTCATATTTCGCCCAACAAATAAGCATCGCCATACAGCGCGGCAATGCAGCCAGCCTTCTGGGCACGCTCCCATCTGGCAGCATTTGTTACACAGTGTATAATAGCTTGTAATGTGTATAACATTGTTTATTTTTAGTTTTTAATTGTATTTAATTTACCTAAAATATATTTAATCAAACATATACTATAATTATATTAATATACTAATACACATTAATTTTTTGCTCTATTTTCAGAACCTAAGGACCAATAGCAATACAATTTTATTATACATGGGAATGTTTTAAAGCTTTACTAGATCCAAAGCAAAATGAGTTAGAGAAAGAAAACACGCATGCCTGAACAAGTGAACATGCATAAAAAACGTGTATATTATACGAAGAACTGAAAACTTCCTCCTTTTGCTCAAGTCGGTTAAAATCATTTTTTCAAAATTGAACATTTTCAGCGAGCCGTATCAGTTTTCCGCTCCTAATTTTATTTTAACAACACGTTAAAGCATAATTTTCTCCCTTTATTTAATGATAAAGGAAGACATTCAACTTTTGTATACTCCATTCAAAACGCTTTTAATGGCCGCCAGCGAGTTTAACTTTCTTGCTGAAGCGGTGAACTTACTAATTGTGAAGTTTGAGCCGTGTAAAATAGGGGGTAAAAGCTTAAGAGAAAGTTACGACCGCTTCTCAAAGATTCCGTGTAAACAATTTTATGGAACGATAAAAAATATATACTTATTTTTTAAGGGCTTGGAAATATAATGACGCATAAAACAATTTTTTGGCATCAAACTGACTTTAGTATATTTAGTAATGTATTTTCGTGGTGTGACTGTTTTTGGAAGCGAAACCTTCGTTATGCACGTTGGGCCCTTTTGGGCTGGGAATAAAAGCGCTGAACTCGCGTGACCGTCACTTTCAGACACATACTATGTATATACTGAGGGTCTAAAGCTTTAGTTTTTGGAGAATCGTTTAGTGAAATTGACACGTGTCTACATATACTGGTAGTTGTAAGACATAGCATAAGGTTCCCTTTATTGTAAATACTAGCTGACTGTTGACCACTTCGCTGGACGTCATTAAAAATACACACGCATCCACGCACTCACGCACGCATTCATAGTTTAAAATAAACAATTTTCTACTTAATTATACAATGACATTTTAAAAACTAAATTAAACTAAGTTATAAAATACAATTATAATTTAATTAATTCATAAACGCAGAAAGCACTCGCAATGCCTCGTACGAAGATGTGCGCGATTCTTATGTGGAGCGTTATTGCTGTAACATATTTGACAGACGTTCCTATGCCCACTTCGCTGAGCGTACAAATTATTTACTTTCTGGATTTATTAATCACTAGTGAAAGAATTTTCAAAGTCGGATCAGTAGTGCCTGAGATTACCCCAAATATCCAAACTCACAATATAATATTAGTACCTATATATTTGTCATGTTCATCATATTTATTTACATACACCACCCCTTTAGACGCTTTGATCTGTGTATTTGTAGCTCTTTGAAGTAGGGGAAAAATCACTGACCAGGGCAAAGCTAACGCGTTAGCTTTGCCCCTGCCTTAGCCTTAGCCTTTAAGGTGGAGATGGGATATAGGATAGGAATAGGAGGCTGGGATAGAGAAGATTGAATAGGAGGAGAGCAAACTGCGAAGGGCAATGTATGGCGCGTAGAACATTTTGTTCAAAAACCTCTTTCTCTTAGTTTGCCATTTGGCATTCTTTCACAGAAATGGATCCTGCCTAGCTATACTATGATTTGGTATAATAATTCAGGTTGTGTTTATTTTTTTAAATTAGCCGTTTCCATTCCTGACAAGGGTTATTGAGTTTTCAAAAATCTAATGATGCCACTTTAGCTGTCGTGAAAATCGGCCTCGAGACTCCTTTGACTATTTTTCGCTATTTCCTACAGTTAAGGATTTGGTCCAGAAGGTCCACTTGAAAAATTTACGCTATTATATTTTAGAGTAACGGTCTCAGCAGACGTTGTCCTGCCCTGAAAAATAAAAATATAGAACCCGATTCTAGCGCCACCTATCGTGTCTAATTGTGAATCTAAACTACCCCTGGATCAACTCAGAACTCAAACACACATAAAATTTCCTCAGATTTAGATTCTTGGGTTACATTTATGAAGTTTTAGTAAGGATTCTTAATTTTCATATCTATAATATTATACATTTCTAAACATGCCATGTGATTGAAGAACATGAACAGAATGAATGAAAAATGGCACCGCCTCGGAAGTATATCCACTTACTAATAAAGGAAAACAAGTCTAAATCGATTCACAATTAACGGTGAATTCTCGCAACATATGTGCCTGTAGAAAATGTAATAGTTACACGTGTATACATCTTTTTTTTAAGAATTTTGGCGCACAGCATTTCTTAATAAATAATGGTTACTCTCGAATCTCTGGAATCCACTCTCCAGATCCTTACTTGGTAACCATGGCACCACCTCGGAAGTATAGAATTACGAGTAAAGAAGAAAATGATAATTGGCTCTAATATCTCCGTTTGACGGAGATATCATGTTACGAAATCTGTTATCAATTATCGTGACTTTCCGTAATTCCTTGGAATTCACTCATTAGATCCTGACGTGGTGACAATGAGACCAATACGGGAGTATAGCATTACGATTGAAAGAAAAATTTTGAAAAATCAGTTCACAATTGTCGAAGAAATCGAGTAACGAGCATACAAAAATCATACAGACGAATTGAGAACCTCCTTCGTTTTAAGTCGGTTAAAAAAGCTTTACATCTTTAACAATCTTTTTAGACAAGTTAGAAAATCAAAGTAATTTTCAACTTTATTGACAAACAGTTAAACATATTTTTTGTGAAATAGTCTGCTCTGTGACTTAGTTTGAAAAGGTAACATGTGCTCGCGGGAAGTTAAATGAATCGATTTGAAAACTGGCGAAATGTATCATACCGCGACTGTACATTAATGTGCTTCTGTTAGAAATAATTGCACACATATATCGGGGTTTTTAAACATTTTACTCCTAATGTGGTGAAAAAGGAGCTACCTTTGAATATTTTACTTTTACTCAAACAATGACTATTTTTTGTTTATACTAGCAAAGACGCGGACATTAGTTAATAATATAATTAATTGATTAATATTTGTTACAGATCATGCATAAAACAAGCGCACAAGGGTCTGGTGAATTCTACGAGGAATGGACGAGACTAAGTTGAACCATGACGCTGATTGAGGGTCAAACAATGAGCTTCTTCAGCTACCGCCTTAAGATCGCCTTACTAGTCATCGTCATCATGGTGCTTGGGTTCTTCAACGAGAGTCATGGTAAAGTTTTACCCATATAATAGACCAGAGTACTATTCAGATTTAAGAAAACTTACACCAACATATTCAAGACAAGTCACTTCCTCTTATAATTCCCTGAACATTAAGACTGTATTTATTATTTCCAGAGTACAGCAAATAGGCTAACGATCCCTGCTGGAAATGGTTACAGTCGTCTATGGACATTGACACCAAAAGTGCCACCGATGAGCTCTCAGTCTAGAATGAGGGCTGGAACCTAGCCACTAAAGCCGAAAACAATTAATTGTTTTGGCTGCAACACTAGACCAGACAGGGGTGGTAGCGATCCAGACGAACCAATCCCCTACCTCCTGGCTATTTTTCTGTGGGTTGTTTTATTGCCTCTTACGACTGCAGGAATTAATATTCTTTCTCCGAGCCTGCACGGATCTAGTTATGACGGGATAAATAAGTATAATTTATAGAAGGCCTCGTTGACATTATCAGAGAATACTCGGATCGAGTGCACTCCCATAAAATATGTACAATACTCGTATAACGATCGATTTGTCGACGATTTTTATCCGTGCAGGAACGGAGAAAGAATACAATTTCCTGCGGCCGGGCGGCCTGTCGTAAGAGGCGACAAAACAACCCACAGCCAGGTGGTGGGGCATTTGCCTGACTGGATGGCTAAAATATGACGCCATAACAACGTTGTGTTGTATTCCGGCATTAGTGACCAGGTTCCAGTCTCCCTTAAGAGAGCAGCAACCCATTTGTAGTACCTTTGATGTTGCAAATGTCCATAGGCGATGGTAACCGCTTTACAACAAGTGGGCCGTCTGTCTGTCTGCTTAACTCCTGCAATAAAAAATAACTCTTTTGTACAGACATGGCATTTTTTATAATACTATAAATAAATAGAATATAGAATTTTATAATATTATAAATAAATAAATTACTGAAGACTTGTAGGAAGAGCCTCGTAAAAGTCTAGATTGTCAGAACTGCTACTATATAAGTGACGTCAGAGTGACCCATCGAAGTGCACTCGGTCCGAGCGTACTCAGATCATGTGAACGCGGCTTTAATTTACGAGTAGCAATTTTGTATGATAACGTTGATTAATTTATCTTGACGTAATACGTCATTAATTAGATCTTAAGCGAGATATTGTGTTGCGAGATCAACACCTAAGTAAATTACATGACTTGTTATATTATTATGAAACTAGAGTAATTAAAGAATAAATATAAGGTATGATAGTTGCTTATAAAAATGTGACACTTTATTCCTTCTAAATCATACATAACCTAACTATACTGTTACGAGTTACACAGGACTCGAATTAAAATGCCGTTGGAATTACTATATAATTTATTAGAACTATACAAACACGTATAATACAGGTACAAATATAACTGGACGCAACCAATACAAGCTGCACGATTCAATGACACGCGCAAAGTCTGTCACTATATCGCTTATCGAATGTACGTCTTGCTAGTATCGTAATCCTCGCTTGACTGCCCCTCTCCACCTTGGGCATTCCTTTATAATGCACCGATCCATACCTGGCAAGCTTCGACGCAATACAATAACAACAAGGATTAGTTCGACATTATTAAAGGCCATAAAACAAGTACAAAAAAATCGACCGCGTGCACTGGAGTTTCCGAGAAACAGTAATTTGCACACCTGGCTAATTATTCCTGCGAACGGCCAACAAAGTCGAAAAACATAACTATAGGGTATTGTCTAATTACAAATTTTAAGAACGAAGTAAACAAAAGAACTCCGAATGCGGGAGGGGCAATAAACTAGGTGCGCGTTTCTTTGTTGGTATGTAACAATATAGTGCTTCTGTCATCTTTTGAAGTTTTCTAGGATGAGCTGTAATAGGCTTGAGGAGCGAGGTGGAATGCTCCTCCGCCTGTAAGGAAGATCTTCCACCGAGGCTGTTGTTGTCCCTTGCAGGCCTGTCTATTTTTGTTGAAAATTTGTATGTATTCTTTGCACGTTTCGGTAATTATTTGCGACTTCAATTATTGCACAGCGCCATCTATGCCATATATTGCCATATATTGTAAATGTTCTACTACAGTTTAATTACTAAAATATAATATATACTAGCTGTCCCAGCAGACGTTGTCCTGTCCGGAACAGCTTCAATCGCTATGCCGACACCAGCGCCACCTACCGGGTCCGATTGTGAACCAACTCAGAAACCTTCTCTGGCTCACGCACAACAACTTTGCTAAAGATCATAACATCATCAAATGTATAGTTTACGATTCTATAAAAGACATACAGACGAGTTGTCTGGATGAGATCGCTTCTTAGCGATAAGACCGCCCATTGTGCACATTTAGGATATTTTTAGGCTACAAGTTCTTCTGTCTTTTCTGTAATGGTATACAATAAAGTGTTATCTATCTATCTATGTAGACAAACATTCATTTTTATGTATAAGACGAAGATAAAATTAGAAAAAATATGTATTCTTAACAAATTTCTTTTAAATTTTTGACTAGTTTGGTCTTAAAAGAGTTCTATAATAATTTGGGCAAAAAATAAATTTTTGCTTGTATCTGTATGTAACAGGTATTTTTTTTCTCTTCATATCTATGTAAAATATTTGTTAAGGAAGATACAGAGTACATAAACCTATCAAACACATAAAATTTCAGTTTTATATGTGTTTGTTAGGTACATCTTCCTAAGGTGGGGTGGTTTAGATTTACAATTTACAATCACAATCAATTCACAAATAGACCCTGTAGGTGGTGCTGGTATTGGGTTCTAGATTTTTAATTTTTGAGTGCAGGACAACGTCTGAGACTGCTAATAGTGTATATTCGATTAAACCCTTTTTATACTCCCTTAGCCAAAAAAGGAAAGCTAGGAGTATATTTTTTAAACTAGGTCTGTTTTATCTGTGCAGGGACGGAGAAAGAATACGATTTCCTGCGGCCGGGCGGCCTGTCGTCAGAGGCGACAAAACAACCCACAGCCAGGTGGTAGGGCATTTGCCCGACTGGATGGCTACTACCCCTGGTCTAGAGTATGCCGCCGTATCAACCTTGAGTGGTGTTCCGGCATTAGTGACCAGGTTCCTCCTTTAAGAGAGCAGCAGCGCATTTGTAGCACCTTTAGTGTTGCAAACGTTTTTAGGCGATGGTAATCATTCCAACTTTCCATCAAGTGGGTCATCTGCCTGTCTGCTAAACTCTTGCAATAAAAAAAGGCTGGTAACGGGTTGACTTCACCACTGGTATTGCAAATGTCTATGCAAGTGTTGATGACCAACTTATCTCGTTGAGCCGTCTGCCTATTTGCTACTTTTTTCTTTCTTTCACCATATCCCAATTATTTGGGATCGGCACGATATGTCTTATCCTTCCAGACTCTTTTACTCTGACCTACATTTTCTGTCACACCACATATCATCATATCATCCTTCACACAATCTATCCATCTTTTTTTTGGCCTACCTTTACATTTGTATCCGTCTATCCTGTAGTTATCAATCTTTTTGTCACGTGACTTTCATTCCTCCTCATTATATTCCCATACCAACCTGCGCGTCATCTACAGGATGCGCCCTAGTCCTAGCATTCATTGTATCATTAATATAAGAGGCGTCGTGATGGGTGGGCCGCGCGTACATAGCGGCTCCGTCTACCTATTTGCTATGCTTACAATAAAGAATGCACAAAAATCTGCCTAAGAAAACCGCACACTAGCATCTGGCATTGTTTACAAATCTGATATTTCCTTAACAATTACATTCTACTTGAACAATTAACAGGAATAGTCGTAGCACTCCGCCCGAGATAGCCGCAAACTCTATCCAGGTATTAATTGTAGCCACACAACCGGTTACAATAGGCGAATCAATTTGCCCAAACCGCAAGATTTTACGCCCCTTGGTTTAGTTAAATACTGATAACAAAGGAGGTTGTATCAAAGGATAGATCACCGTTAAAGTTTTGTGTGATAGTATTATTATCAAAGTTTCCTTTAATCAACGTATTTATAATGTCTGCGACGGTAAGGTTATCAAAGTAAATATTGGTAGTCTCTTAGAACTAGTATAGATAGATAACACTTTATTGCTCACCATATATACAATTTGGTATGGAACAGAGAGCATGAAAGTAGAGTAAACGCAGTCGAGATGCGAGCACTGCGCAAAATCTGCGGAGTGTCGCTCGCGGACCGCGTTCGTAATACCGAAGTAAGAAAGAGAGTTGGTCTGAAAGAGAGTGTCGGGGTGAAGGTAAGGAAAGGAATGCTCCGGTGGTTCGGGCATGTGGAAAGAATGTTTGATGAAAGAATGATTAAACAGATATACAATGCAAAAGTGGATGGATGCAGAAGTCGCGGAAGGCCACGACACACCTTCCATGATCAAATTGATCGTGTATTAGCAGAAGGTGATGTCAGGAGCCTTAAGAACAGACGAGCGTGCATGACAAGAGCTATGAATGTCAAAGAAGCAAGTGAGGTGTGTAAAAATAAGCCTGTATGGCGCTCTGTTGTTCGTGCCTACCACGCAAGGGACCTGGCGTGAAGTTATGTATGTATATATACAATTTCAAAAATACACAATTACAATATTGTCATGGTGGAAACAATACGCGGCCTCTTCGAGGCAACCTAACTTAAAGAATAGTTTAACCTAATCTGGCGATGTAGCTGGTGCAAATTATTAGATATATCATAAGCAAACATACTTAAACTACATATCTATATATATAAAAGAAAGTCGTGTTAGTTACACTATTTATAACTCATGAACGGCTGTACCGATTTGGATGAAAATTGGTGGGGAGGTAGCTTAAAAGCAGGAGACGGACATAGGATACTTTTTATCCCGTTGGAACCGGTAGGTGGGACTGAGTTCGGGTTCTAGAGTCCTCCTAATCACCTAGACCCATTTTGTTGATTTTGTTTTTGTGTGTTTGAGTGGGTCCCCCTCCGGATGATTTAAATTCACAATTGGAACCGGTAGGTGTGCACTGGGATCGGGTCCTAGATTTTTATTTTTTCAGAGCAGGACAACGTCTGCCGGGGCTGCTAAGTATATATTTAAACAAAGTCGTGTTAGTTTATAACTCAAGAACGACGGGACCAATTTTTATGATTTTTGTGCTTTTGGAATTGCCTTCGTCCGGAATAGGATAATAAGTATT
Source organism: Dendrolimus pini (assembly GCA_949752895.1). NCBI lineage: Eukaryota > Metazoa > Arthropoda > Insecta > Lepidoptera > Lasiocampidae > Dendrolimus > Dendrolimus pini. The sequence goes on along the minus strand of OX457149.1, from coordinate 5,673,474 downwards.
CAAATAATATGATATTCATCAATAAAAAAACACCCAGGGATTTTAGTGGGTATGCCTGACTGGGGAGTGTCAATAACATGGCATTAGTTTTGACTGGACATGCTAATGCCACCCCCGAGCTGGCGAATCCCACACACGGGTCGCTAATTATATCGCCCAGGGCCCTGCCCTTCTCGCGGCTTAGGTCTTCAAACGGATTTCCCCGGGCAAAAAAAATGGTTGAGGACAACAGAGGTCTGGTTCTGGTTCTGGTCTGGAATATGTAGTGTAAACTTGGAGAGGCCTACGTTCAACAGTGGACTGCAATTGACTGACGACGAAATATATACAAACATATTTACAAATCGTTCAATGTGAGATTACTGACCCGTTACTCAGCTTAGAAGAAAATGTGTAATGACCCTTAAAAATCAATCTACGTCCTCAACAAACTTGTTTATAGTATTATAATAAAACAAAACATTGTTTAGTGATGCGCAAACCAAACAATGCCGGGTCTAAAACAAAACAACAATAGCCAAACAGTCGGCTGGAACATTCAAACATCAACAAACATATTGTGGATTTGTGTTTTCGCTTAATTTTCGGGTAGAGAATATTGTGCATAAATTTCAAAATTAGAAGCTCAATTGTGCGTATATTGTTTATAACCTAGTATAGGAATATGCTAGAGTATTACAATATTTTAAAGTATAAATAAATTATTTGTTATTAATTTTTAAAACAATTTTTATGTTTATCGAGTTGTCGCGAAACGTTTGGTAGACCCCTAACGCGACCAAGGCTGGCGTTTATTTTGCTCAACGGTTAAGCATTGCTATACAACGTGGCAAAGCCGCCAGCCGTTTGGGAACGTTCCCGGTAAATTACAGTGATTGGGGATTAATATTTTATCTATAATTATACTCTCTTATTTGTTTAATTCTAGCATTAAATTTTTTGTTTTATGCTGTCGTTTAATTTTTAAGAGATATAATTTAGTTTTATGTCAGGGCAAATTTGAGTTAAATTGCGTCTTTAGATGATTAATATATAACAAATAATGTTTTAAATGTTGTATTAGTATTATTAATTAACTGTTGAGGATGTACAGTTTTGGGAGTTTAGGGAAATAAAATGATGACATCTGCATATCAAGATTACTGATGAAATCCGCAAGCTTTTCTTGGACAAGCGTGATATCTACAGATATATCAATACTATCAATTTCCAAAGGGTAGAAAGACCAGAACTCGGCAGTGAGCCGTTATGAGCTTATATTATCATAAAAGAAAACAGCAATTTATAATACTTTAGTGAAACTCCTTTAGAATCGTTGTGATTTGAAACTCGATTAAACGAAAAAGCGACACTAAAGAGAGATAAACACAGCCTGTGAGAGAATGATATAGAATACATTATATTTAATTTTATTTATTTAAACACTGCTCATATGGATAGTGTTGGAAATGTTTTGAGGTTCTTCGTTAATACTTCGAATTTCGTGTTGAATTATAACGATATAATATATGAAATATGTCGTCATAAAGTTTAGAATCCCTCCACACTTTTTTTCACTTCTTCTGCGCATGATCTACACACACATTATTTTTTTTGAAATATGTGATTTTTGTGAAATCTGGACATATCTTTTGTCAGGAACAAATCGTCTACAGTTGATATCTTTCTATGTTGATCAACGTTTCTAACCGGGGTTTATGAGGGAATCTATTTCATGGAAATAATCACATTAGTCCGGCAAACATTGCTTGAACAAACATACAAATATTGTATCATAAGAGTTGTGCCGTAGGCGTTGGGAAAGATCCTTTGAAATGTTGGTATACTAACGTCGTGAGGGAAATGTGTATCTAGGCGGGTGTTATAATGTACGGATTAAAATGAAAATTAATTTTCGGCATAGAATTTTAACCGTGCAGGAACGGAGAAAGAATATAATTTCCTGCGGCCGGGCGGCCTGTCGTAGGAGGCGACATAACAACCCACAGCCAGATGGTAGGGTATTTGTCCGACTTGATGGCTACCACCCCTGATCTAGAGTATGCTGACATAACAACTTTGAGTTGTGTTCCGGCATTAGTGACCAGGGTTCAGTCTCCCTTAAGAGAGCAGCAGCGCATTTGTAGCACCTTTAGTGTTGCAAATATCTATAGGCGATGGTAACAGCTTTCAAACAAGTGGTAGTATTAACATAACAAAATAGTATTAACATAACAAATTATAAATAAAATTATACGGAAATTGTATGCCACAATTTGGAAATGAGGTTGAGCATTATGCTGTGCTGAATTGTAGTCTGACATAGCTCTGATTTTCAGTGCCCACTTCCTAAATCTTATACTTAATATATAAAGCTGAAGAGTTTATTTGTTTGCTTGAACGCACTAATCTCAGGAACTACTGGTCTGATTTGAAAAATTCTTTCAGTGTTGGATAGCCCATTTATCGAGGAAGGCTATAGGCTACATATTGAGGGCTTCATAACAAATGGGCGTACAGACAAAAGTACAGTTTTACACAAGGGACAAAATTATGAATAAAACAAAACTAGTTAATTGTATAAGGCTGAATTTGGAATGCCCTTCTATTTAGACTTGCATACTGGTAAGACTTTCTAAATTGTAACATTTCATAGATTAATAATAATTAATAAATAACAAAATATGGCATATTTGCGTATATGCCCATTAGTTATGATGCCCTCGATATAATCACGCTAAGACCAATAGCAGCGGAGCACCAATTAATAATGTTTCAAAATCGGGAGAATTATTCAACTGACTTTTTTAAACTATTCCACGTGGACGAAGTCGCGGGTAGAAGCTAGTATAACATATAGACGGCCAGACGTATGTGAGCACGGAACCCTCAAAAGCTTAAATACTAGCAAGTAAAAACTGGAATTTATTAAAACGAATATATATAATTTATATGCTATCGGTACAAACCCTCATAAACAGTAAAGTAAATACCAAGTTATATTCCTTTCCACAAGTTATTCACCGAATGTTGCTTAAATGAGAATTTCCGAAAACGTATAAGAAAACAAAGGACATTTTAGTTCCACAGATGTTATTAATGTATTTAATTAGAGGGAACAAAGAATATGTTCCACTGGAAGCGATTGAGTTGTTATTTGTTTATATACTGAGCGTAGTATTGATTTGTACAGTATCGTATATCAAACAATAGTTATTCTTTGTAGTATATCTATACTAATAATAGTATTGTTACGAGTTTGGCACTCGAATTAAAATGCCGATGGAATTACTATAGAATTTATTAGAACTACAAACACGTATAACATAGGTACAAATATAACTGGATACAGCCAGTACAAACTGCATGATTCAATAACATGCCCAAAGTCCGTCACTATATAGCTTATCGAATGTACAAGTCTTGATCGTATCGTAATCGTCGCTTGACTGGATCACCCCTCCGTTCGGGCATTGTTTTATACTAAAACTATACAACTATACAACAATCGACCGCGTAGAAAAATAAAAATGTACTTTGGCCTAGTAGTTTTCATTTTATGATCATTTTTTATGAAAAAAAAATTCATTCCTTTCCATATGTACATCGATTACTCTGAGATTTATGATCCGATTTACGTGATTGTTTTTAGTTCGATGCGGAATAGTTGCCATTTGGTCCCCTAAAAATTTAACATACTTTGGCCCAGTAGTTTTCATTTTATTAACAGTTTTTAATGATTTTTTTTCCGTTTCCGTTTCTTGGGACCTATATTTTTTAAGGCGCGCGACACCTTTCGTAGGCCTACCCATACCTAGACACTAAAAAGTAACAAAAAAAACTTCGTTTAAAACAAACCGACTTCAAAAACTAAAAAGTATAAAATAACTTATTTCTAAAGCTATTATACAGTATAATATCTTATTTTTTATTTCTATAGATATAGATAATTATACATCATGTATATGTATATATAAATTCATAATTATACATCATGGCGCCAACATCTTTAATTACATTTAACTTTTAATTTCACAATCAAAGAACAAGTTCGCATATAAATCATAATGAAAAATTGTTTACTCAGAAATCGTTGTGAAAAACATTTTTCCATCAGATAGCTGGAAAGGAAATGAGAAAAGGAAAGGGGGAGGATGGTAGAATAAGAAAATCGCGATAAAAGCGATATCTGCTTAGTATATTATGTACACTAATTTGTTTGCAAAGCCAAGAAAGTATACTAATGGCCGGTTCTTGTATCATACTTATTGTTCATTTGTCTTACTGGTTAAATTCAACATAAGCTCCATATTAAAAGACGTAATATATATATATATATATATATATATATATATATATATATATATATATATATATATATATATACAGAATAGTTGCCATTTAGTTCCCTAAAATGTAACATACTTTGGCCCCGTAGTTATAATTTTATGAAAATTTCCGTTCCCGTTTCTTGGGACCTATATTTTTAAGGCGCGCGGCACCATTCGTAGGCCTACCCATAGTTAGACACTAAAAAGTGACAAATAAAAAAAACTTCGTTTAAAAATACCGACTTCAATGACAAACAAGTATAAAATAACTTAATAGAGATTTTTGACTAAGAATTTATTTAGTTTCTTAAGAGACAAAATTATATAATATTTTCTACATCTTGAAGTCGGTTTTTGTCAACGAAGTTTTTTTTTACAGAAAAATCCTAATACCCACTATCTATATAGAGGTTTCAATTCAAAAGTTATAAAATAAAAATTAACATTAATAGCACAAACTTGTCATTACAAAGCAATTTTAAAGTCACATTATCAACTTTTTATAGCTTTTTGTTTTATTATATAAAACTCACGAATTTAAATTTAAAGGGCACTCAATTAGGTTTCAACTTGTGTGGAATAGCCTAAAGCGCAAACCACATAGAAACACCGTCAGGCAAGATTGAGACGATTACTTGTTTCATTTTTTTTATATGCATATACATTTGTAGAATTCCATAGACATTTCGGCAGCATCGAAATTCTGATACAAATATTATAATATTTATAAACTATCCATTCTTATAAATGCTCTTTATATTATGTATTAAATTAATTAAATGCATAGAATAATAAATCAAAGTTTCATTTTTAACACCAGTAATGTATTATTAAATATTCTGTCTTCAATCTTTTTAATAAGAGCCACCAAGTTGCATTTCACAATGAGAGTTTTAATACGTTTCTTGTCAAATGTGGATTAATTTGATTTAAAAAATATATATTAAATAAAAAAACCTTAGAAGGGAGAAAAAATGATCTCCGGTGCCATCTAGTGACGAAATTTAAATTCTTTCAAAGTATATTTACTAGAGTCATCGAAGAAGAATAATATATTTATTTCATCTTAGAAAGACAAAACATGTTTTACATAATATAATGTTACGAGCTACAGGACTTGAATTAAAATAAATGCCGTTGGAATTACTATAGAGTTTCTTAGAACTGTAAAAACACGTATAAAACAGATACAAATAAAACTGGATGCAACCAGTTCACACTGTATAAACTGCACGATTCAATTACACGCGAAAAGTCCGACACTATATCGCTAATCGGAAGTACGACACACGTCTTGCTAGTATCGTAATCGTCATTTGACTGCCCCACCCCTTCACTCGGCATTGTTTTATACTAAACTGTATAATAGAACAAAGGGACCTAGTTAATCCGCACATCTGGAAAGCTTCAACGCAATGCAATAAAAACAAAGATAAGCTCAACACTAATGACAGCCATAAAATAAGTACGATAATAAGAGGATGTTTTTAAATTGTAAACACGAAGTAAACAAAAGAATTCCTAAATCATAGAAGGCAATAAACTTGCGTTTTTACGACAGCCAGGTGTGCGTTCTTTCTAGGTAGGTATGTAACAATAATATTTACATAATATTTGTTTTGGATTAGACACGGTTAGAAATAAGTGTTACATTAAATGTTGACAGATTTACGTGTATATAAATATATAACTTTTATATTAATTAAAACATGTAGCCATAATGACGGGAACGATCGTGTAGCTCGTCCTCGCTTCATGTCTTACCTGTTTGGTCGGCGCTTATCAAGCACTTGCTTTGATATGAGCTGTATCCACTTGCAAGTCTTTATTATAAAAGTTTTTCTCGTTGAACGGGTCTGCCGCATTACCCTATGGTGTAATATACACTCGTTTATGAGCTAGCTACGGCTTAGGTCCTTTTTATAGCGGGCAAATGATGTTAAGTGTTTAAGTAGATATTTCGCAGTACATTTTTATTTTATAAAAGCTTTTAATATTTTAGTCCTTCACTTAAAAGCCATGTTGTAAAAATTATAACTGCGTCTCGACTGCTTAAGTATACTGATGGTACATGGGTAAATCTTCCGTGTGCATCATTGGCGGTAACCAGTTTTTTTTAAAGTCGACCCAGTAGTTTTTTATGTGAATCCCGACCAAACCGACAAGAAATGTAATAAAAAATAAAAACTTCGTTTAAAAAAAACCGACTTCAAAAACTAAAAAACTAAAATGTATAAAATAACTTATTTCTAAAACTATTATTATTAATATATATTATCTAAAACATCTTAAAGTCGGTGCTTAGCTTTTTTCAAAATATAGTAATTTTTATGTTTTGCTTTGCACCGACTTCAAGATGTTTTAGATAATATATATTAATAATAATAGCTTTAGAAATAAGTTATTTTATACATTTTAGTGTTTTAGTTTTTGAAGTCGGTTTTTTAAACGAAGTTTTTATTTTTTTTATACTTTTTAATTTTAGAAGTCGGTTTTTAAACGAAGTTTTTTCTATTTGTTACTTTTTAGTGTCTTGCTATGGTCTACGAAAGATACCGTGCGCCTTAAAAAATACAAGTCCCACGAAACGGGAACGGAAAATTTTCATAAAAAAATGTTCATAAAATGAAAACTACTACGCCAAACCATATTAAATTTTTAGGGGACTAAATGGACACTATTCCGCATCAAACTAAAGAAGAATTACGTAAATCTGCCCATAAATCTCAGAGTAATCGGTATACATACATAAAAAAAATACCAATCAAGTTGAGAACCTCCTCCTTTTTGAAGTCGATTAAAATATAAGTACGTAGGTACTATATCTTACGTATACCAACATCGCTATTATCATCTCAATTCATTTCTGAGGTTATCTGGAAGAAATCGTCCTTCATGCACAATCAGATATAGATAGTCTATAGTAGTCTAGTATACATTTGTATTGGTGTACAATAAAGTGTTATCTATCTATCTATATCTATTTATTTCTTTTACGTATTAAATATTACATAAGTAGAATTAGTTTTATTAATTATTATTTTATTAACAAAATTAGGTCGTTCTCGTCTTACGCCAAAAAGAAGGTTTTCATTAAAAATCAGCGTTGTGTCGGATATAATTCCAGCACAGCAATATGCTGAGTGCAAAACATGTTTGCTGAAAATGCGGCGTACAAATTTTCAAAATACGCTGTGTATAAAAATGTATGAGGAATGTAATTACGTTTGCTATTTCTGCAAACAAAGTTTTTCTTTCTTTTTTTTCTTTATTAATCGAAAAATTCTTATCGACCTGGATAATTCACATTATAATTACACATAATTCACAAGTTACTAAACTACTATCTAATGCAATTGCAAATCAAGGTTTAATCGCTAATCGATAACAATAAGACCTCAGCTTTATCCACAAAACTGAAAAAAATCTACCAATATAGCAATTTGTATTCCGGCTGCGTTCTATGTCTTACTGGACCGTCTTTCCGTTTGCGATCGGGGGCTGTCAAAAGTTTTCAATTGAATTGTTAAATTTTGCCCTTTTTCACACTGGACTTCAGAGAGTTGATTCCCTTTTTAACCGACTTCGAAAAAAGGAGGAGGTTCTCAATTCGTCGGGATCTTTTTCTTTTTTTTTTGCTTTTTTTTATGTATGTTCGCCGATTACTCTGTCATTTATGATCCGATTTACGTGATTCTTTTTTTGTTCGACGGGGAAAGGCTTCTAATTGGTACCCTAAAAATTTTACATAGTTTGGCCTAGTAGTTTTCATTTTATGAACATTTTTCATGAAAATAATTTTCACTCCGTTCCATATGTACACCGATTACTCTGAGATTTATGATTCGATTTACGTGATTCTTTTTTGTTTGACGCGGAATAGCTGCTGTTCTTGGGACCTATATTTTTTAAGAAGCGCGGCACCATTCGTAGCTCCACCCATACATAGCTAGGACACTAATAAAATTTATAAACTTCGTTTAAAAAAACCGACTTCAAAAACTAAAAAACTAAAATGTATAAAAAACTTATTTCTAAAGCTATTATTATTAATATATATTATCTAAAACATCTTAAAGTCGGTGCTTAGTAATTTTCAAAATATAGTAATTTATGTTTTACTTTGCACCGACTTCAAGATGTGTTAGATAATATATTTATATTAATAATAATAGCTTTAGAAATAAGTTATTTTATACATTTTAGTTTTTGAAGTCGGTTTTTTTAAACGAAGTTTTTATTTTTTATTAGGTCCCGTATATGGTTTGTTGGAGTTTACTTCATTTTCATGTGGTTTTATGAGGAGTAAATTTATTTTTTAGTTTTTTACAATTGTAACTCAAAACGTAATGTTTTTAAAGTGAAACTTCTTTAGAATTGTTGTGATTTGAATATCGATGAAACGAAAAAGTGACACTAAAATGAGATAGACACATAAAATTTAACTTTATGTATTACGAAATAAAACATATTTCTCGTTACCCTTTAGTATTAATTTTCAATTAAAATAAAACTTAAAAGGATTTCAAATAAATTTTAGCTCTATATGTATATAATTAAGGCAGATATTCTTTTATACGTAGATCAAAGAAAATTCTGCGATACAGTTTGCACACACAGCATTGAATTTTGAACTTTATGCTAGAGATTCAAAGTGTAATTTATATTCAATTTTTTGAATCATAATAGGTTGACGGGTGTAGGCTAAAGGAATTTATTTACATTAGTAAAAGTTAGAGAAGAATTATCTGTGACTATATTCTGTGAAGTTTCACTTCTACTGTATGTGAACTGCAAACACACCATATTTTTTTCTTTCTTTTAAACCCCTTTATTAGAGCGAACAACACAAAGTAGAAAATCAAATCGACCAAGCCGTGTTTTTGTTAATTCAAGTGTTAATCTGCATGTGGTGTTAATATTCGCCTCTCCTACACTAAGCTTGCTCTCCAAAATGAGTTTTAGCAAAACTATGTATTATTATATTGCTTTAAGGCACTCCGATATTACAGATTACTTAGGTATATGATTTTAGTCTCTACTTAATATTTCTAATTATCATTTCTATTTATTTGTAAGTGTTTTTGTGTTTATATGTATATTTTCTACTGGTGAAATAGTTATATGACTGTATGTTTTTTGCTTTTTTTCTCACCGCCCTTATTCGGCCGCATTCGGCCACTGTCACCGCGCACAATGTAAGAGTAAACTCCAGTCGAGTGTCGAAGCTGACGATACAAGTTTTTTTTAAATTGAATATCTCAGGGTATGCAGAGGTAAGGGCACAGTTTTATTCGTCTATCTATACTTATCCAATACTACTTCTTATTATATTAGGCTGCTATATTTTATTATGTATTATATTCTAATTATTATTACTATATCATAACGACTATAACACTACTTCATATCTTTATACCAGGGCTCGCCAAATGGCGAAGCACGTTACGCATCCGGACCGCCGACCCATTTTTTGCGAAACGCAAAAAATGTAATACCTTTGTTATTTCCGTAGTTACATTTATTTAATAAATATTTTTTCTATAAAATGTTATGCGGACCGCGATGGTCATTTCATTTCTTAAAACGGACCCCGAGTGAAACTAATTGGTGACCCCTGGTCTATAGGATACATTTTATTTTAAGTTTGTTGGTTAATAAATTTAATTGCCGCAAATGAAGCGCTATACGCTTTACTCTTCTGTAGGCCGGTTCCAATATCTTATCTGCCAATGGCATGGCACAAAACCATTATTTAAATGGCAATACTAAAAAGTTGTGCAATTATTGTCTTCTTAGAGTGGCAACACTAAAAGTTTACGCAATGTATATTCCTTAGACTGGTAACACCAAAAAGGGTCACGCAAATTGTATATGTAAGAGTTGTAACACCAAATAAATAAAGTCTTCTTGAATACGTATCCGTGTCGACATTTTTTCCAACAACGTAAATTCTACTTAATCGCTAAACCCAGCTTCCGAATAATTGAAGCAATCGTTACCGATCGTTCCTTTGCCTCAGATCGGTTAAAATTTGACATAAGCTTTGCTTGCTGCATCTAATGTCAAAATTCAAATGATGGTAGGTAAAGCGACGAGATATTCAACACCATTTTCTTGAGCTCCCACGCTCAACTACGAAACGGTTCTCTAGAGCATTTATTCCGCGTACAGCAATGATCTGTAGAGAACTTACCGTTGCGGTTTTCCCTTTGCGCTATGACATGGGGTTCTTTAAGAAGGGCGTTATAAAATTTCTTAGAGGTCGGCTACGCGTTGGCGACACCCCTGGTGTTGCAAGCGTCGATTCCCTCGGGTGAGCCTGTTTTCCTGCTTCAGGCAATAAAAAAAAACAAAAAGTGAATGAATAGGAAAATATAGGAACGAACCAGTAGTTTGTAAAATTGTTGTAATTTTGTAAATGCATAAAAGAGTATAGTCGCAATTGGTAAAGCTAAGCAGATTATGTTCAACGAAGCGATTGCTCACAAGATCCTCCCAAGCTTATACGTAGACGCACTCTTTGCTCTTTATTAATGCGAGCGGCTTATGGAGAAGCCCCGCACGCGCCCACTTGACCCGGCTTCAAGCTAAGCCTGAGGCTTCAAGGCGTGATACTAATATCTGTATAAATTCATACTTAAGAAATGTGCAAGGAATTATTCTCAAAGGACTTTCTGCTTTGCGATGGTTTGGAATGTTTTTTGAAGTGAAACTTCTATATAGACGGGGTCTTACGATTTTTCACCCACGAAAAAGCGTCACGGTCACATGGTCTAATACTTACATTTTTAAACTCGTCATATCTTTCGAATGGAATGTCCGAATTGAATAATTCAAAAAGTTATATAAAGGTATTGAAGCAGTCTTGAATATGAAGTAATTTATTTTGATAAGCATTAATACCAAGATATAAATAAAGAGCCTTTTCTAGGAGCGGCATTTTAATTATATATTTTTTATATGCTTATTTCAATATTGTTTACGCCATTTATATTGTTACATACCGACAAAGAAATGCGCACATGGCTTATTCCCGCATTTGGAATTCTTTTATTTACTTCGTGTTTAAAATGTGCATTTAGACAATAGCCAATAGCCTATTGTTATTGTACTTACATAAATAAAGTAACTAAATAATATCGATATCCTACATGTCTACATACATTAAAAACATTTCTCAACGTTTATTAACATGTAAGGAAGGTTCCACTAATTATTAATTTTTTCACACTTTCACTCCACCTTTATATATCGAGATATACCTTCTTCCTATCAAATTTTATCCAAATTGTTACGACCGAGTGCCGATAAAGTGAATGCCCATCTGGTTTATTACATTTCCAGCATTTAGACTTCTTTTGTTTAATTTGTGTTTAAAATATGTAAATAAGAAAAATTACTATAGAGTTTATGCCTCGCTTGACTGCCCCACCCCTCCCATTCGGGAATCGTTTTATACTAAGCTGTATAAAACAACAAAGAACGGCGTTGACTGAGGTTTCTGAGAAAAATTAATTTGCACACCTGTTTAATTATTCCCGTGAACGGCCAACAAAGTCGAAAACAATAACAATAGGCTATTGTCTAATTGCAAATTTTAAACACAAAGTAAACAAAAGAATTCCAAATGCGGGAAGGGTAATAAACCAGATGCGCATTTCTTTGTCGGTATGTAACAATATGTTTCTATTTATTAATTTTTCTACCATTTTTTGCAACGTTATTTTATATATATAGTTCAATGATACATCAGTAATTCATAATATCGTTAGAAGCAGTGATTCACTATCGGTAATAAGATTATCGTATTACTCCCTTTAAGCACATTAAAGCCTCTGTAATGCAATCAATTTAATAAAATAGACATTAGTATATTTCAGACATGTATATACAAAAAATCACTTAGGACCGTACTCAAAGTCAAATAATGATCCATTATGTTTCTAATGGAACATCGTAACTAATAATTATTACTTAATGCAAATGTGGTGTTTGTTTGTTTGTTAAGCTTTCACGCCTTAACTAAGCAATATATAGATCGACATGAAATTTTGTGGCTTTTTGTTCCTCCTTCCACCGGAAGCACAAAGTTAAGGGTTTTTTTATGTTAATTTTCTACTTATATTTTCTTTTTTATTCTTTTTCTTTTTTGTACTTACTTACTCCATTGGCTCAGCGATCCAAAATGGGTTTTGGCCTCCGAAACGAGTGCATGCCACTTTTCTCGATCCTGTGCGGTTTTTTGCCAATTACTGGCTCCTATCTCCGACAGGTCAGCCTCTACTCTGTCCTTCCAGCGATATTTAGGACGGCCGACCGGACGCCGACCTACCGGCCGTCCTAAATATGGTTTCCTCACGCTGCGATCCTCGCCCATCCGTTCTACGTGACCGAGCCAGCGGAGGCGGTGAGCTTTTATTTCTCCTATTATGTTCTCTTTTTTGTGCTTTTTTATTTTATTTTTTATCTTATTTAACTTTAATTTTTCTAATTTAACTCTCAACGGCCGGTTTTCCACTCTGTCTACAAAATTTACATTAACTACCACCGGTAATGCAACTACCGGTAGTACTACCACCGGTAATACTACTGCCGGTAGTACCACTGCCGGTAATACAACTACCGATAGTACCACCATCGAAAGTATCACTACCGATAGTACCATTTTCGATTACGTAAGCCGTCTGTCCGTCGTCTGTTTGCTAACATTATAATAAAAAAACGTAGATTCTGTATTTGTCTATTACCTATTTATATTGTTACGACCTAGACGCCGACAAAAGACAATTCACACCTGCATACCTGTAGAAACACATTTTACTACCTTTTGGAATTTGGAATTCTTATGTTCACTTTGTGTTTAGAATTTATGATTAAAAAAACAGCCCATTGTGTATTGTAATCTTTTACGGCCTATAGTTGTATTGTGATCACTGCCAGGTGTATCGGATTTAAAAGTACAAACTGATTCTAGGAAATTCGGTCCACGCGTCCGGGCAGACATATTGCATCTGTGTAGTATAAAGCAATGTCCCATTTGAGAGATCAGACAGTCGAGCGATAACAACGAGCGAAGCAAGTTACGATCTTCTGCATTACGTTTGGACTTATTGCGTTTGGTTATATTTGTACCTGTGTTATACGTGTTTGTATAGTTCTAATAAACTCTATTGTCATTCCAGCGACATTTTAATTCGAGTCTTGCAACTCGTAACAATATGAAGATTAAAACTGGAATATTCATGAATTAGCAACGTCGACTTGATGAATAAAGTACAGAGTAATATTTACCAAGAACTTTCATACACAAATTAATTGAATTTTTGAAGAACCTCAAAATACGTCCTGCCGTCTCTGACATACGCCTACCTGCCATCTTTCCTTGAGTGATATTAATAATTTATCCGACCTTTCCCGAGATGAAAAAAATGCTTAAATTGCTCATTTACAAAGCCCTTGATGTTTACAACCTTGACCTTTAAATTGGTCAGTTATGATGGGAATGTTTGTATGTTTCAACGCGAAAATAGGATGCTTTTAATATTTCGTTTATAACTTATATTAGATAATAAACGATAAAACGTAAAATAACGATGATATTCAAAATTACTATTCCATTACGATAGTGTCAAAATCCACAATATTTTCTTAATACAGTCAAACCTGGTTAAGTGAGACATCAAGGGACCTGTAATAGGGTTTCACTTATAGAGGTATTCCACTTACCCAGTGTACGTAGTACATAAACGGATATTAACTTCAGTTTTCGTTTTGTCATTTTTCAAATAAACATCCATATGATCGTAAAGCGAAACTAAAACTGGAGGTCATTGAGGCTCACAATCACTTACGTAGTTAAGTGCGCAATGTGCGGGTAGAATAAGAACAAGTAAGCAAACAAACAAAACGATGTTATCTCAGTTACAGAGGTCTATGCATGTAAGATTCACTCGCTGTCTCAGTTATAGAGGCAACTATGATGATAAATCGAAAGAAAGAATCCCAGATAGAGCTTTGCTTCGTCTCACTAGCAGGGGTAATTCAGTTTCAAAGTGTTGGGTCCTCAGAATGAGTTCCAGTTATGGAGGTTTCTTACTTATCCAAGTCCCTTAACCAAGTTTCACTGTATTTTCGCGGCGGAATAAAAGTAGCAAAAAATAGTATTACCACCAGCAAACATGGCGTGAGCCGAAATGAATATTGAAAATATTTGTTAAAACTACGTTTTAACGGTTTTAAGCGCGGTAATTTATTTGATTTTGTTATTATGACTTTTCGTGATCACGGAAGACAAAGATGTCAAGTGTCAACGAGTATTGTTAAAGTTTTATTTAGCCAAGACTCATTTTGGGTCGGTGAGCCGCAGCAGTTAGTTAGTTATACTTTGTTAGTTTTTGAAGTCGGTATTTTGCATAATTTTTTTTAAATATTAGCATTCTGCACTCTTCTCCATATAAACTATGAGTGTGCGAAATTTCATGCTCCTCCGTCCGCGCAATTTTCGTAAAAAGGGGTAAAAAGTTTTTGCTGTTTTTGCTTCACGTATATACAGATAAATGTATGGTTGAAATAATTCCTGTGTTCATCGAAATATTTCGATTTTCTACTTGCAAGGAAAAATAACATTCAATTAATCAATAAAGAACGTGAAATGACTCGCAAGTGGCATGATTTGAGTCACGTAATTTGGCTAAATAGCCGGGCCCCCCATAAAGGACATCCACAGATCCAGAAAGCTTTTAATCCTTTCGGATAGGGTATTACGGCAACCGCATTACATTAGTATGCGTTGAAGTTGTTGCCTGTTAAATAGTTTAATTTGGAAGAGTTACGAAAACTTTGGTGTTGTTTTGTGTTGCGTGGTCTTTATATTATATACGGAACTCTCTACATTTGGTATTCATTTTGAAGTGAAACTTCTTTAGAATCGTCAGGATTTGAAACACGATGAAACGAAAACAAGATACTAACTCCTTTATTTGACGGCCTCTGTGGTTGAGCGGGCTAAGCCTTTGCCGGCCTACCTCACTTCAACGCAGAGGCTCCGGGTTCGATTCCCGGTATAGTAAATTTCGTAAACGTATATTCTCCGTTATTAAAATGGTCTGGGTGTCTGGGATCGGCCCCAGAGTGGTCCGTTGTATATTACCCATAACACAAGCGTAACTTGCTTAATTTGGGGATATACAATATGTCTGTTTATCTGCCGATTACTACATAAATGTCAGCGTAATCGGTATACATATGGGACGGAACAGCAAATTTTCATAAAAATATTCATAAAATGAAAACTACTGGGGCCAAACTATGTTAAATTTTTAGGGGACCAAATGGCAACTATTCCGCATCAAACTAAAGATGAATCACGTAAACCGGATCATAAATCTCAGCGTAATTGGTGTATCGGTGTACATATGGAACGGAACAGAAAAAAAAATGTTCGTAAATTGAACGCTACTGGGCCAATCTTTGTTATATTTTTAGAGAACCAAATGGCAGCGTAATCGGTGTACATACATTTAAAAAAAACCAATCAAGTTGAGAACCTCCTCCTTTTTGAAGTCAGTTAAAAAGAGATCAGCACATAAATCTATAGGACTGAGCCTGCGAGAGAATGAGACGCGAGTTCGACATTGTGCAGCACAGATTAGAGAGTCAATAAGACCGATGATTAAACATAGGTTCAATTTGGACCGAAGTGAAAAATTTAAAGTGATTTTTAAGCAGTTTATTTTTGAGTTATGTTGTAGGCTAAAGGAATTTTGAGTTATGTTGAAGGCTAAAGGAATTTTGAGTTATGTTTGAGGGATGTAGACTAAAGGAATTATATTAGACATCAGTAGTCAGCTTCCACTGTCCCACTTCAAGGCCAGCAGCACAGTTAGTGTTGCAAATGTCCATAGGCGACGATAGTTGCTTTCCATCGAGTAGGCCTTCAGCTTAATTACAGTAAGTAAAAAAAAATTGTGCCGTTCAAACGCAGTAGAAGGAACACTTCAGATAATATACTTACAGATAATTCTTCTCTAACTTTTATTGGTTGTAAAAAAAACACTTTTCATAAGCTACGCCTGCCTTTTACTAGGTTCGCAATAAAAAAAGTGTGTGTGTACTTATGTACACGCGTTAGCAGTTATACTTCTTTGGCCTAACAAGATAAAAAACGTCACTAACAATAGAAAAACTAAAATGTTGACTATAGCTAACTTCAAGGTGTCAGTTGACTATAGCTAACTTCAGGGTGTCGGTTTTTCGTGACATTGTGCGCGCGCATCGTAAAAGTATAATTTCAAAACTAAAATGTCGACTATAGCTAACTTCAGGGTGTCAGTTGACTATAGCTAACTTCAAGGTGTAGGTTTTTCGTGTGACGGTGTGTGCGCGTATCGTAAAAAATTACTCTCATAATTTTTCCCTAACGCGCCTAAAGAAGTATAACTTCAAAAAATCGTCTTTGCGGATGACTTCATTCTGAGTGAAATGACACGCACTTGCCAAATTTTATTTTGTGGGTAATTATCGGACTCAGTATCCTCCTTTCATACCAATAAATGTCTAAACGGCTAGTCACCTCCCCCAAATAATTTCTTAATCAAGGAACATATCTTTGTTTGCGCTAATTGTGTCATTTCGCATTCCATTTGGACCTCTGTATGAAACAGGATCATAAGGGAAGGTAATGAGGTACGAGGGCCAAATAAAAATGTACATCGTTTAAGGACTCTGTGCTCTACTAAATATTGAAATACTTTGTTCATTACGAGGCGCGAGACTCGAATTAAAATGCTGTTAGAATTACTATAGAGTTTATTAGATCTAAACAAACAAGTATAACACACGTACAAATATAACAGAACACAACAAGTCCAAACGTGATGCAGAAGGTCGTAATTCAATAAAACGGGCAAAGTCCGTCACTTATTAGATTCCCGATTGTAGTACACACGTCTCGCTTCGGTCGTGGTTCTCGCTCGACTGCTCCTCGTCAATGAGCTCATCGTTTTATACTGCACAAATTCAATGCCCCCGTACCGTAGTCAACTTAATCCGCCACACCTGTCTACTCGGCCGTAAACGGCCATAAAAGAGTATAATAATAAAACAATAGGGCCGTATGCCATTAAATAAGTAAACAAAAGAAGACAATCAAATTACGATTAGTTCAAATGCCGACAGGTTTGTTTCAGATATGCAGGTGGATTTTGTTTTTGTCGGGACCCTGAGTTGTAACAATATTATCATACAGCCATTAAGATTTCTGTATAAATAGTCTTAAATTTAATGATAAATTAATAAGCTACTTAACATCGTCTTATTTTGTACTGCTCTCTACTGCTTAAGAGTAGTTCCCGCGGTGATTGACTCACATACTTTCGCCAGTTGTGTTTCACCCCATCCAAGATGTAAAATATCATCGATGCATCACTCTTCATTAAATCAAACTATGCGTAAAGTAAAGATACTCCCTTTGCGGACCGGTCATGTTCGCTAAGGAGGGGTCGGACCGGAAGCGTAAACGCACTTACCTACTCCGCTCCCATCAAAGGAAAACGCGTCAGCATCAGAGGTTGACGTTAGACGTCACGGGTCCCTGGGTAAGGGTACTCATCCATCTGTTCCGAGTGCCCACCGGTCCCCCCCTGGTACGTGTCAATTACAGCCCCCTGTAAAGAGACATGCAAGACGCTGAGGGCGAGCTTCCTCCGGCAATTGATGAGGCTGATAGGTCCACCGCTTATCAGGGCCTAACGGACTAGTGAAGCCATATGACTGACACTCTATTGAAGTGTTAGTGCCATCCCAATGCGGCGTATCTCACCCGCTGCCGCCATATTTTTCCGATGAAGCTTCATTGTCACTAGATGCGTGACGTTAGATATAGTACAGATTATAGTGTACCATTCGTATTAACTCATGAAATATTTTGTTGCAGGCACGGCTCACTACGGCGAAGACAGCGTGGGTTCGTTCCCTTACTTCGAGTATAACGTGCCTCGAAACGTGACCACCGTGGTAGGCCAGACAGCGTTCCTGCACTGCAGGGTTGAACAACTTGGGGATAAAGCTGTAAGTATTTTCTATTAAGTCACAGAACCCATAAGTAAAAATATAATTTGCAAAAGTACCAAGTAATTTATCTCTTTATTTATATGTGAAACAGATTATAATTGAATAACTTAATTACGTATATAAATACACATATTATTATATGATAGTAGTGGTTGCCCGTGGCCGAAATTCGACCATAATATGTAATTTAAATTAAAAGTTTGAACATTATTAAGGTTCTTTTGTCAAAGACTATACTTCAATAATCACAGATTTCGCCAAGGCTACACTGTTCATTTGACTTTAACAATAAACAAAAGAGTATATATGCGTGTGTATGTCAAATACAAATTTATTTTTAATGTATAATTTAAAAAAAAAAATAGCATTCTGCACTCCTTCTCTATATAAACTATAAGTGTGCGAAATTTCATACCTCTCCGTCCGCGCAATTGTCGTAAAAAGGGGGTACAAAGTTTTTGCTGTGTTTTTGCTTTACGTATTAATATATAAATTGAAGACTAGAACCTGTTAAATGTAATTCACAAAATTGTGATTAAAAAGGTATGGAATATAGACTCGGATACATAATTATATACTTCAATGTTGCCTAAAATATATAATATTGTAACATAACAATGGTTACAAAAGTCACAAAGCGTAGAAAACTTATGGCTCATTTGTACTGCTTGAATTTTATAGCATAAATGTAATATAATGTAAATAGAATATTATACCATAACCCTCAGTGAGAGTTATATGTTTGAACCGTTTGCTATTGAGACGCTTGGACCATGGGTCCAAGACATGGGTTGGGTCCTGAGGCCCATGAGCCTCTACCAAAATATATCAAAACGACTCATTGACTCTTTAGGTGATCAGAAGGCTGGTCTAACTCGAGCAGCGGATCAAGTTTGGCGATCCAGCAAGGAAACGTAGCAAGCCTTCTGGGCAGCTTACCTATAGAAGATGTGATCTAGGCTCAGTATTCTACTTATATTCTTGAGATGTCTATGGTTACAATACAATATTAGAATATTTTTGTATTTAGGAATAATTATTTTATTTAATGTAACCTACATATAATATTGTAACATAACAATGCTTACATAAGTCACAAAATGTAGAAACCTCGCGGCTCATTTGTACTGCTTAAAACTGTACAGCATATAGAATTTAAACTAGTCTAACCAAAATATAATATTTTTACGAGTTACGGGACTCGAATTAAAATTCCGCTGAAATTATTATAGAGTTTATTAGAACCTGTTTGTATACCCGTATAATACATAAGTACAAATATAGCCGAACAAAACAAATACAAACGTAATGCAGAAGGTCGTAAGTCAATAAAACGCGCTAAGTCCGTCACTATTAGATTCCGAATGTACACACGTCTCACCTTGATAGTGGTTCTCGCTACCCTCCTCCCTCAATCAGGCCATCGTTTTATACTGCACAAATGCAATGTGCCCGTCCAGCAACGTGGACCGAATTTCCTAGAATCAGCTTGTACTATATAATCCTTAACACCTGTCTAATGATTACAGCCGCAAGCGGCCGTAAACGATTACAATAGAACAATAGGCTGTTCCCTAGAAACGTATGCCAATAAATAAGTAAACAAAAGAAGACGATCATAAAAGAATTACAATTAGTTCAAATGCCGACAGGTTTTTACATGTGTTTTACAGACATATCTGTGGAAGGTGGAATTTGTTTTTTGTCGGCGCCTAGGTTGTAACAATATTGTAACATAACAATGGTTATATAAGTGTAAAGACCGCACGGCTCATTTGTACTGCAGCGGACTGTAATCGCGCAATTTATATCTTGAAGTGCCGATAAGTGCCGGTAAATGGTCGTACGAAAGCTTAACCTATTGTAATGGGATCAAAATGTTGAAATTTATTTCGTGGTCCAGTTAGGGTTTTATTTTAATTTATTATCTTGTAAGCCGTTATTGACCTTTGCAGACCCCGTTAGATGTCGTGGTTTGTTTCATAAAAATTGGTTTAATTAATAGGTTTATATTGTTACAACCTAAGTGCCAACAAAGACAAATTCCACGTACAGATTTATAGAAGCACTTTTATTACCCGTCGGCATTTGAACTAATTACATTAAAACTATTGTCATTCTTTTATGATGGTCTTCTTTTGTTTACTTATTGATTGGCATACGTTCCTAGAAAACAGCCTGTTGTTTTATTGTACTATTTTATGGCCGTTTGCGGCCGAGTCAGGTGTGGCGGACTAAGTCGACTACGATACGGGTACATTGCATTTGTGCAGTATAAAACGATGAGCTGGTTGACGGAGGGACAGTCATGCGAGAACCATGATCGAAACAAACGTGTACAACAGTCGGGAATCTAATAGTAACAGACTTTGTGCGTTTCATTGATTAACGACCTTCTGCATTATGTTTGGACTTGTTGTGTTCGGTTATATTTGTACCTGTGTTATACGTGTTTGTATACTTTAATAAACTGTTTAATATTTCCAACTCTCAATTCGTAACATTATAAATGACAATGAACTCGATACAAAAATAGAGAAATGGGGCAGAATCTTAACCGTGCTATTCACACTAAAATAAGCAATAATCAATACTCGGCCGCTGTTATTAATAGTTCTAGCTGTATGCAAACTAGGCCGAGGCAGACATGACTTATATTCTGCTTTTAAAATTTAGAGAAGAAATTTTTGAAATGGAAACATTATATTTGTGGTTGACTTTATAATGTTTGAGGCAATTGAAGCAGAGTTCATTATGTTTTACATACTCGTTTCGTTGTACAGGAGACAACTTAAAAAATATATAGATCCGGCTCGAAGGACCAAATGTTTTGTTGATATATTGAATTTAAAGTGTTTTGAGATTCCAGTATGTATATTTTATGATTTCACAACTATTTATATGTTTTGTAGGTATTAGAGTTTATAGCAATTATCACAGAGTACTTTATATAAACGGGTAGTAATTATTATGTGTTGATATTTAGATGTATGTAAGGCGAGTGACATGAGTGATTTTTAATAATATAATGTGTTGATGTAATGAGGTTTTATGAAATGAAGAATTTGCGTTAATAGCAAACAATATTGATTTACTAGGATATGCCCGCGACTTTGTCCACGCTTGACTTTAAATTCCCGAGAATTCAAAGTACCGGAGCTGCTGTTTTAGTGACAATTTTATCGGAATAAGCTAATTTTTATGCACTCAAACAACTCACTCCGGGAAAAATTCCTGTGGGATTCCCGGAAAAAAAGTAGCGCAGATTTTAGGTCTAAGAATTTGCTGTCGATCACTGAAAACGGCATCGAAATCGACCCAGTAGTTTTTGCCTGAATCCCGTACAAACAGACAAACCGACAAACAGATGAGAAATCTAAAAAAAATTATTGTTTTCTCCATCTTTAATATAGTCTACTCCAGTTGTTTTTTTCTTCTTAAATAGTTATTTAGATTAAACTGTCTTCATTTACATTTAAGTATAAGATAGTAATACCGCTACCCGCAGAATATAAACGTACTAAAGACTTATTATAACACCTTTTACCTTACCTATACGAGTAATAGCAATCAAATGTGAATTTGAAGATCGCTTTTGTTATTTATGACATTTGTACAGAAATCTAGGAATTATTAATTAGTTAAGGTTAAGTTTAATTTAGGTTAAGTTTAGTTCAGGTTAAGATTTATTTTAGGTTAAGTTTTGTTTGTTATATTATTTTGTTTGCAATTAAATGATTGATTGTTTCAGGTATCGTGGATAAGGAAAAGAGATCTCCATATTTTAACAGCTGGAATTTTAACGTATACTTCAGATCAAAGATTTCAGGTAACTATACAATACTATATAACAGACTACCTGTCGCCAGCAGCTGTGCTAGCTTAGATGTAAATATGTTATTCCTAAATATAATAACGTGCATGGGACAAGTTGCAAGGTATACATTATGACACCAATCATTGTAAATGATCTCCCAGAAGACCGGCAAGCAAAGTACAAAAACAACGATAAAACCATCGAATATAATCTGAAAAGATTCTATATTGATTTCCAAAGCGGACCATCAGGCTCACATGTGTAGACCTGGGACTAAATCAGAATGATACACCTTTTATTATAAAATCAGAAGTAAACACTTGAATGATGATAACAATTACTCTCCTCTGCTACTATTTTTGATATAACAATATCGTGTACACGACTCTCTGCGGCACGAATAAACCCATGAGGTTTATGTGCGACAGTCAAATGTGTTTCTAATGTTTATGAATTTAATATTGAACAATAAATTTTTAAAAATGAGATTAAACAGTCATAAATTTCAACGCCATAAGCATAAACGTCGTTACCGGTGTACATTTATTTCTAACCAAATATGAGGTTGTAAAATTTTGTACTTCCTACTTTTAAAATAACGGAATTTCGTACAAAATTTCATCGCCCTTTTCACCCCCCTTAGGAGTTCAATGTTCAAAAATCCTTTCTTAGTGCGAATCTATAGAATATTAGGAATCTGAATGCACATTTTTCCTAGCCCAAATATTTTGGTTGTGTTTATATGTCAGTCAATCAGTGAGCCCAAGTAATTGTATATATATAGATTATCACTTAAAATTAAGCACATATCAAACCGAAGCCTTTTGTACAGCTGTTTAAATCCATGTTTGTTCTCAGTTGGCTTCATAACCTTACGAATAACTTGTAGTTGAAAATACGCCATATCTCAACAAATATCACATAAACCAAATAAACCATCAAAATAAATACCAAATAAACAATCTGCAGATTGGTAATGTTGTTGTCCTATTTGAAAACCTGCCCGTAAAACTTCAAGTTAAATATTTTGTTGCGATTTGTTTTGCCACTTGTCCGCTGCCATTCGTTTTGCCACTTGTCCGTTGCCATTTGTTTTCCCAGTTGTCAATTGAAGTTTCACTTCTACTTTGTGTGTCCCGGCACGTTTTTTTTCTTTCTGTCATCTAACCTCTTACAACTATTTCTAGCATATTTACTTTACAGGTTATCAGACCAGAAAAATCAGAAAACTGGACACTCCAAATCAAGTTTCCACAAGAACGCGACGCTGGAATTTACGAGTGTCAAGTCAATACGGAGCCTAAAATGTCGCTTGCCTTCCAGCTTAATGTTGTTGGTGAGTTCTCGGCTTTTCTTTATTTTTTTTACACGGATACACCAACACCATCTTCTTTTTTTTGATGACGTAGCGACAATGTCTTTTTTTGGGACACCATTCGGGCCTGGGCGGAAGGCTCTACACCGAGAGATGTGTGGGACTCCTGATCGGCCGGATGCCCACCGTGGCCTTTAATCGGAGGAACGGAGTATGGTCGGCCGTGAGACTATCAACTAAACCTAACCTGCGCCCCTCTCCTATGCGCTTCTATGGGGTGCCACTAATACTGAACCATAGGTATCACATCTGTGGCACCCCTGCGTTGGCTCTCAGTTAGGGCCCCCCCGGGGAAGGATACCCTCTTCACCAAACAGGGGAGCGAAGTCCTTGGGATCCCCCGCTGATCCGCGTGACCCTCTATGATAGGTTACGGGAAGAGTTACACGCAGAGGCGCCTACGACGCCCAGGCCCCTAGGCTTTCTGCGGATGGGGTCCGCGTACGCGCTCTCCTCGCTCTCACATTCTGCCGCCTCCTTGTGAGCCATTACTTACCCGCAGAACAAAGTCACGGCTAGCCATTATTGTTCGCTTCGCAGCATGGCTTCTACCAAGCCCCGGAGCGAGTTCACCTGGCCGACAACATTCTCTAATTCAGACCTCTGAGGTCCGCAGGCGGCGCACTCAGCGTCCAAACACCATCGTACCCTAATTTAACATGCTCTTCATACATAATATTATTAAAAAAAGAAATATAAAAGGCAGTCAGTGATGAAGTTCATGTTTTTTATTGCATGAGCACAGAATATAGGTTGACCGTTCACCTGGCGCCCAATTCTGCTATTTCAATATCTTGGCGATGCACAGATGTCAAAAAATCGTATTCTACTAAATCCACAATGTTTTCTCAATATCATCGTGGTGGAATAATAGAAGAAATTTTTTGTATTATCACCAGCACAGAATTGAATATTGAAAAGTTATCAACATTTCAAACATTTTGCGAGTTTTCTCTTATAAATATTAGAAGACAGATTACCAACATCTGGCAAACCTACGATTGAAATGATTGTGTCCGGCGATTTTGACGTGACAGTTATAGTAGAATTAGGCCCCTGACGGAACGTGGTACCTTCGCCTATGCATATTTCCATCACCAGAGGTTCTGCCAATATGCTGCCTACCTCGAAGGGGAACCGGAACTTAGCCAATGATGCTGTGTACTGTAGGTCAAATTCAAAATATTGGAAACCAACCCATCAAAAGGCAAGGAGTTCTCAAGTTTTTCATTACAAACAAGCTCGAACAATTCAAATTGTTTAGCAATAACAATTGAAACCCATTAACCTAATTTAGCAAAACAATAAATCAAACACAATAAACTATAAAACAATTCTGTACGTAAACAATATTTGGGTCAAATATTTTTTGGTCAAAGTTTGTAGACGTTCGCCTTTTGAAAGTAATGTAACGTAAACAATTTCTGTTAAACAATTTCATTAATTTATTGACCCCTGACAAGGTTCAGATTTATTTTTCGAGTTTTCTAGCCATTTTGATACAAACAGAAACCTCATGTTTTAGTTATATATTTATGTGTGCTATTAAAGTAAAAGTCGTGGTAGCGTAATGTCTAGCGCACGAATACACTCAAAAGGCGTGTATTCGATCCTGGCCGGAACGCATGCACCACTTTAGGCAATTTTCTGACCTAATGTGCATATTGGTTGATGCAACTTGCACATCGAGATAACCGATGTGTCATACCGGCCAAGCCGCCTTGGACGAGCGTGGCGAATATACAGTCCGTACCCCTATAGTGGGAGGCCCTAGCCCAGCAGTGGGATATTTATGGGTTGTTATTATAACTTATTGTTTATTTAGTTAGTTAGTTCTTCTTAGTTAAGTTCTTCTCTATCTCTCTATCTAATTTCGTAAGTAATATGTAAAACATTGTCAATTTTTTTATAAATAATGTGTATTTAGTCTTTTATTATTTAGTATTGTTTATGGTTTTTTTTCTCTCTATTTCAATATGAATTTTTGTATATTCACTTCATATCTGTTTTTTTTTTCATTTGCCCGTGTCCGTGTATGTCACAGACGGTCCTAGGAAGATAAGCGCTGGTTATCTTAACCGGCAACTTTGCTGAGCTATGACAAATTTACAGAACTGTCAAAGTTAATCATCCAAAAATGGATATTTAATTGCCTTAAACGCGTTTAAACATTGCCACTCGTATGTCTTTATTAAATTGTCACTTATAAAAAGTCAATTACAGATTGTCACACATATATTATTTGCTTTAATTATTTATCTCAATTGTAAATACCCATTATTCGTACAACCTAACACATGGTAGCAGAGTAATAAAGTTAAGGAATTGGATCCAGTAAAGATATTTCAACTAGGAAAGAATAAATACAATATTCTAGCATTGTACTCGACCTGACGTTCACAATGGATAAGGCGATCGCAGAGGCTTCAAGGTAAAAATAATGCACCTAGATGGTAAAAATTATAAGCCTTGGCGGTATCGTATTGAGACAGCGTGCAGGGCAATACCCGGCGCTGAAGAAATTTTGCAAGGAAAACTTCAAAAGCCCGATGAGCCTGCAGCATCTGATGGTGCAGATGCTCAAGCCACATATGAAATAAATTTACAACAATTTCTAAAAATTGACTGTGCCGTTTTAACTCTGATGACAACAAACATGACGGATGAGATTCTAAAACAAGTTATGCGATATAAAAGCGCTAAAGAAGTATGGGATGAGCTAGAACGCCTATATAATGGAAGCAGCGAAGACAAACTTATGATCTTTGTCTACAATTCTTTGATTATAAAAAGGACCCTGAACGTGAGATGGGAAAGCATATATCATCTGCATTAAAGAACATTTCAACAAATGTTTTCAAAATTAATATTTATTATTCTTTATGAAATTGTAAGTTATTAAAAAGTCAATTACAGATTGTCACTCGTATTTTATTTGCTTTAATTATTTGTCTCAATGCTAAATATCCATAAAATCGAAAATAAAACCGCACAGCAAAAGATCATTCTTCAGGATGCCGTCAAAAATTCCGAAGTAAACTTAATCAAACGTACAAAATTTCAAATGTCAATTTGTGATTGGCATACTAAAATCCTTTTTACGCAGGAAATAACTAACATTAAAGCTAAATTTCGTGTGTTTGTTCGATAAAATGTACGGCCACGTGAAACGGAACACATCTGGCTGTTTTACCGATGGCATAAATACATTTTACTAAATGACATGGGAGAGGGCATCATGCAAGACAACATAGATGCATTTACTATTAAACTCGTTTAGAGAGATAAAATTAACTAATTTTATTTAAAGACGATCGTTATGCAAGCGGGCCTTAAAGTTAAAGAAGTTTATTTTGAATTATAATATGTTGACAAATGTACGCTAAACTACCTTCTACTACTACTACTAGGCTTCTACTGCCTGTGAACTGCACACACATATTTATTTTTATTTCTTGGGCTGATTCGCATTTTAAAAGAATCACATGACGTTGCGTGATCAGGTAAATTTAAACATTAGATCGGACACTTTACGTCGAGTTATTGTTAATGAGTGTTCCACTGAGACAAATTAGGTACTCGTTATATCTGTTAAGAAGAAAAAATATAGCTTCGTGATATCGTATCTCTAAGAAAAAACGTGTTTTATCGCACTTTCAAAAACATTTCATTGGTCGTTCACTCCTTGATGTCTTACAGAGGAGCAATCTCGATGAGATAGGGCGATTATACGCAAAAAAAATGAGTTGTTCTTTAGATTTTGCTATTCTTTTGAGCGAAAAGAATTTTTGTAAGTAGGTCATATTTTCGTACAATATATTTTTAGTGTAAAATCTTTGTGTATATGTAATTTAATGTTATGATACTAGCTAACATTTGTTTGATACAAGGTTGCGGTTATAGTCCCATGGCGGATTTATTTTGGTACGTAAAACATTATTATCTACATTCTCATGAAATTTCTCCACGATCATATCTCCAAGAGTCATATAAACCTTCCAAAAGTATGATTTAAAAAAAGTGAACTTGTTGTAAAGTTTTACGGGTGCCATGTGGGGAGGACTTTAGCGTGCTATTTAGGCCTATTATGCACATTGTTATAATTACCATTTGGTCATGAAGAACTTAAGCGGTTGGTGGAAAAATAAGAACCGTATTTGTTCATATAGCGTAGCCAATGTGATGCGATCTGTAGACATATTGTTAATATTATGTTTTTGTCCCTTGACGCGAAAGGAAGGCTTTGGGCTTCACTTGCGTGAAGGCCAAAACCACCGGTCAAGAGTTGTAATGGGGATTACATTATTATATCATGACATCTAATAAAGTAGATACTAGATGCTTTAAGATATTTGAATGATTGATTGATTTCCAGTGTTCACATCATGGTATATATCCACATACATAAATTATATTAGCGAACCTTATATGCCCTAAGTACAGATTATGTTTATGTTAGACGACGATGTCGACCTCTTTTTCATGAATACAGTGCGAGCCTGTTTACCTGTTTTCGTAATTATAAAACAAAATTTGTAATTCAAATTGTGGTTCGCCTGAAGCCCGCGTTTCGCCGAAAAGGGTCTTTTAAAAATTCCTAACGAGTTTTCCATATTGATTTTTTGTTCAGTTCCTGTAATATTAGGAAGAGTAGCTTTGTAGTAGATCGTGTTCTATTAGCTCATTCACAGTCAGAATGTCAAACGAGCTAAATGCTTTGGGGTAATTTAAAAAATGAGTATATTTCGAAAATTGTATTTTACTATTAAACCAGGTACTTTTTACTATATTTTGGATTGTTATTAATTTAGATGGTATTATAATACCATCTAAATTAAGATAATTATATATAATTATCTTGTTTCAATGGTGCTAGGTAGACTGTAGTGTCTAGACTCCTCCCTGTGGTACTATGGGGTTCTTGTACTAATCAGTGGACTGTTATAATTGTATGAGCTTTATTTGTGACTACTATACAGCTATTATACGCGACAAAGAAACGATGTGTGGTATATTGTATGCGTGAGCGTCGCCGGACGGTGTAAGGCGGACTGGGCGTATGTTGCAGTATTGGCGGCTCCCCTCCTAACAGAGTAGAACCGGTTAAGCTCCAACAGTAGTGGTTGTACGTGTACAAAACCAACATTTTGTGGGTAGCTAAGTCTCTCAACATTTGTCAACTCAACATAGTAGTGCCATAAATTATATCTTTATATATATAATTCTTCTGTACTTGTGTTGATAGTGAACTTCTCCTAAACGGCTGGACCGATTTGAATGAATTTTTTTTGTGTATGTTCAAGTAGATTCAAGGATGGTATAGATTCACAATTGGACCCTGTAGATGATCGTAGAGATCGGGTTCTAAATTTTATTTCTTCAGGGCAGGACAACATCGCTGGCACAGCTAGTGATTTTATATAATTTATGATATAGCTATATAAGTAGGATGTTAAGAGGATTTCAGTCTCAGACCAATTAGACTATAGTTTTATTCGGAATGTGAGTCGGAATTACACTAAAAACTAGAATAAAAAATTACAAGCTTTGAAATAATAGCGCTTACAGAAGAAAAATTAAAAAAACGAGTAACATAATAATTAGGCTATGTTGACGAATAAAAATAATTAATCGAAATACAGGTACTGTATTAACTTATCAAAAAATTATGTTGAAATTTCCACAATGCACCCTATAGTATGATTCAACTCGTTAAATCAATATTAAAGGTCACGCAACAAGGTCTCGGATATTATTGAAGCGTAAAATTGTCGCTTTTCAAGCATGACCAGTAAAACATCTATCTATACCCTTAGAAATAAGGAGGTTGTATTGATACACAATGGGCGATTATGAGCTGATATTATACAGGGTTTCTTTTTCAAAAAGTGGAACCGCATAAAATCGTCATTTGCATGTAATCTGGATATTTATGTACTTTATTTTCTTACAAAATTCTGGTGACACACACATACACCTTTTAAGAATGAAATAAACATTTCTAAAAGTTGATAGATAATGCTTGAAGAAAACTCTTAACGAAAATTAGTTTCAATCCATTAAGTATTTTTACGATATGGGTGAATACCTTATGAATTGACGAAAATTATTAAAGATTTTGAGAAATCCTTTATCCATAATAATACAAATAGTGGACGTCGATTACTTCTACAGAGCGTTTCATTGTACGTGAACTGACACGTACTTGGCTGGTCTTTCATAACAGGCCCTTAACTAAATTTTTCTTTCAAGAAATGTTCTTCTTTTAACATAATGATTTTCTTGTACAGAAGCAAAAGCCCACGTATTGGGGCCCGCAGACTTGTATGTGAAGACTGGCAGTTCACTGTCGCTGACTTGCATCCTAAGCCAGGGTCCTCATGACCTTGGGACCATATTTTGGTATAAGGGTACGTATTATGTAATTTATATACTCTACATTAATATCTAAAGATAGACCGCGTACTTAATTTCAATCGTATTGTGCAGGAGTATGACGTTTGGCATAATCTTTTTAATCGTCAGAAAGACATACATTTTATATCCACGAGCTAAGCAAGTTACGTTTTTGCTATTGATTATTTACAGCAAACAACTCTGAAGGTGATCGGAGACACCCACACTAAAGCAAAAACGGAAAGTTCAATCAGAATAGGTATCATGCCAGGAATCAAACGCGGAAAGGTTTAGACAGGGGCCGTGAACTTAAAAGATCATAAGGAAGAGGATTGCAGGAATATAAAATATATAACAAAACATGATTTTAAATTACTACTAACATTTCTACAACAAGACTAATCGGAACATTTCTTTCAGGATCAAACCTAATAGAATACAAAGAAATAGAAGCTAATGAGATAGAAGAAGAGCCAAGGGTCAAATTGAAGACTGAATGGACAGAACAGCTAACGTCAAGATTAATAATTGAGAAGCTCCTTCCCGGAGATAGTGGGAATTACAGCTGCGTGCCAACTATGGCTGAGGCTGCTTCAGTCAATGTTCATGTTATTAATGGTACGCCCTTTCATTGCATTAATATTTTTTGTCTAACGGTACATAGTCGCCAACTTCTTTCTTTGACTCCACCTTATTTCCTTTAGGGATGATAGTAGCGACCACCATTGACGCCTTCACCATCGCTTTCCCATCTCTTGCGACGAAATATGACAGATTTGGACCAACAAACCATTACCTGACTAAGTACAGCGGTTAATGTTTACAAAAAATATTGAAAATATCTCTTTAATTCACCTTTCAGCAATCATCTAGGTTCGGCACAAATATATCATTTCCTACTATACTTGTGTGTTCTGGCATACATACGTCCTATGCCACATCACAATAATTATTTAATTATCATCTTGCACGTAATACATCCACCTTTTTGTTTTCCTAACTTTACTTTCTCAATCAACAATCCTTAATTTAACATGATATTTGCTATCTAACATTTAACCCTTTACATAACATAACCCACGAGACACAAAAATGTACATGTTCATTCCTATTTTATTATCACAGCACGTGATATTTTTGTTGTAGTATTTAGTGGCCCAATAGTCGATTTCATGTAACGACCATGTGCCGGTCCTATTACAAATTTATATACTACCCTTTATTATTTTCATAGAAATAGTTTGTCACGTGTTACACAGGTTTCTTGTGTATAAAGAATAAAACTTAGTAATTACTTTATCAACAGGAGAACACCCAGCGGCTATGCAGCACGGCAACGCGAACACGGCATCGCCTTGCGCTCTGTCAGTAAACCTGCTCATTTCACTTTATTGCACTCTAGCTACTCTGTACACTAGCACAGTGGACGGATTTAGATGAAAACTACAAAATGGTTAGAATACCAACGTATGATGTTGAGCCGCTTAGGAATTTATGTCTTAAAGTATTTGTAATGTGGTTTGTGTCAGTGCGTTAAGTTCAAGTATGACTTAAAACGTTTTCAAGTTATGTGACATATTAAACATAAATTTCAAATAAATTAGCGTATAAAATTTTAAAAAGATCTTTAGTCCTAAATTTTTCTTTCTTTCTTTCAAATCGGCGTTAAACTTCACTTAAAATTTTATATTTCATTTCTATGTAAAATAATCATGTATTGATGAATTAAGAAACTGGAATGTATTAAGCAATATAAGGTAAAATATATTGAATAAGCATTGACTATCTATATGTTACTTAGCCACCACTCACGTAAATGACGTATTCAATGGTAGGCAGGCAAAGGCTAACGTCGTATAGTTAGTTCCCTTTCTCGAAACAAAATAAAGGTTCAAACTGAACAGCCGAATGTGAAAACGTAGAACATGCTTTACATTATGACGATCTAAGATTAACTGGTCTAGCATCTCCTATTTTTTTTTATTCTCTAGTTTTGTTTGAAGTATCTGATGTGATCATGTTTAATTCGTAGTTACTTTCTGCGCTATTTAGTATTTGGATTATTACCACTTTCACTCGACATCGAGTGAAAGTGTGGCCTTTAATTAAGTCTTTCACGCGACGTAGCGTCTTATAATCATAATGTTTCGTGTGAATTGTATTTATCACACAGGTATATATAAAAATATGATATACTTTTTAATTAATTTAATT
Organism: Dendrolimus pini; assembly: GCA_949752895.1. NCBI lineage: Eukaryota > Metazoa > Arthropoda > Insecta > Lepidoptera > Lasiocampidae > Dendrolimus > Dendrolimus pini. Next base: position 5,641,289 of record OX457149.1, on the reverse strand, counting down.
AATATATTAATCAGTTATAGCGGGAATGTAGTCAGAACACAATACAGGAAATAAAACCAGGTAAAACCTTACTTACACCGGTTATTGTACACATATTCACTTTAATATATAGAAATACTCCCCAAATCAAGAATGTTATTACGTCTTTACATTGACGCACTGATACAAAATCTAGATATAAAGTATTTAGATGGGAAAGATAAATGTGCAATTATCTTCATTGAAGAACTTGATTCACGAACAAACAAATAATTCCTACATTTATCATTTCCGTTTAGATTTTGAAGCATTTTCAAAAAATGCATAGAACATAAGATTTTTGTGTTTTATATAAAGAGAAAATAGAATTTATAACATTTAGAAAACAATATTTTAAAATCGAATATGTAAGTATATTGTAAATTATAGAAATGTAAATCAGTGTAGATATAGTTATATTTAATTTTTCATGTGGAATCTCTAAATTTTTCAATATTAAATTTTCCTTTTGACCAGAATAAATTTCTTCCTTCCTCTCCGATAATAACAGAACCAGTTTTCAAATAATGGGCACCATAGCAATCTCTTGAAAATCATCTCTGAAAGAACATTAATAAAGAAACTTCCCAAATTACTTCCCATGCAAACTTCCTTGACATAATTTAAACAAAAAAAACGAATTAAGCGACCCTTAGCTAACACAATCTTAAATCTTAATTAATTTATCGCCCTTAATTTTTCATGTAAACGGCCATTACTTTGGCCAAAAAAAATTGTAATGAATGCGTTAAAACTGTGCTTATGTTAAAATTGGCAACTAATTATGGCATAGTGTTGGGAAATAAATCGATACAGAAGGTTTACGTAAAACAAAGTGTGTGGTACACACGCAAGCGTTTATAGATTTTTTCAAGTGATAATTTCTTATGGGAGGGTAAACCGCTTCGTTACGTAACGCGTTGCTGCGCCAGTCTGCCTGGCTTGAAGTTACCACTTCTGTCGGACGTCCCGAGACGCACAGGTTTTTTTTTTGTACTCGCAAATTATAATATATGTGAGTAATAAAGCACAAATAGAGCACAGTAACTACTCCCTGAGTAATTAATGTAATTAAAGTCATGGTATTCTTTTTTTAGAAATTAAAATTAGAAAGCTGCAGTGACAGCGGCTCACAGATCTCACGGTAACTGTTTGTGTTTCTCTCTTTTCTTTCACCACATCCCAATTATTTGGGGTCTGCATAATATCTCTTTTCCTTCCACCTTCTCTACTCTGACATATATCCTCTGTCACACCACATATCATCATATCATCTTTCATCCAAAAATATGATGGATGGATTCTGTTTGTACGTATGTTGCATATAATGAGTAGGAATGCGCTTACATCCAACATTTTAGCTAAGTTATAAATTAACATTAAAGGAGCCCATAATATTTATTTGTTACATAAGATTTCACTTCTTTCACTACCATCAAAAGTAGTAAAAAATGATTTTCCAAAATATATAGTCAGTCTGGGGAATTGTACCTTTTTTATTGATTGGATGATTGATTGTTTGATCATCTTGATATCTTGATGGATAACAGTCAATGCAAAACACTTGATACATTGATTAATATGATTCCTTCGTCCTATTTCTAACACTGCACCAATTGCCATCGGTTGAGCGTTTGACTCCTTTTTAAAAATTACTGTTCATGTATGTACACCGTATTTTTTGCGACCCAGTGGACTCGATTTCCGAACGTAAATTTATAAATTGACACTTGTGTATCTGCATTTGAAATCAAGCCGATAAATTCATAATTATGTTTCTCTAAAAAACTTGCAAGGGACGCTGTTGTTACTTTTTAGTGTCTAGCTATGTATGGGTGGACCTACGAATGGTGCCGCGCTTCTTAAAAAATATAGGTCCCAAGAACCGGGAACAAAAAAATGTTCGTAAAATGGAAACTACTGGGCCAAACTATGTCAAATTTTTAGGGGACCACATGGCAGCTATTCCGCGTCAAACAAAAAAGAATCACGTAAATCGAATCATTAATCTCAGAGTAATCGGTGTACATATGGAACGGAGTGAAAATTATTTTCATGAAAAATGTTCATAAAATGAAAACTACTGGGCCAAACTATGTCAAATTTTTAGGGGACCAATTGGAAGCTATTCCGCGTTGAAAAAAAAAGAATCACGTAAATAAGATCATAAATGACGGAGTAATCGGCGAACATACATAAAAAAAGCAAAAAATAAAAAAGATCCCGACGAATTGAGAACCTCCTCCTTTTTTCGAAGTCGGTTAAAAAGTAACAAATAAAAAATAAAAACTTCGTTTAAAAAAACCGACTTCAAAAACTAAAAAACTTAAATGTATAAAATAACTTATTTCTAAAGCTATTATTATTAATATATATTATCTAAAACATCTTGTAGTCGGTGCAAAATAAAACATTAAAAATTACTATATTTTGAAAATTACTAAGCACCGACTTTAAGATGTTTTAGATAATATATATTAATAATAATAGCTTTAGAAATAAGTTATTTTATACAATTTAGTTTTTGAAGTCGGTTTTTTTTCTTTAAAGTTTTGTAATTATCGTTCAAAGTCAGTAGTACGTTACGAACACATACTCGTATATAATTATGGTGTTACAAATGTTCACATGTTTAGGACACGTCTGTATTTCACTCCATATTTATATCCATATTTCTCCAGTATTGTCTATTGTATTCTGATCATATAAATAACATCTTCATCATAAGGTGCTAATAAGATAAATTCATTATTAATTAAGCTATCTAACACAAATGGATTTTTCAAATAATAACACGTTACCAATACTTACTAAATTATTTTGCTTAAAGAGATTAATATAACTCCACAATCTCATTGAAATAAACATAAATGTTTAGTTTTCCAACGCATTTTTTATATATTAGTAAACCTTCTGTGTCTGTTTGTTTTGTGATAGCGTTGTAGATACTCTTAATTATATTAAGCATTGAAAATTAGTATCAATTTTGAACTTCTGACGTTCTTGATTTTAGTTTAGTTTAATTTTATACTGTTTTGTTTCTTAAATTATAAAAAGATATGTATAATCCGGATTTTAATAGTGATTCATTAAAACAAAAATTAATATGAATGCTTCCAAATCACTATTTCTCTCTCTCTCTCTCTCTCACACACACACACACACACACACACACACACACACACACACACACACACACACACGCACACACACACGCACGCACGCCCGCGCGCGCGCACACACACACACACACACACACACACACACACACACACACGCACACACACGCACGCGCACGCACACACACACACACACACACACACATATATATATATATATATATATATAAAATAATCGGCAGACAAACACATATATTGTATATCCCCAAATTAAGCAAGTTACGCTTGTGTTATGGGTAATATACAACGGACTGCTAAAAAATACGTTTCCGAAATTTTTTATACCAGGGAATCGAACCTGCACTCGAATTGAGACTGGCAACGGCTTAGACTGGTCAACCACAGAGGCATATTATATTTGTATATATAGTTATAGGGTGGCACAAAAACACCGTTTTTTTAAGTTTTAAAAATATCCTCCAAAGGACAACTCAATAAATAGATCAAAAAATAATATGTTCCTGAAAGTATCAGTTTAATTTTTGAATTTTAAAAGGTCGCTCATATTTTTTTTTAATTTTAATCAAGAATCTGATGTCATAATTTCATTTTTACAAGTTTTTATTTAAATAAACAAGTTAACTTGCAATGTTTGTCAGTTAGTTTGTTTAGGTCAAATCTTGCATTTTAAAGTAGGACCAGTTCATATAATCTTACGATTTTCCAATTTTGAAAGATTGTATAAGAATTACACGTGAATTACATTATTTAATCAAGATTTCTAATTTCAAGATAATCACCGTACAATTAATTCTAAACTTTAAAAAAATCACTGATTTATACGAAGCTGTGAAAATTGAGTAAACAAGCACTCAGGCCAAGTAATTTAATTACACGTATATGAGTTACGTGAATATAGCCTTTTAAGCCATACTTTTGATTAGATAATGACGTTCCTATAATAATAAAATCTCGTTAATTCTTTAGGTATAGTTAAATGAATTTAAAAGGTAATTCCATTTCCTTTTGAGAAAATCTTTTTCGCAATTTAATTTGAGTTAAAGGGTTTATGCAGCAATTCCACCCCTCATATAGTTCGGAGTTTTAAGAGTCACAAAAGGAAATTAACTTGCACACTTTTGTAAAACTCGTTGAAAAAAATTTCAATCAAAATGGCGCCCAATTTCATCTGATGTAATAAAACTTTGTAAGTTACCAAAACTTTGTCTCTGTATAATGCAATTTATTAACCTAAAGTTTAACCATGGATTCTTCCTCCACAGTTTAAATGACGAAAATAATTCGTTGTAACTTGACTTTTTTTTATAGATTTTTTAAGTAGTTATTTATTTTCATAAATGAATATAAACTAGTACAATGCAGAATACTTAACTTATATTATATTCTACCTAAGTTGAATACTGAGCTTAGGTCATCGAAGTCAATGCCTAAGGTTCCTAGAAGGCCTATCTCGTTACCTGTATTTGTAAATTATTTAATAATAACATCCCATAACTGTCCCACTGCTGGGCTCGAGATTTCCACTATAGGGGGAACGGACAGTATACCCGCCACGCTTGTCCAAGGCGGCTTGGCAGGTTTGACACATCGGTTATCTCGATGTGCACAGTTTGCATCACATTGTTTTCCTTCACCATTGCTAGCACGTGGTAATTGTAACAATATGCACATTCCGTCAGAAAACTGACTAAGAGGTGCATGCGTTCTGGCTAGGATCGAACCATTACGGTTCCACGACTATTATACAACATTATTTAAATTATATAACATTTTTATTTTATTCGAATTGTATTAAATTTAAATAACATAAATTAAAAAACAACCACATAATCTTAGAAGGTTGATGTGCGCCTTGATAATTTGTTTACAAATCGAATTTTGATCAAAATATTTGTCAGTGTTTCTATTAGCCCGCCGTTAGGGTACCTTTCCACCACATATGTGCTACGTAGCTATGCTGCGAAAATGTAAAAGCTAACCTACGTACCTATGTAGTAATTTCCACTGATGCTAATCTGTGTAGCGGAGCGAGTAAGATGTGGCTTTATCCGTGCAGGAACGAAGAACAATACAATTCCGGCAGCCAGGCGGCCTGTCGTAAGAGGCGACAAAACAACCCATAGCCAGGTGGTATACTCTACCATATAGTAGCAACCACCCCTGGTCTAGAGTATGCCGCCATAACAACTTTGAGTTGTGTTCCGGCCGGCATCAGTGGCCAGGTTCCAGTCTCCTTTAAGAGAGCAGCAGCGAATCTGTAGCACCTTTGGCGTTGCATATGTCCATAGGCGATGGTAACCGCTTTCATCAAGTAGGCCGTCTGCCTGTCTGCTGAACTCCTGGAATAAAAAATAAAAAAGTACCGCCGCAAGGTAGCTGTACGAAGATAATGCTTAGCTCGAGGTATGTGACGTTCGGCAATAGAGAATGCACGCATCTATAGTACGCATCCTTCGAAATAAAAAACATAGCTTAGTTGAATCAGTTTCCACCAGTGCTATACTATGTGGACCAATGAATATGATTGGTGGATATCAAACGCATCCATAGCAACGTTGCATAGAACATCTGTTTGAGCTTCCAGGATTCCTAATAGGTATTCATAGGCACTAATTATTGAGAATAACTAATTTATTTATTGTAAGATTACAAGCCGACCGTTGAAGTCGGTATTCAAAAATGAGTTCCAAAAATTGATACGTTTTTCTTGTGTCATGTTGACGTTTGATGTTTGAAGTTATAGTAGTTATAGTCGGTTTTCTAGCTATCAAGGGAGCAGAGAATTCGTCACCACTGTCGTCGAAATGGGTGTGTTCTGATTCCCGGGACACATTCAGGCACTTTTTGCGCTAGGGTCGGACTGGACGTAACTACGTTCTAAGTCTCAGCTTTTCCTACACAAAAGCACATGGGAGGAGGGTGGTTTTAGTGGGTATTGGTTGCTACCCGTGCAGCTTCTCGGAGTCACCACATAAGCTGATCAATTGCGAGCGGATTACGACGAGAAATCGAGTAATCCCCTCGCATGCGATAACGGTCTAATCCCTTGCAAAGGACCCAGTATTGTGCATAAGAAGCATTTCCCCTGCCTTAAAAAAAACAAAGTTATAGTCGTGTTCGCGACAACATCTCTGGTGGAAAGGCACCCTTACACCTGTTAGATTTCCTCCCATAAGCCTCTAAGGTTAAGCGCGCTCGACAACCGTCAATAGCAGCTGAATTTAGTATTGATAAATTGTAGGGTCTGGTTAGCTTAAAGCTTACGCGAACAAAGCTTTCAGATGTACGTGTTGTTCGTGGCTTAGTTTATTACTTATGATAGCATATAAGAGTTCCTTCACCACCAGCACATCAAGCTTGTTGTAGAAGAACATCGTAAGCGACAATTTGAAAATTTTACAGAAGGGCCACTTTACAAATTATTTTTCAATACTGCGATATTTTGTATGGTCATAATCTTGCCACTATCGCAGATATAAATTATATTTGTATATGAAGTATAATTCTTCTGTAAGGGTGTATATGATTGGACTCCTAAACGACTCGACCGATTTTGATGAAATTTTTTGTGTGTTCAAGTGAATTCAAGAATGACTTAGGTCCACAATTGGACCCGGTAGGTGGCGCTGGAATCGGGATCTAGATTTTTTCAAATTAGAACACGTCTGCCGGATCCGCTAGCAATAAAATAAAAAAGTGGAAGAAGTAAACTTATGGTGTTTTATAAATAAGTTCGACTAATATATTGTTGTATTCATATTACTTAAAAAAGTACCTAAGCGGTGTATGCTGTGTATATTTCGGAGCAAGATTTGAACCTATGTCATTGTTAATACGCATACCTAAGCGACTAACATACCATGGTATTTTCACGTCTTTCGTAATGAAAATTGCTATTGAAATTCGGTTTATTATGAATATTAATTAATATACTTCCTCAAAATGTATTCTTATACACGCTATTTTCCTCAAAAAACTAATTAAACATAACTATTGTATTTGTTCAGATTTATTTATTACGTAGTATTTACATTTTATAAACAATAAAATATTATTTTAAGAAATATAAAAAGCACGTTCGAAGTACTAGATTATTTAAAAACAGAGCACTTTATATAAATTATAAAAGATATAAATAGATGTACATAATTATGTTTTTATATTGTATTGATTATGTAGTTGTTATATTAGGTGAACAATATTCAATTTGTAAATGAAGGAAAAAATGTAAAATATTATGTATAAAGGTAATGTAAGTGTGAATAAATAAAGTAAGCTAAGTAGATTATTTTCCATTTTATTAATTCATTGCAAAAAAGACCATAAATATTTTATTTATTTTACTTTTGTATATTTGTATTCATGATCGTTTATTTATAAAATGAATAAGATATATTAGTCAATGTGGTGAAGACCGTCAATGCGGTAAGTTCATAGACCACTCGATTTCTAACTTTTTTAAACGGAATTTAAAGCCATATACAATTCGCAGACAGAATTCAACGGAGTCTCAGCTTCACTGACTGATTTTTTGTCGTCGTAACTCTTTATACGTCATCCTGACCTACGGGGCCGAGACATGGACACTGACGGCAGGATTGATCCACAAGCTCCCAGTCGCTCGACGGGCTATGGAGCGAGCTATGCTGGGTGTTTCTCTTATGGATAAAATTAGAAATAAGGATATCCGTAAGAGAACCAAGGGAACCGACATAGCTCGCAAAATTAGCAAGTTGAATCTTATACTAATATATAAAGCTAAAGAGTTTGTTTAAACGCGCTAATTTCAGAAACTACTGACCTGATTTGAAAAATCTTTCAGTGTTGGATAGCCCATTTATCGATAGGCTTTATATCATCACGCTAAGACCAATAGGAGCGGATCAGCAATCAAATGTTTCAAAATCGGGGGGTTTTGAAAACAAATTCCACGAGGACGACGTCGCGGCCACAGCTAGTATACATATAAGTAGCAGCGGGCCGGTCATGTCTGCTGCAGGACCGATGGCCGATGGAGCAAACGAGTCCTGGAGTGGAGACCGCGTCTCGGTAAACGTAGTGTCGGACGCCCTCCAGCCGATGGACCGACGACCTATGCAAGGTCGTCGGTAGGCGCTGGCTGAGGAAGTCGGAGGACAGGGATGAGTGGCGCCGCCTTGGGGAGGCCTACGTCCAGTAGTGCAAATGGCTGACAACAAACTCTTCAAACGTAGCAATAATTAGAGAAGAAGATGGTGAAGTATATGGAGTTCCTCTACAGACGGACTTCGCCACCTTGACTATATGTAGATTTTGATTAAGTGAAATTATTAGTTTTCTTAGAATACTTAGGCTCTCTATGACAAACTAGATTTCCAGAGTTTTTCTTAGCATTTTCCTTTCTTTCTCTTTTCTCTTGGCAATGTTTTTGTTTACGGAATTGTTGATCGTCTGAATTATTCTGTGATCACGAATATGATATTCCGAAAATAAAGCAAAAATCACGCTTAGAAACTGATATTACAAGTTGTATTACATAGATTGGAGACTTGCAGTACTTGGAGTACTTGCCATACTTTAAAGGGCATTCTTTGACAAGCAGCGCACAAGCAAGCCGAAATATTGAACAGCTAAACTTTCTTAGCAATCAAATTACGAACGTTTCACGTAAATTAGATTATATTTTTATTGCCTGGATCAGGCAAACAGGTGGACGGCCCACTCAATGAAAGGTGGTTACCGTCGCCTATGTATGTTTGCAACACCAGGGGTGTTGCCAATGCGTTGCCGGCCTCTAAGAGATTTTAAAAGGCCCTTCTTAAACAACCCCATGTCATAGCGTAGAGGGACACAGCAGCGGGAAGTTCCCTCCAAATCATTATTTAATATTATATAGATTACTAGGATATACATGCAATTTCGTCCACTCTTGAGTTGACTTCCCGCGGGTATCCCAGGAACACAAATATCACACATTTTGTTACTTTGCTATCGATCAGTGAAAAAATCGCATTGGAATTCGATTTTCTTTTCATTCTGGCCATTTTAAATCGTTCCCGGAATAATTTCCGCGGGTTTTCTGGAATAAAAAGTAGATCACATCTTAAGCCTAAGAAATAGCTGTTGATCAGAGAAAACATGAAGACATCTAAAAACAATTGCATCTCGTATTATCCCATTTACCCCTTCTATCCCTGCTATTCTTCCTATTTGATCTATCTATCCAATCCTTTTTATCTTACTCCTCTTTCTCGCCTCCTTTTTTTATGACGCTGGGGGAATGCCTTTACACATCCCCTCGGACCCCGGAGGAGAAACACGAGGGTTATGTGGAGCTCCGGGCGGCCGGTTCTGTATACACCTTCACAGAGGAAGGAGTTGTGAGATACCGGCTGCCGAACTGCCCACTAATCCTGCGTCCTTCCGCGTCCTTGTTAAGTGCCACGGGGCCTGCCTTAGGCAGTTCGCTGCCCACACCTCGACGCAACCCGTAACATGGGGTGCCCCTGGGAACAGAATATCCACATTCCCTAGGCGTGGTTCACCCAGGAGGTCCCTCGACTACCCCCGGTTTTAGTACGTCAATGGGAGGAGGTGAGCGTAGTGGTGCTTGCAACCCCCTGTTCGCATCTTGCGACGCGGGTCCGCTCGGTCGCTCATCTACTCTCTGTTTTTCAGTCGTCTCCTTCCGCGACATGACGTCCTTGCAGAAGGAAGCTCCGCTTGTGATCTTCTCTCGTTCCGCAGCATTTCGGGCACCGCGATGGCTGTGCACCTGGTGTTACAAACGTTTGGGGGGTCGTCTGCCTGTTTGCCAGGGAAGGATTTAGGCCTAAAATAAGCACAAACATATAGCACCATGATATAACACCGAGAGCACAGAAGACTAAAAACATAAACAATGTTGCCAATGTAATGATCTAAGGGTAGCCAGTTATAAAAAATCGTTGTAATCAGATATTTTATTTATTTAAAGAATATTAACACTTACGGCCAGATTCGCAATAAGAATTGTGAAATTCTAAAACAAAACAATTTTTATGTAAAAAAATATGTATGAATCAAAATTACTTTCCGTGTGAAACATTCGTAATTTTACTGTTCAGATTGATGCAATACTGAATTATAGTGAGTACATTCTTTGAATTTATATAGAAGTCGAGAAGAAGTCTTTGAATATATAAATTCAAAGAATTTTTTGAAGATATAAATTCAATGTGGTAATGCACCTGCGAGATCAATAAACTTCTTCTTCTTTGCGAGCAGATACGCATATTTGTGTATCGATCACCTACAACTTTAAGTATGCGAATTTTCAGAAGTAAAGATCGACGGACAATATAAGCCGCGCGCAGAAGGTTCGCCGATGTTTACTCACCATTATTGTATTGTATTACTTATTACTAAGTAAAGTACATACAATATACAATAAATTAAAAGAATAAATTTATTGCAACAACTATTTTTTTTTTTGTCAACCCTACTGACCTATGACGCGTAACATTATGAGGCTGTCGGCAAACCTTCTGCGCACTGGTAGTAAATACGCGTATTTTTGCTCGCAAGTCTATCACCTCCTTTAGTATACTGATGGCTTGAAATCGTGTTGGAAAAAACATTGTACTTTAGTAAATAAGAAACCTGGCAATTTTTACATTATTATAAATAAAATTATTGTATTGAATGCAAAATTGATTTTAATATAGCAATAATATATTGTAGATGATTTAATTGTTTATTTCATAATGAAAACATATGGAAATGTAGGGAAACAGGTAATATAATGTAATTATTATTAAGGCGAAATTTGACAAATAAATATAGTAACAAATATAATTTTGTTTCATTCTGAAAAATAAGACGGACATCCCTAATTTTTAATTTTTTCGCTCTTTTACTGCAACGTTTTCCATATAGACTGATACGAGAATTACATTAGGCCAATAAACACGTGTGAGAGGTCTTACACGTGTAAATTTAGCGTGCAAACAAAACCCACGCGCGTCTAAGTATAGCGCCAAACCTACGGATAGTACCGCGCGGAAAGTTCAGCTAAATATTCTAATAGCATATATAAAAGTTCTCAAAGTTCTACCTATTTCTTTATATTAGTGGTCGCCGGTGGTCGAAATTCGACCATAATAATTTGTTGTCAAACTATACTTCTATAATCACAGATTAAGGCAACGCAACAATAAACTAAACAGTTTGTGTGTGTCAAGTACATGGTAGAGTGTGTAATTATTTATAATTTATTATTATTATTAATTAATCGGCAGACAATCGCACTGTATATCCAAATTAAGCAAGTTACGCTTGTGCTGTGGGTAATAAATATACAACGGACCACTTTGGGCCCGATCCCAGACACGCAGTAATTTTTTTTATTGATTTAATGTATCGTTTATGCATAATTTAAAAAAATATTAACATTCACCGCTTCTTCTCTTTATAAACTAAAGTTGTATGAAATTTCATACTCCTCCGTCCGCGCAATTTTCGTAAAATGGGGTACAAAGTTTTTCCTTCGCGTATTAATACATAGATAATTCCCGCACTATCAGTAGTTCTGGCTAGATATTCCTATCACATTTCATTCCTATCCCACCCTGCTATGTAGTATTTTTTTACCAACTCTACGGACTCAGTTCCATACCTTTTTGTACCATTTAATTTAGGAAAAGTTTTGAAGCTTATTTGTAATTTTTGTTAGTGTGTGACATTTAATTAATGTAAGTTTGTATTGTGGTGTACCTCAAGAATAACTTATTATATTTATTTACTCTAATTTTAATACTAAACTTATACTAATGTAGAGTGTATCTATTATATCTAAAATGAGCAATAGTTAAAAGACATTGATAATATTTGAGCTAGGAGTCAATAATTGGCAAGAAACCGCACAAGACAGAGAATAGTGGCATGTTCTCGTTGCGGAGGCCAAGACTCACTTTGGGTCGCTGAGCCAACGGAGTGAGCAAGTAAATAAGATAGTATTTGAGTAGTAATTATGCTTTCGTGAGAAAAGTGAACTGTGTAGTAAAATGTGGTCTTACGTGTTGTTACAAGAACTCCGTTGGTTGGCGCCGATCAAAGACCTATAATTTGGTTAAATTATACTAAAGACTTCATACATCAGACAAGGCTGTATGGACTACGTTCCTTTGACTTCCAGTGCGGCGAATAAAACAACAACAATTATTCACATAAACCCAGTAGTTTCTGATGAAAATGACTGAGACATACGAAGTCACGATAACCCTAATGATTAGACAAGCGGACCCTCGACTCCGAAATTGATGATTAAACCCAACCGGGATTTAAGAATAGGATAATGATGATGTTACATAAGTAGTACATACATACAAATATATCAGATTACATTTAATAACTTTGAATACACGTTTTTACGACTCACACAATAGCATAGAAGTTCTGATAGACAAACATAAAAATGAATGTTATGTTCTGTAGATACGCCGTAGTAAAACTAGTCGTAAAATACATTTATGACATCTTACATGCCATAGTATTGTTGGAGAAAAAACTGTATCAACGGTTGAAGAATTTTAAAGTTTGGAGAATTTTAAATTACTACCATATTAATATAAAATAAAAATAGAGCGCAGATTTTAAGTTTAAAAAATTTACTGTCAAAAAACGAAAAGCGCATCGAAATTGGCTTATTAGTTTTTACGTACAAACAGACAAACAGACAAGAAATCTAAAAAAATGCATCCTGTTCTCAATCGTTTATATTGTTACCAGATACAGGATTCGAATTAAAATGAAGTTAGAATTATTATAGAGTTTATTAGAACTATACAAACACATATAACACAAGTACAAATATAATAACATATGCAATGTCCGTTACTAAATAGATTACTGAATGTACACACGTCTTACTTCGCCTGTGGTTATCGATCGACTACCGCATCTCTCCATTGGGGCATTGCTTTATACTGCACAGATGCAATATGTCTGCCCGACCTCGTGGACCGAATTTCTTAGAATCAGTTTGTACTTTTAAATTCGAGGCACCTGGCAATGATCAAAATACAAAAATAGGCCGTAAAATATTACAATACACAATGGGCTGTTTTTTTAAAATTACAAAGTAAACAAAAGAAGTCCAAATGCCGAAAGGTAATAAAATGCAGGTGTGAATTTGTCTTTGTCGGTCGTAACAATATAGTCTATTCCAGTTGACTTTTTGAAGTGATAATTTCTTATGGGAGGGTAAACCGCTTCGTTACGTAACGCGTTACGGCGCCAGTCTGTCTGGCTTCCCTTTCTCTCACGCATACGGCAGCGGTAGGCAGGCTCCTCCTCTCTCATTCTAACACACACGCTATATACATAAAATTTAAGTAATAACCTAAGTAATCTCGCGTTAAACAAATTCAATATTAAATAGTTCAACTTAGATTAGTATAAGTTATCACTTCTGTTGGGTGGCCCAAGTCACACTTTTTTTTAATAGCCTCAATGTGCAGAGTCACAGGATGTTTGGAATTTTATAATAGTATAATTTTTAATTATCAATTATAATTCCATAGAATTCATCGTCCATAATAATAGAGTTATGCAGAGGGAATCAAAAAAACACACAAATTCATTTTCAGAAATTAATTCAATTACTGAGGCTTGAAAGCAAACTAATTTCATACAAACTCTTGTTACGTCATGCAACACAGAACAACAAAGTGATTTAAATAAACGATGCATTGTATACTATACGTATATATGTACTATGTACACATATATACCACTTCACTGAAACTAATTTATGTTATTGCACGTGTATAAACAATCACTCTCAGAACTGCAATTAATGTTAAATTATTATACAGATAATTTGGATTCGGCGTTTTTGCGTTTGTAGTACGATCAGCACAAACATAAATAAATTAAATTAATACTTTTTATATATTTTTATAGACAGGTAGGTATTCAACATGAAACTAATAATTATTAAACGATATTAAAATAATAAATATTAATATTGTTACGACCGACAAAGACCAATTCACACCTGCAGTTTATTACCTTTTCGGCGTTTGGACTTCTTTTTAAAATTTGTAATTATAAAAAACAGTCTATTGTGTATTGTAATATTTTATGGTAGTCATTATTGTTACGCAGTCGAGTATTGTGTCGAGACATATTGTAGTATAAAGCAATGCCCGAACGCAGGGGTGAGACAGTCAAGCGATAACCGTAAGCATGGCAAGACGTGTGTATATTCGATAATCTATAAATGATGGACTTTGCGCGTGTTATTGAATCGTGCATTACGTTTGTACTAGTTGTGTTCAGTTATATTTGTAACTGTGTTATACGTATTTGTATAGTTCTAATTAATTCTATAGTAATTCTAACGACATTTTAATTCAAGTCCTGCAACTCGTAACAGTATTATGGCGCTTCTTTTGCCGGGCGGCGACATAAATAAATTAAATTAATACTTTTTATATATTTTTATAGACAGGTATTCAACATGAAACTAATAATATTAAACGATATAAAAATAATAAATAGTAAATTTGTAAGAAACATAATTTGCAATACTAAATTGTTAGTCCCTGTTCTGAAGAATGACATTTGCCTTCTGATAGCACCTTCCCGATGGAAGTCAATGATATTCCTGTTGATTTAGCAACTAATTGAGCGGGAGTCATAATATTGCTTGGATTGCTATTACACTCATTTTCGAAATAAATATTTGTACAAATTATACAAAACTTTTTTTAGATTGGTAAGTCAATATATATAAGTAAGTAAAGCTTACCTCACTACGTTTCAACATAGAAATCAGTTTTAATTAACAAATGTAATATCAAATAACAACAAATAATAACACTGAACATTAAATAACAAGAAGAACCACAAATAAAATCAATTAATTCATTAATTATGGAACTAAAAGCAAGTAGTCAGACCTCACAACAATTAGCAATGTATTTCATTATTGTTCACAAGAATTTTCCCCGCGGCTACGCCGCGTTGAAAGCCCTACACTCGGTACATTATCAAATTAATCACGTGTTTTATATACATAAACCTTCAATACTTTGGTTTCTTGTTCATTACAATGACAAACAAACCACAGAATACTAAATAAAGAAACTAAGTCAATATAGCGTAGACAACTGCACAGCAAAACATAAAGACAATGTTTTTCTAACAATCTCATTGTTGACGATTCACGATTAGGCCCGGTAGGTGGCGCATGCATCGGGTTCTAGATTTTAACTTTTTCAAGGCAGGGCAACGTCCGCTGAAACCGCCAGTACTAAATAATTCTAGGAACCTTATTGATAAAGTTTATTTATTAAATTCCTGTACTTTTTTTGACAAGATTCATAAGGTTTTCCACCTTTTTAAATTAATATTAAGACAGATTTATTCGATAAAGTCCAAGGGCTAATCTAACAATGGATCAGGTATAAAAAGCCCCTTAAAGACGGAAGATCCAAATGCAGGGAAAATAAAACGAGAGGTATAATTCGAGCTAAACTTGAGAATTGAAGGTTCCGTATATTATACATATTTGAACGATAAAAGTAAGATATTTTTGTAGGGTTAAATTATTATAAAAAATCATTTTCTCCGTGCATGAACGGAGAAAGAATACAATTTCTTGTGGCCGGGCGGCCTGTCGTAAGAGACAACAAAACAACGCAAAGCCAGGTGGTAGGGCATTAGTCCGTCTTAATATCTACCAACCGTGGTCTAAAGTATATTGCCATAACAACCTTGAGTTGTGTTCCGGCATTAGTGACCAGGTTCCAGTCTCCCTTAAGAGAGCAGCAACGCATTTGTAGCAAGTACATAGTGTTACAAAAACATACATAAATTACAAGTTTAGATGGTGATCTTTGAGGAGTTTATTAAAAGATGTAAATGACTTTGCACTTTTGATGCTCATTGGTAAAGCGTTGCACAACCTTATAGCCTGCACAGTAGGTAAAAGATTTCTGACAAAATTGCGTACATACTACGCAATTCGCAGATTTGCTGATGATCTCAAGAACCTTGTACTACTTTCTTGAAAGAACTCAAAACGTTCCTTCAAATACGAGGGTGCTTTTGGGCTAAAGAGTACATTATACAAAAGGGATAACACATGAGCATTCCAGCGAAAGCAGGTATAGGAAGCCATTCGAGTTTACTACGAAATTAAAAACTGTGATCATATTGCGCAAACCAAATATGAAACGACTGCAGAAGTTTAATTGTATGCTAAAATACCACAAGTATTTGAGACTTCAATCTTCTCTCCTGATATAATTCCAATATTACTTATTTATATAGTATTTGATCCCTCAATATGACTATGGATTTAAATACTTTAAAGTCAAGAAACGCAACCCTATAGACTTGGTCAATATTAATTTTTTTTTGCTCCAATCCCTGTTTGGAGCGTTTCATAAGATTCTTGGCGGAATTAGAAAGATTACACGCTTTTATTTTGCCATCGTGAACGCAGTTTGTTTTTGATTACAGTTCATATTTTGTAAAGAAAACAAGCGTTTGAATACCTTAATCTTTGCCGGTGAAAATATAATGAAAGTCTTTGTCTTAAGGTTAATTTATGTTAAGTTGAAATTAGACATGTTCATTTCTGTATTAAATATAGAAATGAGACAAAAAGGACAGATTTTAATCTTTAAAAGGTTTCATAATAATAATGGACTTTTAAACCGCTTTTTCGTTTTTAAGTGTAAAAAGTTTCAAATTTTGTTATTATATTTCTATTAGTTAAACATACTTCGTCGTCAGCCATTTGCAGTCCACTGCTGGACGTAGGCCTCCCCAAGACAGCGCCACTCATCCCTGTCCTCCGATTTCCTCAGCCACCGCCTGCCGTCGTCGGTCCATCGGGCTGGAGGGCGTGCGACACTATGTTTGCCGAGACGCGGTCTCCACTCCACGACTCGTTTGCTCCATCAGCCATCGGTCCTGCGGCAGATGTGACTATAAATATATAAATATACTTACACAGCAATATTTATACTTTAAACATAAAGGAAAATAGTAAAACCAAGCAAGCAATAAACATAATTAATATTGTGAAATCTAACTCATGTAAACATAGCATAAAATAGAATAGAATAGATTACATAATCTAAAAAGTTTCTACATTGATTCCCAAAGCGGACCATCATGCTCACATGTGCAGACCTGGGACTAAAATGAGAACCATATACTAGAATGATGATATTCTGGTATTATTATCAAATCAGAACTTTAGTTCTGATTTGATAATAATACTAGGATGATGATAACAATTACTCGCCTCTGCTCCTATTTTTGATATAACAATATTGTGTACACGACTCCCTGCGGCACGAATAAACTCATGAGGTTTCTGTGCCACAGTTCAAATGTGATTTTTAATGTATATAAATATGAGCATATTGGATAATAATGTGGTAGTCGGCGACAAAAACAAATTCACACCTGCATATCTGTAAAAGCACATTTATTACTCGTCGGCATTTGAACTAATGACTAATAATATTGAAACCATTGTAATACTTTTATGATCGTCTTCTTTTGTTTACTTATTTATTAGCATACGGCTTATTGTTGTATTGTAATCGTTTACAGCCACCTGCGGCTGTAATCATTAGCCAGGTGTCACGGATTTTTAAGTACAAACTGATTCTTGGAAATTCGGTACACGTTGCCGGCATATTGCATTTGTGCAGTGAAGCGATGGCCTGAGGGAGGAAGAGGCAGTCGAGAGAGAACCACGATCAAGGCGAGACGTGTGTACATATCGGGAATATCTATTAAAGACGGACTTTGCGCGTTTTATTGAATTACGAGCTTCTGCATTACGTTTGGATTTGTAGTGCTTGGTTATATTTGTGCCTGTGTTATGCTTGTTTTTATAGTTCTAATAAACTCTAGAATAATTCCAACGGCATTTTAATTCGAGTCTCGCTAAAGTCGTAACAATAATATTTAAAAAAATGTCATTTTAGAAGTTCATAAAAAAATTGTGTAGTGGTGTAAAATTCCTTGCACTTACTAGGTTTTAAATTGGATATCTGAATTGGTCACACGTATTTGTGTACCCAAGTTAATCACAACCTTAATCATTCTTAACTTAATCATCATAATGATCTTATTCTTAGATAATATTCATTCGTAGACGAAAAGAACAATAAGAAGAAAAGTCACAATATACAACTAGTATTAAATTATTTAGAAAATAACAGTAGTCTCCCCTCATCTTAATTAAGACGTAAATAAACAAATACTTGTGACATTTCAAGATAAGGGGATGAAGCCCTTGTTTTTCAAATGTTGACTTTAAGATCAGAATTATATAGAGCTGATAATATAATCTTTATAAGTTTATGTTTCTAAAGTACTGATATAACTATACTAATGCCGCCATGGTATATCTATGAAATAGGGCCTTACTGCCTCAATAAACAAATTCTTAATAAAATACAAACACACACGCCGTCCGGTCAGCCGTCTGGATAACCGCAATACGCATTTAAATATGCTGCGGCTAGCCTGATTCCCGCAATCGGATTTGCAACCGCAGCACGCAGTTTAGAGCGGTCATACACTGAACCGTATAACGCGTATAGATACCATCCGACTAATTC
Source organism: Dendrolimus pini (assembly GCA_949752895.1). Classification (NCBI taxonomy): domain Eukaryota; kingdom Metazoa; phylum Arthropoda; class Insecta; order Lepidoptera; family Lasiocampidae; genus Dendrolimus; species Dendrolimus pini. The sequence goes on along the minus strand of OX457149.1, from coordinate 5,622,514 downwards.
ATGATTCGAGCGACTACGCTAGTTTGACGGCAATTTTACATACATTTTTCCTACTTGAGACTCACCGCATAGTATCCATGATCGTGAAATCCTCATAGATTTCCGATGCTATTTATGAAATTATCGATCATCATTTTTGACAAATACATACATTTGAAAGACGCACACATAAGCGTATGTGTGTATCTATCTGTATAATTCGCAAAACGTTTTCAGTTATTATTAATTACATAAGTAGAATTAATTTTATTAATTATTATTATTATTTTATTAACAAAATTGGGCCGTTTTGATCTTACGCCAAAAGGAAGGTTCGCACTAAAAATCAGCGTTGTGTCGGATATAATTCCGGCACAGCAATATGCTGAGTGCAAATCCTGTTTGCTGAAAATGCGGCGGAAATATTCTCAAAATATGCTCTGTGTATAAAAATGTTTAAGGAATGTAATTATGTTGCTATTACTGCAAATAAAGTTTTTCTTTCTTTCTTTCAAAACACTAACAAATTTACCTATTCACCACTAAAATCTATATATCCTAGAATTATCTGTGAACTTCGCCTTCTCCACCGTACTACGTATACACCTATCCCATCAGTAAATTGGAATATAGGTGCTATCATCTCTATGTAAATATAAAGATACAATGGGCATTAATATTTTTAATTTCACAGCGTGTTTCGTAATAGCCATGTCAGTTGAGAAGCCAGACATTTTTGCAAACAACGTTAATGCTCCCCGAGGTTGTTTGTTTAATTAACCAACAATGTAAAGAATATTTTCCATTGTATTATATCTTTTTTTTTATAAATTGAATAAGGCGTAGTAGCTTAGAAGGTAAAGCATCTGTGTTATATACTAATGGCGTGGGTACACGGAATAATACAAATTATATTATAATCTGTGTTTTATTACTATTGTGGCGACCAAGGGTAGAACTTTCCGACAACGTAATCCGGCCGCAAGACTTTTGGAAAAAGGTAGAAGATTCTGGAAGGAAAAGACAAGGACAGATATATTTCACAAAGGGATAGACGATGAACGAATGTTCTAGAATAGAAGGTTCGGGAAGGAAAAAAAGAGATAGATGTTTAGAAAGGGACAGATAGTAAAGAATAACGACATTATGGGTTCTAGAAGATTCTTCCGGGTATACGAGTACAAGCAGCGTAAGGCGCGCCTAACGGGCAGTTTTAGAGTTGAGTTCAGTTCAAGACGCCGAAGCAGCAAGTGCGACACGGAAGAGATGGAAGATAAGTTTAATAGAAGACAGTGAAGAGTTAAGTGGTGAATTTAGTGACAAGTTTAGTGGACAGTTAAGTAAAGGAGGTGTGTAGCGTAGTTTGAGAGAACAACCAGCGAGCTATACGCGGTAATACGTGTAAGTGAGACACCTTGTCGTCGGGACAGTGCACCGTTAGTCGTACGTATAGGGGCAACCCTGTGGAGAGGTATTACGTGCGGCTAATAAAAGCGTTTAGCTAAAAACTGATGTTTTCTTCCAATCCTAAGTGCGTACCCCCGCTCGCACGTAACACTATGATCAAATTTTATTATATATTATATATATTTTATATTTATGTATATATATATTTATGTCAGGAGCCTTAAGAACAGACGAGCGTGCATGACAAGAGCTATGAATGTCAAAGAAGCAAGTGAGGTGTATAAGAATAAGCCTGTATGGCACTCTGTTGTTCGTGCCTACCCCGCAAGGGACCTGGCGTGAAGTTATGTATGTATGTATGTATATATATAAATTATATTACTAGGATAAAGTACGTTTATATCATACATGTTGCGGACAGAAAGCGCCCCCCTGACCCGCCCGCCGGAGCACACCTACTGTCCGCGCCCCGCATACCGCCGACGCCCAAAGCTCGCGCAATTAGCAGCTGGGCATCGGACGGAATGCGCGATATAGGAGCGGCCTTGGAGACCGAAAAAACTACTTGCTATTTGCGACTCACTACCCTTACATCATTCAATTCTCTCGCGCACTTGTGCTATGTATATTTTGATTCATGTAAATAGGTCAATAATAATAATCATACAGTCCATTATATCGAGTTTAATTTCCAAAAAAGAAGCAACTGCCACCAACAATACATATAGTGCATTTATTATATTACTAGGATATTCCCGCGACTTCGTCCACGCTTGATTTGAAATTCACTCGAATTCCTGGACGCGGCATTACAAAAAAAATGTCATGCCATGTCCTAAAGGATGGCACGTTCGACGTATACCGGGAGTGTCACAGCCCAGGCGAGTCCATTAGGTATGTTACTCTCCGTGCTCAGGAACACAAACCAGATTCATTGACAATTTCTTTTATTTTACCTACCACCCATTTTACTCTTATACATTTTGGAAGCAGAAGTGGAAAATAATAATAAAAAGTAGAATCGTAAATAATTGTTTAAGTTTTAGAACAAAACTGATAGTTTGATTATAAACAAACAATTGAAAATGTGTGCCAATACAACGGGGCGCTCCGTTTTATACGAGTTTTTTTTTTTTTTTTTTTTTGTTTGAGGCGAGGAAAAATGCTGACCGATTTACGCACTCTCAGGGCCGTCACTAGGAAACGGCGCGCATCCATCGGGGGCGATAACGCTAGCAATAGTATGCTTTTTTGCGCTTCGTCCGCGATGGCTTGACACTGAGGAGTGTGGAAGACTCAGAGCGATGCCGCACGGGCGAGCAACCTCAATACCCACTAAAAAACCTCTCCTCCCGTCGACCCTGCGCTTTGTTGTGAAGGAAAGACTGAGATATAGAACATAGTTACGCAACAGTCGATCCAGCGCAATAAAGTGCCTGGAGTGTGCCCTGGGAGAACACACCCCACTTCGAAACGGGGGCTGAATCCCTTGCGTTGCCTAGTAGCAAGGGGCCCCTCGTACCGGAACCTAACTCAGGGAGGGAAGTAATGCGCGTACCTGCCTCTCCGGGTGCTAGCTGAAGGCCGGCGACCTCGGGTGGAGACATTAGCACGCGCTGCAGGACTTCCCTCCCTATCCCTTTCTGCGGCCTCTTTTAGAGACATAACCGCCTCACAGAAAGAGACCGCAGACTCCCAGCGGTCGTCGCTGTGCAACATGGCCGTTACCAAGTCGCCAAGCGATCGGACGGCTCCTACGTGTGTCTCGAGCTCGAAACGCTGAGGCGTCCATGCAGCGCACTCAACAAGCGTGTGTAACGCCGTATCGGGTGCGCCGCATTGGCGGCAGTCCGGGGAAGGCAAGCAGCCCACAATGCGAAACAGATACTGGTCGAAACAACCGTGTCCGGTCAGTATCTGAGTCGTCCTGAAGGTCAGGGTTCCGCTGGTGCGGGTCACCCATCTCTCCAGCTGCGGCCTGATTGCATCCACCGTATAGCCGCCGGCCACAGGGTGTTCGAGGTCACGAGACCAGGCGACGAGGCAGGAGGCGGTTTCCCGCTTCCTGACCGTCTCTAATTCGACTTGACAGAAGGTCAGTCCTCTAGCTAGGGCATCCTGCTGGGCGCGACGAACTCTGGACAGGACGTCTGCCTGGAGAGGCCAGGGCAGCTCGCCTGCCAAGAGAGTCGCCGCCGACCACGACACTGTGCGGTACCCCCGTATGGTCCTCACGGCCAGAATCCGTTTTATACGAGTACTCCAAGCGTAGTGAAAGGTGGGCGGGGCGATGACGCTGCCGCCGTACTTTAAAAAATAGTCAACTACCGCCATTATGGCTTATTATATCAATAAATATCAATTATTGATCGTTAGTCTCGCTAAAACTCGAGAACGGCTGGACTGATTTAGCTAATTTTGGTTTTGAATTATTTGTGGAAGTCCAGGGAAGGTTTAAAAGGTGAGTAAATATGAAAAAAATGATTGGAATATAGTAAAAACAACAATTTCACTTTCCCTTACAATGTAATCCTACCTTTCAAATATTTGATGTTCGTCCCGTCGTTTAGAAATAAATTAAATTTAAAAGTCATTCAGAAATTATATTAAATTTAAAAGTGAAGTATTATTTTTCATTGCTTTGATTTTGAATGTCAAACGTTTGATGTTCGTTCCGGTTAAGTTTGAACACATCCCTACTAATATTATAAATGTGAATGTAAGTTTGTTTGTTATGCTTTCACGCGAAAACTACTCAATCGATCATCATGAAACTTTGTACACATATTCTTGGAGGTATTAGAAGTAACATAGGATACTTTTTATGAAAAAAAATCGACGCCGACGAAGTCGCGGGCAGAAGCTAGCTTTATACTAAAGTTGAAACATTCTGCAATTATCATTCGGCTTTTTTATTTGTTGATTCTGAGGCGATACGAAGTTTGCCGGGTCAGCTAGTATTATATAAAATTATCAGAGCTAAAGTTGTGTTTACTAAAGAGATTCCTGCGCCGCTTCGTTTTTTTTTAATTGCAGGAGTTCAGCAGACAGGCAGACAGCCCACTCGATGGAAAGCGGTTACCGTAGCCTATGGACATTTGTAGCGCCAAAAGTGCCACAAATGCGCTGCTGCTCTCTTAAGGGAGCCTTGAACCTGGTCACTAATGCCGGAACACAACTCAAGGTTGTTATGGTGACATACTTTAAACCAGTGGGGGTAGCCTACCCTAGCGGTCGGTTGTATTGTCGCCTCTTACGACAGGACGCCAAGCTGCAGGAAATTGTATTCTTTCTCCGTTCCTGAACGGATAGCTTCTTGTTTTCAAGCCACATCATGTTGCGAAGCAGTGGTAAATTAAATCGGGCTCCCAAAGAATAAATAATAACCACTGGCAAAACTAAAACTAAATAAGAAATGAATAAGTTGGCGTTGGGGTAAATAAAACTTTTGTCTTCCGTGGTCACGGCTACTGAAATATGGCCGAAACGTTGGAATAGTAAAACTCAAATAAATTACCTCTCCTAACTGCCTACTGTGTAGAACTCATGAGGATGTCTAACATCTTTTAATGAAGTTCAGCAGAAATAAAGATGGGAGAACACTGATTAGGGAGTTGATACTGAATCGTTTTGATGTTGGTATTTTCATAGAAATTCCGGCAGAGCCAGCCACAAAGAAGGCTAGTTTGTTAGCCAGTTCATTATTTTACATCTAATATGTAAGTTATTGTAAGTTTAGGAGATGATGGGGCTGACATGCCTATGTGGCAAAAGTCCCGAATAGTTAAAGATGAAAAAAAAATACCGCGCTTGGAACCGTTAAAAGGTTATGTTACTTTCTGTTGTTTTCATCTTGCTGACTACGAGTATTTGTACAGGCAACAACTTGCTCGACGATACGGTCTGATACCGACTGAGGTATCGTATTAAAAATATGGGCCATTTCTCTAAAATGGTGATAGCTCTACTGGGATCGATCTATTATCACAGACAAGACTACTGTTGCCAATAAGCCTGACATTGCGAGACGTATGAGATTACTGACATATGGCCTATGGAGACAACGGTTAATAATAATAATAATAAAAACTTTATTTCGGACCGGGGTCCATATTTAGTTAGTGTGTTAGTTACAAATTATCTTATAAAATAATGATTAGTAGTGTTAGTTAGTTAATATTATATTTTACACAAATTTTAAACGTATAGCCACTTATTTTAAGCCTATGACTACCCCTATCCAATGTTCTTGGAAGGGGCAGTCAAATCTAGCTGCAATAGCCTTCAGAAGACTGTTGGTGCTGCCGCGCAAACGCTGCATCAGTGAAGCGGATTTTTTGCGGATAATCGCCTTAAAACCGTCTGTGCGGGCCTCCGCAAACATCCCAGACGCACTGCAGTGTCGCGGCAACCCCAACAGCATTCTGAATACATTATTATATTGTACTTGTAGGGCGTTGATGGCTCGTTGCCTATAGTCCACCCACAGGCCGCTCGAGTAAAATGACTGACAGTAAGCTTTGAACAGAGTAGTCTTTACTTCAACTGTGCTTCGAGCAAACCTGCGAGCCAACATGTTGCCCCGAACCGCCAACGCCCTACGTTCCCTTTCTATATCCTCGTCGCCCCTAAGGTCACTCGTTACAATATGCCCCAAGTACTTGAACCTATCAACCATCTCAAGAGCTACGCCATTGAGAAATACAGGAGGGACATGGGTAGGTATACGCTTCTGTGTTTTTTGTGTTTTAAACACTAAGATTTCACTCTTCTTAGAGTTGTACTTCAGCCCATGCTCCTCCGCGTAGTTCTCGCATATAGACAACAATGTCCTTACGGCGTTGATAGACGGACCCAGCAACACCATGTTATCCGCGTAACTAATGTTATTAAAACAAATTTCATCTATATAGCATCCGACGTGAGTGCTGCTGAGTTAAATGCGTACATTTTATTTATTTACCTTTCCACAAAACATAACAATAAAACAGGAAAGCTCTGGCTCATAGCTCTGCTACCGCTATGTGGAGTCTGGAGCCAACGAGCATTATGTAGATAGTCACCGTAAGCCTCGACCGTCATCTAGAGAGGCTTTCGCTGGGAAGCTGGGTGAAGGGCCAGATACAGAAGGCAGCACTCTTGGACACGGCACGAATTTTGACGAGGTTCCTGTCCCTGGAGCCCTAACCATCGGTAGTTTGGACCCGAGGCCACGCTGGCGGTGAGCTGCAAGATTTTATACTTTTTTTTATTGAATATGTATTTTATCTTTGATGTATTTTTATAAAAGAATAATGTTATCTATTTTTTTTTAGAAAAAATGTCTTATATATATTTAAGAAAAATGTAAAATTTTCGAGAATAAATAAACAGGAAAAAATCTTAACTATATATGGAAAAGCTGGGAGCCCAAACTCGGAAGAAAATCCTGTCATTATGGCACACCTGACCCCTGACCTCCAACTTAAAAATATATATAGTAGCTGACACTAATGTATATAAAATATGCTAGTTTAAGATATATATGTATTATATGAGTGTGTGACTGTGAAGATAATTATTTAATAGGTACTATAAATTTTACAAGGTAGTACACATACGTACAGTGTCGCGCGCTACTAAAATTTGTCTATTGAGCAGGTCTGTACATCAGGAGGAGTTATTAGATGTGTATACCTGTACATATTAATAAGATTCTGTAACGACACAATTTACAGTAAACTACGCGACCGTAATAAACCTTTTCCAAATTGAATTCACCGCCTTTTGTATTATAATCGTCGTGCAAAGCGCAAAAGATAAAACAATATTGGATATCGACGGATTTGTCCAGTATTTGTATAGGGTAGAAATATCATAAGATGAAAAGAGGTCCTAAGTCAACAAACGTGTAGAACCCATTGGGAGTGATTGGTTACATTGATTCAAGTTCACGAAAAAAGCGTTATAGAGCACTCTGGGCAGATCATTTCCAGCGTTTACTCGAGATTTTGCGAATTTCATTTTGCTTATGTTAAAAGCATAAGTAGACGTGATAAAGTGGAATCAGAACTCAGAATCATTATCTTGAACACAGCGAGCTTGAGCTCTACAATATAGGGCTCTACAAAAAGGGCGTGAACAGATACCTAAAGTCTCAACGAGGTAGCCATCGGCTCCTACACACAGCCCTATATAGTTTATATATAAAATTCTCGTGTCGCGGTGTTTGTAGTTTAACTCCTCAGAAACAGCTTGATCGATTCTCATGAAATTTTGTGAGCATATTGGGCAGGTCTGAGAATCGGACAACATCTATTTTTCATCCCCCTAAATGGTAAGGGTAGTCCACCCCAATTTTTTTTTTCTTTTTTTTATACAGTATTAAATTATATATGCGTGTGTGTGTCGAATATATGGTAGTGTGTGTAATGTTTTATATTTTATTGATCTAATATTTTAAAAAAATATTAGCATTCGTCTATATAAACTTTAAGTGTGCGAAATTTCATACTCCTCCGTCGGCGCAATTTTCGTAAAAAATGGGTACAGAGTTTTTGCTATACGTATTAATATAATGATTTCATACGTTTGTTTCGCGAGTTTGTAAAAGCAGAATGGCTTGCCACGGGAACGATAAGAAATCAAGCAAACTTACCATTGAGATTATCGTATCCAGTGATTTGGACAAGATAGTAAACGAAGAATTGGGCCCAGGAACGTCGCTAAAGCATCGAAGAGATTATATGACACATTTCTTAAAAACGTGCGGTGATTTGCAATAAAACGCGCGGAGCGTTAAATCTCGCAAACCAGTCCGCTTTCCGAACAAAGAAAAAGTTTGAGAACAAGCGTATTTCCTTCATCTACATTTTATTAACTTTGGACAATTTTTAAAGTGAAACTTTGAAGGCTGCGATTGAATATTTTATTCAAAAAGTTTGAAGGACCCAAATCCAACGAGTTACTGTTTTCTTCCTATATCTTCAGGATTTATAGCTTAAGTATTTATTATGTTAAGTGGGATGCTTTATCGCGAGACTGGTCAGTCTTTTTCAGTTCATTTAAAGTGTAAAAGTTCGAAAGAAAGGAACGAAGAAAGAATACAATTTCCTGCGGCCGGGCGGCCTGTCATAAGAGGCGACAAAACAACCCACAGCCAGGTTGTAGGGCATTTGCCCGACTGAATGGCTACCACCCCTGGTCTAAACTATATCGCCGTAACAACCTTGAGTTGTGTTCCGGCGCATTAGTGACCAGGTTTCAGTCTCCCTTAAGAGAGCAACAGCGCGTTTGTAGCCCCTTTGGTGTTGCAAATGTTGATAGGCGATGGTAACTGCTTTCCATCAAGTGGGCCGTCTGCCCGTCTTCTGAACTCCTGCTATAAAAAGTGTAAATCGTCGTGTTTTAGAATCTACTACTACTAGAAAAAAAATTACTAACTAGAAAGGACATTATAGACTAGGAAAAAACTCAAATGATTTTGAACTAACTAAATTAGCTAACTGCTGCTGCTCAGCGACCCAAAATGAGTCTTAGCAACCGAAACGAAATTACGGTGGTCGTTTTTGTCCAGCGCAATAGCGGAAGAAAATATTCTACCACGCATAATAAAACAACCTTGGGTTGTGTTCCGGCATTAGTGATCAGGATCAAGTTTCTCTTTAGAGAGCTGCATTTGTAGAACCATTTAGTGATGCAAACGTTCATAGACGATGGTAACCGCTTTTCAACAGTTGGCCGTCTGCCTGTCTGCTGAACTTGTACAATAAAAAAAATCCCCCTCACTCGATATTTAATAGCTTATTTTAATGAAATTTTTGCTATATCTTCGGCATGTAAATTTCAATATACGTGAGTGACCCTTTTGAAGCTTTACTAAATCCAACGCAAAACGAAGTAAATTTACAAAAAAATACATGACGCATTGAGAACCTCCTTCTTTTTTAAAGTCGGTTGACTAATGAAAAATCTATAAAAATATGTGTGCGTGTACTAGTGTACACATGTAAGAAGTGAAACTTCTTTATGACCTTATTTTTCGAAAAATGATCTACTATATGCAACTTTACAGAAATTGGTTAAATAAATAAAACCCCTAACACGGTCGATTCGACCGTGGTAGAGGCAAGAGATAGATGGTGCGTAACGGAAAAATGTGACGCTTAACCGAAAAATGTGACTGTATATTTTTTTTTACAACGCCGATAAAGAAGTTTCACTTCAAAAACAATAAGTACATTAATGTAATTATAGGTAGGTAGGTACTTATATATGACCAGTAATTTTTCATAAACGCTGAGGTGTACATACATACTCAGACAGATGGTGGTAGGACGGACATGACGATCGCACTAGGCCTTTGTTAAATAATTATGGAACCTTAAAAATTAAAATTCTAATATTCTTAATTTCACTTCTATTTATTTCTCTGTTGGTGACCGCGACAAAGTTGTTAACTTTTTATATGAAAAACTTTACGTTTTTCTTTGTACAAGTGCTTTAGAGAGACATATTGTTCTGACACAGGTGGCTAGACAACAAAGTTTAACAACAGAACATCACAGCGGTAGATTAAAAAAGACTTACTACATTTCGCTTAAATTGTATTTTACTACAAGCATTTAGTCAGTGAGGTTATTCACCCATATTTATTTGACTGTAAGTACTTTGGGCCTTACTTATAATAATCTCGTTAAGAAAGGATTAGCCATCTCTTAAATAAGGGAGTCTTAAGCCCCTAATCAATAGCTGTTTCAAATAAAACTTGCCATCTTGCCTCTTAGCAGTCACTTTAACTACCTCTCGATGTTAGTTATTTTTGACAGTTATTTATGAATTACTTTACGACCACCTCTTATGCTTAAGAGGAGTTTATGGGTAAGATTTTCGTTAATCAGTTGCTGAGCAGTTTCTTAAAATTTAACAAACGATTATAAGCAAGGCCATTTATGTTTAAAAAGCTTGTCGTAAGAGGCGTTAAAACAACGCACAGTCTGGTGGTAGAATTTGGTCTAGAATATGCCGCCATAACCACCTTGAATTGTGTTCCGGCATTAGTGTCCAGGTTCCGGTCTCCTCTAAGAGAGCAGCAGCGCATTTGTAGCACCTTTGGTGTTACAAATGCTCCATAGACGATGGCAACCCCTTTCCATCAGGTAGGCCGTCTTCCTGTCTACTAAACTCATGCAATAAAAAACTTGAGAGGTGTCAAGGGACACCGGGATGGAACGAAGTTACACACACACACACACACACATACACACATACACACACACACACGCGCGCGCGCGCGCACGCACTCTCACACACACACACACACACACACACACATATATATATATATATACTCTCTCGACTTCGTAAACACAACAGCGTATAGGTTACAACACGCACGGCTTGCTAAATACATACGCATTGATAACGCCGCACGGCTTACAACTATAGCAAAAAGTGTCGTTACAACTTTTGGTCTTAATTTTTTCCGTCTAGCCCCCTTTCGCAACGCGCGATAAAGAACTTCGTTCCAAAAAATTTATATTATATTGACACGCGTATCGATAGTTTGCAGGCTTCCCATATTTCAGATACTGCTGGAGGAGCTGCCACACACCAAGAAACCCTGAAACGCCGCAAATATGCATCCATCACTGATCGATACGTATTTATCCGACGACGTGAGGCTTATCAACTTTATCGAGGCCTTTCATTACAGCTTAAACAAGTCTCGCATGACCAAAGGCCAACCCTGTATTTAGGGCAACTGATCAGCGTTGTCATACAACGTGGACTTCGATTTGCATTTTGGGAAGCTCCCCAGATATCGTCCTCCCCATGTTATCAAAGACATATAATTAAAATTATAAAAGTAACTGCATATCCTCTAATATTTATGTATACCACCTTTGACCAATATAATATGTTTTATTCCTGCCACGGGTTGTCTGGAAGAGGTCGCTTCTTAGCGATAAGACCGCCCATTGTGCACATTTAGACTATTTTTAGGCTATAAATTATTCTGTGTTTTCTGTAATGGTGTATGTACAATAAAGTGTTATCTATCTATCTACCTATAATAACAACGCATAAATGTCCCACTGCTGGGCTCGGCCTAACATCATAGCGGAACGGACAGTACCATGCTTGTCCAAGGGGCTTGGGAAGTTTGACACATCGTGTGCAGGTTGCATCACAGTGATTTTCTACAACATTTGCCTATAGTTGTGACTATAATTATATATTGTCAATGTACATAATAAGTGTATCATATTATGTACATGGGCCCATGTAGGTCCACAGGGTTTGTAGTTATGATAGAATAAATAAATTCATAGATTTACAGAAAGAGATTCATATGTATTATATTACTTTAATAACCTTGCAAATTTCTTAATCATCATTAATGATTCGTCTACAAAATATCTTTAAAAAATATCAACAAGTCTATTTAGAAATGTTTAAAACTGGAACAAAAATAAAACGGTGTTCAAAAACAAAATTCCCAAAAACCAATGTAAAAAATTTAAACAGATGCGACGAAAAAAGTTTTTATACCTACATGCATAATTCCAACGTTTTACGGTGGCGAAGCCCAAGGTCGGTTCGTTGCCTTTACGCGACGTCTGTATTTGAATAAATTCCCTTTCTTTCCATGAATAAAAGTGTTTTGGATGGATTATTATCTCGGAGGCGAGGAACGATACGCTGCGGTGAGCCATGCGCTGTATGCTCGGTTTTACTTAATATACTGCTTGAACAAAGAGTAACATGTAAAATATACAGAGGGCTATTTTTCTGTTTCATTTAGTGTTACAGAAACCTAAAAGTATCACAAAAAAGGATTCTGTAAAATGACTAACTCCGTTGGTCCAACGACCAAAAATGTCTTGGCCTTCGAAACAAGAACACGCCACCTGTTCCTGTCCTGTGCGATTTCTTGCCAGTTAAGGGCTTGAAGCTTACACAGGTCAGCCTCCACTCTGTCCTGGTACTTGGGGCGATCGACCGGACATCGCCCATCCGATCGTCCCAAATAGCCCCTCTTCACACTTCGATCCTATCCGTTCCAAATGATCGAGCCAACGGAGGCGGTGAGATTTTATCTCTCCTTGCTAGGAGAGGTTGGACTGCAAAATGAGCTATTATATAATTATCCGCGCCTGAAGTTGTACAGGTAACAAACCTCACTCATTTTGATAGTTTCCTCCAGAACCATAAAATAAAATTTATAGGCCTATATGGTTGAGCGCGTTAATCGTTTGTCGGTCCAGCTCAGTGAAACGCGAAGGCTCCAGGTTCGATTCCTGCCACGGTAATTGAGAAACATACTTTCCATTATTTACTTGGTCTAGGTGTCAGTCCCAGAGTGGTCCGTTTATTCGTTGTTTTGTTGTTGTTATTTACTTGTTTTAAGATTTGATAAGCATGCAACAACTTGGTACGAAATTCAACGCATCAGAAAGAATTTAGTTATTCCTTTTCCACGGAGTATTACATTGTCACTTGACAGATGACAGCTAACCTATTACAATGACAATGACAATGACACATTATAACAGTACTTAGTGCTTGCATTTCAGCCAGGATCGAACCCGTGCCTTCTGAGTTTGGGGCGCGTGAGCTACCACGACTTTTTTTAAATATTAGTACAGATTATAGGGTATTTCATGGTTCCGTTGTCAAATAACGGAAACAGGGGACATTTGTCACTTTTACGGAACTCTTCATTATACGTGGACTCTAAAGCGCTTATCCATTATATTTAATCAAATTGTACACCTTTCAAATCCGAGTTATTCACCTCTAATTGATAAAGGTCCGGTAATGTTAAATGTTTTCATTAAACCTTTGATTTCTGTTCAAAGCGTTTTTTGCTCTTTGTGAAACGCTTTTAATTCCAGGGAAATGATGTCCATCCGTGTTTAATCTGATTTTGAAATTGACTTGAAATTCACATTTAAAGGTGTTTTTATTTTAATATTTTACCGCTTATTATAAATAATAATAATGAAGTAAATCCACTAGCAGTTCATCCCAATAGCCCGGTATCTTTTATTCTCATTCCCTACAATAGTTCTACACTTACTGGGGCTTGTCCTTGGCTGCATTTTTGTATGATGTGGACAGGGACAAAAGCCGGTCAATGTCACGCCACATTTACATTAAAGTTGTCTAAGGGGCCTCTACGTGTTGGTCTGCCTATAGCCCGACACAAGCTGTCCAAAAGTCCGGGCCATATTCATGGCCCGTGGTCCGTTATTTGCTATGGTCTGGGTGTCTGGGGTCGGCCTGAGAGTAGTCCGCCGTACATTACTCATAACACAAGCGTAACTTGCTTAATTTGGGGATGTACAATATGTGTGTTTGTCTGCCGATTATTATATTGTACGTCCTTGCGTGGGGCCATAGGAAAGCCAACACGTAGAGGCAAACAGACAAATTTTTATGTAAATTGGCGTGACACTGACCGGCAATTATCCCTGTCTACACCATATAATAATGCACCCAATTTTAATACGCTTTCTATAACTTTATCTTAGTTATTGTTCTCAAGCCATGGCTTAATAATCGAAACTAGGTTAGCGCACACCAACACTGGTCCCATATGATGAATGACTTAGAACCAATGTCAATCGTGTATGAGGCGACACATCCACGATTCCTGGGACCCATCGATTAATCATCTCCTAAATACGATATAATACCTTGTAACGTTGCTAGGCCGGCTCGTAATAGCATTCCAGTATCATTGAGATAAACAAAGATATACAAGTACCTAGATAGGATATTAGCAACAACAACAACACTTTTTTTATTGCAGGGTTCAGCAGATAGGCAGTTGGCTCACTTGATGGGAAGCAGTTACCATCGCCTATGGACATTTGCACCACCAAAGGTGCAACAAATGTGCTGCTGCTCTCTTCAGAGAGACTGGAACCTGGTCACTAACGCTGGAACACAATTCAAGGCTGTTATGGCGACATGCTTCAGACCAGGGTTGGTAGCCATCCAGTCGGGCAAATGCCCTACAACCTGGCTGAACACCAACATAAAAACTGTAAACACGTTGTCATACAAATTAGAAGTAGTACAATGGGCCTTATTGCTTTAAGCATACTAGCCTTTGCTCAGGGCTTGGCTAGCGTTAATGTTATCCCTCGGGATCCTTACATTTTTCCGAGATATAAAGTATTCCAGACTATAATTAATTTTTATATATAATTAAATTTCACCCAGATGCGTTTAGCCGTTCTGTCGTGACTGAGTAAGAAACATCTGTCCAAACTTTCGCATTTATGATATGTATAGATAATTAGTATATAGAATAAGAATGGAGGTGTGATAGGTTATTTGGATTTTGCTTAATATCTATATTTTTGTATATTAGACATTCAGTAGAATAGAATCGTAAGATTTTTTTTAGATATGTGGAAACTATTTGAATTACCCTTAATTTTATATCAATTTATCTCTCAATTTAAATAATTTCATATAACAATGTAGTATGACGAGATAGTATGCATTTTCGTTACTTTTTATAACACTATACTGATCTCAAAGATTTGATTGTGGCGAAGAGACCTACTATTGTATTTATTATATGGTAGATTAAAAGTAAATTTATTATCTCAAACAACAATTTACGAATAATAAATACCTGTTGCGGGAGACTAGTGCTTATTGTAGATCTGTGCAGATCTGTATTACATGTCACCACTGCTCCAGTACATGGCTAAGAAACTAATACATACTAATTTTAATGCAATAAAATGTGTGTATGCGTGATTATGTGAACGTGGAAAGAGTATAGCAATGATTTTATATACGAGTATACAATAAAGACAGTCACACATTTATGAGAACTTTATTTCTAATTATTTACATTTTTATACATTAATGGCGTTACTTATAATCGTTTGTTAAATTTTAAGAAACTGCTCAGCAACTGTTTAACGAAAATCTTACCCATAGTCTCCTCTTAAGGACAAGAGGTGGTGGTAAACTAACTCATAAATGAGTGTCAAAAATAACCAACATCGAGAGGTAGTTTAAGCGACTGCTAAGAGGCAAGATGGCGAGTTTTATTTTGCCTCTTGTGAGATGCTAATTTGAAACAGCCATTGATTAGGGGCTTAAGAGTCTCTTATTTAAGAGATGGCTAATCCTTTCTTAACGAGATAGAGATATCTTATAATAATAATAAGTAAGGCTGTAAGTGTGCATACCACAAATGCGACGGCCACATCTAGTGCCGACACTATCTTTATATCAATGAATCACGCATAATTCCAAATCTAACGTGCACTAATGAGATGGTTAACCGTACATTAATGGATGTATTCCCGCCCGTACGGTATGCCATGATAAATGACACCAACTAATGAATTCGTGCGGCCATCGGGATTCGTCCGGCCAATATTTACCACTTACATCCCTAATATTCTATACCAGCCACTGCCCGCGACTTCGTCCGCGTTGAATAGTTTAAAAAAAGGAAAAAACACCCCGATTTTGAAACATTCTTCTTTGGTGCTCCACGCCTTTCTCGATGAATGGGCTATCTAACACTGAAAGAATTTTTTAAATCAGACCAGTACTTCCTGAGATTAGCGCGTTCAAGCAAACGAACTCTTCAGCTTTATATATTAATATAAGATTGTATTAACACGATAATGGTTGTGCCGAGGAATTCTTCCTTATAAATTCTTCCTTCTCATCCTCGCTATCAAGAAAAGGATAAACTTTTAAATGAAGTATGCATAAAACAAGACTCGTCTTATAGTGCTGTCACCGCAATACGTATAGAAAATGATTGTTGGAACACATATAGAAAATAAATTGTTATAATTTAAATAAATGCTCATAAGTTTATCCTAGTGAGTGTGTGAACCCCCGGAGGATGATTGCAGTCTGGCGGTGGACTGGTGGCGAGGTAAGTTGCTCTTCCCTTGCTTCTTCTTCCACGTCCCTTTGCTTTCTCCCAGCCTTCGCATCGTACCCGCACGATAATATGGTTGTTGGCATGATTTTTGCAATAAAATAGAAAATAAACTTTGATCATTTAATCGAATACTTCATAAGCTTATCCTAGTGAGTGTGTGAACCCCCGGGCGATGATTGCAGTGGCGGTGGACTGGTGGCGAGGTAAGTTACTCTTCCCTTGCTTCTTCTTCCACGTCCCTTTGCCTTCTACCAGCCATCGCATCGCGCCCGCACGATAATATGTTTGTTGGCAAATTTATGCGTCCATATTCAACTTCTATAGTGATATTTTAAATCCGAAAGTTTGAGTAGATGTTTTTTATTTAATCACGCCAAAAATTATGAACGAATCTGAATAAAATTTGGTTCAGAGATAAATTATAGTCGGCAATGGCACAAAGGCCACTTTAAATCCCGAAAAAATGTACGGTTCCCTTGGAACAACATGAAATGCCGCAGGCAAAAGCTACAATTATATATTTTAATTTTATTTAATTAATTTTATTTTTTAATTTTATTTAACAATGCTCTGTAAACATCAAACCGTGTTCATCTATATATATAAAAGAAAGTCGTGTTAGTTACACTATTTATAACTCAAGAACTGCTTTACCGATTTGGCTGAAAATTGGTGGGGAGGTAGCTTAGAACAAGGAGACGGACATAGGATACTTTTTATCCCGTTGGATCCGTTAGGTGGCGCTGAGATCGGGTTCTAGAATCCTGCTAATCACCTGGAGCGATTTTGGTGATTTTGTTAATGTGTGTTTGAGTGGGTTCCCGGATAGTTTAGATTCGCAATTAGAACCGTTAGTTGGCGCTGGGATCGAGTCCTAGATTTTTATATTTTTTCAGAGCAGGACGACGTGTACCGGGGCCGCTAGTCTTTGATATAATAGGAAAAATTCAGTAACCATAGATAGAAATAGATACGAGTAGATAAGTCATTTTGTGTGTAAACCATTATATAAGTCACAAAGAAGTACTATTCTAAATGTATTATGAACTAGGACTCACTCAGACTTTATCCACGTTAGAGTGGAATAAGTCAATTTTTCTGTACACTGACACTTTAAACCAGTTTCGGGAAAAGTCCCGTTGAATTCCCAGTATGTTAAGTCCTGCATTTTTTACAAAAGAAGGTAAGCAACCACTTGACTTAAAACTGTGTCGAAATAAGTTATAATTTATGTGCCTAAATTTTAAACCGCTCTCCGAAAAATATCCCGCCTGATTCCCAGAAAATAAAGTATCACATATGAAAGAGAATTCGCTATTCACCAGTGAAAGTATTACATCGGAATCAGAGTTGTTTTTCAACATGGCCACTTAAAACGCTCCTAAGAAAATTTCCGCGAGATTCCTGGTCCATAAAGTATTGTAGATTTTAATTCCGGGAGCTTGTTATCAATCAGAAAAAACCGCATCGAAGTCAGCCGAGTAATTAAACTCGTACAGGAATTCCGAACAAACAGACAAATACAAAATATCTAAAAAACGGACAAGTGGAAAAACGAATCGCAAAAAATTTTAACTTCAAGTTTTCGGGCAGATTTTTAATGTACTTGTCCATTTTGAAAACCTGCCTTACGGCCTTACTTACTTACTTCAAGTTAAAATTTTCTTGCGATTCGTTTTTCCACTTGTCCGTTGCGATTCATTTTTCCACTTAGGTATCCGTTGCCATTCGTTTTTCCACTTGTCCGTTGCGGTTCGTTTTTCCACTTGTCCGGTGAAATTTCACTTCTAATATGTGTCCCAGCACACATCTGTGTATTTTAAAAACTTTTTAATATTAATATTGAAATATTATCTCTATGAATTTACAAAGTTTGTTTTTAGTGTAAAAATGATATGAAAATATCCGCACGCCGTTCGACCTTGAGCGAGAGGGGAATCAGCTATGCGGTGTGCTTGCAAGGGCAGATCGCAATGACAGTCCAAAGTTGGACCGACGACGCGGCCGCTCGACTCGCTGTGTCTAACTGCGTGCCGCGATTAGAGTTGTGCGATGGAATTCCTCCTGTTATGCGCGCTCTCTCACTCTGGCTCACTAATTATTGTTTTTGTGTCTCTTACCTGTCGATTTTTCGTTGCATCCGGTTTAAAATCACAACGATTCTAAAGAAGTTTCACTTCAAAAACAAGACTACACTTTGTAACCTTATAGATTGTTTAAAATATTGTAAAAAAGGTCGCCGGTAGGCACTGGATGGGAAACTCCGAAGACACGGATGAGTGACGCCTACTTGTGGAGGCCTACGTCCAGCAGTAGACTGTGAATGGCTGACGGCGACGATTTTAAACATTATTTTATACAATTCATTGGACGTAGTCTCAATATAAAGTTCAGTGGAATCTCTCTAACTCGAATTTTGTTAAGTCGAAATTCTCAGTAAGTGGAAAACGGCCGTTCCCACCGCTAAATCCCCAAATACTCGGTATCGCGTATTATTTAGACTTTGTAACTCGAACAAAATGTTATTTCCTCGAATTTCAAAAATCAAACTGTAAATCGAAGTTAGTCAATATAATGGCTTCTTACGTGGGATTCCCCGAACTCGAATCAATAAAATCGGAAAGGAATGTCTGGTGCGTTTATTCTATTGTTTCTGCCTAGTATATGCGCAATGAATGCATCTAGTCATTAAACTTTTTAAGTAACACAGCTGTGTACCATAAGGTAATGAACAATTATGTTTAATTTTTTTGACTCCTCGAAAAATATACTCCAAAATCGCGCCTTCTCAACTCGAAATTTTAGCCATCGCGTACTTTATATCTCGAACTTCTTGTTAAGTCGAAAACTCAAAAGTCGAAGTTTTTTGCATTTCCCTTGAGATTCGAGATATGAAGATGCTACTGTATTAAATATGGATTCGATTGAAGGGGGAGCCCGGTTCAGGATGGACAAACGAGATGGAATGCTCCTCGAGTGGATGGAGTCGAGCGATAACCACAAGCGAAGCAAGACTTGTGTATATTCTGTAAGCTATTTAGTGACGGACATTGCGCATGTTATTAAATCGTGCATTACGTTTGGACTGGCTGTCTTCAGTTATATTTGCACCTGTGTTATACTTGTTTGCATAGTTCTAATAAAACTCTGTAGTAATTCTAACGGCATTTTAATTCGAGTCCTGCAACTCGTAACAATATCAACCCTGATGGATCTAATATTGTAAGGAATCAGCAAATCACCTATATTGAGTGAAACAAAACTTGTTCGAGACAGGTGAAGTAGTGCGGGAAATTGCGGCCGTCGGTCAAACAGGGCCCGTTGTTCCGACGCTCTAATCCGGTCACAAGAAATAACTTAGCAAGGAAATTAGGGTCTGTACATTTTCGTGTTTTGTTTTTCCTCGTAGCGTCGACGCCTGGATTGATGGGGGGTTGCGTCGTGAATGTGGCATGGTAAGGACTGTTTTAACATAATGTACATAAAACATTTCCACGCGATGGCCGTCATATGAATGAATTAGAAAGTCTCTCTAATTCTCGAGTAGTCTATATTGTGGGTGAAAAAATTTAATTGGGGGAAAGAAGTATGGAGGGTAGAGATGAGGAGTCCTATCTTATATGGAGGGGAAGTTGATAAAGTGTTTAGGCGGTGTGGTGAAAAGAGAGGTTCAAAAACTGCGACATGAATTAAAAATTGTTGAAGTGTCATAAAATGTATAAAATTACAGTATAAAACAACCTCAACTACATATTTAGGCTTCGGCCTGTGCTGTGAGAAAACGTGTAGAGTGATTTAATTATCGTGAATATTTATAACTGTAACTTCGGCCGCGCTTGACTTGAAATTCCCGCGGGATTCCAGGGATTCAAAGTATCACAGCATTTAAAAAAGAATATAAGCTATCGTTTAATGAAAACCGTGTCGGAATAAGTTAATTTTTATGCAGTAACTAAAAACTGCTCTCGGGAAAATCCCGCGGGATTCCTGGGATAAACATATCACACATTTAATTACATAAAATTTCCGTTGATTAGTGAAAAAACCACATGGAAACAAATAGACAAGAAATCTAAAAAAATCCATCGGGTTCTCCTCCATCGTTTACATGTGTATCTAGCTGTCGTTTTTGTAAATAGCTTCAATGTACATACACGCCATGTTTAGAATTTATAATATTACTGATTACCTACAGTTAGATATTATAACTAAGATCAAGATGGGGAAGTCCGTCGATGAGTTGACTTCGTACACTTCTCGTTTTTTACCTTTTCTTCAAAGAATTTATCATCATGAATTATCAGCAAGAGTTAACTTGAGACCTGGGCGAAGTGCGCGCTCCCCTCCTGACCCCCGCCTTCGTACCGCTCTCGCCATCGACGCATACAATTGAGTCAGTAGCTCGCGCTTACGTCATCAGAGCGAAGTCTCAAGTTAACTCTTGCGGGCTGTACAATATAAAGATAGAATTATATAGTGCCTTAGGTTTGTTGACCGATTTGCTGTCGTTGTACCTATTCAAAAGGCAGTAACTAGAGATGTGTGAAGTTCTCTTGACTAACTTCCGCACTTTGAGTTTACTATCTTTACTTTACTTTTGTATGTATTTAGGCGTTCGAGCTAATAACATTGAAACTCTTTTATGACCGTCCTCTTTTGTTTACTTTGTGTTTAAATTTTTTGGATTGATTGGAAAACAGCCCACTGTGTATTGTAATCTTTATGGTAGTCATTAGCCAGGTGTGATTATTGGAAATTCAGTCCACGCGGTCGAGTAGACATATTGTATTTGTACAGTATAAAGCAATATCTCAACGGAGGGGTGAGGCAGTAAAGCAATAACCACTAGCGAAGCAAGACATGTGTACTACATTCGGTAATCTATTTAGTGACGGACTTTGCGCGTGTATTAATAATTAATAAGTAATATTTGTACCTGTGTTATACGTGTTTGTATAGCTCTAAATAAATTTTATAATAATTCCAACAGAATTTTAATTCGAATCCCGTAACTCGTAACAATGTCTTCTTCCGCAGTATAGACAACCTAAAACACGTTGTCTACAACGATCATAAAACATTAAATTTGAAAGACACAAAAGCAAACCTTTTAGTAATTAATCTCTTACATTGTTTACCGGCCGCGTTTAACTTTTGAATCTTACGCAAACACCTCGCTTGTTCACGGAAGTCTTTAAACTATTTTAATTAAAAATGTTGTACAATACTTATAAAATGTTTAACACAAAATGGCTTTAAGACGACAGCTGTGGAATCTTTATAGGGAATCCGGAGAATAAACCCTCCCTTCTAATGTCATAGCGTAACAAGAGGAGAGTTTACTGCTTTTTGTAACTTTATTTTTAACAGACTACTAAAAGGAGGAAATTCTTAATTCAATTGTGTGTTCTGAAGTGAAACTTCTTTAGAATCGTTGTGATTTGAAACTCGATGAAACGAAAAAACGACACTAAAAAAAGATAAACACAGATCTATAGGACTATGTCTCCGAGAGAATGAGATAGAATACATTATCCTATATTAAATATTACAAACGCCAAAGTTTGTGAGAATATGTTTGTTACTCTTTCATGCAAAATGAACTGAATGGATTTTGTTGAAACTTCACAATAATAGGTATAGCTTATACATCAAAATAACACATAGGCTTTAATTTATAAAGATATCGTGTGAATTATCCAAAATATAACGATTATCCATCAGCACGCAGGTCAGACCTCATGCTCATTCAGATAGAATTGGAAAGGTCTTCAAGTTTTTTTTTATACTTCAAAATTCGTGTTTTAAAGCTTAGATGCTGCTGTATATAATATTTTTTTTACAAAGAAGTCAGTTCCTTACCAATATTTAGAAATTTACTCAGAAAACACTACTTCTCCATAAATAACTAAGTCTGATTAACACAATATAATCATGCTAATACATTTATTATAATAACGTATGTATTTTGAAATATATTATTGTATACGTGTTTATTTATGACTATGTATATATCGGCTCCACTCACTCCGGGAGCGGATGCCGCATACAATAATAATCTGAAATGTTATAATCAAAGTTTATTACACCAGAATTACCACAATTACAATATTAAATACAGCACAATAATACACAGAAATATTAGGACAACTCCAAGAGTTGTCTCCACGCTTGTCAGGTATCGAGCAGCAACCTGCCCTCAAAGAATACTGCGATTATCGAGCAGTAATTATCGACCACAATATATTATGTGCTCCTTGTCCAAGACTGACAATGTAGACTGCTGGTTCTAGACTTGGTAGTAGACTCGAAGACTGTCGGTTTAAGACTGCCCCTCCTGTGCCCGAACACCGTGTATCTAAAAGGTCCTCGTATTGCGCTGCAACGACACCATCCGGTAATGCTTTGGCGCCACTTCAATAACACTAACTTCCGCCATCTGTATAACTTCCAACTTCCGGTTACTCCATTTCTGATATCCGTTAGCTTGATAATAAATGCTTCTAATTTGACATCCGGTTATAAGACTTTCGATTACTACATTTGACTACTTCCGTCATATGGTTACTTTATAATAACAAATACGATTCCTACATGTATTTATGTATTTTTATATTTATTTGTTAAATTAGTTTGAGTATGTATGTATGTATTAGTTTATGTATCTATTGCCTTTTTCCTGCACCACCCACATCGCCTGATTCAAATTTGTTTTTGATTTAGGTTGCCTGGAAGAGATCGCTTTAAGCGATAAGGCCGCCTATTGTTATTAGCTAGAAAATATTGTAAATATGTACTGTTTTTGTAATTGTATATTTTGGTGTGAAACAAAGTGTTATCTCTCTCTCTCAGTTTTATTTATCTATTTAAAAAATTTATTAGGATTTCTTAAATAAATGACAAAAACTACAAACATTATTCGCTTCTACGGAACTCTCAATTATGCGTGAACTACCTCGCACTTGGCCGTTTATTCCTTACTAATATCAAGTTGATGTAATTTGCCGTTTCACCGCCTCTCACAGAAGCAATTCAGTATGAAATTAATACCATACATATCCTTTCATAACTCATTGAACCGTACATACATCTTGAAACTTATATCAAGCAGACTCCAGAACGACATCAAGGATGTTTTAAAAAGTTAAAATACGATATCGAATATAAAACAGCAAAGAAATCCCAAAGACATCACACTCGCTTGAACTTAAATAAGATGTTCTCGTGAGAACATGACGGCGTTTTTGTAGTTTGGTACAATTTGGGAATTATTAGAGGATTTTTTAAGGAAAGAAAGAAAAACTTTATTCGCAGAAATAGCGACGTAATTACAATCTTTATACATTTTTATATAAAGAGCATATTTTGGAAATTTGTACAACGCATTTTCAGCAAACAAGGTTTGCACTCAGCATATTGCTGTGCCGGAATTATATCCGACACAACGCTGATTTTCACTGCAAACCTTCCTTTTGGCGTAAAACCAAAACGACCCAATTTTGTTAATAAAATAATAATTAATAAAACTAATTCTACTTATGTAATTTTAATACGTAAAACAAATAAATAAATTTTAATAAAATCAACAATAAATACGTTACTTCTAAATTAAAATAAATACTCGTGTAACAACTTGTATTTAATCATTTATTCGTATAAAGGATCGATTCATCTAAAATTAAACGAAATTTTAATAGTCTGCTAAAAGGGTTGTTGATTCCAAATAAATGAAGTAACGGTTTATGATCTGTTTTAAATACAAATCTTTTACCAAATAAATATGGTCAAAAATATTTTACTGGCCAAACAATAGCAAGAAGTTATTTTTCTATTGTGGGATAATTCAATTCAGCTTTATAAAGAGGTCTACTTGCATATGCAATTGGTAAATCGTTTTTATTGCACAATACGGAACCTAAAGCTAAACCAGAAGCATCTGTGTGCAATACGAAATCATTTTCATTATCAAAATTAGGATATTGTAAAATTGGCGGGTTTACTAAAGACTGTTTTAACTCTGAACGATTTTTCACATTCTGTAGTCCAAATAAATTTAACGCTTTTCCTACAAAGTTTATTTAAAGGTATTGTTATTTCAGCAAAATGTGGAATGAATTTGCGATAGTAATTCGTGAAAGCCACTAAACGCCTAACTTCATCACTATTTTTTAGTGTAGGGTAATTTTGTATTACGCCAGTCTTTTCTGGATCAGGTGAAACTCCATTGGCCGAAACTTTATGACCTAGGTTTATTTTTAAATTTACACCACATTCGAATACAATTCGCTAAAAGTATCGATAAAGAATAGTCGACTATCGCTAAGAATAATTAATAATTTATTTCGCTGTATTCGTATGTATTAAATGTTGTACTTACATATTAACAGCCCATAAATATCCCACTGCTGGGCTCAGGCCTCGCCATAAGGGGCTTGGTAGGTTTGATACATCGGTTATCTCGATGTGCAGGTTTCATCACGATATTTTCCTTCACCATTATTAGCACGTGGTAATTGTAACAATATGCACATTAGGTCATACAACTGCCTAAGTGGTGGATGCGTTCCGGCCAGGATTCGAACCCGCGCCCTTTGATTTCAGCACGCACGCGTAAGCCGTTACGCTACAATTTTGAAGTGAAACTTCTATATAGACGGGGTCTTAGGATTTTTCGCTCACGAAAACGCGTTACGGCCGCGTGGAGAAGGAGCATAAATTTAGACTAAACGTGGCGAGAGGCGGCATAAGTTAAGAGGATGGATGGATGGATGCGTTTTTTGGTTCCGGATCGAATTCAGTTGTTTGTTTGATAAAATAAATTATGTTTAAATAGAAAATGCATTCAATAAAATGTCCTAACCTAACCGAATCATAATTTGCAGTAAACCTGCGAAACATCGAAATTCTTACTGGAATACATAGTAGAAGTGAAACTTCAACCGACAAGTGGCAAAACGAATGGCAACCGAATTTTACTTAATTTTTTTCGGGCAGATTGTTAATGTACTAGACATTGTCCGTTGCCGTTTTTTTATTACTGGAGTACAGCGGACAGGCTGCCGGCTTAATTGTGGTGGAAAGTGGTTACCATCGCCTATAATCATTTGCAACACTAAGATGTGTCTACAATGTGCCGCCGGACTCGTACTTGGGGCTGGACCAGGGGTGGTGGCCATCCAAACGGGCAAATACCCTACCACCTAACTGTGGGTTGTTTTGTCGCCTCTTACTACAGGCCGCCTGGCCGCAGGAATTTTTATTTTTTAAATTCCTTGACGGATACTACGGCTTTATATATTAAAAGTATACAAACGCTTATTAACTTCCGCAAGTTGTTGAATGCGCTCCACTCCCTCATGCATCTTTCCCAAAGTGCTTTAATATTTTAGCAACCAATGGTAGAACAATCTAGTAGGATTTTGGAGTTTTAGAAAAATGTGGAAGGTTCTGTAAAAAAGGTAAGGACAGATACATTTCAGAAAAAGATATATATATGATGAACTAAAGAATAATAATAATAATTCTTTATTTCAGGTATTAAATAACCCATATTAATTCACAACATAAAATCTTGCAATTAAAAATTAAATTAAATTAAAAAATAATAATAATAATAGTAATAATTAAATAGTATGTCATTTCCATTTAAATTCAATTCATACGTTATGCCTTTAAGTCACGGTGCACAGAATGCCAGCTCCTGAAAATGGGGTTGTCAATGCAATCTGAGAACATGCGGAGAATTCCATTGCCATTGCCTAATGCAATGGGATACTGCCATAATGAAAAGAAGATCGAAATTATAGATTCCAAAAGACTACACCAGGTATATAAACAGCGCAAGGCGCGCCTCGGGGAATTCAGTTGGAGACGGAGAAGCGACAAGTGCGACAAGAGTGCGTTGGAAGAGGAGTATTCAGGGGAAGGCACCTTGGGGCGAGCTATGTGACAAATTGACCTACTTCTGAGAACCGTACATTTATCGCTATAAACCTATACTTTGTACTAAACTCATTCCGCACAAGCTATGCGAGAAAACCTGTCCGCCCTAAGCAAATGTGACGGCAACACGCTTTGAGAGTAAATTTAAAATTTTACTTTTAAACCAACTAGTTATTGGTGGTTTGAATTATTCAGGAGTGTTAACATATGTATAGGTCATACATATTTTGAATTACGTAACGCGCATACAATGTGGATTTGTCAGGCCGTAGCGCTTAATGAAATTGAATAGATTATACTCGTATCACATTATAATTTATATACAACTTACATCAGCCGATACACGCTTGTCCAAAATAATATTCTCGATGTATCAGGCTCAACTTCAACCATTTTTGGAACGAAATTTTCTTTATCGACGTATATATAGACATTTAGTTCAATCTTACATGCAACTCCTTTTTGATTTCATAAAATTGAAAAAAACTCTTATTAGGAATTTGATTTTTGAGACTAACCTTAAAAAATATGTTTAAATAATAGACGTTTTTAATTAAAACATACATACATACATAACTTCACGCCAGGTCCCTTGCGGGGTAGGCATGAACAACGGAGCGCCATTCAGGCTTATTCTTACACACCTCACTTGCTTCTTTGACATTCATAGCTCTTGTCATGCACGCTCGTCTGTTCTTAAGGCAAAGGTTTTTAATTAATGCACATTAAATATACATTGAAACTAGTACAATGAAAGATATTGAACTTATGTTGTGTTCCACCTATAATTCCTTAAGACTATGAGCAGAATACTGAGCCTAATTCATCGAAGTCGAAGAGTAATAAGGTTCCCAGAAGGCTGGCTAAGTTACTTCCCTAAATCGTCATACTGATCAATTGCAGTATAAACTTTTAGTACATCTCGGCATTATTATAACGCCACTCCTGCTTTCCTTTTATTGCATCTTTCTCTTACTGAGCATACACTGTTTGCTATAATCCATTAATTCTTCGAAAAGTAACTCTGTAACATACTTCTGTATGAACCTTTAAAAAAAAGACCATGAGATATTGAATAAGAAATAAAGAAGAAAAATAATTTTTCAGCTAGACGAGTTGCTGGGGAGTTTCTTGCCGCTTCTTGCCCTTAACAGCAATAACACGTTGCGATGCGGTGTACATAGAATAGAAAGTAAATTTTAATTTATATGTATGATCTTCAAAAAGTATTCCCTAGAGGAACTTATTTTGAATTAAAACTTTTGAATTTGATTGTGATCCGTTGTCCGAGATCGATGATCCCATACTAACAGGCGGTTTGGACTCGCTCAACCTTCGAAGAGCTATTTTACCGTCTGTATAACCGGGAATGTTCCGAGGAACTATTTGATTTAGTGCCAACGCCTCATTTTTATAACCACACCGCTCACGTCGACGAGAAGCTCCATTTCCTTGAGCTCCCATGCTCAACTAAGCAACGGTTCTCTAGAATGTTTGTTCCGCGTACCAAAATTAATAATCACATCCCGCCAAGGCTTTCCCTCTGCGCTATGACGTGGGGTTGTTTAAGAAGGGCGTTATAAAAATAAAATTCCTTAGAGGATGACAACGTCCTTGGTGTTGCAAACGTCTATACGCAACGGTAATAACCATTCATTATGCGGGCACGAAGTGATGGCCGGGAGAAGGCAAAAGGACTTCGAAGAAGGAGCACGGGGAGAGTAACTTACCTCGCCATCAGTCCGCCGCCACATTGCAATCGTCCCCCGGGGTTGACACACTTACTAGGATTTGCTTATGAGCATTAAATTATAATGGCTTACTTCTATATTGTAATCCAACACTCATTTCACTACATTGCAGTGACAGGACTGACACTAAGTTGAATGTTTGCCTTGTATTGCGCAATCTGCATTTAAAAGTTTAGTCTTTTCTTGACGATAAGAATGGGGAGGAAGAATTTATAAGGAAGTGTTCCTCGGCGCAACATTACATTAAGTTAGCCATCTGCTTCTTTTTGCGCAGGACAATAAAACAAAGTTTTATCAACCGTGATTGCAGAGTGTGTAACGTATGACGTTTTTTATTAGGCAATTATCATTCTTTAGTGGTGTGTTTCGATGCTTCATATCAAGAAATCGCGAGTACTCAAGTCGGTCAATATGATGTTGTTTTCTACTTGCAAGAGGCTACTATCATTAAGCTTTATATCCTTGTTTACTAGATGTTTTTTTATGAGGCCGACCTGTTTTTGTGTGGTTTTTCCTTTAATTTTGTCACACTCTCCTTGGCCTTGTAATAAACTCGATTCTTTGCTGGTGATCGTTGTATTGTTATTTTATTGGGGATGAGATAATACGGTTAGGTTGTCTGGGGATCTTTATCTCGGATGCGTATGGATGGAAAATTTTAGGCACTTGTCTCTCTGGAGTCTCGTGTAGGTTCTTCTATCTATACAGATAAATAAAATTGAAGTATCTATTTGTACTTTTAAAATAAAATGTAAAAAAATCAGAGGAGATAATTCAGACCACGAGATTCCAATAATGCAATTTCTAGAATTTTTGTCTATCTGTCCAGATGTTCCGGCTAATCCCTGAAACGGCTAGACCGATTTTGACAGGACTTTCACTGGCAGATAGCTGATGTTATGAGGAGAAGCTTAATCTGCTGTTTTTAGGGTTTTGCGAAATAATTGAGAGAAGGTGAAAGAAAATAAAAGAAGGCATCTACTGTACGTAGATATCCGATTTTCTGTTATTCATAAAGTGTAACATGGATAAACTAAAAACGTGAGTTATATTATAAATAAAAAACTCCTTGTGACACTCAGGGACTGCCGCGGTAAAGCTATTGCATAGCATTTTTTATCAAAATTATGCAATTATAATTATTTAGTTATTTATGCAGTATTTTTTTTCTTTGATATTAATTCAAGTAACACTTTTTGTGCGTGGTGACCGATAAGAAAACAAATCACCTATACATGTATATATATTTACATATATACTTACGGGGCGGCGCACATGCGGTGAGTGTGGCATAATAAAGATATGATAGATACCTATACACCTATATACTTTCTCACAAACAGCTGCTTACGTATTCGTCCGATTTCGGAGCAGCTCGTCCTCCATAATTTGCAATACCTGACATACCTCGAACCGCTACAAGAGCTCGCGGGTCACTGTGGCCACCGCACGCCTCCGCTCGCCGCGCCCATCTCAGACCCCCTTCACCGCGCATGGCAGGCGGAGTGGGAGGTGTTATGTTTATTTTCGTTACGGAATTTCTTGATTCGGTCGCCGCGCTCAAAGCCCGCGATAAAAGCTGTACAATAGCTTGATAATATTAGTCCATAAATGTACCACTGCTGGGCTCGGGCCTCCCATTCTACGGGAAACGGACAGTATACCCGCCACGCTTGTCCAAGGAGGCTTGGCAGGTTTGACATATCGGTTATTTCGATGTGCAGGTTGCATCACGATGTTTCCTTCACCGTTGTTAGCACGTGATAATTGTAACAATATGCACATTAGGTCAGAAAACTGCCTAAGTGGTGCATGCGTTCCGACCAGGATCGAACCCGCGACGTTTGAGTTTGGGACGCATGCGCCAGTCATTGTACTACAACGACTTAAAAATATCAGTTGCATGAATAAAACAGTTGGTTTCACTTTTGAATTCACTCAGGCTATAATTTATTCGACTGATAACTGATATCTGATGATTGAACAATCAGCCCTTAATAGAGGCTTATAATCCCTTCTAAAGCCTGAAACATGAAAGCAAAAACTGCGAAAAAAACATTACAAATATAACCATTAATAATTTATCAATTTCGTAGAACATTTTCAGCGTTATAATTTTTCTACCTAAACCGCTTATTAGATTATACGCACAAATGAACGCAAAAACAAAGTATATTGTTACAACTCAGGTCCCGACGAGAACAAAATCTACTTGAATATCTAAAACAACACACATTTTATACCTGTCGGCATTTAAACTAATTTTAATTATTTTATAATCGTCTTCCTTTGTTTACTTATTGATTGGCATACGTTTCTAGAAAACAGCTCATTGTTTTATTGTACTCTTTTATGGCCGTTTGCGGCCGAGTCATTATGCAGGTGTGGCGGATTAAGTCGACTACGATACGGGCACAGTGCATTTGTGCAGTATAAAACGCCTTATTGAGGGAAGGACAGTAGAGCGAGAACCACGATCAAAGCGAGACGTCTGTACTACAATCGGGAATCTATTAAGGACGAACTTTGCGCGTTTTATTGAATTACGACCTTCTGCATCATGTTTGTATAGTTCTAATAAACTCTATAATAATTCTAACGGCATTGTAATTCAAGGCCCGCATCTAGTAATAACATAAAAGGCCGAAACTAAAGCGGATTTAAGATAAGTTCCAAAAGTCTTCTTTTCAGTGGTAAACAGATTTTATATTCAATTGATTAGCTTTCAATAGCTTCAATTGAGTGCTCAATGAACAAATTGATAAGTCAATGGAGCAAGCGCTTTTGCTTTGCACACCTGCCGCTAAAACAGATCTTCCGAACAATATATTGTCTTCTATTTTAGAAAATTTACCTTTGTTTTGCTTTATTTTATCTTCTATATATTATTAAGTCAAGCAAAACACAGCAAAAATTTATATTTTACGAAAATTGCGCGGACGGAGAAGAGAGAAGTATGAAATTTTGCACACCTATAGTATATAGAGAAGGAGTTGCAGAATGCTCATATTTTGAAAAATTTTGCATAAAGAATGCAAACCGGGAACGGACAGTGTCAGCATTCAGTTTCGCACAAGACGACGCGGCCCGGAGCAGGATGCATGACTATATAGTAATTGTTATGGTTTACTTCGCACCGACTTCAAGATATTGTAGACAGAATAGAGAAGGTTTTTAGAGCGAAGTCGGTGTTTGTTAAAAAAAAATATTTTCTACTTTTTATTATAGTTGCTTTAATAACTAGAAATAATATTGTAAGCGTCTGCTGAAGTGGTACTATTGGCACGCGTATACAAGTTTTGCCGCTCTAATGTTGTAGGCGCTTGGCGCGCATCAACGAAGGTTACTCTCGACTTAAAGAAAGAAGAAAGAAAGTAAATAATTTTATTTAGGACAATTGTATTAAACAATTTTTTTCAAATAAAACTTTCATAAAAGGTGCATCAGTCTCAGCACGTTGCTGGTTTGTTAAAACCAGCGCTGATCTTCCGAATAACCTAAAAAAACGAAATCTAGTTTATCTAGGTTCACTCATCAAATTTTGAATTATTATAAACGGAACTACTTAAGAAGTATACAGTTTCGAATAAAGCAAAAAATTTGTAAATCGCTCCATAATTGACGAAGAAATTGCATAACAAACATACAAAAAAATGATGACTATAATCGAATGAGAAGGAACCTCCTGTTTTTGGAAGTCGGTTAATAAAATCAACAAGCAGATTGATAGGTCCATTGACTTAAGGTAAAGCAAGAAAACCATGACTGAATGGCTGTTAAAACTCGACTATGAATCCACTGACGGATGGTTAGTCCTAATTACTTAAATATAAACCATGTTTGATTAATTACCTTTACTGTTTTTACTATTATAGTATTAAGTATTATATATACCCTCATTTACTTCTATATAGCTCTCATAGTCTACTCTAATCTATTATCTATCTATTCTATTTTGAATAATCTATTACATAATAATATGTACACAACCACACATCATGCATTTATTTACACTCAATACAGTGCATCTCTGATAAGTGGTTAAGGTCTATAAATACCTACATTTGTCCGGGGTGTCTCCCCAGACAGGCTGGTGATCAATTAAAGGATTTGGCTTCTACTGACAGTAGGCTCGCACTAATTTCAGTGAGTAGGACCTTTTTTAGCAATTGTTTATGTTGTTTGTGAAAGTAAATATATATGTAAGAGGTTCATTGAAATGCTATTGTCCAAAGTGATAATTGTTATTTATGCAATAGAAACATTATAGTCGGGGATACACCGTCCATTTTTGCTACTGATTACTATCAAGCTAATTTCCAATGATGCTATTAAATTATATAAATATGCATTAAGCAACAGAAAAAAAATCAGATGACTAGTAATCATTTTTGATGACCACGTTATCAATACATGTTGGGTGGGGGGAACTCTTTGATCAAACCATACATTTTGTAGGATAAATATTTTTCGAATAAGTCATATAATTATCTTGAGATAAAAAAAAAGACCCAGATAGTAATATATTTTTGAGAATCATCAAATCGACATATTTTATCCCTGCTACCCCTGTTAGCTACCACAATCGAAAATGTTTGTAATAGAAAAAGTTGGGCGTCTCATCAAAATGAAGCTATTTCGGAAAATTAGCTTGATAGTAATCAGTAACAAAAATGGACGGTGTATCCCTGACTATTATGTTGATGGAGTATAGAGTTATAAAGATCACAAAATATATGAATTTCGTGATTATACCTACATTTTCTTGCTATATCATGACGAATTCTGATGAATAAAGACTTCCTTAGTTTATACGGCTTTGACGAGATTACACATAAATATTATTAAGTATGTTTGTTTGTTTACATCCTTTTTGAAGAGCTCCATACTGCGGGTATTTGATTCTTGCCTAGAATAAAATAAGTAAAACAACGCTTCACAAATTTTATTGTGTACCCTCTTTTTGTGTAAGGCGACGGTTAACGTGCACGAGGGTAAAGTCAGTTATTTTGGACACATACAAGTCAACGGTAAAGTTTTTGTTTTTCAACCTATAACTAGCGGTACCAACTTTTAAAAAAAACCTCAGAATTTTACAAGAGCTAACTGCTCGGTGTATTTATTGCGGACAGGTATAAAGTTTTTGTAACTTATTCATGCAGGAATGGAAAAAGTATACAGCACCCTGTGGCGAGGCGGCCTGTCGTAAGAGGCGTCAAAACAACCCACAGTCAGGTGGTAGAGTATACCACCAGAACCACCTTGAGTTGTATTCCGGCGTTAGTGGCCAGGTTCCAGCCTACCTTTAAAGAGCCTCTGGTGTTGCAATTGTCCATATGCGAAGGTAACCACTTTCCATCAGGTGGGCTGTCTGTTTGTCTGCTGAACTCATGCAATAAAAAAAATCTTGTTCTTATAAATATTTTCTTTCTATCTTCTTTTTTATTCCGATGTAAGGTATTACGTAAAATTTGATGAAAAAACAAGCTGCACGTAATGTAATTTGATCACGACTAGAGTGCGAATCAATCATTTAAGCGAAAAAGGAAAACCCCTTCAAAAAATTAACTTACAACAATATTCGTACCGAGAGTAATGTGATGACGTATTAAGCCAGCGCGTTTATTTGCACCTCAGAACCGATTTATGTTTTCAACCTTATTACTTACGCAGTAAGACTGAGAATGGTATAAAGGTGAATTAGGTATAACACGCTCTAATATTAGGTTATATTTTATGAGGGACGGCAGGTCGAACCCTAGTCTCATATTCGAAGGTACCGAAACTACTTATCTTCGTGAATAGTTGTGGGGTGAAAGAATCCTGGACTTAGTGACCTGTGGATTTGTAAGGGTTAAGGGGGTCAGTAATTTGTTGTTTTACCCAATTGGAGTGGTACGTTGAGATTGTATTTGTGTGATGAATTATTTTATGTATACAACGAAACTAGGATGTAACTTTGTATATCATCGACGATAGCTCAGGTCAAAAAATATATATAAATAAAATCGGCTAAGTGCGTGTTCCGTAAATGTCCACTGTTTTCATCATTTGGCTGCGAAACCTCTAAAAAGCATTCACAATATATAAATTTAATTCACCATAGTTCAAAAACAACTGATAGGATTTTGTTCAAATACATTGAAAGAATTTTTTAACCACTTTTTAATTTATTTTTAAATCTACCAATTTCATTTTTTTCACAATTTTTCGTCTTACAATTTAAAGTTACATAGAAGCGACATGTAGATTCCATATTTCTAGTAAACTTGGAAGTCTTCCACAATACGTAGCGGACGCTCCTTCATGCCATAAGTGACCAGGTTATAGAATGAACTCCCTCGCGCGGTTTCCTCAGAACGGTGCAATATGGGGCACTTCAAACGAAACGCCAACGTAGGGATAATTTTACTAGTCTCGTTTCTGCCAAAATAACAATGAAACTCAAAAAGTTCTTTTTTCGAACTTTAAACATTCCTTAAAGAAAAGAAAACGGTGAGACCATTCAACTTAATTTACTTGAATAAATAGATACAGTGTAAACTCTATATAACGACACTGAAGGGACTGTGCATTTTTGTGGCGTTAGAGAGAGTTGTCCTTAAATGGAGAGAAGTCTGTTGTTTTTGTCTGACGTCTTTTGCTGCAACAGTAATTTTGTTGTATTTTTTACTTATTTTATTCATATCTTGCGATATTGATACATCTTGGTGATACAAATTTCGGTATGCATGATGCCGATAGTCGAGTTTATTACGGCCTAGAAAGATAAAGCGATAAAATAATTACTAGTTTTTAACCGACTTCGAAAAAAGGAGGAGGTTCTCAATTAGTCGGAATCTTTTTTTTTTTTTTTTTTTTTTTTGCTTTTTTTTTATGTATGTGCGCCGATTACTCCGTGATTTATGATCCGATTTACGTGTTTTTTTTTTTGTTCGACGCGGAATAGCTGCCATTTGGTCCCCTAAAAATTTGACATAGTTTGGCCCAGTAGTTTTCATTTTATGGACATTTTTCATGGAAATAATTTTCACTCCGTTCCATATGTTCGCCGATTACTCCGTCATTTATGATCCGATTTACGTGATTCTTTTTTTGTTCGACGCAGAATAGCTGCCATGTGATCCCCTAAAAATTTGACATAGTTTGGCCTAGTAGTTTTCATTTTATGAACATTTTTCATGAAAATAATTTTCACTCCGTTCCATATGTACACCAATTACTCTGAGATTTATGATTCGATTTACGTGATTCTTTTTTTGTTCGACGCGGAATAGCTGCCATGTGGTCCCCTAAAAATTTGACATAGTTTGGCCCAGTAGTTTTAATTTTACGAAAAAATTTTTGTTCCGGGTTCTTGGGACCTATATTGTTTAAGAAGCGCGGCACCATTTGTAGGTCCACCCATACATAGCTAGACACTAAAAAGTAACAAATAAAATTTAAAAACTTCGTTTAAAAAAACCGACTTCAAAAACTAAAAAACTAAAATGTATAAAATAACTTATTTCTAAAGCTATTATTATTAATATATATTATCTAACACATCTTGAAGTCGGTGCAAAGCAAAACATAAAAATTACTATATTTTGAAAATTACTAAGCACCGACTTTAAGATGTTTTAGATAATATATATTAATAATAATAGCTTTAGAAATAAGTTATTTTATACATTTTAGTTTTTTAGTTTTTGAAGTCGGTTTTTTTAAACGAAGTTTTTAAATTTTTGGCAAATTAAAAGGTCCTTTTTAACCGTCTTTAAAAAAAGGAGGAGGTTCTCAATTCGTCGGAAGCTTTTTTTTTTATTACTTAATTGTTGTCGTTATTGAGAGTGGGTGTAATGCTATATAGAGTATCATTGTATGAAAGAAAAGCTTTTTTTTTGAGGCGAGGGAAAATGCTTTACCGATTTACGCAATGGAAGAAAAACTATACCAACTAAAGCCAAGTGATTTCGACGCTTAAAGGAATTTGTCGTTAAATCGAGTGACGTCACCTAAAATTTACACTGTATTTATTTACTTTAAAAACTTAATCAGTCTAATGACTCCAATCTAACGGTTCTAGAACCGTTAGCATTTTAAATTCTCCCCAAAGAAATTAAACGTAGGTGCTATAAAAGCTTTAACTCTTTCAGGGTTACTAATAAGTTATTCCGCTCAGGAAGGTGTCGTAAAAAAACCCGTTACTTCACACTTAGCCTGTGCTTAAAATTCTAGGAGCGCGGCCATTTTTGCATCGAAAGCCAATTACTTGACTCCGAACGTATGTGGTACTTTATTGTACGTATAGAGTCTATAAAAGGGGCTTAAGTATTCCCGCAGCTTGCATGAACTTTGAAATGTTATAGAGTAAGAGAGTAAGAGATACCTCTTTATGTTTTAATTTCACTTTATGGTCTCAGACGGAAGAATAGCGCTAGTCCTTGTCAACTAGCATTATACTGAGACTGGGTCCAATTAAGGATTTTTTTGTTTTTTCTTCTAAATATATTAACATAGTTTTTGACCTAAATAAAATCTTGTTGTTTCTTTCTAATTTGGATACCCTATGTGCAACGCTGGATCAACGATCCGCACAGCTTCGCTGGTTCAAGTAAATTGTTTATAGTAGACAATAAGGTTATTTTGGGGATATATGAGATGTGAGAGGTATACTAAATCCTGTACAAAAACCAATGGAGTAATAACACCACTAGCCTCGAAATCCACCTCCAATGGGGCAGCTAGACAGCTCCTGAAACTTACTAGCAAGTCCTCAGGTGTCACATAGGTCTTCAAATGCCCGTCTGGCTGGCCACACCTGGCCTAAAGTATGCCGCCACAACAGCCTTGAATTGTGTTCCGGCGTTAGTAGCCAGGCTCCAGTCTTTCTTTAGAGAGCAGCAGCGTATTTGTAGCACCTTTGATGTTGCAAATGGCCATAGGCTATGGTAACCGCTTTTCATCAGGTGGGCCGTCTCTCAGTTTGCTTAATTCACGCAATAAAAAAATATGGCACATACCAAAAGGTAAGCACGGATTTTTGTTAGCGTTGAATGGAATATTGAATTAGAAGTGAAACGTTCACTATGGTATTAGCACGGAGCACGCGGGACTTCCGGATTGACCTCTTGTGCGCTGGAGACTGCTTTCACCACCACACAATGGCGGCGTTATCTAAAACCAGCATCACCTTCAAAACTACCCACATTAGTATAAATTGAAAGGATTGAACACCATAGCTTTAAAAAAAAAAAAAGATTACTCATTCAAAAGATATAAGTGGGGGCCACTATTTCTACGATTTTAGAAATGTATGTTTTAATATCTTCCCTTCTTCTGTTCATATGCAAAGCAGTGGTAAATTAGATTAGGATCCTATAAAACAAATAATAACCATAAACAAAAATTAAAATTAAATAATTAAAATGAACAAGTTGAGGGTAGGCTAAATAATAACTTTGACATTACTCATTGACACTTCACATCTTTTTCTGCCGTGATCACGGCGACTGAAAAGTGGCCGGAACGTCGAAATAAACATCAAATTAAACGCCACGCTTAAAACCGATCTTACGCAGTTTCAATTATACTAGTGGTCGCCCGTGGTCGAAATTCGACCATAATAATTTGTTGTCAAAGACTATAATTCTATAATCACAGATTTCTCCAAGGCTACACTGTTCATTTGACTTTAACAATAAACAAAAGAGTATATATTGTGTGCGTGTGTGTGTCAAATACATGGTAGTGTGTGTAATGTTGTTTATTGATTTAGGGCCGCTTGCATAAGGTTGCTTAAATTTATTTAAGAAATACATGAGAGAAATACATTTAACAACCTAAATTAAAGTTTTATCATTTAAATACAATTAGAGTCTTGCACAACGCAAAATTTGCCGCTAAATATGTTTAAAGAACTGTCAATACCATTTGTGTAAAACGTATTTTGGCAGTTTAATATGATTAACTAATTTTATTTAAAGGCGATCGTTATGCAAGCGGCCCTTAATGTATTTTTTATGCATTTTTTTTTAATATAAGCATTCTGCACTCTTTCTCTATACAATGTATAAGTGTGCGAAATTTCATACACCTACCTCCATGCACGCAAATTGCGGAAAAATGGGTACAAAGTTTTAGCTCCACGTATAATAGGTATATAGATAATGTAATTTTATCACATGTTGAAAGTATAAAGATTTTTTATAGAAAGCTAAGGTGCCTTAAAGCAAGCGTCTTGTCCCATGTGCACCGTCTCGCTGCAACTTTAATACTAGTTCATTCTTCCCAGCTGGCTTTACTTGCATTCTTTATCGACTGATTTATGACCAAGACGATGCAGTAAGGAAAACTTCTATACTAGTTCCGAAGGTTTATTGACTTGTTTATTCATTTTTCGTGTAGTTAACTTTGAGGGAAAATATCGTGTGCAGTCTTTAGGAAAATACTGAAGGACTTTTGTAAGAAGTCACTTGTCGCTTTTGTAAGATCACTTTGGCAGTGAATTGCTACATAGTATATTTTAGTTACAATCTCTTTTTTTCAAATCAAATTTATTTGTTTAAATCATGGTTAAACAGTTGGCATATATCCTATGTTTTGCTCAAAATATTTATAACAAAATTTTATTAAATTATATAATGTTAAACAAAACATATAAAAAAAATACTGATAAATATCAAAAAGTAATAGTAACAATAATAATACTCAAGCTCCAGGAGTGGAAGTGATAATGGCATCACGTCAGAAGTAACTTCCGTGAACCTGCAGCCCAGCTCTCTACACCCCTAAGCCACTCAGACCCATGTTGCTTCTGTCTTTTATGGCATTTTTGGAGCCCATGCAGGGAGTTACGAGTCCCGTCTGCCCATTTTTCTATGTTCCCTGAAAGCTGCGACTGGCAGACGCCATAGTCCCCATATTCCCAGACAATTTACCAGATTCCCAGGCCCGTGGGTGGCGTAGGTTGCAGGTTCACCGTGGCTACTTCCGACGCTATACCATTTATCACTTCCACCCCTGGAGCTTGAGTTTTAGCTATAGCCATCTCCACTTCGTTCCAGCTGGCTAATGTAAGCACGGGAGCTTGGGGCCTTGCCTTGGCCCCCGGAGTCAGGTCCGAGATGTCGCTACTCACCTAAGGCTTCGCCACAAAGACCCCTGCGGGTAAAAAATATTATTTTTAATAGCAACAAACCACATCTGTGTAAACATATATTATAAATAAACTTCTACTTTTCTACACCTAAATATAATTCAAACAAAGGTCCAGCGAAAGTTTCAATTGTATGTACGAGATGCATAAACCAAAATTAAATTACAGCTTAACAAATTTTAGTTTAGGGTTAAACTCTATTATTTGTTAACTGGATGTTTAAATAAACTACTAATTTCAGTATATTAAATTTGAGAGTTTACTGGAGTTTGTGCGCTCGTCTATTAAAAGTTCATTAAAACGTTTTGGGGTTTAATAAACAATTTGTTATTAACAAAATATTTTTTTAATTTCTCATAATCTGAAAGTGCCCTTGGAGTTGCCTGATCACATGTATGAAATCAGTACTTTGCGTCCCTGAGAAACGATTTCCCCTGCTGTCAAAGAATTTTAAAACTATGCGAACCATAAATAATACATGCGACTCATGTATCAAGTTTCTTGACAGCCACTGTTAAGTCGCGGCATAAATTGTAATAATAAATATTGTTACATGCCGACAAAGGTAAACGCACACCATAAAGACATCATAATGCACAGTTTATTACCTTCCCGCAATTAGGAATTCTTTTATTTACTTTGTGTTTAGAACTTGTAATTAAGATAAACATTCCATTGTTATTGTACTTGTTTTATGGCCGTCATTAGTATTGAACTAATTCTTGTTGTTATTGTATGGCATCGCAGCTTGCCAGGAATGGCATCGGTGCATTATAAAGCAATGGCCCAATGCGGAGAGGGGCAGTCAAGCGACGATTACGATACTAGCAAGACGTGTGTACACTCGACAAGTTATATAGTGACGGAGTTTGCGTGTGTATTGAATCGTGCCGTTTGTACTGGTTGTATCCAGTTATATTTGTACCTATTTTATACGTGTTTTGGACAGTTCTAATAAACTCTATAGTAATTCCAACGGCATTTTAATTCGAGTCCTGTGTAGCTCGTAACAAGATCAACGATTTAGTAACATAATTTTATACTTTTTCAGTACATTATTATTTAATTTACATAAATTTGAGCTAAATATATTATCAGTAGTAAAAAATACAGACTGGTGGAATGCTACAGAGAAAGAAATTTACTTGACGTTTCATATGTGTCTTATTAAATGAGTTCATCAGATTTAGATATGGATTTAACGCCTGATTACTGATACATTAGAGAAGAAATTGTTTGTTTAAGTAATCAGTTTATATTTACTTTCCTCATATTCGAAATGAAAAGCAGAGTCTTAATCTCGGCTGAAAGGCCCATTTAGGCACCCAAACTATTAACCTCGTGTCTCAAATCATCTCACGCCTAAATGGGTCAGTCTCAGACTTGGTCGGTCTCGTCTACTATTAAGAAGGGAAGCCCATTTACGAAAGCGCAACACAGTTGGACCATCTTTGTTTTTATGGGCGGGCCTTTCTGTCTTTATTTTGGCCAGGAATAGTTGGTATACCCCTCCCTACGCAACTGCATTCTATCTCCGGAAATAATAAATAATTTGCATACCACTGCTACCGTAATTTTTCTCGGAAACTCTTGTAGTCTTTCACTTTGTTCCAATCATTAGAGTTCGGCCAAAATATACACGTCTTTATACATCAATGTTCGATTAAAAGTATGATAAAAACCATTTTGAAGGTTCTAGTTTTTAGTTTCAAATCTTTTGGCAAAAAAATCTTGAAAGTACAAATTGTAAAACAATCTTAATAATTATTATAAAATGACATTTTTTGACAATATTTCCTAGGATTGTGTGGTACACGTAGCTTCGAAAGCGTATATGGCAAAAGTTCTTAAAAACATGAAGCTTGGAAACGAATTATTGTAAACTTTGTTCCGATCATTTCTCACTAAGTTACAGCATTTTCAAAAATCAGAAAAATCTTAAGATTATTTTTCTAGTTATATGTATAATAGAACACGCGAGCTTAACTGAAGATAAAATTCATATCCCAAGTGGTTTATAGGTTAACACGCGATATCACAGACATTGTAAGGTAGCTGGAAATCAGCTGATGCATTCAAAAGGACGTACCAGTCCAGGAAACGCTGACCTCTGCACCAACAAATCAAGTTCTGGCTGCGAGCCAAACTAATGCTGGTTTAATGATATTATTACTATTCCAACTGTAACTCACGATTTTCAAGTAACAGAAATTATGGGAATATATGGATATAAAGTTCATGTTTATATACAAAGCTTTTCATTTAAGGTTAAATGCTCAGACGTATAAAATAGATAGAGCGAGCCCTGTGCTCTCAGAGTGAAGTCGATTTTGGAATAACAAGCTGATCGCGCCACAGTGCGTCACGAGAACTTAGTGTTAAATAATCTGTTTAATGTAACAACTCAGGTCCCGACAAAAACAAAATTCACTTGCATATCTGAAACAAAACACAGTTATTACCCGTCGGCATTTGAACTAATAACATTTAAATTCTTTTATGGGCATCTTCTTTTGTTTACTTTGTGTTTAAAATTTGTGATTAGAAAACAGCCTATTGTTGTAATCTTTTATGCCAGTCATTATCCAGGTATGTCGGATTAAGTCGACTTAGATACGGGGACATTGCAGTTGCGCAGTATAAAACGATGACCTGATGGAGGGGGGAGGAGTCGAGCGAAAACCACGAGCGAAGCAAGACGTGTATACAACAATCGGTAATCTAATAATCGACGGACTTGGCGCGTTTTATTTAATTACGACCTTCTTCATTACGTTTGGACTTGTTGTGTTCGGTTGTATTAGTATCTGTGTTATACGTGTTTATATAGTTCTAATAAACTCTATACTGATTCTAACGGCATTTTTAATTCGAGTCTCGCGACTCGTAACATTGTTATAAAGATCAAATAATTCGCAATGGATACATTATTTACCACACAGACGCAAAGCATGTGTACACTTCATAAGTAAACACACACAAGCTTTTCAAAAGTGCTTTGATTTTTTGGTTCTTTTGTTTACGTAGCCTCCGTCTGTAGTTTTATTCGTCTGAGGAATAAAAGAAAATAAAATCTGTAAAAATTAAATTAATTCATTGCAAACGGTAACAAAAAAAAACTGCTGCATTTCTTAAAAGATTACTGTAGAATAAAGTGGTGCTAATCTCCGCTAGTTGAACACAAAGTGTAGGCAAAGCTCACGAGTTAAAGTTCAAAGTACGGTATACCGTGTTTAATAATTAAGAGCGTGGCATGTTTCTCTGCTCAAAAATTCTTAACGTCATATCTAAACGTGGTTTAACTTCACTTAGCTGTTAGACGTGATGAAAGACACTTTAATATGCATTACGTTTTAGAATTCTGTAGCTCCCACGCTGCCTACCGACCCCCCGTGACCTCATCCGCTGGTATCACGGCGATGTTTGAGACATTGCGAATATCTCCTATGCCGCAGACATGCCACCAGCCGCCACAAATGGCCACCTAAAGCCCGAGATGGCCATCGGATTCCGCAGACTGGCCAACGCGAGCTGCGGACATACCCCTATGTGTCAGGTGGCTCCCTTACCCTGTAACCGGGAGGTAGTTGTCCCCTGCGAATTTAGTCCGGGGCAAAGAGTGAAACTCAAGGCCCCTTACCGCCTCTGCCACCACCAGGAAGAGATGACCCACTCGTTCAATACTGTAGCCATTTGAATTGGCCAGCGGTGGTCCCCTTCTGCGATGACGTTATGTCCTACTAGGAGGTCTCCAAAAAGTTGAGCAGGCAGACTCCTATCTCATACTGCTGACTGCCCGGCATTTTTATCAAATGACCTCTGTTGCGCCTATATATCCTACCCGAGTCATCTCTAAGGAAATAAGACCGCAGTAGCGGCGCGGATGCTTTAACGCGCATTTGCCGCCGTGCACCACCGTCTGTGACGATAACACGCTCGCCGGCATTTATCGCAGGAAAATTATGTGCATGCTGATCGTAATATTTCTTTGCTTGCCTTGTAATTGCGATTTATGTTACAAAAATGTCGTTTATTGTCACGTTCAGGCAGGAACGTGTCTTTCACTATGAACAGGAAGGCGAGTATTGAGTCGTCGACCCAAGGTGGCAGCGGTTGGATCACACCGCTGTCACCATGTAATAAACACTCAGTGTCTGCTTGCGAACTGTTTTGTTATATAATTTTATGAACTACCCACATACATATATATTTTAATAGACTAATGCATACACCATATTTATACTACAACAGCGAAGAGAGGGACGCAGGCGCCGCTTTGCATATCTCCACCCAATAGCGTTGTGAAACTCCTTTCAGTCTCATCCAGTGCCGTGGAGGGTCCTGGTCCCAAACACGCCCCACCCTGTCGGCTTACATCGAGGCGTCACGGCAGACATCCATCATTACGGTCCCGTGGCGCCTCATTATAATGCGGAGTGGCGCCGAAAGGTTTAGTGGGTAGTCTGGCGGTTAATTATCAGAAGGTTGTGTGTAGTGCCGGCCGTCGAGAGTCCAGAATACCCTTCGGTGACCACCCCCGGGACATACGCAAATGCATTCCTTCAGCGTTAGTATAATATAAAATCGACATTAAAGTCTATGTTATGTCATTATCGCACAAACATTTATCTCTAAAACTAGGTGTTGAGTTTAAAATAATCAAGTTTAATGCTAAGGCTTCATCTGCGTCAGGGCGCGTTCTCACTATGTCGTGGCGACAGAGAATCGTGTAGTTTTAAGTGTCGTAGCTTATATATT
Source organism: Dendrolimus pini (assembly GCA_949752895.1). Lineage (NCBI taxonomy): Eukaryota > Metazoa > Arthropoda > Insecta > Lepidoptera > Lasiocampidae > Dendrolimus > Dendrolimus pini. Next base: position 5,578,617 of record OX457149.1, on the reverse strand, counting down.
TAAATGGAGGTGTTCACATATAAAACGACACGACTTACTGTCGTCTAACACATTTTTTTGCAGTTACGACAGATCGTCATGACAGTGGGAACGGCTAGCACGACAGTCGTAAAACGATAAAAGATCGTTACGGCTAAATCGTGACGGCAAATCTATCGTAGCCACGTCGTCGAGATCCAATGGGAACAGCTAGATACGATAGTCGTTAAACGATAAAAAAATTTGACGACAAACAATCGTTATAATGGGAACAGCTAGAGACGACAGTCGTCCAACGATAAATTAATCGTTACGACTTAGTGGGAACCCACCCTTAGTGATAAATATTTAGGTGGCCGAATGCGTCTTATTTAAGGCGTCAAAAAAATACCGCCGTTAACGCATTGCCACATTAGTGTACATACATACATTATCAATATTTAAAAAACCTATAGCTGATATTACACGTATCGACATGCCTTTCAACCAAATTGATTCATTCGGTTGAAAGACAGAACACAAAGGACATGAAGGTATTCAATAAGACTGAGTGATTCAATTTTATGTATACATGTATCACTTTAGTTGAATCATTCAAATTGAACAACAAAAATGAATTGTCTAATATGTATTGTTTTTAAATAAAGTTTTTCTTTCTTTCTAATACCGGCATAACCAACATTCATCACCATTCATCAATTGCAAAAATAACAAAATCACTGAAAGCCTATTAACATTAACCGAGCTTCCTGTTACTAAACAGGATTTACAAATTCACCTCATTACAATATTAAAATATACGCGACTCGTAATTCTGCCCGAAGGAACTCTAATAATAAAAGCTGTAATGGAGACACAAAGCGATAGGTTTGTCCAACATTATCATGGGGCGGAGAGTATTAGCAAATTTTATACAAAGAACTTCGCTTCAGAAGACTAAGGCTCAATTCATCTTGTAACATTGTTCACGGTTCAATTTCGCTTCGGTCTCGGTCCGTTGCCGATCTGGTTAAATATTCTTAAATTCTTCTTTCAACATAAGTCTAATACGTAAATATTTATATTTTAAATAATATATATTTTAGTCGTGGTAGCGCAATGGCTTTTTTATTGCATGAGTTCAGCAAACAGGCAGAGATGGCCCACTGGTGGAAAGTGGTTACCATCGCCTATAGACATTCGCAACACCAAAAGTTCTACAAATGCGCTGCTGCTCTCTAAGGGGAGACTGGAACCTGGACACTAATGTCGGAACCTAAGGTTGTTATGGCAGCAAACTGTATACCAGGGGTGGTAGCCAACCAGACGGGCAAATTCCCTACCACCTGGCTGACCGCAGAAAATTGTACTCTTTCTCGGTTCCTGTACGGATAGAATGGCTAGCGCACGTGTCTCAAACTCAAAAGGGCGCGGGTTCAAATCCTTGGACAAGCGTGGTGGGTATATTGTCCGTTCCTTTACAGTGGGAAGGACCGAGTCCAGCAGTGGAATGTTTATGGGCTATGAAAACAGTATTATCAAACAGAGCAGTATTATTTAGTCAATACTGTTAAGCAGGTCTTAATAAATGTTCGCCATTCTTACAACCAGTATGTATCTCCAACAGAATCAACGGCGAAGAAAATTTATTCTGTCACAAACACTCCTTAGCTGCTACTCTGCGAATCCCTGTTAAATGAACTTAATGACTGGCCATTCGGCTCATTAATTTAACTGTCCCGTTTACGCCGAGCCTTTTTGTACTACATTCATTATTAGCCAGCTTCGGTTATTCATTTGATAAAATGAATGTGTGAATGGTGACTTCGCTTGCCATATTTAAAAAATCTGTCAGAAACCATTACCTTAGTTTATAACAAGATATATATATTTTTCTATTCTTCTTTCTTAACTTAGCTGTTTACTCACGAAATTGTACTTTTCCTTCTTTTTATTTTACTTCTTTTTAATTTAATTATACCTAGACATAAGTTGTTAATAAGTGTCCTCTCAGTCAGGTTGCCTGGAAGAGATCGCTTTAAGCGATAAGGCCGCCTTTTGTTTTGCCGTTAAATTATTATAATTATTTGTTCTGTAATTGTTTATTTTGGTGAACAATAAAGTGTTTTCTATTGTATTCTATTCGCTTTTTGCCTACTTTAAAGCGAAGTTATAGTAAAGACTTAATATATACTGACATGGCAGTCTTCTATGGAATTTTTTGGGGCTCATGCAGGGAGTGGCAAGTCACCGTCTGTCCATTTTTCCATGTTCCCAAGAACATTGCGACGGGCAGACGCCATAGTCCCCATATTTCCAGACCCCTAGTACCACTAACAGTTCACCCCAATAGCCCGTAATTTTTTGTCCTCATTTCTGGCAATAGTCCTACACTGGCCGGGGTTTATCCTTGAGTGTATTATTATATGGTGTAGACAGAGATAATCGCCGGTCAGTGTCACGCCATATTTACATTAAATATGTTGGCCTTCCTATGGCCCCACGCAAGCCCTCCAATGTCCGGGCCATTTTTATGGCCCGTGGTCTTCAAAGATATTATATACTAATAGACGGTCTCTGTGGTTGAGCGGGCTAAGCCTTTGCCGGCCTACATCACTGCAACGCAGAGGCTCCGTGTTCGATTCCTGGTATAGTAAATTTCAGAAACATATTTTCTCCGTTATTTACTATGGTCTGGGTGTCTGGGATTGGCCCCAGAGTAGTCCGTAGTATACTACCCATAACACAAGCATAACTTGCTTAATTTGTGGATATACAATATGAGTGTTTGTCTGTAAATTATAAAAAATAATAATAATAACAGCCCATAAATTTCCCACTGCTGGGCTCAGGGCCTCCGGTTATAGGGGACCGGATAGTATACCCGTCACGCTTTTCCAAGAGGGCTTGGCAGGTTTGTCACATTTCCTTCACCGTTGTTAGCACGTGGTGATTGTAACAATATGCACATTAGGTCAGAAAACTGTCTATGTGGTGCATGCATTCCAGCCAGGATCGAACCCGCGCCCTTTGCGTTTGGGACGCGTACACTACCCACCACGCTACCAGGACTTAATACGCGTAAATTATTATGCGTAATAGAGTACAACTCATTGCCTAACTCTGTCTTTGTCGATACCTATAATCTGAGTGTCTTCATATCGTGTGAATAGGTACCTACTAGCTAACCGTGCTTCGTCTTAGACCATATCTCTACATCTGACGAGACCATCGTCAAGCGTGAACCTATAACTACTATAAAAGAAAACTATTCATTCATATTCTTTATTGTACACAAAAAGTTACATACAAAATTATAAAATAGTGGTGATTATATTATAATACCTCGTCTATACTCGTACTACCTTCCATAGAAACCAACAGGACAATTGAGAAAAAGTGGACAGGACAAGCATCGAATATCGAGCCAGGCGGTCTGTCGTAAGAGGAGACCAAACAACCCACAGCCAGGTCGTAGGGCACTTGCCCGTCTAGATGGCTGCCACCCCTGGTTTAGAGCATGTTGCTATAGCAATCTGTAACCCATGTTTGTTGTGACTTTCACAAAAAACCATGTCAGAACCACTTAAGATCTTATAATGGTCAAATTTTGAGGTTGTATGGCCAAACTGACCCCAGATTAGGATTCATCGAATATAGACCCTCAAAATTTTGAGGATGTGTGGACCAAACTGACCCCAGTTTCGGATTCAGCGCATCGAAATAAGACATCAAAACTGATGATGGCTGTGGTCAAAAGTACATTACTTTTTGTGGGCCGTTGTTATCTATCTGTAACAATAATAAAAGCTCAAAAAATACTGTTTATTACAACGTTTTTTGTAAATCTCAATGTTTTTGCAATGAATATTTATAGCAACACTTTAATTGAATTACTTGCCATTGCATGTCAAGATTTTCGAGCCATATTTTACAGCTACAACTAAAATATGTTTTTCAACGCCTCTGAGGGGACTTCTTTTATTCAATTCTTTGAAATGTAAATCTTGAATGAGCATCATGTCATATTTTCACTTCAGATTTGAAATACAAGCAGTATTTTAAAATAAATGAGATCCGTGTAAAATATTATATTTTTTTTCTCTTATTCTGAAAGTACGTTTGGAGTTGACTTATCACAGGGACGAAAACAGCATATTTTGTCCATGGGGAACGATTCTCCCTGCTGTCAAAATATTTATAAAACTACACGAACCATAGATGAGATAAACATGAGACTCATGTCCAAACTTTTTTAGAGTCACTGTTAAATCGCGGCATAAATGTTAATAAAAAAATATCAACAATTCTGTAACATCATTTTATACTTATAAATTACTTTTAATTAAATTAATTAATTTAATATTAATTAATTTACTTAAATTTAAGCTGAATAAATACTGGCTGGTAGAATACCACAGAAAAAAGTTACTTGACGTTTCATATGTGACGTACGTGATGACGTTTCATCAGATTTAGATATGGATTTAACGCCTGATTTTATTCGAGAAGTAATAGTAGAGTAGTAGACTGATGTTTAACAATATCAAATTAAATTAAAATAAAATGTTGCATGTAACAAATTACACACACAACATCACATTATTATTAGGAATCCATATTGACATAAAGAAAAAAAAGAAAAAAGAAACATTTAAATTAAAGAAAAATATAAAACAATTTTATGTCCAAGTAAGTTTGGACAACGGTTATATAGGGCATCCGTTTAATATTTCATAATCGCACCGCAGATCTACAAAGCATCCTTTAAAATTTGATATATTTTCACTTGAGCATATAAGATTTACTGATGTTAAAGGACTTAATAAATCACCAAAAAACTACTATCAGTACAAATAGCGAAAGATAGAAAACAGTTTATAGTTTAACTCAAGCCATTACAAATCCTTTAAAAGGGTATAGAACAAAAGCTACTGTTTAAAGTACCAACAAACAGGCCTGAAAGTTCTGCTAAACTCAACTCGAAAACCGAAGCGCGTATAGCTAAGTGGGCATTTAACTGTAAATGATTATTGCGAGCTATTAGTCTAAGTGGTTGAACGTTTACGCGGACTTACACGGAAAGTAGTGCTCGAGTACTTATAGTAGACTACTTACTCTTTTTATTGTGACCTCACCTCACCATAGGCGTTTGCATCACTAATAAAGAAGCCAACGCGTTGTCAGTCTTTAATATGGGATAAAAAGGAGGGAGATGAAATGGAGGGATTAGACAGGAGAATTGATATAGAGAGCATGGGACATGGGATTAGAATGTAAGATGGGATAGGGAAGATTGGATAGGCGAAGGAGGAAGTGAGCCATCAGAATTCTCACCCATCGCATGAAACACAAGTAGCTGAAGACTATCCATTTAACGTTGGTATTTTATGAGAACGTAATGTCATACCAATAAAACCAACTCTAAGAACTGTAATTATTAATGTAGTGGTTCCATCACGGCTCATGGCTCTATTGGCTTGACTCTATCACGTTGGAGCCAATTCTTAGTTAAGTAGAAATAGAAATGGATATTAGACTTCAAGCGCTTTCTTTTTTTATGTGTCAATGTTTAATTCATAATTCATTCAATTTCCAAGGACCGATATATATAAATGTAGTGCAGAATTTGCGGTGGTTGCCACTACCAACTAAATCACACCAAAAAACCTTCAAAGGTTTTCGGAGTGATTTAAATGTAAAGGATTGTTGATAGCTATGTGGTTGAAAGTTTACACAGACTTACACAGAAAGTAGTGCTCGAGTACTTTGTAGTACATATTATTTTTATTGGGAAACTGGCAAACAGGTAGACGGCCCGGCTCATGGAAAGTGATTACCGACGCTTGTAGACGATTTCAACACCAATGGCGAAGCCAATGCGTTGTCAGACTTTAGTACGGGATAAAGACGATAGAGAGGATGATATATAGGATTGGAATATGGAATGGGATAGAATAGATTGCATAGGAAGAGGAAGAAGTGGGCGATCAGAATTCTGACTCATCGCACAGAACACGAGTAGCTGAAAGCTATCTGTTCATTCGCATCCACCACGACGTCTAAGCCGTCTAGTCGGCTCTAAGCACTATAATCAAGATAATGTTTCTACCATGACTCTATTACGTCAGAATCACTTGTCTTTCGTGTAGAAACAGATATAAACATTGACCTGCGACCATTTTTTTTGTTGTTGAAGTGAGAATGTTTCACTTACACTCGTATATTCAGGAACATATTTAAAGGTAGTATAGAACTTGTGGTGACTGCTAAATACTGTTAGCTTGCATCCAGCAACAGTCTACATTTTCTTTTTAACCGACTTCGAAAAAAGGAGGAGGTTCTCAATTCGTCGGGATCTTTTTTATGTATGTTCACTGATTACTCTGATTTATGATCCGATTTACGTGATTCTTTTTTGTTCGACGCGGAATAGCTTCCAATTTTTAGGGAACCAATCCTAAAAATTTGACATAGTTTGGCCCAGTAGTTTTCATTTTACGAACATTCTTTTGTTCCCGTTTCTTGGGACCTATATTTTTTAAGAAGCGCGGCACCATTCGTATGTCCACCCATACATAGCTATACACTAAAAAGTAACAAATAAAAAATAAAAACTTCGTTTAAAATACTGACTTCAAAAACTAAAATGTATAAAATAACTTATTTCTTAAGCTATTATTATAAATGTATATTATCTAAAACATCTTGAAGCCGGTGTAAAGTAAAACATAAAAATTACTATATTTTGAAAATTACTAAGCACCGACTTTAAGATGTTTTAGATAATATATATTAATAATAATAGCTTTAGAAATAAGTTATTTTATTCATTTTAGTTTTTTTAGTTTTTGAAGTCGGTTTTTTTAAACGAAGTTTTAATTTTTTAGCAATAAAGAATAGCATGTAGCCCTGTTTTTAACCGACTTCGAAAAAGGAAGAGGTTTTCAATTCGTCGTCATCTTTTTTTGTTTTTCCTTTTTTTATGTATGGGCGCCGATTACTCCGTGATTTATGATCCGATTTACGTGGTTTTTTTTGTTCGACGCGGAATAGCTTCCAATTGGTCCCCTAAAAATTTTACATAGTTTGGCCCAGTAGTTATCATTTTACGAAAAAAAATTTGTTCTCGTTTCTTGGGACCTATATTTTTTAAGAAGCGCGGCACCATTCGTAAGTCCACCCATACAATAGCTAGACACTAAAAAGTAACAAATAAAAAATAAAAACTTCGTTTAAAAAAACCGACTTCAAAAACTAAAAAAACTAAAATGTTATTTATGTTATGTTATTTTATAACTTATTTCTAAAGCTATTATTATTAATATATATTATCTAAAACATCTTGAAGTCGGTGCAAAGTAAATCATAAAAATTACTATAATATTTTTAAAGTTACTAAGCACCGACTTTAAGATGTTTTAGATAATATATATTAATAATAATAGCTTTAGAAATAAGTTACTTTATACATTTTAGTTTTTGAAGTCGGTTTTTTTTAATCGAAGTTTTTATTTTTTATTATTTTAAATAGAGGGTAGCTAAAAATAAAATTCTACCGATACCGTTAGTTACATGTTTTCATTAGTTCTTCTACTAAAAATCTCAAAAAATCCATTGTCCTGTTGGGAACGCTGCAGAAGACATAAGTGTCCTGAAAATTCAGTAGCAGTCAAATTGGATAAGAAGGAAGAATAGAAAATAGATAAACAGTCAGACTAATTTGTGGGAATTACATTGTGAACCGCTCATTAAAATGTAAGTAAAAGCAATGCTAAGTGTTTTGTTACGTATAATGGTAAGGAAAATAGATAATTATGTTTGTATATATTATATAGTTGTTTTTCTATTGCGAACCCATTAAAATTGGAACTGTGTAACAATACCCACTGAAACCACTCGAATAACATGGAACTGTAAAGTATTGTTGCAAGTTATTAAGCTTATAATACTTTCTACCACAACGTGAGACTAATGTCTCAAGTGGTTGAACGTTTAAGCGGACTTTTTAGGGAAGTAGAGCTTGAGTACTTTGTAGTAAGCTACATGTTCTTTTTTTTCAGATAGGTGGAATACGAATATGTGTAGGCAAATTTTATATAATATCATTGTGTGTAGGACTCTTAGCTACCAATTAAACTGTCCTTGGTTTTATTACATCTTCTCACAAACTACCGTAAGTATGTTGAATTAGTTCGTTATCTTTTAATAACCGCATCTTTTTTTTTTGGCCAGGGGAAATCCGTTTGAGGACTAAGCCGCGACAGGCGCAGAAGCCTGGGGGGATGTTCGCGACCCGGTGAGAGTGTGGGATTCGCCAGATGGGGGGTGGAACTAGCGCTCCCGATCAGAACCGGAGCCACGCTATTGCCACTCCCCAGTTGGGGATACCCACTAAAACCCCTGGGTGTTCCGTCCTGCGCCTTATGCCAGGGCTACGGGAATGGGTTGCCCGGCTCTGCATGCCCTGGCAGGCGTGGGCCGCGCTCACTGGGCCTCTTCCAATGCCGGGGAAGCTACTCCCCCGGCCCTACTCGGTCTAATCCGTGCGTGGGACGGTCTGTAACGCGCCCCACGGGAAGAGAGATGAGCGCGCGCGGAACACTCGCGCTCTCATCTCGACGGCATGTGCGGGTAAGTGAGAACCCCTATACTCCTAGGGGCTTCACCCGCACCGCCCGCTTACGGTGGCCGAAGGTCTAGTTCCGACCTCCGGCGTAGGCGCGTCCTCCTTTGGCGGGAGCGGAGCAAAGACGTGCGCTGACGCTTCCACTCCACCTCCTCCTTCGCAAATATGACGTGCTCGCAGAAGGAGGAGACGGCGTCCCATCCGGTGCGGCTCCTGACCATGGTGCAAACCACGGCCGGGAGCCAAAGGTCCAGTCCAGTGAAGGCGACGAGCTCTCGGCGCTGCTCCGTCCATGCAGGACAATCCTGTAGGGTATGCAGCGCCGTATCCTCGTCGCCTGTGTCGCAGTGATGGCACCCTGACGTAGCCTCGCGGCTGAGGCGACACACGTACCTCCCGAAGCAGCCGTGCCCCGAGAGGACCTGCGTCAGCCGGAAGGTCAGGGTGCCGAAGTCTCGTCCTATCCATTCTCGCAGCACGGGCCTCACCGCCTCGATGGTGGCGGGGCCCGCGCTGGGGCGTCCGAGGCGATCTACCCAGGCTCCCACGGCGACCTGGTGGAGCTCCGACCTGCACGCCTCGATTTCGCGAGGCGCGGGTCTGGTGCCCCTGGCCAGGGCTTCTTTGCGCCATACATAAAGTGACGCCAGCACCCTGGCTTCCAGGTCTCATGTGAGGGATCCGGCGAGTAGCGAGGCTGCTTCGAAGGACACCGTACGGTATCCTCTTATCGCCCTGACGGCCAATATGTGCTGGGCTTGTCGCAATAGCGGAGCGGTTTTGGCCGTCAGACGGTCTGCCCATACTGGGGCCCCGTAAAGGTCCATCGACCGTACGATGCCTTCGAAGAGTTTTCGGCTCGTGGCGTTCGGCTCTCCGACGTTGGGGAGCAAGCATGACAGCGCACTCGCTGCCCCCTTGAGTAATAACCGCATCTCACTCAACTCCATACCATCATCATTATAATATGGCCACAATCATAAGTGATGATAAATAAATCGTCTTTTGTGGACACTAATTTCATCTGCTATTAACCATTATTCTGCCTGTGTAAGAAATATATTAAACTAGTACAACGCGTAACTATAGTGATCTCTACCGTTGCAGCAGATTTACTGTCGAAAAAATACCTTCGAGTTAGTTATTTCGACTACAACCGATTGAGTTAGTTTTTCGACTAGAAGCGATTGAACGAACACGATCTCATCGAAAACCGAGGTACATATAGGTACCAATATCACTAACTGCTTTAGAGCTAACAAGCTTTGAGAAAATCCGTGATCTCAGCACATTTCGCTATATTTTCTTATACATTTTTCCTATTTGCTTCTAAAAGCTCCAAAGCAGTTTATACTCGTATTTATATTTTTACTTCTGCTTTCAATAAACCATCTATTCAACTAAAAAACAAGTCATTAATAAACACCCTTATAATTTTACAAAACAAGAAAAATTAAGAGGAAAAATTCTAAGGTGATATGGGCATAATATCAGCCCATAAATGTCCCACTGCTGGGCTCGGGTCTCCCACTATAGGGGGAATGGACAGTATACCCGCCACGCTTGTCCAAGGCGGCTTGGCAAGTTTGACACATCGGTTATCTCGATGTGTAGATTGCATCACGATATTTTTCTTTCACCCTTATTCACACGTGGTAATTGTAACAATGGGCATATAATGAGAAGGGAATGAAAGTGACGTTACAAAAATAATGTTAAACTGCAAGATTGATGAGTATAGAGTGAAGAGTGTGAAGGATGATATAATTATACATGGTGTGACAGAAGACGTATGCCAGGCTAGAGGACTATGAAGGGAAAAGACATATTGTGGCCCCAAACAATTGGGAGAAGGAGAAAGAAAGAGAGAGTGTAAAACTGATAATACGTCCAATTTAAAAACTTTCTAATGGAATTGTAATTAATTAATTATACATACATATCGTCGGCGTCAGTAAAGGATTTTGTAACTACAATTTTTACTATATTTTTTTCCTATAAGTTGCGATATATATCAAAATATACATGTAATACTCGTATGTATTCTTCCATCCCCTTTTTACCATCCGACGACCAGACGGACCGATTTACGCCACCGTTACATGGTGGAAACACCAGAACCAAGCGTTTCGCTTCATCTTTCCTGGTGCGCACTGCCGAAGAGTGGAATAATTTGCCGGAATCTGTTTTTCCGGACAAATACAATCTTGAAGTCTTCAAGTCAAGAGTGAATAGGTATCTTCTAGGTAAGCGTGCTCCATCCTAGACTGCGTCAACACTCAACATCAAGGGAGACAGTGGTCAAACGCAAACTTATACTTTCATAATAAATAAAATATTTTTTTTAACAATTTTGACGAAACAATAATGGCACCAAAAAACTTAATGACAAGGTCTTGCACGGACGCCGATGCTATGGGGCTATTAAAAGTATGATATGAAACAAATAATAAAATCATTACAAGTAAAATATAAGAAAATTATAAAATAAACCAACATTTCAAATTATTTTCATATCTCGAGGCCACTAGATTTTTATTATGCGTATAGATGACACAAAAATAAAAGTCATTGTCTATAAATATGTATGAGGGTACGCAGACAAATGCCTCGGACAACTCGCGGAATTAATTCGCTGAATATGAAATGAGAGTAATTTTTCTCTTATAGGACAAGAATCGGTCGATGTCTGTTAGGTGCGGCGCAGACTTACGATTCAATTATTTATTCCAAATAAAATAAAAGTATATTTAAAGAAAGAAATTAAAATATAAAAGCAACAAATAAAAAGGATATTTTTTATACTTCAAACTAAAAACAACAAGAAATTTGAAAAATAGCCATTTTTATGTCTTACTGCGCATCGATTTCAAGATGCGGTAAAAAATATTTCTTTTTTGGTTTGAAGTTGGTTTTGGTTTTGGTAAAACAAATATTGACAAGTTTTTAATTTTTCAAATACTTGAATAGTTTTAGGAATAATATATTAAATGCCTGTAGAAATTGTACTACGCGCAGTTTCCTTGATCCACTCATACGATCCTGACTTGGTGACAATAACACCACCTTAGAAATCAACCTCTTTCAAATAAAAAAATTGATAATCGGTCCAAAATTGACGGAGAAATCGTCGTGTGCAGTCCACATGCAATGGAAGTGAAACAAAGTGTGACAAGGGCTGGGAAGGATTCTAAATTTCGTGACGACACATTACATATATTATATCATTATAATATATTAAGCTTTAAAACAGGAAATTTGAAGTATTAACGAAAAACTTCTAAACATTTCCAACTCTATATGTATGAGAATAGTGTTTAAATTATTAAATAAAATGTATTCTATCTCATTCTCTCGCAGGCTTAATCCTATAGATTTATGTATTTATCTCTTTTTAATGCCGCTTTTTCGGTTCATCGAGTTTGAAATCACAACGATTCTAAAGAAGTTTCACTTCAAAAAATGTGAAGAAAATACTATTTTGAAGCGAGTATCTTGCCACTGAATCAACTAAAAATGCCTATGGACGTTTCCAACATCAGGGGGTCGCGAACGGATTGCCGACCCTTAAGAATTTTTATAATGCCCTTCTTAAAACCCCATGTCGTAGTGCAATGGCAAAACCGTGGCGGGAAGTTCCCTCTGTATCATTGTTTTACGCAGAATGAATGTTCTAGAGAGCCGTTCCGTAGTTGAGCGAAGTAGCTCAAGAAAATTGAGCTCAACGTCTAATCACTGGCAAGCAGGGCAGTTGTAAAAGTGAGGCGTTGGCGCCAGATCAAACAATTCCTCTGAACACTCCCAGTTGTACAGGCGGTAGATTACGCCGAGGGACGCAAAGTCTCTCCGAAATTATGCAAAACTTCCTTACGTTAAAGGTCGGCTGTAGAAGACATAACGCTTTTTCCTTACATGTCGATATCTGCCAATTCACTCTATTAAGGGCCGCATGAAGGAATGAATGAATGAATGACTGAATGAATGTTCTTTATTGCATACAAAATTACATTTATATATACAGTAGAAGGTCTTATCATCGCCGGCGATATCTTCCAGACCACCTTTACAATGATTAAAAATAATTGAAATAAAATATTATATTTATATATATATTTATCTTTATATGTTATATATATAACCTTTATCTAATATTTTAGTCATTTATCATTACAACCCGCAAGAGTTAACTTGAGACTTCGCTCGGATGACGTAAGCGCCAGGTATTGATGCGTCGATGGCGAAAGCGGTAAGAATGCGGGGGTCGGGAGGGGAGCGCGCTTTCCGCTCAAGTTAACTCTTGCGGATATTACTGTCCAAGAATTGTAAGGAATTTCTTGCAAAAATATTTTTCTTCCTTTCAGTGCGTTTAGTCGCAAAACTGTACAACTCGTTATAGATTAGACGGTGAGAGAAAATCCGGCATCGGCTATTTGTCTGGCCCATTTCAGATATAGCTTACCGAGCTTGTATTAGATCAGAATAAATGTTTGGGACTGAATTGTGTAGATAACTTGAAAACTAGAGAGGTAGACAGTATGTAACTAACAGGCATTTTTCTTTGATTTTCTATTACTATCCATGTATTGTACTTGTTATACTTCCCAAATTTTGCGTATTTATACGTATCGTAAACTAACTACACCTGCACACACTTCATCTTTTTTTATGATAATTCTTTTACAGTGCAGGCTGTCAAACATTGAAATGGGCTGCCTCTTATTATCAGAGAGGCCAAAACATCGCCTACATTCAAGAACGCACTCAGAAAATATGTTTATATGTATTTAATCAATAAAGTAATTTAAGTATGTGTATTTAATTTATAAAATATGTAGTTTAAGTATGTTTGTTTATGATAATAATCTGCACCACCTACATCACCAGATTAGGTTAAACTATTCCTTAAGTTAGGTTGCCTGGAAGAGATTGCTTGAAGCTATAAGGCCGCCTATTGTTTCTATTGTCATGCAATATTGTAATTGTGTATTTTTGAAATTGTATATTTGGTGACCAATAAAGTGTTATCTATCTATCTATTGTTATAATATCGACCTATTAAACATTTCATACAAATGCTGGCTTTTATTATTGTTAGGCTACTTGTACCCGCTAAGTAAAGTCGGGTCTACGCAAGAATCCATGTCGTTTCTACACACGAACTGTGTACATTGCTCCGGCGCTTACCAAGAAAAAATCTAGTTTGCGCTAGACACTGCTTTGTGTAGTTGCGGTGAAGGAAGGGCAAAGGTCAGAAGTGAGAAGGCGAAACTTGACTAGTGTACCCTACCATACCCTACGCACGATTGCCCGAAAACAACGTCATCGTTCACACGTTCCTATTTATCTTGTCTGGAGCAGAAACGACACATTTTTGACGCTAGATCCGACTAAATTCTAGTCGTATACATGATGAACTGGCCCTATCTACCGCAGACACGGTGAATGCAACACCAAAGGTATTACAAATGCGCTGCTGCTCTCAAAAGGGAGACTGGAGCCTGGCCACTAACGCCGGAACATAGCTCAAGGTTATTATGGCGGCATACTCTAGACCAGGGATGGTAGCTATCCATACGGAAAAATACCCTACCACCTGCCTGTGGGTTGTTTTGTCGCCTCTTACGACACTGCCGAACGGCCGCCGAAATTGTATTCTTTCTCCATTCCTGCACGAATTTACACTGGTACGCAGTCAGTGAATGTATATTCATGCAAAATTAATAATAAATAATAAAATAAAGAATGCTAACCGCACTAGCAGATGCTACACTGGTTGGATGCCAGGTGCCTCTTATCAACTAAGGCCTTAAAAACGTAAGTATCTGAGAGTTTTTAGAGGAAACTTGAGCAGTGATGTTTTACTGTGCAGTTTTATTTTCATAGAATACGAAACGCGACTACCGCTCACTTTGAAAGTTACTTTATTTTTCAACCGTGACGCTAGAGTTCTAATTAAAAGTTCTGCATTTATTTATTCTGTGCTACAAGTTTCAAGTGTCAGTCGACGTAAAGTATACGGTTCCATAGAGGTGATATGTGTATATCCACTATTTTTCAATTTGGTTACGAGACCCTAAAAATATTTTTTTTTTTTAATATTATCTCAAACCCTTTTTAATATATATTAACAAACTAACAAACTAATTATACTTGCAATCATATCTACCAATTTATTTTTGTTAACATTTTGTACCAATACTTCTAAATTGTTTTTAAAGAATTAAAATACTTTTTAAGAATGCTTATGACATCCAAAGGGTCAAGCACAAAATAGCACAAAATCTATAAAATCGCACGACGCACGTAAGCGCCTGCGAATTAATTCGCATAACACATTCAAAGTCTTCTTTGTTTCTTTTTCCTCTATCTTCTCATCAATAACAGCAAAGCGCAACTCTTATGATCCATTACACTACCGAGTTTATAAAATACGTTCAGTACGGTTTATGATAGTCGAAAGAATGGTCACTTGAACCGTGGAAAGGAAATGCTTTACCCCATGAAATCGCATCGCAGCGTTGTGAATTATCTTCAAGCCGATACGCAATGTTGTGTTTTGGTCCAAAGACGACGAATGCGTATGACGATTTTATGTTTTCCATTTTTATTGGAGTCCTAAAATCGCGTGTTACACACTAGAAATGTAGAAATACTCATCACCATCATCCGAGCGTCAAATCCTGGTTGCGTTCGGAGCGTTCATTCGGATGCTCAGGGTCCGCTTTCCTACTTTTTCTACTCCACTTCGCGCGATTTTCAGCCCCCGTTTTGAGATCATTGGTACGCATGTCATCCTTCACAACGTCAAGCCAACATTTCTTGGGTCTTCGCCTTCGACCGGGACCTGGCGGAGGCGGCATAGCTAGACATGTAAAAATACTGTTCTAACATAAAAAAGAAATACACAAAATTAATATCACTTTCATTCGAATAAAAATCACGTTAATACATAAAATGCCTAAAATATATAATAAAGAGGACCTTACTCAACGCTACATAACTTAAACACTCTACATTATGCCGCCTCGTTCTGTCTCGGCTGTTAACAAAGATAATTTTACTGCTGTCAAACCGAATCTGGCCCCTAATACCAGGTATTAGGGTGTACAAAGTGTGGCATATGTAGGATATTACAAAAATGTTCCGTGTGCTTAAAAAACCGCGTTCATTTGTCAGCGGCAGATGCAGTCGAATCAAGTGCGTGGCCATGAAGTAAGCGTATTTTAGCTTAAGTAAGCGTATTGTACTAGCTCGGGTCGATCCCGTGCAAGTCCCGTGAAGATCGTGCATTCGCTTACACTCTAGGCAATCAATTGCTTTAAAAGACTAAATACACGACAAATATTATATATATATGTCGCAGAACGGCCTCGTTCTCACGACATCTTCTTTAGTTATTGCAGGTTTAGTGGGCGTCATCAGGATAAAATGCGAGCATAAAACACAATAGCCACGGTTTATACACTTTTAATTTAGATTTGTTCAACATTATGACATAGTTTAGACCGAGCAGCGGGTTCAGGGCACCCGCTCATACTTTCAACTTCAATACTTTCTTTAAAACTCTCAAAGGTCCAACTCGACCTGTAGCCACCAACCAAATGCGCCACAAAAACTCCTCAGTCTACCGAAGTAGATACTACTCAAAGTATAGAGGGCGTCTCTGACCCCGCTCCGCCATATGCTCTGCTCCGATTGGTCGTTTATTAAATTACAATATTCATAACTTTTATTAGGTTAGAACGATCTTGAAGTTATAGAAACATTAACAAATCTAATTAAATTACATTAAGAATTTTAGGAGTGATTATAATGTAAACAAATGATATTGTGCGTTATACATCCAGTCAACAATACATCGTCATATCGTCATGGTCATAGCTTCCCTCCGACATAATATATATATATATATATATATATATATATATATATATATATATATATATATATATATATTGGCCACCAGACATAACTGCGCGCTAAAGATTTTGTTCTAAGAATACCCATGTGGCTACTGTGTAGCTGTTGCAATATGGTATCTCTTAATGAGTAAGGTACTTCGATATCCCCACATTAAGCCTCCGTAATCCAAATATAATTCATTGCGTCGTATGAAATATGGTTTAAGATTTTCGTCCAAGCATGATGCTGGCCAACCTGCTTGTACATAAAGTTATATTTTACTAAGGTCTTTGTCTTTCGATGTTTGTATTTTTACATCATTATGCGTAACGGGTAAAAAGTTTTCAACAAAATTTAAATATGTTACTTCGACTTTCGTATCTGGTTGTTTCCCTTGAGGTAAACGTGAGAGTGCGTCTGCACAATTCTTTTTAGACGTCACATACTCGATATTGTAATTATATATAGCCCGATAATAAAATCGCCCAACGCTGTAATCGTGAAGCCGCCATAATGGGTATCCCTACCTTGTTTCCGAAAATATATGTCAAAGGTTTATGATCTGTACGCAGAATAAATTTACGGCCGTACAAATACTGATGGTATTTTCGAATACCAAACACTATGGCCAGGGCTTCTCTGTCTATTTGCGAATATGCCCGCTCGCGGCAAGAAACTTAACTTAATAATTAACCCGGTTCCCCAAAATAGTACGAAACACAGTTAGTTCAAAGCTAATCATTCCAAGCGTATATTCTGTGACAGACGGCTCAGGCGTGAGAGGAGAGAGAGAGAGAGAGACTGTAATCAAGAGAATGATGATTACAGCATGATTACCACCTCAAAAGTTACAAAATTAGTGAAGGGTTTTCAGATTTAATGGCCCGACAGCATCCGGCAGGTGATTGAGCACTGTCCTTTGACGCGACCCAGAGGAAATATTACGTGGTTTTTGCGAAGGAAAAAGCGTTGAAGTGTTATGGGCGCATACGAGTTGACGACTGAAAGAGATTCCTTTGATTCATCTCGAATTAATGTGATTTTTAATATGATCTTCTTGTATATGCGTCTCTTTGAAATATGTGTAATGCCTTTCCCTTTAAGAGTACCTACATGAAGTTCAACATCTCGCTGGTGGATTACATTTCGAAAGATATCATTTGACAGAATTTACTTCGCATTTATTTCGTCGTCAGCCATTCGCAGTCCACTGCTGGACGTAGGCTTTCCCATGACGACGCCACTTATCCCTGTCCTCCGATTTCCTCATCCAGCGCCTACCGGCGACCTTGCATGTGTCGTCGGTACATCGGGTTGGAAGGCGTCCAACACTACGTTTACCGAGATGCGGTCTCCACTCCAGGACTCGTTGGCTCCATCAGCCATAGGTACTGCGGCAGACGTGGCCGACCCACTGCCCACTGCATTTATTTACACATATATAATCGCTTGACCTCACTGACTGACAGATCAATGCACAGCCCAAACTACTTGGACTAAGATTGTAAGAATTTGCATGCGGGTTAATTCTAGAATGTAAGTGAGCAGTAAGACAGGATTTTTTTGCCAAACAAAGTATAACGATTTTTCTTCTGTACGCGGATTCGACCGCGGGGCGCATCTAGGCTATAAAACCCTTGGCCAACTTTAAATTTCGTGTAGTAAAGCACTTTGTAAAATACCCAATGCCGAAATTAATAAATCATTTTCCTTTAAAACCCACCCTAGGTCTAAAGCCGAGATGGACAATAAGGCCCAAATTAATGTACACAATTAAAAATTTAAAAACTTCGTTTAAAAAAACCGACTTCAAAAACTAAAAAACTAAAATGTATAAAATAACTTATTTCTATAGCTCTTATTATTAATATATATTACCTAAAACATCTTAAAGTCGGTGCTTAGTAATTTGCAAAATATAGTAATTTTTATTATGTTTTACTTTGCACCGACTTCAAGATGTTTTAGGTAATATATATTAATAATAAGAGCTATAGAAATAAGTTATTTTATACATTTAAGTTTTTTAGTTTTTGAAGTCGGTTTTTTTAAACGAAGTTTTTAAATTTTATTTGTTACTTTTTAGTGTCTAGCTATGTATGGGTGGACATATGAATGGTGCCGCGCTTCTAAAAAAATTTAGGTCCCAAGAAACGAGAACAAAAAAATTATCGTAAAATGAAAACTACGGGGCCAAACTATGTCAAATTTTTAGGGGACTACATGGCAGCTATTCCGCGTCGAACAAAAAAAGAATCACGTAAATCGAATCATAAATCTCAGAGTAATCGGTGTACATATGGAACGAAAAGGAAACTTTTTCATAAAAAATATTCATAAAATGAAAACTACTGGGCCAAACTATGTAAAATTTATAGGGGACCAATTGGAAGCTATTCCGCGTCGAACAAAAAAAGAATCACGTAAATCGGATTATAAATGACGGAGTAATCGGCGAACATACATAAAAAAGTAACGACAAAAAAAAAAAAAAAAAAAAAGATCCCGACGAATTGAGAACCTCCTCATTTTTTTGGAAGTCGGTTAAAAACCATAACAAAAAGATCGTCGCGGAGCCTAAACAGGCAAGGTGTTGTATAATTTCCAAAAGGATTCTATAAACAAATTTTATCCATGCCGGAACGATTCTTTCTCGAATACAATTTCCTGCGACCGGGCGGCCTGTCGTAAGAGGCGACAAAACAACCCACAGACAGGTGGTTGGGTATTTGCCCGTCTGGATGGCTACCACCCTTGGTCTAGACTCTAGAGTATGCCGCCATAACAACCTTGAGTTATGTTCCGGCATTAGTGACCAGGTTCCAGTCTCCCTTAAGGGAGCAGCAGCGTAGTTTTAGCACCTTTGGTGTTGCAAATGTCCATAGGCGATGGTAACCGCTTTTTGTCAAGTGGGCCGTCTGCCTGTCTGCTGAACTCCTGAAATAAAAATATATATTGTTACATGCCGTCAAAAAAATGCGCACACCTGCCTGTCGTAAGACGCAGGTTATTACCTTTCCTGCATTCGGAGTTTGTTTATTTCGTGTTTAAAATTTGCAATTAAGAAAAACATCCTATTGTTATCGTACTTGTTTTATGGCCGTCATTAGTGTCAAACTAATCCTTGTTGTTATTGCATTGCGTCGAAGCTTGCCAAGTGTGTGAATTAACTCAGTGAACGCAGTCCTTTGTTGTATTGTACAGTTTAGTATAATACAATGTCCGAACGGAGGGGTGGGGCAGTCAAGCGACAACTACGATACGAGTAAGACGTACATTCGATGAGCGATATAGTGACAGACTCTGTCGCGTGTTATTGAATCGTCCAGTTTGTACTGGCTGTGTCCAGTCATATTTGTGCCTGTTTTATACGTGTTTATACAGTTCTAATAAACTCTATAGTAATTCTAACGGCATTTTAATTCGAGTCCTGTGTAGCTCGTACTCCACACGTCTTACAGATTTGTTGATGTGAAACTTCTTATATATTATACAAACATAATAAAACAGACACTATTAATATTTATTAGAGTAAGATTGAAACGTATATACAAATGCGTATAGTAAAAGCGAAACAGATTGAAGGCGGCAACATATTTGACTCGAAGCCCTGTTTTCCATGAAAAATATTTGCGTGTTCCCGCTTTTGTCATTGTCATATTCTCTTTCAAGATGTAATGGAACATAAATTATGCGTGATTGATCACTTTCTTATGTTACCGACACATCTGAATTGTAAATAACGGTTTTTTTTCTTATTATCTCCTTATTTTCTTTTGAATTTTATTAAAATTTATTTGGTGTTTTGTTTATGTTGCGGACAGAGAGCACCCCCCTGACCCGCCCGCCGGAGCACACCTTCTCTCCGCGCCCCGCATACCGCCGACGCCCATAGCTGGCGCAATTAGCAGCTAGGCATCGGACGGGATGCGGGATATAGGAGCGGCCTTGGAGGCAAAATATTCACTTCTCTCACTTCGTTCACTATTCTTCGTCATACATTTATTCATAATAAATCATAATTCTACTCTCTCGCATAACCTGTACTTATTCTATGTATATTTCGATTCATGTAGAAAGTTCAATAATAATAATTATACAGTCCCATTCATCGAGATTGATTTCGCAACAAGAAGCAACTACCACCAATAGTTTATTTAAAAAAATTAAACTATGGGACAAGACTGCTAAGAATACAGAAACCTGCATAGGCTTGTTACCGTTGTATAAAATAAACGTCTATTTTGACAGTGATATCATGAGTCAATATTTTCACTACATTTTTTTTTGCAGTTGCCTGCGGAAAAGCTAGATCATATATCCGTAGTCCTGGCATAAGGCGCAGGACGGAACACCCAGGGATTCTAGTGGGTATCCTTAACTGGGGAGTATCAATAGCACGGCACCAGTTCTGACAGAACATGCTAGTGACATCCCTGATCTGGCGAAACCCACACACGGGTCGCGAATTATCCCCAAGTTTCTGCCCTTGTCGCGGCTTAGGTCCTCAAACAGATTTCCCCTAGCTAAAGCAAAAGGAACAATAAAGAAATTCATAATTATACTGCAAGAATATAACAACTGGTCGTCTTATTTTGTACTCCGCTCTTGGGCGATTGAGCCATGGGCTCTCGTCAGTGGTACATCACCCTTTCCAACGAAGTAACAATCATCGACGCACTGAACTTAATCAACCACACCTCAAAGCATATAATATAAAATGAACCGTAACTTGCTTATAATTATTTATAAATATTATCGTTGTATTTTTCAGCCGATATTATTCTTATACTAAATATTGGAGTCTTAGCCAGGTTTTGCGTTCAAATGATAAATGAATATTATTATTACATAGGCTATTAGTAATGCGACAAATTAGTGAGGATCTCAGAACCATTATCAACAAAGAAAATGATATAATAAATGCTCTTCTTTTCTCTCGTAGAGTTAAACGCACACCTAATAATGAAAACGTTAAAAGTTTTTTGCAGAAGTTCAGCAGACAGGCAGACGGCCCACTTGATAGAAAGCGGTTACCATCGCCTATGGACATTTGTAATACCGAAAGTGCTACAGATGCACTGCTGCTCTATTAAGGAAGACTGGAACCTGGTCACTAATGTCGGAGCACAACTCAAGGTTGCTATGGCGACATACTTTAGGCCAGGGGTGGTAGCCATCCAGTCCACCTGGCTGTGGGTTGTTTGGTCGCCTCTTACATCAGGCCGTCCGGCCGCAGGAAATTGTAGTCTTTCTCCGTTCCTGCACGGATACTGATCACAGATTCAGATTAAACACATCGAAATATATAAGAATAAATGGGTCTGGTCAAAATCAGACCACTTGTGGCGAAACATCTGCTGCGGGCCGTGAATGTTATGCTGGAGCCATTCCAATCCAGATGGCCTCGCCTAAAGATGGAGTCGGCGCTGCGGGCTGTGGGTGCCCGCCGCATGATATACCAGCACCTCCACCTCCCACCCAACAACAGAGCACCACAGACAACCAAAAAACCTACACCACCCGGTCTGGTAGGACAGTCACGTTCAAGTTACCATTTGGTTCGTAGGCCCTTCGCCTGTTGCTGTGCTTAGTTAGTTAGTTACTAACAACTACATTTTTTTTACTATTGTAATAATTAGTATTTTTTTCTTCTTTTTGTTTCCGTGGGGGGGGGGGGGGCGAAACAAAACTTTTCGCCCACTGCCTGGCAGGCGATATTTTTAGAGTGAAGTATTGACAACGGGATGTGACATACGACACAGAAAGGTCGTCACGAAAGTGTAGATATTTTAATCCTACTATATATTTGAAGTTACTGCTTTCGGCTTTGTAAATATTATATACGAAATTACACATTTTTTTGGGCTAGTGTAATTTTTCTTATTTATTAGGTACATATTAAGTAGTTACTTGTATGTTGTTCACATACTAAATTTCCAGATGTCATTTTACCAAAATCGATACGTGTATTAAACGCGGAGACGATGAAGTTCATTCGATGAACTCATTTTCAGACATAAATACGTATGCACGCTTGGATATTTACAGCTATTGCTCCGAAAGATTCTCTGGCGTTTATATGCCGTTACCTGCTCCATTACGCGGCGACCCTGCGAAAACAATGTTCTCCTGACAAACGACAACGTCTCAGGAATCTGAACAAGAAAAAAGACTCTTTTTGTGCCGTTACGCGCTTACTGAACAAAATCCATTTCAGTATTTAGGTGAAAAAGAGTTTCCTAAATATTAAAATAAACTTTATAAATGGAGAGTTGATGATTCTTTATTCTTTATTGTACATAAAAAGTTACATACAAAAAATTAGATAAAATAATTCAAAATAGCTTTAAAAATAGGTTATTGTATACTTTTCAGTTTTTGAAGTTGGTTTTTTTAAACGAAGTTTTATTTTATTTGTTACTTTTTAGTGTCTAGCTATGTATGGGTGGACGTACGAATGGTGCCGCGCGCCTTATAGAATATAGGTCCCAAGAAACGGGAACGGAAAACCATTTCATAAAATGAAAATTACTGGGCCAAACTATGTCAAATTTTTAGGGGACCACATGGCAGCTATTCCGCGTCGAACAAAAAAAGAATCACGTAAATCGAATCATAAATCTCAGAGCAATCGGTGTACATATGGAACGAAAAGGAAATTTTTTTCATAAAAAATGTTCATAAAATGAAAACTACTGGGCCAAAGTATATTAAATTTTTAGGGGACCAAATGGCAACTATTCCGCATCGAACTAAAAAGAATCACGTAAATCGAATCATAAATCTCAGAGTTATCGGTTTACATACATTAAAAAAAACCGACCAACTTGAAAACCTCCTCCTTTTGGAAGTCGGTTAAAAATATACGATCACAATGAATACAATCTATTCGCACGATGTTGGTGTCCAATACAGACATAAAGTTACTTAAGGTTTTTCCTTTGAATAACACTTACCTTACACTATATTATATCGGGAGCATAGAAAAGGTACTATATATAAAATAGATGAGCCTCTCTGGAATAAAATATCATTTACCCTGTCCGATAGATAGCGCTTCAATCGGTATTATACTCCTTTAAATACTACTAGAGGGCATTAAATAATTTTGAAGCTTTGTTGAATCCGACGCAAAAAAATCATCAAAATCGGTCCAGCACCAAAAAAGATATGGCTGGACGTATGTAAAAAAAAATATTTACACGACGAATTGAAAACCTTTTCCTTTTTTGAAGTTGGTTAGAAAATGTCACAAAATTCACAAACTAAAACCTTAACAATACTGCCAATTGGCTCGCCCTAGATAAATACAAGGGTTTAAGACCTCGAAAGGTCGAAACCCACAAAAAGTCAACAATTACAAAGTGTCCTAAAAAAAACAACAGAAAGTTCCAAAGCTGACAATTCCCGCGAGATTTGTTCACAGATTCTTCCAATTTTACACGGTATATTTTCTTTTAGTAAAATGACAAGTTCAATTTTGAGAAAAATTCCGAAAGTGCCATCAGTGCTCGAACACTTGGCTTAATCTTCTTCGAAAGTTAGTGATGTGCTAACGTATTTTTATAATCGAATATTTCCTAGTTGATTGTATACAATGCGATTGATTGTGGATTGTTTTTTTACAAACTTTCTATTAACTTGCAATGGATGTATGTATGTATGTAAGTTCGGGTGGAATCTTGCAAGTTAAATTTGACCAACTTCCCGGTTTCCGATTGAGCTGAAATTATGCACGCATATGTATATCGCGTGACAATGCAATAATATGGTACCATGGAGCTGATCTGATGATGGAGTCGGAAGGTGGCCATAGGAACTCCTGTACTAAACGAGATAGACCCGTCGTGTTTGGGCTCGTTTTACTTGTCTTGGCTGGCACTCTGCTGCTACATGATATCCATGATCTCAAAAGCTTGTATTTAAAAAAGCTTATTATTACACGAATTCAGCAGACAGGCAGACGGCTCACCTGATGGAAAACGGTTACCATACCTACCTATAGACAATTTTAACACCAGAGGTAACTTCCAATGTTCTGTCGCTCTTTAAAATGAGATTGGAACCTAGCCATTAAGGTCAGAACACAACTCAATTTCAGACTCAGACGGGTAAATACCCTACCACCTGGCTGTGACTAGTTTTGTCGTCTTTTACGACAGGCCGCCTGGCCGCGGGAAATTGTATTCTTTCTCCGTTCCTGCACGCATAAAAATTAACGTATTAAGTAAGTCCTCATCAGTCGGTTTGCGAGTAACGCAACTAATTCATTCATTAAAACCTAATTTCATTACAATATAAAATTATTAAAAATCACACATGTCACTCACTCAATCACATAATGTCTTCTTATAAAACCATAAAATACATAAAGTCTGTGAAATAGCAAAATATATAAACAGAGCGTAACCTCAAATTTCATTTAATATAATATCAAATCACCCACGTCTCATTAAGTATCGCTTTTCGGCACAAAAATATCCTATATTCATTCCCGTTAATTAAGGTATACACGTGGAATAAATTTGATTTTTTAACAGTTCTACAAATGCTTGACGTAAATATAGACAAATATAGAAACATCCCAACAATAAGACTTTGACTAATTACTACATTACTTGCATGTATACTTACTGAATCACCCAGAGTCAGGTGATGCGGTATTTGCCCGTCTGGACGGCTTCCACCCCTGGTCTAGATCATGCTGCCACGTGCACTCAACCTTGAGTTGTGTTCCGGCATTAGTAGCCAGGTTCTAGTAACTATTTAGAGAGTGGCAGCACATTGGTAGCACCTTAAACCAAATGTACATAGGTGGTGGTAAGCGGTTGCCATCTGATGTCTTCTTCTATTTCTTACGACCGGGCACCCTGTCGTAAGAGGCGACAAAACAAGTCACAGCCAGGTGGTAGGGTATTTTCCGTCTAGGCAGATACCATCTCTGGTGTAGAGTATGCCGCCATAACAATTTTGGGTTGTGTTCCGGCATTAGTGGTCAGGTTCCAGTCTCCCTTTTGAGAGCAGCAGCGCATTTGTAGTACCTTTGGTGTCGAATCTCCATAATGTGCGATGGTAACCGCTTTCCACTAGTGGCCCGTCTGCGTGTTTGCTGAACTCAAGCAATAAAAAAAATATTATATATGCCTGACAGAGGTGCAACATGTACAACACTACCACAATATCACAGTACTTTGTAAAAACATGTTTTAGACAAATACATTACTTTGACTTACTATAGAGTTTTCTGTCCACCTCAATTAATAATGTTAGGCAATTTTTTTGAAAGTTTTTTTTTTAATATGATTCGACACAATCTCATAATAAATAAAATCGACTATGCATGAAGGTGAAAATGTAGGTAGTATATTTTTTTTGAAATTTAAGTTGAAAAAGAAACAACGCAACTGGAGGTGCGCTATAGTTCGATCAAGAATCCTTAGTCGTTTATATTGTTACGACCGAGCTGCCGACTAAGAAAAATCACACCTGCGTCTGTAGAAACACAATTTATTACCTTTTCGGCATTTGGACTTCTTTTGTTTGCTTTGTGTTTAAAATTTGTATTTAGAAAAACAGCCCATTGTGTATTGTTATCTTTTATGGCCATAAGCCAGGTGTGATTCTTGGAAATTCAGTCCACGCGGTCAAGCAGACATATTGTATTTGTACAGTATAAAGCAATGCCCCAAGGAAGGGATGAGCAGTCAGGCGATAACCGCAAGCGAGGCTAGACGTGTGTACATTCGATAATCTATATAGTGACGGACTTTGCGCGTGTTATTGAATCGTGCATTACGTTTGTACTGGTTGTGTTCAGTTATATTTTTACCTGTGTTATACGTGTTTGTATAGTTCTAATAAATTGTATAGTAAATCCAACGACATTTTAATTTGAGTCCTGCATTTTTTTTTTAATCGATACCACAAAAACTTTAGTCGATTAAACACCACCTCAATTCCCCTCCCTATAAAATGAGTAAGAAGCAGACTTTTATATTGTTTTTGCGAAGTCGCCTCCCGTCATTCGTAGATTAATAAAATGTAAATTTCACGACACGGCGTTGAGTTTCCGAACAATTTCTCATAGGAATTTTAGTAAAAATCCTTCAGCGATCTTCAGTTTGACGACTTGACGTTTGTTTAATCTTTTTACCGTGAAGCTTTCGGGATATTGATTAATTTTGTTGACCGTATTATAAGGAAGGGATATTTCATAATAAAGTATCGACAATAAGTCAGCTACTGCGACTTATTATAAATTATTTCTAATGTAAGTAACTCACGCATTTGCGTCACAAACTCATTTATCTATACTTATAATAAAACTGTAGAGGTCAAATTTCTGTACAATGAAAAAAATGCTAAAAACCGAGTCAGGGGGATGTAAGAAGTGAAATAGAAGTAATTTAGATTTTGTTCAAATTTTTTGTTTCTCTGTTAGTCTATTTGTACGGGCTAATTTCCGAAACGAGTGGACCGATTTAAATGAAATTTTGTATAGTGGTAGCTTATACCCTGGTCAACATATAGGATACGTTTAACCCCGAAAAATTAAAGATTTGGCCATGGAATACTTGAAAAAACAGTGTGAATTGGATTAAAGGATTATTAAGGGAAAGTTGTGGATTGAAAGATGTTTTTGGCGCTATTTATTTCCTAGCTAGCAATTTCTCCTTGGGTTTATAGCGTCTTACAATCTCCGCGTGGTGCCGCCACTCGCGCTGCGCGTGAGTCAGTACGTTGCCAAACGCCACGCTACCGCGACGCACCCAAAATAGTATCGCACACGCCTTTATAACCACACATATAACTATTGAAGATTGCCGCGTCCATTTAGTTACTAGGACATTCGTCTCAACCAATATACAAACTTAAGTGGCCAGTGTATCTGCGTCCCTTGCGCCCCGGGGCTCGTGTAGAAGGACCTCACCTCCTCACCTTTGTGTATCACCATGTGATATGCAGCGGCACACCCCCTGAATCAGTGCTGTCGTGGTCTGGTGGCTGACTGCGAGGTAAGTGCAAGATTCTATGTTCTCTGGGCACCAATTCTTAATTGAAGAATTTTCTTAGAATAAAGGATGGCTATATATTGAGCACATAAACCCCATGCCGCGGAGATTGGGTATCCAGATGTAATAAAAAGAGTTGAAATATGGAATGTTAAGGTGGTTCGGGCATGTAGAGAGTGGATGAATGTAGAATCACATTTTAAAAAAAACTTCGTTTAAAAAAACCGACTTAAAAAACTAAAATGTATAAAATAACTTATTTCTAAAGCTATTATTAGTAATACCGGTGCTTAGTAAGTTTCAAAATATTATAGTAATTTTTATGATTTACTTTGCACCGACTTCAAGATGTTTTAGATAATATATATTAATAATAATAGCTTTAGAAATAAGTTATTTTATACATTTTAGTTTTTTAGTTTTTGAAGTCGGTTTTTTTAAACGAAGTTTTTATTTTTTATTTGTTACTTTTTAGTGTCTAGCTATGTATGGGTGGACCTACGAATGGTGCCGCGCTTCTTAAAAAATATAGGTCCCAAGAACCGGGAACAAAAAAATGTTCGTAAAATGAAAACTACTGGGTCAAACTATGTCAAATTTTTAGGAGACCACATGGCAGCTATTCCGCGTCGAACAAAAAAAGAATCACGTAAATCGAATCATAAATCTCAGAGTAATCGGTGTACATATGGAACAGAGTGAAAATTATTTCCATGAAAAATAATATTTTCTTAAGTTTTCGCGACTTGTACACATAATAAAACTACGTTTTAACGGTTTTAAGCGCGGTAATTTATTTGATTTAGGTTTATCCGACGTTTCGGCCGCTTTTCAGTGGCCGTGGTCACGGAAGACAAAGATGACATTTGTCAAACGTGTATTGTCAAAGTTTTTATTCAGCCTACCGCCAACTTGTTCATTTTAATTATTTAGTTTTAAATCTGCGATCAGTGAACACACGCTGGATAAACCGAACCATTACATCAGATTCGATAACCTACAAATCCTCGCGAAAGAGAATCGTTTCATACCAAGAATGATGCGTGAGGCTATTGAAATCAAAAAACACCCAAATTTCAATAGAGAAGATGGTTGGCAGGTACCACCTGTTTGGGATCCAATCATCAAAACTGTTAAGACCCAAACCCAGCAAAAACCAACTGCCAGACCTCAAGACACTGTGAGCTCTTTCTGCGTGCAACGAAACAAACCAACTTGACTGATAATTTCTTTTATTTTTTCCTTCCACTCATTTTAATATTATATAAAAAAAAATTGAACTAGGCATGTTTGCTGAAGAGTTTCTTGCGCCGCTTCTTCTCTTTAAGCCACAACATGTTGTGAAGCGGTGGTAAATTAGATTAGGCTCCCATAGAGTAAATAATATCCATAAACAAAATTTAAAACTAAATAATTAAAATGAACAAGTTGGCGGTAGGCTGAATAAAAACTTTGACAATACACGTTTGACAAATGTCATCTTTGTCTTCCGTGACCAAGGCCACTGAAAAGCGGCCGAAACGTCGGATAAACCTAAATCAAATAAATTACCGCGCTTAAAACCGTTTAAACGTAGTTTTATTATTCCATGAAAAATGTTCATAAAACTACTGGGCCAAACTATGTCAAATTTTTAGGGGACCACATGGCAGCTATTACGCGTCGAACAGAAAAAGAATCACGTATATCGAATCATAAATCTCAGAGTAATTGGTGTACATATGGAACGGAGTGAAAATTATTTCCATGAAAAATGTTCATAAAATGAAAACTACTGGGCCAAACTATGTAAAATTTCACATTTCATTTCAAATTTTAAAAAATCACGTAAATCGGATCATAAATCACGGAGTAATCGGCGAACATACATTAAAAAAAGCAACAAAAAAAAAGATCCCGACGAATTGAGAACCTCCTCCTTTTTCGTAGTCGGTTAAAAACAAGTGTATGACAGCATTGTGAATGGTATAGTTAGTGCCGGTAGCTTGCAACGTAAACACGGTTAGGTAAAAAGCATGTCAAATATACGTGCATATACGAGGTTAATGAAAGCAAATGAAGCGAAAGTTGTTAGACAGGTCATCACAAATGGAGATCAATATATATATATATATAGTATCTGCCAACCCCCCTTTGTGTTTAAAATTTGTGATTAGAAAATAGCCCATTGTGTATTGTAATCTTTATGTTAGTAATTAGCCAGGTGTGATTCTTAGAAATTCAGTCTACAGACATATTGTATTGTACAGTATAAAGCAATGCCCCAAGGGAGGGGTGAGGCAGTCAAGCGATAACCACTAGCGGAGCAAGACGTGTGTACTATATTCGGTAATCTATTTAGTGACGGTCTTTGCGCGTGTTATTATATTTGTACCTGTGTTATGCGTGTTTGTATAGTTCTAATAAATTCTATAGTAATTCTAACGGCATTTTAATTCGAGTCCTGCAACTCGTAACAATATTTTGGATATTTTTTTGTTTATGTATTTGGTTACATACAGTTCTTTGATAAAACAAGTTTGTTCTCTTCGATGCTTTTCCAAAATTATCCATACCTACTTTTCTTCCATTCCAGCATCTACCACGTGTATGATATCTTTATGATAAATGCAAAAGTGATATGCAAAGTATAAACAGTGAGTTGACAACCTTCGCCTTAATTATTAAGGGCCTACTTCGCGTTCTCGGCGTATTAACTACAGTTTTAGTACTCTTGTGCATTAGTTTAGCACTTTGATTGCGCCCTTGGAATATTCCGCTTAAAATTGAGTTTTGAACATGAATAAACATCGAGCTTTGCAAGATTTTGATGAAGTGCCGCTGTAATTATGTTTTGCATGTTTCATTTTTGAGTTGAAAAGTTTGACTCACTTTGGCACTTTGTAAACACTGTCGAGAGGAAGTTTGCTGTTTGTTACTTTATAGTTATAGTAATTCATTTTCATCCGTGCAGGAACGGAGAAAGATACAATTCCCTGCGGCCGGGCGGCCTGTCGTAAGAGGCGACAAAACAACCCACATCCAGGTGGTAGGGCATTTATTCGCTTGACTGGATAGCTACCATCCCTGGCCTAGAGTATGTCGCTATAACAGCCTTGAGTTGTGTTCCGGCATTAGTGGCCAGGCTCCAGTCTCCCTTTAGATAGCAGCATCGCATTTGTAGGACCTTTGGTGTTGCAAATGTCCATAGGCGACGGTAACCGCTTTCCATCAAGTGGGCCATCTGCCTGTCTGCTGAACTCCTGCAATAAAAAAAATCATTTTTCATACCAGAATGAATGAATCTTTACCTATATTTGTAAAAATACAGGTCATAGTTGTACAAAAGATGGTTAACAAAGTCGATTTGTCTCACTGTATTTTACCTAAACAAGGTCATACAAATATTTGAGTACATGTCAATTTAAAAAAATTATAACATTTCTAAATTTATAAACATAGTTTCATTAATTATAAATTAAATACAGAGATTAAATAATGTCAATAAATCACATGTCAGAGCTCAAAATATAAATATGATCATTTTCTTCATAAAATCCCTTATGTCTTAAAAACACTTTTCCATCAGCCATGAATGTAATTTTGATTTAAATTTTCTTTTTGGCAATTCTCTTATTGATATGGGTATCCAATAAAATACTTTTGTGATCATCACTTGGCAGTTTTTTGTCTTAACATAGTGTTGCAGTTTGGTGTTACTAATCTAGTGGGATCTCTAAATTTTACTCTAGAACTAACGTTATCAGAATATCTATCAAACATTAATGGATTGTCTTTCACAAAACTTCCTATCTGATATATATAGCATAGCGATATTTTTTGTAGACAATTATATTATTATGTTCTGCAAAGTGGTAGTACATTGTTTTATTCAGGTCATTTTTTACACCTGGGGTTACATTATTGGACTTTTAGTAAGGATCCCTATTTTTTTAAAATATAATATAGCCTATAGCCTTCCTCGATAAATGTACTATCCAACACTGAAAGAATTTTTCAAATCAGACCAGCTGTTCCTGAGATTAGCGCGTTTAAACAAAAAAACAAACACTTCAGCTTTATAATATTAGTATAGATAAATACATCTGTAATAGAATAAAAATGCGGAAATTCTTATGCTCTGAAATTTCACTTCTACTGCGTGTGAACTGCATACACACACAATTTTATTTAGGCGCTATTCAAATCAAATTTGGAAAATTTACTTAATTTTATCCCAGAACCTATCCTGTTTTCCTGGATGAGAAATATCCTATATCCTTTCTAGGTTTTATGACCACATATATACCAAACTTCATCGAACGTGGTCCAGTAATTTCTCCTTGAAAGCGTAACAAAGTTACTTTCACATTTATAAAATTAGTTACGAGATGAAATGAACTTGGAGCAAGTACGTACAATATTTCAAGTCTGGTGGTTTATTGATTCACAAATATCGTTACTCGATGTAATAATATTCATATCAATGCTCCAGTCTCCTTTATTTGCAATATCATTTAAGTAATTTAAATTTTCTACTTCAAACGTCGAGTGGGATAAGGTTGAATATGTTAATATTAAAGAAAACAAGATAGAAAGGACACTGCAACCCGACTATCTTCTATACATATACAAAGGTCTGGCCTCACTGACTGACTGACTGACTGATTAACTGACTGACTTATTGACTGACTGACTTATTGACTGACTGACTTAT
Organism: Dendrolimus pini; assembly: GCA_949752895.1. Lineage (NCBI taxonomy): Eukaryota > Metazoa > Arthropoda > Insecta > Lepidoptera > Lasiocampidae > Dendrolimus > Dendrolimus pini. Next base: position 5,546,417 of record OX457149.1, on the reverse strand, counting down.
TGACTGACATATCAACGCACAGGTCAAACTACTGGGGCGAGGATAATGTAAATTTAGATGCGGGTGGGTACATAAATATTCTCAAGTTCCTGTTTTTAACCAGAACTTTTAGTCTTCTTTACTTACTCAGGTTATTCGTGCTTCTTTATCTTCTTTAGATAGTATAAAACAAAGTCGCTTTCCGTATGTTTGTATGTATTCTAACTCCTCCTAAAGCACGCAACGCATTTTTAAGCGATTTTTCACCATCAATTAGATGAATTTTCACTTACGGTTTAAATACGTAACTAAAATAAAGTTGGTATTTGTATGGTATGTATATTAAGTATATATCTATGTAATATATAAAATTTCTGCATATAAATATCATTTATGTGTTTATTATTAAAATGTAAGTAGTTCGTACTATGTGTTATGTATACCACCATCCCCATTATCATCTCAATTCATTCCTGGGGTTTTCTGGAAGAGATCACTTTTTAGCGATAAAACCTCTCTTTGTACATAACTACATATAAATTTAGTATTTAAATTTATTTTTGTATTGTTGTATAATAAAGTGTTATCTGTCTATCTATCTATAAAGTCTTAGGGCTTAACCACCGGCACAGCCGTGGGGTAATCGCTGATTCAAAGTAAACTTCTTAAGTATCGCTTTCAATTTTTCACTTTTTAGTCTAAAAAATATTATTATTAGTTTTATTTGACTCAAATTGGGCTTATGTTTAATTCTAAGTCTTATTGACTCTGTAATCTATGCTGCACAATGTAAATCTCGTATCTCATTCTCTCGCAAGCTTAGTCCTAAAGACTTACGAGTATATGTTTATCTTTTTTCAGTGTCGTGTTTTCGTTTCATTCAGTCTCAAATTACAGCGATTCTAAAGAAGTTTCACTTTAAACAGCTTACTATCTCTCTGAGCTACATCGATAGCCTACAATACAGAAAACTTTCTACAATTGATACAAAAATAAAATGTATGACACAACAGTGGGATCAAACTGATCCGTACAAAACACACTTGATCCCTCAGTGAGTAAACTAGGGGTGAAACAAAAGATTGTTTTCCAGGACAAATTATATGGCGCGGCGTTCATACAAAACCATGTTACGCGAAGCGATGGTTTGTTGGGTCCTCACATTAAAAAAGTGTGTGAGTTTTTTTAAGTATTATTTTAGATACTTTAAGTTTATACTTATAGTTTAATTAGAGAACAAGCACTCACACTTCCTAGTTTATTTAGAGAGCAAGCACTCACACGTTTCACGTTACATTGCATTAAAAAAAATCTAGGCGCTTTTATTACCCAAAAAAGTGTGCCAGTTTCTCTTATTATTGTTTAACGTAGTTTAAGTTTAATTATCGCGTGTATAAATAAATAGCAATTCAAGCGGCAAGAATTTCCCCAGCAACGTATCTACTAGCCTAGCTATAAAACACTTTTATTTTATCTGTCTCATTTTATATTTACAAGTAAATGATCTATTGCATAGAATTGTGTGTAATGCTAAATGTGTGCTATCGACTCTAAAGTTGTCCTTTGCACAGTATCCACAAAACCAAGCCTATATATATACATATATATATATATATATATATATATATATATATATATATATATACTCCGATGGTCAATGGACCAAACGAGTCCTGGAGTAGAGACCGCGAATGTAGTGTTGGACGCACTCTAGCCCGATGGACCGACGACCTGTGCAAGGTCGCCGCTAGATGCAGGCTGAGGAGATCGGAGCACAGGGATGAGTGGTGCCGTCTTGAGGAGGACTACGTGCAGCAGTGGACTGCGAATGACTAACGACGACGACAACGAACTCAATAAATATATCTAGATAAAGATGTCTATATCATTAATATATCCAAGTTACATAAAAGGTACTTAATGCAATGTATAGGGACAAATTATTTAAATAATGACGATTAAGATCCTGCTTACTTGCATACCATTGAAACTGGTTAAATGTAGGGGAGACCGAGGAGAGTTGTGACATACTTGATTTCTCGGAACTTATGACCGTTAATAATGTGACAACAACTCGCATTTGTTGCTTTTGAGATGGGCTATTTAATGCAGTGCGGAAGACTGGCGTATGGGAAGTAGTTTTGACACTATGACATTTGCATATAAAAAAATTGCAAAAAGTAAATTTTTCATTATAATTTTGATTACACATATATTGCTATGTATTATGTTTGCATGTGAATGATATTTTTTCTTATATAGTTTAGTTACTCAGGTTTTATAGTCTTAAAATGTTTTTTTTAGGTTGGTATCTTATTTACTAATTATGAATTATTATTCTGATTTGTTCGCTAATTTTTGCACTAAGGTGAATTGTGACAGCTTGTCACAACTCTCCTATTTAGCCGCTTTCTTTTGTTTGTTTTTCTGGCAGTTTTTTCTTATGGTATGATGTTGCATGCTGTATGCTTTGATTCAGAATGCTAAATATATGAAGGACTGATAATATGATAGATTGACATCGTAAGGCTTTGCTTTTTTTTTATGTATGTTCGCCGATTACTCCATCATTTATGATCCGATTTACGTGATTCTTTTTTTGTTCGACGCGGAATAGCTTCCAATTGGTCCCCTAAAAATTTTACATAGTTTGGCCCAGTTGTTTTCATTTTATGAACATTTTTCATGAAAATAATTTTCACTCCGTTCCATATGTACACCGATTACTCTGAGATTTATGATTCGATTTACGTTATTCTTTTTTTGTTCGACGCGGAATAGCTGCCATGTGGTTCCCTAAAAATTTGACATAGTTTGGCCCAGTAGTTTTCATTTGACGATCATTTTTTTTGATCCCGGTTCTTGGGACCTATATTTTTTAAGAAACGCGGCACCATTTGTATGTCCACCCATACATAGCTAGACACTAAAAAGTAACAAATAAAAACTTCGTTTAAAAAACTAAAATGTATAAAATAACTTATTTCTAAAGCTATTAAATATTAATATATATTATCTAAAACATCTTGAAGTCGGTGCAAAGCAAACATAAAAATTACTATATTTCGAAAATTACTAAGCACCGACTTTAAGATGTTTTAGATAATATATATTAATATTTAATATCTTTAGAAATAAGTTATTTAATACATTTTAGTTTTTTAGTTTTTGAAGTCGGTTTTTTTAAACGAAGTTTTTATTTTTGTCAGATTAAACTTTGAATTTTAAACTGATTTATATACAAAAGGTCTCAGAAAGATGCCATACTGTATTATTTAGGATATTAATGTTTTTTTATGTTAATGTTACATTTTATTTTCGTTCGTACATAAGTGTCACAACTTACCTTGTTATTCGTCACAACTTACCTCGGTATTAGGAGGATTGTGACACGACGAGTAGTTTTTGTTATTGTACATTTTCTCAGAAACCTTAACATTGCTATTAAATTTGATTATTTCTTAAATCCTATGAATTAAGCATTCTATATTCTATGAATTAACATTTACTTATAGATCTCATGGATGTAGAACGCTTCTGGATTGAGATATATTAGTTAAAGTAAAAATTGACACAACTCTTCTCGGTCTCCCTTACTGAACCGTGTATTTTTAGGAATAACACCTGTATACAACTATATTTATGCAAGAATAAACATTTCATTTTAATATTCATTTATATCGACACTTGTCGGTAGCTGTCAAACCTATATATTGATTTCTGTTGCGCAAAATGGCTGACACTAGTGTTGACAACACCAAAAATTAATAGTTGCGTTTAAGGAACGCCACACTGACTACTTAAATCGTTCCAAATTCAAACAAGAAGTGGGGAAGGAAAGACAATGACTTTATTTTATGTCACGTGATTTTATATCACAAAAGCAAAGCACCTTTATTAAGAGCTGTATATTTCTCCAAACACCACAAGCCATGAATAAACTGATATTATGAGCATTAATGTCCAAAACCAAATAGCTACGTATCAGGGCAAGGAGTCAAGGTCTATAAAATAAACTTTTACGACCGCCCTGTGTATCGTAACTTTTGTCAGCACATCATTTGATATTATCTGTGAAAGGGCTGTTTGTTTTGAAAATCGGAAAATGTTAATCGACTATTACATAAATAAGGCATTCCTATGGGAAATATATTTTAGGTTTCCGATGATTTAATCCATTTATCTGGCAATAAGATCTTTATACATAAAATTTAGGTTTCGTATGTCTGTGACATCTTAAAAATGCTTCACTTTAGCACCTACTCGGGTACTAAGCGTATTAATTATATTGAGGGGTGGTTGATGTGTGATGGTGATGAGATGATGATGGTTGCGGTCGTTGAGCGGTGTACGGAGAAATGAAAAATTACTTGCGTAAAAGTGTACGACTTTTAATCACACACTCACTCTCAATGTTACAATAATGTTCAGAAGGATTTTGTATGAAGGCAAACAGCAAGCAAGCGCGAAAACTAATGTTGTATCCGAGCACGTATATCGTGCGTTCGTGATGAAGGTGAAAGTCGGACTGTACCGAGATCTCCCGAAATGAACTTCGGTTCTCGACTGTTTCGCGGCAGAGAATTGCCGCGAAAAATTGGGCGCGCGCTTGTTATAAACGGCGCGATGTTTTGCTTGCCACAGATAAATATTGGCTCCGCGCTTGCATGCTTGTTTTTATGTTGGCACTAATGTCGCCACACCATGTTTATGACTATTATACGAAGTAAACATACTGTAGTAGATTTAAATACAGTAACTTAAAAAGGCTGAAATATTTACGCTATTGGTGGCACACCGCTGCCCACTGAAAATCTCCAGCGCCCTGCCGCAGACCATTTTAAACGCGGCGCACATTTCTAGTTTAGTATGGTCGAAATTTAAAATTAAAAACCCTGTTAACTAGTCTGATATTTTTGGTGAAGGTACACGGGCCAACAGAATTGCCATAATATTTCTGCAGGCGTTCATTATATTTTGTACTAGCTGTCCCGGCAGACGTCGTACTGTCCGGAAAAGCTTCAATCGACATGCCGACAACAGCGCCACCTACCAGGTGCATTGTGAACCAACTCAGAAACCTTCTTCGGCTCATGCACAACAACTTTGCTAAAGATCATCACATGATCAAATGTATAGTTTACGATTCTATAAAGGACATACAGACAAACATACATATTTATATATAAGAGAAGATTAAGTGAACATCGTTTAAAGTGTATCTATTTGTATTCACTCCATTACATGTAATTTTTTAAGACAACTTACATAAAGATTAACCACGTATCCCGAATTTCATTTTTCTTCCCAAAGTTCATATACTAGCCAGGGACGAACCTAGGTATACAGGAATGGGTTTTGTGAGGCTTAGCTACTATTTTAGATATATACATAATTTACAAACTAATATAATTTTTTTTTTTTTTTTGTAGACCCGGTGTGTCTCCGCCATGGGGTAAGGCAGAGGTAATCTTTTCCTATTTTATTTTTGCTATTTATGAGTTCGATCTTTTCTCATCTCTATAGCTATTTTTATATTGCATGCAAACTACAACTCAGGGATTGGTATGTGATTATGGGTATGTGTACTATCTATGATTTAGGGCTAAGGTGATTTGGATACTTGATTAGGTAATTTAATTGGAACTAAAAATTGGTTTAGGGAAGTTGGGTTTGGTTGGAAGTGGTTGGGTTTGGATGGCGCGGTCTTTTTTACTTTATTTATTTACTTATTTTCGAATAAACTCTTACTTGCTATTTTACATATTGCCTAACTACTATTTCACAATGATTTTTGAGAGCCTAATTTATACATTAAATTTTTCAAAGTTAAAGTTTTAGATTATTGTACAATTTTGATAAATTTGATGGTGCGTTGTAGACATGATAAGTTTTCTAGGTAGCTATAGTTCTAGAGTTATTCAGTATTGTTATTTATTTTCTATATAAGTAAGACGTGTTACAAGCATTAGGGTAGTTCTTATTCTAATCTTATACAATATATATTCTACTTTTACATTATTGCTGACGCTGACAGAGGATATACATAAGTATATAGCTGCAGTGTCATTTTATTTATACACTTTTATATTACAAGCTTATTTTACTGGTCAATATATATGTTTTGTCTATTTCTAGCGTATTATTACTTAATTTCTGTTTCAGGTTTCTACCCGCACCGAGCAACTCGCAACAGGTAAGTGCTTTGTTTGTGTTTTGTATGTTTATGTATGTTTATGTGTATTTGTGTCCAAACTGTCTTTTAGTGCTGTGTGTGTTGTGCGTGAGGCTGTGTTACTTAAACTAGCTACTTTTGCACTAAAAGTAGTTTGTTTAGTTTGTATGTGGTGTTGGTGTATATGTTTACTTGTTGGTTTTTATGTTTAGTTTGGTGCATGTTGGTTTATGTTGGCTCGTGTTGGTTTGTGCTGTGTTACTTGTTCTGTGTGTTTGTTGTGTTTGTTGTATGTATCGTGATTTGTGTTTGTTGTTTGTATGTGATCCTTGTGTGTACTGTGTTGCGGTTGCTCGGGTTATATGTGATCAACGTTGTGTGTGTGTATGTGGTATACCTACTGACTAACTCGATTTCCGGTTTCAAACAGAATAGTAGGATCGTAGGCCGCCCTCGTTGTGTGAGTCAATGTTTCCGCTGTGTTACCAGGTGTGTTACCTATCATGCCCAACGAGAAGCGGCTTCCGATCCACTGCTATTTTGTTGTCCCCGGTTGCCGTTTTAGCTGTAAGCTACGGTCGAGCGCACGATTGCGTCCCATCTTTTCCGTACCGGGCAGACCTCGCTGAACGCATTGTGTCCTGCCTCTGCCCTTTTTTCTTTCACGCAGTTTTTACATTTTGGCGGCGCTCCGACCGCATACTCCTCACACTCATTTCTGGTGTGAGGGCCACCACAGTGGCTACACATCACCTGGGTCTCCGTGCAGAGCTTTTTGCCGTGCCCGAAGCCCAGGCAGATGGTACACTGCGTCAACGGTGATCTGTCGCTCACGTGCAGGTTCTGGAGGTCGATCCTCACTGTGCCGACTTGTGTGAGCCTCCTCCAAAGGGCCGGTGACGTTTTGAACACTACCCTGTGCGTGTTCGGGTTCCGTCCTCGGATCTTATAGGCGATCTCCATATAGTCGTCGGACTCTTCCAGGCCCTCAAATACCAGTTTATTCTGATTTCTGAGGGCCCTATAGAGGTCATCGTCTGTATGTGCCTTGAGGACGCCCGTTACCATCACCATGGGTCTCTTGTTGGTGATGTCCTCTGCCACTAAGTCCGCCCTTTCTCTTCTCAACTTGGCTTTGAGCTTCTCGCGCTCTTCCACGCTTCTACAGCTGACAATAACCTTGCCATCTTTGGCCTTCCTCACACGCTCGACCTCGACCCCACTAATATAATATTAAAATACTATCTCTCAAAACTTAAATATATTTTTTAAAGCAGATTGTTTTTTTGTATATTTAAGTCTATTATTTCTATCGTGAAAGTAGGCAACAAGGGCCGCTTGCATAACGATCGCCTTTAAATAAAATTAGTTGTTCATATTCAACTGCCCAAATACGTTTTACACAAAACGTATTGACAGTTCTTTAAACATATTTAGCGGCAATTTTGCGTTGTGCAAGACGCTAATTGTATTTAAGGGTGTTAAATACGTTTTGTGTTTCTTAAATAAATTTAAGCTACCTTATGCAAGCGGCCCTAAGAATGATACCCGTCTAGTAAAAATACTCAATTTTGAAATCTAACTAGTAACTAATTAAGACTTGGTCTTATCAAAAAAATCTATTAAATAACAAAACGTCTATAAGGAAAAGAAAAGCTACAAATTGTAACTTAGTCATATTAGATTTAGAAACTTTCTACATGTAGTTCGTGGTAAGTATAACAAATTACTGTACAATAATAAAGATTAATAATCCAAAATTACTATCTTCAGAGTTCACCAAAAACTTTACAACTTACTTGACTAAAGCCTAACTTAACCAAAGCCGCAAACCACATATAACATTACTTTATACAGGCCTGGTCGCTAGAGACTCCTAAACATACATTACGCAGTTAATTGTAGTATGTACAAACACTTGAGCCTTGGAGAGGCTTCTGACGAAACTTCTTGGAAGGAAGGTCAACCAAGTAAGTTGGTTATTTAAAAGTGAATAAATTTTGTGACTGCTTAAGTCTAGTTTGTCTGTAGAACACCAAAACCCAGCAAGTGCTTCGCAAGATATTTTATAGTTAAAACGCGGTCATACAACTTAGCACTGGGACTTCAAATGTGAAATAATAATAAAAAATATTACACCACTTTTCGTTATATTCTTTTGTCCTTTCCTATCTGTTCTATATTCATATAATATTGTCTATCAAATATTTATAAATATAACTGAACTAGCAGCCCGTCCCGGCTTTTTACGGGTGGACATTTATGTTTTAAACATTTTGAGATTAACATATAGATATAGTCTATGTTACTCAGGGATAATGTAGTGATGAAAGTCTTTTTGAAATCGGTCCAGTAGTTTTTAAGTTTATTCGTTACAAACATACAAAATACAAATCTATCCACTTTATAAAATTAGTATAGATAAGCTTTCGCAACTAGTATACATAGTAATACTACGTTTTAACTGTTTTAAGCGCGGTAAATTATTTGATTTTTACACGCTTTATATTAGCTTCACTTGTATGTCAGTCAGTATGTCAGTATGTCAGTAACCGACCCCTTTGAGCTCGATTTTGTCCTACTTTGAACGATCAGATTTAATTCATACTTTGCACACCTGTCAAAGGTCGATGACAATGCAATAATATAGTATCATGGAGCTGATCTGATGATGGAGTGGGAAGGTGGCCATAGGAACTCCTGTACTAAACAAGATAGACCCTTCGTGTTTGGGCCCGTATGTTTATATCGCGTGACAATGCAATAATATGGTACCATGGAGCTGATCTGATGATGGAGACGGAAGGTGGCCATAGGAACTCCTGTACTAAACAAGATAGACCCTTCGTGTTTGGGCCCGTATGTTTATATCGCGTGACAATGCAATAATATGGTACCATGGAGCTGATCTGATGATGGAGTCGGAAGGTGGCCATAGGAACTCCTGTACTAAACAAGATAGACCCTTCGTGTTTGGGCCCGTATGTTTATATCGCGTGACAATGCAATAATATGGTACCATGGAGCTGATCTGATGATGGAGTCGGAAGGTGGCCATAGGAACTCCTGTACTAAACAAGATAGACCCTTCGTGTTTGGGCCCGTATGTTTATATCGCGTGACAATGCAATAATATGGTACCATGGAGCTGATCTGATGATGGAGTCGGAAGGTGGCCATAGGAACTCCTGTACTAAACAAGATAGACCCTTCGTGTTTGGGCCCGTATGTTTATATCGCGTGACAATGCAATAATATGGTACCATGGACCTGATCTGATGATGGAGTCGGAAGGTGGCCATAGGAACTCCTGTACTAAACAAGATAGACCCGTCGTGTTTGGGCTCGTATGTTTATATCGCGTCAAAATGCAATAATATAGTACAATGGAGCTGATCTGATGATGGAGTCGGAAGGTGGCCATAGGAACTCCTGTACTAAACAAGATAGACCCTTCGTGTTTGGGCTCGTATGTTTATATCGCGTGACAATGCAATAATATGGTACCATGGAGCTGATCTGATGATGGAGTCGGAAGGTGGCCATAGGAACTCCTGTACTAAACAAGATAGACCCGTCGTGTTTGGGCTCGTTTTCGACTTGTCTTGGCTAGCACTCTGCTGCTACATGATATGCAGGATCTCAAAAGCTTGTATTTAAAAACATTTAAACAAAAATCAACTAAAAAATGAAAAATTTATTTTTCATTAAAAGCGTGTTTTTTTTAGTTTTTTTAAACTATTATTTATAATAGTTTAAAAAAACTAAAAAAAACACGCTTTTATAAAAAATCCAACTAAAAAAACAAAAAATAAAATTTAATATAATATAAAAAAGCGTGGGGTGTATTCAAAGCGCTTTTTAAGATATTATATTATTAATTGAATACACCCCACGCTTTTTTATATTATATTAAATTTTATTTTTTGTTTTTTTAGTTGGATTTTTTATAAAAGCGTGTTTTTTTAGTTTTTTTAAACTATTATTTTATTATTCCGATGTTTCAGCCACTTTTCAGTAGCCGTGATCGCGGAAGACAAAGATATGAAGTGTCAGTGAGTATTGTTAAAGTTTTATTTGGCCTACCGCCAACTTGTTCGTTTTAATTATTTAGCTTTAATTTTGTTTATGGTTATTATTTACTCTATGGGAGACTAATTTAATTTACCACCACTTCGCAACATATTGTGGCTTGAAAACAAGAAGCTACGCAAGAAACTCTTTAGCAAATATGACTAACTCTAATAATGTATACTAATATTATAAAGCTGAAGAGTTTGTTTGTTTGAACGCGCTAATCTCAGGACCACTCGTCTGATTTGAAAAATTCTTTCACTGTTGGATTACACGGTTCAACTTTACAATAATGGACACTGAATTTTAAGTAGTGGAGGCGGGAAGGGGGAAGGGGGGGAATAGTACTTCTCCCTCCTGCAACCCCCATGTCTAGGAGACATGTAGTTTTTGAGATATGATTTTTTTTTGTAAACATAACTTTACAATTTTTTTTCAAAATGGTGTACTTATTTCTTGTGTCTAAATACGATAAATGCAGAAGAAAAGTTAGTGGTCAATGTAAAAAACATTTAATACAGTCTAAAAACGCGGACTAAAGCCCACAAGCCTAGCGAGCAAAGCAAGTGTGCCATGACAGCGGTCAACAAATGCCACAACCGATTTGTAACCACCATTTAAATAGTTATCAATATATAAATGGTGGACAGTCGGTTCTGGCTTTGGTTCGCTTTGGTCTAAACACTAACCCAACCCAACCAACTCACCGTTTAAGTCACTGGTCGCGAGAGACACTGTCCTTGCACCAGTTCGTAGTCGCTCATTATTAAAAAATAAAACGGCGGCAAAATATTCATAGTGCCGCCTAATGCATCGATGTTTGTAATAAAAATAAATCGATTACAAATACTTCTCATTCAAACTCGTAATTATAAGCAAGAACAATAATTTTCGTATTTCAAAATGGATATTATTGGAATATCGAATGATATTCGAATAAAAAAATCGATATTATTGACATACTGATTTGGTAACATTTATTTATCGTCGTAAAGTGAAATAAATAATAGTTTAAAAAAACTAAAAAAAACACGCTTTTATAAAAAATCCAACTAAAAAAACAAAAAATAAAATTTAATATAATATAAAAAAGCGTGGGGTGTATTCAAAGCGCTTTTTAAGATATTATATTATTAATTGAATACACCCCACGCTTTTTTATATTATATTAAATTTTATTTTTTGTTTTTTTAGTTGGATTTTTTATAAAAGCGTGTTTTTTTTAGTTTTTTTAAACTATTATTTATTTTTCATTTTTTAGTTGATTTTTGTTTAAATGTTTTTAAATACAAGCTTTTGAGATCCTGCATATCATGTAGCAGCAGAGTGCTAGCCAAGACAAGTAAAACGAGCCCAAACACGACGGGTCTAACTTTTTTATTACACGAGTTCCTATGGCCACCTTCCGACTCCATCATCAGATCAGCTCCATGGTACCATATTATTGCATTGTCACGCGATATAAACATACGGGCCCAAACACGAAGGGTCTATCTTGTTTAGTACAGGAGTTCCTATGGCCACCTTCCGACTCCATCATCAGATCAGCTCCATGGTACCATATTATTGCATTGTCACGCGATATAAACATACGGGCCCAAACACGAAGGGTCTATCTTGTTTAGTACAGGAGTTCCTATGGCCACCTTCCGTCTCCATCATCAGATCAGCTCCATGGTACCATATTATTGCATTGTCACGCGATATAAACATACGGGCCCAAACACGAAGGGTCTATCTTGTTTAGTACAGGAGTTCCTATGGCCACCTTCCCACTCCATCATCAGATCAGCTCCATGATACTATATTATTGCATTGTCATCGACCTTTGACAGGTGTGCAAAGTATGAATTAAATCTGATCGTTCAAAGTAGGACAAAATCGAGCTCAAAGGGGTCGGTTACAGACATACTGACATACTGACATACAAGTGAAGCTAATATAAAGCGTGTAAAAAAGTGACAATACTGTGTTTTATTATTATGTACTTTAAAATTATAATAACTAATTCAAAACTTGTTTACTTAACTAAAAAACGGTTTTAGTGTTTATATATCATGTGTAAGTGTATTCCTAAAGACAAATCAAAGTTTTTTTCAACAAAAGTGACATAACCTTGTTTATCAAACATATTTTTGTTTTTCCCATTATTCATTCAAAACTTGTTGGTGGACCCTAAAAACTTGTTTTCTAGCCCAAATAAGAGGTCTAGTGTCTATATATAAGGCGTATGTATACCCCTAAACTTGATTTTCGTAAAATTCAGTGTCCATTATTGTAAAGTTGAGCCGATTACACTTAAAGAATTTTTATTTACGATAAAACTAATAGATTTATCGAGGAAGGCTATAGGCTATACATTATCACGCTAACACCAATAGAAGCGGAGCACCAATGAAGAATGTTTCAAAATCGGGAGGTTTTGAAAACAAATTGCACGCGGATGACGTCGCGGGCACAGCTATTTTCATATAATATTAAAATGGATGGGAGGTAAAAATAAAAAGGCATTGTGAATCAAGTTGGTTTGTGTTCCGGTGCGCGTAAAAAGAGTTCACAGTGTCTTGAGATCTAGCAGTTTGTTTTATCGGGGTTTGTGTATTAATGACAGGATCCCAAACAGGTGATCTTTTTTATTAAAATTTGGTTGTTTTCTGTTTCGCCCAAGTACTGTAATCAAGATAATGGTTCTATCATGGCTTTACAACGTAAAATTCTATCTTAACAATATACCCGAGGACAAAACTTATGCCGTACAATTTTCTCTAACAACTTGAACACAAACGAGTCTAACGTTCAAAGAACTTTCAACTTAAACATTACGAATTTCGAGTTAACTTGTAAGCAATTGTAATCGGGAATGTGAAAATTTTGAACTCCTTTTGGTAATAAGAGAACCCATACACAAAGTTTGTGAAGTGAAAGTTTAGTGGCAGGTTCTTTAGGATTTAGATATCCTAGGCTTATAAATAATTTACGCACTCTGCTTTAAAGTCATTAATACGTGTTACATATACTTACATATACACAAAACATGTGGTGGTACGGAAGCCTATCGCCTTCGAGGCCTATCATCTCATGTGATAGAGATCTCATGTGACCAAACGGCTGAATTTAGAGCTACCCATAAGCAGCCACCCAGTGCAGAAATATAGCCAGCGTTTTGGGAACTTGGGAACATTCCCAAAACGAAAATAAAATAATTTTAGCCGTGATATTTTAAAAATAACATAATAGTAAGTCTATTTATATTCTAACGACTGCTATTTTATATGAAGTAATTTTTTTTTATTTTAACCTGTAACATCGACCAAATTATTCGTTAAAAATAGTTAATATCCTTTATTTATAGCTTGAGTTTAGCAGACAGGCAGACGGTCCACCTGATTGAAAGCGGTTACCATCGCCTATGAAAATTTGCAACACCAAAGGTCCTACAAATGCGATGCTGCTATCTAAAGAGAGACTGGAACCTGGCCACTAATGCCGGAACACAACTCAAGGCTGTTATAGCGACATACTCTAGGCCAGGGATGGTAGCTATCCAGTCAAGCGAATAAATGCCCTACCACCTGGTTGTGGGTTGTTTTGTCGCCTCTTACGACATTCTTTCTCCATTCCTGCACGGATAAAATTTCTAAATATCTAACAATTATTATTCACTTTTGACTAATATTAAACACTTTTTGAAAATAACACTGCAAAGTAAAACATCAGAGACGAGTATGGCAGTAGAAGACATTCTGTGCCAGTTCAAAACGACTGGGAAAAAGCAAATGTAACCCGAAAGAAACAAACCTGGTACAAATCTGTTGAAACACGCGTAGCGACGTTTATTTCATTAACCTTTCGATGCGACCAATGTCCTGTGAATAATTTATCAAACGGCATTGCTGAGAGTTTATTTGTTACCTATTTTCAGGGTTGATCATTGGTCGTATAATACCTAAAAATGATGACAAACCTGACTACAAACAAAAGTTAATGCGGTCATATCAATCCTAATTTGGATTATAATCATCCATCTATCTATACTAATATAATAAAGAGGAAAGATTTGTAACAAATAAACTCAAAACTACTGAACCGATTTCAAAATTTCTTTCACCACTCGAATGCATTTCGCATACTACCGGGTCCTTTGCTAGTGATCAGACCAAAGCGATGAGAGGTAAGCTACCGAAGATAGCGCAGCAATCATAGTCAATGGAGTCAAGTGGAGACTCAGCAAGTTACCTCTCTTTATCTGAAGAGGTAACCCATGGGCCAATACTCCACTAAAACCCTCCTCCCATGTGCCTTGCGCTTAGAGTAGGAAGAGCTTGAGACTTAGAAAGTAGTTACGCCCACTCACTTCGTCAAGAGGATGACTCCTCCGCTTCCTAGATGCTGGAGGGCTGGACCAGTCGAATGTAATAAATACAGGGATAATATAATCCCTGTATTTATTACGCAGGTTCTATATTTTTATTTCTTTTAGGGCAGGTCAGCGTCTGCCGGGATCACTTGTAATATTATAAAATTCTAAAAATGTCGTCTCTATACATTGCTATTAAAAAAAAACCAACTGGAATACATTAGATATAAACGATGGAGAAATTTGTTGAATTTTCGTTTCCTGCTTGTTCGCGATTCGCGTAAAATCTACTGGACCGGTTGCAATGCGGTTTTCGCTGGTCGACGGGAAATTCTTAGAGTTAAAATCTGCGCTTCTTTTATACTGGGAATCCTGCGGGAATTTCTCTGGGAATTATTTAAAACGACCAGATAAAAAAAAGCAAATTCTAATGTGATTTATTCACTGATCGATAGCAAATTTTATGTAACAAAATGTGTGATATTTATTATCGTTTGTATTTATTCGAGTGCTAGCTCCCATTATTTAAAAAATGCTACTTTTTGTCCCGGGAATCTTGAGGCAATTTCAAGTCAAGCGTGGACGAAGTGGCGGACATATAATCTAAGAATTAAAAAATGAAGTAATACTTTGGCAGCCCTGCAAAGAAAATAATGACCCAGTTCATTGCCGTTTCTAATAAATAATTCAATCGGAAGTTACAAATGCAAAAATTGCCTGGTTAGCTTATCAAGTTGGTCATATAATTTCCTTCGTCCATATTAATGTATACAAATTTGAAAATGAGTTTGTTTCTACCTTTTTTCGCAATTACACTACATAACTTTAAACAAACTACACCTTATTGTGAAATTTCTTCTATGTAGACACAGAAGTTTCAAAGAAAAAGCTTCTTTTAATAAAGTTTTTTAAATATAAGCTTTTGAGATCCTGGATATCATGTAGCAGCAGAGTGCTAGCCAAGACAAGTAAAACGAGACCAAACACGATGGGTCTGTCTTGTTTAGTACAGGAGTTCCTATGGCCACCTTCCGACTCCATCTTCAGATCAGCTCCATGGAACAATATTATTGCATTGTCACGTGATATACATATGCGTGCAAAATTTCAGCTCAATCGAAAACTGGGAAGTTGGTCAAATTTAACTTGCAAGATTCCACCCGAACTTACATACGTACATACATCCATTGCAAGTTAATAAAAAATTTAAAAACTTCGTTTAAAAAAACCGACTTCAAAAACGAAAAAACTAAAATGTATAAAATAACTTATTTCTAAAGCTATTATTATTAATATATATTATCTAAAACATCTTAAAGTCGGTGCTTAGTAGTTTTCAAAATATAGTAATTTTTATGTTTTACTTTGCACCGACTTCAAGATGTTTTAGATAATATATATTAATAATACTACCGGGCCAAACTATGTCAAATTTTTAGGGGACTACATGGCAGCTATTCCGCGTCGAACAAAAAAAGAATCACGTAAATCGAATCATAAATCTCAGAGTAATCGGTGTACATATGGAACGGAGTGAAAATTATTTTCATGAAAAATGTTCATAAAATGAAAACTACTTGGCCAAACTATGTCAAATTTTTAGGGGACCAAATGGCAGCTATTCCGCGTCGAACAAAAAAAAAACACGTAAATCGGATCATAAATCACGGAGTAATCGGCGCACATACATAAAATAAAAAGCAACAAAAAAAAAAAAAAAAGATCCCGACGAATTGAGAACCTCCTCCTTTTTTCGAAGTCGGTTAAAAAAGATCCCGACGAATTGAGAACCTCCTCCTTTTTTCGAAGTCGGTTAAAAAGCTTGTAAAATTACTATTTACACGGACAGACAGGCACTTAAGATGGCGATTACGTAAGGATTCTGTTTTTTCCAAACTGGCTATGGAACCACTATAACTAAAGCACTACCCCCTAAAGCCTAAGATGGCCACTGAACGTCTATGGCAATGGCCAGGTAAGCAGCAGAAGTAGTTAACGCAAAGCCTGCCAAGATTTTCGGGCGCCGCAAATTGGCCAATGAGAGCTGTAAACATGCCATCGTTACGAGGAGAATGATCCAGCAGCTCCAAGCCCGGTAATTGTCCACCGAATTGCAGTCAAAGCCAGGAGGTAAAACATTGAAGCGCCAACCTCTTCAATGCCTCCATTGAATGCAGAGGTAAAATACTCTGGAGAGACATTCCGAAAAATATGTATGGAAATCCGAGCCCAGCAGTGGGTCATAAGGACAAAGACTAGAACGCAGCACAGAAATATTAGTGGGTGGAAATTATGAAGAGCTAATCAAGCCTCCCAAGTACTTGAAAAGATGACAACTTTGTAAGAGCGCGCCTAAATTTTTCTTTTTAGACTCTTTTGTCTTGTGAAGCTTGGAAATGTCAAAAGATTTTTCAGTAACTGCACTCCTTTGTTCGTCTTGCATGTTTTATGATTATTTTCTTCTTGTTGTCATGTCGGGAGTGATTTTTAAGGTTCTGTGCCCATTTAGGTTGAAATAATATGCTTATGTTATGCCCGTTCATCTGTCTTTGTATGTCACAATCATTTAACTGTATACATCAAGTTTTAGTAGCTGAGAGAAAAGTTCTCCGTAAGAATTTGGGCCCAACAAGGAGAATGATGGCAGCTGCAGGCTCCGAACCAACGTCGAAATTGGACATTTCCTGGCCAAGCCTAATATATTAGGAGAGATAAAATCTCACCGCTTCCGTTGACTAGGTCACGTGGAACGGATGGGAGAGGATCGAAGCGTGAAGCCTATTTGAGACGATCGGATAACTAATGTGTCAAACCTGCCTAGCCTCCTTCGTTACCCTACTATGAGAGGCACCAACCCCAGCAGTGGAACGTTTATGGGTTATAATTATTTTATTTATTAAAGTAATAATTTCAACGAAAATCAGTTTAAAATATTGTTACACGCCGACAAAAGTAGAATGCACACCTGCAGTTTGTTACTTTTTCGGATTTTGAACTTCTTTTGTTTACTTTGTGTTTAAAGTTTGTAATTAGAGAAGCAGCCTATTGTATATCGTAATCTTTTATGATGGTCGTTAGCCAGGTGTGATTCTCGGAAAATCCAGTCCACGCGGTCGAGCATTGTATTGTATAATTTAGTAGAAAACAATACCCGAACGGAGGGGTAAGGAAGGTAGTCAAGCGATGATTACGATACGAGCAAGACGTGTGTACATTCGATAACCTATATAGTGACGGACTTTGCGCGTGTTATTGAATCGTGCAGTTTGTACTGGTTTTGTCCAGTTATACTTGTACCTGTGTACGTGTTTGTATAGTTCTAATAAATTCTATAGTAATTCCAACGGCATTTTAATTCGAGTCCTGTAACTCGTAATTAGATAGATAATTATTTATTAGATATTTAGAGTATTTCCTATTAGGTAAGACAACCCTAAAATGAACATTAAGTCCAAATTCTATTAAGAAAGGAACAAACAAAAGAAATCATAAAACCCATGTAACATTTAGCCAAATATCAGCACCGTAACGCGCAAAGGTCTCGGGCATTGTGAGAAAAAAACAACAATTTGATAGATAGCTTCCTTGTTCCCCCGTGACCCAGTTATGTTGCCCTCATAAGTTAAACACATTGATATTTATGCGTTATTTCACAAGGAATCGGGTAAGTGAATGCTTTATAGCCGATTTGTAAGTTGTCATTCCGGGAACGGATAATCAAATCAATCGACATACTCTTTGTCATCTACTTGTATATTTATAATATCTGTTTTATATTTTTTTTCTATAAATAAGGTATTTAGAAAGAAATACCTTATTAATATTACCATCTAATCTAAAAGGCTTGATAAGTAATTTAAATATGACCTAGATTAACTAAAAGTATTCTTATTAAGAAAGAGCCCATTAACACTATTCTTGTTGTCTTTATTAGGGCGAAGACACTTTGTTCATGTGTTCTTTATTAATAGCTAGCACATTACACTACACTTTTGTTTTGTTTATAGCACTAGTTCAAATGGTTTTGTCCTTTTGAGCTTTCTCGTTATGTCCGTGTTGTCGACGAACTGGATTGCCTCGACATTCACGTGATGATGAAGCCAATGCTCGTGGGCTTCCGCGTACTTCCTAATAATGTTGATGGCAAACTCCACTTTCAGGTCTCGATGGAGGTCGCTCGATCTAACGTGCCATCGCGCGTTCACAATTCCTTTCAGTACTTTATTTTGGAAGCGTTGTATGATTTCTACATTACTTGGTTTGGTACAGCCCCACAACTGTACACCGTAGATCCAGACTGGCATTAGGACTTGTTTGTAAATAAGCAGTTTGTTAAGTACGGACAACTTTCAATGTTTTCAAAGTAACCAGTACATATTTTTTGTAGCGAGCCTCCAGTTCCTAGCGTTTCTTTTTGGCGTGAGCTTTCCAACGTACTATAATGAGCGGGCTAAGCCTTTGCCGGCCTTGTCACTCTGCATCCCGGGGTGACCTAACCTTGTTGCGCGGTAGAACAATGGGTGTAGCTTCGCTCGTCATCTCATGTTCATCCACACAAGCGCCGGGTATGGGACGCAGGTTCAAGTTTAGCGGAGTAGCTGGTTCGCACACGGGTAAATCTTCAAAAGTGCCTAAATTACGAGTTCCATTGAATAAAAAATTCAAATTTAAGTTTAGACTGAATTTAATTTATATATATCATATATATCCAATTACTTTAACTAGAGTATTATTCACTTGTTTTTTTTTTTAATGGAAAAGATTTTTTTTTTAATATATATACCACCAAATCTCATTACAGGCACCGGTTCCACTACTAGGATATCAAGTATTTAGTCGTTTTATAGCAAAACTAGCGCAAAGAACGTAAATTTGGCAATTGTGTCGAATCATTCATTAATCGTTTAGTACTTCATAATAATCTAAAAAGCAGTTTAGGAAAAAAAAATTCAATAACTCTGTTTCAAAGTTTTGTTACGGTAAAAAATTCATCACCAGAACCATTAGGGGAATTCGATTCGCTTCGCGGCGCTTGTCGCCGCGGTCCGGTCCCACCCCCACAGTCGATAGGGAACTCAGTATGGTACGAAAGGCATTTCCCCTGCGCATCAAGAAAAAAAAGCCTTTGCCGGCCAACCTCACTGCAACACAGAGGGTCCGGGTTCGATTTCTGGTATGGTAAATATATAAAAGACTTTTCTCCGTCATTATGATTCCACTATAGTCTGGGTGTCTGGAATCGGTCCCCGAATAGTCCTTTGTATATTACCCATAACATAAGCGTAACTTGCTTAATTTGGGGATATCAATATCTGTGTTTGTCTGCCGATTATTATTATCATATCATTATATTAATACGTGAAGCGAAAAGTTTGTACCCATTTTTACGAAAATTGCGCGAACGGAGTAGTACGAAATTTCGCACACTTATAGTTTATATAGAGAAGAAGCGACTAAAGCTTGTATTTTTTTTATTATGCATAATAATACATTAAATCAATAAAAAACATTACACACTACCAACTACCCCTCCTCATCCCATCTTCGTATTTCATTCCACTATCTCATCCTCTTTATTCCTTTTCTTGCCTCTATACCATCCCTCCTATTCTGTCCTCTTAAACCATTCTTCCTGCCCCTTCCTAAAGGCAGGCAATGCGTTGGTTTTGCTCCTAGTAGTGTTGTTAAAACATCCACAGGCGACGGTAAATACCTTCTATTACGTGGCCCATCTGAATGATTACCACTTTCACAATATAAAAAAATTAAACCATAAACAAAAGTAATACTAAATAATCAAAATGAACAAGTTGGCGGTGGATAAATAAAACGTTAACAATACTCATTGAAACTTGACATCTTCGCCTTCCGTGATCACGGCCACTGAAAAGTGGCCCAAACGTCGGAATAACAAAAATAAAATAAATTACCGCGCTTAAAACCGTTAAACTAACTAACTCCGTTGGCTCAGCGCCCCAAAATGTGGTTTGGCCTCTGAAACTAGAACACGCCACCTGTTCCTGTCCTGTGCGATTTCTTGCCAGTAACGGGCTCGAAGCTCACACAGGTCAGCCTCCACTTTGACCCTCCACTGATACTTAAGGCGACCAACCGGACGTCGCCCATCCGATCGTCCTAAATAGGCCCTCTTCACGCTTCAATCCTCTCCATCCATTCCACGTGACCGAGCCAATGGAGGCGGTGAGATTATCTCTCCTAGTATGTTAGGCTCGCCACGAGGTTTTTAATTTCAACGTTGGTTAAGACCTGCCATAGTCTCTACTCGATGGACCCAAAATCTTACGGAGAACCTTTCGTTCAGCCACTAACAGCTGGTTCTCTTCCTTTAGGATAAGCGTCCAGGCTTTACAACCGTACATCAGAATGGGCCGTATGACGGTTTTGTAAATCCTGATTTTGGATTTCCAGCTTAGAAGCCGGAACTCCATTATAAAAGCGTTAAAACGTAGTTTCCATTAGATTTAGAAGTTTCACGTCAAAAAGAATTAAATTAATTTTTTGGCAGCTGTGATATTAATGACATGTTTTCCTATTACAAATTGTGTCCTTTAAATTAATCAGCTTTTATGCTTTCTGAGCGCGCAATCAATCTCACCGAAAGGCAAGTGTAAATTTACACAATACTAGAGACAGTTGTAGTACTTTCTTGTGCATTTATATATTTTTCAAACGCTCAGTCGTCCCTCGTGACCTACTTCATGCATAATAGGGATGTTATCAACCGTAACTAAACTATCGAATATCCGATATAAAAATATATTCGTTATCCGAAACGATAACTGAAACTGATATATTATTCTATAAATCTTATTACGACGTTTCAAAATAGTTTTCATATAAATATTTATAGAGATGCAATTATTTTTTAATAAATAATTAATGTTGTTACTTTGAGCTAGCTATGTTAATGTTAATTATGTTAGTTATATTAAATATGTATTTTTTGTATGCCTTATAAGGCGAACCATGTACCAAGATTTATAACAATTTTCATCTGCGTGTTTCTGATAAATAAATCATTTCATTTCATTTCTATTTATACTGTTTCTATGTTGGGTTACAAAAAATCTATAATTTTACTATAATAATTAATTACATAAAAAGAAAAAGATCAATATTATAGATATTATAGATAGAATATTTTTCTTTTTTATAGCCTGAAGCAGGCGGCCCAACTGATGGAAAGTGGTTAACGACGCCTACGGACGTTTGCAACACCAGAGGTGTCACCAACGCGTTGCCGACCTTTAATAAATGTTATAACGCTCTTCTTAAAGAACCCCATGTCATAGCGCAAAGGGAAGACCGCAGCGGAAAGTTCCCTCCAGATCATTGTTGTACGCAGAATAAATGTTCTAGAGAACAAGCGTAGTTGAGCGTTGGTACTCAAGGAAATGGGGGTGAATATCCCATCGCTAGCGAGCGGAGCTGTTGTAAAAGTGAGGCGATGGCACCAGATCAAACAATCCTCGAAAGACTCCCAGTTATACACAGGCGGTAAATATCTGGTTAAGGTTTATCCGATTTTAGGGTGAACCCAAAATGGGCATTGTCCATATGTAAATAATTAGAGCGTGATTTCTTACAGAATATCGGCGTAAAACGGTTAATCTGGAGCTAATTCTGTTTCATAAGATGAGCGAGAGTTCCGATGAACACTTCCTTCTCGCACTATCTCAACATCTCTCTATTCCATTCCCCCATTTTGTTGATGTTGCAGGGGAATGTCTTTTCTTGGGGCACTATCCTCGGGCCTGGGGGAAGGCTTTATACCGAGGGAGGTGTGGGACTCTTGTTCTACCGTGTACGTACCGTGGCCTCCTAGCGGAGGGACGGGAGATGATCGGCCGTCAGACTACCCACTATACCTAACTTGCGCCCCTCCCCTGTGCGCTTTTATGGGATGCAACAGGAACAAGACAATAGGTACTGCATATGTGACATTCTTACCCTTAGCTCTCAATCAGGGCACCCCCGGGGAAGGGTACCCTCTTCATCAACAGGAGGATAAGTCCACGTGATCTTCATTCCATTCCCCTATTCCATCTCCTCTAACCCATTTCTCCTATCTCACCCCTCTATCCTATCCTAAAGTCTTTTTCTGCCACTGGCATTGCAAACTTCTATAGGGGACGGTAATCACTTTTTATTAAGGAACCTTTTTAGTATGTCAGACGGACTACTTCAAAAAATCGGCGGGCTGCGGGTTGACTGTCGCTGGTTTAACCCATGACTCATAGCGGTTATCGACGGGCTCTTCCCGGATCCGGGGAACTTCACTCCCCCAGTATGAGTCCACCCGTTCCCGACACCCCCACGGACGAGGAGCCTCACTCCATCTCCGAGGGGGAAATAGACGTTGCCCTGGACCGGCTCCGGGGCAGGAAGACGGCACCGGGACACGACGGGGTTCCAGGTCGACTCCTCTTCCTGGCTGCAAAACATCTACGAAGCCAGCTGCGGGACCTTTTCGAAGCCTGCATTCGCGCAGGTAGGTTCCCGTCGCAATGGAAAGAGGGGCGTTTGTGCCTTATTCCCAAGGGAGGTCGGCCTCCCAACAATCCGTCCGCCTTCAGGCCCATAGTGTTGCTGAACGAGGTCGCTAAGGTCTTCGAAAAGATCTTGGCGGAGCGGCTCGTGAAGCATCTCGACGCTGTGGAGCCGGGGCTCTCAGATACGCAGTTCGGGTTTCGGCGAAGGTGCTCCACGATGGACGCCTTCGAGACGCTGCGAACGTTGACGGATGAAGCCGTCCAAGCAAGGGATGTCGTACTTGCGGTGTCGCTAGACATAGCGAACGCCTTCAACAGTCTCCCTCATGAGACGATCAGGCAGGGGCTCCGCGCGCATAGAGTCCCCCGTACCTCACGAGGCTGTTGGGCGAGTACCTGCGGGATCGGCATATCCTTTGGGAGGGCGGTGAGTCCGTCAATCACGTGTTAGGTCGGCGACGCGTCGCGTGCGGCGTTCCACAGGGGTCGGTCCTCGGGCCGATTCTTTGGAACGTAGGTTATGACTGGATCCTTCGGGTTCCGGTCCTTCCCGGGGTAGTGCTGATCTGCTTTGCGGACGACACCCTACTCACGGCACGCGCTGCGTCATTTGCGGAATCCGTGGACGTCGCCAACGCCGGGTTGGCGATAGTCGTAGATCGAATAGCTAGGCTGGGCTTGAGGGTCTTCCCCGCGAAAACGGAGGCCATCATGTTCCATAGGAAATTTCGTAATCCCCCCGCAGACTTGACCGTTTCAGTCCAAGGGGTGGCCATTAGAGTAGGGCCCCAGATGAAATATCTGGGGCTAGTTCTTGATGGGAAATGGCTGTTCAAAGCGCACTTTGAGCAGCTAGTTCCCAAACTGGTCAAATCCGCGGGCGCACTCTCGAGGCTGCTTCCCAACGTGGGGGGCCCGGGGGGTGCGACGCGGAAACTTTACTCTGAAATCCTGAGGAGTATGGCGCTGTACGGTGCACCCGTCTGATCCACTGCACTTCACCGCCACAACAGAACTCTGCTGCACCGGGCGCAGCAGGTTCTGGCCGTGAGGACCATACAGGGGTACCGCACAGTGTCGCGGACGGCGGCCACCCTCCTGGCAGGCGATCCACCCTGGCATCTCCTGACCTTCTGTCAGGTCGAAATCAAGGCGATCAGGAAACGGGCAACCGTCTCCATGATAGCCGCCTGGTCTCAAGAGCTCGACAACGATGCGGCCTATGGCGGCTACACGGTGGAGGCAATCAGGCCACAGCTGACGGAATGGGTCAACCGCACCAGAGGCACCCTGACCTTTAAGACGACGCAGATACTTACCGGACACAGATGTTTCGATAAGTATCTGTATCGCATTGTGGGCTGCTTGCCTTCCCCGGACTGCCGCCAGTGCGGCGCGCCCGACACGGCGTTACACACGCTAGTCGAGTGCGCCGCATGGGCGCCACAGCGTTTCGAACTTGAGACGCACGTAGGTCCGGTCGCCTCGCTCTGCGACTTGGTCAAGGCCATGCTGCAGAGCAGCGACAACTGGGGGGCTGTGGTTACTTTTTGTGAGGCAGTAATGTCACTCAAGGAGGCCGCAGAACGCGATAGGGAGAGGAGTCCGGCAGCGCGTGCTAATGCGTCTTCTCGAGGTCGCCGGCCTCCAGCTGGCACCCGGAGAGGCAGGTACGTGCATTACTTCTCTCCCTGAGTTAGGTTCCGTTTACCGCGGGGGTGCCTTTAGCTTGCTAGGAGAGCAAAGGATTCATTTGCCCCCCACACAACGAAGTGGGGTGTGTTCTCCCAGGGCACACTCCAGGCACTTTATTGCGCTGGATCGACTGGGTGTAACTATGTTCTAAATCTCAGTCTTTCCAACATAAAATAAAAGCGCAGGGTCGACAGGGAGGAGGGGGTTTTTAGTGGGTATTGAGGTTGCTCGCCCGTGCAGCATCACTCGGAGTCTCCACACTATTCTGTGACGTCGATCGCGGACGGAGCACTGCCAAGAGCATACTATTGCTGCAGTGTTATCGCCCCCGACCGACGCGTGTCGTTCCCCTAGCAACGGCCCAGATTGTGCGTAAATCGGTTAAGTCTTTTCCCTCGCCTCAAAAAAAACCCATGACTCATAGTGAGTTTGCCTTTCCCGGGGCATTCTCAAGCAATGATGCGCTAGGCGCTAGCTAGCGTGGGCGTAACTACGTTCAAGTTTCACGCTCTTCCTGCAATAAGCGCGGGGCACATGGGAGGAGGGTGGTTTTAGTAGACTATTAAGTTTTCCGAGTCTCCACACAAGCCGGCGATTTGACTCTAGTGCCCTTCGTGCTGTCACCTCTCGTCGCTTTGGTCAAGAATTGTCAATATATTTATCTGGTCTCCTTTAATATACTTGTAGCTCTAGCACTCAAGGTCACATGTTCATGCCCTAGCATACAAGTTCAGGCAGATGCCTGTTTACGTTTCGTAAGTATCCGAAACTATCGGATAACCCATTTCAGATTCAGCACATCTCTATTGCGTACGTTACCCTAACTAGGGTCGTGTTTATAAAATGTTAGCGCGTTTCCACGTGAAGTGATTCCATTATTTTACTTTTTATAATTTATGTAAATCTAGTTAGGAAGTGTTACTTGCGATTTGAATATAAATTAAGGATAATAAAAGCTTGTTTATACAGATTAAGGTATGTTAATTATTAGTATTTCGTAGACATTTTGGTATAAACAGAAAACTTTAATAATATTTTTTTAAATAATATTTTAATTATATTGTTACAACCCAGGCCCCGATAACGACAAAGTCCACGTACAGATCTGTAGAAGCATATTTTATTACCTGTCGGCATTTGAACTAATTGTAATCCTTTTATGATCGTCTGCTTTTGTTCACTTATTTATTGTCATACGTTTCTAGTGGAGAACAGCCTATTGTCCTATTGTACTCGCTCATTAGCATCATTAGCCAGGTGTTACAAGCTTATTCTAGGAAACTGTGGCGACGTTGCCGGGCGGACACATTTGCATTTGTGGAGCATAAAACGACGGCCTGATGGAGAGAGGGGGCAGTTGAGCTACTATGATACGGGCGTGACGTGTGTACATTCAGGAATCTAATAGTGACGGACTTGGCGCATTACGTTTGGATTTGTTGTGTTCAGTTATAATTGTACCTGTGTTATACGTGTTTGTATAATTCTAATTAACTCTATAATAATTCTAACGGCATTTTAATTCTAGTCCCGTTAACTCGTAACAATATCTTACATAAGACAATGTAGTATTTGCACACCCTATGGGTATTGACATGTGGATTTATATATGCCAATGAATGGAATAATTCCCCGCAGTCTTTTTTCCTGACAAATACTATCAAGGAGTCTTCAAATTACGAGTGAATATGTATCTTCTATGGGTCGGAATTGTGGGCCACTAAAGTTATAAACCACAAACGTCTCCACTCAACTGAGATGAGAATGTTGAAATGGATGTGTGGTGTTACAAGAATGGATAAGGTGAGAAATGAGTACATAAGGGAATCTTTGAAAGTTGCGCTGTGGCTGAAAAATTGAGAGGAAGAAGATTAAGTTGGTATGGGCATATAATGAGGAGGGATGAAAGTCACGTGACAAAAAGAATGTTAAACTATAGTATAGATTGCTACAAATGTAGAGGTAGACCAAAAAAAGATGGATGAATTGTGTGAAAGATGATATGTAGTGTGAAAGAACATGTATGTCAGAGTAGAGGAGTGTGGGAGGAAAAGACATATTGTGCCGACCCCGAGTAATTGGGATGCGGTGAATGAAAAGAGAGAGATGTATCTTCTAGATAAACGTACTCCGTCCTAGACGACATCGTCACTCAACATCTGGTAGGACAGTGATCAAACACAAACCTATACCTATCTTCTTATCCCAGAAAATGGGAAAGTATTTTTCGCTGCACGGATAAAAAGATTCTGGAACCGAATAGCGCCTGGATAAAAAATTTATGCAATACTCCATACAAACACTGAGCTGTTCGAATATCAAAGCTAAATGCTAAATGTTCACAATACATTACAGTCACTATAACAGAAATCGGTTTAGACAGCATTGTTAATATCTGCTCAGTTAAAAGTAAAGAAAATTTAAATTTAGGAGTTAAGCCTATAAAGAGATTTTATAATGGAAGTTCATCAGGACTGTAATCATTGTTAATAATAATTAAGGTTATATAATAAGCCATAATGTCGGTAGTTGACTATTTTTTTAAAGTACGGCGGCAGCGACACCGCCCCACCCACCTTTCACTACGTTTGAAGTACTCGTACAAAACGGAACGCCCCGTGGTATTGGGACGCATTGTCCATTGTTTGTTCATGATCAAACTTAAACAGTTATTTAGGATCCCCCTTTTTCTAAATAAAGTAAATTATTTACAATTCTACTTTTTATTATTATTTTCCGCTTCTGATTCCTAAATATATAATAATAATAATAATGTAATATATATAAAATAATCTTAACAAGTAAGACGCCGCGATGTACGTAAAGCATCAAAGTTGAAATAATAATTAGTGAACATCATTAGCATGTATTATAACATAGGGTGAATCGTCAGTACTAGCGATATATAAATAAAATTTACTAAACCTCACCAATTATAAATCGGAAGGTAAATAACTTGAGCGTAATAGAAGTGAGGGTCATTAAAACATATTATCTTTAAATCAATTTTACCTATGCAGCTGAAAGCTAAGACTATGGCCATTAGCTTTCTGCCAACTTCTAAATACGGCTGTCAGACATGAGCTCAAAAAATTACAATAAAATTTCAATTTTTTTGTAAGATAAAAATAAAAGGCATAAATAATTCAAACTTATAATACATATGGGCTTAAAAGTAAATTAAAAGCGCAGTAGAATGTTAATTTGATTTTTATAAATAATATTTGTACATTCCTCGACCATAATAACTAATGAATATTACGTGGATCAATAAGTCCCGGGACTAACCAAGAAAAACACATTTTTTTGTCAACATTTCACTTTATTCATCAACATAGTCTCCTTCAAGAGCAACACAATCAGTCCTTCTCCAACAATTCAATACCTTTCTTGTAGAACGATTCATCTTTGACCTCGAAATAAGCATTCGTTTTGGCGATGACTTCTTCGTTGGAGTAGAATCTCTTTCCTTAGAGCATTTTTTGAGGTCTGCAATCAGGTAGTAGTCGCTGGGGGCCAGATCCGGTGAATATGGTGGGTGTGGAAGCAATTCGAAGCCAATTCTTAGCTCCAAACAGCGCTCGGAATCAACGACAGTTTTTCGTTCTTGATCCGCTGTGAATGGTCTAAGGCCGTGAGCAAACGCGGCACCCACTTTGACAACAGCTTCCTCATAGACAAATATTATGCAAAATAGCTTACACACTGCCGTATGACATCTTTAAGATGTCAGCTATCTCACGCAAATTTAATTTACGGTTTTCAAAAACGATTTGGCGGAGTTTTTGATGGTTTCCGGTTGAACCACCTCATTTGGCTGGCCGGAGCGTTCAGCATCTTCAGTGTCTGTACGACCACGTTTAAACTCATACCACCGACAAATGGTTGATTTGATGGAGCAGAGTCCACGTTACACTTTTCAAGCCATTGTTGAGCTTGCATGGTGTTTTTTTTCATCAAAAAGCAATGATAAATCAACACACGAAATTGTTTCGAATCCTTTGTTTTGGATATAAAAAGACTAGCGTCACTTAAATCACACTAACTCGTGGACCAACATCAGAATGTCATGAAATTTTGACAGATATCTTTTGAAGGTTGGTACTCATGAAAAATCATGCGGATCTTTTGCTGGCAACACCATCAATGTGTCAGTCCCGGGACTTATTGATCCACGTGTTAGTTTGTAATAATAGTGTTTTCTGTCATTATTTGAATGTAGTGAAGAATGACGTAAAGATTTGTAATATAAAGAATCCAGAATAAAAAATAATGGAAAAGAAGGACTTCTCTGTAGTTGAGTGCATTTGTAAAATTTAGCATTATATGTTACATCTATACATCTCCAGAAATTCAAGTAGCATTATTTTTGAATATTAATTAGCATTGCTCTGTCATTATAGGCGCATACTCAATTTAAACAGATTTGCAATTTTAGAAACTACTAAAATTTTATCCGCGACAATTTAAGCTTCGTATTACGCGGAAATTGGTACAATATCCTAGATTTTTTTTATTATTACTTATATTCTTGCGGTCTTATTCATATTCAGTTATAGTAAGTTTGTCGGCTTCTGTAAGATTCTTAAAGAAGCTACTAAACATACTCTAACTGAACATGAATAGGACCGAAATTCTTTAAATTATACACTTAGATTGTATACAATTTTTTTTTAAGTAATTCGTATCTTAAATTATGCAGATAAAACAAACTTTTTGCCATGTATAATTATACAATTTCATAAGTTAACAAATAAGCAATTATTAATTAGATGCTTAGTATAGTTATAAACAGCTAATTTTCATAATTATGTTTATCATACTTTAAACTATAATAAGGTACATGTCCGGTTCAGAACATACATGTTTTTAACCGACTTCGAAAAAAGGAGGAGGTTCTCAATTCGTCGGGATCTTTTTTTTGTTGCTTTTTTTATGTATGTTCGCAGATTACTCCGTGATTTATGATCCGATTAACGTGATTATTTTTTTGTTCGACGCGGAATAGCTGCCATGTGGTCCCCTAAAAATTTTACATAGTTTGGCCCAGTAGTTTTCATTTTATGAACATTTTTCATGAAAATAATTTTCACTCCGTTCCATATGTACACCGATTACTCCGTGATTTATGATCCGATTTACGTGATTCTTTTTTTGTTCGACGCGGAATAGCTGCCATGTGGTCCCCTAAAAATTTGACATAGTTTGACCCAGTAGTTTTCATTTTAAGAAAAATTTTTTGTTCCCGGTTCTTGGGACCTATATTTTTTAAGAAGCGCGGAACCATTCGTAGGTCCACCCATACATAGCTAGACACTAAAAAGTAACAAAAAAAAAACTTCGTTTAAAAAAACTGACTTCAAAAACTAAAATGTATAAAATAACTTATTTCTAAAGCTATTATTATTAATATATATCATCTAAAACATCTTGAAGTCGGTGCAAAGCAAAACATAAAATTACTATACTTTGAAAATTACTAAGCACCGACTTAAAGATGTTTTAGATAATATAATTAATTGTTTTTAGTGTCGCTTCTAAGGAAGTTTTACTTCAGATAAAATCTTTTAAAAATCGCTGGAATAA
The DNA here is from genome assembly GCA_949752895.1 of Dendrolimus pini. Lineage (NCBI taxonomy): Eukaryota > Metazoa > Arthropoda > Insecta > Lepidoptera > Lasiocampidae > Dendrolimus > Dendrolimus pini. The sequence goes on along the minus strand of OX457149.1, from coordinate 5,516,038 downwards.
TGGACTCACCTTTTTACTCTTTATACGCTCACAAGTCGAGGAGCTTGTATACTCGTTAGAATGTCAATGGATCGCGCTTTATGACGAACTTAGTAACCAAGACCGAATTCACAGAAATTGTTATTACGTTATTAATAATAGCTACAGCTTCTCGTTATTACAATTTCAAACATATTTGCTAAATGATATTTCAGAAAGCGATATAATTACAATCTATCGGACATAAATATCCTAAAACCATTAAGTCGTAGTAGCGTAATGGCAAGCGCTCGCGTCCCAAACTCAAGGGGCGCGTGTTTGATCCTGGCGGGAACGCGAACACCACTTTAGCAGTTTTCTTACCTAATGTGCATATTGATAATTTTGGAAATTTCGGTTATTATTGTCACTTTGGTAATTAGGCTTTTAATTTTTAGCCCAGGTTTAGATCAATCCTAGCCCAATTTTAGTCAAAATATAGCCCAACTTTAGTCCAATTTTAGCACAGTTTTAGACCAATTTTAGTCCAATTTTAGTCAAAATATAGTACAATTTTAGTCCAATTTTAGGTCTATTTTAGTCCAGTTTTAGTCCAGTTTTACTTTATAATTAATGTAATAATTACCATAATAATTAATGCCAAAGATTATTAGACTTGTTTAATCACAGATTTCGCCAAGGCTGTTAGATTGACTTGAACAGTAAACAAAGAGTACGTGTGTGTGTCAAATACATGGTAGTACGAGTAATGTTTTTTTATTATTGATTTAATGAATTTTTATGCATAATTTTAAAAAATATTAGTATTTCGCTTTTTCTCTAACTATAATTGTGCGAAATTTCACACTCCTTCGTCCGCGCAATTTTCGTAAAAAGGGGTACAAAGCTTTTCTTCACGTTATACGTAGATTTTTAAACGTAATTGATAAGGGTTTCAACCTCCGTGTAGAACTTCTACAGATCCTGGACTCGGCTACGGGCGAGGACTTCGCAATCGCGAGAACGAACGAACATTGCCGAGCGCACTTCGGCTATATTCGCCCCGCCACATATGCATCAAGATGAAGTTGTAAACGTACGAGCGTGACCATCCCTATACGTACTTTTGTGTGGTACGGACCGAAATACCTTTCATTTATATCAAATGAAAATGAGAGACCTAAAGATAAAATGTATCGAAAAAATATTTAGAATTGCAAATGAAATTACGAACAATTTGAAAGGGACAATTTACCAACTGTGCCTACTCATTTTGTTGTCGTTATGATGTCGAAAAGAAATTAGTCTAAAATATACTTTTCTTTGAATCTAGGAGGCATTTCTTGAATTCTTTATAAAATGAAGGTAGTTGTAGAGCTTTCTTTACCTTTGATATAAACAGAAAGAATGGTAATCTAGGTCGTAGTGTAAAATTATTTGTACATTTTTGTTTTTGAAGAATGCTTTAATATTTTTAATAATTTTTTTTTTTGTCGCGCTGGTACTACATACATAACATATAATATAGTTATTGGTCAATCAGTGTAACTTACAATTTAAATTATATATTATATATACACACATTTTAGAGTAGATTTTTATTGTATATATCTGTTAGGTATTTATTTCTAATATAGTTTTATACTATACTAGCTTCTCCCCGCGACTTCGCGTGGAATAGTTTAAAAAAATTAAGTTAACCCCCCCCCCCCTTTTGAGACATTCTTCATTGGTGCTCCGCTTCTATTGATCTTAGCTTGATGATATATCGCCTATAGCCTTCCTCGGTTAATGGGCTCTATCACTGAAAGAATATTTTAAATCAGACCAGTAGTTCCTGAGATTAGCGCGTTCAAGCAAAGAAACAAACTCTTCAGCTTTATATATTAGTATAAAATATATGTAAGCATTGACGATAGCAATGATTAATAATCATCTATTATACTCGCCAGTTGCTGTCAAGACATAGACGCATGCCCGTATTTTAGTCAAATTAATACTGCAAATTAAAATTTGCATTTTCGGAATATTTCATTAAATTTATATTTACATACTAGCGGCCCTGGCAGATGTTATCCTGCTATGAAAAAATAAAAATCTAGAACCCGATCCCAGTGCCACCTACTGATTCCAATTGTGCATTTAAACTATCCGGGAACCCACTCAAACACACAAAACAAATTCACCAAAACCGGTCCGGGTGATTAGGAAGATTCTAGTACCCGATCTCAGCGCCACCTACCGTTTCCAACGGGATAAAAAGTATCCTATATCCGTCTCCTGGTATCGCCCCTCATGACCGCCCACCACATCATACATGCGCGCGCAATACTTAATACTTATTTGGCTACAACACTAATACTTACATTTAAAATATCGCAATATCTTGTCAATGAATCGTCCGAATTAAATAATTCAAAAAGTTCTAGAATGGTATTGAATTCGTCTTGAATATGGAGTAATTTATTTTGATAAGGATTAATACCAAGGTACAAAATAAAGAGTTTTTGAAATGACGGCATTTTAATTATTTTAAAAAATAAAAGAAATTAGACATAATTATGATTACGCGATATTTTTTGTAGACAATTTCTGCAAAGTGGTAGGTAATACATTGTTTTGTTCTGTAATCAATAGTTTTCGCAGCGCACGCCGTGTAAGGATTTTTTCGGGTATTTTTTACACCTTGGGTTACATTATTGGACTTTTAGGATCCCTAATTTTTTGCAAATATAATAGCCTATTCATGTAAATTAAAAATGTGCTTATGTGAATTAAAAATGAAACTCCCCAAAAATTTACTTTTATAAATGAAAACTTTACTTGTGAATAATACAAATTCATTTATGTTTAACTTTTGTAAATTATATACATTTACTTTTGAAAGTTAAAATTCACTTTTGTGCATTAAATATTTACTTTTGTGTATTAAACATTTACTTTTGTGCATTAAAATTTTATTTTTGTGAATGAAAACTTTGCCTAAGTAGATTAAACATTTACTTGTATAAATTAAAATGCTAGCTTTCGGAAAATTTAATTATAATTTAACTTGCCACCGTGCTATCATCGTCAGCGATTAAACACACGTATATCCCCGACACGTGTCTCCACGCCGGCTCATCTCTTTATCTTAGCTTCCCGCCCTTTAATTTGGGATTTTCCACGCGAGTTCCCTTAGCTTTTTAGATTAAAACATCACGTAAATTTACGTAACTTACGGCCCAAAATGGAAATGTTCGCACGCCCGTAATTTCAAGGTTAGTGCTTTGAAGACTTTCAAATAGGAACTTTTTTACAATTTGGATGTGGTATTTTGAAGTGAAACTTCTTTAGGATCGTTGAGATTTGAAACGCATTTCTCTTTATCCGTTAGAATTAATTTTCTATTTAAATAAAAAAATAAATATTTCAAATTCATTTTAGCTCTATTTGTATGTACTTAAAGCGGATATTCTTTTATACGTAGATCAAAGGAAATTGTGTAACAGTGCATTGAATTTAGAACTTTATGCTTGATGATTGAATTATCATGGTTTGGAAAGTAATTTTCTAGTTAAACAACAAGTTGTCGATTTATTTGATATCCGTCTAAATGATATTTATCCGTAATTAATTCTTATAACATCAGCTATGTGCCGGTGAAATTCCCGACAAAATCTGTTTAGCCGCTTCAGAGATTAGCCGGAACATCCAGACAGACAGACAAAAAATGCATTTTCGGTAACTGCTGTTTTAAATGATCACCATGATTTTTGTCATATTTTTATTTTGACATTACAAACAGACACTTCAATTATATTTATTTGTATAGATGTGTCAAATACCTATTTGTGAATATACTGTTACGAGTTTGCGGGACTCCAATTAAAATGCCGTTAGAATTATTATAGAGTTTATTAGAACTATACAAACACGTATAACACAGGTACAAATACAACCGAACGCAAAAAATCTAAACGTAATGCAGAAGGTCGTAATTCAATAAAACGCGCAAATTCCGCCACTATTAGATTCCCGAATGTACACACGTTACGCCTAGATCGTAGTTGTAGCTCAACTGCCCCCCCTCTCTCAATCAGGCCATCTTTCTATTCTCCACTAATGCAAATATGACTGCCCAGCAACGTCACATAATTTCCTAGAATTAGCTTTTACTTATAATCCGCAACAGATGGCTAATGATGCTCCTGAGCGGTCGTAAACGAGTACAATAAGATGATAGGCTGTTCTCCACAATAACTGGAAACGTATGCCAATAAATAAGTGAACAAAAGAAGACAATCATTAAAGGATTACAATCAGTTCAAATGCCGACAGGTAATAATAAAAAAATGTGCTTTTACAGATCTGTACGTGCAATTTGTCTTTGTCGGAGCCTAAGTTGTAACAATACTTTTGTAAATGTTTATGTTGCTCAGCAATACAATGTTCTCCGTCTTACTTAAACTAATCCAGATGTCACGTGTTCACACACAAGCCCAAAGTCAACTGGTTCACCACATTGTACTTCGCAAACCTATACGTCCAAGCGATGTGTTTGTTTAGACTTGATTGTGTTGGGAACAAATTGCGTTGCACACGCGCCAAGCGTTGCACATCTAACTTATTGACATTGGCTTTCACTCGAATAGGTTTTTTGGTTAATTGCCCTATAGAGCTCTACCGTCTAATGGTATAAGTAAATTACTTAAGTGCAAGATGCGTTTTGAATGGAATTTGTTGAGGCCCTTCTCCTCGAGTGCAACATTCGTAATGTTATTGTTCAGATTTGTGGAATACAATTTTTTATGAGTATATTCTTTTTGTTATCATGTGTCCTAGTGCTGGGTTCGGATCTCCTATTACCGGATCGGAAACGGATAGTTTACCCGCCACGCTTGTCCAAGGCGGCTTGGCAGGTTACACACCTAAAAATTCTCATTAGGGCGCGTTCCCACTTTAACACGACAGATAATCGTGTAGTTTTAAGTGTCGTGCCTTATCCGTTTAAATGGAGGTGTTCACATATAGAACGACACGATTTACTGTCGTCTACGATATTTTTTGCAGTGACGACAGATCGTCATGACAGTCGGAACGGCTAGCACGACAGTAACTTGTAAAACGATAAAAAATCGTTACGACTAAATCGTGACGGCAAATCTATCGTAGCCCCGATAAAAATAACGTCTCGTCGTTTACACGTGTTTTCCCTTCCACGCCGCTAATGATGTGTAAACGACAAAGCGACTGCCGTGAAACGATATAATGTCGTCGCGACCCAATGGGAACAGCTAGATACGATAGTCGCTAAACAATAAAAAAAATTGACGACAAACTTTCTTTATAATGGGAACAGCTAGAGACAACAGTCGTCCAACGATAAATTAATCGTTACGACATATGGGGAACGCGCCCTTAGGTGTGTGTATATATTAAGAAATCTCTTAAACTACAATCAACATCACTACCATGTAACCAATAACTCAGATTTCTTGGTTCACTAGTGCAGAGTATTTGTGAAATAGAGAAGTATATAAGGAGAAGAATAAATGTAGCTTGTCTAACTAATGCAACTGAAACTAAAAAGTATATCGTAGTAATAAAATTTATATAGGATTGCTATAAAACTATGATATATCAAACGCAAAAAGCATTATTGACATCGGTTCAAAAAAAGTCATGGTTGAACATAATATAAAATGTATTCTCTATTTTTCTATTCATTTTAGGTATATGTATTGGGTGATATATATATATATATGTGTGTGTGTGTGTGCGTGCGTGCGTGCGTGCGTGCGTGCGTGCGTGCGTATGTGTTTGTGTGTGTGTGTATTTAATTTGCACACCGCCGTTATACACTTGCAAATCTCCCGTTCATAAAATTCATCACCCGGGTTGTCTGGAAGAGATCTAAAGCGATAAGGCCGCCCATTGCTCCTACTTTTACTGTTTAATGTGACTACTGTAAATTGTTTATATTATGTATATGTGGTGAACAATAAAGTATTTTCTATTCTATTCTATAAAATAAGTTAACACTACACATTGAGTACCTCTTTTTTTGCACAACATCATTCCCAACAAACAAAGAATAAATTTCGTCCAACTTTCGTAGCTCTGCGACAAATGTACGCAGAAATTCACGAGTCACAATTTCAAGAGGACCCCCGTAAAAGTAACATTTTAGTGAGATAAAGGAATTATTCTTTTCGACGTAGGATTATTAGATTCGGCACCGATATCCAAGGGGATACCTTCCACGGCTCGCTCGTCCATTTCGAAATTAAATTTGGACGTTTTATGTACGCTTCGTGTCGTTGTACGTGGGATTAAACGAATACCGTAGATCTAGATATGTATTGGCTATTATTAATTCAAATTCAATTTTTTTACTTGCATAAAACATGGTTTCACCTTTTAAGACGGAACCAACAAAATTTGTTGCCAAACTGTCACACACTGCTTATTACGAAGCACCACAAATTTGTGGTCAAATAGAGATAATTGAAACGAACGTTCAACTGATGCTTTCTACTTCTTATTACATAGAATTTGTATTAGAGTAAAAGAGACGATATAATTCTCTTGGTTTTGGCGCGGCATTTTTGATGGTAGCTGGCCTATTATGTACAAAAATAATATTAAATTTGGCCTCTTTTTAACCGACTTCGAAAAAAGGAGGAGGTTCTCAATTCGTCGGGATCTTTTTTTTTCTTTTTTGCTTTTTTTTATGTATGTTCGCCGATAACTCCGTGATTTATGATCCGATTTACGTGATTCTTTTTTTGTTCGACGCGGAATAGCTTCCAATTGGTCCCCTAAAAATTTAAAATATTTTGGCCCAGTAGATTTCATTTTATGAACATTTTATTATTTATTTATATTATATCATATATGTATACGTTTATAACATACTGATCCGACAGTGATAATAATGCAACATACCTTTGTTCTTATCAAGTTTTTTGCCTATACAAAGCTTATCTGGAAAAAATTGCTAATAGCGATAAGACCACTTGTTCTATTGTTACACGCCGACAAAATGAATGCACACCTGCAGTTTATTACCTTTCCCGCATTTGGACTTCTTTTGTTTACTTTGTGTTTAAAATTTGTAATTAAGAAAAACATCCTATTGTTATAGTACTCGTTTATGGCTGCAGGTGTGCGGCTTACGTTTTCTTTGAAAATTTAGTCCACGCGGTCGATTGTTGTGTGGTAGTTCAGTGTAAAACAAGCCCGAACGGAGGGGTGAGGCAGTCAAGCGAGGATTACGACACGAGCAAGATGCGTACATTCGATAAGCTATATAGTGACGGACTGTGCGCGTGTTATTGAATCGTGCAGTTTGTACTGGTTGTGTCCAGTTATATTTGTACCTGTGTTATACGTGTTTGTATAGTTCTAATAAATTCTATAGTAATTCCAACGGCATTGTAATTAGAGTCCCGCACTCGTAACAGTATTGTAATTTTTTATTTCTGATAACGATATTTTTAAAACATAATAAAGCATATTCATTCATTCGTTCTATTAAAATCGAAAAACAGAAATGAACTGCCTATTTTCGGCATTACCTCCGAACAGCAACAAGATAGTCTATACCCTAATGAAATTCGAATTATTGGAAACCAAACTCAAACAAATTTGGAACTTTTTGTTCATTTTAATACGCCAATGGGTTTTGCCGGACGTAAAATTTTATACCACGTTATTTAGCCGTATTGGGAGAGTGTTATCGGTTTTATATCCAGACCTCGTCGTTAAAAAATATGGCAATTTATTGACTTGACCCTCCCGCGGCTTTAGAGGTCAGTTTTTGCCAGACAACCCTTCTAAATGGATATTTGTAATAAACTAAAATAAAATAAAATTTAATATTTTTTTTTTTTTTATAGAATAAAAGGCGTTTATGTTATGATTCATTGTATAGTTTTAAATTTTTGCGTTAGATAGATAGATAACGCTTTATTGTTCACTAAAATAAACAAAAACAAAATGCATAATTATAATACTTCTTGGCAAAACAACAGGCGGCCTTATGGCTAAATGCGATCTCTTCCAGGGAACCGGACTCAAAGGAGATTCTTAACTAATCTGGCGATATAGGTCTAGCAGAAAAAGAAAGGATCGTGCAATTTAAATATACATACTTACACTAATTTATAAATTAAATACATACATAAATCCAGACACATTTATCTATTACAAATATATACGTGTATACAAAATATTCTAATGGCGTTATTATTGTGTTATTTGAAAGAAGGTTTATTATACAAACATGAATTGTATACATTACATTAACTTTCTTTATATTATACTTCTATCCTATGTCCCCATGCCATTCAACCCTGCAGTGGTCGCGCCCCTTGTCACACCAGTGGTCTCGTGGATTACAAATGTAGACAATTTCGTTTCTCATTTTTTGCAATAAAATGTAATTTTGTAATAAGTTTTTATTTAACATATATCATTATTAAAAATATGGCAACAAAACTTATCTAGAATTAAATTAAGATTAAAGTAAACTTAAAATCAGAATCATTCGTATAAAACTCAACAAAAATATAAACCTCTTAAAATTGTGTTAAAATGACATGTTTTATAAAAAGGCTTTTAAATATAAGCTTTTGAGATCCCGGATATCATGTAGCAGCATAGTGCTAGCCAGGACAAGTAAAACGAGCCCAAACACGACGGGTCTATCTTGTTTAGTACAGGAATTCCTACGGCCACCTTCCGACTCCCTTATCAGACCAGCTCCATGGTACCATATTACTACATTGTCACGCGACATACATATGCGTGCAAAGTTTCAGCTCAATCGGAAACCGGGAAGTTGGTCAAAGCCAAAGCAAAGCCTAGTGTTTAAATGATTAAATATAATGTATTCTATCTCATTCTCTCGCAGGCTTACTCCTATAGATTTATGTGTTTACCTCTTTTAGTGTCGCTTTTTCGTTTCATCGAGTTTCAAATCACAACTATTCTAAAGAAGTTACACTTCAAAAAATTCTTATTTTGAAAGTGAGATTCCTAGATGAACGGGAATAGATTTATGTGGGAATAGGAATGACTTATGTCGAACGCATGATGTGATGAATGTAAGACGATATTTCTGAACGAGCCCATAGTGTGAAAGAGATGTCGAGTGAAAGAAGAGAATAGACGACTAACGAACGATATACGCACGACGCATAAAGACGCTCTTAGTTTTATTTAAAACTAGCGTCTGCCCTCTGACTTCGTCTGAGTACGTAAAAAAAGTAATTTAAAAAATCTCCCCGATTTTGAAACATTCTTCATTGGTGCTTCGCGTCATTGGTCTTAGCGTAAAGTTAACTATTAGTTAGTACTAAGTTGTTTATATCATATTAAATAGTTCATCTTAAAGCAGTTTCAGTTATCACTTCTGTCGGGCGTCCCGAGACACACACGCTTTTTTTTTCATTTAGTTTCCTGGGAGAGATCGCTTTGAGCAATAAGGCCGCCTATTGTATAGCCTGGAAAATATTGTAATAATGTTCTGTTTTTGTAATTGTATATTTTGGTGTGCAACTAAGTGTTATCCCTCTCTCTATAATCCGAAGCAAAAATCACTTATCACGTGTAAAGTTAATCTAAAACAACGTTGTGTTATGTGGAACAGATTAAGCGTGTTCAAGATCGCACAGTAACGTCACGTACGCGCCTTAGAGGGCCCTTAACACGAAGGGTCTATTTAGGGAGAGTGTACAATGTCTATTTCAGTATAAGCGTATTAGATAATAGTATATATATATATAAATAATGTGTCAGGTGGTAGGGCATTTGTCCGATTGGATGGCTACCACCCTTGGGCTAAGTATGTTGCCACGGCATAAGATAGTATATATAATGAAATCTGTAACAAAAACAATAATCTAGATACAATATGTACCTATAAATTAAGTTTTGGAACAAAAATTGTATGAAATTAGAAGCAACAAAGAATAACCCCTTAAAAATCAAAAAACCCGAGCAATCTCGTTCGCTCGGAGAGAGAAAAAAAAAAGTATGTCGCCTAAAAAATTGTACCAAGTAAAATTTTTTAAAAACAAAAGTAGCACGTACCTTATGTAAAGCTGAAGAGTCTTTGTATTTTCAGCCAGTATTTTTTTGTTTATTTGTATTGATGATAGTAAATATTTAGCTCAAATTTTTATAAATTAAACAATAGTTTAGTGAAAAGTAATTTGTAAGTATACAATGATGGTACACAATCGTTTATAATATTTTTATTTCAATTAATGCTGCGATTTAACACCGGCTGTAAAAAAAAGTTGAACTATGAGTTGCAGTAATATCTATGGTTCGCATAGTTTTTAAACTTTTTGACAGGAGGGAAAGTCGTTTCCCAGGGATATAAAGAATTATTTTCATTTCTGTGACCGGGCAACTGCAAGCGCACTTTCAGTGCATGAGAAATGAAGACCACGAAAAAAAAAGAATATATAAGGAAAGAGAAACAGTAATCGTATCCAGATCTGAAATTCATATTCTCGACGTTCTAAATTTAAATATTGACGAAGAAAAGAAAGAAGAATATAAAAGGAACGAGTAACAGTAACCGTATCCAAATCCAAAACATATCTTCAACGTTCGAAATTTCAATATTGACAATGAAAAAAAATATATAAAAGGAAAGAGAAACAGTAACCGTATCCAGATCCGAAACATCATACCTTCCACGTTCCAAATTTAAATATTGACGAAGAAAAGAAAGAAAGAGCATCAGAAACCGTATCCAGATCCAAAACATCATATCTTCAACGTTCTAAATTTAAATATTGGCGAAGAAAAAGAAGAAGAGTATAAAACGAAAGAGACACAGTAACCGTATCCAGATCTTAAACATCATATCTTCGACGTTTTAAATTTAAATATTGATAATGAAAAAAAATATAAAAGGAAAGAGAAACAGTAACCGTATTCAAATCCAAAACATCATACCTTCAACGTTCTAAATTTAAATATTGACGAAGAAAAGAAAGAAGAATATAAAAGGAACGAGTAACAGTAACCGTATCCAAATCCAAAACATATCTTCAACGTTCGAAATTTCAATATTGACAATGAAAAAAAATATATAAAAGGAAAGAGAAACAGTAACCGTATCCAGATCCGAAACATCATACCTTCCACGTTCCAAATTTAAATATTGACGAAGAAAAGAAAGAAAGAGCATCAGAAACCGTATCCAGATCCGAAACATCATATCGTCAACGTTCTAAATTTAAATATTATAAATTAAATTGATAGAAAAAGAGAAGTATGAACTCTCCCTTAAAAGAAATTTGCACTAGAGATAAATCGCCTCTTATTATTTCGTCATTCTGTTTTCTTTCGAGTGTTTGTTCCTGAAGATGTTTTTTTTATAAAAACATTGAGAGCAATAATTTTCTGACGATAATTGTCTGTTCCTTTGTATTTTTAGTATCTCTTATTGTAAGATTATTTACTTTTTTTACGGCTTCAGTACAAGCGTAAAACACAACAGGATCATCCGCCTTCTTTGTATGACATAGATAGATCGACAGAAATGGTGCTGCTCACCAAATACACAATTACTAAAAAAACGTGTACGATTACAATATGTCATGGTAAAAAGAAAAAACCTTATCGCTTAAAGCAATATCTTATAGGCAACCAAGCTTATGGAATATTATAAATTACTAATAATTTTCATATAACTACATATGTAATCTATATAATCCTACACAATGCTGTAGTAAGAACCCTTGTCCAATCTATGTATAAATTATTATCGATTTTTGAAGTGAAACTTCTTTAGAGTCGTTGTGATTTGAAACTCGATGAAACGAAAAAGCGACACTAAAACGAGTTAAACACATAAACTATAGGACTAATCCTCCAAGAGAATGAGATACGAGTTTTACACTGTTCAGCACAGAGTAGAGAGTCAATAAGATTAATGATTAAAAATAGGTCCGATTTGGACCGAAATAAAACTGATATATTGAAACTGAAGTCGTGAAAAAATTGAAAGTGATACTTAAGAAGTTTAGTTTGAATTTAAATATGTTGACGGATATAGAATAAAGGCATTATATTCACTAGTGGTTGCTCAGTGGTCGAAATTGGACCCTAATTAATTTAAATTAAAAGTTTGAACGTTATTAACGTTCTGTTGTCAAAGATATACTTCTATAATCACAGATTTTGCCAAAGCTGCACTGTTGATTTGACTTTAATAATAATCAAAAGAGTGTATGCGTGTGTGTGTTAAATATATGGTAGTGTGTGTAATGTTTTTTTTTTATTGATTTAATGTATTTCTATACATAATTTTAAAAATATATTAGTATTCTACACTCCTCTATATAAACTATAAGTGCGCGAAATTTCATACTCCTCCGTCCGTGCAATTTTCGTAAAAAGTGGTACAAAGGTTTGTTGCACGTATATAAATATATAGATGTATTAGTACATTTTAAAGTTTCAGTCTTATGTCAAATAGAATATATAATTAATATATATAATTATGAAATATTATTAAGCGATAATATAAGTATTATTAACAACCTAATAACAATTTCTGTGGATTGGTTCGTCAGTTTCGTTAAAATCGCGACAAATTAACATTCTAACGAGTAAAAAAGCTACAAAGTTTTTGCTTCACGTATTAATATAGTCTATTTAATTATGATTGAACTAGTTTCAATTTAGATAAAGCACCAATTATTATTTTATTTTTCTTATAATATTTCCTTGGACACTGGGTTGCCTGGAAGAGATGGCTATAAGCGATAAGGCCGCCCATAATTCTATTGGAAATATATTCATATTGTCTAGGTTTAAGTTATCGTGAATAATAAAGAGTTCCATGAATGAATATTCTTTAGTCTATTCATCTATTCAACATTAACATTAATTCTGTAGAATGGAACGAATACACAAAATAAATAAAGAATAAACTTTTAAAACACATTTTCACGCCGGCCGTCAACCGCGTCGCGTCGCGCTGTCACGCCGTCAATTCAAACAAGCCCGTTTACATTTACTCCGCTCGGTGCAATGACGTCACGTCGTCCCGCCATTTTGCATTAGCCCTCTAATGTTTACCCACCTGCAAAATGTATGTAAGCCCCTATTAGTAAGGTGTCGGATTTCTTTATTTTCTTGAGAACATGTACTGCATTATGTATGGGACTAGTATGGGTATGGATGGGAGAAGACTTTCTTTTCGACAATTCTTGTTTCATTATACAATTTCGAACTTTAATGCAATCCCGTGCAGGAACGGAGAAAGAATACAATTTCCTGCGGCCGGGCGGCCTGTCGTAAGAGGCGACAAAATAACCCACAGCCCGGTGGTAGGGTATTAGCCCGACTGGACGGTTACCACCCCTGGTCTAAAGTATGTCGCCATAACAACTATGTTAGGACTAGGTTCCAATATCTCTTAAGAGAGCAGCAGCGCATTTGTAGCACCTTTTGTGTTGCAAATGTCCAAAGCCGATGGTAACCGCTTTCCATCAAGTGGGCCGTCAGCCTGTCTGCTGAACACCTGCAATAAAAATAAAAAATATATATCTAAAATTATACCCATGGGAAGACCACGGGAGGGAGTTTACTCCATAGCATGTACACGCATAAAGGAGCGAGCGTCACGTACAGTGGATGACTTAGAATGCGGTGGTAAAATAAAGTTTTGTTTTCCAAAGGACATTTATTGTTGGTACGGGATTTCTCAGTCTAAATAATAACTGTGAACTATTTTCCTAATTATTTATATTCGAAAGAGTATACTCCCGAGGTGGTTCCATTGTCACCAAGTCAGCATCTGATGTGAATCCCAGGGAAATCGAGAACAATTGCTGTTGAAGAGCGTCTACACTCAACAAGATAGCAAACTAGTACAATTTCTGCAGGCGCTTAATATATTATTTCTAAAGCTATTCAAGTATTTGCGCATTTGGAAAATAGAAAATGGTTTTATTTAACAAAAACAAACAACTTCAAACTAAAATGCAATAAATAAATATTTTTTATATCTTGAAATCGGTGCAAAATAAAACAGGAAATCACTAGATTTTTAAAAATTTCGTGTTCGCCGACTTCAAGATGTTGTATAAAATATTTATTATTACTTTTTAATTAAAAGTTGTTTTTTTTGTTAAAAAAATAATGTCCCTGCTCCATTGTGATAATGTCATTGTTATAGTTAGTGACAGTGGCCAAACGAGCCTTGTTTATAGTCTTAACAGTAACATTGTGAATAGTTACGTCAGTGTATATACATAGACGTAGATAACACTTTATTGTTCACCAAATCAAAAATTACATAAATGCACAACAAGACAATAGTTACTTGGTAAAACAAAAGGCGGCCTTATCGCTAAAAGCGATCTCTTCCAGGCAACCTGACTGCAAGGAAATTCTTAAATTATCTGCAATTATTATGCAACACAGAAAAAAAACCTGCGCGTCTCGCGGGACGCCCGACAGAAGTGTTAACTTAAACTAATCTAAGTTGAACTATTTAATATTGAAATTGTTTAACTTGAGAAAAGCTTAGATTATTACTTAAATATGTATATTAATCTGATAATGTAAGGAAAGGTTATTTATTAATAAAATATTTAATTGATTATAAAATATATTTTATTCTTAGTTACAATTCTTGAATATGTATGTATATTAGAATTTTGTGTATGTACATTATTAGTATCATTATTTAATCTAATTACCGAAATACGACTAGCGCTGTGAGTTAGAGTGTGAGAGGAGAAGTCTGCCTACCGCTGCCGTATGCGTGAGAGAAAGGGAAGCCAGACAGACTGGCACCGTAACGCGTTACGTAACGAAGCGATTTACCCTCCCATAAGAAGTTATCACTTCAAATAAAATTGACATATAATGATATACATACGCTATCTGTCAACGCTTAAGGTCATTGAGAATATTAACAATGTCGAGTCACAAATAACGCATTAAACGCATCCCACATCTGTCATCACTGACACTAACATTATCCTAGATGAGGCCCCACCGTTTATAGGTACTCTCAACTTTCAATTTCCTTTACAAAAGTCACCGTCCTCCGAAACTCAATTTAACTAAATTATTAACAGCATTCAAAACGGCAATAAGTTACAATCTAGTATTAATTTGGATTTTGAATTCGCTTCACTGGACTTCATTAATATTCATTAAAGGGGATCTCCGATATATTTGTTTTCGTTGAACAAAGGGTGAAACAAATTTTAAAATAAATCCTGTCTACGAAATATTTGAAATAACTGAAAATTGCTTTTTAGGGTTACTTAAACCTTTTAGCATAAATGGAACTGTTACGAAATCTTCATGTTTGTCCGTCTGTCTGTCTATGTTACATTAGACGGGTCATTTCTGCCTTGCAAATTGGATGAATCGACCGAAGTGCATATACGAGGGCTTCATAACAAATGGGAGTATAGACAAAAGTGCAGTTTTACACAAGGGGCTAAATCTACACATATAATAAAATTGTAGAGGTCGAATTTCTGTACAATGAAAAAAATGCTAAAAACCCAGTCAGGGGCATGTAAGAAGTGAAATAGAACTAATTTAGATTTTTTCAAATTTTTTGTTTCTCTGTTTGTACCCGTACAAACAGAGAAACAATCTCCGAAACGACTGGACCGATTGAAATGAAATTTTGTATGGTGGTAGATTATATCCCTGGATACTTTTGATCCGGAGTTAAAAATACTTTCCACGCGGACGAAGCCGCGGGTAGAAGCTAGTGTAGTATAAAATTGAATAACTCAATGTTCTTGAGTACCGTTGTGACACCGTTCACTTTTTACGACTTTCTGCCAAATTGAAATATAGAGTCAAAATCCTGAAAATAAAGAAGCAGAATTTAAAAAATACAAAGAAAATTGTACGGAGATTCCTAACTACGGAGCTAGAGAGATTTAAGCAAGATCGTTCTCTGTTCAGGCTGTGCATCTCTGGAATGCTTTGCCGGCAGATATCCGATCTGCTAAACCTGTCCATACCTTAACAAACTTGTAAAGGTAACACTATTTTACTATATAACGTGTTTATTGTTTGTTTTGTATGTTTATGTACGTATATATTTTTATAACTATAATATACTCGTATGTATTATAATTATTTTGTTATTATATTAATATCTATTGCAACTGCACGCCAAGGCTATCTATGTAATTAGATCTTGTCCATCCAAAGGTTGCCTGGAAGAGATTGCTTTTAGCGATAAGGCCGCTCATTGCACTACCCGTTAGTAAGTGAATTTATTGGGTATTTTTTCTCTGTAATGTTGATATACAATAAAGATTGTATTGTATTGATTTGAGCAAGATCAGATTGATAGATTTTGAAATAATAGGTATTTTTAAATGCCTTTTATGCTATGCTTGCAATAAGAAAACCAGAGGACTGTGGTCACTTCATATATATTTATCTCCAACCTCTCGATAACAGTAGAGGTCTTGTTTTTTTTTATTCCGAAGCTGGTAAATAGGCATACGCCCCTAATGGAAAGTGATTGCCGTCGCCTATAGACATTCGCAATACTTTTACACTTTAGGATGGGATAGAAGAATCAGAGAGCAGGAATTAGATACAGGAGATAGTATAGAGGAATGGAATAAAGAGACAGGATATGGAAAATGGGATATAGAGAGAGAGAGAGAGTGAAAGAACCGGGCTATCGGAACTCTCACTCATCGTATGAACGATATACGACTAGCTCAAAGCTGTAAAGGCGTGGTATTGCACCGGTTAAGCCAGCCTGAAGAGTTGTAATCAATATTATGATTCCAGCATGGCTTTACAATGATATCGTGATTAGTTAGTTTGTTATTAGTTACAATTAGTGTTGTATCGTTATATTGTTAGATATGATTAGTGCTGTATAATTATAATATTAGTTATAATTAGTGTTGTAAAACACATACGTCAAAACAAAACGGATTTACTCTTTTTCACAAACTGAAAAGAAAACAGAATTCACCGGAGCATCACTTATCATTAGCGCGTTGGAAAACAAAAGCATCCATCAATCAACGTCTGCTAAAAAACGCACGGTGGGTACGCCGGTTGTACATTTAAAAGGCTTTCTTTGCTACACTAAAATGAGTACAAAAATACATTGTAAACTGAAAAGCTATGTTGCTGCCTTCAGAGGTAATACCTTTATATCTACAGACATTCCTTGCAAAACTCGAAACGTAGTTTTTTTATTAACTAAAGCTGGGTAAAAAGCAGAGGGCCCACCTGACAGATAATGGTTACCTTACTAAAGTAAATATAATTCCCAGAGCACTTTAAGGTATCAAATGTTGGCATCCTAAAATATAGTTGTAGTAATTATTTATATTGTTACGAACTACAGGACTAGAATTAAAATGCCGTTGGAATTACTATAGAATTTATTAGAACTATACAAACACGTATGACACAGGTACAAATTAACTGGATGCAACCAGTACAAACTGCACGATTCAATAACACGCACAAAGTCCGTCACTATATCGTAGCTCATCTAATGTACACGTCTTGCTTGTATCGTAATCTTCGCTTGACTGCCTCACCCCTCCCTTCGGGCATACCTTTTATTTTGGACAAATACAATATACCTCGATGCAAAACAATAACAACAAGAATTAGTTCGACACACCTGCCTAATAACGGCCAAGCAATAACAATAGAATGTTTTTCTTAATTACAAATTTTAAACACAAAGTAATCAAAAGAAGTCCAAATGCGGGAAAGGCGATAAACCAGGTTTATGGCAGGCAGATGTGCATTCACTTTTTTTGTCGGTATGTAACAATTTAATCGACGGAACTTTTTTTTAATTGCAGGAGTTCAGCAGACAGGCAGACGGCCCACTTGAAGGAAAGCGGTAATCATCGCCTATAGACATTTGCAACACCAAAGGCGCTACAAATGCGCTGCTGCTCTCTTAAGGGAGACTGGAACCTGGCCACTAATGCCGGAACACAACACAAGGTTGTTATGGCGACATTCTCTAGACCAGGGATGGTCGCCATCCAGTCGAGTAAATACTCTACCACCTGGCTGTGGGTTGTTTTGTCGCCTCTTACGACAGGCCGCCCGGCCGCAGGAAATTGTATTCTTTCTCCGTTCCTGCACTACCGATTGCCTGACGGTGCGCTCTTCGGTAAATTAAGTGATAAATTTGTGTTATCTTTAAACATTTATTTTATGTTCGAATCTTGTTTTTACTCCGAATATTTGAGACGATTTAAAGATGTAATTGAATTACTGCTTGAGGTCGTTATGATGGTGAGGGTGGAGGCAACCGGGCTAGGTCGGGCCCAAGTTTTATGTCCTCATGGTAATATATCTAAAGTCACACAGCACACTGTTCCGCAGATAATTGTGTTTAACTATTGGAAATAAAGTTTAAAATTACTTGATTTTCTATCTTGTCTAAGAAAATTGTTTACACATGTAATACCTTTTTATTGGTTTTGATATTTATATTGAGCGTAGCGATTATATCCTCTTTGTTTCTAATTTTTAATCTCAGCGTCTGACATTGTCAACATGCAAGTTTCTTTTTTCACGTTTCGATATTTTATAAACGTAACATTTATTAAAATTTTGGCAGTATCTTTACTTGTACTCCTACAAGCAAAAGTCGACTTTAAGGTGACGAACATTTTCATTCCGCGACTGTACAAACGAAAAGTTGTACCCCCAACTAAATATGTATGTTAGAGGAGACGGTAAGTCCGCAAGACCTATTATTGATAATGAACATAATCTGGGCATTATACGAAAATCCCTCTGTAATTATCGTTGAACAGTTCTTTAAATTAATTTAGGCCCGTTTCTGTTATTAAAATGCTAATAGCGTTCACTCCGTTATAAATCATAGAAGTCGTTATCTCGCTTGGTCCGTCCGTCTGTCCGAGTTTGAAAAATAGTGCTCTAGACTACTTCAACGTGTATGAATGGGGTTTGAGTGTATGTATGTATTGTACATTTGGTGTGAGTTATTTTCTGATATTGTATCAAGACGTATGTATGTACAATGGCTGTAAATGATTTATTTTACGTGTTTGTGGTGAACAATAAACTATTTACTATCCTCTATCTATCTATTCTACGTAATTGATCAATCTGATCGAATCCTGATTATAGACGGATCAACCAAATTGAATCAAACTTGTTTGCTGGAAACGTGATAGAAAGTCTCTGAATTAACTTTTTTCGTGGTAGTTGCTTCTTTCAAATAAAACTCGATGTGGACTGTATGAATTATTCCTGGCGTTAATTACAATTAAATTAAAACTATACATAGAAGAGTTACAGAGATGAATGGCAGAGAGTAGAGTAGTGCGTATTGGTGGTATGTGAGCAATTGAGCAAGAGAGTATTTCCGGCCTCCAAGGCCGCTTCTGTATCTCGCATTTCGTCCAACGCCTAGCTGCTAACTGTGCGAGCTATGAGCGTCGGCGGTATGCGGGGATTGGAGAGGTGTGCTCCGGCGGGCAGTTCAGGTGCTCTCTCTCCGCATTTTGTTGTATTGAATATTATTTCATTGTATACTGGAATATGTCCGGGACTTCGTCCACGCTTGGCTTGAAATTCTCGCGGGACTCCCGGGACACAAAGTGTCGCAACCGTTTTAGTGAAAACTGTGTCGGAATATGCCAATTTTTTATCCACCTGAATTACTTTAAACCGCTCCAGGCAAAACTTCCGCGGGGTTTCCGGGATATAGTCTATTACAGTTGTTTTATTTTATCTGTGCAGGAAAGGAGAAAGAATACAATTTCCTGCGGCCGGGCGGCCTGTCGTAAGAGGCGACAAAACAACCCACAGCCAGGTGGTAGGGCATTTGCCCGACTGGATGGCTACCACCCCTGGTCTAAAGTATTTTGCCATAACAACCATGTGTTGTGTTAATAACCAGGTTCCAGTCTTCTTTAAGAGAGCAGCAGCGCATTTGTAGCACCTTTGGTGTTGCAAATGCCCATAGGCGATGGTAACCGCTTTCCATTATGTGGGCCGTCTGCCTATCTGCTGAACTCCTGCAATAAAAAAATAGCATATCGTATAGTACCCGGCATGGTCAGAATGTAATAATATTTATAGATATTGTATTGTAATTTTTTATTTCTGTTAACGGTATATATTCACACACAATACTGCATATTCATTCATTCATCACCAATATTCCCGCTCAATCGCACTAACACCTCCCTATAAAATATTTCCATTGTACGGATTACTGGACCGGATTGCATACAACACATTTTGCACATTCTCTCCGTTTAGAAGTTTAAGCTATGATACTTGTCATACATTTATTATTTATTTTCAGTCAATACAAATAAAAGAAGGGCTTCCTTTTTCTTCACTTCACTTCAAAATCAACTGACATTTTATATGTCAAGTGAAATGATATTCTAGGTGCGATAATTAACATGTTAGAATAGGTTAGATAAACTCATATCAGATACTACGTTAGGGATTTTTACAATTATATCTTCATTATATAAAGTATGCAGCAAACTGTGATATATATTTATATATATTACGAAGCAAGACGTGTGTACTACAATCGGTAATCTTTTAGTGACGGACTTTGCGCGTTTTATCGAATAACGACCTTACGAGTCCTGCAACTCGTAACAGTATTTTGTTTGTGTTGCCTTAGACAAATAAACGTATTTCTTTTTTTATTATACTGCAAGAGTACAACATCTCCTCGTCTTATTTTGTACTCCCCTCTCGGCGATTGAGCCATGGACTCTCGCCAGTGGTGCGTACCCATCCAACGGGGTCACCTTCATCGAGCACCACTCGACTTATTTCAACCCCCACAAGCCTATTCCACTCAAGAATAATGTAGCTTTATACGGGTGTAACAATTTTCAAAATCGGTACAGTGGTTAAAGAGATTACTCCCTACAAACAAACTAACACATTTTACCTGTATAATATTTTTACCTGTGTGTGTGTATAGTTAACGATATTCTACACACAGGCCAAACAACGGCCACCGATTGTTCATAGACACATTTGTCACATACATCATTTTCGCCAAAAAATAAGAAAATATTATGTTTTATACACTAACCCCCTTATTCATAACAATTATTGAGTTTTAGAAGCTCGTTACAAAACTTAAAGAAAGTGTTTAAAAAAAATATTAATGAGTAGGCTCATAAACCTCTTACAACTATTATGAATAAGAGGCTAAATCTGCCCAGTAAAAGAGCACTATTCATGTCCCCCGCCATAATCTCTTTTTAACAATTCTATCTCAGTTTCCGCTAGTGAAATGCTGGCGATCGTTAAAAAAAACAAGGGATTTACTTCTAAAGCTTGTCCAATATATTCCTTGTTTGGTTAGGACAGGAAACACGGCACATGGTCTCAAAAGTTGCTCTCTTTCAGGGTTTCCAGATTGGTGTTTTTTTACGCAACTTTAGGGAAATATATTCGGTTTGAGGAACTGTGTAGAAATAAAAAAACTGGAGTAAAATTTTGTTTCTTGTATATAACGAGTTATAGTCAAACAGTAAAACACTAAATTTGAGCCTACGTACTATATCTAATAACAACTATAATTAATATAGACAAAAGTTTTGGTCCATGGAAAGTGTCTGACACTTATGATACTATTTTAGAATATTATTCTACGAAACATAATATATAAAATCAAAACTATTAAGACCCAAACCCAGCAAAAACCAACTGCCAGACCTCAAGACACTGTGAGTTTTTTCTGCGTGCACCGGAACACAAAGCAACTAGACTGATAATTTCTTCCATTTTTCCTCTTAAAGCCACAACATGTTGCGAAGCGGTGGTAAATTAGATTAAGCTCCCATAGAGTAAAGAATAACCATAAACAAAATTAAAACTAAATAATTAAAATGAACAAGTTGGCGGTAAGCTGAATAAAATTTTAACAATACTCATTGACACTTGACATCTTTGTCTTCCGTGATCACGGGCAATGAAAAGTAGCCGAAACGTCGGAATAACAAAAATAAAATAAACTATCAAGCTTGAAACCATTAAAACGTAATTTTATTAAATATATTTCTTTCCTTTTATTGTGTCTTTGTCTTACTGAGCATACACTGTTCGCTACAGCTCCATTAATTCTTCGAAAGATAAATTATGTGACATACTTCTGTATTGTTTTTAAAATAACAATCAATATTTAGCTAGACGTGTTGGTGGGGAGTTTCTTGGCGCTTCTTCTCCTTAACAGCAATAATGCGTTGCGAAGTGGTGTACATTGACTAGGAAGTAAAATTAAATTTTAACTTATATGTATGACCTTCAAAAACTCTCTAGTGTAACTTATTTTGAATAAAAACTTTGGAATTTGAATAGAGGAGTACGACTGACCCCAAATAATAGGGAGAAGTTAAAAAAAGAGAGTTGGGAAATTTGCAAAACTGAATCTGGAAACTCTGCTCTCTTCTATGACGTAATATGGATATTTTTCGGCGCGGAAACTACCCTCAACTAAAGGCCGAACAAACACAACCCCTATCTTTTATTGCGACATAAATAGCAATAAAATATCTGTATATACTAAGTTATGTGCAAATACAGCTGGCACATAGTCCATCGGTATGTATGTACGTACATAAATAACGAATATATTTATAACTAGGATATGTCCGCGACTTCGTCCACGCTTGACTTGAAATTCACGCGGGATTCCCGGGACACAAAATACCGTATCATTTCAAATAATATAAGCTATCTTTTCGTCTACTCTTTTTGAAGTGAAACTTCTATATAGACGGGGTCTTATGATTTTTCGCTCACGAAAAAGCGTCACGGCTGCGTGTTCTAATACTTACATTTTTAAACTCGTGATATCTTTCGAATGGAATGTCCGAATTGAATAATTCAAAAAGTTATATAAAGGTATTGAAGCAGTCTTGAATATGAAATAATTTATTTTGATAAGGATTAATACCAAGATACAAATAAAGAGCCTTTTCTAGCGGCGGCATTTTAATTAAATTTTTATAATAAAGGGACACTTATTGTGGCATAACTATAATAGTTAGATATATAGTGTCGCGACACTTTTTGTAAATAATGATGTGTTCTGCAAAGTCGTAGTACATTATTTTATTCTATCATCAATAGTTTTCGCAGTGCATGGGATTTTACTTATATATTTTTTATACAAGGGAAATCCGTTTGAGGATCGTGAGCCGCGCGAAGGGGAAGGTCGCGGCCCGTGTGTGGAATTCGGTGACACTAGCACCCCACGTGTGACGTGTGAGATGCTATTGCCACGCCGCGGTTAGTAATACCCCACTAAAACCCCTGTCCGATCCCGAGCGTCCTTTGTCCGGGCTGCGGGCTCGCTCGCGCATTCATCACCAGCCCGGACGGACGACGGCCGGCCCCTTCGCGGGCTGGCCTCACCATTTTTAGACGGAGATCTGGGTCTCCCGGCTCCTTGAGGAGAGGGGGGCGCGCGGGTCGGCGCGCGTCCCTCCTCTCCGGCCTTTATGTGCATGCGGGTACGGTTTCCCCGGCCGTTCGCCCGCACGGCCATAGCCTACGGCGGCTGGAGGTTGTCGTGAACGACCCTACGACGCCGCCGCCGGCTCTGGCGGGAGGGGAGCTTGGCGGACTGCTCCCTCTCCCGCTCCGCCAACTCCTTCGCGGACATGACGGTCTCGCAGAAGGATCTTTTCGTGTACTTGACTCGACTCTATTTTATTCTAACATACAAAGACTAATGGACAACCGGACGGACGTAATGATTTCTTACGGGTTTTCGATTTTTTCTAAAATTGCTACGAGACCTTAAAACCATAAATTTATTTAAGTACTGATTGGAAAATATTTAAATAGCATAAAACTACTTAAATCATTATAATTTATTCATATTGAGGCCAAACAAAGCTTTACTGATTTTCTACATTAATTAAATTATTAATTTGATACTGGCAACAAACATAGGTAATTTCATTAATTGTTAAATAATTATAATACTGAAATAATTATTCCACACAAGCTAGGCACAACTTAAATTATTATATGTGGTATTGTTTTTTCTTCAAAACGAATTAATATTTAAAATTAAATACATTTGAAAAACGCCACCAACAAGCACAATTCTTACTTTCAAATTCAATATCTTCCAACTAATATACCTATAATTGAAACAAAATCAATTTTTGAAAATAATTCTGTACCGCAGAACATCACCAGTTTCAAGTTAAAACTCAAGTTTTAATTGCCTTTCTAAAAAGTGTATCTTAATAACTGCTAACCACTTCTTTAATTATCCAAAAAGGTCCAAAACATTAATACAAGTCCACTGGCCTAATTAACATCCTGATCTTTCGAAACCACAACATCTAACTTATAAACTATTCAGAACATTTGCACAGTGAATAATGAACAGCAACACTACTCTGTGCTAAGTACTGTTACGAGTTATGGGACTCGAATTAAAATGCCATTGGAATTACTATAGAATTTATTAAAACTATACAAACACGTATAACACAGGTACAAATATAACCGGACGCAATAAGTCCAAATGTAATTCACGATTCAATGACACGCGCCAAAATCCGTCACTATATAGGTTATCGAATGTACACAAGTCTCGCCTTGATCGTGGTTCTCGCTAGACTGATGATCTCTCCATTAGGCCATTGCTTTATAATGCACCGATGCAATATGTCTACCTGGCAAACGTCGATGCAATTACCCAGAAAACGTAATCCGCACACCTGCGTAATTATGCCTGGGAACGGCCATAAACGAGTACAATACCCAGTAGACTGTTTTCTAATTACAAATTTTAAACAGAAAGTAAACAAAAGAATATAGTTATAAAACACGGGTCACCAAAGTTAGCCTTTCAAATTTTTTTTCTATTTTCAATTCCGTCAATAATGACTCGTAAATATTTATTTTCGATTGTTCGAGCATAAAATACGTTTGTTCTCTTTCGAAACTACTCATTTTTTGTTTAATTAACTATTTTAATTAGTCTGATATAATTATGTATGCAAAATATGTGTACTGCGCATGAAAGGAGCTGGTCACATTACCTCGCTGAATGGCAACGCTAATGTATTGCCCGAGGCTCTATATTGCTTTTTTTTTAGTTTAAAACATTGTTTATAAAATTACTCAAAACTTTGAGGAAATCATGACATTTCGTTTGGAAACTGGTATGCTGAACACAAACCAAGTAGACTTGTAAGTACAATAAAATGTTAATAATAAAACATTATTAATTATTTAATTATATTTAATTTATTTTTTATTTAATTTTCTACTGATTTAATTTTATTTTTGTGTTTAAATCGGTGCCAAAATATATGTGTTCTCTTCATCATGTCATATATAAATAAGCTACACTCAAGGGTAGACAACCTGTAATGTAAGTAAATAATATAAAAAAATAAACCTTCGAGAATTCCACACACTCTCGATGCAGCCCTTATGCCTGCATTTCCCAAGGTTCTGAAGATGGCTAACAAAGACTTTGCGTTAGCAAAAAAAGGGGTGGCGGACCATTATGTATCAACGTGCCATTTTTTCCTTAAGAAATGTTTAATGAGTCAAATCAAAACTCTACTTACTAAAAAAAATACATTTTGCAATGATGAAAATAACACTAGTGTGAATTCTTTTGTTGCAGATTAGACGACAAATAACTTATATTAGGATTGTAAGATGTTACTTTTAGCAGAATGCATACTGAAATAAAGTCATCTGTGTCGCATGCCCACATCGGTTTGCCATCCCTGCTATAGGGGGTTAGGATACAATCCCGCGGACCCCCCCCCCCATTTTGTTGAAGAGGGTGTCCTTCCCCGCAAGACACCCTGAGCTCATCGACTAGCGTGGGGCGTCACAGACGCAGTACCTATTGGTCCAGGTCCTGTGGCGTCCTATAAAAGCGTGTGTGTTAAGGGCGCAGGTTAGGATGAGTGGGTAGTTTCACGGCCGACCATCCCCTCTGTCCTCCGCTTGGAGGCCATGAGCCCCCATTCGGCCGATCAAGAGTCCCACACGTCCCTCAGCGGACCTTCCCCCCAGGCCAGAGGATGGCGTCCCAAGAAAAGACATTCCCCCTGCGAAAAAAAGAGGGGATAGGATAAAGGGATCAGAACGGAGGAATGGAATAAATGGAATGGGGAGAGAAGACTGGAGAAAAGCTGGTAGGTACCGGGTGCCGTGGTCTTTCAAATACTTGAAGGAAACTCCGGATTTTTCAATTCAAAATTTAATTACATATTTTTTACAAACGTATTGAAGAGCACATTTTTCAACAATCCAAACATTAACGTCAAAATTTTAAATACATTTCTTTATTTCGTCAGCAACAGCGAAATAAAGGTTGTATACATGTTTAACAAGGACAGGGATAATGGGACAGAAGAATCAAGAAGTTATCCATGGGAAGCCTCACTCACCATATCAAACACGATTAGCTCAATGTTGCAATTTTACGCCGATATACTGTGAGTGCGTGGTGCACCGATCAAGCCGGCCCTAAAAGCTGTAATGAGAGAAATGATTCCAGCATAGCTGTATAAGTAAGCTGAGTCATAACTAAAAGGTTCCCGGGGATAAAAAGCTCTCCCTTTAAAAGTAGCGCTGTCCTAAGCAGGGGTTTATTTTAGACAACTTATGTTCTATTTCATACCCTTATTTCTTTTGTGCGTTCTAAATAAACAAATTCAGAGCGGAACAAATAACGTAAACAAGCTGGATAGTGTCTATAATTCTACAATCTTTTGTGCCTTATATAAACATTTCTGACCTAGAAAACCACAGGAGTAAAACAATGCTTAAAGTAAGTATCAAAGTGCTTTATTAAAAACAAATTCAATGGGGAATCTATACAAATTTGACTGTCTGTATTTTCGAAATAAATGCTTTATGTAGAACTTTTATGTCTGTCTAAAACATCGTCTAAAAATAGACTCCTTAACGGCTAAGTTGGCTTAATAGATTTTAATGAAAATTCTATAGATTAAACCAGAAATATTCTGTAAACAGTAGAAGATATATATAAATATATCTTTATATTATGAAGTCAAAGTCTGACAGCAACAAAGCGGAAGGCACTACTTAACTATTGTTACCAATTTATGAGATGTGAATTAAAAATGCTTTAGGAATTATCACCAAGTTTATTGGAAGTACACACATGTAATTTTCTCACAAACACCAACCGACCCAAATACAACAAGTCCAAACCGTAAAACAAAGTCCGTCAATATTAGAGACATGCCCACTATTCCTTGGAATCACCAACTTATAAGCTTAATGGATTCTAAGAATGTGAAACAAAATGCAGACATAAGAAGAAAGGATTTGTAACATATTTCTGGGAGTCTATAACTTGTCTGGTCATTAATACTGTAACATAAAAAAAAAATTTTTTTCAACTTTTATTTTGAATTTGGAACACGTATATTATTTTAAAAACTTCTTTCGTTTTTGCGCCATTTCACATATTTTTCGTGTTCATTATCCAATTACAATATGGAATGGAGTGTTAAAGAAAATAAGGTTACAGTGATAGCCTTGCACAAAGTGGGTATGGAGCCGTCGGTCATATTCCAGACGCTTCAATAGCTTGGTATCAGCCGTATGTTCGTATATCGTACTATCAACAGATACAAAACGACACTTCGTCTCTCGGAAACCAGAAAAGATCGCGGCGGCCGCGTGCTGATAGAACTACAAAGGCGGTTAATGCTCTTAAAGCCAGAATTCGTCGAAACTCCATTAGGAAGCAAAAAATCTTATCGCGACAAATGAAGATTCCCGCTGGGACTCTGTCACATATTATAAAACAAGACCTGAAACTCGGTGCTTATCGTCGATACACAACAGGACATGCCCTAAATCAATCTTTACAATTAAAGAGAGTGGATCGATCACAACGCCTTCTATCGCGATACACAGAAGAAAGGCACAGAAATATCCTCTTTACCGATGAAAAAAATTTCACGAGTGAAGAACACTACAATAAGCAAAATGGTAAAGTGTACGCTCACAGTTCTAAAGAAGCTGCTCAAGTGGTCGGAAAGGTACAACGTGGTCATCATCCTGCGTCATCATCATCGTGGGGCGTGTCTTATCAAGGAGTCACAAAACTACATTTTTGTGAAAAAGTTATGAAAACTTCAGCCAAAGTGTATCAAGATACGGTCTCGGATCACGTTGTGAAACCTCCCAGCAATACATTTTTTTTTAATATACCGTGGTCTTTCCAGCAGGACTCTGCGCCTGGTCACAAGGCACGAACTACCCAAGCCTGGCTTGAAACCAACGTTCCGGACTTTATAAGAGCTGAAGACTGGCCCTCATCTAGCCTAGACCTTAACCCTTTAGACTTCAAATTATGGTCAGTTTTAGAGGACATGATCTGCTCTAAACGACACGGCGACATTAAGTCTCTTACAAAAACCTTTGGAGCAAGCAGTGGCGAAATTTCCCTTTGAAACAGTGCGTAATTCCATAGATTCGTGGCCAAACAGATTAAAGGCCCGTATAAAAGCCAAATGTGGCCATTTCGAATAGAATATTTTTTATTTTTTGCTGAGACTAATAAATATGTAGGTATACATTTTAATAATATTACATTACTTCATTTAAAAAAATGCATTTTCATTTGTAACAGCACTTATGGCTGGACTAGGTACATACAATAGATTAATACGAACAATAGATTATTGTTAATATTTTTTTAAAGTTCTTATGGGAGGGTAAAACCATTATGTTACGCAACGCGTTACGGCACCAGTCTGTCTAGCTTCCCTTTCTCTCACGCGTACAGCAGCGGTAGGCAGGCTAAGTTATTACTTCTGTCAAGCGTCCCGAGATGCACAGGTTTTTTTATTATTTAATTGGACACAAGAGGTTTTAATATCAAACTAAAACTAGCTTAAAACATATAATTAAATACTAAAAATAAATTGACTTATAAATACAAACTTAAAAATAAACTATATAAAAACTAAAATTAAATAAAAAAGGGAAAAATGCCTAAAGATGAGTTATTGGTCCCAAACCACCATGGATTATTTAAATTCCAAAAAGTAATAAAACACTTTTAAAGGATTGTTACATTCTATTATAATGTTTCAAGGCGTCATTGACATGCTGAGCTTCCTTTCAACTATGAAAGGATAATTACTAAGCTTGATTATTTTCAAACAGTTGCCTAATTACCTTCCTAGACATGATATTTTGATGTTAATTCAAATTGCTTGCAGTTGAACTATTAACATTTTCAAAACAATTATCTTTGTTTCCATTACTTTGATTACGCAAATGGATCTGACATTTGTGATAAGTTAATTGAAGTTTGTTTTCAAAATACCTAAACTAATTACTAATAAAATTCGATTATGTACGTTTTATTTCAAATAAAAAAGTCACTTATGCAGGTCTGGACACGTTTTATGGAGACTGTCTATTTATGTGCGGTACTAATATTTTGCATTAGTGCCCTCGCCAGGTCCTGGCCGATAAGGAAGGCTTAGGGAATGCGTCCTTGGTGTTGTGAAGGATGACATGCGTACCAATGGTATCAAAATATGCCAAAGACCACGCGAAGTGGTGAAGAAAAAGTAGAATAGCAGACGTCGAACCGATCTTCTGTTCTCAGAATCTGCTCCCCTTATACCTTTCTTTATTGTTAAGCTAACAGACATACATACGGCACAGCTCATGGAAACTGGCTACCACTTCCTATCGACATTCGCAGCATCAGTAAAAACCAATGTGCCAGCCCTTGGGATAGGATAAATAGTTCGAGATCCAGCTGCAAGATTACTTAGCTCATGTGTTATTGAATTAAAATCTACGCGCTACGAGGGACGCTACGGTAACGAGCGGCGTAGCACGTACCTCTCTTGCACTCTAACCCGTCTTTAACAGCTGGAAGACATATTTTACGGCCACTTTTATGTAGGCAGCCCTATTTCATCATAGACAGAAAAAAATAGCGTTAATCTATCTATCTATATAAACAAAAATAAATCCTAGAAATCTATATACGCGCATAACTTGAGAACAACTTTACGAATTTTGATGATTTTTTTTGTGCATAGAATCGGGTCCTAGATTTGTATTTTTTCAGGGCAGGACAACGTGTGCCGGGCGGGACCCTCTAGTTTGTAGTAGTTAAGATATAAAACTAATATTATTTTAATTAAAAATATTAGTGATCACATTTTCATTTATGCGACAAAGCAAAAATTTATTCCCCATATATTTATAAAAAAAACACATTTCTCTTTACCCGTTAGTATTAATTTGCAATTTAAATGAAATAAAAAAGATTTCAAATTTATTCTAGCTCTATCTGCATATACTATAGTAGGAAACCTATACTATATAGGTTTGTTTTTTTTTTATTTATTGCTGCACAAAACAAATTACAATCATTACAAAACCTTACTAAACTAAAATATAAACAAAAATCTGGATTGCAATCCACAAATAAGTGCATACATAAAGTTTGTTTTGTTTATTTTAATTTTAGTTTTCCAACAAAAAAAAATAGATTTTATTTAAATAACACATGAACGTTGTAATCTTGCAGCCAAATCTCGGGCTACAAGATGAGTTAAAGAATAGGATTGAAAAGATGGGATAAGTGATTGGAATGGGGGGATGGGTTAGGGAAAATAGGATAGTGGGAGGGCGAAATGGACCCTTTGCAATTTACTCATAGTACGCAATACGATTAGTGTAAGGCTAACCTTTACACGTCGATATTCTGTGAGAGCGTTATCACACCGACTACCTGTAATCAAGTGAAGATCTCGAGCCTTTCCCACCATGTTGTTCTAAGCGATATTTACACCTAAGTATATTCTTTGTCACTAAAGGTATTTTAAACTATTGTTTAGTTCAAAAACTTTCGTTTGGTGGGACCTTAAAAGGAGTGTAGAGTATTAATCTAAAATACCCAATATCTCAAAAAAACCTCAACGTATCTTATACCTTGAGATTTTCATAATTTTCTGTTGCATAATTATTATTTTTTTATTGCAGGAGGTCAGCAGATAGGCAGACGGCCCACTTGAAGGAAAGCGGTTACCATCGCCTATGGACATTTGCAACACTAAAGGTACTAAAAATGCGCTGCTGCTCTCTTAAGGAAGACAGGAACCTGGTCACTAATGCCGGAACACAACTCAAGGTTGTTATGGAGACATACTTTAGACCAGGGGTGGTAGCCATCTAGTCGGGCAAATGCCCTACCACCTGGCTGTGGGTTCTTTTGTCACCTCTTACAACAGGCCGCCCGGCCGCAGGAAATTGTATTCTTTCTCCGTTCCTGCACGGATAGATAATTTAAAGGTTAGAGACAGAATATAAATTCTGTTTATGACTAAGGATTCAATTCAGTTCATTTTCGGTTGTTATGGTGACATGTTTTAGATCAGTGGTGGTGCCCATCCAGTCGGGCAAATCGGCCCAGCCGCAGGAAATTGTATTCTTTCTTCGTTCCTGCACGGATAAAACCACAACTGTAGCTTCATAACATCTCATATAAATACTTATATATTGTTACGAGCGCGGTACTAGAATCAAAAATGCCGTTGGAATTACTATAGAATTTATTAGAACTTTACAAACACGTATAACACACGTACAAATATAACTAGACACAACCAGTACAAACTGCACGATTTAATAACACGCGCAAAGTCCGTCACTATATAGCTTATCGAATGTACACACGTCTTGCTCGTATCGTAATCGTCGCTCGACTGCCATCTACCTGGTAAGCGTCGACGTCATTTCCTAGAAAACGTAATCTGTACACCTGCGGCCATAAACGAGTACAATAACAATAGGGTGTTTTTCTAATTACAAATTTTATACACAAAGTAAACAAAAGAAGTCCAAATGCGGGAAAGGTGATAAACTGCAGGTGTGAGTTTACTTTGTCGGCGTGTAACAATATATTAGATGTGTTGGCGCTACTTATTTCCCAATTTACAATTGTGCCTTGGGTTTATAGCGCCTTGCAACCCCCGTATGGTTCCGCCGCTCACTCGGCGCGTGAGTTTAGTACGTTGCCAAACGCTACGCCACCGCGACGCACGTAAACAGTATCGCACCCGCCTTTATATAAATATACAGTCATATTAGCTATCGAAGATTTCCGCGTCCAGTTAAATACTAGGACATTCGCCTGAATCATTCAAAACTTAGTGATCAGTGTATCTGCGTCCCGTGCCCCCCGGGGCTGACTGTGAGGTAAGTGCAAAGTTCTACATTCTCCAGGCACCTGTTCTTGATTGGGGAATAAGGGATGGCCATACATTGAGCACATAACCCCCCACCCGCGGAGATTGCCTGATTGCGTCTCCAAGATGCCATAAGTTTAGAAAGCCAACAATTGATAGTTAACCCGCTAATGCGGATAAAAATCAAAGTAACAAGATAATCCCCGAGGTTGAACGCTAAAGCACTGTTCCCTGGGATGTTCAGAGCAAACAGAGATCGATTAACTCTCTAACCGTTGAGTGCAACCCCGGCCCATTAGGTAGTGTACATATTTGTTATATACCACGATAGTTTGTTAACGAATATTGGTTACATTCGCCTCTTGAGCGCTTAAAGGGTTAAGTATTACAAACTGTAAAAGTGCGTGTTTCAAATATTAATTTTTAGAGTTCCGTAGCTATTTTGGCAAAAAAGAAAACTTTGTACAATCGTTATGTCTGTCTGTATTTGCACAGTGCTGTTAAAACCAACCAAAAATTGTCGAATAAAATTGACAGCCGTCGGCATTCAGTGATTCTTTCGCCCATTAGCCAAATAGCCATCAGATTTGTTTTTAGCCGGCTATTAAGCCGCTATTAGCAGGATAGCTAAGTTTCTAAAATTCGGTTGGTTAGGCACTCAAGCCAATCACTACAGAACACATTGAGCCCAGCAGTAGATAGTTCATTAGCTAATATTACACAAGACGTTCACAGTCCTATCTCTCCTGTCAGATATCACTTGAGACTTGAGTAGCTCGCGAATGAGAGATAAAATGAGCTATATCCCATTTTAAATCTTATCTCTCATACCCTAGCTCAACAAGCTCAACGGCTCAATGGGCTCACCAACCTAATCAGCTGAGTTGCCAACAGAGCACAATGTCGTCAGTATTGTGTTGATGTTATAGTGCACATCGATCTTTGTTATTAAAGTTAAGAATATTTAAGCATATTTTAACATATTGTTACAAGTTACGGGACTAGAATTAAAATGCCGTTGGAATTACTATAGAATTTATTAGAACTATGCAAACACCTATAACACAGGTACAAATATAACTGGACGCAACCATTACAAACGTGATGTACGATTCAATAACACGCCCAGAGTCCGTCACTACATAGCTTATCGAATATACACACGTCTTGTTCATATCGTAATCGTCGCTTGACTGCCCCTTCCCCCTTCGTTCGGGCATTGCTTTATACTACAAATACAATATGTCTCTATACAATACTCGACTTGTGATATATTTTTGATATAAAAATATATCACAATATCGTATTAGTACAATATTTATATTTTTATTAATGTATGTATATTATATCATGTATGTATTTATAAGATATGTATATTTATAAGATACTGATTCGATAGTGAGAATAATGCAACATACCCCTGTTCTTATCAAATTTGTGTCCATCTAAAGGTTGTCTGGAAGAAATCGCTAATAGCGATAAGACCGCCTATTGTATTGTAAAATTTTATTACCGCGTTCAATTAGGTGGGCCGTGTACGTGTGTACCAGCTTCGCAATCGCAATAATGAATTCAGTAAAGTATGAATAAAACAGTAAAGTATAAATAAAACAGTAAAGTATGAATATAACAGTAAAGTATGAATAATTAACCAGCAAACAATGCAAGCGCGTTCTAAATTGCCGGTCGGCCATCTAGTAGCAATCTCGCGAATTATTCAATGCGTAAGGTTAACTGCTGTACGTACTGAAGACGGATGGTGCAATCCCAGTACTTTACTGCCCGATACAATCGGCTACGGTTTAAAATACTGCCTTTATTGGCCGAGTAAATCTTTCTTTTAACGTCTTGCTGCGGAGAGTCCTGTTATTTACGAAGCGGGGCGATCTGCTTGATTGTTTTAAACTATACTATGGTTCAGTAGTTGGAAGGTAATAGTAAATGGTCAACTGCTTGACATTCAAGGGTTCCGTAGAGATTATGAATATGCACTGTTTAGTTTTCGTCATTTACCAACGGATCCCTAAAAAGGATTTATTCGAAATTGCCCCATATCTGAACATGTTATCAAGGGATCTTATTTAAATGATTTTTTTGTTGTCATTATTTGTAAGATTTGCCCATATCAATAAACAGAATTTTCAAAAGTTAAAATATTGGGCCTTCTGTTGACTTACATACAAAAATCATTAAAGCATATCGTTTCTAGTTCTCGATATCTGATTAACGATAGCTCACTCGACATGTTCACTAAAAATATTTTCGAAGTGAAACTTCTTTAGAATCGTTGTGATTTGAAACTCGATGAAACGAAAAAGAGACATTAAAAGAGGTAACCACATAAAACGGACCTACCTATGCAAAATGGAACCAACCCACATACTGACGGTTTTGAGAAAAAACCGATTTTATTAAAATTTAGCATATAAAAAAAGTGTCCATATTTTGGAAAAAAGTTTTTGAATAATGTATATTCTATTTAGTCCTATATATTCAAGTAAACCTTTTAGGTTTTTGGATTACCATGGGTCATGGATCTTGTTACTTTATTATACTCTTGGTGTTTTGTGGCTTAGCTACTTTGTGATAAAAATATTTTATTCTGTAAATGTTGTCAGATCTGGTTCTGTTTTGCATAAGTAGGTCCAAACAGGCCTTACAATGCGAAAAATGGTCCTATATAATTCATGCTTCATTAGAATACATATTGTAAACCTATTTTGCAAATCAGTCCATGCCTGTCGAATAAATTGAATCTACAACTATGTCTAGATTCGCAATAAGTACAAGAATGGTTACGGGGAAGATTCGCTTTATTCCAATGCCTTGTGTTCAATGAAATGGAACGATCGTTTTAACATCTGAGATGTCGTCAGAATATTAAATTATATCTTTGAATGCCGTTTTTCAACGAAAATATAACGAATACCCTGTGACGTGGTCAATAAAATACCAGTCAACTTAAAAATAAATAGATAGATAGCACTTTATTGTACAACATTACAGAAAACTTACGAACAAGTATTATTCTAATTGTGTACAAAGGGCGGTCTTATCGCTAAAAAGCGATCTCTTCCAGACAACTCGTGGCAAGAATATTGCTGATTAGAAGTGGCGATGGTGGTATACATAATTATTGTACGATTACTTAAATTTTAATAATAAATATATAACTATACTATATTTACAAATATACTCATAAGTTAATATACATATACAAGATATGGTGAAAATATGCAACTATTTAAACATAATAAATATATAAACTATATGCAATATAGTATCTACTAATTATATAAAATTACATATCATTATATTGCAGATAGAATTTCCTGACCATGTTCTTACGTGTTATTGCAGATTTTACTTGTCTGACAGCAACAGGCAATGTATTCCAAAGTTGGACAGCCTTAACCGTGAAAGAATTATTGAAGAACGTTGTATTATGATATATTACATTACTGATATTTTCGTACTTAATTATTAATTGTATTCAATAGACTCTTTTAAATCTTTCGCGCGTGGACTGAGCTGTCAGAAGGAGCTTCGTCTCGCCGTAAATCTCGTAAATAAATTCTAAGCAATTTTAAAGTGATAACTTCTTATGGGAGGGTAAACCGCTTCGTTACGTAACGCGTAACGACGCCAGTCTGTCTGGCTTGTTCTCTCACGCATACGGCAGCGGTAGGCAGGCTCCTCCGCTCTC
Source organism: Dendrolimus pini (assembly GCA_949752895.1). Taxonomy (NCBI): domain Eukaryota; kingdom Metazoa; phylum Arthropoda; class Insecta; order Lepidoptera; family Lasiocampidae; genus Dendrolimus; species Dendrolimus pini. Next base: position 5,480,107 of record OX457149.1, on the reverse strand, counting down.
AATCTAACCCACAGCACTAAACGTATTTCGGTAATTAGATTAAATAATGATACTATTAATGTACATACACAAAATTCTAATGTACATCAATAAAAGATTTTATTAATAAATATCCTTTCCTTACATTATCATATTAATATACATACAATTTAAGTAATAACCTAAGCTTTTCACAAGTTTTTCCATTAAGTAACAACCCGTAACTTTTGAATATGAATAATATAAAATAATAACATATATTCATTGATTCACACAAAGTGTCATCCGTAAACTATTTACCTATACGAGCGAGAGTTATAGAAAATACATACTGCACCATTGGAATTGCATTGCCATCCAGCAGCGTCAAAACCACGCCCGGTCGCCACACGAGTGGAACAAATTCAATAAATTGGTAAATTTCTTCTCTCTGTTATCGGTAATCAGCGAACTTCCCATTCGACCCGCGCACCGTACGTTCTGATGAAGCTAGGCCACTAGATCAGAGTTATAAAACAATATAATAATTTAATATTAATACATGAAGCAAAAACTTTATACCCATTTTTACGAACATTGACGGAGGAGTATGAAAATTCTCGCACTTAGTTTATATAAAGAAGAAGAGACGAATGCTTATAGTTTTTTTTTTTAATTTTGTATAAAAAATACATTAAATCAATTAAAAAAATATTAGACACACTGCCGTGTATTAGACACACACTCATAAATACCATATTTTATAGATTTATTGTTCAAGTCAAATAAACAGCCTAGCCTTAGCCTGACGAAATCTGTAATTATAGAAGTATAGTCATTTTGACATTAATTATTATGGTCGAATTTCGAACACGGGTGACCACTAGTAATTTAAAAATAAATAAAGCATCTATAATTATGCCCTCTTTTTTATTTAGTTCCAGTATTTAATTTTAGGTTTCTTTTTTATATAAATTATATTTTTTTAGAATACATTGTAATAAGTTTTGTCTAAAAGTTGTATGAATAAAATGCTAAAAAAAATATATTTATATTAATAAAAATAGATAACTCCTTCCTCACCAAATATCATTTCTCCGCTAATTTAGGGACCATACTATTAGGGATGCAGCCCACAAAAAATACACGGTACACAAGCTATGTAACGCACGTGACTTGAAACGCCGATTGTGTCTAATGACATTGTAATGCTTTGTGTAAAGAGTACACAAAGCCACCGCCAAACATATTACGACACCTCCCAAGAACGTAAATTAAGGGTAGTTCGACACTGAAAGCGAGATTTTTTGCGGTAATTCATTTTTAGACAATTACATTTTTAACAGTTACTAAAAGTAAGCAAGAGAGTAAGTAATAATAACACGGCCGGGAAGCACGCACGAGTTTGTCATTTTTTATGATAAAAATATTCGGCCAAGTACTTTGCAGTACACAAACTTTAATTAGTTCTGTAAAGATGACTAGTCTTTGTTCATTTCGGAACGCCCGACAGAAGTGATAACTTAAACGAATATAACGTGAGAGAAAGGGAAGACAGACCGACTGGCGCCGTAACGCGTTACGTAACGAAGCGGTTTACCCTCCCAAAAGAAGTTATTACTTCAAAAATATATGCCGGTCAGCTTCAGCTCTAAATATCAGATTTTTCGCGATTTTGTCAGAAAGGCCACGGAACGCTAAAAATTGTCTCAAGTCTCAATTATATTGATTGTTAAAACAAATCAAGTAATAATACCGTTAAAAATTTTAGTGTTTTTCGCTAAATGTAGGAGCCAGTATGAAAATTATAAACCGCTCTTTGTTCACCCCGTATGCTTTTTAAGTATCTATTTTTATTTATGTCGAGCAAAAATTGTTTTTATTCATTGATAGCTTGCACTGGACATCAGACTTTATCCAATAATATTACTATTTGATTTTGTTCTGAGGCTTTTTGCACACGATTTATGTCTTATTGAGCCACTACAACGTCTGTAGATACGTAACATAAATTGTTAACGTCTCAAGAATTTCTTCACTGCGTTTTTTTTCTTGTTCTGATTTATTGATCAGTTAAGTCATAAAACGATTTATAGCTTTACATGGTTACATTATTTATAGAAGGTGTGTCTTTAATCTAGATAAATTATACATTGTAATGGAAGAAGAATACTTAGGGTCACTTGCATAACGATCGCCTTTAAATAAAATTAGTTAATCATATTAAACTGCCTAAATACGTTTTACATAAAACGTATTGACAGTTCTTTAAACATATTTAGCGGCAAATTTTGCGTTGTGCAAGACGCTAATCGTATTTAACGGTGTTGAATGTGTTTAGTGTTTCTTAAATAAATTTAAGGAACGTTATGCAAGTGGCCCTGAGATTCTGAAAAGCTTCTGAAGAATCCATACCTAGATGGCGCCACATGTAGGTCTTTTATCGCTTTTTGACGTTTTATTATTAAAAATATATCTATCTCCTAAATAGATAGATAGATAGAAATATGGTTTAAACCAAATCCCAGGTCGTAGTTTCCTTTATACTTTTGAATCGTTTTGGAAATATATTTTAAATAATAAAATCTGAAAAGTGCCTGCGAGATTCCTTGTATTTGTGTATATGTTACAGCCAAAGTAATAAATCCGGATATTATATATATTATCTAGCCATTATTTGTAATGTCTACTCAATTTAGATAAAGTGATAAATGACACAGAATTAATCACATAAACTAGCAATTTTATATAATATATTCGATGCCTTGGATAATGTAATAAAAGAAGTAGGTATAGGTAAAGATAATAAAATTATGGGTGGGGTATAGATACACGGGACATTTATTCATTATGCACAAATCCGTACTTTTTTAATATAGGTTAGAAGGCTAAGGCGAGTGCGAAGCGAAGCGGAGCATCCACCTTAGCCTTCTTGGTTATTTTTTTATAACCAACCAAAATTAATTTTATACCTCAAGTAATAAATGCCGTATATCTCACCCTAATATTTTAATTTGCCTAAGAATTAAAATAACGTTGTCATAGATAATTATTCTACGTTAATTAACATTGTTATAAAGTTATTTAACTTCAATTTAAAAAGTAAATTTAAAGCTCACTAGCTAAAAAACAAAAGTTAAAAAAAAAACACAGAGATCAAGTATTTGGTATCACTCTTTAAAGTCTACAATAATAAAATATTTAATTTAATACTTTGACCCGCTATTATGAATAATATCCGGATAAAGTGATTAATTTATCACATTGTCTAGTCAATTAAGCTATTATATATAATGACCAGTCATTATGTATAAAAAACTTGAGGGGTGTCAAGGGACACCCGGATGGAACGAAGTTCCTTTCGACGCGCGCGCGAATAATCAAATAAAAAAAATCGTCGCGACACCACACTGTTTAATGCGAACTAGAAAGACGAAACGAAAATAACTGGCTTGCTTTCTATGAGAGAGAGAGACAGACAGAGAAACACGCGCACGCCGCACGGCTTACAACTATAGCAAAAAGTGTCGTTACAACTTTTGGTCTTTTTTTCCGTCTAGCCCCCTTTCGCAACGCGCGATAAGGAACTTCGTTCCAATAGCTATTTAATCACTATGACTGTAACATATACATATTATCGCGCCTGTTCAGCGTAACAATAAGCAGATATGTTGAATCTCCTTGCTACGACCTCGTTTCATTATATTCTACTATCATTCTTCAGTATTTTTCTGCCAGACTAAAATAAACAAATATTCCTGACTGTTGGTGCAGTCTTGTACAAAAGTACATCGTAATTTAAATAGGGGTGTATAATGTGTGTACGACACGTTATTATGCAGTCCATATACAACTAGCATTATGAAGTCACTGCGGTGCCTCAGTACGGCAATATGGAGATTTGAAAATTGAAATTTATTTTCAGGACGGGCCAGTTAAAATTGTGACCGCAAAATGTACAATCGTGCTAACAAATGTTCTGTTTTTACATATTTAATTTATTTTGCTTTTATTACATGAGCTCAGCAGACAGGCAGACGGACCACCTGTCGAAAAGCGGTTACCATCGCTTATGTACATTTGTAACACTCAAGGCGATTCCAATGTTAGACTGGAACCTGACCACGGATGCCATACAACTGAATACAACTCAAAGTTGATATGGCGGCATACTCTAGACCAGGGGCGGTAGCAATCCAGTCTGGCAAATACCGAACTACCGTACCCTGCTATGGGTGGGTTGTTTTATCGCCTATTACAACAGGCCGCCCGGCCACAGGAAATTGTATTCTTTCTTCGTTCCTGTACGAATAGATTGATTACACTGATTTACGTATTATAACAGCTAAAATTCATTTGAAATCTTTCAAATTTTATTGAAATTGAAAATTAATACTAACGGGTAAAGCGAAATGTGTGTTATTTCAAATAAGGTTGAATTTTATGTGTGTATCTCTTTTTAGTGTCGTCAAATTACAAAGATTCTGAAGAAGTTTCACTGCAAAAGTTGTTTTTTAATAAAATTGTAGAAAACATTAATTCAGTCTTACTTTGTTACAGCCTGTACTTGCTTTGCCTCGCGCCCACGGAGCGAAGCGGCATCGAAATATTTGCGTATTTTTATTCATGTTCATTCTGGTAATTATGTTATAGGATAATTATTTATAACATCATAATTCACTTTTATTATGCTTACAGGGTTCCCTAGGTATTTTGGCAAAAATGAAAACTTTATAAAATTGTCATGTCATCGCCTGTGTTTATTTTTATTATTACGGACATTGGTGAAATCGTAAAAAAGACCGATATACACTTAAAATTCTGATTGGCAGAATTCGCCTGCGTACAAAAGTGCAAACCCAGTTTCTGACATGTAACATGTAAATAATCTATAAAGACATTCTTCGCAAGCGGAAATTGCAGTATTTTTTGCTACGTACTCTTAGCTTTGTTCTGCTGACACGATTTGTATCTTATCGGACAACAATAAGTCACTCTATCCGTGCAGGAACGAAAAAATAATATAATTTCCTGCGACCGGGCGACCTATCGTAAGAGGCGACAAAACAACCCACAGCCAGGTGGTAGGGCATTTGCCCAACTGGATGGCTACCACCCCTGGTCTAAAGTATGACGCCATAATAACCTTGAGTTGAGCAGCAGCGCATTTGTAGCACCTCTGGGGTGCAAATGTCCATAGGCGATGGTAACCGCTTTCCTTCAAGTGGGCCGTCTGCCTATCTGCTGAACTCCTGCAATAAAAATAAATAAATAAAAAAACTCACAGCGCTAGATTTTGGCACGGTTAGTACTCTATGTTTGCTACTAGTAAATCGAAGTTTCCCGCCCTAATATAATCGGTCTACTGCGTTGGTACATCAGTAGGAATTATAGTTGCGTAAAACTATATTAGGTGTTGCCATCATACATATGACTTAGAGATTAAAAAGAGTCTGAAAAATTTTCTCCATGCAGGAACAGAAAAAATATACTGATTCCTGCGGCTGTGCTTGAACTATTTGTAATCCATTTATGATCGTCTTCTTTTCTTCACTTATTTATTGGCATACGTTTCTAAGTTATTGTGGAGAACAGCCTATTGTTCTCTTGTACGCGTTCAAGGCCGCTTGCAGGCTGCATCATTAGCCAAGTATTGCGGATTACAAGTACAAGCTAATTCTAGAAAATTATGTCGACGTTGCCGGGCGAGCACATTTTCATTTGTGAAGTATAAAACGACGGCCTGATAGAGAGGGGAGTCAGTTGATCTACGACTACGATACGGGCGTGACGCGTGTACATTCGGTAATCTAATAGTGACGGACTTTGTGCGTATTATTGAATTACGACCTTCTGCATTACGTTTGGATATGTTGCTTTCGGTTATATTTTTACCTGTGATATACGTGTTTGTGTAGTTCTAATGAAGTTTATAATAACTCTAACGGCATTTTAATTTACGCAAAACCTATATGTGTGTTACAAGAAATAAGTCTAAATTTAAAACCTTTTCCAAATTACTTCGTGCAACTGAGAAAACAATATTTCACGTTTGCAGGCAAAGCTTCAGAGCATTTATTTCCCAAAGGTGCATATTTAACGCTCTTGTAATTGGCTAGTGACGTTGACTTCGTGTTTCCTTTGTTATTAAACTCCTAAGTTTCCGAATAGGGGTAAATGGTTGGGTAAAGTTTCTTGTGACTTACATTTTCTGTATACCTACACTAGCTTTTGTCCGGGGTTTCCCTCGTGTTAATGTTATCACACGGGAACCGTACATTATGTATAATATTATAAAATTCTATATGTATATCTTACATTGTGCATTGACTAGAGAACACTGTATTTTTTTTAGATTTCTTGTCTGTTTGTTCCGGATTCGCGTAAGAACTACTGGGCCAATTTCGATGCGGTTTTCGCTCGTCAACAGCCAATTCTTATACTTAAAACCTGCGCAACTTTATATCCTGGGAATCCCGCGGGAATATTTCTGGGAATGATTTCAAATCGCCGATCGATAGTTAATGTTATATAATAAAAATGTGATATTTTTATCCCGGGAATCATCTCAATCCCGGGATAAAAATTATTACACATTTTATTGCATCAAAGGTTAATGGGCACCTTAGTATGAAATCTATACCCACGGCCTACAGAAAAAAAATAGACTAGGAAGTTCAGATAAACATCTCTAGTTTACGAATATATATGTCGCATTAATGCAGATAATGGAATTCAGACCATAATATGAAAAATAAAAAAAATATTAAGGTTCATTATATTATATTATAAGGTATCGGACATGTTTATTGGTTTCTTGTTAGTACCAAGGATTTAAAAAAAAAATCAACAGAAAGGTTATGTTTTATTCGATATGATCAATGTCTACAGGAATAATTTTATCGTCTAAAAACCCCGCAGGCGCGACTATTTGCTCTTGATGTCTGGCCCAAGACAAAACGTATGCTATGCTGGCTATAATATGCGCGCAACATCTAATAGTGCGGCGGCCGTGGATACAAGAGCAGTAGTAACCTTCGATACTCTCTCTTCCCTGTCTTGTTGGATTCACCAATATATATGTGTAGTATTTTTTGTTTGCAAACCTTTGTTTTGTTTATTTAACAGCATGCTTCATTGAAAAATTGTTTTATCTAAACATTGTACATATAAAAATGCTCACTGAATACCGATTTATTATTCATCCATTAATTTTTATTCCCAAGGCTTAAAAAAAACGACTTAAAATTAATAGTTGGTTAATACTTAACAATTTCACTTAATTTGATTTTTGTAGGAAAACTTTTGTTAAGTGTGTCAGATTTTGCCCAATGACCTTTGCTATCGATCAGTGAAAAAACACATTGGATTTCGATTTTTTAATCTGGCCATTTTAAATCACTCCCAGAATCAGCATTGTCGGTTTGCCTGATTTTGACACTCTGTTAACTCTATCGGCGTACCCGTGCCACGCAGCTCTATATTTACGAAAATTTATAGGCGAACACTTTCAATATCCATTTCGAATAAAGCCATTTCGACGCCCCCGGGGAATAAAATCGTAATAGACAAAAGTAAATTTTACAGGACGAGCAAAAAACTGTTATTCTGTTTTAGCTCATAAAGTAACTGGCCTATATTATCATATGATATACCATTTTATTCAATATTTTTTCTTAATAAGTGGCTTTAGAATAAAATAAAATATAATGTATACTTTGAAGTTATTACGAAAATATATAATACTGATTTGATATATAGGTGTATCCTAAGTAACGGCATATAACCATTTTATTCTCGTAATGTTGTAATATGATGAAAACCATAACCGTATATTACGATGTTTTTCTACAGTATTTTCATGAATGAAGTGTAATTGTTATAAACCAATACGATTTTGTTATTGTAAAAGTTGCCACTGTCTTTTTTAGTATAGCTATATAACAACATCGTAATATGCAGTAATTTTTATGAATTTTGATTATAAATTACTGTAACTGTTTAAAACAGTAATATACGATTACCGTTCAAAACTTACCGAACTAATTTATGTAAAGTGTGTTATTGAAAAGAGTTATCAGTTTATTTACGTGAGTAAAATGGTATAACGCCTTACCGATTTATCGAGACATATGTTCGTTCCGTAATGAACGACTACGATGTTTCTGATGATGTAAATTTGTTACATGATTTCCGGAGAATAAAAATAAAAACTGTTATACTGGACGAGATTTTTCCGCAAAAAATAATTTAATAAAATCAGTAGGTGTATATCGATCCACAGATGCCGAAAATACAAAAACATTAAAAAAGTAGTAATAGCACATTACCATTTTATTCTCCGGGGGCGTCGATTTCTGCTAAAAGTAATATCATTTTTGCTACCATTATTCTAACGGAACAATATCGAGACGATATCTAGGTTTTAGTAGAATACAATTTTCTGACATTATCGAATAGAATCGTATCCTACTAATTAATATTATAAACGCGAAATTTTGTAAGAATGTATGCATGTATGTTTTTTACTCTTTCGCGCAAAAACTACTGAATGGATTTTGATGAAACTTTACAATAATATAGCTTACACAACCGAATAACACATCGTATATTAATATATAAAGCTGAAGAGTTTGTTTGATTGAACGCGCTATTCTCAAGAACTACTGGTCCGATTTGAAAAATTCTTTCAGTGTTACATAGCCTATTTATCGAGAAAGGCTATAGGCTATGTAACATTAAGCTAGGACCAATAGGAGCAGAGTACCGATGCAAAATGTTTCAAAATCAGGAGGTTTTGAAAACAAATTCCACATGGAAGACGTCGCGGGCACAGCTAAGAGGCAATAATTTATAAGAATATAGCATAAACGTGAAATTCGGGCTATTATTTGGACCAATATTTCTGGCATAATTGCATAATCAATTTGTTACCTAACCACTGTAAAACTAACATTATAGTAAGAAAGATCAAAGATAATATTAACCCCTAAATATCTTGTCAATATATGGAACATTATGTGCCACATGTTTAGAGTTACAGCTTAGACCTAATAATTTATACATAATACGAAATATGTAACTTTTAGCTGTTTCTTTTTTTTGCATGAGTTCAGCAGACAGGCAGACGGCACACTAGATGGAAAGCGGTTACCATCGCCTATGGACATTTGCCACACTAAAGGTACTACAAATGCACTGCTGCTCTCTTAAGGGAGACTGGAACCTGGTCACTAATTTCGGAACACAACTCAAGGTTGTTATGGCGACATAATTTAGACCAGGGGTGGTAGCCATCCAGTCGGGCAAATGCCCTACCACCTGTGGGTAGTTTTGTCGCCTCTTACGACAGGCCGCCCGGCCGCAGGAAATTGTATTCTTTCTTCGTTCCTGCACGGATAAAACGGTTCCTTGTTTCGTGTGCCAAATAAATAAATAAATTATCCAAAATATAGCGATTTTCCATCATCACGCGTGTGAGACCACGAAACGCAGCTAGTTTTGAATATCTTCGCAATGCCAAGATATTGGAATAGCAGAATTGCGCCATAGTCGCCCTCCCGTTGGTCGGCCCAGATCGAAGGTAAGTAAGGTACTCTTAGTTTTTTAATTATTTTAGAAGCCGTTTCGCCCTAGTTACTCAACATCTGTAGCTATTAAAGCATAGTATTACTTTAACCCTGCAATCAATTAACTGCCCGTCTCGTTTAAGTGAGTGACGGGTACACCCGGCCCCGCTGACCCATGTTTAGTATGCCCTGCCTCACTCACAGTTCAAACGCAGTATAAATACGAACCAGCAGATGTCTCATATAAAAATAATGTACGTCTCGGGACGCCCGACAGAAGTGATAACTTAGCCTACCTACCGCTGCCGTATGCGTGAGAGAAAGGGAAACCAGACAGACTATCGCCATAACGCGTTACGTAACGAAGAGGTTTACCCTCCCATAAGAAGTTATCACTTCAAAAATGTCAGTCATAAAGACTGCCGATAGCCTGCTCTATCCTTATACATTATCTAGCCTCAACATCGGACGAGTTCATAGTCAAACGAGAACCAATAGTGCATTAGAAAATAGATTACAAAAAAAGACGTGTTGGTAGTTTCTTGGCGCTATTTTTCTTTAAAACATAAAACATTGCCAAGTGGATTACATAAAAATGTAGACTATTTAATTTATATGCATGATTAATAAAAGTTTCTGCAGTAGAACTTAATTTGAATAAGACGAGATTTAAATTGAACATAGGACGACTTTTAGTCGAAAAAAATTATAAAATATCTATGGTATTCAAAACCAAAATTATTGCGTAAAAAATTGTTATTACATTTATATAATACTAAGTATTTAGTATGAAATAGCTTTAAACGCAATATTCTTATGGAATCTATGTCATCTTACAGAATAAAGAAGCATACGATTGCTATATTTGTGATCAGAAATACTTAATTACGTCAAATTAAATTTGTTAATTTATTTTTAAAGTTGTGGAGCAGGAACTAGGACTACTACAAAGCACATTTTAACCTGGGTAGAAATACATGAAAGCTATAGTTTTGTTTTTATATTTTTTATCTATAAAGCAAATATATTAATTATCTAAGACCTTAGTGAATGTTATTATAGTTGTCAAACAATAAAAGTTAACATTTTATAACAAAATCCAATAACGTAAGCAGCCTTACATAAGAAGCGTGAGTGTACTGATTTTAATATTTATACTGTTGTTCGGAATAGAGTAAGTAGTATTTTGCCTGTAACGTTATTAGTAAGTCCTAATATCTGAATTGATTATGAATTAAATCTACTGCCAAAGTGTTCAAACCAAATGTATAACAGACGGTTGTCTAACCATTCACGATACCTTACGAGATGTAGAAGTTAAAAGTATAGTTATATCTGAAATGACAATATATTTCCCTCGGCTGCTACTGTCACTATTTTATTATCACATACATCAGCTGTCACATCTCAAATTCTTTTATTAGACAGCTCAACAAAAGTGTTAGAAGAGTTTGCAAATATATTAATGAAGTATGATATACCCGTGACTTGATCCATACTTGTGCACGCACGCGATTCCCAGGACACAAAGTATCGTAGCATTCAGAAAAAGAAATATAAGCTTTTAGGTGTTTTAGTGGAAGCCGTTTCGAAAAAGGCTAATTTTTATGCATCCGAAAAAGTTCACGGGCATCTCCCCGGGAGTGGTTTGAAATTTTCTCTGTTTATATTATAATGTAGTAACATTTTCTGTATATTTACGTATGTGTATGTATATTATTTCTATTGCATATCTACCCCCATCCATACCGAGTTTCTGTCCATCCAAAGGTTGTCTGGAAGAAATCGCTCCCAGCGATAAGACCGCCCATTGTACTTCATCATCATTATGATTGTATGTTTTCAATTTATTTTGTAACATTGTGTGCAATAAAGTATATTCTATTCTATTCTTCCCGGCGAATTTCCGGGATAAAAAATATCACACGTTTTATTACATAAAATTTGAATCGATCAGTGAAAAATTGCATTGAGATTTGATTTAGTTTTTAATCTGACCTAATTAAATAATTCCCAGAAAAATGTCCACGGGATTCCCAGGATAAATAGTAGCGCAGATTTAAAGTCAGATCAGCGTTAGCTGCATCATAATCTGCCCCGTGGTTTTTACGTGAATCCCGAACAAACAGACTAACCAATAAACAGCCAAGGTATATTGTGTCCCGTGAATTCCACGGGAACGTCGTTACGCAAGCGTAAACGAAATCAGGGGCATATCTTAATTTAACTACATATAAAAATACTTAAGTGGTTATGTTTGTATGTAAAGTAAATAGATTGATATCACTTTGTTGCTCACTAAATATACAATTTCTAAAATACACAATTTCAAAGTTGTCATGGTAGAAACAATAGGCGGCCTTATCGCTTAAAGCAATCTCTTCCAGGCAACCTAACTTAAGGAATAGTTTAACCTAATCTGGCGATGTAGGTGGTGCAGATTATTACGTATATCTTAAATAAACATACTTAAGGTCACTTGCATAACGATCGCCTTGAAATAAAATTAGTTAACCTTATTAAACTGCCTAAATACGTTTTACACAAAACGTATTGACAGTTCTTTAAACATATTTAGCGGCAAATTTTGCGTTGTAAAAGACGCTAATTGTATTTAAGGGTGTTAAATATGTTTTGTGTTTCTTTAATAAATTTAAGCAACCTTATGCAAGTGGCCCTAAAACTACATAATTTATAAATTAATACACATACTTAAACTACTTTATGAATTATATACATACATATATATTAAATAGTCTATAGCATAAGAATTAGGCATAATTATTTAAGGAAGGCGCTATCCGTGCAGGAACGGAGAAAGAATACAATTTCCTGCGGCCGGGCGGCCTGTCGTAAGAGGCGACAAAACAACCCACAGCCAGGTGGTAGGGCATTTGCCTGACTGGATGGCTACCACCCCTTGGCTAAACTATGTCGCCATAACAACCTTGAATTGTGTTCCAGCATTGGTGACCAGGTTCCAGTCTCCCTTAAGAGAGCAGCAGCGCATTTGTAGCAACTTTGGTGTTGCAAATGTTCATAGGCGATGGTAACCGCTTTCCATCAAGTGGGCCGTCTGCCTCTCTGCTGAAGTCATGCAATTAAATAAAGGATCTGAATGCGTTCTTAAATGTGGGCGATGTTTTGGCCTCTCTCTGGTAAATAGCTACTTCTCATGCAATAAAACAAAGTAAGTAACTTCAAACCTCCCATTGTTATTTTCATTTCCCCTTTATCATTTCCATCGTGGCGTTTAATGGTGTCAAATGGGCTAAATATATGAGAAAGGTCGCCATTTCCGTACCCTAACTATGGTGAAAATTATAGTTGAAAATTTATTATTATTATGGGAGCCATAAAACTTAATGACGGTGCACCATTCGGATACTAATTGAAAATAGTAACCATGTATTCGGGTTGCTTAGTTATGAAGACTGGATTTCAATATAGGGTTGCTGTAAGAGATCGACTTTAGCGATTAGGCCGCCTACGCAGTAGCAAGTGACCTCGACTGCGTCGGACAACCGTCCGGCAAGTTCTATTATAAAATACAACTTGAATAAGAAGTCTTCGCTGTGAATAAAAACCTAACTTGGAGAACATAGTTTCTTCGTATTAACAATAAGAATATTGGACCCGCAAGGGGGCTTTGTGGCCAAGCTCGTACCTTACTCCGGGGGCCAAGGCAAGCCCACAATTTCCTGCGGCCGGTAGGCCTGTCGTAAGAGGCGACAAAAAACCCACAGCCAGGTGGTAGGGCATTTGCTCGACTGGATGGCGACCACCCCTGGTCTAGAGTATGCCGCCATAACAACCTTGTGTTGTGTTCCGGCATAACGGATCAGGTTCCAGTCTCCGTTAAGAGAGCAGCAGCACATTTGTAGCACTTTTGGTGTTACAAATGTCCATAGGCGATAGTGACCGCTTTCCATTAAGTGGGCCGTCTGTCTATCTGCTGACCTCCTGCCATAAAAAAAAGAAAAAAATCATAGTCCCCATATTTCCAGACCCCTAGCAACACTAGCAGTTCACCCCAATAGCCCGGTACTATTTGTTCTCATTACCCACAATTAGGACTATTGTGGCCTGTACTAAACACTGGCCGGGGTTTGCCTTGGGTGCATTATTATATGGTGTAGACATGGATAATCGCCGGTCAGTGTCACGCCACATTTACATTAAATTTGTCAAAGGGTCTTCAAAGACATACAATAAACTTTAATAAAATTAAAATGAAAAAAAAATACATACGTATGTAGTATTGTATTTAAAGAAATCCACTAAGTGCGAGTCCACCTCGTGCAGGGCCACGTAATCTAAAGTATTTTAGCCTACTTAGAACTATTTCACATCACACGCCATAACCGTAAACTAAGCCGTGTAATTAATTAAAATCCTTAATTAGACATCGTTTCGGCTGAATACAAGCTGAAGGTAACTTACCGTGAAAAATTAACGAGCCTATTCAAACGACCCGGCCTAGCCGCTTACCCACTAATTAAAAAGGCCAACATACGCTAGAACTTATAAAAACGTCATTCAACGCTGAGTCGACCGAAACTTACACGGTCTAGATCCTCTTAGTCTTAGAATAGACCTTGATTCTCTAAGGCCGTGGTGTAGCTTCTAGCTTTAATAAACTTTGGCAGACGCTTTCAACATTGAATTTACATTGTACTGAGGATGTGTTGTAACAACGTTGTTTCTTTAGTATCTCACAACACCCAAAATACTCCATCTGCCGTTCCACAAGACAACCGCGGTCGTTACGGTCGTGGCGAAAACTTCACTAATGACGTCATCATTTTCGATCACACAACGCTCACAACAACCCAAGATAAGAGGTGGGTCGAAGTGGGCGTTGACCACAGAGCATTAATTATCTATCCTTTGACTTTGAAAAAGACGCGATTTTCAAATCAACCAATGGCATTTGTGTATTTCGCCGTTTATGACATCAACGCCCCATAATCCGCTCCACTAGAGTTTATGATTGTAACGTCCACAAGCAAGTGGAACAGGAAAAAAGGCGGTCGTGAACGTGGTCGTTGTGAGTCCCTTCTGGAACGTAGCCTGATAGTCACTCTGAAAAATTCTAAACGCACATAAAATTTTCCCGTTTACTCTCTGTGATCAGACAGATTTGTTTGACAGATTAATTGACTTTCAAAAAAGCGCTGTCTTCATGCAGGAATACTTAAGAATGATAGCGGACGCGGATATTCAGGTCAGAGATAGCATGAGTACACTACTCCAGGCGTGTCAGAAAGATCATCCTAGAGTATTTTAATAGTGAGCATTTGTGAGCATAATGTATTCTGCGCTGATGTCTGCGAGACTTGCCGACTACTTTTGCAGCATACCCACTAAATACCCACAGAACTCAATGTGGATTGTATGACTATTTGTTTGCGTCCTTTACAATTAAATTAAAACTATACATAGACGAGATACAGAGAGAATGGTGAATAGAAGAGAGTAAATCCGGCCTCCAGGGATGCTTTTATACTCCACGTTCCGTCCGATGCCTAGGTGCTAACTGTGCGAGCTATGGGCGTCAGCGGTATGCGGGGCGTGGAGAGGTGTGCTCCGGTCGGCGGGTCGCCCGGCCGGGATATGTGGCGCGTACTTGGGGAGGCCTACATCCAGCAGTAGACAGAGATTGGCTGAGGAAGAACTACAACAATAAAGATGATTCACATAAAAAAATGGTTTTAATGTTAATTAACGTAACACTGATTCTAGTAGCAAAATTACAAAGTGACATGTATAATATATAATTGTACACTCTATTGCCCTACCGCATACGATTTTCCAATGTAACTAATAGCAATCGGTAAACAGTCTACATTACACATTTATTGGGGCATCGAACCCGCACTGCAGACTTGTTGGCGTCAGAAGTAAACGTCCTGTATCCATTGTACATGATACATATTGCGGTTTACACACACTTGCGAAACATATTTACTGAATAAACAATCAGTGTATTGCGCGCATTGGTTTTGTTATTGTTGTTACGTGATCGAAATCTTTGAGTTAATGATGAGAACTTGTTAAGTGACGACATCCTATGCAATAGTAAAAAACTACCTGTGCACGTCTTAGTAGAGGAGACACTGAAGGGCGTATCACCCATCTCAGGATACATTTCGGGGAGTGTTCCTTAGAATTGCACGAGCTGATTCCTCCATCCCCATTTTACCATCTAACAACCAGACGCACCGGTTTGCGCCACCGTTACATGGTGGAAACACCACCAGTCAGAACCAAGCGTTTTGCTTCATCTTTTCTGGTACACACTGCCGAAGTGACCCTTCCCGCATTCGGAGTTCTTTTGTTTATTTTTTGTTTAAAATTTGCAATAAGACAATAGCCTATTGTTATTGTTTTCAACTTTGTTCGCCGTTCGCAGGAATAATAAACCAGGTGTGCAGATTACGGTTTCTCGGAAACCCCAGTCCACACGGTCGCTTTTTGTATTGTATAATTAGTATAAAACAATGCCCGAACGGAGGGGTGGGCAGTCAAGCGAGGATAAGGATACGAGCAAGACATACATTCGATGAGTGATATAGTGACGGACTCTGTGAATCGTGCAGTTTGTACTAGTAGTGTCTAGTTATATTTGTACCCATGTTATACGTATTTGTATAGTTCTAATAAATTCTATAGTAATTCCAACGGCATTTTAATTCGAGTCCTGTAGCTCGTAATAATAGCTTACATTCTTTTTTATACGCTTCGGAACTAGGTCCCGGAAATCCCGCGGAAATTTCAAGTCAAGCGTGTATGAAGTCGCTGGTATATCCTAGTATTATAAAAGTGTACTTATAAATACCGCTGCCTTCTAAGTGTTGAGTATTTCCGTCGGTGGCGTCTAGTGCCAATGCGGAACACCGTTCGAGAGACCGTTCGTGGACACACGGTCGTATCGAACAACAAACAAAAATGCTTGGAAACGAGGCAGAATAAACTGACACTCGTATCATATTTAAAATTCTAATATCACAGCAACTAAACGTTGATAAAACAACATATTAGTGTTGTCATCCAATGAGGCAAAGCAATCAATTGGATACTTCCTCACTGAACGGCTGTCTGGCACTAGTTTTTTTGAAGTGAAACTTCTTTAAAATCGCTGTGATTCTAAAGAAAAAGATATATTTAATAATTTAAGGTCGGAAACGTCAATATAGTAAGATTAAGGTTATATAGGCCCTGAAGAACATCGAAGCTAAACAGGCGAGACCAATAAAAAAAACACTATGCTCATAAAGACAGAGTTGGAAATATTTTGAAGTTTTGAAATTCATAAATTAAATTAAATTGGAGCATTTCTTTCGTATTTTATCAAAACAAATAATTTACTGCATAAAAGCATGGTCATATATACAAATAGGTCTTGTTATTTTATACTGATCACATGGTTATTGCTGGTTGGGCGTACAGTTTTTTTGAAACTATATCAATATTTATTTGGTTTTAATTATTATTACTAATGTTTAGTTAACATATGCCTTTTGTGTCATAGTTTCAAAGTGAAAACATGGAATCTGAATAATATGTGTTATTAATATGAAATTTAATATTTTGTATTATTATTTTTTACGTATTAAAAAATTGAATATTCTAATCATGTTCCGTTCAATCATCAGCTATTGAATAAACAATTCTGGCTTTAGCAATATGTTCGTGAAAATGTTCACCATTCTGCTCGCCTCTGTACCTTCCTTGTTAGCATTATCTCGCCCAGAGCCCCGTGGAATTTGACGTTGACAGTCGCACAGCTCTTGAACATGGATGCAAAAATAGAATTAATTTATTAACATAATAGAGTGCTTATTTTAATAGTAATTGGAGTCTTCAATAGCAACATTCATGTCACGGGGCAAAACGAATCGCAACAAAATTTTAAGTTGAAATTTACGGACAAGTGCATTAACAATCTGCCCGTAAAACTTCAATTTAACATTTTGTTGCCATTCGTTTTGCCACTTGTCCGTTGCCTTTCGTTTTTCCACTTGTCCGTTGAAGTTTCTCTCCTACTATGTGTCCCAGCACACATTTTTTTTATTGCATGACTCCCGCAGACAAGCACACAGCCCACCAGATGGAAGGCGGTTACCATCGCCAATGGACTTTTGTAACACCAAACACCAATGTGCCGCCGCTCTCTAGGGATACTGGAACCTGGTCACTGATACCGGAATACAGCTCAAGATTTTTCCGGCAGTTTGTTGTATATTATAGAGCCTGTAATATATGTTAGTATTTGCTTCATTATTTATGAAGCTTTTTTAGTCGATTAATTTGATTTACGTGGAATTTATGTTATTAGAAAAACACCGATGCATTTTCAAGAAAAGTTTTTATTTAGTGTTACCACACCATGAAATATAAATTGCGCCACCTTTTAGTGTTGTCATTCGTAAAATGCAGTGCTTTTCAATCTTTTTGAATAAGCGACCTCTTTATAGGTTGAAAAAACTTGAGAGGTGTCAAGGGACACCCAGATGGAACGAAGTTCCTTTCGATATTTACTTCAATATAAGAAACAATTTAAAAATCGAATCACATCCTGCAATTCGACTCTTGAAACAAATTTAACTTTAAACCAGATTCGCGATATTGCTCCTTATTTTAATGACATTAAGACTCTATATGTCCGCAAATGCTATCTGTACGTCAGCAACCCATGACATTTAAAAATAATGTACTCCAAATTAAACTCTAACTGCGTGGGCATAAAGCTGCATTTTATCTTGGCAAGTTCAAAAAGTGTCGGTGACAACTTTTTCGTAAGAATCATGACATTTAAAACTCTAACTGCGTGGGCATAAAGCTGCATTTTATCTTGGCAAGTTTAAAAAAAAGTGTCGGTGACAACTTTTTCGTGAGAATTTTTTCCGTCTAGCCCCCATTCGTACCGCGCGATAAGGAACTACGTTCCAAAAATTTTGGCGACCCACATGAGCCATAGACAGACAAAAAGTTAGTAATTTAAATGACTACGTCTATGTCTTTCCCTATTTTGTTACCTATATTCATTACTCCGGCCTATACTCTGCAAAAAGCTGCTGGGCTTAGAATGTACCTAAGTATGAGGTATAAACTTAAATTGCCTTATCCTTTTTGCCGGCGACCCCCCGAGGAAGGCTCTGCGACCCCCCTAGGGGTCGCGACCCACAGGTTGAGAAACACTGGTATAATAGTTTAGTACCATCTAGCGGCACCTCGTCGTAGACAGTGTGTTAGATTTGTTGGTATGTTATTCAAGAATACATTTCTAGCAACAAAAAATTTACTAAACCATTTGTCATAACAAAAACTACAAGTGAAAATATCAGTCTTGTGTAAGAAATGTGACATAATGTATTTTTAGGTAAATAGTAGTACCTTTAGGTAAGGTTTTATTTTTATTTGATCTAGAAGCCTACATTTAAGCACTGGATGATGGTATTGCTGTGTATAAAGAAAAAGTCTTATAGTTCACCTAGAAAAACGACTATGATATTAAAGACCAGACATTTTTCTTCTTAAAGATTGTGTACATTTTGCCGTTGGAAGTCGTAATAGATATATTAGTTTTTTATCCGTGCAGGAACGGAGAAAACTATCTGCAGCCAGGTGGTAGGACATATACCCGACTGGATGACTACCACCTCTTGTCTAAAGCATGTTGCCATTACAACCTTGAGTTGTATTTCGGCATTAGTGACCAGGTTCCAGTCTCCCTTAAGAGAGCAGCAGCGTATTTGTAGCACCTTTGGTGTTGCATATCCATAGGTGATGGTAACCGCTTTACATCTAGGCCGTCAGCCTGTCTGTTGAACTCCTGCAATAAAAAATAGGCTTCGTAGCTATTCTTTAAAAAATGTAACTTTTATAAAATAGGGTAGTTAAGTCAAGTATATACTTTTTATTATACAAAAAGTGTATTTTAAATGAGTCAAATATCGATTATTGTAATCACAATAATTTGAGAATATGACAATAACTAAGCCTTTGCTTAAAAATTTCTTAATTTTGTCATGACAACTATATTATATTTCGGATAAAAGGTATCCTATGAGTATTCTTGGTATTCATTGAAAATTATCGAGTAATAATATAATAGCATTCCTCGAAGCCAACATACTGATATCACACTGATCACCTTATAAAATATAAAATTACCCTGAACACTGGCCTGTCCGTATCCTATAAAAGTCACAGGTCAAAAATATCATTATTTAAACCGATCTGTTCCTGCTAAGTTGTAACAGTCCTTAACATGTAAAATTGGAAGTTCCAGCCATGATGTAAGGCGGTCGTTTATCACCCGGCAACACCAGTCCGCGGTAAACAGAGCCGCGCGATAATTTGTTAAGCTTTAGATTCCTGAATAAGTTTGCAATTTGTTAGAATACGTGCCAGATGTCGGCGCTCATTGCTTAGATGCTAGTGGATACAGTTAGATGTGTTGTTTTTTCTTTTTTAAATTTTGTAGTCATTTGGGCATAAATCGGAATTATGCACTCGTCGTATCTTCGGCGTCATTGCAGGATCTTGTAACTACGTTTTTCGTGACATTTTGTTTTTTCGCCAATGTTGTGATATAGAAATGTAACGTGTAGATATGTGACCAGTATGACTTTGGCCGACTGGCCGACTAGCCGATTAGTCGCCTGTAAAGAGGCCAACTAATCGGCTGACTAGTCGGCTAAGAAGTTCGGGCATTTCCGTGACGCTTTGTTTATAGCTATAATAATAATAATAATAATCCCGCAGGGGGGCTTTGTGGCGAAGCCTTAGGTGAGTAGCGACACCTCGTACCTGACTCCGGGGGCCAAAGCAAGGCCCCGTGCTTGCCTTAGCCAGCCGGCACGGAGTGCAAATCGCTAGAGCTAAGACTCAAGCTCCAGGGGTGGAAGTGATAAATGGCCTAACGTCGGAAGTAGCTTCGGTGAACCTGCAGCCCACCTCTCTACACCCCTTAGCCACTCATACCCATGTTGCCCCTGCCTTTTATGGCATTTATTAGGGCCCATGCAGGGAGGGGCGAGTCACCGTCTGCCCATTTTCCATGTTCCCCGAACATAGCGACGGGCAGACGCCATAGTCCCCATATTCCCAGACCCCAGTACCACTAGCAGTTCACCCCAATAGCCCGGTACTTTTTGTCCTCATTTTCCACAATAGTCCTACACTGGCCGGGGCTTATCCTTGGGTGCATTATTATATGGTGTAGACAGGGATAATCGCCGGTCAGTGTCACGCCACATTTACATTAAATTTGTCGAAGGGCCTCTACGTGTTGGTCTTTCCATGACCCCACGCAAGCCCTCCAAAAGTCCGGGTCATTTTTATGGCCCGTGGTCTTCCAAGACATACAAGATAATAATAATAATAATTCGCTCAATTCGCAACCTGATTTGTTTACTTCGCATTGTTTCTTGATTTTTACCATTGTACGGTTAGGGGTTAGGGCGGTGTTTTTGTGTAAAAATAAAAATAAAAGTATTTTGGTTTAAAGTTAATACTGTTATTGTTCATTAAAGTGAAAGAGCTGAATTAACATTTAATCATTTCAAAAAGAAAGTGTCATGTATGGATCACAATTTATTAGTATAGATTATTAACTACAAAGTAAGAAGCCAGATAGTCGGCGGTTTTTGCCGAATAGTCGCCGACGACGGTAGTGGCCGGATAGACGGCTTTACCGACTAGTCGGCATATCTCTAGTAATATATAACATATATATAACAAGTTTGAGGAAAAAAAATTGTGTGTGTGCAGTTCACACGCAGTAGAAGTTAAACTTCTGAGAATATACTCACGGATAATTCTTCTCTAAGTTATCTTAATATAAATATAATTCCTTTAGCCTACATCCATCAACATATTATAATTCAAAATGAACTTCTCCAGTATCACCTTAAATTTTTCACTGTTTTAGTCTAAAAAATATTATTATCAGTATTATTTCGGTCCAAATTCGACCTACGTTTAAACATTGGTCTTATGGACTCTCTAATCTGTGCTGCACAATGTATATATAATTTGTATCTCATTCTCTAGCAGGTTTACTCTTACGGATTATGTATTTATCTCTTTTTAGTGTCGCTTTTTCGTTTCATCGAGTCTCAAACCACAACGATTCTTAAGAGGTTTCACTACAGAATTACTGTAACATCATGCAAAGACAAACAGGCACATGAACAAACGGACATTTGTTTTAAAGGTGTTTTTATTGTAAAAATGGCTACGTAATCATGAAAACAAAAAGTCAATGTAATACCTCTTAAAAACCATCCTATTAACGTTTTGACTACGCTTCCTCGCCATTTACTCATTTAAGAAAACAACCATTCATAAAGTGTCACCGAGACGACGTACTAATGCGGCGGGAAAACCGGGAAAGTCGGGAAAAAGGGTTTCCCGGCTGTGATAAATGGCTCGATGCAAATTCTCTTTGATGTTTGAATAAAACAAAAGAATACACCGTTGCTTCTTGGACTTCTAAATATTTTTCTTTTGTTATTTTAATTTCAATCATCTGAATCGCGGAGTCAAAGAATTTATTCATACTTTAAACGATTTCACAATAATGTCCCTCCTTTGATTGCTCTCGACCGATTTCTTTATTGTTCGAGTAGGTACGATAGATAGTGTTACAACTCAGGTCCAGACAAAAACAAATCCCACCGACATACCTAAAACAAAACACATTTTATTACCCGTCGGCATTTGAACTAATAACATTAAAACTATTGTAATTCTTTAGTGTTCGTCTTCTTTTGTTTACTTATTTATTGGCATAAGTTTCTAGGGAACGGCATATTGTTGTATTGTAATCATTAGCCAGGTGTTACGGATTTTAAAGTACAAGCTGATTCTAGGAAATTCGGTCCACGTTGCCGGAGGGGCATATTGCATTTGTGCAGTATAAAACCATTGCGTGATTGAGTGAGGAGAGCAGTCGAGCGAGAACCACGATCAAAGCGAGTGTGTACATTCGGTAATCTATTAGTGACGGACTTTGCGCGTTTTATTGAATTACGGCCTTCTGTATTATGTTTGGATTTGTTGTGTTCGGTTATATTTGTATCTGTATTATTACGTGTTTGTATAGTTCTAAACTCTATACTAATTCCAACTCGTAACCATATATTGTGTTGATGCTGTATTGTGTAATTTATGTGATGTGGTGATGATTTTTGTCGCCTACTCCTTCATATGCCAAGATAGAGACTTTTTTCGTGTTTTGATCTAATCTATTTTTTTGAAACTAGGGAAAATGAAATGGGAGATATAAATCTTTTGGAACGTAGTTCCTTATCGCGCGGTACGAATGGGGGCTAGACGGAAAAAAATCTTACGAAAAAGTTGTCAACGACACTTTTTGAACTTGCCAAGATAAAATGCAGTTGCATAACCCTTTATGCCCACGCAGTTAGAGTTTAATTTGGAGTACATTATTTTTAAATGTCATGGGTTGCTGACGTACAGATAGCATTTGCGGACATATAGAGTCTTAATGTCATTAAAATAAGGAGCAATATCGCGAATCTGGTTTAAAGTTAAATTTGTTTCAAGAGTCGAATTGCAGGATGTGATTCGATTTTTAAATTGTTTCTTATGTTGAAGTAAATAGGATTCAAACTTACTCATTTACTATTACACTTCGCATTGAACAGTGTGGTGTCGCGACGATTATTTTTGTTGAGTGTATACAGGTTTTTTGTAAATAATCGAAAGGAACTTCGTTCCATCCGGGTGTCCCTTGACACCTCTCAAGTTTTATAATTATAATGTAAAATGACAAAATGGGGTGTTAAAAGAACGTTCTACGTTCTAGAATTTATGAATACTACGCACGAATCCAAAATCCAAAAAAAATAATTCAAAATGTGATTGATCTAGTATGTTTTTTGTTTGTCTTTTATCTTTTTTTATCAAAAAATTAAAATCTAATACGTATTTCTTATTATCTATTACATTTTTACTATTCTAGTCTATTTGTATTCGTCATCGAAGGGAACCAGCATAATTACTCGTAAGTATTTGCACGCGTAGCATAAATATAGTATACTAGCTTATGCCCGCGATTTCGTCCGCGTGGAATACTTTAAAAAAAAGTTAGTTTGAAGAAGTTTAAAGTAAGTTTGTTTGCTTGAACGCGCTAATCTTAGGAATTACTGGTCTGATTTGAAAAATTGTTATTGTTAGTGCAGTGTTAGGACTGCCTAGATAGCCCATTTATCGAGGAAGGCTAGAGGCTATATATCATCAGGCTAAAACCAATAGAAGCGGAGCACCAATAAAATATTTCAAAATCGGGGGCTTTATAACTTACTTTTTTAAACTATTCCACGCGAATGTAGTTGCGGGCAAAAGCTAGTTAACATTATATATGACAAGCGTTTTATATTAACATACTACATTTTATATAAACATTTCCTTATTTATATATATTACAATATATAAATGTTTAATACATTACAAATATTTATTTGAAGACATATAGTATTTTCTGATTGAGTTTCGAAAAGTAGGTAATGTATTGGCCTCTCTGACAGTAAGAGGCAACGCATTCCAGAGTTTCACAGCCAAAGAGTTATCATTGTTATGATGATATGATGGCTGGCCACCCCTGGTCTAGAGTATGCCGCCATAACAAACTTGACTTGTTTGTTTCGACATTTAGACTATAGGTAAAAGATCTAGTACTCTAGCGATTTATATGTTGACCTTTGCAAAAAGTCTCACCTCTTGCCAAACACCACAAATTTGTTTCCGAACTATCACATACGCCTCATTGGGAAGTACCACAAATGTTTGGTTATCTACAGATAATTGAAACGAACGTTGAATTGATGCTTTCTCGCTCTAACTACATAGAATTTGTATTAGTATAAAAGAGACTGTATAATTCTGTTGGTTTTGGCGCGTCAAATTTTGATGGTAGCTGGTAGATTGTGGACAAAAATAATATTAAATTTAGCCCCTGGAAGGAGTTAAAAACCAACGAGATATTGCTGATTCTTTGCTTCTTACTCTTTGCTTCTCAAGCTCCGCTTTAATATTCCAGCGAAGTTTATACGGTTTAATTAACCAATTGCAGCTTTAAGTTACACATATACTGACAAAATTCATTTCGAGTGCGAGCAAGTAATTATATAAACCATGTAAGTAAATACGATGATGTCGACCTGTTTGTGATCAGTATTTCAAGAGCCAAGCGGTGTATAAGCTTTAAATTTTTCAACAGTGACTTAGTATCTCAGTGCCTTATTTACGTCTGCATGTTACTTACAATCAACTAGCTGTGCCCGCGACGCCGTCCGCGTGGAATTTGTTTTCAAAGCCCCCTGATTTTGGAACATTTTTCATTACTGCTCCGCTCCTATTGGTCTTAGCGTGATGATATATAGCCTATAGCCTTCCTCGATAAATGGGCTATCCAACACTGAAAGAATTTTTCAAATCAGACCAATAGTTCCTGAGATTAGCGCGTTTAAACAAACAAACAAACAAACAAACTGTTCAGCTTTATATATTAGTATAAGATATATATAAGATAAAACTCTCTTACCGACCAACCCGGTCACAATCTCCGCTTCTATTATGTTACATTGCAGAGAAATTACTTTCAGTCTGTAATAAGCTTTTTAAGTAATTAAAGCTTTTTTTACTATTCCACGGGAACTCTTTAATTTTTCGGGATCAAAAGTGTCCTATATGTTGACCGGGATATAAGCTACATCCAACATTTCATGTAAATCGGTCCAGTCGTTTCTGAGATTAGCCCTTACAAACAAACAAACAGAGACACAAAAAGTTTGAAAAAAATCAAAATTAGTTCTATTTGACTTCTTACGACATAGTTTTTCGTTGTACAGAAATTTGATGACAACAATTTTATTATATGTATAGACTTATTCGTCAAAGCCTGTTATTGGCTATCTTTTGTTATCTATTCAAATGTATTTATGTGTTCCACAAATAAATAACTTGTTTTTAAAAAAGTTTTTAAATACAAGCTTTTGTGTATGCATAATTTCGTGATGATCTGTTGTGATGTTGTGTTATTGTATGTATCCGTGCAGAAACAGAGAAAGAATACAATTTCCTGCGGCCGGGCGGCCTGTCGTAAGAGGCGACAAAACAATCCACAGCCAGGTGGTAGGGTATTTCTCCGACTGGATGACTAACACCCCTGATCTAAAGTATGTCGCCATAACAACCTTGAGTTGTGTTCCAGCATTAGTGACCAGGTTACAGTCTCCTTTAAGAGAGCAGCAGCCTATTTGTAGCACCTTTGTTGTTGCAAATGTCCATAGGCGATGGTAACCGCTTGCCATAAAGTGGGCCGTCTGTCCTGAACTCCTGCAATAAAAAATCAAAATAAAAAAACTTGAGAGGTGTCAAGGGACACCCGGATGGAACGAAGTTCCTTTTTTTATTATTTATTATGTACAAAAAACCTGTATACACTCAACAAAAATAATCGTCACAACACCACACTGTTCAATGCGAAATAGAAAGACGAAACGAAAATAACTGGCTTGCTTTCTATGAGAGAGAGAGAGAGACAGACAGAGAAACACGCGCACGCCGCACGGCTTACAACTATAGCAAAAAGTGTCGTTACAACTTTTGGTCTTAATTTTTTCCGTCTAGCCCCCTTTCGCAACGCGCGATAAGGAACTTCATTCCAAAAGTTAAGGCGTGAAAACGCCACAAACACGTTGACATTCGTATTTATAATATTAGTTAAGATTTTCATTCCTTTTATATTACAGTGTTCAAAAATATGGAAGTAAACTTAAAATTCCTCGTAAATAAAATGGTGGACACAACAAGTAAATAATAAACGCACAAAAAGGGTATTTCAGTAAATCCGTCCATCAAGAGCCAAACTAGACGAGGCTTACAGTTGTAAAACAAAAATATTCACCTTTCATTACAGTCCATTTGAAGCCGCGTCGCAGGAAATTGTGTTTGTTAGCAGCTAAACGAATGAGTCACGCAACATTACGAAAATTAATAATCAAATGCCGGCCATATAAAAGGTTTTGGGTGTTTAACTACAGAACTCTAGTCAATAATGTTACGAGTTTAGCGGGACTCGAATTAAAATGCCGTTAGAATTAATATAGAGTTTATTAGAACTATACAAACATGTATAACACAGGTACAAATATAACCGAACCAAACAAATCCAAACGTAATGCAGAAAGTCGTAATTCAATAAAACGCGCAAAGTCCGTCATTAATAGATTACCGAATGTACACACGTCACGCCCGTATCATAGTCGTAGCTCAACTGACTCCTCTCTCCATCAGGCCGTCGTTTTATGCTCCACAAATGCAAATGTGCCCGCCCGGCAACGTCGACACAGTTTCCTAGAATTAGCTTGTAACACCTGGCTAATGATGCTAATGAGCGAGTATAATACGACAATAGAAACGTATGCCAATAAATAAATGAACAAAAGAAGACGATCATAAAAGGATTACATCTAGTTCAAATGCCGGCAGGTAATAAAATGTGCTTCTGCAGATCTGTAGAAGCACATTAAAATAAGACAAATGTCTTTGTCGGGGCCTAGGTTGTAACACTACATAGACATGATTATGCATTAAACCTTTTAGGATATAGCATTATTATATTAGTACTATTGTTATTTATTTTTTGTAAAATTGTCAATTTTTACTATGTCATGCCATACGACCCATGTTGAGAAACAATAATAATTAATCATCTAGCTAAGACTCAAGCTACAGGGGTGGAAGTGATAAACGGCATCACGTCAGAAGTAGCTTCGGTGAACCTGCAGCCCACCTCTCTACACCCCTTAGCCACTCACACCCATGTTGCGCCTGTCTTTTATGGCATTTTTGGGAACCCATGCAGGGAGTGGCGAGTCACCGTCTGCCCATTTTTCCATGTTCCCCGAACATTGCGATGGACAAACGCCATAGTCCCCATAATATTCCTAGACCCCTAGTACCACTAGCAGTTCACCCCAATAGCCCGGAACTTTTTGTCCTCATTTACCACAATAGTCCTTCACTGGCCGGGGCTTGTCCTTGGGTGCTTTTTATGGTGTAGACAGTGATAATCGCCGGTCAGTGTCACGCCACATTTACATTAAATTTGTCAAGGGGCCTCTACATGTTGGCCTTCCCATGGCCCCACGCAAGCCCAAATGTCCAGGCCATTTTTATTGCCCGAGGTCTCACAAGACATACAAATGATCTAGTACGAGTTTAAAAAACATAGTTGCTAAGAATGATGCCCTTCGTAAATTCTGCAAAACATTGAAGACGTTAATAATACGTTCATTTGAAAAAGGGATTCTTAACGACATTTTTTCTCACCCTGTTTTACTCAGAGAAGCACGTACTCAACCGTTCCGTTGTACCCTTTAAAATTGCTATCGGAATTTCTTAGAATTCCTGAGTGAAATACGATTTATTCAATCTAAATTTCACACACTTAAATCAAGATTTTTCGAAAAGAAGTTCGAATTTTCAGATTCGTGTCTTAGAAAAAATACTGAACTTGAATCGACATCTAAGAGACAGAGCGTGTTAATAATAAAACTACTTTTTAATTAATTTATTTGATTTTTATAATTATTCCGACGTTTCAATGATCACGGAAGACAAAGATGTCAAGTGTCAATGAGTATTGTTAAATTTTTTATTTAGCCTACCACGAACTTGTTCATTTTAATTATTTAGTTTTAATTTTGTTTATTATTTACTCTATGGGAGCCTAATCTAATTTACCACCGCTTCACAACGTGTTGTGGCTTGAGGAGAAGAAGCGGCGCAAGAAACTCTTCAGCAAACATGCCTAGTTCAAAAAATGTATATAATATTAAAATGGGTGGAAGGAAAAATAAAAGAAATTATCAGTCCAGTTGGTTTGTGTTCCGTTTCTGCGTGCAACGGAGAAACTTTAACAATACTCGCTGGACAAATGTCATCTTTGTCGTCCGTGACCACGGCCACTGAAAGGGGCCGAAACGTCGGATAAACTAAAATCAAATAAATTGAAGCACTTAAAACCGTTAAAACGTTGTTTTATTGTCAATGAGTATTGTAAAAAAAAAAATTAGCCTACCGCCAACTTATTAAAGTTTCAAAAGTAAGGGACATAGCTACCGCCGTATCAATAATATGGTAGGTCCAGGCTACAGGGGCCCCGAAAGTGTGTAAGCAAAAATTCCTAAAACTTTATCCAAAATATTTTATAGATTAACATTTCTGAGATGGGCCAACAGGAATAGCTATCAGACTTGTCATCATTGTCTATAAAGGCAGCAAATCTAGAAAAACTGAAATCATTTTCAACTATGGATGATTTGATAAATAAGCTTGCCTTGCTTGTTTGTCTAACTTAGCTTCTAGGAGTATTAAATTAAGTTATATATAATAATAAATAATATAATCATCATGAAATAATTGTATATTGATTATAATAATAATTATAATCAATATACAATTATTTCAATTCAATTCCAGCATTTTTTGTTTCATTTATAAAAAAAAACTTTACCCTTCCTTTGGGCCCGCCAACACATTTTGATACAGGGTCCGTCTAAGGCTCTAGGCAAGCCACACCACTGGTAAAGGTAGACCAAAAACTCCTTGTGGCACTCGGGGACTGCCGCGGTAAAGCTATTGCATAGCATTTTTTTATCAACTTATGCAGTTATAATTATTTATTTTTGGAAATTATAATAAATTAAAATAAGAATATTTACCCTAAACTCCTAATTAAAAATAAACTAAATTATAAACAAATTAAACTAAAAATAAGCTATTTATTTTTTATTAATGCAGTTTTTTTTTATATTAATCCAAGTTTTTTCTTTGATATTAATTCAAGTTACACTTTTTGAGCGTGGTGACCGATAAGAAAACAAATCACCTACTTATTATACATATATACCTATGTATACATATATACTTACGGGGCGCACATGCGGTGAGTGTGGCATTATAAAGATATGATAGATACCTATACACCTATATACTTTCTCACAAACAGCTGATTACGTATTCGTCAGATTTCGGAGCAGCTCGTCATCCATAATTTGCAATACCTGACCTCGAATACCTCGAACCGCTACGAGAGCTCGCGGCTCACTGTTGACTGTGGCCACCGCACGCCTCCGTTCGCCGCGCCTGCCGTACTGCCCGTACCCCAGTGACGCCTACATCACGTAAGCTAGCCGATTAGGGTGCGCGGCGACCACGCAACTTTTTTCTAATACCATGTCCAAATTGAATAATTCAAATTATATTAAGATATTGAAGCAGTCTTGGATATGAAGTAATTTATTTTGATAAGGATGAATACCAAGATACAAATAAAGAGACTTCTAGCGGCGGCATTTTAAATAAATTTTTAACATAAAATAACACTTATTGTGGCATAACTATAATAGTTAGCATATGTCTAACTATTATAGTTATGCCACAATAACTATCACGACACTTTTTGTAAATAATAATGTGTTCTGTAAAGTCGTAGTAGGTACATTATTTGATTCTATCATCAATAGTTTTCGCAAGGCAGGCGAGTTTAGGTAATTTTTAATTTAATTTTTATATTAATTTTAATATGCTGGAGCGGGCACAAAAGAGGGCGGGAAACGCCAAGAGACATTGATTACAAGACGTCACTGTCAATGACAATTTTGAGTTTTTTTTTATGTTACGCGGTAAGGCTTAAATATGCTTGTTATGAAGCCGGATATTTTTGGCAAAGGTACCCGGGCCAACAGAGTTGCCATTATGTTTGTGCAGGCGTTGATTATTTGTATTAAGTGAACATCGTTTAAAATGCACCTATCAATCTGTATTCATGCCTTTACGTGTAACTTTAAGCCATTATAAATCAAGGTTAATCACGTATACGGAGTTTAATTTTTCTTCCCTGAGTTCTCTCAACAATGCTTCCCTCTAACTTTTTATTTACGACACCACTACTTTTCTAAAAGAATTAAAATTACCATTAAAAATACCTATTCATTTCAACAAAAATAACTTTGAGTAAGATGGCTAGAGGAATTTTTAAGATATGGAGTATCTTCGATTAAATTCTTTTTTATGGTTCTGCAGCCAAATGGCAAAAACAGACAAGTTTTTAACTCTACCCCTTTGTAGTTTTCTTGTATTGCCACTAACCTACATGATATTTGAAATGAGAATGATTCTGCGCACCTCAATGTCTATAGAAAAACGTTACCGTGTAATGCTAATAATTAAGTATGCATTGTTGTGTATCATTTGAAATCCTTGAGATGACCATTACATGTTTTCTCCAGTGACCTCTAGAGTCAATTTTCGGGAAGCAACATTTTTTTTTGTCTTTACGTAGAAGATTAAGAAGTCATGGTAGCGTAATGGCTAGCGCATGCGTCCTAAACTCAGAGGGCGCGGGTTTGATCCTGGCCGGAATGCATGCACCACTTAGTCAGTTTTCTGATCTAATGTACATATAATGTAACTTTTGATATGTAAATTAAAAAACTAACGGTTGCTCTGAAAAGAGAATTTTTATTATTAAATACAATACCCTGTTATACACTGTGTTTTGTATGTGAATTTATAGCTACGCAACTCACCTGAAAAGAGAAACAACATTTCAAGCTACTAATTTACAATTTCAATCAATCTATTATAATTTAAGAATTTAAAATAGCACTTAATTTGTTTATACTTTTAACTGACAAAAACTCTGACAAGTGTGATGTACAAGTGACATAACATTGACACTTGACGTATATAATGATCATGCGAGCCAAATTCAAATTAAATGAATTTACACTTCATTTACATGCATATTATTACAATTACCACGTGCTAATAACGGTGGATGAAAACATCGTGATGCAACCTGCACATCAAGATAACCTATGTGTCGAACCTGCCAAGCTGCCTTGGACAAGCGTGGCGGGTATATTGTCCGTTCCCCCTTTAACGGGAGGCCCGAACCCAGCAGTGGGTCATTTATGGGCTGATATTATTACGTGTAAAATTTATTTTTCTGTATCTCTTTTGTTATTTTCTTAAATGTTAGTTTTTCCCTTCTAACTTTATTTTCAATTTTCCTTGCTTAACTATGACCTGATAATAAACACTCGCTATATACATCAGAATTTTGTACAAATTGGCTCTTTATTAGGAGCTTTTAGATTTAAACACGGCAACCCTAGTGCGATGCGTAGTCCGGCAGCTTGTTAGTCTGAGGATTACGCCTGAAGTGAGTCGAGCCAAGCCACGACATGTTTCCTAGCTGCCTGAACATGTGTGGCTTATTAGATCACTAGTAGCCAAACGCGGCTTTACTTATATGACTTCTGAACGAATTAAAATATAATATTTTCTTAAGTTTTCGCGATTTGTATACATAATAAAACTACCGCTTTTCAGTTGCCGTGATCACGGAAGACAAACATGTCAATTGTCAACGAGTGCTGTTAAAGTTTTGAAAAGGGCCGAAACGTCGGAATAACCAAAATCAAATAAATTACTGCGCTTAATACCGTTAAAACGTAGTTTTATTATGAATTAAAATATTTGGCTTTACATGAAAAATAAATATTAATATTACATATGAAAATTAACAACCATCTTCTTCAGAATCTGGTAGAAAAAGAACCAAAAAATTAATAATATGATACTTGGGATGTAATTTGAAACATTGACATTTCTGCAAATGTAATGCTAAATGTACATGTTTCGCCTTTCGAATTCAAATTCAATTTTTGACCGACATATAATACTTTTGTAGTTTTGGTTAGCAGTTCTTATGATTTAATATACATATAATGATTATATTGTTACGAGTGCGTGACTCGAATTAAAATGCCGTTGGAATTACTATAGAATTTATTATAACTATACAAACATATAACACAGGTACTAATATAACTGGACAAAACCAGGACAAACTGTACGATTCAATAACACGCGCAAAGTCCATTACTATACCGCGTATCGAATGTACTAGACACGTCTTGCTCGTATCGTAATCGTCCCTTGACTGCCTCACTCCTCCGTTCGGGCATTGTTTTATACTTTCTATCCAATACAACATCAACCGCATGGACTGAATTTTTCCAAGAAAACGGAATCTGCATACCCGCGTCTATAAACGAGTACATTAACAATAGGCTATTGTCTAATTGCAAATTTTAAACATAAAAAAACAAAAGAATTCCATATGCGGGAACGGTAATAAACCAGGTGTGCATTCACTTTGTTGGCATGTAACAATATTATTGACTAGGCGGGCATATATGCCCGCAACTTTGTCCATGTATGCTGTTGTTTTAATAAAAAACTGTGTCGGGATGAGCTAATTTTTTATGCATCAAAAACTTGAGACCAATCCAAGAAACTTCCCGGGAGTGGTTTCTTGCATTTTACTTTTCGGGAAACATGGACTCTGTTAGTGCATTCCCCAATTCTGCCGTACATAGAAGGAACGTGGAGGCGAAACGTGAGCTATAGTACGCACTGGTAGCGTTTCCACTGAGAAATGATGGCGTAGACCAGAACGCCTTGTGGTCCGAAGATGGAAAGACTAGGGGGAATCAGGTCGAACAGCTCAACGGCACATTTAGTAGGTATCATTTTTTTAAAGGAAATCGGTAGACAAACACACATTGTATATCCCGTAGCTAAGCAAGTTACACTTGTGTTATGAGTATTATGCAACTGAGCTCTCTGGGACCAATTCCAGACACCCAGACCATAGTAAATAACGGAAAAACTTTGACGACGAATTTACTATTCCGGGAATCGAACCCGGGGCCTGTGCGTTGTAGT
Source organism: Dendrolimus pini (assembly GCA_949752895.1). NCBI lineage: Eukaryota > Metazoa > Arthropoda > Insecta > Lepidoptera > Lasiocampidae > Dendrolimus > Dendrolimus pini. Next base: position 5,446,736 of record OX457149.1, on the reverse strand, counting down.
GAAATCAGCCGACCAAGGCTTAGCCCGCCCAAACAAAGAGACCATTGATATGTTATGTTATCTGTAGATCGTCCTCGACATTATGTATGTTACGGATTAATTTAAACAATACTAGCGGCACCGGCCGAAGTTGTCCTGCTTTGAAGAAATAAAAAACTGGGACCCGATCCCAGCGCCGCCTACCGGTTCCAATTGTGGATTTAAACCATCTGGGGGACCCACTCAAACACCCAAAAACAAAATCACCAAAATCGGTCCAGGTCCAGGGGGATTCTAGAACCCGATCTCAGCGCCACCTATCGGTTCCAACGGGTATAATAAAAAAAGTACCCTAAGTCCGTCTCCTGGTTCTAAGCTTCAGCCATCAATTTTCAGCCAAATCGGTACAGCCGTTCTTGAGTTATAAATAGTGTAACTAACACGACTTTCTTTTATATTAGAAGATATATTTACTAACGAAAACGTAATTTAGAGGTCAAATTTCAACTATATTGATTCTGTAGTTCCAAAGAAATGTGCCTGTAATATACAAATAGACGTAAAGACTTTGTAAAGGTTCCATTGTTATCAAAATAGGTGGAGCAAATAGACAATCTCAATTGTATAAAGAACAAGCCATTTGGTATCTCTCAAACCTAGACACATCCGAGGGTATTTTCTTCATTTAACAAACTTGTTTTTCCATAAGCGATCCGAGGAGGAGCACCGATCGTAATAAAAATATCTCAGGGCAGTTTTCCTTATCGGCCAAAACTTCCTTACGCCCTTTGTACAGCTCAGACGGGCGTCTTAAGATAAATATCATTTTTTATGATTATATAGGTACCCATTTAAGCACTATCTCACCTAATGTTGATGATTTTGAAATCATAAAAACTAATACTAATCCTACCACACCGATGGGGATGCCTACATTTCCGAGTATGTGCGCACTCCTGCACTCGGAATAAAATCTTATCTATAAGATACCAATTCATCAATGACTTGAAGATTTCTAGATTGTATTTGACAGGAAAAACAAACTCCAGTAACTGGTTACATTCTTCGGCACTGCACACCAGAAAAAAATAAAGCGAAGCGCTTCGTTCTGAATCGTGGTGTTTCAACCATGTAACGGCGGCGCAAACCAGGTGCGTCTTGTGGTCCGATGATAAAATGAGGAACCAGCTTTGCAGTTCTGAGAAACGCCTCCCGAAATGTATCCGAAAAAGACCAATCAAAATTAACTTTAAATTCAATTAGTTTGAGTTTCGTGACTATATAAGGAATAACTGAACCTTATGTCGTCATTTATTAATAATATATAACAAGTGACATTCAATTGTTACAAAAACTACCAGGTTTTTGTAGAGGATATTCAGTCATTCATACAATTACGCAATCTTTTCTCTCACCTTATTTCTATCTTTTGGGGTTGGCAGAATGTGCTTTCCTTTCATACATCTCTATTCTGGCATACATCCACTGCCATAATAGTATTTCTAAATTACTTTCATATAATTCATGTATTTTGACTTTGGTTGAAATCTTTTAAACATTGTTGTACTCAACAATTAAAGTGCCAATTTTTGACATTTCAATACGTCTAAATATAAATAGTTAATAGATTGTAATTGTTGTTCTTTTCATTTATTCAGTTCAATGCTTTAGTTTTCACTAAGATAATGCTACTAGACTTCTAGGTCCGCTATTCAGTGCCAGTGGCCTAGTGAGACTATACCGATTATGATTATTGTCGACTTTTGCATATTATTAATTTATAGTTAATAGGTACTTATTTTCAATGTAGATTTCTTAATAATAAATTTCAATGGCAACATTCTTCATCAGCTAATTCCTGCCAGTTATCGTCTGCAATTTACCGAACTTTTTTCATAATGAATAGGCGTTTGACTGATATTGCCCCTGATGTCAGGTGGAAATTCAGTTTAAGGTGGAGCACACTTATCTAGAAGATACCTGTTCACAAGAGACTTGAAGATTGTATTCTTCAGGAAAAACAGACGACGGTAAAGAGTTCCACTCTTCAGCGGTGCGTATGATAAGAGTGGACGCATAGCGTTTCTTCCGCTTTGTTGGTATTTCTACCATATATTGGTGGCGTGAGCTCGTACGTCTGCTTGTTCAGTGGTAAAATGGTTAGAGAGGAACTAATTCATGTAATTCCGTGGTTTCATAATGCTGTTTAAAATTACAGTCGAAACCGAATATAACGACATCGTTTATAACGACAGATCGGTTATAACAACTGAATGGCGAGGTCCCGGCTGAATCTCTATATAAACTAATAAGTACACATGCCACCTATAACTACATCGGATACAGCGACATATCGCTTAAAACGACGAAACTTTATCGATATTCATCGGCTATAACGACCAACCGTTTACCTATTCCAGCAAACCAAAACATTACGAACAATTTTCACCTTTATACTAATAACATGAAGGAATATTTTGCTCTAGGCTTATTATTAAGCCCAAGAAGGATTATTATTCTCCTACCTTATCCGAACTTCTTTCCCGCTCCTTGCCATTTGACTTTTCATATTTTACGACTTATTCATTATTATTAATATGACTATGTACTTGTGTATATTCCTTTTAACAACTATCGGACGTAGCGTCCGAGTATACGGTCCCTTCAATGTCGTTATATCCGGATTCAACTGTATATCTTTAGGTTTAAGTCTTAGAGATTAATTATTAATGTTGTCTTTAATGTAATTTTGTGAGCAATAACGGTGACATATAATATGAAAAAACGCTCATAATAAATAAAGATTTTTAAAAAAAGTGTGCGTCCCAAGATGCCCGACAGAAGTGATAACTTCAACTAATCTAAGTTGAACTATTTGAACTTGATAAAAGCTTAGGTCATTATTTAAAATAAATGTATATTATTATGATAATGTAAGAAAAGGTTATTTATTAATGAAATCTTTTATGGACTATAAAATATACTTTATCTTAGTTACAATTCTTGAATATGAACATTAGAATTTTATGTATGTACATTATTTAATATTACTACCGAAATACAGCGTTGTGGGTTAGAGTGAGAGAGGAGGAGCCTGCCTATCGCTGCCGTATGCGTGTGATAGCAAAATAAATGATAATAATCTGAAATATTAAGATCAAAAGTTTATTACACTAGAATTATTACAATATTAAATACAGCACAGTAATACACAGAAATATTAAGACAACTCCAAGAGTTGTCTCCACGCTTGTCAGGTGTCGAGCATCAATTTGCTCTTAAAGAATACTGCCATTATCGAACAGTAATTATCGACCACAATCAATATACTATGGGCATCTTGCCCAACAGAGCTTTCGCTCTGTTCAACCGCTGAACGTAAATTCTCGTTGTAGACTAACTGACTGTCGTTTGTAGAATGATTGAAGACTAGGTGTAGACTTGTTGACTATCGGTTTAATACTGCACCCTCTGCCCGAACACGGGGTATTTATAAGATCCTCATAGTGCGTCTGCAGCGACACCATCCTGTAATACATTGGCGCCACTTCACTACCGTCATAACACCAACTTCCGCCATCCGTTTGTACGAACCGGAACCGGAGGTTATCTTCCAACTTCCGGTTACTTCATTTTCGGTATCCGTTGGCTTGATAATAAATGCTTCTTCGTCGACATCCGGTTATACGACTTCCGATTACTACATTAATGAATACTCTACCCGGTTATTGACTACTTCCATCATATGGTTACTTTACAATAATAAATACGATTCTAAGACGTGAGAGAAAGGGAAGCCTGACCGACTGGCGGTTATCACTTCAAAAATTCAAATCAAGCGCTCGACGCTCGTTTACGACACGTAGCACTAAACGCCCGTCTAATCTAGCTAATGTTTGGGACGTTCATGTTCCACGTAAATAGTAAGTGCTAAGACTAAAAAGTAACCGTTCAAGTGGGCTAGCAGAATGAGTGATAAAATAAATATAAGTGGGTACAACGTTAGTACCTACAGAACGTCCCCTGGCACAAATTGGAAGCGTCGCTAGCAACAATGGCCCTCAGAAATTACGCTCCTGTTTAAAATAGAAATGCAGTGAGGGACATCCCTAATAGCAGCAGTTTGGAACAGTTTTGAGGAAATATTATTACCTTTTTAGGGTCCCATGGCTATTTTGACAAAAACACATCCAGTATTGAGTTTCCATCATTACCATCCATCTTTTTATTACAATACTATTTATTTATTTCCTTAACAACATGATACACATTATAGTAGATATTACACGAGATGTGAAAGTGACATATTTTCGCACGAAATGGTTTTGGCGCTAATCATTCGAGTGCCTAAATAGGCCTTTCACCGGAGGTTAACTCTAGGCTTTTAATTTCGAGTATGAGGATAGTAAATAAAAACTGATTAGTTAAACATATGTAATAAAATTGAGCGCTAAATTCATTTTTAATCTGTGGCATTCTACCAGCCATTTTTTTTTCATTTATTACAGTAAATTTTTAACTCAAATTTATGTAAATTAAATAATGATTTAATAATTTATAAATATAAAATGATGTAATATTTTATTAAGTTTTCGCGACTTGTACACACGACTTGTACACGGAAGACTTCCGTGACCACGGCCACTGAAAAGCGGCCGAAACGTCGGATAAACCTAAATCAAATAAATTACCGCGCTTAAAACCGTTAAAACGTAGTTTTATTATAAAATGATGTTACAAAACTGTTGATATTTTTTATTACAATTTATGCCGTAATTAAACAGTGGCTGTAAAAAAATTAGGCCATGAGTCGCATGTATTATCTATGGTTCGCATAGTTTTCTAAATTTTATGATAGCATAGAGAATCGTTTCCCAGGGACGAAGTGCTGTTTGACCCCTCCAGTCCTTGTCACTCCTGATCACATTTCTGAGACTCCTCCCATTTAGTGTGACATCACATAAAATATGCATAAAATATTAAATCAAGAAATTATTAAATAAAACAGCAGTTCCGTAATGAAGTAGTTTTATTTCCAATTAAATTAGTATTTAATCATTTAAACACTATGATCATACATATGGAGTTGAAATTATTATGAAAGAAGTTCAAATGTCGTGTTTTTTTTCATGAGTTCAGCAGACAGGTAGACGGCCACCTGATTGAAAGTAGTTACCATCGCCTATGGACATTTGCAACACCAAATGTGCTACAAATGCGCTGCTGCTCTCTTAAGGGATACTGGAACTCGGCCACTAATGCCGGAACACAACTCAAGGCTGTTATAGCGACATACTCTAAAAGCAGGGGTGGTAGCTATCCAGACGGGTAAACACCGTACTACATGGCAACAACAGGCCGCCCGGACACAGGAAACTATATTCTTTCTCAGTACCTGCACGGATAATCATATTTAAAAGCTTAAATAAATTAGATTTTGAAAGGTGACGTCACGAAATTTAGGACCGCTCTCACTCCTTTAAATTTAACTTATCGATGGCCCTTAAGGTGGGCAAGCTAACAATATTTTGAAAGAAAATTATTTTGTACAATATCCATTAACTTTTTGATATAATAGTGTGAAATAAGTAGACAGTGAAAGCAGTGGAAATGTCTCACATCTACGGAACCCTTCATACTTTGCGGAGTGTCACGCACTTGTCCGATATTATCTTTTATTATGAGGAAAATACTTTCGCTGCATAATAAGTTTTTATTACTAATTCTGGTGTTTGTTTCCTTTTTGTTTTGTAATTGGTTCTGAGGCTTATTGAGTTTATTTATCAGATTACGTAAATTGTCAAAGTTTATAAAATCTTCACTATTATCATGGAACAAGAATAATATCTTGTTCCATGGTCTAAAGTATACCGCCATAACAAGCTTGAGTTGTGTTCCTATGACCCTACTTCGAGGTCGGCTCTTTGTCCACCTTTAGTATTGCAAACACAGTGTAAACTCCAAGTAACGTCATCCGACTTAACGATAAACTCCCTTAAGCGTCAAAATCACTTGGCTTTGATTGGTTTAGCTTGTCTTCCATACAATGGTACATTCCATGTAGCATTACAACCACTCTCAATAACGACAACAATTAAATACCTATTAATAATTAGTAAAAGCTGCGCAGCTGTGTACGATTTTTATCGCTTTGTTATCCTAGTCTGTAATAAACTCGACTGTCGGAATTATACATACCGAAATTTTTAAGATATTCCGAAATACCGAAATTTCTAAGTTCGTTCTTTACCATAAAGATGCATCAACATCGCAAGATATGAAAAAATAAGTAAAAAATATACAACAAAATTAATGGTGCAGCAAAAGACGTCAGACAAAAATAACTTATAACTCCATATAACGACAACTCTCTATAACGCTATATAATGCACAGTGCTTTAGTGTCGTTATATAGAGTTTACGCTGTATCCATAAGCGCCGGAATCTACTTTCCATCAGGTGGATCATTAGCCTGTCTGCTGTACGCCAGCAATAAAGAAATGAGAGTGAAACTGCGGGTAGGGACTAGTAAGCTATAAACATAACGCTAACCGCCCAAAATGTGAAAACCCGTAACATGTATACACACCTACATTAATACATCGCTGAGCATCATATTACACCACGGTTACGCCGATACTCAGTCACCGGTATTTCAGGGTAAAATTTACGGTATTCCAAGTTCCCAAGCGCAATATACATTTTGTCAGTGAGTTCGTACCACTCCATTCTGTACGTACACTGGCGGACACGAAAAGCGTACATAAAGGCGCTATATCCAAAAGGATGATATTTGAAAAGGTATTTTTATTAATATTTTATACAATGTCTTTGTTAAAATAGCTGGTAAATAAGGTTCTTACCTTAGGGATATTATTTGGGAAACGTTTTAAAATTGAGTAATATATTTTCAGTTTCAGTTATTTAGCCTGACTAGTTCCATAGCGAATATGATGGATGGCTGCCATCCTTGGTCTAGAGTATGCCGCCATAACAACCTTGAGTTGTGTTCCGGCATTAGTGATAAGGTTCTAGTCTCCCTTAAGAGAACAGCAGCGCATTTGTAGCACTTTTGTTGTTGCACATTTGCAAGCGGTTACCATCGCCTATGGACATTTCCATAAAGTGGGCATTTGGACATCTTCCTGTCTGCTGAACTCAAGCAATAAATATAAAATAAAAAAGGGGTTATTTATGATTTAACATTATATAAATAGCTGCTTCCACTTAAATAACATTTATTTTGATTTCACACACAGACAGACACTTGAATCATATTTATTAGTATAGATGAGAGTTAATTTCAGACACAGCAGTTAATGTAAACCGAATAAACTTTCCTTTTGTTGATAGTTGAAACAAACAGAACAATACAACACTCATTGGCTGAGCAATCCTGTTTGGGTGCGCGGTAATGACGGTCTGCTAGCATTATTTCACATTATTCAGCAGAAATGCACTACTATTAATTCTCGATAGATACTCGATTTGTCAGGACATACATATTTCTAGATTGATTATTTAACAGTAATGTTACGAGTTACGCAGGACTCGAATTAAAATGACGTTGGAATTACTATAGAGTTTATTAGAAGAACTGTAAAAACACGTAAAGAACAGATACAAATACAACTAGACGCTATTAGTACAAACTGCACTTTTCAATAACACGCGCAAAGTCCGTCACTCTATCACTCATCGAATTTACGTCTTACTCGTATCGTAATCGTCGCTTGACTGCCCCATACCTCCGTTCGGGCATTGTTTTATAGTAAACTGAACAATACACAATCGATTGTGTGGGCTGGGTTCTTCCAAGAAAATGTAATCTGCACACATGGTTAATTATTCCTGCGAACGGCCAACAAAGTCGAAAACAATAACAATAGGCTAAATAAGCGAAATTGCTCAAATTATTTATTTGGATAATAGTGACTCGATCTTAACGTAATCCTTTAGAAATACACCGCAATCACTCTTATTTCTGCAATGGAACATATTTTGAATAAAAACTTTTGAATTTGAATTTGAACCATTGCGTACATGATCTAAATAACTCAAGTTCTTTATTTGAATAACCATATTGGTAACTTAATCTTAACGTAATCCTTTAGAAATACACCGCAATTCATAGTTCACTAAGAAACTTTATTTATGGACCAGCCCTACCGTAACTGTCTGTTTAATGTTACTTGTAGCAATAATTATAGTCATTAACCATTACTTTAGTCCCGGAATTACAGTTACAATATCTTCCATCACATACAATACTATTTGGACACGTAGTAAGGCCCAAACTTAGAACGTTAGTACCGCAGTAACTGCGTGTAATTTGTTCGCATCGAGCCAAATGAGCAATAGGAATGAGATCAGAAGTTCGAATAACTCTTTCATTTATATGCTCTGAGCTGTGATGTTATATAGAAATGAAATCAAATAGTGACTAACTATCAAAGTTGACAGACAGATATCTAATAATCGCATATGCCGATTTTAATGGAAATTTATATTATCAAATGTGACTACTTGTGTATTTTTTGAAGTGAAATTTCTTTAGAACCGTTGTGATTTCAAACGAAAAAGAGATAAACACATAAGCCTATAGGACTAAAATACATTCCTATATTTAATAATTAAAACACTATACTCATACAGATAGAGTTGTAATTGTTTTGAATTTTTTCCATAATACTTCAAATTTCGTGTTTTCCAACTTAAATATATTATGACGATATAATATATGCAAAGTGACGTTACCAAATTTAGAATCCCTCCCACCCTTTGTCACACTTTGTTTCACTTCTACTGCCTGTGAACAGCACACACACACACACACACACTTTTTTTTTAAATTACATTATCAACCGATTTACTTCAATGAAATATTGATTTTTAATCAAACTATACTACATTACAGCAAAACGAAGGAAACTTATATTAAATTCTACCTGTAATCCCTAAAAACTATAAATATTGAGCCTAAGTCATCGAACACAATATATAAGATATAATAAAAGATTGGCTACAATACCTCATTGGATCGCCATGCTGATCCGTTGCCCGAGGTAGGAACCAGCTCTCATCACCCGAAGAGTTTAATAATTATTTTTAATTCTCCTGATATAAAATCGAAAACACATAAAAAATTGAAAGTATTCCTTCTTGACATATTCCTGTTTTGAATGAAGCAAAGTCAGTTGACCAAATGATTATAATTTTTGAGTTGAATAATTATATGAACAAAGTTGAACACAGACAATTACAGGAAGAGCAAGACGAAGAAGGGACACACACATGCACACCATCCAAAACCAATACATAAATATCTTTTTTCCCGTGGGCGGGATATTTATGAAAGCCGACAAAAGTCGAGAGAAAGTTTATTTCAAATAATTATGTGAACAAAGTTGATAAATCATAAAAAAAAACTCTCAAATAAATTCAAACTTTCAATTTAAAGTTCTTGAAAATGGTTATAATAAAAAAATTAAATATCACCTATTTATACATATAAGTATATACCTACATGTATACATATAAGTATATACCTACATGTATACTTACGGGGCGCACATGCGGTGAGTGTGGCATTATAAAGATATGATAGATACCTATACACCTATATACTTTCTCACAAACAGCTGATTACGTATTCGTCCGATTTCGGAGCAGCTCGTCGTCCATAATTTGCAATACCTGGCATACCTCACACCGCTACGAGAGCTTGCGGCTCACTGTGGCCACCGCACGCCTCCGCTCGCCGCGCCCGCCTCAGGCCCCCGTCACCGCGCATTCAGTGTGGACGCACACATACACGTTAAGCGAACGCTCATGGTAGGCGGAGTGGGAGGTGTTTGGTTTATTTTCGTAACGGAATTTCTTGATTCGGTCGCCGAGCTCAAAGCCCGCGATAAAAGCTATGCGATAGCTTAAAAACTATTAAAAGTCAAAATGAGATGACTTTCCAATATTAGTACATAATATGTTGCCCAATGTACTTTTACTGTTATTATTAAGAACAAAAATCGACAAGAAACTTCCAAACAAAAGTCTCTTATCATTTTCATAGGTGAGTAATTAGTTATAGAATACGTAGTTTATTACAATAATTTGTTTCATTCGCTCATCATCTCTCGTTCATTCATTCTCGTCATATAGGAACTAATCAGGATGTCCCATCCCTAGTGCGCTCCTATTCAATATAAGTTGCATATATCTAACGTGGATGCGTCAAGGTTTAGAAAACTTTACAATTTACCAAATAACATAACTTTTTCAAATGTTGGAGGGGGGAGAACATAATTTTTATGATTTATAATATTTACACTTCTTAAATAAAATTAATGATTGATTAATGTATAGAATACAATTCAAACTCACTTCAATAAAAGATGTCGAACAGCTAACACAATATTTTACTAAAAGATATTTTCTAACACCAAAAATGTTTTTTTTAATTAAATTACTAAGCAACAACACATATCCATATTTACCTACTTTGAAACAAATACAACTCTCTTAGACACGTACAGTGGTAACCTCTAAACTACATTGTATTTAATAATTTCACTACAGTATGTAATGTCATATAATGTAAAAAATACGGTACCGATTTTGTTGAAATATTTTATATGTATATGGTTTCAATACCAAGAAAGGACATACGATAGGTAGATGGACGGACAAGACGGAACTTAAAGGCTTCATTTTGAAAAAAAAGCAAACGAGAGCCCCAGCCCGGTGTGGCGCAAAGTGATTTATTTGGGTGTCTTTACGACTTAGCCTTCATTGCCCAGATTCGATATACCCGTAGATATAGATAGATTACACAAGAGATAACTTCTTATCAATATATTCACAAATTCAATTTTTTCTCCATCACATATATGGAACTCGACTGTCCTAAACATAGGTATCGTTTAGGACAATCCAAAAGTCATTACTGCAGGGGAGGTAAAGAGAGGTCATTCAAAGGGATTGATTAATATAAGTCGTTAAAGAAGAATTTCTTTAAATGAAATGAATGACCTCTCTTTACCTCCCTTGCAGTAATGACTCTGGCAATGATAAGGCCTTATCCACCGAGTCTGACAATAATAATTCACATGATCCAGTAAGTAATTCATGAATCACGTCTCAGGTACGGCTTACCTACACGGTCGGCTTTTTCGCCATTCTGTCTTATCCCGTTATTAGCTACTTTTTAAAACTAAACAAATTCCTCGTCGCGCTCCCACACCCCTCTCTCCAGTGCGTTCAGAAATGTATTGTTACATGCCGACAAAGTGAATGCACACCTGGTTTATTACCTTTCCCGCATTTCGACTTCTTTTGTTTACATTGTGTTTAAAATTTGCAATTAAACAATAGCCTATTGTTATTGTACTCGTTTATGGCCGCACGTGTGCAGATTACGTTTTCTTGGAAAAATCCAGTCCACGCGGTCGAGTGTTGTATTGTATCATTAGTATAAAACAATGCCCGAATGGAGGGGTACAGTAGTTAAGCGACGATTATGATACGGGCAAGACGTGTGTACATTTTAATGACGGATTTTACGCGTGTTATTGAATCGTGCAGTTTGTATTGGTTGCGTCCAGTTATATTTGTACCTTTGTTATACGTGTTTGTATAGTTCTAATAAACTCTATAGTAATTCCAATGGCATTTTAATTCGAGTCTCACGCTCGTAACAGTATTAACCTTTTCGCATTTCGGGGCACGGGGTAATTCAAGTGTAATACGCAAGGAATTTGTTTTAGCATAGCGAATTAGATTCCTACTAGTAATCTGTAAATGTTTCGGCGGCCTTGCTACTCTTTTCCACTGAACCGCGTGAATGAGATACGTTGTTTCTCCTTGGAATAGTTTTCTTTGTTAATGGACCATTTATAGGATTCATTAGAGGAAAGATCTTTTGCATTAAGCACATTAATATGAGGTCAAATGATGTTGTAAGTTTGAAGGTCGTTTTGTAATAGCATTTCTTGAGTTACAGTCCTTGAACTAAACTGAGTTGTTTATTAAAATAGGGCATATAAATATGAGTACAAAAATTGCTCTTCACATTATTTTTTGAAAATAGGATATATAGAGATAAACTAGGGTATGTAAATATATATATATATATATATATATATATATATAAAGAAAAATTCTAGCGGGATTCCCAGAGTAACAACTAGCGCAGATTTTAAGTTTAGTCGATCAGTGAAAACTGCACCGAAACCAGGTCAATGGCTTTAACGTGAATCCTGAACAAACAGACAAGAAATCTGAAAATAATGAATCGTGTTCTCCATCGTCCTCATGGAAAGTTTTTTCGCAGAGCTCTAAAAAATAAACCTTGGTTACTTTTTATAACATCGGCTATCTGCCAGTGAATGTCCCGTCAAAATCGGTAGACAGACAAAAATGATAAAAATCTATTATCGGAATCCCCTATTCTGAATTATCCCCTCTGATTTATTTAGATTTTTATTTTGATATTACAAACAGACACTTCAATTCTATTTATCTGTATAGATTTTACTTAGATTGAATACCAATTAAAGCTCTCAAGAGTATCAAGTATGGCGCAGTGTGAATTGTAGAGTTGCTGCCGGTAGACCGAGACGAACACACCATGACAAATATCAGAAGTGTTAAAGAGAGGTCAGGTAAAAACATCTCAAATGCATGTATGAAGTTAATGAAATTAAATGAAGCGAAAGTTGTTTTCATAATATTTTCGTAATTTTTCGCAACTATTCATAATAAAACTACGTTTTAACGGTTTTAAGCGCGGTTATTTATTTGATTATTACTATAAAGGCTTAATAAAACTTTAACAATACTCATTGATACTTTGCCTTCCATGATCACAGCTACTGAAAAGTGGCCGAAACGTCGCAATAATAAAAATCAAATAAATCACCGCGCTTAAAACTTATTTTATAGGTTATGAAGTAAAATGTCATTTGTTGCATGTCAGTGACGTTGTACACAGAATGTGGTAATACTCGGTAAGCACTCTAGCGAATTGTATTCGCATAAATGATTCGATACAAGTTGTTACAGGAGTATTTGTTTTAATTTTGAAGTTACGTATTAATGTGGGTTTTATTCAAATTTATTTTACGAATTAATTATTACATAAGTAGAATTAATTTTATTATTTTATTAACAAATTTGGGTCGTTTTGGTCTTACGCCAAAAGGAAGGTTTGCACTGAAAATCAACGTTTGTGTCGGATATAATTCCGGCACAGCAATATGCTGAGTGCAAACCTTGTTTGCTAAAAATGCGGCGTACAAATTCTCAAAATATACTCTGTTTATAAAAATATATAGGGAATGTAATTACGTCGCTATTTCTGCAAATAATGATTTTCTTTCTTTCTCAAAACGTAATTCTATTATGCATACCAGTCTTAAATACTTAAGAAAATACAATATTGATATTTATAAACATGAATTCCCAGTAGAAGAAGCCTCAATTATTTACAAATGACTTAAATTGATTAAAGTTTTGCGTGACGTCATTACAATAGGTAAATCAAATAAGGCTTACAGCGAAATTCTAAGAATTAATCTCGCAATATAATCTTTTAGCATAAACCTTGACGATATTAATATTCGATGTTATCGTAAAGTTTTTTAATATGAACAAAACGTAATGTAAGTATAATGTCGCTGGAATATTGTTAAAACCGCGACTTCGTAATTGAACTAATCAAGTAAACCTTCGACCATTGAGCTAGTATATTTCACCTTTACTACAGTGGAAACTCGATTATCAGTATTTATTGTATGTTTTTTTTTATAGCTGGACAGGCTGACGGCCCACCTGGTGGAAAGCAGTTACCGTCGCCTATGAACGTTTGCAACATCAGAGATGTTACTTGTCAGCAACGCGCTGCCGGCCTCGAAGAAATTTTATGACACCCTTTTTGAATCCCCACGGTACGCAAGAGAAACGTTCTACAGAACCGTTGCGTACATGAGCGAAGCGTCTCAAGGAAGTGGGGGTGAACTCCCAACCGATGGCGAGCGGTGCGATAATAGAAAGAGGATGAAGGCACCATTCTAAACAATTCTTCGGAACACTCCCCGTTATACAGTCGGTAGAATACACAGAGAGAAGCAAAGTCTCTCTTAAGGGCAAGCGTATCTAGACCGTGTATGTATTTGTGTGTCGCATGTTTAGAAACAAAGACTCTCTTTATTATTAACTAGCTTTTGGCCGCGACTTCGTCCGAGTAGCATAGTTTTTTTTTAAATAAGTTAAAAAACCCCCCGATTTCGAAACATTCTTCATTGGTGCTCCGCTTCTATTGGTCTTAGCGTGATGATATATAGCCTATAGCCTTCCTCGATAATTGAGCTATCTAACACTGAAAGACCTAATCAAATCAGACCAGTAGTTCTTGAGATTAGCGCATACATTTAAACAAACAAAGTCTTCAGCTTTATATATCAGTACTAGCTGTGCCCGCGACGTCGTCTGCGTTGAATTTGTTTTCAAAATACTCCGATTTTGAAACATTCTTCACTGGTGCTTCGCTCCTATTGGTCTTAGCGGTATCATATACAACCCATAGCCTTCCTCGATAAATGTGCTATATAATAACACTGAAAGAATTTTTCAGATCAGACCAATAGTTCCTGGGATTAGCGCGTTCAATCAAGCAAACATACAAACAAACTCTTCAGCTTTATATATTATAGTATAAGATATAAGATAAGATAAGATTCAGACCTCAATTATGCGGATTCGCAATTACCCGCATTAGCAGCCCCTTCATGATTAAGATTGCAATATTTTAGTAATTTATATAAATATATAGCTACAATAATACGTACGAAAGTATATCTAATCTCAGATTTTGGTTTGTAACAATCAGTGTGGTTAATCGAGTCCTTACTGTACCTATATATATCTCTATGCCTTCGACAAATTCTTGCGGCCAGATGGCCTGTCGTAAGAGGCGACAAAACAACCCACAGCCAGGAAGTGGGCTATTTGCTGTCTGGATGGCTACCGCCCCTGGTCTAGAGTGTCGCCATAACAACCTTGAGTTTTGTTCTGGCATCAGTGACCAAGTTCCAGTCTTCCTTAAGATTTATATATTTCCAACGTACAAAGACAAATCTATTAGCAACCGAGCTACCAGGAGTCACCATAACTTGTAATCCGTATCAATTAGCACCAACTTATCTATACCCTATAAGAGTATTCGAGGCTATTCAGGCTTTATTGCTCATTTACCGTGAACCGGGGTTACGTTGTGAAGTAATATAGACGAAATGAAACACTAAACACCCGCCACCATAAAAGTAGAGCCAACAACCCGACTTTGAACATGAAAGACATGACGTCGTCATTTGCATTAAAAAAGTTTGAAATAATTGTTGATTTGCTAATAGCCTGTGATGATAATTGCTTCTATGCTGGTAAGGTAAAAATTCTACTCTAGATGACACCGAGTTTAATTCATGTACTACATATCAAGCCTTTACCGCTATTTTATCGTAAGCGACATTTATTTTTTGTTGCATAAGGTGTTAAGATAAAACAAAATAATTGTTTAAAATACCGTTTGCAACACGTACTTAACACATAACAGAAAACATACTTCAGTCCAAATTTTTATGTCGCTACGATAAAATGACAGTAAAGGCTCGATATCTCAATTCTATACTTTTCTCATACATAATTTGTATGCAGAGACGATAGATCTCTCCCTGATACGTTCCTGCCAATCACTTTTTATTTCATCAATTTTCATTAATCTCTTTATACATACACGTTTATTGAAAGTGCTTTTTACACCTTTCTTGATTGGTAGATCACGGACTCTAGTACGTATACTAATAATAATATTGAACCACAAGGGTGAAATTTCAAAACAAATGTTAATCTATCTTCTATTACCATAATAAATCTGTAAATGGTCCGTATAAAAATGTGAAACAATCAAGGGGAATATTTCGGAGATTCCGAAAATGCAAGAATATTTAGATTTTTTGTCTGTCTGTCTATTAGAGCACCACGTTAAAATTACAGAACGGCTTTAATTAAAACTCGACACAGAGCAAGCTCATATCCCGGGGCGTCGTTTTCACGGAATAAATAAAAATTACGAAATAGATGGCGCTGTTACCGCATCCTTTTTGGAAACTACTGAGGTTGATTTACAACCCTAATTAACACTTAGAATACGTTTTATCCCGATAAAAGGCGTCGTTTACTTGGAATAGCGGGATTAGCAATATATATATATATATATATATATATATATATATATATATATATATATAACACCTAATTATTATTTTATGTACGTAACATAGATACAATAGGGCTACCTAGGATTTTTCACGCGGAGTAGCCGGGGGAACTGTAGTATACTGATAATTATGGGCTTATACAATATTATATTATTTGTCTAAAAGTGAGTCTCATACAGATTCCGAAACGGATCAATGTGTTTCAATAAAAATTTCAGGTACAAATTTCGATATCTTAAAGGGTTTAAAAATATGAATATGGGAAAAATATAATAGGGCATCCAACAGCTATTTGAAAAGAAAAGAAAAAATTATGAAGAACCGTCTCCACAGTATTGGTGTTCCTAAAACAGTTCTAACGAGGCCGTGCCCCGGGGTCCGTTGTACGGTAGTTTTAAACAGTCCACCAACTTACAAATTGGGGTCCATACTGCTTTAATGTACTTTAAATAACCATATATTTGTTAACATAAATAGTTTTACTCAGGTAATCAAGGGCTATGATTACTTCTGATTCTTAACCTATACTAATATACTGTTCATATTATGTAAGGTAGGTGCGGGTAATAAGGCCTGTCGGATAATAAGGCCTAAGTTCCAAAAATACAATTTAAAAATGTTTGATGCCGCTCCAGGACACACTTCCAGGTAGCTAACACTCATAGATGGTACTTTAAGCTTGTCGCGACTCGTCACTCGCTTTTTTCGACCAGTGCGGTGTGATTCATTTGTGAGGAGCGTTTGTGCTGCGCGAATAATAAAAAATTGTTCGACTGAATCGCAAGTAATTTTTATAATATTATACTTTTGTATATAATTTTGCGCTACAGTTTTCTGTTTTTCATGCTTTTATTGACCTTTGATGTCTGAGTGATATATCATGAACCAATTATTGTACTTTTTTGTATTTATTTATACACCATAGCAGCGGTTATTAAAAATGACAATTTTTTGTTTATATTTTATAGTGATTGGTCTGTAGGTTTAATTAATACTATAATTTGTTGATTCGGATACATAGTTTTTATTTTATTTCAAATCTCCCTTAAGTAGGCCTTATTACCCTCACCTACCTTACATTATAATACCTATATATATATATATATATATATATATATATATATATAAGCTAATGCTTTCGTTGTCAATGTTTTTATATCTCTGTAAAATTAGTGTTTATTATTTATTCATTCGCTTATACACCTGTTTATCCGCCTATCCGCCCATTCGCTCATTCGTTCATTCGCTTATTCGCTTATTTATCACATGTTATTATTGAGTTAAGCATTGAATAATTTCAGATATTGTTTCAATATAATAAAAGTTGTCTGTGTCTGCAGTTCACACGAAGCAGAAGTGAAACAAAGTATGACAAAGCGTAGGAGGGATTCTAAATTTCGTGACGTCACATTTCATATATTATATTAAATCCACGAAACTTGAAGAATTAGCGAAATGCTTCAAAACATTTTCAACTCTATTTGTACGAACATAGTGTTTCAATTATTGAATATGATGTGTTGTATCTCATTCTCTCACAGGCTTAGCCCAATAGATTTGTGTGTTTATCTCTTTGTAGTGTCACTTTTTCGTTTCATTGAGTTTCAAATCACAACGATTCTAAAAATACATATACATGACAAACATGACAAGATCATCAAGAATGACTAAACAGATATACAATGCAAAAGTGGATGGATGCAGAAGTCGCGGAAGGCCACGACACACCTTCCATCATCAAATTGATCAAGTACTAGCAGAAGGTGATGTCAGGAGCCTTAAGAACAGACGAGCGTGCATGACACGAACTATGAATGTCAAAGAAGCAAGTGAGGTGTGTAAGAATAAGCCTAAATGGCGCTCTGTTGTTCGTGCCTACCCCGCAAGGGACCTGGCGTGAAGTTATGTATGTATGTATGTATGTATGTATCAGCGGTCATAAAAGAACACATCACTATAAGGACCTGCAGGCACTTAACCGATTTTCGTATATCCCGACCTTGAATCAAAATACCCTTAGGTATATTATTTCCGCCAGATTGATCGGCTCGAAGCCCTAATTTACGTAATCCTATCGGATATTATAAAAGGGGTCCAATAAAGCTTGCCCTTTACAGTCCAATCGGTAAATATTTAAAATCATTTATGACAACATGCCGGATTAATTAAAAAAAGCTAACGGGTAAGTATTAAATAATACATTTTGACCATATCCAATTTTTGAAGTGATAACTTCTTATGGGAGGGTAAACCGGTCCGTTACGTAACGCGTTACGGCGCCAGTCTGTACCTTTATCTCACGCATACGGCAGCGGTAGGCAAGCTCCTCCTCTCTCACTCTAACAAACAGCGCTAGCCTATGTACATATACAAGAATTGTAAGTAAGAATAAAATATATTTTATAATCAATAAAAGATTTTATTAATAAATAACCTTCCTTACATTATCATATAGTGTGGCGAACGATGGTGGAACCATCTAGTTAGTTTTAGAACTTTTGGAAAAATCTAGAAAAATCTAGAACAAAAAGACAAGGACGGATATATTTAGAAAAGGATAGACGATAAATGAAAGAAAGAGATAGATAGATGTTAGACAGAGATAGACGACGAAAGAAGGAAAGAGATAGATAGATGTTAGAAAGGGATAGATGTATAAACGAAAGTTCCCGAACAGAATGTTCGGGAAAGAAAAGACAGAGATAGATAGATGGGTTCTAGAAAATTCTTCCAGGTATATAAACAGCGTAAGGCGCGCCTACCGGGCAGTTTTAAAGTTGAGTTCAGTTCAAGACGGTGAAACGACAAGTGCGATACTAAAGGGTTATCAGAGAAGGTTAATAGAGTACAGAGACGGATTAAGTGGTGAATTTAGTGACAAGTTTGGTGGACAGATACGCGAAGGAGGTGTTTAGCGTAGTTCGAAGAAGGAACCAGAAGCGAGTTACCCGCGATAATATTGGAGGTGGTCCGCGCAATATCGGCGACGGTATTGAGGGTGTGACAACTTATCGTCGGGACTGTGCATCGTTGGTCGTGCGTATAGGGGCAACCCTACAGAGAGGTACTACGTGCGGCTGTGTAAGTCAATAAAAGCTTTTAAATTAAAAACTGGTGTTTTCTTCCAATCCATAAGTGCGTAACCCCGCTCGCACGTAACAATATTAATATACATAAAATTTAATTAATAACCCAAGCTTTTCTCAAGTTAAACAATTTCAATATTAAGTAGTTAAACTTAGATTAGTTTAAGTTATCTCTTCTGTCGGGTGTCCCAAAGACACCTCAAAGTGGTTACCCATCGCCTATGGACATTTGCAACACCAAAGGTACTACAAATGCGCTGCTGCTTTCCCAAGGGAGACTGGAACCCGGTCACTAATGCCGGAACACAACTCAAGGTTGTTATGGCGACATACTGCTGACCAGGGGTGGTCGCCATCCAGTCGGGCAAATGCCCTACCACCTGGCTGTGGGTTGTTTTGTCGCCTCTTACGACAGGCCGCCCGGCCGCAGGAAATTGTATTCTTTCTCCGTTCCTGCACGGATAACATTATTGTTAGGCTATAGAAAAACAGAATATTTTGTTGAAAAGCAACCCTTTTGATCTTTATAAGTTGCACTATGATTTGGTACAATAGAACAGGTGTGTTTATTTTTCCAAAATTAGCTTTTTTTCATTAGTGTTGTATTTAAAAATACCACATTAATATTACAATCTAATCTAAAAAGACTAATAAGTAATTTAAATTTAACCTAAATTAACTAAAAGTATTTTCCAAAATGAGCTGATTTGATTTTGGACAAGGGTAATTGATTTTTCAAAAATGTAATGATGTCATCAAAATTGGCCAAGGCCTGCCTCCTTTGAGAATTGTTCACTATTCAGCATATTCTAGAATTTGGCCCGGAAGGCCTACTTTTATGCGTTTATACCATCATGCGTAGTCTGATATGTGAACACCTATGTTTAAGAAATAAATTACCTTTGTCTTGGAAAAGCGAGTGTCGTCAAACCACGCACGTTAAACTACTACTTACTACCCTCTAATCTTAAAACAAGAAAATGTGTTACTATTTTTATGTTATTGTACAACAAAGAGTAATTGTTGAAAGCATCTGTGCATTTGACAAAAGTCGATTGTTTTCTTAAGAATCAAATTGTAATCGAAATTTAAAAAAATACTTTGATTTATTTGTAGCATTCACGGATGGTTATAAACTACCCAAAATTGATCCATTTCTCCCTATAATGGTGAGTACACGACGTAACCTTCGTTTGATGGTACCTACATATTTGAAGTCAGTCGTGCAAAAAGGGGGTAATAATTAAAGGGGCGCACACTAGGCTTGGGACCCGTGTCACGGTATGACGGACGAGACAAAAACACCGGGTCTGTGTGCAAGGCCTTTTTGCACGTCCACCCGCTGTATAGAGCATATTAGAAGGAGCAGCGGAAAGCGGGCAAAATATCGAAGAACACCGAAGTTATATAATAATATACACGCTCCTTCATGAAAATCAATGTATGTTTTATTTTTAAACACCAAAATCTGCAACACCAAGAGTATCGATGCGTTGCCTACCTCGTTGAGATTTTACGCCCTTTTTGAAGAACTCCATATTGTAGCGCTCTGGGGAACCCGCAGGAGGGAACTCATTCTACAGTTTACTCAGGTATGGCATGAAGGAACGTGAGCCACGTACAGTGGATGAGTTCCAAGTGCCAAGGAAGTGTGGATTAACTCCCAATCGCCAGCGATTGGTGCGATGATAGCCCTGTCGTATCGTATTTCGTACGTCAACTGAGTTCCGACTACCCTTTTCCCCTCTTTATCTTATCTGCTCCATCCTATTACTCGTGTATATCCAATGCTAAAGGCTGACAACAGGTTGGCAAACCTGTATATATAGGCAACAGTAAACACTTTCCATTAGATGTGCCGTCTACCTGGCGCCAAATTTTGATATTACTGTCTCGTCAAAATCGCCAAACACTGTCGTCTCAATCGTGAGTTTGCCTGATGTTGGTATTCTGATAATTCCAATGGAATGCCTGTGGCACGCAGCTCTATGTTTATAAATAAGTATAAGTGAAAACTCCCGAAATAAATTTTAATATATTTGGTAGCTTTGTCCATTTGGTATATGTACTGTTTCTGTTAATAGTGATATCAAATTTGTACCACGACGATATCGAGACGATATTGTGGATTTAGTAGAATACGCATATTTTGAGTATTATATCGAAATAGCAGAATTTGGCCCATATTTGCCAGCTTTGCAATGAAAAATAAAAGTACCGTCGCCTTTGTCTCCCCCTATGGGAAACAGGCGCGATGACATGTGTGTGAATAGCCAGCCAGCTTTAGGCCGTTCCCGCTAAGTCCACAGCATGACCCAAGCCTTATATTCTCAGTCATCTACGCTACGCCGTTTGTGCTTAGGAATTTTTGCTATACATAATTCTATATATGCCTTTATAACCGTTGTTTTTGTCTAAATTCATTTCGCGGATTTATGTTAAGCACGTTTTTTGTATGAAAAATATTAGTCTACAATGTTGTTTCAACCTTTTTGAAACACCGCGGTAATCTAGTTAATAAATAATAAAATCTGTTATGGGTTATTCACGGCTGAGCCTTGTAAACAAATATAAACATCGAGCAAATATTTGCTTGAAATATAATACGTATAGGCTAAAAACAATTTATCCGTACAGTGACAGTGGTGGCCTGTTGTAAGAGGTGACAAAATACCCCACAGCCGAGTGCTAGTCGTCCAGACGGGCAAATACCCTTTGTTTTTGCCCGTCTGGATGGCTAGCACCCTTAGTCTAGGTATGCAGCTTTAGAGAGCGGCAGCGGTAGTACCCACAAAGCAGAGAATCCTTCCCGCCGGAGGGTCCCTGCGAAGACAAACGCGTGACGATTTTCTTAGCTCTGTATTAGCTAGCACCTTTGTTCTTAAAAACAGCTTTCCATCAGATGTGCCGCTTGCCTGTTTGCTGAACTCATGCAATAAAAAAATTAAAAGTATAAAATAACTTTATTTCTAAAGCTATTTTTAATTATAATATCTTATTTTTAATACATGTTACAATTTAGAAAGTCTTACCAGTATGCAAGTGTACCTAAATAGAAGAGTATTCCAAATTTCAGCCTAATACAATCAACTAGTTTTGTTTTATTCACAATTTTGTCCCTTGTGTCAAAGTGCACTTTTGTCTGTACGCCCATTTGTTCTAAACCCTTAACAAGGGTTAATTTATATGATTTCAGTTGTTTGCTAGTCTGTTTACATATACTCGACAATGTCACATTTATCATGTATCTAAAGAACTGATGACATAAAATTGACGTTTAGCAAAACTAGTATTATGCAGGATGCATGGGCATATTATTTTGGTTTGACGTTTGGTCGTATTGGGTAAAGAGACATTTCTGTATTTTCTAACAATCAATTAAAGTATATAGAGATTACGTACACTAAGCACCTCACATTCTGCCAACAATTGTTAGGTTGGGTATCTAAAAGATTTTTTGTCATGATGTGCTAATACACAGCCCTTTAGGCTCTTTCTAATTTGAGAAACATGGTTTTTAGTTCTCCATCCCATTCTGAGATGCAGTACCTCAGAACGGACTGACATAATTCTATTTAGTTTTTTTTACTCTAGTGGTACACAATCTCTTAGTGTTTTGAATATATAGATCAAGTTTCGGATTCTGGCTATTAAATTGTTGTGTGTCCCATCGCAAATATTCATACATCTGATCTCTGAGATATTCCGGGGATAGCCCGGGTTGTCTGGAAGAGACTCAGTCTATTCTACCTCAAAAGTATGCTCTTTTGAATAAACAAAAATTTTTGAAAATCTGTCTATAATTGACGGAGAAATCACGTAACAAACATGCAAGAAAAGCATAGAATTGAATAAATAATAGTTTAAAAAAACTAAAAAAAACACGCTTTTATAAAAAATCCAACTAAAAAAACAAAAAATAAAATTTAATATAATATAAAAAAGCGTGGGGTGTATTCAAAGCGCTTTTTAAGATATTATATTATTAATTGAATACACCCCACGCTTTTTTATATTATATTAAATTTTATTTTTTGTTTTTTTTGTTGGATTTTTTATAAAAGCGTGTTTTTTTTGTTTTTTTAAACTATTATTTATTTTTCATTTTTTAGTTGATTTTTGTTTAAATGTTTTTAAATACAAGCTTTTGAGATCCTGCATATCATGTAGCAGCAGAGTGCTAGCCAAGACAAGTAAAACGAGCCCAAACACGACGGGTCTATCTTGTTTAGTACAGGAGTTCCTATGGCCACCTTCCGACTCCATCATCAGATCAGCTCCATGGTACCATATTATTGCATTGTCACGCGATATAAACATACGAGCCCAAACACGAAGGGTCTATCTTGTTTAGTACAGGAGTTCCTATGGCCACCTTCCGACTCCATCATCAGATCAGGTCCATGGTACCATATTATTGCATTGTCACGCGATATAAACATACGGGCCCAAACACGAAGGGTCTATCTTGTTTAGTACAGGAGTTCCTATGGCCACCTTCCGACTCCATCATCAGATCAGCTCCATGGTACCATATTATTGCATTGTCACGCGATATAAACATACGGGCCCAAACACGAAGGGTCTATCTTGTTTAGTACAGGAGTTCCTATGGCCACCTTCCGTCTCCATCATCAGATCAGCTCCATGGTACCATATTATTGCATTGTCACGCGATATAAACATACGGGCCCAAACACGAAGGGTCTATCTTGTTTAGTACAGGAGTTCCTATGGCCACCTTCCCACTCCATCATCAGATCAGCTCCATGATACTATATTATTGCATTGTCATCGACCTTTGACAGGTGTGCAAAGTATGAATTAAATCTGATCGTTCAAAGTAGGACAAAATCGAGCTCAAAGGGGTCGGTTACAGACATACTGACATACAAGTGAAGCTAATATAAAGCGTGTAATTAAGAACTCCCTTTGAAAGCCCGTTAAAAATGTGTCCAGTATCGAAATGTTAAAATCAATTCGAATACCCGTCAACTTGGCATTCAATACATTCCTGAAAACAGTACGACATGACAGAGCGTCAATAATTTGCCCAATTTATAGGGACAAGGGTATTCGGGTACGGATAGTGCGGGTTTTACACCAGGGACATCGTTACGGGCAAAAGTCCCAGAGTTGAGAATCCCGCGGTTATACCCCGGCTAGGGCTGCCCGGAGCGGCTTCTTTATGAATTTGTGATACAGATTATCTCGTGGCCTACGCGATACCGTATGGGATTTATTCTACTTGATAGAAAAATATCGGGTGTATATAAAGCTTGGAGATAAATATGTTATTCTGTTTTTACTTACAATTCCAAGTCGCTTAACGGGCTATGGTGCGAGCTATGTTGGGTGTTTCTCTTATGGATAAAATTAGAAATGAGGATATCCGTAGGAGAACCAAGGTAACCGACATAGCTCGCAAAATTAGCAAGTTGAAGTGGCAGTGGACCCGTCACATCTGCCGCAGGACTGATGGCCATGGGAGCAAACGAGTCCTGGAGTGGAGACCTCGTCTCGGTAAACGCAGTGTCGGACGCCCTCCAGCCCAATGGACCGACGACCTATGCAAGGTCGCCGGTAGCCGCTGGATGAGGTAATCGGAAGACAGGGATGAGTGGCGCCATCTTGGGGAGGCCCACGTCCAGCAGTGGACTGCAAATGGCTGACGACGACTTAAAATTAGATTGAATGGATGATAGACTTTAAGTAAATGTGATTATATAAGTGGCTATTCAGCCGGAGCAAACCCTGATTCTCTGTCAGAGCTGATGCCGCCACGTAATTCTCAGTAAACCAAGAACGAAATTTAGAAACCCTCCCACCCCTTGTCACACTTTATTTCACTAGTGTTATTGTGAACTGCACACACAGACAATTATTTTCTGTAAATTAATGCCCAAATTTCATATGACTGACATAAATGCCATTTTATCCGTGCAGGAACGGAGAAAGAATACAACTTCCTGTTGCCGGGCAGCCTGTCGTAAGAGGCGACAAAAGAATCCACAGCCAGGTGGTAGGGTATTTGCCTGACTGGATGGCTACCACCCCTGGTCTAGAGTACGTCGCCATAACAGCCTTGAGTCGTGTTCCGGCATTAGTGACCAGGTTCCAGTCTCCCTTAAGAGAGCAGCAGCACATTTGTAGCACCTTTAGTGTTGCAAATGTCCATAGGCGATGGTAACCGCTTTCCATCAAGTAGGCCGTCTGCCTGTCTGCTGAACATCTGCAATTAAAAAAAATGTTTTTTTGTAATGTTGCAGAACATATATATTAATATATAGTCTATACACATAAATACAATTGAAGTGTCTGTTGATAATATCAAAGTAAAAAAAGTGAAAAAATCAGGGGGGTAATTCGGACCAGGAGACTCTGAGAATGCACTATTTTTGAATTCTGCCTGTCTATCTGGATGTTCCTAGTAATTTTTGAAACGACTGCCTGATTTTCACGCGACTTTCATTAGCATATAGCTGATGTTGTAAGAAGTAACTTAGGCTACTTGTTATGGTTCCGCGAAAAATACCCTCAAATGGCGAAACAGATTATGACAGGATTTTCACTGGCAAATAAGCACAGCTAATAAGCAATAACATATAGGAGACAGCCCTTAAAATTCCTTAAACAGGTATTCAAACGGCATTCGAAACGCCTGTCCCAAAATAAGTTGGGTAAATACCTGAATTGTGTAATCCTACATCTACAATAGACTCTAATCAGTGGTTTCTATGTCCCGTCGGGAACGAAAATCTTGGTTACCCAATTCATCTTGGTACAAATGCGAAAACAACCTACACTGTTTCCTATAATAGTTGTATTATAAAATCAGATATCTATTCATCGTAAGTAATAGGATAAATGTAATCATTTTTTTATTTTTGACGTTTTCACGCTTTACTATGCAACAGATCGTCACGAAATTCATACACATTGTCAGGTATATAGGCAAGGGTACCTATTATCGAGAAAAAGCACTGTTCCCGAAGGATAGACACCCGAAAAGATAGCACTTCATAAGCTCGCCACACGGATTGGGTGGCTCGAACATTATTGTGTAGCGCCGTATATATTAAAACCAGTCCAAATAATTTCACCCGTATAGAAAAAAATGTGTGTGTGTGTGTTTGTGTGTAGTTCACACGCAGTAGAAGTGAAACAAAGTGTGACAAGGGGTGGGAAGGATTCTAAATGTCGCGAAGTCACATTTCATATATGAAAGCTTTAAAACACCAAATTTGAAGTGTTTTTTTGTTGCAGGAGTTCAGCAGATAGGCAGATGGTCCACTTGATGGAAAGCGGTTACCATCGCCTATGGACATTTGGAACATCAAAGGTGCTACAAATGCGCTGCTGCTCTCTTGGGGGAGACTGGAACCTGGTCACTGCCAGAACACAACTCAAGGATGCTATAACGGCATAGTCTAGACCAGAGGTGGTAGCCATCCAGTCGGGCAATTACCCTACCAACTGGGTGTGGGTTGATTTGTATTTCGTTAACACTTCAAAACATTTCCAACTCTATCTATTTGAGCATAGTGTTTAAATGATTAAATATATGTAGTTTATTCTATCTCATTCTCTCGCAGGCTTATTTCTGTAAATGTAATTGTCTACCTCTTTTAAGTTTTACTTTTTTGTTTCTTCGAGTTTCAGATCATAACGATTCTAAAGAAATTTAAATTCAAAAGCCGTTTCTTAAAAAAATTAAAACAAAAACCCTTAAAGGTTTCCTATTTGCCAAAATGACGAGAGCACTTTACGTATAGTTTGATGTCAACCGGGGGCAGTATTATTAATTGTTATTTGTTGTTTAAAATTGCTGATAAGTGAGCAATAATTAATCCTCAATACGTAATTAGCGATAAGATTGAAACTGATTATTATTGATTTTATCAGTTCGATTGTTATTTCGAAGAATGATTTCAGATACTGAAAGAGATTAAAAATAAATAATGATCTGATATTATTTATTGTGAAAATCAAACATTTATTCAAATTATATATCTTTATATATATACCTAATTCTTCTGTACGTGTGTTGACAGTGAACTCCTAAACGGATGGACCGATTTGAATGAATATTTTGTGCGTGTTCAAGTGGATTCGAGGATGGTTTAGATTCACAAACAAGCCCGGCAGATGGCGCTGCAGTCGGGTTCTGAATTTTATTTCTTCAGGGCAGGACAACGTCTGCCGGGACAGCTAGTTATACAATATACATATATTAGACAGGTAGACGGCCCACCTGATGGAAAGCAGTTACCGTCGCCTATGGACGTTTGCAACACCAGAGGTGCCACCAACGCGCTGCCAGCCTCGAAGAAATTTTACGACACCCTTTTTAAGAACACCATATCGTAGCGCTATGGGAAAACCACGGCTGAGAGCTTCTTCCAAATTCCAACGGCGCGCAAGAGAAACGTTCTAGAGGACCGTTGCGTACAAGAGCGAAGCGTCTCTATGAAGTGGCCTAGCCGATGGCGTGTGGTGCGGTGGTAAGAAGAAGACAAAGGCACCATTCTTAACAGCTATATATTATAATATCAGCTCATAAATATCCCTATGGTGGGCTAGGACCACGGGAACGGACAGTAGCCACGCTCATCTAAGGTGGCTTGGCAGGTTTCACTCATCAGTTATTTCGTTGTGCAAGTTGCATTACGATCTTTTCTTTCACCGTTGTTAGAACGTGATAATTGCAACAATATGTACATTATATTTTCTTAAGTTTTCGCGACTTGTACACATAATAAAACTACGTTTTAACGGTTTTAAGCGCGGTAATTTATTTGATTTAGGTTTATCCGACGTTTCGGCCGCTTTTCAGTGGCCGTGGTCACGGAAGACAAAGATGACATTTGTCAAACGTGTATTGTCAAAGTTTTTATTCAGCCTACCGCCAACTTGTTCATTTTAATTATTTAGTTTTAAATTTTGTTTATGGATATTATTTACTCTATGGGAGCCTAATCTAATTTACCACCGCTTCACAACATGTTGTGGCTTGAAGAGAAGAAGCGGCGCAAGAAACTCTTCAACAAACATGCCTAGTTCTAATTTTTTTTTTATATAATATTAAAATGAGTGGAAGGCAAAAATAAAAGAAATTATCAGTAAAGTTGGTTTGTTTCGTTGCACGCAGAAAGAGCTCACAGTGTCTTGAGGTCTGGCAGTTGGTCTGTTTGGGATCCAATCATCAAAACTATTAAGACCCAAACCCAGCAAAAACCAACTGCCAGACCTCAAGACACTGTGAGCTCTTTCTGCGTGCAACGAAACACACCAACTTGACTGATAATTTCTTTTATTTTTTCCTTCCACACATTTTAATATTATATAAAAAAAAATTAGAACTAGGCATGTTTGCTGAAGAGTTTCTTGCGCCGCTTCTTCTCTTCAAGCCACAACATGTTGTGAAGCGGTGGTAAATTAGATTAAGCTCCCATAGAGTAAATAATATCCATAAACAAAATTTAAAACTAAATAATTAAAATGAACAAGTTGGCGGTAGGCTGAATAAAAACTTTGACAATACACGTTTGACAAATGTCATCTTTGTCTTCCGTGACCACGGCCACTGAAAAGCGGCCGAAACGTCGAATAAACCTAAATCAAATAAATTACCGCGCTTAAAACCGTTAAAACGTAGTTTTATTAATATGTACATTAGATCAGAAAACTGACTAAGTGGTGCATGCATTCCGGCCATGATCGAACACGCGTCTAAAACTTAAAGTTTTGCGTGCGTCATTATGCTACCACTTTTTTACTCAAATTAAACTAAGTAACTAAGTAAATTTAGTTTTATTTAAACTAAAAAGTATAAATTCTAGTCTATTATATCTTCCAATTTGATTTACAGTTGGGGAAGGATATAATTTTAAAATGAGTTTGTAAGAGTAACATAACATTTTGTCCTGAACCAGTACAATGTGCCACTTCAAATAAGGCGAGGAGACTTGTATGGTTTGTACCACGGCAGTACATTTGAAGCGATGACGCCGGTGAGACGGTGAGCGTCATTCCCTCATTTGTCCCGTACAAAACTTCTAGTTCGCAAATCTTCGTTAAGAATCGGATGTGATCGGCCTTGGCCACCTCATTTTACTAGCAGTCGTACATGTCATGTTGTCCCTCTTTGTCATGTGAATATCCGTAGCGGAGTTATTGTACTGTTGTCTTCGTTATGTCCTCTCTTACATTTGACGCGTGGGAAGCAGCGGGACAAAAATTTTGAAGTAGTACAAATTTAAATTTTGAGCCGTATCAGTCAGTACAAATCTAGTTTGCACGGGACAAATGTACTGCCTCACACGTGTACTACTCATCAGTAATTTGAATGAATCAAACGAAGTGACTCGTTTTACATAAACTTGAATCATTCAATGTCATTGAATACGATCATATACTTTCAGTTCTGCACCTTTCAATCATATTGATTCAATTTGGTCAAATCTTTTTTTTATAACGTATAGGTTCGCGTTGGACTGACATTGCACCTGATGTAAGGTGGAGCACGCTTACCTGGAAGATACCTGTTCACGCCAGACTTGAAGACACCTAGATAGTATTTTTCAGGAAAAACAGACAACGGTAAAGAGTTCCACTCTTCAGTAGTGCATGTGATAAAAGTGGAAGCATAGCGTTTCTTCCGCTTTTTTGGTATTTCCATCATATATCGCTGGCATGAGCGCGTACGTCTGCTTGTCCGGTGGTAAAATGGTTAGGGAGGAACCAATTCATGTAATTCCGTGGCACACTCCCCGAAGTGAGTACCCAATACCGACAAACTAGCGAATTTACGTCGATGATTCGTCTTATAACAGCATTATGTAAATACAAATCTTATACTAATATATAAAGCTGAAGAGTTTGTTTGTTTGATTAAACGCGCTAATTCCAGGAACTACTGGTCTGATTTAAAAATTCTTTCAGTATTAAACAGCCCATTTATCGAGGAAGGCTATAAGCCGTATATCATCACGCTAAAACCAATAGGAGCGGAGCACCTAATGCTTAAACCGAATGTTTCAAATCGGGGGGGTATTGAATACAAATTCCACGCGAACGATGTCGCGGACACAGCTATAGAATTACAAAAGATAGTGGAAAATACCGTACGGAAATACTGATATTATATCTAGATATTATATTAAAAATAGAAATTGATTTAATGTTATCATAGTACTACGTAAGGCTCTTTGTATATACAGATTAAAAAATCTATTGAACAAATGTGAAAATATCTCATAGGGATGACTAAAAGATATTTGGGACCATCCGAAAATTACGGCACACACATTTCATAGACCCTTCCGTCCTTGCCACATCTGGTCACATTCGTGAGACTGCTCCCTCCCAAATGTGACACAGACATCACATATTTTGCAATTTTACATCAAGTAATAATATAATTAAAATTGGAGTGTCTGTTTGTAATATTGAAATAACCGCTTTTAGTACATACACCAAAATAACATTATTTACAATTTCTGTCTGTCTGTTTGTTCCGGCTAATGTCTGAAATGGCTGGACCGATTTTGACGGCACTTTTATTGGCAGTTAGCTGATGTAATCAGGCGTCACTTAAGCTACTTTTATTTTAGAAAAATTCTTTTATTTTGGATTTATGACGATTTTCATCACGATCACCACGCGGGAGAGACCGCGGGGCGCAGCTACTTGTCTATATATTAATACGTGAAGCAAAAACTTCGTACCCCTTTTTACGAAGATTGCACGGACGGAAAAGTATGAAAATTCGCACACTTTTAGTTTATATCGACATGGAGTGCACAATACTAATATTTTTTTTAAATTATGCTTAAAAATATATTAAATCAATAAAAAAACATTACACACGCTACCATGTATTTGACACACTCACGCATATATACTCTTTTGTTTATTGTTATAGTCATTCAATGTAGCATTTGCGAAATCTGCCTAAGTAGGGCGGGCCCACGCAAGCTGGGGTCGTGCAAGAAAAATCTCGCATTTCCCGTGACCCTGGCACATGGCGTCAGGTGGCACCAAGGGGTTTTAGTGGGTATTCCGGCTCTTCTTGCCGGCGAGTCCCATACGGCAAATCTCCCCGGCGGGGGGTCCGCAAATGTATTTCCCCATGTAAAAAAAGCCTTCGCGAAATCTGTGATTATAGCTAAGTATAGTCTTTGACAACAAATTATTATGGTCGACCTCCGAGAACGGGTGACTGCTAGTTAAATTAAAACAGCAGCTCCGTAATAAATCTTACTTGCACTTAAATATGTTCAAATTTCGTGTTTTAAAGCTTAACTATATTAGATTTTGAAATGTGAGGTCACGGTTTAGACCCCCTGCCACCCCTTGTCACACAATGTCACACTTCGTCGGATTGCAATAAAGTAGGGTTTCAACTGCGAATAAGGCGTTATTAAGCGTACATTGAGAACGGGAATCTCACGTCGACAGACTGCACATTTTGAAGTGACTTGAAAAAGGCGGAGGCGGTTCTCAATTCGTCGTTACTCGATTTCTGTGAATTTTTGGTCGATTTTCGAAATTTTTCCTTTAATCAAAAGGGTATACTGCCGAATTGATCCCATTGTTACCAAGTCAGGATCGGATTAGAGGATTCCAGAAAAACCCTCGAAAATTTTAAACTGACTTCTTTGCTAACTTCGTCTGAAAAAATATTTATTCGTAACCTCCCAAGATTACTAGGTCAGGATTTGGTGAGTGGAATCAAAAGTAACCCTTATAAAAATACCGAGCGTCTACATTCTTCGAAAACAAACTTGTATATGTGTGCCAGTATTACATTTTTTCAAATAACTGTAAACAACGTACGTTATTAAACCTTGTCCTCAGAGTCATTATGTA
The DNA here is from genome assembly GCA_949752895.1 of Dendrolimus pini. Taxonomy (NCBI): domain Eukaryota; kingdom Metazoa; phylum Arthropoda; class Insecta; order Lepidoptera; family Lasiocampidae; genus Dendrolimus; species Dendrolimus pini. The sequence goes on along the minus strand of OX457149.1, from coordinate 5,414,527 downwards.
ATATGTATATACATTCTTCCTCACAGAATTTTTATTTTTTCAGGCGGGGGAAATACATTTCGCACACTACCGGGTCCTTTACTAGGGATTAGACCAAAGCGACGAGAGGTGACATCCACGAATGGAGCACCAGAGTCAAATCGCCGGCTTGTGTGGAGACTCGAAGACACTCAATACTCCACTAAAACCACCCTCCTCCCATGAGCCCCGCGCTTATGGCAGGAAGAGCGTGAGACTTAGAACGTAGTTACGCCCACGCTGATCCTAGCGCATCACTGCTTGAGAATGCTCCGGGAAAAGCAAACGTCGCTATGCAGCATGGCTTGCACCAGACTGCCGAGCGAATCGATTGGACCTACGAGTGTCTCGAGTTCAAATCTCTGTGGTGCCCATACTGCGCACTCGTCTAGCGTATGAAACACCGTTTCTTGTGCGTCACACTGGTGACATTGGGATGAAGGCAGGCAGCCCTCAATCTGACTCAGATACTTATCGAAACACCCGTGCCCGGTGAGTATCTGGGTCATTCTGAAGGTTAGGGTCCCGCGTATCCGCAAGAGCCACCACAACAGATGCGGTCGCACCGGTACACCTTCCTCACAGAACTTACTTTATTAGCCGACGACTCTAAGCCCAGCTGTGGAACGTTATTGGGTGTTATTTTTAAATCAGTGTAAACAAGGTAGCCTAATCTTTATAGATTATTTGATGACTTAATTTAAAATTACCCTGACATCGGTTTTCCCCAGTTCCGATGCCACTTCCAATTCACAGTAGCTTGCCGATAAGAGCTCGGTGTTTAAAGAAACCGCATTGATTTCCAAAAATGATTTAACAATCTAATCAATCGCTATCGAAAATTAATATTAATTAAAAGATATGACCTTTAAATATATAACGAATTGTTGTTTTGATGCTGCCATTTCCCATAGAAGAATTCACGAAAATGAAGGGCTTTTTGTTAACAGTACTTCTTGTGTTGGCAGTCAAGGCTGAAGAACTGACGTTGGCCGAAGAATGTGACGCTGACGCTTGCCAACTACCTAGTTGCAAGTGTTCTAATACAGAAATCCCTGGAGGATTAGATGCAAGGGATGTGCCACAGGTGAGGAAAAATATTATTTTTATATAGGGTTCCACAGCCTTTGAGGCAAATTGTTTACCATAAAGTATTCATCCCCGTTGCTTAGTAATCTAAGCCTGGAAGTCAGAGGACAGGTATAAGTGGCACCGTCTTCAGAGGCCTATGTCCAGCAATGGACTGCGATTGGCTGATGACAAAAAGCTTTGGTATGCTAATTTCTGTGGCCGTGCGGCCTATCATGATAAGCGACAAAACAACCTACAGCCAAGTGGTAGAGCATTTATCTGACTGGATCGCTACCACCTCTAGTCTAGAATAGTCACCATGACAACCTTAAATTGTGTTCAGTGACCACATTCTAGCTCTCCTCCCCTCTTCCTTGGAGTTCAGCAGCACATTAGTGGCACTTCTGGTGTTGCAAACGTTCATAAGCGACGGTAACCGTTTACAACACGTGAGCCGTCAACCAGTCTGCTGTACTTCAACAAAAATAAGATATTTTCTGCATTTATGCCTTTAACACTTTCACCATAGGAGCTCAAATCTCAGGTCTTGTGGTTTCTTAATGACGGTGCCAGAAGTGTCCTTTTGTACTCACAAAATCGGGACCGAACTCACCTCTGCCTCTGCCTTACTCCTACGGGCTTTTTATAAATCGTTATGTTCAAATTTCAGTTCGTGCTTTTGACCTTCGACGATGCAGTTACGGTTACCAACATCGAGACTTATCGGAACCTCTTGAGAGGCCGCACGAACTCCAACAATTGCCCGGCAGGTGCTACTTTCTACGTCAGCCACGAATATACCAACTATCAATTGGTAAATGAGCTGTACAATATGGGATTAGAGATTGCCCTGCATTCCATTAGTCACCAAACACCACAGACGTTTTGGGCTGAAGCTACTTACGATGATATGGTTAACGAAATTGCTGATCAAATGACTTTGATGAGCCATTTTGCTAACATCCCCACTTCGAATATAAAAGGTTGGTTTTTTACATTTAAGTTATACACTGATTATTTTTATATAGAGGAGACGAACGTACACTATTTTTGTAATTTATTTACAAACTCTACAAAAAAAATCTAACAAGAGCGCCAGAAGAGAGAAACTTCAAGAGCAACTAAAAAGCAAAAAATAAACAATTATACAATTACTTGAAGTCAGTGCCTTATAAAATATAAAAATGACTATAATTTGCAATATTTTGTTCTTGTAACAATGTACTTACATAGTCATTTTTGCCAAATTTAAGCTGGTGTACATAATTTTAATATTTGCTTTTTAATTACTCTTGAGTCAGTTTCTTTTTTGTTACAATATTTTTATTTTACACTTTTAAGTTACATATATGAAACCCCCTAAAGGTAGCTTCCCGAATGCGGATCGCCGTTAAATTTCACTAACAAACACGATGTTATCATGGCAACGCAAACGAAGTTTTGCTAGCACATGCTAGTCAGTGAATAAATGGATATCAGTCGGTTTTTTGTTTGTTGGCTTACAGAAAACCAACTGCTCGACGCGAGCTTCGGCCGCGTCTCGTAACCCATCTTTTTTCGTTGTTTAAGAAGTCCGATTAGTGTAAATGCTTGACGATAATTGTTCAATAAAATAATTAAACTCGTAGCCTACTAGTTTCAGCAGGCCGCATTTTCATAAAGTCTCAACTCCGATCGTCGATGTTTTCTAAATACGACGGATGTCATAACTCAATTTATGCAATCGTATTGTTTACCGTTATAGATTTCCATTGTACGTCTTCCTAGTCCTCGTCGAGTCTAGTACAGCAAATTATTGATCTTACTTAGGTACCCACACGTTTTACGATTTTATTAAACTAACAATATTTCAATACGTTTTCTATTTGATTTTGTGGAATTTTCTACATCTTTGGAATCCAGGGTTTTAAAATTTATATGGCACCATTATGAAACTCTAATGAATCCACACATAAAAATGATCAAATATAAAGACTAAATATTTTTACTCGATTTTAAGGATTTTTTGCTATGTCTTCGGAACCCAATGTTTGATAGCATTTACATTAATATCAAACCGTTATAAATGTATACGGAATCCAATATAAAAAGAATCATCAAAATCTGTTCAAAAACAATAAACTTATAGCTGGACATACATAGATAGAAAAGAAAGATTTACAAGTCGAATTGAAAACGTCCTCCTTTTTTAAAATCGGATAAAAAATAAAAACTTCGTTTAAAAAAACCGACTTCAAAAACGAAAAAACTAAAATGTATAATATAACTTATTTCTTAAGCTATTATTATTAATATATATTATCTAAAACATCTTAAAGTCGGTGCTTAGTAATTTTCAAAATATAGTAATTTTTATGTTTTACTTTGCAGTTTGCACCAACTTCAAGATGTTTTAGATAATATATATTAATAATAATAGCTTAAGAAATAAGTTATTTTATACATTTTAGTTTTTTCGTTTTTGAAGTCGGTTTTATTAAACGAAGTTTTTAAATTTTATTTGTTACTTTTTAGTGTCTAGCTATGTATGGGTGGACCTACGAATGGTGCCGCGCTTCTTAAAAAATATAGGTCCCAAGAACCGGGAACAAAAAAATGTTCGTAAAATGAAAACTACTGGACCAAACTATGTCAAATTTTTAAGGGACTACATGGCAGCTATTGCACGTCGAACAAAAAAAGAATCACGTAAATCGAATCATAAATATCAAAGTAATCGGTGTACATATGGAACGGAGTGAAAATTATTTTCATGAAAAATGTTCATAAAATGAAAACTACTGGGCCAAACTATGTAAAATTTTTAGGGGACTAATCGGAAGCTATTCCGCGTCGAACAAAAAAGAATCACGTAAATCGGATATATAAATGACGGAATAATCGGCGAACATACATAAAAAAAGCAAAAAAAAAAAACGACGAATTGAGAACCTCCTCCTTTTTTCAAAGTCGGTTAAAAACGGGTTATCTTAGACTTTTTGGTCAAAGAGACAGTTTTTATATCTACTATATAAAATTTTACTAAGCACTTATATCATAATAACTACACTTACACTTATATAATAATATACTCTATTCCTTAACGAGTAATTCTTAACGTTTTCAGGAGTACGAATGCCCTTCCTCCAATTAGCTGGCAATAACAGCTTCCAGGTCATGAAGGACTATGGCCTAGATTATGATTGCTCTTGGCCTACCATCCAGTTCCAGAATCCTGGTCTCTGGCCGTACACACTTGACTTTTCTTCAACCCAGGATTGTGTTATTCCACCCTGCCCAACTGCATCGATTCCTGGCGTCTGGGTACTCCCTATGATTACATGGACTGATCTTAGTGGTTCACCTTGTTCGATGGTGGATGCATGCATCAACCCGTAAGTAGTTCAATAATAAAAAACTTGAGAGGTGTCAAGGGACACCCGGATGGAACGAAGTTCCTTTCGATTATTTACAAAAAACCTGTATACACTCAACGAAAATAATCGTCGCGACACCACACTGTTCAATGCGAAGTGTATTAGTAAATGAGTAAGTTTGAATCCTATTTACTTCAATATAAGAAACAATTTAAAAATCAATCACATCCTGCAATTCGACTCTTGAAACAAATTTAACTTTAAACCAGATTCGCGATATTGCTCCTTATTTTAATGACATTAAGACTCTATATGTCCGCAAATGCTATCTGTACGTCAGCAACCCATGACATTTAAATAATGTACTCCAAATTAAACTCTAACTGCGTGGGCATAAAGGGTTATGCAACTGCATTTTATCTTGGCAAGTTCAAAAAGTGTCGTTGACAACTTTTTCGTAAGAATTTTTTCCGTCTAGCCCCCATTCGTACCGCGCGATAAGGAACTACGTTCCAATAAGTGATCATTAATTCGCTAAATATATAGTATGTTGGTCTTTAATGGCCTTATGTAGAAGTTTTATCAAAAAGTCTAATGGTCTAACTTTTTCCTTTAATGTCACCAGCACGTGGATTCTCCGCGAACACAAACGAACGATATTTGATCTTCGTTGGGCCTGTGTGTACGTTGACTAAAGGTTATAGCCCATGAGAGCAACCCGCCACCCGACCAGCACCGAATCACCTCGCTTATAAGTTCTCCACGCTCAAACTCTAAGTGATTCACGTATAGATTAATACCAATCGCTGACAGACTGCTCAGCAATTCGCGGTCAACGCGACTTTACTCATTGATTATACGAGATTTATTGGTTAACAACGCGGCTTCCATCCATAGACATCTGTGATTGTCGGATGTCAGGTGGCTGCAATGACCCTTAGGCGCCGTCCTATTGTCATCGCTCGCGCGATTGATGCGTTGCGATCAAAAAATGATCGTGCGTTCAAACATACTGATAACTACTGAATGTCCTATTGAAGGTCGCGCGATCATGGGATGCGATCAAATTGTCTAGTTTTCATCGCGCGACCATCGACGCATCGTATTGATTGGACGATCGTCCGATCAAACATACTAATCAGTACTGAACTTACCTTAATGTTAACACCAATCTTTCTTCCACACTTATACGAGTATAACGAGTACAAAAACTGCGTAATCCATTACAGATGTAATCAAATGTTTCTGTTGACATAGACAAATATTCATAAAATTCACCGCGTTGATTTCTGTTTTTAACCGACTTCAAAAAAGGAGGAGGTCCTCAATTCGTCGGAATCTCCTATTATTTTATTTTTTATGTATGTTCACCGATTACTCCGATATTTATGATCCGATTTACGTGATTTTTCTTTAGTTTGAAGCAGAATAGTTGCCATTTAGTCTCCTAAAAATTTAACATGGGTTGGCCCAGTAGTTTTCATTTTACGAACATTTTTTGTTCCCGTTTCTTGGGACCTATATTTTTGAAGGAGCGCGGCACCTTTCGTGGGTCTACCCATACATAGATAGACACTAAAAAGTAACAAATAAAATAAAAAAACTTCGTCTAAACAAACCGACTTCAAAAACTAAAAAGTATAAAATAACTTATTTCTAAAGCTATTATATATATTATAAAAAACATCTTAAAGTTGGTGCTTTTTAAACGAAGTTTTTTTTATTTTTCATAAAGTATATTATGTCGTCCACGTTTTCTTTTTTTAATGTTATTTACGATTAAAGAAATATTACCCGATAGCAGAAACTGTGCATCTCTGTTAAGAGCCATTTCGAGTATGATCGCATAGCTCCAAAACACGATTCTAAACCGGTTTCATCGTACGATGACAATAGGACAGCGCCTTCTAATCGCGCAACCGGTTTCATCGTACGATGAAATGGCATCGCAACCATAGCGCGAGCGATCACAATAGGACGGTGCCTTAGGAGTTATTGTTAAATTGGTCAAAGACCCTATAGGATGATGAGTTGTCCAATGAATTGCAGCATCGTACAAATTTCATGATAGTTAAGATTGAATGCACTCAGTACTTTTTTCCTTGGTTTTTCTTTATACGTCTTAACGCAAGCAGAAGTAGATCAACATCTAGTGCGATCCATATTTCATTACGAACTGAACTGATGGCCAGCGTCCACTAGTACAATGCCGTATGCGATGAAATTTTTGCGTTGCGTCATCATGATTCCTTGCAGTGTAACGTCGTTTTCGGAACGTTTCGTCATACTAAACCGTTGTGGTTTCGCCCATATCGGTACACCTAATAATATATTTATTTTATTTTTCCACCAGTCCGCCTCGTGATGACGAAGAAGCTTGGTACCAATTCATTCTGACCAACTTTGAAAGGCACTACTTAGGTAACCGCACTCCGTTCCCTTTCTATATCCATGAGTGGTTCTTAGCAGTCAACCCTGCTGTAATGTCGGCTTTCAGACGTTTTCTGGATCTAGTCAACAACCTGAATGACGTTTTTATGGTGAGTTTCAATTTTATTAACACTACATTTTCAGCTTTAATACTTGTAATTAATTTTAGTTTTCCGAAGTATAATCAAACCGAACCAAAAGGGTTTCGTAGAATTAAATAAATACTGTTCTGATCTTTTGACAATGAATTCACAAAAAAAAATATTGAACGTATCCCATATAGCGAAAGTAAGGAAGTCTTTGATTGCAATTACGATGTCGGGCTTGCATGCCGTAAATTTCCATAGTGGGTTTGAATTTAAGCGCTTGGCCATAGACTACTGAGCGTTAGGCATAAACAATTTTTGACCTCGTATCTTCACACAGGCGTGAAGGTATCGTACTACTATAATGGTTGAGCCTAGCCGGTCTATACAACTCTAGAGACTAGTGCACCAACATCCTGTTCTGTGTCGAGTAATAAAACAAACAGATAAAAGTCTAAAATTTTTCGAAATTTGCATTTGAGTTAGCCCTACTGAGATTTTTCTAATTTTTAAATTCATTGTACAAACTCAATTTCTCTACAAATTATCTAATATAAATTCAATATATACTCGTAATATAACTAGCTGACCTGGCAAACGTTGTTTTGCCTTTTAAATTATTTTTAGTAATTTTAAGCAAGTTAAATGATTACAGTACTAATATCGCTATTCAAAAATAGGGGCTGATCGTAGAGGGTTGAAAATTTAGGGTTGTATATATTTTTAATGCTGTATCATAATATATAATAAAATATTATCTAAAAATAAAAATAAATATTTAGGGGTAGACTATCCTTAACATTTAGGGGATGTAAAATAGATGTTGTCCGATTATCAGACCTACCCAATATGCATACAAAATTTCATGAGAATCGGTCAAGCCGTTTCGGAGGAGTTTAACTACAAACACCGCGACAGAAGAATTTTATATATTAGATTTAAAATTTGTCGTACTATTTGGATTTTAGGTCAACACTGCCGAAGCCATGGATTGGATTAAGAACCCTGTACCCGTTAATGAATATGTCTCGCAGTCTTGCAGAGTACAAACGCCAACTACCTGCGCTATTCGATCTTGTGGACCTTTGACAGCTGATCACACCCAAGTAAAAGATTAATTATTTATTTAGCTGTTAATTAACAAAAATCTTATTCTAATGATGTGACTTGGAATCTTAGAGAAGGAGCATGGATTGCTTATTTGACTGAAAAGCCAGCCCTGTCCAATCGTGTTATGGTATATACATAAATCATTACAGAATTTTTATTGTGAGGATGGCCAACAGACAGAATGTTAATGAAATGTGGTTACCGTGGTCTATGGATATTTGCAAGACTTGGGAAAGCCAACGCGTTGTCAGTCTTAAGATAAGATAAAGGGCCTGGGATAAAAACGATGGAACAGAAGGAATAGTATTGAAGGTATGAGAATATCGAATGGGGAGGCCACAAGCAATCTTATCCGTGCACGAACAGAAAAAGAATACAATTTCTTGAGTCTGGGCGGCCTGTCGTAATAAATCTAAAGTATAAAGTAGTCATTAGTGGCCAGGTTCCAGTGTCCGTCTAGAGAGCGGCAGCACATTAGTATCACCATTGGTTTTACAAACGTCCATATGCGACAGTAGCCGCTTTCCATCAGGTGATCCGTCTGCGTGACTGCTGAACTCATACAATAAAAATAAAATAAAAAGTTAAGGTCGTTCGTCTTCGTGAATCAAAGAATTGTACTTATGAAATGAAATATTTTATTTTACTTAATATCGTTGGAAACTGGTTTTAATAGTTTCTTTCTCTTTGCAGATGAACTATTGGATGACTGTATGCGGTGACTGTCCAAGGGTATATCCATGGGTTGGAAACCCCTTGGGAGCTTAATTTCGTTAAGATACTGTAAATATTAAGTGTGTAGGACTTACTAGGATTTCGTATCCATTTCGGCTTAAGTGGAACCCCTGTGAAATTTTTATAACCGTCCGTCTGTCCATTTGTTTTGTCTTTTGAGGTTACAGTCATTTTTCTCAGAAACCACTGGGTCTATATAAACATCCTCGAGAATTTGGGCAAATCCTAGAATATCTCCGCGGTCCTTGATGTGCTCTGCGCAAGTCGTATATCGTTCGATAGAAGTTTTGAAGCCCAATTGATCGCTATCAGCAAAATATGGAAATATAATATAAAAATTTCGAGATTACGGGTGAAAAGTTTGATAACTGTCTAATATAAAAAATCGGGATTGGGATGTTTTGGAGATTATGGATTTTGACATAAAGGTGTATGGCGTATATAGTGGTACATAAGACTGTAGTAATGTCGGGAAATAAAATCGCCTCAAAAAATGTTATGCGTGCTGCCAAGGCAGCCAGCATCATATTATATATGAGCACGTAGTGACAAAAAAAAATTAGTTTCTATAAATAAAATATGACAGTGTATTGTAACTTACATAAAACTTTTTTTTACAATAAACATATATGACAAATATTTCTAAAAGGTAAATATTTATGGAAATTGAATCTAGATTCAGAAAAATTCAGGATCGATGACAGGATCGCTTTAATTTTTATTGGTGGTTTTGTTTAAATTTTGACGAATTAAGAATTTCCTCCTTTTTTAAATCGGTTAAAAAATATTTGAATTTCATGAATCTGTAAAAGTTCAAAGGATAAGCGGGCCCCCCGATAGAGTAGAGATTGTTAAAGGATCCAAAAGACAAAAAGTTTGGGGACAAAAAATTTCCTCAAATAGTACGTAAATTATTAAAAGGCTACTTATCCATTCATGACCCGGCTTGATTCCTTCGGTCGCTTAACGGCAGGTTATGCCATGACTGTTAAGTTTATAGAAACGAAACGCGATGTACTTAAGCAATTTGAGGTATTTTATGAATTATGAATAATAATAAAAAATGCGTGTGTGCAGTTCTAACGCAGTAGAAATGAAACAAAGTATGACAAGCAGTGGAAGGGATTCTAATTTTCGCGACCTCACATTTCATATCTTATATAGTTATAATATAGCTTTAAAACGTGAAAATGGAAGTATTAACGGAAAACTGTAAACATTTTCAACTCTATCTGTATGCGAATAGTGTTTAAATTAATAAATAAAATTACACACTTTGTTCACTTGATTTATTTCATATGGATGGATCATCCATTCCTTGATATGGATGGAGATGCCTTGATATGCATCAGTGAGCACGTGTGTGCGCTACCTTAATGAGCGACGTTCGGACTGATGGTAAACTCGCGCGTACTCACCTAAATGCTGAATAGAGAAAATGTACGTACTTGCTTCGTACAATAATGTATTCTATCTCATTCTCTCGCAGGCTTAGTTCTATAGATTTATGTGTTTATCTCTTTTTAATGTCGCTTTTTCGTTTCATCGAGTTTCAAATCACAAAGATTGTAAAAAAATCACTTCAAAAACATTGATAAATAAATGCACACTTGTACTATAATTCTGTAACTAGGATAATTTAGAGCAAATTTAAATGTATATATGTATTTATTTATCTATATGTTTTTAACATTTTAATTTTCTCAAGCATAGTATGTATGCTGTGACATATTTGAAGACTTAAACATGTAACTGAATTTAAACAAATAATTTCGTAAGTGATGATATTAGGATAGCCCGCCGTTAAAACCAAGCTAGTTTATAACAAAATTTTCGTTCTTTAAATAAATAAGGAACTTCGTTCCAAAAATATTAATAAAAATATTTTTGTTGTTTTCTTGTCTGCCTGCATTCAGGCAAATGCTTGTTACCCTATTTGACCTCTTAACATTTTAAAAGGTAATCTTTAAGATTTCGGAAGCGAATAATGGACGCTTTCGCAGATTCGTATGACAAATTCTATCAAAATGAAATGTAGTTTTTTTGCTGTCTTATACCTAATACTTCAATTTCGCTAAGCAATTATTCAAAAACAGCCGCTTTAGGTTCCTTGGAATCATTGGCGTCTAAAATTCGATAACAAATCTTTATTCTTTATTATGCGCACTGAATACCGACCCATTATTAAAAATGTAAAATTATCTCCAGAAGGTTGTCTGGAAGAAATCGCTGTTAGCGATAAGACCGCCGATTGTACTAGTTACAAGATTGTTAATTCATGTGTACTATTATTTTCTTGGGTGCAATAAAGAATATTCTATTCTATTCTTTTTCAAAGATGTATTTAGAAAAGGTTGCTATAATATAGGCATTATGCGTATCGAGAGCTTCATAACATATAGGCGTATACCCAAAATGCCATTTTGTTGTTTACTAAAAACTATGCATGTTACAACTTAGAAAGTACAACCAAAACTAAAACCAGTATGCAAGTTGTACATAAGAAGAAGGGTATTCCAAATTTCAGCCCTATATTCGTACTCGTACAATCATCTAGTTTTGTTTTATTCACAATTTTGTCCCTTGTGTAAAACTGGACTTTTGTCTGTACGCCGATTTGTTATGAAGCCCTCGATATGTACAGTTAGCGGCACGGAATATGGCCCAAACATAAACAGACCGATAACAGGCGATTTTTGTACCGCGTATGAGAATTTTGAGTGGCAGTTTGTCAGAACCATTTTTTTTGTTAATTTAAGAGGATAAGCACTCAAAAATGTTCGTTTGTTTAATTTCTGTGAAATTTAACGTTAGTTCGTTAGTGAAACGCACAAAAGACGGGTGAGTTAAAATTAGATATTCCAATAGTCGTGCATTTAAACTTAAATGTTATTTTTTTATTATTAATCGGTAGTAATTTACGCTTCCAGAATTGGAAAACAATGACCCTAACACCTGCTCAAGGCTGTGTTACTTCGAAGTCAGGGGCGGACGGAGAAATTGCTGAAACTTTAAATGTCCCGCGTACAACACTCAGGTACGCCTTAACAAGGTACGACCAGACCGGTCTATACACAAGGAGACCAGGTAGTGGCGGTATTAGGTGTACATCAGTGCGAGATGACCAATTTATCACTCTCGCAATTTTGCGAAATCGGTTCCTTAATGCGGTCGAAAGTCGGCAGCGGCTACAAATTGCAAGAGGAATCAACGTAAGTGAGAGAACAGTAAGAAGAAGAATGGAGGAACGAAATCTGCGTGCTCGAAGACCAGCACGTGGTCCAGAATTGCTCCGACACCATCGCGTAGCTCGACTAAGGTTTGCTCGCGAACATGCAAATTGGACTCACGAGCAGTGGAGTAAAGTTCTGTGGACTGATGAATGCAGAGTAGCTTTAAGAGCTCCAGACGGACGCGAACGTGTATGGAGAAGGCATGGCGAGAGATTTCTGCCAATCACTACCAGGCAAACCGTCAGTTTTCACGGTGGGTCCGTTATGGTATGGGGAGGTATCTGTTCAGACGCACGCACAGAGTTGGTAGTTGTTGAAGGTCGTCTAACAGCAGTGCGATACATTAAAGAGATCCTCCAGGAACATGTTTTACCATTCGTGGGATTCATCGGTTTCATTTTGATAATAAACCACATAACGCGCTTGGGCCACTTTCCGTGCCGCTTAGTTACACTTAGCGTTTACTTCAAAAAATGAAAGTCTTTTTGGATATATTCAACATTCCAAGACAGTAATAGCTCTAATTATTATTTTAAAACCGCCAGAATAATATTAAATATATCAATTGCAATGTAATAATAATATTTATATTAAATAGGGACTTACTTACCTACCAATACCAAATATAACTCGATGTGGCGCTCTTACATACTTATTTTACTTTTGTATGAATGAAATGAAAGATAAAGAAAAATACATTAAGAAAATGCCTAGTTTACATTTAGATACGATATTAAAATTCAAAATAATTAAGATGTTATCTTTTAGTACAATGTATAGTTATTTTTAGCTCGAGATAAATAAACTAGTAAACAAGTATTAATAACAGTTTATTCCAAGAATATAAGGACGTTTGAAAAATGGTTTAGGGTCAAATAAGTGGCCGTGTGCGAGTCTGACTTGCATAAGGACAGGTCCATAAGCGAGAATATTGTTACGAGCTACATGACTCGAATTAAAATAAATACCGATGGAATTACTATAGAGTTTATTAGAAGTGTACAAACACGTATAAAACAGGCACAAATATGACTGGACACAGCCAGTAGAAATTGCACGATTCAATAACAGGCGCAAAGTCCGTCACTATATCGCTAATCGAAAGTACTACACATGTCTTGCTAGTATCGTAATCGTCGCTTGACTGCCCCACCCCTCCGTTCGGGCATTGTTTTATACTAAATTATATAATACCGACCAAGGGGCCGCGTTATGAGTTAATCCGCACATCTGGCAAGCTTCGACACAATGCAATAAAAAAAAGGATTAGTTCGACACTAATGACAGCCATAAAATAAGTACGATAACAATAGGATGTTTTTAAACACGAAATAGACAAAAGAACTCCGAATGCAGGAAAGGCAATAAACTGCGTTTCATATCTAAAATTACCTGATTCCCGCAGCTTCGCTGGCGTAGATTAAAGATAATCATAGTTTGAGAAAATTTTATACACCTGGTTAACCACCCTAGGGTTAAAATTTCCAAAGACACCGTCTACGTTTATTTCTAACTAGCTGAAGCGTGCCCACTTCGCTGGGCATCAGAAAAAAATTAAAAACACTTATTATTAAACACAATCAAATATATCCTATGTCACTCAGACTGTACAGCTATGTAGCTTTCCACTGCTGAAAGAATTTTCCAAATCGGTTTAATATATCCAGAGATTACCCCCTACAACGTCACAAACTCACAAACTTAACTTCTTTATAATATATTATTAGTATATTAATATATATAAGAAGCAGGTGTATAAAATTTCATACATCTTAATTTGAAAATAATGGATTTTTATACAAACTTTCACCTCCTTTTTCACACCCTTAGAGTTTGAATTTTCAAAAATTCTTAGTGTGCACACATAGTATAGACACAACCTGCAGGCAAATTTTCACGATCATAGCTGCAGTAGTTTCGGCTGTGCGTTAATAGATCAGTCAGTCAACTAAAATAGGTATAGAAGTATTCATTCAAACCCTTGAGCTGTTTCAATTTGAGAAGAAACTTTCATACCGACAATCATAATAAAAACTTCTAAAATCGGTCATTTCATCGTATAATAGCAGTTTTTAGCTCACAATGATGACCAAAGCTAATAAAAGAATATACACATCCCTTTCCTACACGCCTTTAACGCAACAAGTGAAAAGAGTAAAGATATATGTATTCTATTCTTATATTAATACGTTTTCTATAGCCTTATTAAAAAATTCTGAGGCTTTCGCTTAAATTTTAAGATTTATTTTGAAATCACTTCATTTTTGATACCGTACTACTGCAGAATAATAGTGATATGTATAAGGGTGTAAGGAGAAGAATAAATGTAGCATGGCTAGGGAATAGACAGGTAACCGGTGTAACATGCAATAAACTAATGCCACTTAAACTTAAAGGTCAAATATATAAATCCGAATACTATCGGTTATACGAATATAAATTTTGGGCCACTAAGCTGATAAAGTAAAAACATTTCCACTCGGCTGAGATGAGAATATTGAAAAGGATGTTTGGTGTTACAGGAATGGTTAAGGTAAGAAATTAGTATATAAGGGGATTTTTTAAAATTGCACCAGTGATTGAAAAATTGAGAGGAAGAAGACTAAAGTGATATTATGAGGAGGGACGAAACCCATGTGATAAAAATAATGTAAAACTGGAAGTTGGATTGGTACAAATGTAAAAGTAGATTTAAAAAATGGATGGATTGCGTGATAAATAACATGATAATTTTGGAGTGACCGACGTATATGCTAGAATAGAAGAGTATGAAAGGGACAAGTTAAAAGAAAGGATAGATACAGAAAATTATTTTTTATTCATTGGTACCGGTACATATAATCGACACTAATCTTCCACTGTCGCACTGCACTTAAAAGGTCATTCATAAAAATTCATAGAAGAAAGAAAGTGCATTGAATTCTATAAATGAAACATCAACCCAATAGATCTCTATCAATAATTGAAATTAATCAATAGATGTTATCTATGAATATAAAACTACTTGTGAAGCCACAACGGTATCATTTACCATAAGAAACTTTCATAAAAATGAAGTGGTTTTTGCTAACTATACTTCTTGCGATGGCAGTCACAGCTCATGAGCTGCCATTAGCTGAACCATGTGACATGGATGCCTGTCAGCTACCTAGCTGCAGGTGTTCCAGTACTGAAATTCCTGGAGGACTAGCTGCAAATGATGTGCCACAGGTGAGATGAAAATTCTATAGTTCTTACAATTCACCAAAGCGAGTTTTACTTGTGGTTGAAGGTGTACATGCACATTACGATAGCGTGCGTGTCTGACGGAATGATCAATTGTGAGCATACCATTTGATCTATAGCCGCTTTTGGTCTCACGCACACACAGAATTTGTCTATCACAAGTCAAAGGGCTAAGGGGATGTGGACCATAGGAACTCACTCATCGCTTGAAACACGATTAGCTCACGGTTAAAGGTATCACACCGGTCGTGTGGATAATGATTCCAGCATGGCTCTACCATGTTTTTTTTGGTGTGAGGCCTAGTAAAAATATATTATAACATTCAATTTACAATAGACAATGTCACTATTCAAACACAAACAATGAGTGAACGTTTTAAGGAGTTTCTTTGTCGCCAACAATGGGTGGTGTCTTGCAGAATATTCATACCCTCGTAACATGTTCACAGTGGACTAATTTATCACGTTACATTGCTGCGGTACAGAGGGTTTTAGACATTGTACTAAAACTACCATTGTGGCACTCTGAGGCCTATTGAATCCTTTTTAAAACTAAAATCTTTTTTATCTTATACATAAAATAGTTTATGGATCTTTGTTTTATGTTGTCGGTACTGGGTCAAGGTAATCCCGTATTAAAGTAGATATACCATGGAATTAGAATTTAATAGCACATAATACAACAATAACAGCCCATAAAAGTCCCACTGCTGGGCTCGAGCCTCCCACAATAAGAGGAACAGATAGTATACCCGCCACGCCTGTCCCAGGCGGCGACCAGTCAAAGCTGCCAAGCTTTGACTGGTCGGTTATCTCGATGTGCAGGTTTTCAACCCGATGTTTTTCTTCGCCGTTTTTAGCACGTGTTAATTGTAACAATATGCATATTAGTTTGGATAACTGTCTAAGTGGTGCATACATTCCGGACAGGATCAAACCTGCGCCCACTGCGTTTAGGACGCGTGCGGTTGCCATCACACTACCACGACTTCTTAATCTTCGACGTAAAGATAATAAAAAATAATGTTGCTTCCCGATAATTGACTCTAGATGTCACTGAAGAAAACATGAAATGGTCATCTCAAAGATTTCAAGTGATACATAACAATGCATACTTAATTATAGCCATTACGCTACCACGACATATATTATATTAACAGCACATCTTAGATATATATTTATCTACTCTCTACACTGAACCAAATTGAATTTACGCCCTTCTTATCACAGAGAAATCTACATTCTTAGCCGCACCGCAGGTAAGCTACGTCTGGAGCTACATAGACCCAGTTTCACATTTAGCGTGTTAACCAGTCGTATTAATTATCATTTTTTTCAAATTACAGTTCTGCATGTTTACCTTCGACGATGCAGTTACGATCACCAACATCAATACCTATCGAAACCTCTTAAGAGACCGCACGAACTCCAACAATTGCCCGACAGGTGCTACTTTCTACGTCAGCCACGAATATACCAACTATCAATTTGTAAATGAACTTTATAATATGGGATGTGAGATTGCCCTCCATTCTATCAGTCACCAAACACCAGTTACATATTGGAAAGAGGCTTCTTATGAAGACATGGAAAAAGAGTTCGCGGACCAGATAAAGCAAATGAGTAAATTTGCTAACATATCTACTTCGGAGATTTATGGTTAGTTTTGTATGTTTATTTGCATTTTTTTAGACTTCAGTCCTTGTGAATAGATTTTCATATGAGGCAGTATGGAAATTGTATGAGAAGTGAAACAATACAAGACTCCAGCCGTGGGCCGGAGCTGACACAAACGCTTTTTTTTAATTTTGGAGTTCTAATCAGGCGGAAAAAGAGAGCTCACCTGGTTTAAAATTACACTGGCTCTCAAAAAAGTGGTCTATACTTTTGTTCAGAGCCATCTATCTATTCTTATATATTTGGATGCACTGAATCCGAATCTGCGGTCCATCAGTTTTCATTTTTGATTTTTATCCATCAGTTTGGTTCATGCATCCTCAAAATTTTGAATCTAGGCTCCAAGTCGAGGTCAGTTTGGTCCATACATCCTCAACATTTTGAGGGTGTACAGACCAAACTGAATTCAGATATAGCGCATCGAAATACATAAAAACAGATGGGTCTGGTCAAAAATACAGACCATTTTTTTCAGTGTGCCGGTGTTATTAACTGTAGTTTGTTTTATGTAAAGCTGGCAGACAGGTAGATAGCCCCCACTTAATGTAAAACGGTTATATCCGCCAACAGACGTTTTCATCATCTAAGGCGAAGATAACGCGTATCCAGCTTTAAGGACATACGAAGAATGCGATGTGATAAAGAGAAGTGGAGGGCACTGTTAGCACGCACTTGCACATGTTTTTATTACTAATAAACACATTTAATTTACAATTTTATCAATAGGAGAATAGGATATGATATTTGAATATATAATTATATATGATATATTCTCTTTTCATCATTTTAACGTGAGGAACTAATTTCCTGATGGGGATCGCAAACCGCAGTATATTATTTTTAAATATTTCCAGGAATACGAATGCCCTTCCTCCAAATGGCTGGCAATAACAGCTTTTACGTGATGAAAGACAATGGCCTCGTGTACGACTCTTCTTGGCCTACCATCGACTTCCAAGACCCAGGTCTCTGGCCGTACACTCTTGACTATGCATCAATCCAAGACTGTGTTATTCCACCTTGTCCAACTGCCTCCATTCCTGGCATCTGGGTTTTCAATATGAGTCCATGGATTGATCTTGCTGGAAACACTTGTTCTATGGTGGATTCTTGTGTTGAAGTGTAAGTGATCCGTTTTAACAATAAAAAGCAGCTTAGTTATGTAAGCGACGGGACTATACAACTCTCAATACAAGTTATTGTTTTTACTGTTACAGTTTTCATTATGATTAATACATTCGCGTTTCGACTATAATCACGTCTAATATTAGGTGATTATGCAGTCTAAAGATGAAGCTTGGTTACTTAGAAAATACATATTCATACGAGACTTGAACACATCCAGATTGTATTTTTCGGGAAAAACGCATTCTGGTAGTGTATAACACAGCTCTACCGTACGCCAAAGGAAAGTGGAGGAAAATCTCTTCGTTCGCACTAGTGGTGTGTACTGTGAAACTATGGCGTAAACCAGGGTACAAGAGCCTTGTCATCCGACTATGGGTTTTCATACTCACAAGACGAACGGGCTTTGCTTTAGTCGATTTACACTTATTACAAATAAAGCCAGGTCGCTTTTACTAGTTTGATTATCTGTAACATACTTAAGTAGACCTCATTGACTGAGTGACATATTAACGGACTGTCCGAAGTACTGACGCTAAGACCGTAAAATTTTATATGCTCGTTAAGGATTAAAGGATTTTTGAAAATTCCATATTTTAAGGAGGTGAAAAAGGGGATAAAAAATTCTATGAAAATCTATAATTTTCAATAGAACAGTCAACGGAAGTGTTAGAACAAGAGGTATCTAAAAAGAAACGACTTCGGGTAAGATTAAGAAACTAGAGGTTCTGCTTTGTTGACGCCGAGCAAGACATTATCAGCGACTAACCACGTCGTTTAGACGAGATTAGTATTGTTGGTGTGATTGCTGATGGGAGGTCTGCTCCCACTCCTGAGGACGCGTCGGTGCCGGAGGGCTAGTCTAGACCTTCGGCCACCGTGAGCTCCCCACCCGCAACTATACTGTCGAGATGGGGCGCCTTACAGACCAACCCATGCAACAAGAGCATCAAGATGCCGAGATACAAAAGTAGTTCCCCGGCAGTGGATGAAGCCGATGCGCCACCGCTTGCCAGGATCAACGGGGAGGCTATGCTATAAACCCGTAGCCCTGGCATTAACCGCAAAGAACGGAATACCGAGGGATTTTAGTGGGTATATTTTAGGGGGTGCCGATAAGAGGGCACTGACTCCAAAAAATTCAATTGAGAATATGGAACTCGGCACTGACACGAAAACACTACTGACTCCAAATCAAATTACACGATAGTAATACTGAGTCACCAGTGACTTACCTCGAATTTGAAGTAACTGACTCCATATGTTTTTCTTTTTTAGTCCTGATCACAACGACGAAGAAGCTTGGTTCGAGTTCATTCTGAACAACTTTGAGAGGCATTACTACGGTAACCGTATTCCGTTCCCTATCTATATCCACGAATGGTATCTAGCAATTCACCCTGCTGTGTTAAGAGCTTTGGTACGGTTCGCGGATTATATCAACAGCCTAAGTGATGTTTTCACGGTGAGTAACTTTTTATTGATTCCTCAGCTGGCTAATAGGCAGACGGCCCAGATAACGGAAAGTGGTTATTGTCGCCTACAGAAGGCAACATGAGTGGTGAAGCCAACGTGTTTCCGACTGCTGGCAGCCTTTAGATTGGGATAAAAAGAATGGGATAGGACAATCCCTGTTGGTGAAAAGGGTGTCCTGCGAAGAAGGACAAGGTGATGTCAGCTGTCAAAGTACCCACAAAACCTAACCTACCGCCCCTCTCCTGTGCGATTTTACGGGTCATCACAGGAAGTAGTTCTGAGACTAGATAGATCTGTGGCGACCCCATGCTTGGCTTTTCACCAAGTGTGTCCTGCGAAGAAAACACCGAGCCAAGCGACTAGTGCGATACGAAAGAGATGGAAAAGAAGTTTAATAAAAAAAAACAGTGACGAGCTTAGTGGTAAATTTAGTGAAAAGTTTAGTGAAGAAGGAGATAAAAGTATTTCAAAAGGTGGTTTAGAAGCGAGCTACGTGGGATAAATGCGGAGGTGAGCACCGCAGTAGCAGGAGATGGTCTACGCAATATCGGTGGCTGTATAGTGAGAGAGACCCTTTATCATCGGAACAATGCGTCTTTAGTTGTGCGTAGTGTGTAGGTAAGTAAGGGCAACCCTGCGGAGAAGAATTACGTACGGCTGTGTAAGTCGATAAAAACGTTTAGTCAAAAGAAGTGATGTTTCCTTCCAATCCTTAGTGCGTACCACCGCTCGCACGTAATACTATTTACAAATTAAAAGAAAAAGTTTTTGAGAATTGGTAACCCGTATTTTCGGCAATCGAGGTTTGCACTCAGCTTACTTCTTTAATCTAAACATTTTTCTTTAAGGTCAACCAAATTGAAGTCATAGAGTGGATGAGAAACCCTGTAACTGTTGAGGAATATCGTTTGAAGCCTTGCAAGCAGCGCATACCAACTACATGCGCCAGTCAGTCTTGCGGACCTCTGACAGCTGATCACACTCAAGTAAGAGATTAGAAATTAATTATCTATGAACGGGCTTACCCTATCTCAATATGAATAATACCGTAAGTAGTTATTAAACTGAATTAAAATGTCTTTTTGGAAGATCACAAACTTTATAACACGTAATTTTCATTTTGAACTCGTCATTAGCAAGACTATAAGTTAGTACTAACATCAGAGGACTACATCAAGTTGACAGCACGAAGAGTTTACCAACTACCGGGTATCTTGGTGAAAAGCTGGTTTCCCCACCACAGTTAGATAGACGCGTATACTCTTTGTTAGTATACACGTTTATAACGTGGTGAAAAATAAATGTTAAAATGCCGTGAGCAATACAAGAGATATTTTGCGTTCTATTAATACTTCTTATTGCAGTAGATGTCTGCCTAGATGCTTACTGGGGATACCACGTAAAAAAAAAACGCGCCTACAGACTCTACCTCATAGGTGGCGGGGAAGAGTTAGGAATGAATAAGTAAAGTTGTAAGAATTGAACAAAATT
The DNA here is from genome assembly GCA_949752895.1 of Dendrolimus pini. Taxonomy (NCBI): domain Eukaryota; kingdom Metazoa; phylum Arthropoda; class Insecta; order Lepidoptera; family Lasiocampidae; genus Dendrolimus; species Dendrolimus pini. Next base: position 5,393,494 of record OX457149.1, on the reverse strand, counting down.
TTTATAAGAGTATATTTACAATAAAAAAATAAATCAATTAAACATTTCGTTTCGACTGGATTCTCTTGAGCATTGACGAACCCGGTCAACTTTGGAGCGCTGTAACAGCGTTTTAAATGAATTAAATTTAAAAAAAATATAGGGGGAAAAATTCCTCAAAAGATCATCTACAAGATTGGTCTGAGGTAATTTTTTTGTAAAATGTATTAAAAAAAAGTTATAGAGCAAGAAAGAAAATTTTTATAAAAAAAATCTCACTTTTTTGCTTATAACTTCTTTAATTTTTAATTTAGGGCAAATAGTTATATAAACATATTAGTGGGCAAAACAATTTGCTACAAATTAGGACTTTACAAATTTTTTGTAAGACGCATAGTTTCCGAGATATCGCGAAAAAGGTGTTTTCACCCCTTTTTCCAAGATGGCGGCCGGGGGACAAGGGTGGCGACCCCACAAACTTGAGGTTAAGCTTCTATTGACCCCCACACATGTCCCAAAAATAAAATTGCGTCCTCTAACAAATGCAAAGCTCATGTAACATTTCAATGGAGTATTAGAGCAGAGTATATTGAATCTTAGAATAATTACACCTAGAACGATAGTTCCCTTCAAAGCGGTCTGTCAAAAGCGTGGCAAGAATATAATCTGTGTGCGTAAGGTACTTGTATTCACGCTCGACGAAACGCACACAGTGAAAAAATAATGTTGCCAATACATTAAATTGGACCTAAAAATAGGGAAGTGGAAACTATTTCACACTTATAGTGGTGATCACAGAACAAATGTGATTATTAGATTACACCTTTTATTTATTTGGAACTCATCATTTCTTACTGCTGAATTGATGACAAAGCCCATAGATCACCTAAACGATTAGGAGTTAAATATAAGTGCAATTCGTCTACCGAAACTATTTGATAGAGACCCGTTTTGTTTACATTTTATGTTCAAACAATTAAGAGCCAGAATTGTAGAGGAAAGTAATGTTTCAAGTTATAACTTGTCTATAGATAGATACGGGTCTTAGAGTGATCGAGATGAGAACACTTTATGAGAAAAAAAACAAACAACATGTATAATCATTTATTTCAGTAGCCTTGTAACTGCAACTGTTTTCTGAACAATAGTCGCTTCAATAACACGAATCGTTGTATATTTTCTTTTTTGGATTCATAGAAGAATCGAATTCGCTAAATTCGAAAGCTACTGCTATTAAACTTCTCTTCAATAATAAAAACGTATTATAAGAAAAAGGTATTTTAGTTTTGTTTGGACAAAAATTGTTATACCTTAGTTGGAACTGCACCCCTGCGTAATCTACAAAGATCACCTTTAGTAATATACTTTTCTTTATCCTCGAAATGTAAGGAACAAATTTTTGTTGTTTTAGTAGGCACCCAACTGTCTGTCTACATTTTGATTACGTCTATTTTTTTCGGTCCAACGAGCCGCAATGATCGGATTAGAAGGAAACCTAAAACCAACCCAAAACATAAAATTACATATTATTATTATAAGTATGCGAACTTGTTGTTTTTTTGTCTCAGTTTCCTTATTAAGCAATTTAATTTAATCAAAAAGAAAAAAATGCGCTTTTAATTGCCTAATGAGACGTGTTTCACTTTTAATTAAACAACAAAATGTAGGAAAATATTTCTCCGTGTTGGCAACATTTTCATAAACTGTGACATGACAAATTAATGAAATTTATTTTTCATTTTGATGAATGTTTTACGTAAAAATATAAGTTCAAACGCATTACTTACCCGTGAAATATAATGTTACATCTTTCTTGTCTTTTTCCGATGTACTGTGACATCCGTTCACTGCACACAGTCATTTTTAATCAAAATTTCGGGAGTATGTTAGATTATACAAATTGTTATATTATATTATATTATTATATTATACAAATGTTAGATTTGTCTATGATTATTGTCTATTATATGTTCTTGTCAATTGTGATTGATTGTTGATTATTAAATAATAACGGCCGTAAAAATGTACTCCACTTAAATAAGTAAATATATATAATTATCCAATCGTTGCTGTTGTTTGCTTCCGCTGCGTGCCCATAACTTTATCAGTTTTCGCTCCGACACGACCTTGAGCACTGACGGGCCGAGTAATGAACACCAATATGGCTAGGTTTGAGTTGCCTCACTTTATGGAGGCGGACTCGGTTTCTAGGTGTAATTATTATAAGTATTGAATATACATATAAAGACCTTAGAGACTTTTTCTACCTGCCAAACATTTGATGTCCGTCCCGTCGTTTAGAAATCAATTAAATTTAAATGTCGTTTAGAAACCAAATTAAATTTAATCAAATTTTATACGTATATATAAAGTACTCTGTGTTTTATACTTTGGTTTTGAATGTCAAACGTTTGATGTACTTCCTGTCGTTCAGAAATCAACATTTTTTATTTATAAGTTATAGATAAATACTCTGATATATATTACAATAATATATACCTCTTTTTTACAGATGAGCTATTGGATGACTGTTTGCGGTGAATGCCCGAGAGAGTACCCATGGCTTGGCAATCCCTTGGGATTGTAATTAAAATTTAGATATTTTAAAGAACGTTAGGGTAAATCTGCTGAATTTTTTTCCTTTTATTTCTAAGCTTGACACGATTTTTGTATCCAAATTTTAACCATTTAATAATGCATAAGCAAGTGGACTCAGGTGAATTAGGGCCGATGTACTTATCATAAGCTTCGACGAAAATATATGCATTAAATCTGCGGAAACAGCTAGTTTATTATTTAGAAACTTCACACACTTTAACTCTGTAGTATTTTAGAATTAATAGGAAAATAACTATATGATAAAGGACTTACGAATATTGGTATAAATTGTCATTAACAATGTTTTCTTGCTGCTAAGTGTTTGAGCAATTTTACGGAGTACGGAAGCGATCGCAGTGTTATTGGATTAAATAAATAAATTAAAGGGGTATTAATTATATTTTTAACTAGATTTAGTTTAGTAATAAAATACTACAATTAATATTTTTGTTTCTTTTCCATTCTGGAAAAATTGAATTTTGTATGACATCATATTTGTTTCATTGATATTAATAGATTTTATCAATCCATCCTTCTGTGTGCCTTTCTTTGTATATATAGGTATGGTAATAAAGAACCCATATGATTTTACAAGAGTAAATATAGGAAATTATGGTTTAAAATTAAAATATTAAAAAGAGGTAATCCCCGAACAGTAATAAAACTAATATATTTTAACAGTTCAGAGTTCTGTTTCATTTTGTTTATATTTTCTTAAAAAGTCAATACATTTGTAACGTGTGTATTTACATCTACCATATTATAAAATTCTAAACATGTAGGTAGTATGTGTACATTGAAGCTAGTTAAAAAAATATCAACTGGAATAGACTATATAAACTACGGAGAACACGATGCATTTTTTTAGATTTCTTGTCTGTTTGTTCGGGATTCACGTAAAAAGTACTGGGCCGATTTCGTTGCGGCTTTTGTTGTTCGATAGCAAATTCTTAGACTTTAAATCTGCGCATTTTTTCCTAGGGAACCCGGGATTTTTTATGGGAATGATTTAAAATGCCAGACTGAATAAAAAATTTGAATTCCAATGCGACTTTTTCACTCATCGATAGCAAATTTTAGGTTATAAATTGTGTGATATTTTTCTCTCCAAAATCCTGCAGGAATTTTCCCGGGTGCGGTTTGTGATTGTTCAGGTGCATAAAAATTAGCAGTTTTCACTACAACGGTAGCATAGCTTACATTCTTTTTTAAATACTGCGGTACTTTACATCCCGGGAATCTCGCGGGAACTTTAATTCAAGTTTGGACGAAGTCGCTGGCATATCCTAGAATAAAAATATAAATAAGAAAATAAAAAATATAAGTATTATCGCCATCTCATGGTAGTAGCTTTTTATACATCAGCTCATCCTTTTCTAATAGTACAATCAATTTCAAGTAAGCAATACTAGATGTCGCACTATCACAACGCAATAATAATGGAATCGTTAGTAATTAAATGAATAATAACAGCGTAATAATAACTATAAATAATCGTAAATTAAACAAAATCGGTGTAATTGTAACTATAAATATACAAAAATTTAAATAAAACAATTAAATACATGAAAATAATCCAAGGAATAATTAGGTTTACGGCAAGTTTGGCTGCGGCAAACCCTGACCTTCAGGAAGACACAGATACTGACCGGACACGGTTGTTTCGACCAGTATCTGTTTCGCATTGTGGGCTGCTTGCCTTCTCCGGACTGCCGCCAGTGCGGCGCACCCGATACGGCGTTTCACACGCTTGTCGAGTACGCTGCATGGACGCCGCAGCGTTTCGAGCTCGAGACGCACGTAGGAGCCGTCGGATCGCTTGGCGACTTGGTAACGGCCATGTTGCACAGCGACGACCGCTGGGAGTCTGCGGTTACTTTCTGTGAGGCAGTAATGTCTCTCAAAGAGGCCGCAGAAAGGGACAGGGAGCGAAGTCCTGCAGCGCGTGCTAACGTCTCTACTCGAGGTCGCCGGCCTTCATCTGGCACCCGGAGAGGCAGGTACGCGCATTACTTCCCTCCCTGAGTTAGGTTCCGGTACGGGGGGCCCTTAGCTACTAGGTAACGCAAGGGATTCATCTGCCCCCGTTTCGAAGTGGGGTGTGTTCTCCCAGGGCACACTCCAGGCACTTTATTGCACTGGATCGACTGTTGAGTAACTATGTTCTACATCTCAGACTTTCCAACACAAACAAAAGCGCAGGGTCGACAGGGAGGAGGGGGTTTTTAGTGGGTATTGAGGTTGCTCGCCCGTGCGGCATCACTCTGAGTCTTCCACACTCCTCTGTGTAATCCATCGCGGACGGAGCACAAACAAAGCATACAATTGCTAGTGTTATCGCCCCCGATGGATGCGTGCCGTTTCCTAGTGACGGCCCAGAGAGTGCGTAAATCGGTTAAGAATTTTCCCTCGCCTCAAAAAAAAAAAAGTTTGGCTGCGGCAACCGTTAACACGACAGCTATCAACAATCCACAACTATCGAACAACCAACTAATATTCTTATTAAGTTACGGTTAGTAGGTAAGTTGCAATGACTTGCAGCTAACTCGTAAACTTCTCAGTTATTAGTTTTCTGAATTATTTAACTACGATTAGCCAACAGACGAGTTGATGGATAATATAGTCGTGGTTTTTGTTTAGTTTTACAAAAGGTATTTCTACAATTCGGGTTTGTTAGTTGCCAACCCCTGGCTTCAAAAGCTAACTGCCAAGCCATAAACTAAAATAAGTTGTCAACTGAATTTGTTTATGTCACAGTCACACAACACAAATGTGAATTTATAGTTTATAGGTACATAACTTCGTTTGGTGGAGCACAGAGTACTTTATATATACTGGTTTGGAGGGTTTGTTGATTATGTTGGTTAGCCGAATATTTAGTTGTTAATTTAATAAACCGAAGTTATTCACTTGATGTCAGTTTTTAAATTAAAAGCCACTAAATAAACTTAAAGAAAAAATTGTACAAGGTTTGCATCAAGATTCAAAATGAGTTTCTCATTCGGAGCTTCAACAACTTCAGGAAGCACCTTCGGAACTACTACTCCAAGCACAGGTAATAAATTAAGTTTGTTTTATAAGCCCGAAAAGTTTACTCCACGTGTCTTACTTGAATTTTATAACATTATTACACTTATCACGGGTTATTATCTTAAACATAGTACAATAACATAACCTAACTACGCGGCTTGAATCAGATTTGTTTATAGTCGTCTTATGTTATTGATATTTCTTGGTTGATCTTTACCAGCTTTTTATGTATTGTAGAAGCTATAACATGCAACATATTACAACTATTTGTCTGGATATAAAGTTAAATATCAAAAGGAGAAAAGAAAAAACATTTATTCAGAACTGCAACATAATGAAAATACATTACACTAGCATAAATAAATAAATGTGCATACAGTAAAAAAAACAAACAACTGTAGAAAAATTGTGTGTAAAATTGGTCCCAGCTCAGCATGTTGCTGGTTAGGTTAACCAGATCTGACCTTCCGCTAGAGCTACTGAAGTGACATTCACAGACATGAGAGTAAATAAAATATAAAGTGAGAAAAAAGTATTAAAGAAGAAAAAAAATGTATACCACAACAGTTTTAAAAGGATTAAATGCATATTATTTATATAGTTTGAGATAGTTATATCAATAAGAGTATAAAAAGAGAAATATTAAGAAACACATGACACAACACATTCAGAATAGATCAGGCACATCATCTAAATAGGTACCATTATATAACACTGGTATCATGAACAAGACCAGCTTGGCACATTTGGTGGGCATACAAGAACTTTTCTAAGTCTAAATCTGTGAATACTTTGCATATTGAAAACTTCTATATAAATAGAGGGTCTTAGGATTTTTCTGTCACAAAAAAGCATTATGGTCATGTGGAGGAGTGGCATAAATTTAGACTAGGTGTGGTGAGAGGCGGCATAATTTTAGAGTATTTTAGTTCCAAAATAAAATCAGTTTTTTTTGTTTGATAAAATAAAGTCATGAGGAGTTTATATCCCATGATATGATGTAATTTTAATTTTACTTATGACTTGTGTATTGATGTAGAAATTGATGTGTAACTTTGTTATGAATAAATGATTTCTGATTTCTAAAATGTTTAAATAAAAAATGCATTCATTAGAATTTACCTAACCAAATCATAATTTGCAGTAAACCTGTGAAAAATTGAAATTTGTGTCTACACATGGTAGAAATGAAACTTTAACAGACAAGTGGAAATATGAATGGCAACGGATAAGCGGCAAAACAAAGCACAATAAAATGTCTGTTACATTTTTTTATATATAATATACAAAGAACAACTCTGATGTAGATCCCAGACACAGAATCAATCAACTAGCACCTCTAGGCAGAACTAGATGCTAATGGCAATACCACGGGGACACCTACTAAAACCCCTCGGTATTCCGTCCTTTGCCCTTAATGCCGGGCACCATGGGTTTATGGCATAGCCCCTCTGTTGGCCCGGCAGGCCACTGATCAAGCCAGCTCTAAAAGCTGTAATCAAGGTTATGATGCCAGCATGACTTTATTACATCGACATTTAACATCTTTATAATTTGTTTGTAGTTGCATCCCTAAGCATTTGGGATTACAGAAGTAACTAGTTATCTTTTTTTTTATTTTTTATTTATTGAGAACAACCAACAAGACTTACACTAATACATACATTTGTTTATATTATTACATAGAGTTATTTGTCTCAGTGCAGACTCAATTATAGGTTGCCACATCATGTTGAGAGGAACATACAACTTTTATTTTTTTATAATTTTTTTGCGATAATTCATTGGTACGTTTGTAATGTTAACGTGTATATGTGTTTGTGTGTGTGTGTGTTTCGTATATCCTATACATAATATATACAAAGAATTTACTGTTGATTTGATTGAAATGAATTTAGAATAATTTGCCGAAGTTTGTTGATTTTACCCGAAAAAATATCTATATCTTTATTTTTTGTTACACTATTATTATACTGCCTCATCAAACGGTTTAAAGTGGCGTGAAAACCCAGGTTGGTTTTGGTAGACGCTATATACAAGGGTAGAAATTTGTTCATTCTAGGAAGTCTAGAGGGCACGCGTATATTAAATAATTCTAATAAGGGTGGACAGTCAATGTTACCATTTATAACTTTAATCAGAAAAATTTGGTCAAGTAATGTTCTTCGTTGTTGAAGGCTATGAAGTTTGTAGTGTTTAAGTCGAGATGTGTAAGATGGTAAAAGTTTTGCCTTGTGCTCGCTATAGCATAAATGCCAGAAGAATCGCTTTTGTACAGATTCAATTCTTTTAATATGGACATCATAAAAAGGGGACCATATCTGACTATTGTATTCAAGACCTGATCGTATTAAGGTTTTAAAGAGTAACAGTTTTGTTTTATGGTTTAAAAAAGCTTTACTATTTCTTACTAAAAAACCTAGTATTTTAAAAGCCTTATTAACTGCTACGTCAATGTGTGTATGAAACCGGAGTTTATTATCTAAATAGACGCCGAGGTCTCTAATACAAGTGACTTCTTCGAGGATAATACCATTAATACTGTATAAGGTATTTGATTTTCCTTTGCATCTTGTAAAACGAATGCTTTTACATTTGCTGATGTTGAGGGACATGTTATTGTTTTCGCACCATTTTGATAACGCATTTAAATCCATTTGTACAAGTATTAAGTCCTCGTCAGATTTAATCGAACGCGGTATCTTTAAGTCGTCTGCAAAAAGGTAGCAATCAGTATATTTAAAGCAATCTACAACGTCATTGATGAATATTGAAAATAGTAATGGTGCCAAGTGAGATCCTTGCGGGACACCAGAGGTTGTAGAGTACGAGTATGAAGAGTATCCGCCAGCAACGACAGTTGATTTGCGTTCAATTAAATATGAGGAAAACCAGTTCAGCAAGTTTCCGGTTATTCCTATTCTAGAAAGTTTAGTTAATAGTGTGGTATGATCAACTTTGTCAAAGGCTTTGGCGAAGTCAGTATATATTGCATCTACTGGTACTCTATTATCTACCGATAGTGTTACCTTCGATAAGAATGTTGCAAGATTTGTGGTCGTCGAGCGTGATTGTATGAATCCATGTTGTTTATAAGATATTTGTTGTTTTATATGTGCTGTTAAGATAGGACAGAGAAGCTTTTCGAAAATTTTGGCGAAAACTGACAAAATTGATATGGGACGATAGTTTGATACATTTGATTCATCGCCAGATTTGTGGATATGAACAACATTTGAAAATTTCCAAACGTATGGAAACTTACCGGAACTTAAAGACTTATTAAATATCATTGTAAGTGGTATTTTATACTAATACATAAAGCTGAAGAGGTTGTTTGTTTGGTTGCTTGAATGCGCTAATCTCAGGAACTCTGATTTGAAAAATTATTTCAGTGTTAGATAACCTATTTATTGAGGAAGGCTATAGGCTATATATCACACTAAGACCAATGCGAGTAGAGCGCCAATGAAGAATGTTATAAATCGGGGGCTTTTTTTAACTTACTTCTATTTCAACTATTCCACACTGACAAAGTCGCGGTTAGATGCAAATAAATAGTAATATAGTTATTGATTTAAGTGTCATAATTTTTTTTTGTACTCTTTATCTGCAATCAGTCTTCATAAAACTATAAGCAAATCTGTTAAGCGCATGAAATGTCAGTGCGAGCGTGTCTCCCAGTGGAGACAACTTCTCATAAGGTTCATGTTAACTGTTTCAGTATTTATCTGAGTTTCAATATGACATGCCTTTTTAATTGTGTCTCGTGGCCGGTATCTAACAGCTGCGTTGCTAGCTTGTTAGGGTGTTTAGTACTGTAGCTTCGGATTTCCTCCCTCACAGTGTTCATTTGCAGATGTTCGTGTATTTCATGGTTTGTAATGAACCATGGCACATTTGCTATGTTTCTTATTATTATATTTTGAAGTCTCTGCAAAATATTGAGGTTTGAGTCACTAGCACTTCCCCACAGCTGTATTCCATACGTAAATGTCATAAATTGTACTTTTTTCTTGTTTTAGGATTCGCTTTTGGCGGTGGTGACACGTCTAAAAACTTGTTCGGGGGAACTGGCACAGGTAGGCATGGAAACTGTGTGTTAAAATTAATTTATTTTTATTCTGTAGTTAGGCTTGCAGGCAAACATTCATATTGAGGGCTACATAATATATAGGTGTATACACATAATGCAATTTTTTGTTGTTTACTAAAAACTATGCATGTTAAAATTTAGAAAGTCTTACCAGAATGCAAGTTGTACCTAAAAAGAAACATATTCCAAATTTCAGCCTTATACAAGACACTAGTTTTGTTTTATTCACAATTTTGTCCCTTGTGTAAAACTGCACTTTTGTCTGTATGCCCATTTGTTATGAAGCCCTTTTATAAACTATAATATACCTACTATATAATATAATTGTATAGTATAAACCAAAATCGCTTTTTCACCATAATTTAGACACTATTGCACTAAATATTTAATAACAAACTTAAATAAGTTTTTATGTAAGTAGACAAAAACCATATTTTGCAATCATATCATGTCTTGCATAAATGATAAACCTAAAGAGATACTGAGCAATGATGTACAACAGAATTTTGTTCTATTATTGCACATCATTGTGTTATTATTGTTTATGACAACTCTATAATCAAAGGCAATAACTTCAAGTCTTTCATCTCTTTTTTTTCTAAACTACTGTTTTTGTAAATGTAATTATAATGTTTTAAATGATTATTTTTGTACTTGTATACTATTATCATTCATCATTATTTATTAACTGCAATACCATCAGTATTAGTTTTTAACAAACAAGTGTGAACAACTTCTTAACTTTTTCTGAAATTTAATTGTAAAAAAGGTTACAGAACTAGAGTCTGTAGAGTTGTTAATGAAAAAACGTCTGCGTGACTTACAGAAGTGATAACTTAGCTTGCCTACCGCTGTCTTATGCGTGAGAGAAATGAAGCCAGGCAGAGTGTCGTAACGCGTTACGTAACGAAGCGGTTTACCCTCCCACCGTCTGTATTAAAAATCTATTAATTTCTGCCAAGGGTTGCCTGGAAGAAGTAGCTTATCTTATCTTTTTCTACTTCTGCTTGCCTATGCTTTGGTGTACAATAAATAATTATCTATCTATCTAACCGGCCCACAAAAAAAGTGGTCTATAATTTTGACCAGACCTTTTATTGTATTTCGATGCATGGAATTAGGGTTAGTTTGGTCCACACACCTATATCTGTAATAGAGAGATATATATACATACACATATGTATAATACAGATTTATTACATTGTAGATAATTAAGGTAAGTATTTTTGTATCTCTTCAGTATATAAAATAATTTTTCAGAGAACAGGCCAGCCTTTAATTTCTCAACTACAAATACAGCGCCGGCGTTTGGCAGTTTATCATATGGGGATGCGTCTAAAATGACCACCACGACCTCCCTTTGTACGTATTCAGTTGATTTTTTCCATTGATGAGGAATAAGATAATAATCGGCCGGTAAAGAACTAACTTTGAAAAGTTTCTGAATCGGGAACCTATGAGTTCCTGAGTTGTCTTTCCTGATATTTACAGCATGGGTATCTTCAAGTCCCATGGGAATAAGTACCTTCTAGTTAAGTGTACTCCATCTTAGACCATAACTCCGTTCTAGGGTCATGGTCAAACGCAAACCTGCATTACCATAAATAAATCCAACATGATGTTGAACCATAGGTTCATTCTTCTCACACCTAAAATATAAATAAATTAGTTAGTTATATTGTACTATAATAATAATATAATAATCTTTATTGTCAGAAAATCAAGTTTACATTATTTATATTACCTACTGGTCCCAAACTAGGCGAAGCCTAGCCTAAGAGGGATCATTCCACTTATAATCCCTCAAGACTATAAGATTGATCACCGTCTTCTATGGGGAAGGTGCCCAGAAGTTTCCTTGTTGTATCGCCATACTGATTCATTGTCCGAGTTAGACATCAGCCCTCTGATCACCTAAAGAATCGATGTGTTGTTTTGTAGCTCTTTGTAGAGGAGGCTCATGGCTTCAGAACCTTACGGTCCAAGCATTACTTTTCACACTTAATAAAATATAAATAAAATAAAAATAAAAAAATTCACTTTTCACACTTATGAACTTTTAATTATTATTTACTAGCTGACCTGTGCTCATTCCACTATGCATAATGTAGCCTATGTCACATGGGAAGAATGTAACTTTTTACTGGCGAAAGAATTTTCAAAATCGGTTTAGTAATTACAGATGTTACTTCCTACAAACAATCAAGTTTTTCATCTTATTTCTTCTGTCGCTTCCCAATCTTTACTTGTAAAAACGTACACTACGCGCATTATCTAAATAAGCCATGTTAAACTCAAAGTCACTGGTAGGCCAAAAGCATGAAGACCTTAAAAACAACTAGGTCGGCCGCAAAACATAGTCTTAAATAATACAAACTACTGAATTTTTAACGAAAGAAAGTACTATACTCACCTTTCTTTCATCTTGTCCCAATTATTAGGGGTCGGGCCGACAATCAATTCATACAATCTATCCGACCATCCATCTTTTTTTGGTTTACCTATACATTTGTATCCATCAATCTTGCACTATCAGCGCGTTCCACGAGTATCTCACAACGCCCAAAATGCTCCGTTAGCCGTTCCGCAAGGTGACCGCGGTAGTTGTAGTCGTGGCGATAACGTCACTAATGCCGTCATCATTTCCGATCACACAACGCTTACAACCCACGTCAAGTGGTGGGTCGAATAACCGTTCCACTTGAGTTTACGATTGTAACGCAGGCAAGCAAGTGGAACAGGAAAAATCGCGGTAGTGATCGTGGTCATTGTGAGTCTCTTAGGGTCTGTCCGCAAGCGATATTTCACCGCGAGGTTTGAATTCTCGCGTATTAAATTCTGCGATCGGGATTACACCTAGTACGCACCGCGATTAAAATTTCGTACTATTTTTGGCAGTTTAATTCAGTTCTCGGCTGAGACGCACGTGTAAAATGGACAACCGAACTAAAATTTTAATTTATCTAGGCGGCGTAACAGACGAATCAAAAGATATCATGAACATTGGATTCACCCACTTACGGCATTGAGACCCATGAAAGGATTTTTCTACATAAAATATCAAGAAGCGCGCGACTTCTTTTCAATAGCGACGTTGCACGACTGAGCGAAACGCGCGAATTTTATTCCACAGTGCGAACATAGCCATACTTACTTTATACGGTACAAAATATTCGCGCGGAAATAAATCGCCCCGCTTCGCGTTCAATTTGCATCAAGTCACAGATTTTTTTCCCGCGCAATTATTTTTACCGCCAGTACGAATACTCGTATAATGTTAAATGTGTTACAGAATTACGTGAAAAAAAAAACGTGCGGTGAAATATCGCAGTGCGGACAATGCCTAATGGAACGTAGCCGAAATGAATAAATTTTGACAGATAAATATGTAACCAATATTGTCATTGCTTGCTTTATTATCAACAATCTAAGTGGGTAGTTACGAATAATTTATAGAATATTAAATATTATGTTACTAAATTATTTTCTCGCGATTAAATCGTTTTAATTTAATTTAATTGATTAAATATATGAAAAAAGTGTTACAATGACTCCTAGCAAACCGTTTAATATTAGAAAAAGAGGTAATTATTGTGTATTTTCAAATAGTCGTGCCGTGACTTTGAAAACAAAGGTGTTTAGGCAGCCGGTTCCTATAACTTAATATTCATAGAAAGAAAGAAAACGTTTATTTTCCAAATGCGACACAGACAAAATCTATACATATAATAAAACTGTAGAGGTCTAATTTCTGTACAATGAAAAAAAAATGCTAAATACCGAGTCAGGGGGATGTAAGAAGTGAAATAGAACTAATTTAGATTTTTTTCAAATTCTTTGTCTGTCTGTCTGTACCGGCTAATCTCGACTGGACCCATTAAAATGAAATTTTGTTGGTGGTAGCTTATATCCCTGGTCAACATATAGGATACTTTTCATCCCGAAAAATTAAAGAGTTCCCGTGGAATGTCTAAAAAAAACTTTCCACGCGGACGAAGTCACGGGCAGAAGCTAGTATAAAATAGACGAGACAAAACATGTTTATAGTTATTATATGGCGTTATGCGACAAACGAGGCTGGCACTCTCTATATTGTTGTGTTGGAAGAGACACCGCCACGGCACTGATTTTCAGTAACCACCTCTTAGTCTACCTTGAGATCCGTATAAAAACATAATTCAATTCATAGTAAAATTTAAATATCAAAATATATAAAATGTATACATACATTTATTTGACTTGCAATTAGGTGGTAGAACGTTTGCCTCTTCGGTTTTTTACCACCTTTGGTCTAGAGCAGGGGTCGGCAACCTGCGGCTCGCGAGCCACATGTGGCTCTTTGGGACTTGGGTATAGAGCTGCGGCTCTTTAGTTATACATCACGGGCTTCCTACCAAATGGGCTTACAGACAAAAGTGCAGTTTTACACAATGCACAAAGTTGTGAATAAAACAAAACTAGTTTATCATATAAGGCTGAAATCCGGAATACCCTTCTTCTTAGGTACAGTTGCATACTGGTAAGACCCTCCTAAATTGTAACATGCATATTTTTTGTAAACAAAAAAATGCATTTTTGCGTATACCCCTATATGTTATGAAGCTCTTAATATGTAAAAAAAGACATGGCTTTCATTGAGTTTGTTTGCCCAATTGTTTGTTATTGAAGCACAAGTTAGTCTAGTAAGTTAATGAGTTAATTGTTTTCATTTTTTAACCGATTTCGAAAAAAGGAGGAGGTTCTCAATTCGTCGGGATATTTTTTTTTATTAACTAATAATAAGTAATTATCTAATAATGTCACATAAATAATATTTTTTTGTTGTGAAAAACACTACTTATATATGAATAAATATGATTTGTTTGTTCTTATCAAACACTTAATTTATGCAAGTACCTAATATTTATTGTTGGCAAGAAAAAATTGTGGCTCTTTAAAAACTTTGATATTTCGTAATTGTATTTTTGACTCTTCAGACTCAAAAGGTTGCCGACCCCTGGTCTAAAGCATGCAGTAGTCGTTTCGACTGGGCGTAAGTCTGTTCTAAGTCTCAGCCTTTCCCTACACAACAAAGCGCGGGGCACATGGGAGGCGGTTTTAGTGGGTATTTGGTCGCTGCCCGTGCAGCTTCCCTTGAGTCTCCACACAAGCTGAGGCGATCGCGGGTGGATTACTATTGCATGCAGTAATGCCGCCCCCGACCGATGTGTGTCTGATCCTTGCCAGGACCCAGTATTGTGCGTAAACAGCATTTACCCCGCCTCAAAAAAAAAGCAATTGTCTCCAGAGATTAAGATTGATGGATGTTGGGGTGCGGATGGGTGATCTAGTTGTTAGCAGCTTGCTTTATGCGGATGATGCCGTGCTTTTAGCCGAATCACCATCAGAACTGCAAACACTAGTCACAATGATGAAAGATGATTGTCAGGCGAGAGGCTTACGTTTGAATGCGAAGAAAACAAAGGTGATGGTGTTTGAAAGAGAAGAAACCAGAACGAATGCAAGGATAATGGTCGATGATGTTATGCTGGAACAAGTGAATGAGTTTGTATATCTCGGATGTGCTTTTAGCAGGGATGGAAGGTACACCGCTGATATAGAAAGAAGAGTGAATTTGGGGAATAGTGTGAATGGAGCGTTAGGTAAACTTCTAGGCGCTAAGAACCTCAGCCAGAAGGCCCAGCTTGCCATACACAACGCGGTGCTGGTACCTACGCTCACGTATGGAAGCGAGAGTTGGGTATGGAATAGAGAGCACGAAAGTAGAGTAAACGCGGTCGAGATGCGAGCACTGCGCAAAATCTGCGGAGTGACGCTCGCGGACCGCGTTCGTAATACCGAAGTAAGAAAGAGAGTTGGTCTGAAAGAGAGTGTCGGGGTGAAGGTAAGGAAAGGAATGCTCCGGTGGTTCGGGCATGTGGAAAGAATGTATGATGAAAGAATGACTAAACAGATATACAATGCAAAAGTGGATGGATGCAGAAGTCGCGGAAGGCCACGACACACCTTCCATGATCAAATTGATCATGTACTAGCAGAAGGTGATGTCAGGAGCCTTAAGAACAGACGAGCGTGCATGATAAGAACTATGAATGTCAAAGAAGCAAGTGAGGTGTGTAAGAATAAGCCTAAATGGCGCTCTGTTGTTCGTGCCTACCCCGCAAGGGACCTGGCGTGAAGTAATGTATGTATGTAAAAAAAAAGCATGCAGTGGTCGGCAAACCACGGCTTGCAAGCTGCATGACGCTGTTTAACTCATTGGCTACGGCTCTTTCACGAAATGTTTAGTGCAGGCATGGAAGTACGATATTAATGAGGTGAAACTTCTTAAGTATCGTTGTGATTTGAAACTTTTTATCCGTGCAGGAACGGAGAAAGAATAAAATATCCTGCGTTGGGGCGGCCTGTCGTAAGAGGCGACAAAACAACCCACAGCCAGGTGGTAGGGCATTTGCCCGACTAGATGGCTACCACCCCTGGTCTAGAGAATGTCGCCATAACAGCCTTGAGTTGTGTTCCAGCATTAATGACCAGATTCCGGTCTCCCTTAAGAGAGCAGCAGCGCATTTGTAGCACCTTAAGTGTTACAAATGTCCATAGGCGATGGTAACCGCTTTCCATCAAGGGGGCCGTCTGCCTGTATGCTGAAATCCCGCTATTAAAAAAAAATCTCGATGAGGGTTTTATTTAGATATCCCTGTGGTTTTTTCGGGTGAAATTTAGTCATTGAAATTTTACCCCCTTCCTGTTGACAGATCGATCTGATATTTGGTACACACTCGTAAGTTTTGCTGACAATACAATTGAATATATTCAGTAATATTGTAAATCCAAGATGCCCGCCGTCACAAAATGAGGATTACCTACATATTTCTTCACAACCCCCTCATAATGGGTATCAAATGAAAGAGATTGATCAGTATATAAAGTACTATGATGAGAAATATTGAAGTATGGAAATAAAAACTAAACACTTGAAAATGAAATAGGTAAATTAAGTAAAAAAGAACTGGTTAAAATGTAACATAAATTCCGTACAATAGTAAATTTGTACAATACAGTAATATTATGTTTTACTTCTTACGTACTTTAAGATGTGAAAAGATTTATTTTTGCTTTTTAGTTATGCTTGAACTCGGATTCTTTTTTGCTAGGAACTTTTTATTTTATCGCTTGAAAACATATTTTATATAACATGCATATACATAACAACATGTATCGTCTTTCAGTTTCTTCACCTGCAACGACGACTGCCTCTTCAGCTTTTGGCGCTCCTAAACCATTGACCTTCGGTGGTTTCGGTGCTCCACCCAATCAGACGGTCGGGAGTCCTGGATTTGGACAACCTGCTGGACAGGTTAGTATAATAATGCTACAAGTAACGAACTCTGAGAAGCCATAACCACTAGAATCTGTAACGGACCTGGGGCCCAATTCTGCTGTTTCAATATCTTGGCATTACGAAGATATTCATAAAACGATTCCATTGCGATATAGATAAAATCGTATTCTACTAATCGTATACAAACACGTATAACACAGGTACAAATATAACTGAACACAACCAGTCCAAATGCATGATTCAAAAACACACGCAAAGTCCGTCACTAAATAGATTGCCAAATGCACACAAGTCTTGCTCCGCTCGTGGTTATCGCTTGACACCTTGTACAGATACAATATGTCTGCTCGGCCGCGTGGACTGAATATCCTAAAATAACACCTGGCTAATGACTACCATAAAAGATTACAATACACAATGGACTTTCTTCTAATCACAAATTTTAAACACAAAGTAAACAAAATAAGTCCAAATGCCGAAAAGATAATAACATCTACAGGTATGCAGGTGTGAATTTGTCTTTTGTCGGCGTTCAGGTCGTAACAATAGTATTTACTCTTAATAGTCCCCAGTACCTTAAGGAACTTTTTAAATTCCTTCACCTATCCACTGCCCACAAATAAATCTTTAACAACACTCATTAATCTCATCACGGCTACTGAAAAGTGACCGTAACGTCAGATTAATAATAATCAAATCGATTATTACTCTTAAAACCGTTAAATCGAAATTTTATTATAAATAAAATAATGCCAAAGGTATTAAGAATAAATACTAGTTCGTTCAAGGGATACAGTATTATAGGTCCATAGTATAAGACAGTTGTAACAATATGTTATTTTCTTTTGTCTCAGACAGCCTCGGCCAATTTGTCTTTCGGAGGCAATGCTCAGCAGCAAACCACGGCCCCGCCTGCATTTGGTACTCCGACCACACAAGGTAAATTAATTTTAACGTTATTCCAAATTTTGTCTATTCCCATATACTCGTACAGTGTACACTCCATATAACGACACTGAAGGGTCAAAGCTTTTTATTGCGTTATAGAGAGTTATTGTTAAATGGAGAGAAGTTATTTTTGTCTAACCCCTTTTGCTGCATGAGTAATTTTGTTGTATTTTTTTACTTATTTTATTCATATCTTGCGATATTGAGGCATATTGGTGATTTAGGAAGTACTTAGAAATTTCGGAATTTTTTAGAAATTTCTTTTTGCATGATGCCGACAGTCGACTTTATTTACGGGCTAGGTTAGTAAAGCGATAAAAGAACGTATACAAAGGTACTTTTTACTACTTAATTGTTGTCGTTATTGAAAGTGGGTGTAATATTATATAGTGTATCATTGTATGGAAGACAAGTTAACCAACCGAAGCCAAGTCATTTCGACGCTTAAGGGAGTTTGTCGTTAAATCGAGTGACGTTACATGGAGTTTACACTGTATTTACGCCGCGAGTGGCTCGCCGGCAAAACTTAACACTGCATGAAGTTTGTAGTTCCTTGCGAGGTGACAGTTGTAAAAACAAAAACCACCGACTATACCCGTTAAAACTTTATGTACTTTACATGTTTATAAATATTATATTGTTAAAAATCGTTTAATATTGCAATTAAGTGTACTAATACAAAGGTGGTTACGAACTGGAAAAGGATTGATTGAAAAGGTTTCGATTGTTACAGGAGTATTTATTTTAATTTTGGAGTAACGTATTTATTGTTGTTTTTATTAAAATTTATTTATTTATTTTACATAATAAAGTATTAACATTAAGTATTACATGAGTAGAATTCGTTTTATTAATTATTATTATTATCATTTTATTAACAAAATTGGGTTGATTTCGTCTTAGCCAAAAGGAAGGTTTGCACTGAAAATCAGCGTTGTGTCGGACATAATTCCGGCACAGCAATATGCTGACTGCAAACCTTGTTTGCTGAAAATGCGGCGTACAAATTATCAAAGTATGCTCTATGTATAAAAATATTTAAGGAATGTAATTACGTCGCTATTACTGCAAATAAAGTTTTTCTATCTTTCTTTAACTGCTGTTTGTTTTCGCTGTGCATCAACATAACGGCGCACAAATGTGAGGTGGGTACGTAATAACATCATCTATATCCCCCACAACAGGTTTCTTTATGATTTTGTTACTCGTATATTATTTTATTTAAGTTGTTGTCGATAAAAGGGCGATAAAGCACCCACAGCCAGGTAGTAGGGCATTTTCTCAATTACCTTTCAATCGGGTTGGTCGCCGACTTGCATGCTGTACTCTAATGTTTCAAAATTAAATACTTTTTTTACTCCAGCTTCTTCGGGTAGTGCGTTCGGTTCTCCGGCTGGGTCTAATTTCGGTTTTGGAAAACCTGCCACGACATCAGCTGGATTCGGCTTCGCGACGCCCGCTTCCGGATTTTCTTCAACCCAACAGGCCGCTCTCGTAAGTAGCTTAGCTTTATCTTATATATAAAATTCTCGTGTCGCGGTGTTTGTAGTTAAACTCCTCCGAAATGGCTTGACGGATTCTCATGAAATATTTGTGTGCATATTGGGTAGGTCTGAGAATCGGATAACATCTATTTTTCATCCCCCTAAATGTCAAGGGTAGTCTGTTGGGACAGCTAGTAGCTTTATTTTAGACCTCCACATAAAGCAAACATTTATTGTAACGAATTTTTTACATAGAGCATTCTTTATTGCACATAAAAGTGATTTCGGTGTCGCAGAGCCACACTGGTATCTTGATTACAGCTCTTAGGGCCGGCTTGATCGGCATAATACCACGCTCTCACAGAATATGCGTGAAACGGTTAGTCTTGAGCTATTCGTCTTTCTTACGATGAGTGAGTTTCGATGACCCATATCTCATGCCTTGTTTTATTCCTTTATCATACTGTTACGAGTTACGGTACTCGAATTAAAATGCCGTTAGAATTACTATAGAATTTATAAGAACTATACAAACACGTATAACACATGTACAAATATAACTGGACGCAACCAGTACAAACGTGATATTGCTTTACACTGCACAATTACAATATGTCTCTCGGCCGCGCAGACTGAATTTCTAAGAATCACACTTGGGCTAATGACTACCATAAAATATTACAATACACAATAGGCTGTTTTTCTAATTACATTTTTTAAACACAAGCTAAACAAAAGAAGACGGTCATAAAAACGCTTCAATGTTATTAGCTCAAAATTTTTGACAATTAAATGCTACTATGAAATCGAGGATTATATAATTGATTAATTCTAATAAAATCTATAATTGTAGTTGGAATAATTTGGGTATAAATGGTTTTATTACACAATTTAATAAAATATTTCGTGATAGTTTTACTATAATTACTAAAAAAATTAAGCTAAATAGAAAGTATGGGATCAAATGGGTGACCAAGGGAATAAAAATTTCTAGTAAAATGAAACGCTTTTTATACTCAACCCAAAGAAAGACGTGTGAAAACAGTGTTTTGACTTACCGTGAAAAGTACATTAGAATTTATAGAAAAGTTATAAGAAATGCTAAAAAACTTGCAGTAAATATCGAATTTTCAAATGCAAATAACATTAGTAAACAAATTTGGACAATAATTAGAAAACACACAAATAATACTAAAAAGAATCTACTGGAAATTATAAGTTGAAAATTGATAATAAACAAATTGATAATCCTAAAGAAATAGCTACTACGTTTGCCAAATGTTTTAATCCTAATATAAATATCTCTACAGGAACAAATGATAAACCACTAAAATATTTACGAGAAAACACGCAAAGAGTAGAATCAGATATGAAGTTAAATTCAGTTGATGATGTTGAGATGAAACATGTGGTGAAAAATATGAAAAATAAAAGGTCAACTGGATATGATGATATTCCTATCACAGTAATTAAAGAACACATTCAGGTTCTAGCTAGACCCCTCGAAAATTTCTGTAATGACTGTCTTACCGCTGGAATTTTTCCTGACCAGTTAAAAATTGCTAAAATCATTCCTATATTTAAAAAAGGTATGAAAAGTGAAGCAAAAAATTACAGACCAATATCAGTATTACCATCATTGTCAAAAATATTAGAAACTGTAATAAAAAGTAGACTAGTACGTCATGTAAATGTAAATAGAGTTCTCAATTTAAGACAATTCGGATATCAGAAAGGGGTTGGTACAGCGGATGCAATAAACATTTTATGTCGTTACTAAGTTAAATAACAGATTGAAAGTAGCTGGATTATTTCTGGATCTAAGCTCAGCATTTGACTCAATTGACCATCTATTACTATTTTCTAAGTTAGAACATTATGGAATAAGAGGAACTGCACTCAAAATATTTGAATCTTATTTTAAGAACCGAAAAATGTACGTACAAGTTAAACACACTGAAAATAATACTGAAATCACGTATAACTCTGAGCTGCAAAATATAATTTCGGGTGTACCGCAGGGTTCAATAGTTGGCCCAATTATATTTATTTTATTCTCAAATGATGTCTTAGATTATATAAAAAATAATATTCCAGATGTTAATCTTATAGTTTTTGCCGATGATACAAATGCAGTCATTAGTGCTAACACTATAGAATTATTAAATATTAATTTGAACTCATTAATGAAACTATTTCAAGCATGGTTTACTGACAATAAACTTAATATTAATATACAAAAAACAAATATTCTATTATTCCAATCAACCACTCGAATAAATGATCAACTCAATGTTAAACTAAATAGTCAAAATGTAAACGTAGTAGACGTTGCTAAATTTTTGGGAGTGTATATTGATTCTTGTCTTAATTGGAAAGAGGAATTAACTTCAATAACTAATTCAATAAGTTCAGCCTGTTATGCCCTAAGAAGTTTACGCGATGAAGTATAATTGGACTACCTTAAAATGGTATACCACGCTTTGGTAGAATCTAAATTAAGATATAGTATACAGTGTTGGGGAAATAGCTACAAATATAACTGTGAGAAAGCTTTTATTGTACAAAAAAGATGTGTAAGGACTATGATTCGTATACCACAAACAGAGTCTTGTCGAAAACATTTAAAAAAATTGGGTATACTTACGGTCCCATGTCTTTATATACTGGTTGTCCTCACTTATCTCGCAAAAAATATTACACAGTTTGAGACGAAGGAAGAAAGAGAAATTAGAGAAGCAACAAGAAGGAAAGACTTAAAAAATAAAATAATGCCATCTTTAAATGTTGTAAAGCACAGTATCACGTATCAGGCTATTGAAATTTTCAACAAATTACCTACTGACCTAAAGCTAAATATATATAAAATGCAATCTTTTAAGCGTAATGTTAAAGCATTCCTCCTTAAACAAGCTTTCTATTCAGTTGACGATTATTTTTGTGCTTAAATAATAATATGATTATATAAAATACCTTTCGAGTGACATATTTTTGTAAAGTTAACAATGTTTATTGTAAATTATAAATTTTTATAATTGTAATTATGACTATGTATGTATATTTCAGACACAAATGTTTTTTTGTTAATGAATTAATATAAATAAATAAATGATTACTATGTATTCTTATTTAACTATTGCTTTGCTTGACATTTAATATAATCTAATTTATTTAATTATTATAGTAATTATTTCAATATTTTTTAGTTTCAATTTAGATTTAGTTATAAGATGTGAAAAATTGCACGCCTAATAAGGCAAAATGTATTGAGACACTACAAAAAAAAAACACCTATATACACATACATTTATAGCAATAAATGATTATTCTATTCTATTTTTTAACATTGTAACAATATATTCTTGTTTTGTTTTCAGACAAGTCAATCCACTCCTCAGACTTCAGCACCGACTTTTGGTTCCGGTGGTTTTAGCTTCGGAGCGAATGCGAACCCCACCGCCACTACTACAGGTGTGTTGTTAAGAGTCCTTTTCATCACCATTTTCAATGACCTCTAAATTCTTGTACCCGATTGCAGCGCCATCTACCTGGTTCAAATTTGAATCTGAATCATCCCACTTGCAAAATTATTAAAATACTAATATCGTTATTAAAAAATAGTGGTTAGTGGTAGAAGGGTGAAAATTTTGGGCTGTATGTATTTTTTATTGCCGATTAAATAAAAAAAATGTTTTTTCGGGGTGGGTCACCCTTATCATTTAGGGGTATGAAAAATAGATGTTGGCCGATTCTCAGATCTGCGATATACACACAAAATTTCTGAGGAGTTTGTTAACAAACACGGCGACACGCGAATTTTATGTATGGATTTTATGTGAAAATCGATTCTTTAGAAGTAAAGGCCAATAATGTTTCCAGCGGCGCCATCTTTCGGCGCGACGACGCCGTTAAGCGGATTCGCGTCGGTGCCGCAACAGCAAGCCATTGCTTTTGGTACTAATCAACCCTCAACCACCACTAGTGGAGGATTGAGCTTCGGTAAGAATACTGTTATGACTGTATAGGTTTTTATAGTATTTTATTTCTGGTAAGAAACAATAAATGTTGTACACTATATCTTAAGTGACGCCCCATACGAGCATTTCACCAAAACTGGTTGTTGCAACGAACGAGCTGACGACCAGTACTGAATTAAATGTAATTAAATAAATTGCTGTACACATTGGCTATCAATATGATCACATAATTCGGTAGTTTACAATTTTTGAGAAACAGGTTTATTTTGAGCCTTATGGTCTAATTTAGCCAAAATATTTAATATCTCAGCAAAAAAACAACATTAACATATTTAATTTAGCAATTTTATAAATATTTTGACATTTCGTCACAAAAACGCGTCAAGCTGTCATGGCGTCTCGCATGACGTCACAGTGTGCAAAACAAACATCTGTTTCGTTTGAAGTGTTATCTGAGAAGCCATTGATGACTTCTTGTGTTTTGCACGCTATGACATCACGCGCTCTGATCCGCGTTCATTGTCACGTGGCTACTGGCTGCAATATAACAATTTTATTTCTCAAAAATATCAATTAATATTTTAGTTAAAATAATTTATTTTTGTCATATTTATTAATCTACGATATATATTAAAATTAGCCTATATTTTTCATACTGTCAACTACCGAATTAATAGATAGGCTACAACTCTTTTACCTTTGCTGTTTAAATTATCTGTGAATCGATCTCATGGTTGTCTTCTTAATTGTTCACTGTCGTTCGTTTGCGCTAATATTCTAAAGCTGGTGTGCATAGACATTTAACCAATAGTTATATTATATTGTTACATACCGACAAAGATATGCGCACACCTGCCCCTTGTAAAACGCCGTTTATTGCCTTCTCGATTTAGGAATTCTTTTGTTTACTTTGTGTTTAGAATTTTTAATCCAGGAAAACAATAGCAATATTGTTATTGAACTTGTTTTATGACCGTCGAAGCTTTCCCGGTGTGCGGGATTAACTCGGCGAACGCAGACAATTTCAAGACATTGAAAACCGTTCTGTTGTTCATATTCGTTGCAATTTCTTAAAACTAATATTGTTTTTGCATTAAAACTTTACAAGTTTAAGGATTCTAATAGATAGTCTATGCATATCTATTTTGTGCATATACAGGGTTCATCTTTCAAGTAGGCCTTCAAGACTAAATCCTAAATTATTTGAAAAAGTGAAAACACTCAAAGGAGTCTCAAAGCCAATTTTGTTAAATACTAAAGTAGTGTCATTAGATTTTTGAAAAATCCACTACCCTTGTCAGGAATCCAATTGGCTGATTTTGAAAATAAACACGCTAATACCAAACCACTGACCAAATCATAGTGTAGCTTGTAAGGATTAATTTCTGTGAAGGAATGTCAAACAGTCTACCATGGGAAAGGGTTGTTTTTGAACAAAATGTTTTATCTTCCATATATTAATTAAAATTAGGTGTTATTCAATATGAAAATGACGAAAATTTTATTAAATTTTTTTTTATATATAATTTTCGAAACCCACGTTATTTTACCCCCAATCAATCAAATCAGTCAATGAGTAAACTTTGATTGCGTACGAATGAGGCGCGGTCAAATGACCGGTGCAATTTAATGTTTAATTAAATAGAACATTTTTATTAAAAGAAATTCTTTCTTTCTTCTCCTCTACAGAAATTGATCCTCACAAGCGACACTATTATTTGGTATAATACAGTTTTGTTTCTTGACATCGACAGATTTTGCGCGTTCTGTGTTATTAAGATCTTCGGAGTTACTATTTGGTGTAGGAAAGCAAGAAGTGAGAAAATAAGCTTAATTTTTAGGATGAATTTTCGTGATTAAAACAAATATGCTTATTTATATGCAGCAACCAGTTCGGTGCCAGTAAAAGAAGTCGGTGACTTGAACTTTTATATTTCAGGTACTGCATCAAGCCAACCGGCCCAAACAGGCCTAACATTTGGCACACCAACAACAACTACTCAAGCGACTACTGGTTTACCTTTTGGCACTGGAAACCAACTTGCCCTTAATTTTGGCACCCCCCAAAATACAGCTGCAACTAGCCAAGGCACCGGTCTCAGCTTTGGCACAACACAACAAACAAGCTTTGGCGCTGCTACTTCTGCACCGGCTGCTCTGAGTTTTGGTGCAACCACTTCTGCTGCAAGCGGTTTGAGTATTGGTGCACCGACAACTGCGCCTACTACCTTGAGTTTTGGTGGAACACCTTCTGCAGCAAGCGGATTGTCTTTTGGTGCTACTACATCAGCTCCTCCTGCTTTTGGTGCTACTACATCAGCACCTCCTGCTTTTGGTGCTACTACATCAGCACCTCCTGCTTTTGGTGCTACAACTTCAGCGCCTGCTACTTTTGGTGCTACAACAGCAGCTCCTGCATTTGGTGTAACTACATCAGCAGCTCCCGCATTTGGTGTAACGACATCAGCGCCTCCTGCATTTGGTGTAACTACATCAGCGCCTCCTTCATTTGGTGTAACTACATCAGCGCCCCCTGCATTTGGTGCAACAACGTCCGCGGCAACAAGTTTGAGTTTCGGTGCAACGACTTCCGCTCCAACAAACTTGAGTTTTGGTGCAACAACTTCGGCTCCTACAGGATTGTCTTTTGGCCCAACTTCAACGCCTGCGACTCAAACTGGGTTGAGTTTTGGCGGTCTCTCATCAAGTGCACTCCTTTTAGCTGCAAAAACTATAGCCACTCCATCTACCGCTGGTAAGTTAAATTTATTTGTACTCTTAATTCTTACCCGAATTTTGACACGAAACTTAGATTTGGAATGGTTTTTCATCATTCAACGATTTTTTCCATTCAAATTCTGGCAAGTGTTACAAGCTAAGCGGAACTGATTATGGGGCGTTTTATGCGTTGTTGATGTAAACATTACAAATGGAAACTTTAAAAATAAGTCGATTACTTAAAGATATCACGTTATTATTTGTATATGTTAATAATAGACTTTAATAATTAATTGGTTAATTTAATTTATCTCTCATCATCCAACCAGTGAAGATGAATTAAAGAACACCTAAGTTACGTATTGCATAAAAAAATGTTTTTTAATTAAATAAAAATTGGTTAATTTGTGTTATATAACACATTGCGAAGCGGTGTACATACAATAGGAAGTAGATTTAAATTTTGACTTACATGTACCTTCAATAAGTGTTCTCTAGTGGAACTTATTTTGAATAAAAGCTTTTTCATTTAAATTGGAATATTTAAAAAAATATTGTGTGTGTGCAGTTCACACGCAGTAGCAAGTGATAGTTCAGAGATCATACTCGCAGACAATTCTTCTCTAACATTATTATAAAACGGGTAAAGAAAAATGTGTTTTATCTCGAATTAAATAAGGTTGAATTTTATGTGATTTCTTTTTGTCATTTTCGGTTTCATCGATTTTCAAATCACATCTTCGAAAGAAGTTTCACTTCAAAACGTTTTCATTTTCATCACAAAACAAATCTTGTTAGCGGTAATCAGAATAGCTTTCTGGGAACTCAAAACGCTGTAATACAATCCAACCTGAATATCATCGAATTTCGAAAGTATTTTTCTGTGGCCATCTTCAAGTTTTAAATTTTTTCTCCAAATTTCTCAACGCCCTCTTCGACCCACCTCTTGAGATGGGTCTTTGTGAGCTAGGTGTGAGCGAAAATTAGGACTTAATTACTGACATTTTCGTCACGATTATAACGACCGTGGTAATCATGTGGAACGGCTGAAGGAGCATTTTGAGTGTTATGAACGCCGTGAGGAACGCTCCCACAATGTCTATGGTATGTCATTCTCAAATGTCTATATCAGACGATGTCAAAACAGTCAATACATATCTCGTCATGAAAATAATTTGATGCAAAATAGTATTACAAAAATAATTTATAAATTCTTAAAATGGTACATATAGGAAGTAGCTGCGGATATATTAGTCTATCGTAATCCAAATTTTAAATCCAACCGGTTTTTACATTCTTACACTGAAAGTTAGTACTGTTTAGAATGGTGTCTTTGTTCTATTTCTACCATCGCACCACTCGCCATCGGTTGGAAGTTCACCCCCACCTCCTCGAGCCGCTTCGCTCATGTACGCAACGGTTCTGTAGAACGTTTCTCTTGCGCACCGTGGGGTTTTGGAATTAGCTTCCAGCCGAGCTTATTCCACAGCGCTACGATATGGAGTTTTTTGAAAAGGGTTGTCATAAAATTTCTTCGTGGTTGACAGCGCGTTGGTAACATCTCTGGTGTTGCAAACGTCCATAGGGGACGGTAACCGCTTTACATTAAGTGGGCCTTCAGCTTGTCTGTTGCTATATGCACAACGCTTAAGGTCACGTCCGCGACTTACGTCTTATAATGTATACACTTCAATGGACTTTCCTTAACCAGATACGTTGTAAGCTTAACCTTTGCGTTGGCGTAACTACGTTCTAAGGCTGGTGTACACCGAAATTTAACCGACGGTTAACCAAAAATAATCACGGTTTTTCCATACATTTCCGTGCAGGAACGGAGAAAGAATACAATTTCCTGTGGCCGGGCGGCCTGTCGTAAGAGGCGACAAACAACCCACAGCGAGGTGGTAGGGTATTTGCTCGGAACCCCTGGTCTAGAGTATGCCGCCATAACAACCTTGTGTTGTGTTCCGGCATTAGTGACCAGGTTCCAGACTCCCTTAAGAGTACAGCTGCGTATTTGTAACACCTTTGGTGTTGCAAATGTCCATAGGCGATGGTTACAGCTTTCCATCAAGTGGGCTATCTGCCTGTCTGCTGAACTCCTACAATAAATAAAGAAACATTTTAGGCGATTATCTTATTATAACCATCGGTTAAAAGTCGGTGCACACCAGCCTAAGTCTCATGCCTTTCCTACCATAAGCGCGGGGCACATGGGAGGAGGGTGGTTTTAGTGGGTATTAGTCATTGGGCGTCCAGTGATTCGAGTCTCCACACAAGCTGATCAATTATGTTTGGATTGCCTTTAATGGAATGCCTCCATATGCGATAACGGTCTAATCCCTTGCAAAGAACCCAGTATAGTGTGTAAATAACATTTCCCCCGCCTTAAAAAAACAGCTGCGCCCCCGTCAGCCGTGACTTGTATTATGTACACACCTTGACTTTGGTTGCTATGTCAAGTGGAAATTATATTTTTCTATTTTGTAGCCATACGGTAATATTGTTAGGAGTTGCACGACTCGAATTTAAATGCCGTTAGAATTACTATAGAATTTATTAGAACTATACAAACACGTATATCACAGGTACAAATATAATTGAACACAACCAGTCCAAACATAATGCACGATTTAATAACACGCGGAAAGTCCGTCACTAAATAGATTACCAAATGTACACAAGTCTTGCTCCGCTCGTGGTTATCGCTCGAGTGCCCCCTCCCTCAATCGGGCCATTGTTTTATACTGCACAAACGCAATATGTCCGTCCGGCAACGTGGACCGAATTTCCTAGAATCAGCTTGTACTTTAAAATCCGTAACACCTGGCTAATGATTACAATACAACAATAGGCCGTATGCCGATAAGTAAACAAAAGAAGACGATGATAAAAGAATTACAATAGTTTCAATGTTATTAGTTCAAATGCCGTCGGGTAATAAATGTGCTTTGTTTCAGATATGCAGATGAATTTTGTGTTTATCGGGACCTGAGTTGTAACACTATTAAAGAGATCTTATTATAATTTTGCAGTGAAGGGGTCGCAAAAACTTTGAACTTAACGTTTTTGTTTTTGAAGTGAAACTACTTTATCGGCGTTGGAAAAAAATTACCGTCACATTTTTTGGTTACGCGCCATCTTTTTCGGTCGATTTGACCGTGGTAGGGGCTTTATTTATTTAACCAATTTGTGTAAAGTTGCATATAGTAGATCATTCTTCTAAAATTAAGGTCATAAAGAATTTTTTTTTGTGGGTCGTAACATAAAAATCGTTGAGAAACAATTTCCTAAATAATTAGTCTGTTTTTTTCTTTTTACAGCGTCTACGACAACAGCTTTGACTGGTCTAAGTGCATTAGATGCTTTGGCCAAAAGTACAGCTTCCACGACTCTACCGTCGCTTACAACAATTACGTAAGTGATCCTGCTAATATTATAAACGCGAAAGTTTGTAAGAATGTATGGATGTATGTATGTTTGTTACTCTTTCAAGCAAAAACTAATGAATGAATTTTGATGAAACTTTACAATAATATTGTTACACGCCGATAAAGTGATTCCACACCTGTAATTTATTTCCTTTCCCGCATTTAGACTTCTTTTGTTTACTTTGTGTTTAAATTTTGTAATTTAAAAAACATCCTATTGTTATTGTACTCGTTTATGGCCGCAGGTGTGCAAATTACGTTTTCTTGGAAAAATTCGGTCCACGCTGTCGAGTGCTGTATTGTATAGTTAGTATAAAACAATATCCGAACGGAGGCGTGAGACAGTCAAGCGAGGATTACGATACGATCAAGATGTGTACATTCGATAAGCTATATAGTGACGGACTTTGCGCGTGTTATTGCTTCAAATTCCATTTGATATTCTTGATAAACATTAAAATCCTTGGTAAAACTCTATCCGTGCAGGAACGGAGAAAGAATACAATTTCCTGCGGCCGGGCGGTCTGTCGTAAGAAGCGACAAGACAACCCACACGACCCACAGCCTGTCAGGTTGTACGTCAATCAAACACAAGCGATCGAGTGGAACTGAACTTTATTTCTCATAAAAAAACATTCATTCATTCTCATTCACTCACATCCTCCTCTCAACAAAATATAACTAATTAGGTAGGTAGGGTATTTGCCCGACTGGATGGCTACCAACCCTAGTCAAAACTATGCCGCCATAACAACCTTAAGTTGTGTTCCGGCATTACTGACCAGGTTCTAGTCTCCCTCAAGAGGGCAGCAGCGCATTTGTAGCAACTTTGGTCCATGGCAAATGTCCATAGGCGATGGTAGCCGCTTTCCATCAAGTGGGCCGTCTGCCTGTCTGCTGAAGTCATGCAATAAAAAAAAACACTGCTCACGTGAAACTTGGTATTGTTTAGTTATTTTTTTTTAGTGGATTTCGGAACAAAGTTAAAACTAAAATTACATGCATAAATTCGCTTTGTCTATGCTTCACTGTACCTTGACTACAGATAAAATATAATATTGCACGCTTCGCAATAATCGAACACCCCACTTTCCAGCAGCACAGTGTCGGCGCCCCCCCAGATGCTGAGCTCGCTGAACTTCGCCCAGCTCGAGGAGCACATAAACAAGTGGACTATCGAGCTCGAGGAGCAGGAGCGCACCTTCATCAACCAGGCGACGCAGATCAACGCGTGGGACACGCTCCTCATCGCCAACGGGGAGAAGGTGCCTCACTAAATCTCATACATTGTCTATGGGCGTAGTGTCACAAGGCATAATAGGGGAGAAGACACCACGCTTTTTTACAATAAAATCATTTTTTCTTACACTATTTTTAATTCAAATTTATTTTCTATTTTTTAGTTGGATTTCCTATAAAAGCGTATTTTTTTAGTTTTTTTAAACTATTATTTATTTTTCATTTTTTAGTGATTTAAATCCCTTCTCCGTGGAAACTTTGAAAAATGAATTAAATACACTCTTATGATAAAATGGAACGTTATGTAAAAATAAGCTTTTTTAAAAAGGTTTTTAAACAAGACAGGTAAAACGAGCCCAAACACGACGGGTTTATCTTGTTTAGTACAGGAGTTCCTATGGCCACTTTCCGACTCCATCATCAGATCAGCTCCATGATACCATATTAATGCATTGTCACGCGAACGTACATACGTGCAAAATTTCAGCTCAATCGGAAACCGGGAAGTCGATCAAATTTACCTTGAAAGATTCCGTCACGTACAAACATAAATGTATGAAGCTAATAAAAGCGTATCAAAAACATATTTTATTACCTGTCGGCATTTGAACTAGTTGTGATCCTTTTATGATCGTCTTCTTTTGTTTACTTATTTATTGGCATACGTTTCTAGAGGACAGCCTATTGTTATGTTGTACTCGTTTACGGCCGCTTGCGGCTGAATCATTAGTCAGGTGTTGCGGATTACGTCGACTACGATACGGGCACGTTTGTATTTGTGAGGTATAAAACGACGGCCTGATGGAGAGAGGGGGCAGTTGAGCGAGAACCACGATCAAGGCGTGATCTGTGTACGTTTGGAAATCTAATAGTGACGGACTTTGCGCGTTTAATTAAATAACGACCTTCTGCATTACGTTTGTATTTATTGTGTTCGATAATATTTTTACCTGTGTTATACGTGTTTGTATAGTTCTAATAAACTCTATAATAATTCTAACGGCATTTTAATTCGAGTCCCGCTAAACTCGTAACAATATCCTCACATATAATAGACCAGGTGTTAAAATAACATGTTATCATCTATCATCACCGTGAGCATTCGCCGGTAATGTCATATTTATAATTCGATTTTGAGCATTACGTTACAATACTGTCACCCTGATTGAAGAACATTCGCCTGTAAGGGGCCATTCATTAATTCCTTAAGGATGTTTGTTTTTTAATTTGAAGTCAATTTTATTTTTATAAAAAAAATGTCTAATTTTAATTGCTTGAATATCTTTAGAAATAATATTTTTAGCGCCTGTAGAAATTATATTACTGGCACACATATACGGTTTGCCTTACGAAGAGTGTAGGCGCTCTCAAGGTTGCTCCCTGGGTTACACTCATCAGATCCTGACTTGGTTTCAATGTGACCACCTCTGGAGTATATACTCTTTCAAATAAAGAAAAAACGGAGAAATCGCGTAACAAATATACAATCGAATTGAGAACCTCCTTTTTAGAAATCGTTTACACATACATTGCATTCCAGATAGTGGAACTTAACGACGCTGTGCAATCGCTGAAGGACGAGCAGCAGATATTGGAGAACGAGCTCAACTTCGTGGACTCGCAGCAGAATGAGTTGGAGGGACTCCTCACGCCGATGGAGAAGAAGATGCTGGAGGAGAACGTGGACAGGCTCCGAGACCCGGAGAGAGAGCACATGTGAGTTCATATTGCACACTCACTGACATAAACCACACACACACACGCAAAGATATAGATCACACACACACAGACAGATATATATGACCACACCACACACACACACACACACAGACAGATATATATGACCACACCACACACACACACACGCAAAGATATAGACCACACACACACACACACGCATAGATATAAACCACACACACACACGTATGCTTTGAAAATGAAGAATTTTCATACATTAGGGCCCTTAGGAGTTAATTTTTTTTAAATTCGTTCTCAGTCTACACGTAGACAATAGAAAGAACTCGCATGGAAACTTTCACGATCCAATCCCCTGTTCTTCGGGCTGTGGGTTGATATGTCAGTCACACAGTGATGCCAAGTAATTATATTTGTATAGTTTTGAGAATATATTCTAACATGTCTCATATAAGCCTATTGTTTTTCTGTATTTAAACCTGTATCTTAACCTTAACCTTCTATAATGGCCAAATTTAATACTATTTTTTTCCACAAGCTACCAGCTGCAGTCTCTTTTGTTCTAATACGAATTCTATGTAGTTAGAGGGAGAAAGCATCAGTTCAACGTTCGTTTCAATTATCTATATTTTAGATGAATATTATGCAATAAGGTATATTCTGCTGTACTCAATTTTAGGTACACACTGGCTGAGAATCTGGACACGCAGTTGAGACAGATGTCCGAGGATCTGAAGGAGGTCATAGAACATCTGAACGAGACCAACAGGGGCCAGGACAGCAATGATCCGGTATGTACACGAACATGCCTTAATACTGCGATATGCCCGCGGGATTCCCGGGACACAAAGTATCGCAGCATTTGAAAAAGAAATTAAGCTAACTTTTTATGCATCCGAACAACTTTAAGCCGCTCCCGGGAAGAACTCCGCGGCACTCCCGGGACACAAAATCAATCAGGGAAAAAATCACATTCGTTTTTTTTTTTTATTAGCCATTTTAAATCACTCCCAGGAAAATTCTCGCGGGATTCTCAGGATAAAAAGTAGCACAGAGTTTAAGTCTAAAATTAGCTGGCGAAAAGCGCATCGAAATCGGCCCAGTAGTTTTTACGTGAACACCAACCGTGATTTCACCACGGCGCTACAATATGGGGTTTTTTTAAAAAAAAGGGTGCCATAAAATTCCCTTTAGTGACAATTCTGGTGTTGCAAATGTGTATGGGCGCCGGTAACCGCTTTACATCAGGTGGGCCGTCTGCCTGTCTGCTGTACTCCAGGTATATATAAAAAAGTGTCGCGACAGTATATGTCTAACTATTATAGTTAGGCAATAAGTGTTCTTTTATTTTCAAAAATTAATTAATATACCGCCGCTAGAAAAGGCTCTTTATTTGTATCTCGGTATTCATCCTTATCAAAATAAATTACTTCATATTCAAGACTGCTTCAATACCTTTATATAACTTTTTGAATTATTCAATTCGGACATTCCATTCGAAAGATATGACGAGTTTAAAAATGTAAGAATTAGTCCACGCGGCCGTGACGCTTTTGCGTGAGCGAAAAATCGTAAGACCCCGTCTATATAGAAGTTTCACTTCAAAAATATGTGTGCAGTTCACGCGCAGTAGAAGTGAAACTTCAAAGAATATACTCACAGATAATTCTTCTGTAGAGAAAAAAGGTAGCTTTTTTTAAACTTTATTATCTATACTAATATTATAAAGAGGCAAAGTTTGTGAGTTTGTGACGTTGTAGTAGGAGGGGGGGGGGGGTAATCCCTGGATCTACTAAACCGATTTTGAAAACTCTTTCACCAGTGGAAAGCTACATTATTCCTGAGTGGCATAGGGTATATTTGATTGTGATTAATAATTTTTTCTGATGTCCAGGTAAGTGAGCACAGGTCAGCTAGTAATATTATAAATGAGAAAGTAACTCTGTCTGTCTGTCTGTTCCGTTTTCACTAAAAACTACTGGACCGATTTGGCTGAAACTCCGTATATATCGCACCCTTAAATTAAAGAGACTTAAATCAAAATTTTGAGTTATTGGATTTAAATATCTATTAATAATAAGGCACAAAATGGAATAACATGATATTTTAATTAGGTCTATAATTCTAAGGTGTAGTCGATGCCGAGGATGGACATAGGATACTTTTTATCCAGAAAAATGGGATAATTTTCGAGATAAAAATATATTTGTCTCTTTGTTTCTTATTCTTTTACGGAAAAACTACTGGACCGATTTGGCTGAAATTTGGTATATATGTAACTTTAATATCGAGGGTGGACAAGGGATACTTTTTTTTTAGCGGATAATGGGATATACTTATTTTTTTTTTTTTTTATAATCGGCAGACATACACACATATTGTATATCCCCAAATTAAGCAAGATACGCTTGTGTTATCGGTAATATACAACGGACCACTCTGGGGCCGATCCCAAACACCCAGACCATGGTAAATAACGGAGAAAATACGTTTCCGAAATTTACTATACCGGGAATCGAACCCGGAGCCTCTGGGTTACAGTGAGGTAGGCCGGCAAAGGCTTAGCCCGCTCAACCACAGAGGCCGTCATTATGTCAAGATTATCTCTGAAAGTAGGATAGGTTTTCTTGTGATATACCATATTGATTATTTATATAGTTTACAGATAGATAGATAGACGGGGGATAGATAAATAAAACTAGAACGGGTTGGAATAGACGATGAAAGTTTGTATGGAAGACCAATCATTTCTCAAGTTAATAGATATAAAAATGCGATTGCGTCTGTTAAGCGTTCACGGAAAAACTACTAAGAGTATTGGATCGGTATTGCTGTGATTTTGTCTAAATGTAGTTTTAATATCGAAAATGGACATAAATACTTTTCATCCCGGGAGATAGGATAGTTTACGATATAACATGAAGTGATTCTTCCGGGAGCAAAGAACACTAACATACAAATTTAGTACAAATAGTGGTCGCAATTCAACCATAATTAATATAAATTATAAATATGTCTCAAATATATGGTAGTGTGTGTAATGTTTTTTTTTTTACTGATTTATAATGTAGTTTTTATGCATAATTTTAAAAAATATTAGCATTCTATACTATAAAGTGCGCGACATTTCATAATCCTCCGTCCGCGCAATTTTCGTAAAAAGGGGCTTCACGTATTACTACTAACATAATGATGTAACCTGTATTAACGCCTGCTGTCTAAATAAGAGGCTGGCTTAAAGGCCTAGTTGCCAAGCCATAAATGCATTAAAAAAAAAGAGTGCGTGTAACGTTCACACGCGATTGAAGTAAAACTTTTTTAATAATCCTTTTTCAAAATTTTTTGATTGATTTGTTTATAAACTATCTATTGACAAAAAAAATTTGAAAACCGGATGGTACGCCATATTGCCGTAACGGACTTCCGTTGCATTGTCGTCCAGTTACCTCCTAGTCGCGCCTAAAGAAGTTTTACTTCAAAAATTAAATAAGAGACAATCACTAGAGTTTTACTAGTAACAATATATTATCTAACAGAGGTTTAAATGATTTGATCGAACAGATCGTCCAGATTGGTCGTATATTGAACGCGCACATGTCGTCGATGCAGTGGATCGACAACTCGATCGCGCAGATCTCGACCAAACTAGACCAGCTCAAGGCCACGCACGACACCTTGCGCAGGGACAACGAGAGATCCTTCCATTTGACCTATAATTAACCCCCTTTGAGTTGATTTTTAAATAGTTTACACCTACAAAATAGAAATAACCAACCCGCTCGCAAACTCCAAGCCCCGGTAGTTTGGGCTGTGCCTTGATATGTCTGTCAACCACTGAGGTCAAGTAATTACAGTCGAAACCGAATATAATGACATCGGTAATAACAACCGAATGGCAAACTAAAACTAATGAGTACACATACCGCCTATAACGACATCGGATACAGCGACATATCGCTTAAAACGACGAAACTTATCGATAGCTATAACCGTATTCCAGCAAAACAAAACATTACGAACAATTGTCACCTTTATAATAATAATATGAAGGATTATTTTGCTCTAGGCTTATTATTAAGCCTAAGAAGGATTATTTTTCTCCTACCTTATCCATATCTCTTTCCCATTTGAGCTTGCATGTTTCACGACTTAATTCAGTGCGATAGTTGACCGCGTGAATTACAGGTATCAACCTGTAAAACTGAGTTTAGATCGTGTTCTTAAGCGTTACTCACTATTTACTTGTGTATATTGCTTATAACGACCGAATTATACGGTCACTTCAATGTCGTTATATCCGGTCTCGACTGTATATATGTATAGTTTTGAGTATATATTCTAACACGTCTCATATACGCCTAATGTTTTTCTGTATTTAAACTTGTATCTTAACCTTCTATAAAGCCCAAATTTAATATTAATTTTTCCACAAGCTGCCATCAAAATTGGCGCGTCAAAACCAAGAGAATTATATCGTCTCTTTTGTTCTAATACGAATTCTATGTAGTTAGAGGGAGAAAGCATAACTTCAAAGTTCGTTTCAATTACCAGTATTTGACAACAAATTTGTGGTGGTTCTGCCTTAAGGGTTTAAATAATTATAAACTGTATACTTTAATAAGAAATTTAGTTTATTTGCTATTTTTCATATAATAGATAATTTCATTAATATAATTCATATTTTCTTAAGTATTCGTGACTTGTATACATAATGAAACTACGTTTTTAATGGTTGATGGTGAACAAAGATGTCAAGTGGCAACGAGTATTGTTAAAGTTGTTTTTTAACCTACCGCCAAATTGTTATTTTAATTATTTAATTTTGAATTATTTAGTTTAAACAAAATTAAATAAATTACCGGCGCTTCAAACCGTTAAAACGTAGTATTATTACATATAAGTCATATAATAATAACTTCCACGGCAGCAAGCAGGAAAGTAGGCAGCGGATTGAAAATAAAGTTTCTTTCTTTCTTTTACATTCTCTCGCTGCCCACTTTCCTGCTTGCTGCTATGGAAGGGACCATAATGTGAATGAGACATTACATATCCGAATGTGGATTGTTTAAGGTCTCGTCCGAAGATTTTTTGAGACAAATACATAATTGAATGAAAATTATTATAATTTGTCATTTCTTAAAATTATTACTATTAAAATTTGTTGATATGTATAATTAAAAACTTGTGCGTTGTATTTATTTTATTACAATGTTGCTACTATCACTCATTGAACCGGAAGTTTGAGGTTTACAAGTCTCAAGTAAACTCTTGCGGGTGCAAGAGTTTACTTGAGACTTGAGCCCTCTCGACCCCCTTACCGCTCTCGCCATCGACGCGTCAGTCCTCGTGCTTACGTCATCCGAGCGAAGGCTCAAGTTAACTCTTGCGGGTTGTATTATACAACATTTATTATTGGTTTAATGTAGGTATATTGTGCAATGTATATTGTACATTTGGAATCCATTGGATGTAGAATTTTGACAATTACAAATGCGACAGTTTGGCTATTACGAATGCAGATCCAAATATTCGCAACAAGCTTGAAGAGCTTCATATAATTTGAAAACTTTATTAAATCACAATTTCTATAGTTAATTTCAAAATTTAAAAAAAATTGTTTCAAGTTCTGTGCGTGATAACTTTTAAATCTGTAAAATAATATTACCTGTAATAAATGTAAACACTTGTATGATTTACAGTGATCTTAAATTTCTTATTAGTTGTAATAAGTAATACAAGACAATAATGTAAAAATTGATTAAAATGAAAATTGTAATAGATTATTTTATTTATTTAGAACACCTGTATTATTCATACCCATATTGCAGTAATTCAGCAGACAGGCAGACGGCCCACTTGATAGAAAGCGGTTACCATCGCCTATGGACATTTGCAACACCAAAGGTGCTGCAAATGCGCTGGTGCTCTCTTAAGGGAGACTGGAACCTGGTCACTAATGCCGGAACACAACCGCATATTCTAGACCAGCAGCTCTACTCTCCAAGTTAATCTTAATACCAATACAAGACCAATTCAATTCCAATGTCAATTTTGAAGTGACGTGATTCGGTACTACTGAAGCAACATTGGATTACAATTAGGATTAGATTGCGATTGTTTAGGACGCATGAAGTTAGTTCCATAAAGCGTCGCATTGGTGTTGGTCGACACATCTAAATAATTCGCTAGTATGACTTTAAAATAGTTAATCTTTTAAATAACACGGCTAATAAATAGTTATATTAGTAAAGATTGTTTGACTGATTAATTGTAGCATTATAAATTAAAATCTGAAAAACAACATTGTTTAAATCATAAATACAGTCATGACTTGGACTGTATGTGCTGTGACCGTTGCCTACACTATCAAAATACTCAAAGTTCTCTCATCTCTGTCGAATTTCCAAATGTAAGTGGAATTAGATTGTCAGAAATATATTATATTGTGTGCCGGCCGTGATAAAAGACAGTTATACAAGTGGAATCCTACTGTAAGAAAGGATATCGTATTAATTATCTAATATGTCGTAAGTACAAACTCAAACCCTTTTAATATATTAAAGTAATAGTAATACTAAAACTAATATCATACTTCAAAGCAGCTGTTAGTTGTTCGTGTTTCTTTTTTATTTTGTCAAAATAAGACTTATCTTATTGTTTATTTGTCACTTGATGAAAGCATTACACACAAGAAAGTTTTTGTTAAAATGTTTGGGAATGCGAAACATAAATAACAGCCCATCGTTCACAGAACCCAATTAAGTATGCATATTATTTAAGTGTTTTGTAACAAATATTTAGGTCGTAACAAAAAAATACACTTTAGTATTTTTTACTGAACTTTTGATTTGTACTAACCAATAAGTTTACCAACTAAGGTTCTATATTATTATTTTTATATTTTAGATACACCAGCAACCACTCCGCTTTGAGACACAAGACCACAATCCTGCCAATGTTACCCTTCAACCTCGTACAGATATTTAGATAAAGATATCTAATGCTGCAATTTGCGAAAACAGAACAAGAAGAATAAACTGCACAAGAATTTCTACAAATGTCTGAAAATCTGGGCAATATAGAAAATGCAGGCTTAATAATCTCCAATGCCATTTTGGAAAATGCCAGAGCCGTGATTGATATAATTGCTAAATAAATATATTTTTTTATCTTAAATAACTGTATATATTGCTTAATTATAATTATTTAAAAATAGGTAGTTTAATTTATATTATAACAAAAATCCAAATAATTGAATTATCTCAATTATAATATAATATTCAGGACGTGATAAGTTTAATTGTATGCAAGTAGTTAAAGTTTAGTAGCATAATCCCCTTTGTCTACCCTGTATGGGACATGACAATACAAATAGCTGATAATTGTAATAGTTTTGAAATTAAGAGATATTTTTGTTTTATCGTATTGCATAATCTCTGGAATCGCTAAATCCATTTAAAAGTTCTTTATTAGGGTAAAAACTAGTTACTATAATAAAACTACATTTTAATTTAAGCGCGGTATTTTATTTCTTTATTCATTCTAAACATATATAATATTAAAGTAAACACTTACAAACCAGGATAAGTACTGTATTAAATGCAAAGAATGCTTTGTTTTCATTAAACAAACTACAATGTGGGCTTTGTGTTCGTACTTCATACACAAAGACAACAAACCTACTTAGGCGATAGATCTTGCTCTTCGGAGTTGGTAAAAAGGGTTTTATATTTTATAAACTTCCTCAACTAAACCCTGGCTCACTCCATAATTCGCTATAAATTCGTCTTCAATGATTGAAAATGCGCTATGCATAACGTGTTCTACGAGGCTCATTTCTTCTTTCTTGTATATTTTTATTGTGCATTTTATGTAAAATGTGCGATATTAGTACTGATTTAGCCATATTAGGAACTTATTATTTGATAAAAACCAATTTAAACGCAAAACAATTTCTAAAAAGTTACACTTTTGTTATTGGAAAAATCACAATAGTCAACACAATATTGTCGCAATACACAGCTGTCAAAATCAACTCAAGAGTACCGATAAGATGCCGATTCCGATTTCGTTTAGTTCCCCAAAATGACATGCAATCTCAAATCAATTTGGCGCTAGTGTTGAAAACAAGGGTACAATACGTACAAATTTCAATCCCGATCTGACGGAATTGGAGTCGAGAGTAGAGCGGCTGGGGTGGTAGCCATCTAATCCGGCAAATACCCTACCATCTGGCTGTGGGTTGTCTAGTAGCCTCTTACGAAAGGCCAACCGGCCTGTTGTCGCCAAAAAGTAATCTCTTCCAGGCAACTCATGGCAGAGATTAATAGATCTTTAATAATGACGGTGATGCAGTTTATAAATGATAAGCAGTCATAATGTCTCCTTGTTTAATTTTTGGCCTAGCCTAAACAGAACGATCTATAATCAACAGTACAATATAATCAGCAGTACACAGTAGTGATTATTAATCAACAGTACACAGTAACGGTTATTAATCAAAAGTACACAGAATAATTATTAGTAATCAACAGTACACAGTAGAATAATTATTAGTAATCAACAGTACACAGTAATGATTATTCATCAACAGTACACAGTAGTGTTTATTAATCAACAGGACACAGTAGAGTAATGATTATTAATCAACAGTACACAGTAATGATTGTTAATCAACATTACACAGTATAACTATGATTGTTAATCAACAGTACACACTCGTTAATTATTATCAATACACAATTCCACTAATAAAGCACTGCAGTTTCACATCTTGTTTTGTTTCCAAACAAAGTATAACTAGCTTCTTATGAACCATCTTACACACGGTTTTATTGTGAGATATTTGGTCAGCACTCAAAAACATGGAAAATTTCTTAGCATCTACACGGCAGTAACACAACTTTGAAGTGTCCTCGTTCACTTGTGATTCTGGTTCCGACTCTGAATGTTCTATTGGACCTGAAAAGATGTAATAGTTTATATCTTAATATAGCCTTGTAAAGACCAGCATCCTTTTTTAAATATTTTCTTAAGTTTTCACGACTAGTGTACATAATAAAACTACGTTTTAACGGTTTTAAGCGCGGTATTTGAATGAATGTTGCATACATAAGTTACATATAGTATAGGTCTTATCGCCGCCGGCGATATCTTCCAGGGCACCTTTACAATCGTTGGAAATAATAGAAATAAAATATACTTATCATAGATTACAAAACAAAGATAAGAAATAAATTAAATGTCAAAAAAAATAATATTGTTTTTTATTATTCCGACGTTTCGTCCCCTTTCGGTAGCCGTGATGACGGAAAACAAAGATGTGAAGTGTCAATGAGTATTGCTAAATCTTTCTCTTCCGTGAACACGTCTACATTTAAAAACATGTCGCATTAAATAGACCTAAACTGATTATTTCAGATACACCTCAGTAAATAATGTTGAATTAAGAGTCACAATCTTCTCTTTAAAAATGTTTCCGACAAAACTCACCTCCAAAAGCCTCGACCCTCAAATCCTTAAACCTGGTGGAGACCTTTGCCATGTCGGTTTTAATTTGCAACGTC
Organism: Dendrolimus pini; assembly: GCA_949752895.1. Taxonomy (NCBI): domain Eukaryota; kingdom Metazoa; phylum Arthropoda; class Insecta; order Lepidoptera; family Lasiocampidae; genus Dendrolimus; species Dendrolimus pini. Next base: position 5,351,391 of record OX457149.1, on the reverse strand, counting down.
AGCCTGCCTTCAGCGGATGCCCGGAGGACCACTTCAGCGGCCATAGTTCTCATACGGTCTATTGTGGTGCGTAATTGCTTCAATGGCGGAAGTTCTATTGATATCTGGTCAAGGTGAAAGTTCTAGTGTCTACATTTTTGGGTTCCATAGCCCATTGGACCTACTTTGCAAAATGGAACCAACCCACATACTGATAGTTTTGAGAAAAAGCAGTTTTTATTAAAATTTTGCATACAAAAAATGTGTCTATATTTTGGAAAATAACTTTTTTAGAATATTGTCTATTATATTTTGTCCTATATATTCAAGTAAACCTTTTAAGTTTTTGGATTACCACGGGGCATGGATATTGTTAGTTTATTATACTCTTGGTGTTTTGTGGGGTAGGTACTTTGCGATAAAAATGTTTTATTCTGTAAATGTTGTCAGATCGTTATGATTCTTATTGAGTCGACGGGAGGTGCATTTTGAAAGTCTTCTGCATCCTTAACCCAATTTTGGCATGTTTGTGGATTGGTTCTGTTTTGCATAAGTAGGTCCAATTTGAAAAATATCGCTACTATATATAATTTGTGTTATTCACAATAAAATTGAAGAATGTAACAATAAGTAACTTTTTTTGACTCTAATAAAGTGATACCAAGCTCTCAGAGAATATCGCCGTGAAATGATTAGCATTGAGTTAATTGTGTTTCTCGAGATGAGTGAGAGTTCCGGTGGCCCAAGGTGGCCTCCCCTATTTCATCCCCTAATCTCATCCCCTCTTCTTGTTCTATGTTGTTCTCACATTGCTAAGGATCTCGACTTTGATGGCAGTGAACAATTGCTCTCTTCCACCGAGATTGGTTCTGAGCATGGTGGATGGTCGAATTTTTTTAAATGTCCAGCTGGTCAGCAATGTGGTCAATCCACCTATTTAGAGATCTACTATTGTCTACTGCAATCCTATCCATTCCCATCTATTGCTATTGGGACCCCATCTTCCAGACACGGCTAAGGCAGCTGGAGCGGCAGCCAAACATCAAGAGGTGACAAGCATCCAATAGCAATGGATACATATTTGTGGCTTTCAGTATCAAAACTGTCGGAACATATCAGCACGTTTGATTGAAAGAGCTGGTGTGTATTTAGGGCAGCATATTAGTATTGCTATTCAACAGGGTAAAGTAATGCAGCCTGCATTTTGAGAACACTCCACTATATATATTTTTTTGTTTAATCTTAATTTGTATATATAGTCTATCTCCAGCTAAGTTATATTATGTGTATATTTTAGTTTAAAAAAGTTTAAATTAGTTTTATTATTTAAAACATATTTTTCTTAACTTAAATCAAATATAAATTGAAAGTTTCAATTAAGTTATTGTCAATTTCATGATCAACGACAAAGAGTTATCAATAACTTGCATCTGGTTTTGGTATTTTTGGTTCTTGAAGTTCAGGCCATACTTTCCTTGGTATCACAATAACTGGTATATCATGAGTGACATTTCTCGTCTGTTGTGACGTTGATGATGCCTGAAAATAAAATATATTTTTGAAGCTTCCCCATTACGAAAACTATTTTCATATAGGACCTAGTATGGATGTTTTATGAAGGGTGAAATAATATGAGTATTATTTTATTTTTATATACAAATTGCAACTTGCAATGCAATAATATCCATCAGTACATAATGAAAGATGATCATACTTAAGAAGTAACCTCCAGTCCTGTGTCGGAGTTAACATACTTTTTTTAAATATAATTTTATCTGCTATCAACCAATTTCTCTCACTAGTTTTTATTTTTATGGAAGGTAAAAAAAATATAGGTAAATATATATAAGTTTGCGTTTGACCACTGTCTCATCTGATGTTAAATGATGACACAGTCTAGGATAGAGCTCACTTTCCTAGAAGATAGCTATTCACTTGTGACTTGAAGACTTCAAGATTGTATTTGTCAGGAAAAAGAGACTCTGCCAAATTATAAAGGTAAAAGGAATACACTCAAGAAGACAATGCTGACTTGATATTGTTAAAATTAATTTAGTTAATAAGCTTTTTTTAAAAAGGTTTTTAAATGCAAGCTTTGAAATCCAGGGTATCATGTAGCAGCAGAGTGCTAGCCAAGACAAGTGAAAGGAGCCCAACCACGACAGGTCTATCTTGTTGAGTATAGGAGTTCATATGGCCACCTTCCGACTCCATCATTAGATCAGCTCCATGGTACCATATTATTGCATTGTCACGCAATATACATATGTGTGCAAAATTTCAGCTCAATCGGAAACCGGGAAGTTGGTCAAATTTAGCTTGCAAGATTCCACCCGAACTTACATACATATGTACATCCATTGCAAGTCATGTATTCAATCCTGTATCTTAGAACTATTAACAAAAACTAAAATATCCTAAAAATAAACCTAACTTAAAAATATATATACAATAGTAGGAAAATAAAAACCTATATTATATATATAAGCCCATCGAGCCCCACCAGACCACTGTCGCTGGGCATTGTACCTAGAAGGCCGGCAGCATTACCTCGCTGGATACAAAGGCTAATCCTTTGAGCGAGGTAAGCTCCAGCCTTCCCGTCTCCTGTCCTGTCAACTAGGTGTTGCAAGTTAAATAAAAGCTTGTAAAAATAGCCATGCACACTTTTCGATTGGCAGGCTATCATGATGTTTTTATAATTGTGGGTGGTGGGATGGTGGATCACAGTTTTGTCTACTATATATAAAAACAATATTAAAATGTTTAGTATTACTCACAGATTCAATTTCAAGTGTCAGACATGGGCATTGTTTTTTGGTAAGTTTCATTTTTAATGATTTGGCAGTCTTCAATGTTCCTAATAATTTTGATAAATTACCTAATAGACAAATTAAGTTCAATTTTAATACAAAATGAGCAATAAAAATCCTAAATCTATGGTAATCTTATAAATGTGAAAGTTTGGATGGATGTTTCTTGCCCAATCAGGTCAGCATGGATGGATGGATGTGAATGAAATTTGGCACCGAATTAGATTATAGTTTGGAATAGCACATAGGCTATTGTTTATCCTGCAAAAATATATAATGCCCATAGGACATTAATGTAAATGAAGCCACAGACTAAAGCTAGTAATATTATCAATCAGAATGTGAGTTGTGTTGTGTTTTTTATGTGAACTCAGTGTGCAATACAGTTTTTGTATTCAAAAAGATATTTCTTTAAAATTTAAAGATGGGATCTTTGTTAATAGGAGTTTAAATTAATATCTGCATAAATATTTTTGCATACTGAAGTATAATAATATTAATATGTAAAAAAAAAAATATTGTGCAGCAAAACCCTAAGCAAAGGCTAAGACAGGAGCTCTGCTTCTTTCCAACCTATATAAAAAAAGTTTGGATCTGTTCATAATAAATAAATGTGCCCTATAACTATACCCCAACCCTCTCTCCATCCCATGGTTGTCTGGACGAGATCGCTGTCAGCGATAAGACTACCATTTGTACCTAACTCTAAGCTGTTTTTGTGTATTGTTTCATTAATTTTGTTGTTTGTATTCTATTATAATATCAAGACACTAATTAGAAAAGTGACATGATATCGAGACAAAATTGGGAGCTTATTGCCTACAGGTATCACAACCTTAAAAACTTGTTTATTAATTTTATGATTTTAGACATTTATAATGCTTGCGGTGTTTGTATGTAGCTGGTGATGAACAATTGTAGCAATTAATGAGGAAATCTTAGATAACATTGGCTAATGATCTGCTCCATCTGGGATATTGTTAGTTTTTAATTAATGTTTCACAGAGATGTGGCTGTGGGTTTAATGCGTTATTTGGGATGCAACATTGTTATTAACTTATTGAGTTATTTTTATTAGTCTCCCTTAAGAGAGCAGCAGCACATTTGTAGCACCTTTGGTGTTGCAAATGTCCATAGGTGATGGTAACTGCTATCTATCAAGTGGGCCGTCTGCCTGCTTGCTGAAATCGTGCAATAAAAAAATAATAACTATTAATGATGTTAAACATTGACAGATAAAGTATGTATATGCACTACATTAGCTATTCATTTAGTGTTTTTTACTCGTATCAACAAGATGAATATGCCCAGAATTACTACCACTAGCATTATCCCAGATAAAACAGGAATGTAATGTGTTTACCTTGCAGAAAATAAAAAGTAATATACCAGAATTCATTCCCAAATAAATATCCTTATGTTCGTCGTCCAGTCCCACTATTTGGTATTCGGCAAAGAATATCCTTTGTGGTATTTCACACCATAATACAGGAGGTGTAGGGCCACTGCTCTCATCACAAACAATGAAGTAGAGCTTATCATCTGCTATCCGAAGGACACTCTCTTTGGATAATTTTGATATAGTTGTTACAATATCTGTAAAAATTAATATAAATAGCAATTGGACAAATAAAGTAATTGACATTTGGAGTAAATGATGTATAAAACTAATAAACATCCAACAGAAATCAATTGAAACTTACTTGAAAATTCTCTCATAGGACCAGCATCCGTCATTACGGCACGAAACTTCATTCTGAGGCACTAATCGTCTGTAATTAAATGAATTAAGCTTCCCCACTTTAATGCTAACACTATATTTTATTCAAGTAATTATTATAAAAATAATGGTTTGTAAACTTTATTAAAACTCAGATATCGCGGGTTTTTTCAAGGAAGAGTTTAATTGACAGATCGACAGCAGTTTACAAAATCATAGACAACACTGTTTTTATTACTTTAAGTTTTCGAAGTTAACGTCCTGGTAAAGCAATAGTAATATAATTTAATAGATTTGTGTTGCCATTGATACATATTATTAATCATAATCGATTTATTAATTTACTCACTTTTTTCCTACCAGGCTAAATTTAATTCAATATTATTAGCATTCCTTTTATCCAATAACGATTATTATAGAATAAATCAATAAAGATGAAAAGTCGTTTGAGGTGGGTTTAGCAGTTCGAAGATTGTTTCTCAATAGAAAATGTGTTAATCTACCTATCCCGGGAAGCTATCTCCCTTTGTCTTAGTTATGAAATAACACATGACAGCTGATAGATAAAACTAATACAATATAATAGTATATAAATATGGAAAAGGGATCTTTAAATAACTCACACAATGTGCGAAACACAAAACAAATCTATTCGTTTATTTGGTGAAATATGATTCCAGAATGTAAAACAGATCTTAGCAAAAGCTCCTACCTAATCTAGATGTTAGGCATCGCGATTAGATGTAGCGATCGCTTTCGCAAATTTTTATTACAAATATCAAAGTGAAATGGAACTTTAGATCTACTAGTATTTTAAACAATTGTTAAATTTCACAAATTGTAAGTTTCTGAAGTGAAACTTATTTAGAATCGTTGTGATCAGAAACTCGATGAAACGAAAATGTGACACTCAAAACAGATAAACTCATAAATCTATAAGACTAAGCCTACGAGAGATGGAGATTCAAGTTTTACATTGTGCAGCACAGATGAGATAGTCAATAAGACCGATAATTAAACATAGGTCCAATATGGACCGAAATAAAACTTATAATATTTTCAAACTAAACCAGTAAAAAATTGAAAATGATACTTAAGTTTATTTTGAATTATAATACATTGACAAATCGCTAAAGAATTATATTTTTATAATTATAAAATTTAGAAAACAATTATCTGTGAGTATATTCTCTGAAGTTTTACCTCTACTGCGTGAAAACTACACACACACTTTTATTTCAAGCGGGTGCTTTAGCACCCTTCTGGTGTAACACATTAGCTTTGATTGTTTATCTGACTTAGAACTCGATTATTAATAAATATTTTCACATTTGGCAACATTTTAGTAACCATAAACAATAAGAAACTCTTGCACTCCCAGAAGATGGAGTTGGCTTGCAGTTCAATGTTGACATGAATCTATTTACGGTTTCAGAGTCTATCCCTTTCTCGCACATGCAGATTACTATGAATATGAATGAAAAGCAAACATTTGCTTTTGATTGTAACGAATACTAACGAATTGTGGTTAAATTATCTTGAAATATTTTGTTTATTTTTACCAAAATACAGTGCAATTCAGGAAAATATATACACATAGGGAATTATATTTATTGTTTAGGATTTTAAGTCATAAATTCACTTGAGGGTATCTTTAAAAGAAGAATTTATGGCGAATGATGAGAAGGCAAGGTAGGTGCGATCGATACTGCCATTACGGATGTGTAATATAACCAAAAAAATAACATTCCTATTGAATAAATCCAGTTTATAAGATGCTTATTGGATGTGCAGTTAACGATTTGATACACTTTTAATATGTTACTATTTATATTAAGTCTTTGTTTACGTTTTAAACACTAATAACTGTCTTAACACATTTAACGTTTTTACTTCGAATTTGATCTTCGAATGTTTAACGGATTCTTTAATTTTTAAAAGAGACGTTTGAATCCAAACAGTTTTGATCGAATTTCAACATACGGCTACGGATTCATTTCAATAACTGAAAACATACATAGTACATTGCAATATATGCGTTTGAATAGAATGACCTCTATTGTTAACCAAAGATTATGCAATGAATGACCATTCCATTTTAGCAACAAGATAGTTTCCTACAGGGAAAAATCTTGTTTCTTACACACTAAAGAATTAAGATGGTTCAAGTTCATAGGAATTGAAAAGTTTGTATCTTGCTGAAATTGTAGAAACAAAACTATAGATATCAAACGATGCGTGGCGCATCTGTATGTATATTTACTATTCGATAAGTTTTACGAATTGGGTAAAATTTGCGGTTTGATTAATGACTAAACCGACTGAACTATCAAGACAATAATATTATGATGTAATTGTAAAGTCTCGTAAAGGTCATTCACGTCATAGGCTTATAAACTCAATTTACAATAAAACATTCCCGGTAATTTTAGGGATTGTATCTAGGATTCCCACCCGTACTATAATATATAGTATTAACCGTGCGCAGAAGGTTTGCCGATAGCCTCATTATGTCACGTGTCGACGCTCAGTATGGTTGACAAAAAAGGTTACATAAATTTGTTATTGTATATACTTTACATAAAACTAATAAAAAACAGTCTCGGTGTTTTTGCCCACCAGTTTCTTCCCATAGGTATAAAAAGGCGACTAAGGGGAAAGAATGGTAAATTAAAGACGCTGTCGTTAATACATACATTATATATTATTATGTATTAATATTTAATGAATGAATGAAACTAGGCCGTATAATAATAGTTTAATCATTAGAGTCCATTAAATCAGACATAACCGAATCACTTTCAATGTCTGTTTCTAGTTCAGTGGAGTCGCTATCACTGTTTTGACCTACAGAACTAATAACTACCTTTTTCCAGTGATACTTTTTATAGCATTTTGGGTTAAGTCTAATATATCCCTTTCAGATTGGGTTACATTTTTATCTTCGACACGCTGCTTCATTAAATTCCACACGTACTCTATCGGGTATAAGTCACAGTGATACATACGGTGGTAATCGAAGCACTTCGTGACCATGGCTTTTTATAAATTCGTCACCAAATATTTTTTAGGTGGCAGTGACATTTTGATGATATAGTATAATTCGTTTTTGGTAATTGTTTTTTCATATGTGATATTTTGGTCACATAACCAATTTTGCATGACTTCTTTACGTGATGCGAAAGTCGGTCGTTTTTCTATTTGCTTGCTATGACACGGAGCGTTATCAATAACCACTATGCCATTTGGCGGCAGGTTCGGACAAGCTTTTCATTTAACCAGTTTACAAAATTATTGGTGTTCATCGCGGCATGGTAGTTACCCGTGGAACCCTTGCATTTATAAACTAGTTCTGCGTTTTCTATGAAGCCATTCTCACTCCTTCCATTCTTTTAGTACATATTGTTCTTAATGAAGTTTTTGTCCGAGAAAGTTCAATTCTGTTTTCGCAACCTTTGATGTCTTTCTGAAGTTGGTGTTTCTTTTTTCACATTATAGAATCTCTCGACTATATTTCTAATATCACATATGACAAAATTGTTATTTCAAGTTTCTTTTTCTTTGGCGTTGTGAGTTACACTTCTTGTGTATCAGCCGATGTGCCTGGTGTTTAGTGCATCTTGGATTATTTCTTAATGTTTCGAAGGGTTCGAATACTCACACCTTTGGCCTCACTAGCGCGATCTAACGCACGCTCAACGGGTATAATAGGCGACCATTTTTGTTTTTCTTTCTCGAAAAACATAAGAACTTTTAAATAATAATACCTTGTCCACCAGGATAGGCTTACCCTTTACTCATTTTTGATAAAAAACAACAAACAAATAAACAAGTAAAACCTAATAAAACAACAATTAATTAATTCGGAGCGAAGTTGCGTTGCTAGCGGTACTGACTTACGAGCGCGGGACGGCTGTCGGTGGAAGTGGTAGGGGTAGTCATCGGCAAACCTTCTGCGCGCGCCTTTGGAATCAACACAGTGCCGGAATTGGGCAAACCTACGATTAAAATTATAGTATCCGGCTATTTCTACGAGATAGTAATAGTAGAATTGGGCGCCTGTATATTATGTGGTTTTTGTTAGGTGTTTCATATTGCCCCGTGATTTCATTTAGAACAGCACTGGTCAGCATTATGCTGATACCAATCCAATTATTAGTTTTAGTCATTTTGTTTCAATTGGCTTTAATGGTATGTTTTTGTTTCTTCTTCATGTTGGTACTGCATTCGAAATTTGAAATCTGTCTGAAATTCTTAAGAGGCCCATTCTATATCCTGCAGTGGGCGGAGCTTGCTGTACTCAATAGGCATCTTGCTATATGTTGCCGGATGTATTTCAGGCTGCAACAACATTCACAGTCCTGCATTACTCGGCGGTCTGCCGTGTAGAATAGCTAATGGGCCCCTTTACTTAGATGTGTATTTTTTTCTAGCGTCGACGAAGGAAGTACAAAGTCATACATCCAGTTCCACTTGGAGAGACTCAAAGTCTTACGGACTAAGATTAAAACGCCGGAACCTGAAGAGAATGAGATCATCATTAAAGAAGAGTGAGTATTCTTCACAACTTTTCTTTTGAGTCGCTATACATGAGATAGGAACTAAGCGATTTCTTGTTTGTTTATTTTTTGTCCACAGCTGATGCTCAGCTGTGCAATTCAATTATGAATACGTATATATTATAATGTATGTCTTTAAAGACAAGGGGCCATAAAAATCCCCCGGACTTTGGAGGGATTGCGTGGGGCCATGGGGAGACCAACACGTAGGTGCCCCTTGACAATTTTAATCTAAATGTGGCGTGACACTGACCGGCGATTATCCCTGTCTACACCATATAATAATGCACCCAAGGACAAGCCCCGGCTAGTGTAGGACTATTGTAGGAAATGGGAAAAAAGTTCCGTGTTATTGGTGTGAACTGCTAGTGGTACTAGGGGTCTGGGAATATGGGGACTATAGAGTCTCCCCGTCGCAATGTTCGGGGAACATGGAAAAATGGGCAGACGGTGACTCACCACTCCTTGCATGGGCCCCAAAAAATGCCTTAGACGACAGGGGCAACATGGGTCTGAGTGGCTTAGGGGTGTAGAGAGGTGGGCTCCCGTTTCACCGAGGCTAATTCTGACGTTATGCTATTTATCACTTCTACCCCTGGAGCTGAGTCTTAGGTCATACGAATACGTACATATTATTACGCTTGTCGTGATAGCGTAATGGCTAAAATATCGTGATGAAACCTGCACATCAAGATAACCGTGTTATTATAAATTATTATTTTAAGCTTGTATCTTATAAGAGGCAGCAGAGACGATGAATATCCACTTGATACGATCTTGACACTTAATATATATATATATATATATATATTGAAGCTTGAAAATACTGTACAGACTAAGTTCTCTCGCCTGCCATTGTGGCGAAAAACACAACATTATCCATTTAGCTGAAATCTTTATCTTAATCCTTTCCATTGCCCTTTTGCAATATTTCAAGGTCAAGTTCGAATTTCAAAATTCGAGGTCGCCGTGATACCATAAACTTGTTGAATTTATTCGACTATTTAAAAATCTGGATTTCAAAATGACTTAATTTAAATTAAGGTGTTTTGTGGATTATAGTTTATTTTGGAATCTTATTATTTATGGTTTTATATATTAGCTGATTCGCCCCACTTCGTGTAAGGTTAAAGAAAATGTTTATCACAATCAAATGTCTATGCCTATGTCACTCGGGAATAATGTAGCAGCACTAGTGGACCCTCTAGCATCTAGGGAGCAGAGGAGTCTTCACCCCTGTTGACGAAATGAGTTCGCCTTTCCCGGGGCATTCTCAGGCACTGATGCGCTAGGATCAGCGTGGGCGTAACGTTCTAAGACTCACGCTTTTCCTGCCATAAGCGCGGGGCACGTGGGAGAAGGATGGATTTAGTGGAGTATTGAGTGTTCGAGTCTCCACACAAGCCAGGGATTTGACTCTGGTGCCCATTCGTGGTGTCAGCCTGTCACCCCTGGTCGCTTTGGACTAATCCCTAGTATAGGACCCGGTAGAATGCGAAATGCATTTGCCCCGCCTAAAAAAAAAATGCTTTCTAGAGGTGAAAGCATTTTTAAAAGTTTCAATAGGTGAGAATTTCAAGAGATTACTTCCTACAAACAAACTCGCACATTCTACTCTTTAATATTAGCATAGAATTTATAGATGAGTAGATGACTGTGTAGAGGTTATTAGTGAGAATTTAAATGTCAGTGTTTTTGATACATATGTACATACATTTTGTTACGACCGAGGTGCCGACAAAGGAAAATTCACACCTGCGTCTGTAGAAACACATTTTATTACCTTTTTGGTATTTGGACTTCTTTTGTTTGCTTTGTGATTGGAAAAACAGCCCATTGTGTATTGTAATCTTTTATGGTAGTCATTAGCCAGGTGTGATTCTTGGAAAGTCAGCCCACGCGGTCGAGCAGACATATTATATTTGTACAGTATGAAGCAATGCCCCAAGGGAGGGATGAACAGTCTAGCGATAGCCACAAGCAAAGTAAGACGTTAGTGACGGACTTTGCGCGTGTATGTGAATTACGATCTTCAGAATTACTTTTGGACTTATTGCGTTCGGTTATATTTGTACCTGTATTATACTTGTTTGTATAGTTCTAATAAATTTTGTAATAATTCTATTGTCATTCTAATTAAAAACAATATTATCGCGCCTGTTTCCCGTGGCGGTTTACAGAGACGACAGTCCTCTTGCAACGATTTTGACAAACAACTTTTACTTCATCTACTTTCATTAATCTCTACATACATACATGCTCGTTTATTTGGAGTAATTTTTACCTGACTTCTGTTTAATACTTACAATTTGATAATGGCGAGTACGTCGCGGCCTACCGGCCCAACTCTCTCATAACAACACAACAACAAAGCTGTCATAAGTTCGTTTTATGATTCTACTTTCATCCATTTTCTCTACATGCCTTAACCACCTTTTTCAACTCAACATCTGTTTTTGAAGTGATAACTTCTTATGGGAGGGTAAACCGCTTCGTTACGTAACGCGTTACGGCGCCAGTCTATCTCGCTTCCCTTTCTCTCATGCACACGGCAGCGGTAGGCAACTCCTCCTCTCTCACTCTAACCCACAGCGCTAGCCGTATTTCGATAATTGGATTAAATAATAATAATGTACATACACAAAATTCTAATGTACATATTTAAGAATTGTAACTAAGAATAAAATATATTTTATAATAATCAATAAAAGATTTTATTAATAAATAACCTTTCCTTACATTATCAGATTAATATACATAAAATTTAAGTAATCTAAGCTTTTCTCAAGTTTTTTATTGCTGGAGTACAGCGAACAGACTGACGGCCCAACTGATCACAGTTGGGTTGGAAAGCGGTTACCGTTGTCTATGTACATTTGTAATACCAATGTGATGCTGGACTCGTTGATAGGACTTTAACCTGGCCACTAATGCCGGAACACAACTCAAGATTGCTATAGCAGCATGCTCTAAATCAGACGTGGTAGCCATCCAAACGGGCAAATTCCCTACCACCTGGCTATAGGTTGCTTTGCCACCTCTTACGACAGGCCGCCCGGTCACAGGAAAGGCTCTCAATGGAGAGGACCCAATATGGTACAAAATGTACCTTGCGCATAAAAAAAAAGTGTGTGTGTACTTATGTACACGCGTTAGAAGTTATACTTTTTTGGCGTAACAAGATAAAAAGCTTTTCAAAAATTTTATCTTTCGCCTTATTCTACGTTTGTAGAAAAAACGACACTAACAATAGAAAAACTAAAATGTTGACTATAGCTAACTTCAGGTTGTCGGTTTTTCGTGACGGTGCACGCGCATCGTGAAAATGTACTCTCATCATTTTTCCCTAACACGCCAAAAGAAGTATATAACTTCAAAAAGAAAAGCAGTTCCTTCTTTACCTTTAAGTATCGGAACCCTAAAAAGAATCTATGGAATTTAAATACCTTTTGGTATTATGCCCAAAGAGTGTAAAACATCCGCTGTATTATACGTAAAAGTCATAATATCCTAGGCAATAAAATCGTGGTATTAACTTGATATGGAATTTGTTGTTGCACTGGCTCAGCTGGTCCGGGAAAGGAAGGGATAGGCTCGATGTTGCCAGTATCGATGTTCTATTTCGCGTAGTTTTCCGTCTTCTTTTGGTCGTAATGTATGCATAATTGTACACGTACGTTGTTTTAGTGTGCACTGTCCGGTTTATTAATGAAATATTTATTAGATATATGTACTTATTGAAAAGACTAGCTAAATAGTGGTTGTTCACAAAATAACTATGGCTAAGTTGTCCATCAACTCACTAACTGGCTAATGGCTGTCGAATAAAACCGATAACTGACAAGTTCACGGCTTAGCCTTCAGCTGTCAGTTAGCGAGTCATTCGCCCGTTATCTAAATAGTTATTAGGTGGTTTTTAGCCGGCTATCGAACTACTGTTAGCCGAATAGCAAACATTTTAAAGTTTCGGTTGGTTTCCCTGTGCTAGCCTTTAATACAGAATACTAATTTATGGACATAGACGTAGCCTAGCTATAAATTCCAGCTCCTTTTTTCATCACTCCACCCTGATTTAGAGTAATAATTCGAAAATCGCTTAGTGTAATAATCACTTTATGCTATTATTATACTATGCAGTATACAGGAACCCGTTTAAACACTTAAATTTTTAGATAAATAGTATATTACGTCCATCTTTTTTTAAGGAACAGCCATACCAAATTACCTCATAATCAGTCGTTACGAAAATTTCTAACTAGTGAACATGCCCAATGAAATATAATGCATTATTTTTAAAATGGCCAAGTACCGATAATAATGTTAAAGATATATAACAATAACCCGGAGGGAAGCCTCCCCGAAATTTTATCGTTACGTTAATATTATTATTTAGTTTATTTCAGGAAATTATTAATTACAATAACAAAATTTCTGTACCAGTTAAAAAATGAAATCACAATACTTAAAAACGACAGTCTTCGGCGACAATGACCACTTTGCTACGTACGTTTGCTAAACGCATTAAAAGAATAAATGACATTCCAGCAAAGCTATACAACCTAGCAACCCCATTGTGACCAATTCCCATACGCGGCTACACGCGCTGCGCGTTCATGTGACTTCGCCCGGCGTCGTCAGTCCGGCTACGCGCGCGAAACGGCCGTGATTCCACGCGTTCCATAAATAAAATATTTAACAACTTGCAGAATTAATTAATCAGTAGTTTTTCGCGGGATTTAGATACAATAAAAAAAACATGTTGAAATAGTGTGAATAAATTGTGTTTGACGATGTTTTTACAATTAAACATTAAAAGTTTATCAGTTTTATCATTATCCGTTTTTTATTGTGCTTAAAGAGATGCAATACCAAAGTAATGAAGACGACGATTTACAATATCGGATTTTTGGCGAATCTTACAATTTCCCCCTTGGCAATGGCGGCAGAAAAAAGAAGTGAGTTTTAATCTTTACATTTTTGCTAATTAAAGTATTTTAAGGGTAAAAACCAGTCGTATTAACATAGGTATGAAAAGTTTTACACCACATGGCAGTATGAATACTTTATGTTGTTAAGATGAATCTTTTGTTATATGGCATTTGAAGAATTCTGAGATGATTTTCAGCTGATTTCGCAAATTAAATTGTAATAATGTACGTTTTATGGTCAAATATATATACAATTTAATTATTATTATAGTCTAAGGCCGTGGTCGATAATATAACCATCAAATAATCTTAAAAGTGCGTGTGACTCCACGAACTGTAAGGGTTAACCGGGGTGAGAGACGTCCACTGTTTTGGTCATTTGGCTATGGAAAGCAGTTAGTAGTTTAAAATCACAAATATCCCATGTCTCAGAAAGGTCCCAAAGTATATTTATTGTTCAAATGAATTTTCATTGAAAGTATTTATGAGTTGTATAACCTAACTTCATTTATGTATTCTACTTTATAATTTATAGTTAGACTAGACACAAACAAACACACACGCACGCACTCACTCATTCAGCCTCTCTTTCACTTACGCATGCATGCACGCGCGCGTATTTATTAACTTCATTTATGGCCGGTTCCTACATCTTACAAATGATTCACTTGCCCTGCCATCACTTGAAATTTGGCACTGTATGGAGCTTTGTTAAATTTTATCCGATAGTAAGGCATATCAACGTACCGACCGTTCATAAATATAGGAACAGGCTCTTTACCAGTCACATTGCTGTCATATACTTGTTTTGCGATTCTGTTTTTATTATAAAAAAGTATTAGTATAATAATGTGAATAAGAATTGTTCTTTTTGGTGTGTGTTTGTGTATACAGAGCTCTTCTTGTGGGGGCACGCAGTGCCCTTAAAGGAAATTTCAAAAGATTGCCATAAAAACTAAGAATGTGAAAAAGTTAAAAAAAAAAACAATTTTTTTGTAGCCTTTACAAAAAAAATTGTTTTTTATAGGTCAAAATTATCCTGGTACGTACTATGAAAAGGCTTTGAATTTTTTTGGAGTGGAGCTACAAATTCAAAATTATAGACTTACAACTTTCGAGAATTAGCGTGCCCGAAAATAGAAGTGACAAAAAAAGGCCTATAATCCTATATAATATAATAGTAAAACCTCTGTAACTCGAATTTGAAGGGAGACTCCAACAAATTAGAGTTACCTATAGAGTTTTTGACTTACGGAGGATTTCTTTATTTTTGTAAGGAACCTTTCGACTTTTATAAGTCTAAAAAATCCTTCTAATTATAGAGGTAAAAAACATTTTACAAATGTCGCTATGTTCGAGATACAGAGGACCAAGTTATTTTTTCGAGTTAAAGAAGGAAAATAAGTACTGAATTTGTTTATAGGGACTCACTAATTATATCGACTTACAGAGGGTTTAGATTTCGAGCAACCGAGGATTTGGGGCTTGAAAGAAAGCGAACATAACATTTTTTCGAGTTTGAGAGGTTTTCGATTTATCGAGGTTCTACTGTATTACCTCATGCCTCATGCTTAGGTTTTTATACAAAATCCTTGAAGTTCCGACATACTTTATTCCAGTACGTATTTTATCGATAATGGTACATACATACATACATAACTTCACGCCAGGTCCCTTGCGGGGTAGGCACGAACAACAGAGCGCCTCACTTGCTTCTTTGACATTCATAGCTCTTCTCATGCACGCTCGTCTCTTCTTAAGGCTCCTGACAACACCTGCTAGTACACGATCAATTTGATCAATCGATAATGGTAATTTTATGTATATTTCCTGGTTGTAATTGTATATTCGTTTACATATTTTTATTAAATTGTGTCCCGTAGTCTTTTTTATTGCTTGAATTGAGCCGACAGGCAGACGGGCCACTTGATGGAAAGCGGTTACCATCGCCTATGGACATTTGCAACATCAAATGTGCTGCCGCTCTCTTAAGGAAGACTGGAACCTGGTCAATAATGCCAGAACACAACTCAACGTTGTTATGGCGGCATACTTTTGACCAGGGGTGGTAGCCATTCAGTCGGGCAAATGCTCTACCACCTGGCTGTGGGTTGTTTTGTCGCCTCTTACGACAGGCCGCCCCAACGCAGGATATTTTATTCTTTCTCCGTTCCTGCACGGATAAAAGTTTAAGTTATGTTTAATTAAACTAGTGTCAGAGTAACTTCTGCCAGGGCCCGCGGATAGGCCATGTACCCGTGGCCTTGGCATAAAGGTGAGGTACGGAATACTTGAGTGGCTTTAGTGGGTATACCTGACCGTGGTGTGGCAATAGAACCCCCGCTTGCGTGTTACTGCCACCCCAGCCTGTCGAATCCTTCCCCGCGCGGCTGATGATCCTCAATCGTATTTTCCCCTCGTAATAACATTAAACTTCGTTTGCATTACCATGAGGACGAGTTTGTTACTGAATCGCAAAGGTGGCATCCAAAAAACCGCGACCACAGCGACATTTTTTCTGCTAAACGCAAACCACGTATATACCTAACTACTACACAAGTTTAAAAAACATGCTTCTACACTTTTATTGAATCATTTAAGACCCTATCAGAACTTCTGGAACTATGGTGTCATTTGTTTAATCTCAATGACATGAAAATTGCTTCAGGGCTGCGAAGAGCTATAGGATCATGAGTAAATAATAAATGAATATACGGAAAAGCTAATCTAATAAACAGGTACGTAATTTGCGAAATTCTTTCCGTATTATTAAAAATTGTTTAAAAAATAATCCAAACCCATAGCAATCCATAGTGCTGTTAATTGTTTGGTTTCAATCTTTCGATATCGATAATGTCTGTTTTTTATATCGATAATGTCTGTTTTAATATCAATAATGTGTGTTTTTTTAGTTTTAACGTAGACAAACCTTATATGTTCCTTACAGCTTGAACGAAATTATTGGATATTCACTTAAACTGTTGATTTTCGTGGTAAGAAACTTGGTGTGTTAGACACCAAGTTTCAATTGCCCCATTTTAAATATTAATTATGATTCCCTATCCAATCATTCATTTAAATTAAGAACATACCTAACCTCAACAAGATATTATCGAGGTTCGAAAAGGAAGTTATCTCTCAAACGAGACACCGCGTTGATAATGTATTCCGTGTAAGCGAATTGCCAAAATTCAAATGTAACGAGCGCCACCGACTATAAACACGGGCGGATAATCCTGCGTGCTTTCGGTGACCTTGAATTCGCATTGAAGGCCTCACGTACTTGAACTGTACGAGATGATCGTCTATGGTTGGCACTGAAAGAATTTTAACGTTTAACATCGGCCTTTAAATAAAGGGAAGTGTAAAGCACGAGATTGTATTGCGTGCAAATCTAGCTTGAAGTTATTAGTGGACCCAATATATAAAGATCGTATATTCAGTTAATTGCAAAATTCACAATAAATAAATCGGCAGACACATTATATACCCCCAAGCTAAGCAAGTTATGCTCGTGTTATGGTCAATATACAAGGGGCCACCTTGGGCCGATTCCAGACACCCAAAGCGTAGTGAATAACGGAAAGTTCGTTTACAAAATTGACCATGCCAGGTATCGAACCCGGGAACCTCTGGGTTCCAGTGAACTTTTTTTTTTTTTTGGCCAGGGGAAATCCGTTTGAGGACTAAGCCGCGACAGGCGCAGAAGCCTGGGGGGATGTTCGCGACCCGGTGAGAGTTTGGGATTCGCCAGATCGGGGGTGGCACTAGCGTGCCCGGTCAAAACCGGTGCCACGCTATTGCCACTCCCCAGTTAGGGATACCCACTAAAACCCCTGGGTGTTCCGTCCTGCGCCTTATGCCAGGGCTACGGGTGTAGGCAATCCCGTCCCCGCATGCCCTGGCAGGCGTGGGCCCCGCTCACTGGGCCTGTTCCAATGCCCGGGGAGCTACTCCCCCGGCGACTTCTTGGTCTTTTTCGGGCGTGGGGCGGTGCCCCACGGGAAGAGAGATGAGCGCGCGCGGAACACTCGCGCTCTCATCTCGACGGCATGTGCGGGTGAGTGAGAACCTCTATACCCCTAGAGGCCCCACCCGTGCCGCCCGCTTACGGTGGCCGAAGGTCTAGGTCCGACCTCCGGCGTCGCCGCGTCCTCCTTTGTCGGGAGCGGAGCAAAGAGGTGCGCTCACGCTCCCGTTCCGCCTCCTTCGCAAACATGACGTGCTCGCAGAAGGAGGAGACGGCGTCCCATCCGGTACGGCTCCCGACCATGGTGCGAACCACGGCCGGGAGCGAAAGGTCCAATCCGGTGAAGGCGACGAGCTCTCGGCGCTGCTCCGTCCATGCAGGACATTCCTGTAGGGTATGCAGTGCCGTATCCTCGTCGCCTGTGTCGCAGTGATGGCACCCTGACGTTGCCTCGCGGCCGAGGCGACACAGGTACCTCCCGAAGCAGCCGTGCCCCGAGTGGACCTGCGTCAGCCTGAATGTCAGGGTGCCGTGTGTTCGTCCAGTCCATTCTTGCAGGACGGGCCTCACCGCCTCGATGGTGGCGGGGCCCGCGCTGGGGCGTCTAAGACGATCTTCCCAGACTCCCATGGCGACCTGGCGGAGCTCCGACCTGCACGCCTCGATTTCGCGAGGCGCGGGTCTGGTGCCCCTGGCCAGGGCTTCTTTGCGCCATACATACAGTGACGCCAGCACCCTGGCTTCCAGGTCCCATGGGAGGGGGGTTCCAGTGAACTCGGCCAACCAAGGCTTAGCCCGCTCAACCACAGAGACCGAAATAAACCTTGCGGTGTAAGTTGATAGGTAGATAGACAACACTTTGCACACCAAAATAAACACTTACAAAAAAACCATGTTTATAACACTTTTTAACCGACTTTGAAAAAAGGAGGAGGTTCTCAATTCGTCGGAATTTTTTTTTGTTGCATTTTTTATGTATGTTCGCCGATTACTCCGTGATTTATGATCCGATTTACGTGTTTTTTTTTGTTCGACGCGGAATAGCTTCCAATTGGTCCCCTAAAATTTTACATAGTTTGGCCCAGTAGTTTTCATTTTATGAACATTTTTCATGGAAATAATTTTCACTCCGTTCCATATGTACACCGATTACTCTGAGATTTATGATTCGATTTACGTGATTCTTTTTTGTTCGACGCGGAATAGCTGCCATGTGGTCCCCTAAAAAAAAAAATTGACATAGTTTGGCCCAGTAGTTTTCATTTTACGAACTTTTTTTTGTTCCCGGTTCTTGGGACCTATATTTTTTAAGAAGCGCGGCACCATTCGTAGGTCCACCCATACATAGCTAGACACTAAAAAGTAACAAATAAAAAATAAAAACTTCGTTTAAAAAAACCGACTTCAAAAACTAAAAAACTAAAATGTATAAAATAACTTAATTCTAAAGCTATTATTAATAATATATATTATCTAAAACTTTTTGAAGTCGGTGCAAAGTAAAACATAAAAGTTACTATATTTTGAAAATTACTAAGCACCGACTTTAAGATGTTTTAGATAATATATATTAATAATAATAGCTTTAGAAATAAGTTATTAGGCAATACAATAGCCGGCATTATCGCTTAAAGCGATATCTTCCAGGCAACCTAATTTAAAGGATATTCTTAGCTAATCTGGCGATGTAAATGATACTGGATAAAAAGGCCAATAGATGCATAAATACCCAAAAAAATTTGGGGTCTTTAATGGTAGAATAGTTGTTTCGTAATTTTATTTATGGGTAAGTCAAAACAGTCAGTCAGTCTTTAGTCAATTTAACGTCTTTTTTATACTTTAATATTCCTGATTACTTAGCAGTGGCTAGATACATCATTATACACATTTAACAAGAATATGAAATATTATGTCTAGTGACAACCCTGCAGGTGTACGAACTATGTCTAGCCTTCGAGCATTTACAATACATCCAAGTTCTAACCGATTCATGCTTTGACTAAAGTCAGATTTCATTCAGATCGACCTTCGCTATCAATGGGTACAGTCGCATAAATTATAACGCGTTCTTATACAACTCTTTTGTTTTGACCTCAGCTGATAAGAACTTGAGATCATACTAAATTGAAAACTGAGAACATTGTATGTTTCAAGAAAGCTTTATCGGAGATAGAAGTATATTTGTATTTTTCACTGCATTCACAGAAATCCTAAACAGTTCTCTGTGTCCTCAAGTGTCCCTGAAACGCGTTTTTCTATAGCCATTGTATGACGTCATTTGTCAGCAGATTAATGTGGGTTTTATCTAATGAACAAACGCTCGGGACTGATGACATATCTAAGACCAGTTTTATCTTTAGTTATTTAGCGTTATTTAAAAACTAAAAAAAAATCTGCACTATGTTTGTCTCTGTCGTATTAACAAAGGTATTCGATAAGTTTTATTAATTTCAATTCGTTAAAATGTGGTGTAATTCGAAAGCTTAGGTTTGATAGGTATTTTTATTTTATTTTAAAATAAGTAAAGCTGTGGTAGCTGAATTTTTTACATGATTGATGAATCTTAATCCATATTTCCCATAATATTGACAATACTTTATTTTCATGGTGTACAACTCAAAGTTGGTTAGTTTTATTTATATGTTCAAAAATATATTTTTTTGCAGTAAATTGTATTTGCAAAGTACTTATTTACAAAGGTTGAGACATGAATTTTCTAGTTAATGCCTAAAATGCTATTCTATCTTTGAACGAATGATTCACGTGTCTTTGTACGACCGTGAGAGAGTGGCCCGCGGCTTAGTGCATTGACCACGATACGTAAGCAACCCCTCTGTTACGGGGTAAACGACCATTGCACTGAGGGTGGCACCCCCGTAGTACGGGTCTTAATTACCTCACGTGTACTACGGCAGATGGCAGGCAAGGTGCGAGCTAGGGATGCCCTTTGCATCGATAAAATCCACCTTTTTAACTTGCATACGATGCGTTTTCGATTAGACTGTGTTTTAATGAGTGTGATTTAATTAACAGTGTAATTAATTAAATGTAATACTAGTAAATTATTTACTGATTATTGAGACACATTTAAGTGCTTCAAGTCAGGACAAGATACACTAAAATTAGCTAATATATATAATATGAACTCTCAAAGGAGTTCGTACATTGGGTAATGGCCGATTCTTATGTCATTCTATTATTACTCTTATGGTGGTTATGTCAAATTTTAACCCATAGGTAAACCTATGCGTTAAAATTTGACCGTTAATTTATGAACGGTCGGTAAAATACACACAGGAACCGGCCATTAAAGAACATTCAGTCCACCAGGCATAAGATTTGCTTTTATCATTTGTAAACATTATCATCAGTACTGCTTAAAACCTTTTTTAGAATTTGATAATATTAATCTGTAATTGTAAAATATTGGTAAACATAAAGGGGTATTCATTAAATCACGTCTTCGTAATTGAAAACATTATTATTATTTTTCAAAAAGCTGTGCGAAGGATTTTCTATAAATATTTTTTATCGATATCGATACTACATATATTTGCGCATCCTTTGCGTTTTAACGCGGGTCTTCTATGAATATGAAATACAATAAGAAATTTTAGTGTTGGATGTTCACACGATTATTACGTCATGCACTTGCATTCTGAGTTCAGTTTAAGTCAAATAATTTCCCTAGCGAGATATGATACCACTCTCCTAAACAACTACTAATTAAATTAAGAAAATTTAATCTACTTTAATCAGAACATTAAATGAAGTATTCCACGTATACTTCCCCAAAAGTAGAAGTAGAAGCATAAGGTACGGGCGAGACCTTGTTATATTAAGTATCGACTAAGCAGAAGTAAACCACTAACGGCCTTACTTATAATAATCTCGTTAAGAAACGATTAGGCATCTCTTAAGTAAGAGATCCGACCCTAATCAATAAATATCTTTTTCTTCACTTATTAAACGTGTATTACCTGTTGTTTATCTAAGAGGAACACAGATAAACGAAATTTGAAGGATTCACGTAGGTTATACCCAAAATATTCGACTTGCTGAACAGTTTCTTTTAATTTAAGAAACGATTATAGGTAAGGCCCTAATAGTAGTAGAAATTATATTCTCACAGTATAGAAAAAGACTGAAAGTTCCTTAATCCTATACGCCTTTAAAAGTGATTTGCTTTAAAATGCGTTTAGTAAAAAGTCAAAGAGTGAAATAAGAATGACATCTCGTCAATAGACCATTGTTCACGGCCGGATGTAGGTATCTTCAAAGTTTACGCACTTGTAGGAACAAGGAGTTTTTTAGAGTATCCTAATACTTCGTCCATGTTGGTACTTACAGAACAAGGTCTGGACTATGTCTCATGCTGTTACTTGTACTTGTCCTAAAGTGTGGGTGGAATGCATGTTCGGATTTCTATATTTTATTAACCATTCATTGGCCTTATAAACTTAAATTTGACATAGATTTTTACATTTTTTACCAATGTTAATGCTGATATTCGTATACGTACGTACGTATCAACCGAATTAAATCAACTGGCTTGAAAGGCACATAACTGAAAGGACATGAAGGTATTTCATGATAGCGTATGATTCAAGTTTATCTTTATATGAATCATTTTGGTTGATTCATCCAAATTGACAGACAGAAATTAACCATCTAATATTGGTTTAAGCTGAATGAATTGATGGTACGCTATAGAAACCTGAGATCAATGTATTGCTTCAAGTAGATTACATTTTCTTCATTCAATGCGTAGTTCTTGTTAAAAACTAGTATTTTTTTATAATTAACTTTTAAGTAATGGAAATAAGACAAGTTTAATGCTTTCTATTTTTACAAAAGGCAGTGAGGTGTTTCAACTTTTTGTAATTACTTTTTATTTGTCGATATACGATTTGATAAGCATAGGCGTATTAGGCAGCTGTAATAGTTTTACAGTAAATTGTTTAATGCACACATGACCTTTTACACCTGTGTAAGTGCAAAATTGAGACCCATTAAAACGGATGTACATATGGTCTATGAAAATGTTGTTTCTGTTTATGTATGCAGTATCTATTTTTATTTGCAATGCAGTATAGTTAGATACTTTTTAAATGTAATGTTCAAGTTCATGACTTGTCGAATGCAACCCTCGTGGTGTTTTAACTCTTATATTACGACTAAATGAATCCGCCACTTTTTCGCGCGACTTGAACGGTATATTACTGTTTTCTGTGCTCTGCAAGATTATGCAATAAGCCTGTTTGTGATTAATTTATCAGAGAGACAAGTTTTACATTTATATCGATAAATATAATATAATATAATTATTTCGATAAATATTATTTATTTGTACACTATACATGAGGGAAAACAAGTTATTATTTAGGTACCCAAGGTTATTTTTATATGCTTTGACGGTGGTAATTAACAAGTTCCTTAATCTCCAAAAAAACTCTAGATAACTCTTTATTGTGCACCATTACAGAAAACTTACGAACTAGTGTTAATCTAATTGGGTACAAAGGGCGGTCTTATCGCTTAAAAGCGATCTCTTCCAGACAGCATGTGGCAAGAATATTGCTGATTAGGAGTGGCGATGGTGGTATACACAATTATTTTACGCTTACTTATATTTCAGTTCGTAAATGTGTTAATGCCTCCCCATTCGGATTGGCAAGAAACACATGTCAGTCATATTAATGTGTAGGTTTTTGTTATTATGTTTTTATTTATCGCCAGAACATGGTAATTGTAACAATATGTGTAAGTCAATAAGTCTGATCGGTACTTACTTCCCAGCTAATATTCGAAATCACATCATTAGCATGATACTCAGGTGCATTAGTCACTAAACTAGTACCAGCTTTTTATGCATTTCCTTAAAACATAACATCAAGCACATCGGAAAGCTTTTACGTATTTCGTAAAAAAAGACAGGATGGGCGTGATGACAGTAACTCAAATTTTAATATCGGAATAATAATAACCACACAAGAAACCAGTCGAATTTCCGACCACGTGGAGACTAGTCTCGAAAAAACATCAAATTCAATAGACCAGCTGGTTTGACGCCCGACATAAGAAATTGTATAAACTTCAAGGGGAATTAAAGAATATATAGGGAGCCATTATTTTCGTCGACGTAACAAAAATGACTGTATTTATACCTCCTTTGTTGTTCTGAGACGGATTCCCTATGGCTGAAGGTTTTTTTTGCAAATAAATAAGTGACATTACGAGACATGGGTTCGGTGTTGTATAAGTGTCAAAGTTCATCAAGGACTTTTGAATGTTTTAAGATTCTTTTTTCAAATTTCGAACGGGAGTTGCGGGGGTTCTATCGATAAGTTCAGGTTGACTGATTCTTTCCCAACACTTTTGAATTAGAATTCATTTTATTTATTTTAATAAAAATATTTTTATAAGGGATTTTTAAAACTACTATATCAGATATATTGTTAACTAGTAAAGCACTTTATTACACTGTTTTGCCACATATACGAATTGTTTCAATAGGATATTAACCTATATACAAATAATCATGTCACGAAAACGGTTTTCTTTGTTAAGTTCAAGACAAAATCTGCTTTCCCTTTTGTCCTGGACCTGTTAGAAGCATATGCATATAAATTTGGAGTAATTAAAACGTAAGTGACTGAATGATACAAGCAAGGTTATACCGTATGCAAATAACTGTACAAATTTGCACACTAGGGTTGGTTCTTCCTCAATTCTCGCCTGTATCTTGAGTTCGATGTTTTCTTGCCTTATCACTGCACCAAAGAGATCTTATTTATACAGATTAATAAAATTACAGCGTCTGTTTGTAATGTCTAAACGGAAATGTGAAAAATTAAGGGGGGATAATTCGGATCTGTAGATTCCGAAAATGCAATTTTTAAATCCGTTCTGTAGTTTTCACGTGGCGCTCTATCAGACAAAAATTCTAAAAGTTGAGTTTTCGGAATCTTTTGGTCCGAATTACCCGCCCTGATTTTTTTCATATGTTTTAAACTCATGGTACAACCTCGAATGATTTACAAATTTATTATAGTATAGATATTAGCGCCTTGTGTGTGACTGAAAAATTGAAAGCAACAAGATTAAGTTGCTTTGGCATATAATGAGGAGAGATGAAAGTCACGTGACAAAAAGAATGTTAAACTACAAGATAGATGGGTACAAATGTATAGGTAGACCAAAAAAAGATGATTGGATTGTGTGAAAGATGATATGTCGTGTGACTGAAGATGTATGTCAGAATAGAAGAGTATGGAAGGAAAAGAAATATTGTTCCGACCCCAACTAATTGGGATATGGTGAAAAAAGAGAGAGAGATATATTAGCGCCTTAAGATACCATTTGTACAAAAATTACTGCAAGCGCAATTAGTAGGGCAGAGTTATCTTGATTGAACAATTAAATCCTTCATAAATTATGCAAATAAGCGATCTCCCTTCTCCATACGTTGAATTACAAATCAGAGCTTAAGCGTCCGTGTAAACGGTCAAACTACCATATTACATCCTTAATTAAATCAAAGTAATTGTAATCGCTTAGTCCTCAGCCACCGTGACGGATATATTGGCGTGGAACTATGAATCGTTTATTTTTAACCAACCAAGAGAAGGTATAAAATTCAACTGCATGCTTTCTTGTGTATGTTTCATTCGCGATTCTTCCATCGATTGTAGACCGATATTTAAAAGAAAATTGACGCAGTAGAAGTGAAACTTCAGAGAATATACTCACAGATAATTTTTCTCTAACTTTTATTAGTATCACTTTAAATTTTTGACTGTTTTACACCTGTACACTTCAACAGAAAAATCACTAAATTAATGTCACACACAACAACCAAAATAACTAATACGCGTGTTTAAATTCTAAAAATTAATCTAGAAATTAAGTTGTAAAAAAGGGTACCGAACTCGAGTCCGTAGAGTTACAAGTAAGCTGTGTTTAATGGCCACATTTCTAACCACACTTACCAATGTGTAAAATTTATCATAATGCGGGCGGGCGTACGCTAAGACAATGGGGGCTTTAGATAATTTTTCAAGACATATTACCAAGTACCATTGTTTTACCTTAGGAATTAAATTATGTGTCGAGGGTTAGTTTATGTACCTACATTTTACTTCACCCACATGCTACGTACATCATAAGTGGCTGAAATTGGCCGCTGTTGGAGAATCGCTTAATGAATTTGACACGTGTCTAGATTCTGCGAACAAATCTGCGAAAACAGTCGTATAGGTCTTCAGTTCTACTACTTGCAAAATTGCAATTGATTCTACTTACAATGAATTTGGTTGAAAAGCACAGAATCGAAGCACGATGGTATTCCAAAACATTGAATGATTCTATTTTATGTCAATACGGATCAGTTTAGTTGCTTCATACAGATTGAAACACAGAAATGAATCGTACAATATTGGCTTTCTCGTCGACCATTTCGGCATGCAGTTCTCATTTTAGTCCCAGGTCTGCACATGTGAGCCTAATAGTCCGCTTTAGGAATCGATATAGAATCTTTTCAGATTATATTTGATTGGTTTGTGGTTATTTTTGTACTTGGATTGCAGGTCCTCTGGGAAATTTATAATGTTTGGTTATCATATATTCCTCGCGATTTATCCCATACACATTATTATATTTAGGAATAATATATTGTTAAAGTGCGGGACTCGGATTAAAATGCCGTTGGAATTACTATGAAATTTATTACAACTATACAAACACGTATCACACAGGTACAAATATAACTGGACGCAACCAGCAACGTGATGCACGATTCAATAACACGCACAAAGTCCGTCACTATGTAGCTTATCGAATGTACCCACGTCTTTCTCGTATCGTAATCGTCGCATGACTGCCATCTCTGCATTGGGCCATGCACGTGCTGCTATTGCTGTATAATGCACCGATGCCATATGTCTACCTGGCAAGCGTCGACGCAATTTCCCAGAAAACGTAATCCGCACACCTGCGGCCATAAACGAGTACAATATCAATAGGATGTTTTTCTAATTACACATTTTAAACACAAAGTAAACAAAAGAAGTCCAAATGCGGGAAAGGTAATAAACTGCAGGTGTGCATTCACTTTTGTCGGCGTGTAACAATATTTACATGAGTCCGATCTCGGTATGCCGCGAATTTGGCGAGGTCTACGTCCAGCGGTCAACTGCGACTGGCTGACGATGAATATCTGCTTATGATCTAGTAGTAACACGACATGAGACTTGTTACTAAACTAGATCTTTATTAATAGATTTATTACAAATACATTCAATAATACCGATAGGATATTCAAAAGCAATACGTAATAGCTAAACTCAACTGCATTCCGACAGGAACCATTTACGAGGAATCCGTATGGCGCAATGTAAAAAATCTAATTTGAATAAATGATCTTAGAGGGGGTATTCAAGATGCATGTTAAATATGGCGACGCAGCCGGCTAGCACGCGCGCGCGCCGTTTCCGATGACACATGCGTACTACTATATCGATTAAATTAATCGATAATCAAGTAAATTAAGGAGTAGTTATGTGGTCACCGACGGGGTAAAATACAAGATTATTGATAAAGGAGACAGAAATTTTTGGGCCAAAGAAATGTAATGAGATATGGCTTTAAACAAATTTCTGTTACAAAATGGAAAACATCAGCCCTAAATAAAATAAGTTATCGATTACCGTTATCGACTTATGTGGATGAATTTCAACAGTGAAAAAAAACCGACTTCAAAAACTAAAAAACTAAAATGTATCAAATAACTTATTTCTAAAGCTATTATTATGAATATATATTATCTAAAACATCTTAAAGTCGGTGCTTAGTCATTTTCACAATATAGTAATTTTTATGTTTTGCTTTGCACCGACTTCCAGATGTTACATATGGAACGGAGTGAAAATTATTTCCATGAAAAATGTTCATAAAATGAAAACTACTGGGCCAAACTATTTAAAATTTTTAGGGGACCAATTGGAAGCTATTCCGCGTCGAACAAAAAAAGAATCACGTAAATCGGATCATAAATCACGGAGTTATCGGCGAACATACATAAAAAAAAGCAACAACAAAAAAAAGATCCCGACGAATTGAGAACCTCCTCCTTTTTTCGAAGTCGGTTAAAAAGAGTAGTCGATTTTTATTTACGGTACATATTGTATGCATCGCAGCCGGCTAGGCACGTGTTTGGAAATCATTTCCATTTATACATTGATATTATTATATCGATTAACTTCATCGAGTCGTAAATTAAGGAATAATGAGTTATGTTATTATTAAAATATATTTGACGATAAAATTTTAATTAGTGTAAATTAGAATATATTCAATTTCTGTCATTTAGGTTGCCTGGAAGAGATCGCTTTGAGCGATAAGGCTGCCTGTTGTATTGCCTAGAAAATATTGTAAACATGGTCTGTTTTTTGTAATTGTATAATTTGGTGTGCAATAAAGTGTTATAGTATCTATCTATCTATATATTCAATTTATCAAAGAGAATAATTTTTTTATTCACAGTGCCACGTTGTATGTGATACAGCCGGCCAGCACTCACTTGGGAATCGTTTCCGATGACAGATGACTATTATTATAATCGATTATTTTATCGAGTCATTTATTAATCAAGGTAAAGCTAGATATTGTGTAGTATACACGTCAGAAATTAAAGTTCCCATTGATAATGTTAACCTATATATTAATACGTTAAGCAAATACTTTGTACGCCCTATTACGAAAATGGCGCGGACGGAGGAGTGTGAAATTTCGCACACTTATAGTTTATATAGAGGAGGAGTGTAGAATGCTAATAAATTTTCTTTAAATTATGCATAAAAATACTTTAAATCAATAAAAAAACATTACACACACTACCATGTATTTGACACACACACCCATATGTACTCTTTTGTTTATTGTTCAAGTCAAATGAACAGTGTAGCCTTGGCGAAATCTGTGATTATAGAAGTATAGTCTTTGACAATAGAACCTTAATATTGTTCAATCTTATAATTTAAATTAATTATTATGGTCGAATTTCGATACGAAAGTATCGCTCAAATAACTTGAGTGGCCTTTCTGTATACCTTTTAATTCTGGCTTCAATTGAGTGACGGATTTGAGGAATGTCTGAGTATTAGGCCATAAGATGTTTAATGTAATAATATGCCTCTTTCTGGAAGGGTGATGTTCTGCTGTGAAACTGCACAAATAGTATGTAATACTGGTGAAATTGCTTATACATTATTTAAATTCTACGAGTATAATCCGGTTATATAAATTATATAGTCTATTTCTTGTTTAAAAAACGGGTAGTGTTCCGAGGAACTGTTCAGAATGATGCCTTCGTCTTCTTTCTACCACCGCATCGTTCGCCAGCTGCTGGGCGATCATTCTCACTGCCTTGAGCCACTTCGTTCATGTACGCATCGTTTCTTAAGAACTTTTTTCTTTGAAACTTCGAAGCTTATACTAACAGATAATTCTTCGCTAACTTTGATTAATATAAACATAATTTCTTTAGCCTACATCCGTCAACATGTTATAATTCAAAATGAACTTTTTATGTATCACTTTCAGTTTTTCACTGTTTTAGTCTAAAAAATGCATATAATTATAATTTTCGGTCGGAATTGGACGTATGTTTAATCATCGGTCTTTTAACTCTCTAATCTGTACTACACAGTGTAGAACTCGTATCTCATTCTATCCGATTTATGTGTTTATCTCTTTTTAGTGTCGCTTTTTGGTTTCATCGATTTTCAAATCATAACGGTTCTAAAGAAGTTTAATTTCAATAAATATGGAAACTGCCAGTCGACTGCACGTCAGAAGTGGAAATTTTGTATCCGAGCGTGACATTTTCTTTTTCTCCATCCCAAGTGTCCAATGTACAATAAAAAGTTCTTAAGACACATTTGTCTTAAAAACTTTTTATTTCAAAAATACGATTTTAAAAGTTTACGCTCATCAGTGACCTTTATGAACTTTTCAGTGATTTAATGGTTTCATTAAAACATTGAAAATAACACTAAATAATAAAAAATATTGTTTTTTAAAAGCCTCGACTATGTAAAAAAGATGTTAACGCGACTCGCATGTGCGACGTCAAACACCCGGCTAGCACGCGCCTGCGCACCTTTCCGTTTACATCCGCGTGTGTGAAACGTGAATCAGTCCATTCATCCCCTTACATCAGTTTTTTTTTGTAAATATGGGATTTTTGTCTGTATATATTCTCCATTTATTACAAGAAGTGATATTGCCCTCAGTTTTTTTTTTAAATCACCCATATTGATTCACTTTGTTTGAAAGGTATAGAAATGATATATTGGAAAATGTTTAAATAATTTTAACGCTTTTTTAGTTAGTGGTTTTTTAAAAACCAAAAGCTAAATTAATATTTTGAGTGATTATCGCAATTTAAATTCTAATAATTTTTATTACAAAATAATGATTAATTATGAAGTTGGACAACAATGTAAATACATATGCTATAATATGTAAGTAAGTTAAGTATCTTTGAGGCTAATGAGGCGATTCATTATTGGTCTACTATGTTGAACATACATAAGAAGGCGGAGTGGTTTTGGGTTAAAAATTGATTTAATCATCATCGTATTTGATTTCTCTGTCAATAGTGGATTTATGTATAAACACTATAGAGTAAACAAAATGACAACTGACACGGGAATCAAGCTATCTTTTTATAAGGACTATAGTAGTCCACAGGATGACAGAAGGTCTTTGGAATGGAATACCGATTAAAGCCTTTTTCCTTATGTACTTGTCACACTACTCTCTATGTGTCATTGGCAAAATCAATGCCTATGCGTTGGCGCCACTTGGAAAAATATAGATAGATAGAAGGACTATAGTAACTACGCTACCAAAATGACACTTAGCTAAAAGCACAGGTCTATAAATATATCGAGGCTTCATAACAGATGGGCTACAGACAAAAGTGCAAGTTTACATAAGGACAAAATTGTGTATAAAACAAAACTAGTTGATTGTATAAGACTCAAATTACCACTACCCTTCTTTTTAGGTACAACTTGCAAACTGATAAGACTTTCTAAATTGCAACATGCATAGTTTTAAGTAAACAACAAATAATGGCATTTTTGCGTATAAGTATATATGTTATGAAGCCCTCGATATCATTAGGCCTATCCTTTTATATGGCGGAAGCGTGGTCTGTACTTCAATGAGACAAGCAAGAGCTGCGTGTCACGGAAATGAATATGCTGCGGTTGATGTGTGGAGTTACCCGAAAGGGCCGCATTAGGAACTCTCGCATCCGCGGCAGCCTCCATATCCGTGACATAGCGGATAAATTGCAAGAATCTCGCCTACGCGACATACGCAACGCAACCGGGATTTAACGCTAGGATGATGATGATGATAAGTTACTACGTTGTGATATGAACATCCTCAAAATATCATTTCGAAATAGTACTAATAAAAATAAGTCATTATGACATTTACAAAAAAAATAACACACATTACACAATTCCCTTATGAAATACCCAATCATGCGTGACTGAAATTTTGATTACAATTTATGGCGTTCAATTAAAAATAAGGGCGTAAGTCACCCTACATACATAAAATTATGTATGTATGAGTTTTACAGGTATAGTTCTCACGGGTAAAAAAAATAGGGTAACGCGGACAATAGGGGAGTAATGCCATCATTGCTCGCGGTATCTTCACGTGTTCGAATTTGTTGCTAGTGTGTATAAATAGATGACATGTGTTTTTTAATTTCCCATGAGGTCTGTTGACCTCTAAAAGGTGCAATAACAACCTTTAAACTTAACTAAACATAACTTATTCGAAATATTTACTATAACTGGTGGTCGCCCATGTTCGAAATTCGACCATAATAATTAATTTAAATTATAAGTTTGAACATAAGGTTCTGTTGTCAAAGACTATACTTCTATAATCACAGATTTTGCCAAGGCCGTACTGTTGATTTGACTTTAATGATTATGGATGTCAGCAATACAGTTTGTAATAAAGTTTACAAAGTTTTTAAAATGATAAATGTTTTCAAAAAATAGATAGATGGCAATTTATTGATACCAAAATTATAATATTAGGCATTACAATAGGGGGCCTTTAAAGCGATCTCTTTCAGGCAACCTAACTAGATTTTTTTATGAGGGTAGATCCGTTTGCGGACATCGCGCTCCACGGCGACTGGCTGCAACCTTAGCGTGGTACTCGCTGGCTGGATGAGCTGCCAGAATACCCATTATAATCCCTCGGTGTTCTTCATGTAGCCATATGTAAGGGACACGGGACTATTTTTTATGGGATAATAGCTTTACTATTATTATTATTAACTAGATTACGAATAATCTAAGAATGAGCCATTAATAAACTTCCACATATTATATAAAAATAAACTATCAAGTAAATATTTTTTTTTATTTGATCAAGTTTGCAATAGACAAATGATAGTCTGTATGTAATATTATCTAAAGTATTGTTTTCTTATTCAAACTTAGAAACCGGTTTTCCATGCTCTTTCTTTTTTCTGTAAACAAACCCTTATGGGGGTCCAATCTTTTGTTGTGGACTCCATTTTGAGAGGACATTGAACTCTTTGTTGAACAGTGACTTTAACTGAGATTCAAAATTTGAGATTGTGGAAATTTAGACGTAATATGATATTTTGAGTGGCATACTTGCTCATTACAGTTTTTTTTATTAGTAATGAAAGTAAAAAAATGATGATTAGTATATATAGCACAGGGTGATAATAATCAAAGATTTCTAAGTAACAAAGTATATTTGCTAGGTTATTATAGTTTAGTTTTTTAGAACTGTACAAACACGTATAACACAGGCACGAATATAACCGAACACAACACCAAATCCAAACGTAATGCAGAAGGTCGTAATTCAACAAAACGCGCAACGTCCGTCACTATTATATTCCCGAATGCACACATGTCACGGCTATATCGTAGTCGTATCGCAAGTGCCCCCCTCTCCATCAGGCTGTCGTTTCACAAATGCAAAAATAATCCGCAACACCTGGCTAATGCTAATGAGCGAGTACAATAGGACAATAGGCTATACTCCACAATAATTAGAAATTTATGCCAGTAAATCAGTGAAAAAAGAAGACGACCATAAAAGTATTACAATCAGTTCAAATGCCGACAGGTAATAAAATGTGCTTCTACAGATCTGTACGTGGAATTTGTCTTTTCCGGCGCCAACGGTGTAAAATTATTATAATAATGACAAAATAAAAAGCCCTATTTGACACTTAACAGTGGCTATAGAACGTAATTTTGAATGAAATCAACAGGACTGAAACAACTAATTTATTTAGTTTATAATTAATAGACACATTTTTTACTGATGCATTATAAAATGCTATAAAACATATTTTCCTCTAAATGATGAAATAATATTTTAAGTTTACCTACAAGCTTTTGCGCGATCTAGACAGAGCCTGTTGATTGGTCCGCCATATCACTAATGATGGTGTTCAGCATGACACTTTCAATACCGTTTAGGTTTTTTGATCTAATATAAATTTTGTTACAATACGTGGGTAACGCTGAAGGAAAATATTAACTCCGGTATGTTGCAATTACTAGCGTATAAAATACACACCTAACCGTGAGACGTCTATGGGCTGCTTCTAATATTAACAAAAATATTCATTTATGTTAAAAATACAGAATATTACTTTTTAATGAGCATAGTAAATGGTCTAGCAGCTTCAAAAATAAAATACAATGAAATAACTTCATTCCGTCCTGTATTTATGAGGATAATGACAGGAAACCTCTCTCACTCGTCTTGCAATAAGACAAAAAAATTCAATGCTCCACCACAAATGAAATAACACAAACAATGCACCCTAGTTTAATAACCTTACGGTCTCGAGTCAATGAAGGTAGTTCTTGAAAATCGTCATATGTTCATATTATTTAACATGCACTTATTGGTCGACATGCATTGATCGTATCTTGGCCTTGAGTAGAATGTACCGGTCTAATGTTCATTCATTATCTGCAAGTGTATTGAATTCTGTTCAATGTACTATGTTGAGGAGCCGACACTTAAAGCAACTGATTTACTTTTTCATAAACTTACAAAACATCGCAGTCTGATAGAATATAAAATATGAGAATACATACTTTGACGTCGTATGTAGGTACAACTAAAAGGAGTCAAATACAGCATTAATTATCCCTTCTCACCCCTATATGGCCTGAGTGTAACTTGTATAACAGCAAATTTATAGCATACGTATTGCGTAAAACGATGGAACTCACTTAAATGCCTAGTTGCCAAGCCATAATGTCCAAAAAAACTATCTGTATATTATATTATTTGTATTTCGTACTATTTGAATTTGTAACACCTTTTGTTTAAATATAGAACTGCTTCTGACGTATGATATTTTGAATTTAGAACTTTGAACTGTATATTCCAGGCAACAGGCTTTTGAAATCAGAATTTCCGTCATCTCGTTCCGTCTGTCATTGTCAAATTAGAATAGCAATGTTTTTGGCGGAAACTTGAAGAGTGTACAATCTAATTTCCAAAAAATTGTATTATATTAGTTAAAATTACACAATAATTGTATTGAAAATTATAACAGTTTTGTGAAATATACTTCTTTCTACAAACGTCTTTGGTTTGGCGTCAGTCAAAGGCCTACAATTTCGCCTTTCACTTGGTGCTAATTTGTTTGAAGATAATTTTTAACCGACTTCGAAAAAAGGAGGAGGTTCTCAATTCGTCGGAATCTTTTTTTTTTTTTTTTGTTCCTTTTTTTTATGTATGTTCGCCGATTACTCCGTCATTTATGATCCGATTTACGTGATTCTTTTTTTGTTCGACGCGGAATAGCTTCCAATTGGTCCCCTAAAAATTTTACATAGTTTGGCCCAGTAGTTTTCATTTTATGGACATTTTTCATGGAAATAATTTTCACTCCGTTCCATATGTTCGCCGATTACTCCGTCATTTATGATCCGATTTACGTGATTCTTTTTTTGTTCGACGCAGAATAGCTGCCATGTGGTCCCCTAAAAATTTGACATAGTTTGGCCCAGTAGTTTTCATTTTATGAACATTTTTCATGAAAATAATTTTCACTCCGTTCCATATGTACACCAATTACTCTGAGATTTATGATTCGATTTACGTGATTCTTTTTTGTTCGACGCGGAATAGCTGCCATGTGGTCCCCTAAAAATTTGACATAGTTTGGCCCAGTAGTTTTCATTTTACGAAAAAATTTTTGTTCCGGGTTCTTAGGACCTATATTTTTTAAGAAGCGCGGCACCATTTGTAGGTCCACCCATACATAGCTAGACACTAAAAAGTAACAAATAAAATTTAAAAACTTCGTTTAAAAAAACCGACTTCAAAAACTAAAAAACTAAAATGTATAAAATAACTTATTTCTAAAGCTATTATTATTAATATGTATTATCTAACACATCTTGAAGTCGGTGCAAAGCAAAACATAAAAATTACTATATTTTGAAAATTACTAAGCACCGACTTTAAGATGTTTTAGATAATATATATTAATAATAATAGCTTTAGAAATAAGTTATTTTATACATTTTAGTTTTTTAGTTTTTGAAGTCGGTTTTTTTATAAAACAATACGAATGTGAATAGTTGACACTGGCTAGATACACATATCCTGCAAAGCTATATTTAAGAAATAAGATGAAGAATACTATTCTTGCAATAAATCTCTATTCCAAGATTGACAGAAGTTTTATGCTTCTAAAAATGTGTAATATTACTTTGAAATGAACACCAACTGTAGGATATTGATAGTTTTTGAGTAATAATAGTGTTTTTGTGAAAAACGCAAACTGCTTAGTCAAATGCCTCACAAGTTGTCACAAGAACTCCGTTGATTGGCGTATCTCAAACATCTACAATTTGGCTGAGCTGTACTGAAAACTTAATACGTCAGACAAGGCTGTATGGATTATGTTCCTTTGCCTTCCTTTATAACGAATAAAACAACAACGTCTAATCCAACCACATACTTGACTGTATCTATCCATCCTGAACATAGAAGCGCACGTTCCCGTCACTCGTCTATTTGAATATAGAACACTGTCGTTTGTCCAGTTGAATTTGAAATAATACGCCTCCGATCATAGATAATACATACGTCTTTTCGTATCTGGCCCGCGCATCCCTGTATTTGTCGGGGGCGCCGCGCAGCTGCTTCGCAATCAACGCGGCATTATGCGTGGGGTTCGCAGATGGCACACGCGAATCCATTCACCGACTCACCGATATTACCGTGAAATGTATTGCATGGGAGCGTGCCAATGGCCTGGCTAGAATGTCTCGGCGTCTAGGTGATAAAAGAGGAACCTTGAATTGACCCTTGAACCTTGAGGATGACTCTTTAATTGAAAACGTTGACCACGAACAGGGCTATTATTAACTTTTATCTTCAAGTTCAAATACATACAAGTGGCGTGGACTTCATACAATTCGATTCCTTGCCTACCTTTGGGAAACTAGCGACTACCGACCATAATGTCAAAAGCGTCAAGCGTTCATTGGCGTTTACGCGTGTTGTTCAAACATATATTACTAGTCTCTCTATAAATTAACTAGCTATCAAAAGGTTAAATGCGCCATGAATTTAATGGCGCTTATGTATTTTATCCGTGCATATATTATTACTGTTTGTTACGCCCGGCGGTTTTCATACGTATTGAATGAAATAGTAACTCATAACCCGATCGAGCACCGGCTTTTGTTTCAAAATATGCGGTAAGATTGCAAAATTAAAACTACAAATTTCAAGAGCGGATTTCCACCCCGTGTCATTGATACATAATTATATGATTTCGTAATATCTCAAGAGTAATCGAGTAAACTAGGTTTTTTTAGGTTAAAATGTTATGTATACAAAGTAGACATAGGCGCCGCGCTGAAAAAGGGCAGCGGCGCGGCGCCGCCGGCGTGGAAATTTCATACTTTTTGAAGTTACTAATATTTAAATCTACTCCATCTAAGTTTGCTTCGTAAAATATTCGAGCACCTAAAAATGTGAGCTGCAAATATATGTCGGCAGAATTCAAAGATGCGAACACTACCTCTGTTCTTTTCAGACTATCATCCGTCTGTTTTATACCACGATAACAATGTAACTGACGGTTTTAGAGAGCTTAGTCATTTTTAAATATATTTAAATTGCCTGTAAATCTCTAAACACGCAAATCGTTTACAAACCACCGTCTACTGTACGCGTTGCGCGCAAGTTAAGGAGACTACGGGAGCGGTGCGCCGAACGAATCTGGCGACGCCGCGCCGGCTCGGCGCACATGTTTAATACAAAGTAGTACTACTAGTATTATATATTACGATAACAATAGTAATTATGGTCTAGCAACTTCATAGGAAAACTACAAAAGCGTCTATTCTTAAAGGATTACTAGAATATAAATCGAATTTTCCTTGTGTTACAAAGTGTACAATATACACTTGCTATTTTCACAATTAACAGTAAGAAAAAACGTATGGTTAATGATAGTGTCAGCCATAAATGTCTATGGTAATACTTTTATTATAGTCAAAAAAGGCACCCGATGTTAAGTATTTTTTTTAATAAACTAAAGTCGCAATTTAATGATTAATAAGTTATTCCAAATTTGAATTATTAATAATTGTACCAAAATAGCAATATTTGCCAAAACGGCAAGCAAGGGAACTTAGTCCATACAGCATTGTCGGATGTATTAAATTTTGTAAACCTATACATGACAACATGTAACAACTAGAAAGGCCAGATTTGGCTATACTGTTCACATTTTTCACAAAAAAACACTAATTACTAGATTACAAACTAGATAAAAGGTAGCTATTGATAAGCCTCTACAGATGACAGAAAAAGAGTGAGAGATAAACAAGGAAAAAATAACAAAAAGAAAACTACAGAGATCTAAGATACTTAAACAGACAAATCAGAGTTTCAGTAAAATTTAACCTATATTGCACTTACGGTGCACATGACTCCACTGTGCAACAATTATATCCTACAAATATTGTTAGTTTTATGTAATATTTCAAGTTAAAAAAATACTACACAGAACATCACACTTCGTTTCTGCCAAAAAGTTATACATTATACGAAATTCAGTAATTCTAAATTCAAAACCGACCTACATTAGTGCGGGTCGCACATAAATTCTAATAAAACAAAACGATTCGATTTAATATTGATAAAATCGAATTAACACATTAGCGATCCGACAGTGTTCGATCGGCAATCGGCAAATGGCACGAGGAAAACGCGGTTCAGTTTGTTATTGACGTGTGCCGTATCACCTGCATAAAATATTATTGTGTCTCGATGTGGGCGAGGGTTAGTTTTTGTTTTTGTTTTAATGAGATTTTATTATAGCTGCTACCTTCATTATAGTTTTGTTCGTTTATTAATTATATGCAAAAATATTCTTATAAAATTGAGACATTTTGTCGAATATGTATATTGTATGTATATCATTATCATTTGAGCGTCAAGCCCCGTTGCGACGCTTAGGGTCCGCTTTCTTACTTTTCTTTTCCACTCCGCGCTGTCTTCAGCATCCCCCGTTTAAACCATATGTGCACATGTCCTTTGTCCTTCACAACGTCAAACCAGGATTTCGTCGAATATGGACGAACGAGTTTAATTAGGTAGAATATAGTTTTGTTTGACTCTCTGCGGGGACTTACAAATGACTTTTATTTCTTCTCTCTGTACTGGTCTAGAATTTTAATTTGGAGACTTACTGCCAAACAAATTTATAAATAAACTTCAAAGATTATTTTTCAAGTATCGATTTACTTATAACCGGTTCCTATGTCTTACCAACTGTTTATTTACCTTATTGTCGGTTAAAATTAGACATAAGTTAACATACAAATAATGTCAAAATTCAACCGTTAGTATGCTAAGGCAAGTGAATAGTAATGTTAACTCTATGGGATTGCTGGTGAATCGTTTTATTTGTGTCTGGGACTCCACTATCAACTCTCGCTGGCTTTAAAAATATATATTCGATCAAAAACAAACTTTAGTTATTAGACACTAAATCAATCTATATGACTGTCTTCTTTTGAAGAATGACCTTGAACTATGTTTGAAATAATTCGATCAATCGTGATCATCTGAGTAAATATTGTATTAGCATAAATTGATAGAGAATATTTTTATTTGTGCCAACCTACTACCTATTCCCCTCTAACTTCGAAAAATATTATTCGATAAAACAAATCTTAGAGCCATTACATTGTATTTACTCGATTGGTAGGACTGCATTCTTTAGAACGGTTCCCATCACTACTTCCATTGCACCCCACGGTCATTGACTTGCTCGAATTTTCGCGAGTCCAGCCATTTTGCACAACCTGTATTTGGGACAGTACAAGTAATTATATTGACTGAATACGGCCGGTTGAATAAAGGGAACCGCGACCACTTTGTGGTACTTGGTGCTGGATCATTAAGGGGACCTGTTGTAATATTTTTTAAGAAAAAAAAACTAAGTCGAATTCTATCTTGTATAGATTTTCGCTGTGGTATATCGAGTCCAATATTAATGCTTTGATTTATTTCTTAAAGACCCATATGATATGTTAAAAAAATACTGGGTATGATAATACCTCAGTAAATGCTTTTAAAAACCTAAATAATTCTATGACTGGTGTAAAGTTAGTAAACTGATATGGTAGTGGGTCAGTCAAGTTTGCCGAAGGACCATCCATCTGATAGGCATCCGTGCAGGAACGGAGAAAGAATACAACTTCCTGCGGC
The DNA here is from genome assembly GCA_949752895.1 of Dendrolimus pini. Taxonomy (NCBI): domain Eukaryota; kingdom Metazoa; phylum Arthropoda; class Insecta; order Lepidoptera; family Lasiocampidae; genus Dendrolimus; species Dendrolimus pini. The sequence continues at coordinate 5,311,570 of OX457149.1, read as the reverse complement.
CGGCAGCCTGTCGTAAGAGGCTACAAAACAACCCACAGCCAGGTGGTAGGGCATTTGCCCGACTGGATGGCTACCACCCCTGGTCTAAAGTATGTCGCCATAGCAACCTTAAGTTGTGTTTCGGCACCAGTGACCAGGTTCCAGTTTCCCTTAAGAGTGCAGCAGCGCATTTGAAGCCTTTGGTGTTGCAAATGTTCATAGGCGATGGTAACTGCTTTCCATCAAGTGGGCCATCTGCCTGTCTGCTGAACTCCTGCATTAAAAAACAGCGATACCCGGCTTTTCGATGGAGTCTTCAGAGCCTAGATCATCGACGCAGACTCGCCACTTTGTCAATATTCTATATGATACACTCCGGCACGAATGAATGCCTTTCTTACCTTTTTGCCCCGGGACAAGCAGACGTATGAGGTTACGCCAGCGCTATATGGCGGAGCTTTACAGTTGAGTTTTACTAGGCCATTATCATTCTAGTATTCTTATTTCATTGCATTACAGCTAGTTAAACTAGAAAATATTCATTACTTCCTCAGTTTAAATTGAGGCCAATTTGTTTGGTAAGCAGCGCTTAAATTCGGAGTAAGAAATTTGAATTGGTACACATGAATTGTATTGTCATTTTTATCTTATTTCTAAACTTAGACAAATTTGTGGCAACGTAACGATGTATCATTCCTATATTATTTTCTAGTCCTATTCGTTTGCTTCTAATGCCACTTGTCTACTGGTCCTGAACGGCAAATGAATTTAATTAATATGATGCATGACATAGGCCTATTATTATCTTACAGTGTATCAGCGCTCAGCACAAACTTTGTTAAATTTTGCTCTAATTCGGACTATATTGTTACTTTTGACTTTGATTACTGGACTTTGATGAGACTTTCACTGGCAAATAACTGGTTTTATAAAGAGTAATTTGGCTACTTCTGAACGAAAAAACGACACTAAACAGAGAAAACTTATAAACCTATAGGACTAAGCCTGCGAAAGAATGAAATGGAATGCATTATATTTAATATTTTAAACACTATGCTCATACAGATAGAATTGGAAATGTTATGAAATTTTTCGTGAATACTTCAAATTTCGTATTTTAAAGCTTAAATATATTATGACGATATAAATGTATGAGACGTGACGTCACGAAATTTAGAATCCCTCCCACCCCATGTCACACTTTGTTTCACTTCTACTGCTAGTCAACCGCACACACACTTTTTTTAAATATTAGCATTACGAACTGGCACATTAGAACAGTACATACTTACGCGTACGTCTGAAGTTTCTATTTCGCAATATAAAACAATAATAATCTATGCCGATGGAGGCGCCTCGCACATTGACCCCGGGTATCCTACGGGAGGCCCCAGGACGTTCAAATATGGTTCGCACTTCTGTATGATAAATATGAAGTGTGGATTCGTGGGAATAAGTAAGGTTTTAATGTAGGTATATTAATAAATATAATGACGTTTCGCCTGCTAGTTGCGCTCGGCGGTCTCACCCGCGCGGTGAAGGTAAAATCGTTACATTTTGGATAATTCGCTTTATGTCTCTATAAATTACAGCCTATGTGTTATTCTGATGTGTAAGCTATATGATTGTAAAGTTTCATCAAAATCTATTCAGTAGTTTTTGCGTGAAAGAGTGAAAGAATGGATGTATAATTATATTATATAATAGGTTGGGGAAAAGGTCTTTTCGCATATAGTATGTATGCACTTGCAATAAGATCTCTTTGACTATACCATTTGTATCTGGCTGGTTTTGGTATCATTAAAAGGTTTTAATTTTAAAGAAGACAATTCTAAATTCAAATTAGGAAAATGTGTGATTTTCTTTTGTTTTTCTTATTGTTAAAATGAGTGAATCTTATGAAGAAATTCGATACATTTTAAAATTTTACTACAAAAGAGGTAAAAACGCAACACAAGCCGCGAAAAAAAATTGTGATGTTTATGGACCTAATGCAGTATCTGTGAGAGTAGCGCAAATTTGGTTTAAGCTTTTTCAATCCGGAAACTTTGATATCAAAGATGCACGTCGCTCTCGCCCTGTTACGGACAAAATTGATGCCATTTTTGAAAAAGTGGAGCAAGATCGGCATATTAGTAGTTACGATGAAGCTGGAGAACTGGGAATTGACCACAAAACGGTTTTGGCGCATTTGAAAAAAGCTGGGTACACAAAAGAGCTCGATATTCGGGTGCCTCCTAATGAACCGTGTACTCATTTGTGATTCTTTATTATGATGTGATTCTAGAAACCGATCTCAGCGCCACCTACCGGTTCCGACGGTATAAAAACTACCCCATGTCCGTCTCCTGGTTCTAAGCTACCTCCCCACCAATTTTCAGCCAAATCAGTAAAGCCATTCTTGAGTTATAAATAGTGTAACTAACACGACTTTCTTTTATATACATAGATATTTAGCTTCACGATAAAAAAAAGTCGATAGCAAAAAATATATGGAACGGATCATTAGAGCTTTCTCTAAACACCTTTCGTGGCGTGTGCCCACGATAAAATAATGAGGGTAGAACATTTTAAAGGTAAGGGTAAGAAATGTCAAGGCATATGTGCGGGTGTTTGCATTGTAATAGTCACGAGACATTAATCTTGGAGTACAAAGGGCATTGCCAGGTGAACCCAGTCCATGGACTTTGTGTTTTTTCACAATCGAAAGTTTTCTTTTTATGCTACTTGTTTGTTAATGGTTCCAGTGCTAGTTATTATGGCTCGTGTTTTTGAATTCGCTAAGATATGGATGAAGTATATTAAAAGGTAATTTTTGTTTTTAGAGATGTCATGAGACTTTTAGGCCAGTTTTGAAACATTTTAAATTTTAGATGTTTGTTAAAGTTTCATAATTTTAAGCAAACTAGTGGTCGCTCGTGGTGAAGTTCAACCATAATAATTAATTTAAATTATAAGTTTGATAAGGTTTTGTTGTCAAAGATTATACGTCTATAATCACAGATTTAGCCAAGGCTATTATGTTAATTTAACTTTAACAATTAACAAAAGAGTATATATGCGTGTGTGTGTCAAATACATGGTAGTGTGTGTAATGTGTTATGCATTGTTTTAATGTATTTATTATGCATAATTTAAGAGAATTGTAGAACCCGCGCTCAGCGCCACCTACGAGTTCCAATTGTGAATCTAAATCATCCAGGGACCCACTTAAACACACATACAAAATTACATCAAAATCGTAAAGTCGTTCTCAAGTTATGCGCGTACATACATTTCTGTGATTCATTTTTATATACATATATAGATTTGTGTTGTATTGTCCTCCGTGACTCCACCTGCTGGTCACAGGCGGAAGAACAGCGCTGCTCTCAACGGCTAGCATTACACTGAGTCTATGTCCAATTTTAGGACTTCTATTGATGAATTTAGTTTTAATTTTTCTTAGTATTGTTATTTGTACTAAATAAATCAATTCTTTCTTTATTTATTTCTTTCTTTCCTTACTCAGTAATCTCTCGTAATAGTGCTTTTTAAAGGTCTTTACATTTATTTTTTCTTTCACTAATATCAATAGTTCACTATAATATACTCTTGAAGTCTTCTTACGGTGGTCACTAAGCAGACACATTTATCAGAGATTAAAATATTGATACCGATACAGTAAATACGATCAAAAAGGCTGAATATAATGAAGTAACATGTTACAACACGCAAGAACGGGGAACCGACGATGGTAATCATTATCAAGGGAGCAGCTGTCCCTTTGTACTTTGAACTCACCCTTCGTACATATCCTAATACATTCTATGTATTAAAACACTGTTACGATATCGAGGTTTAATGAAACAGCGTATTAAATTACGGCGATTTTTTTGTAAATTTCATCCTTGTAGACTTGGTACATTGCAAGAAAAGTTATCATAACGCATAGAGTCCCAATTCTACTATTGCAGTATTGTATTGTTACGAAGTTGTAGGGGATTTTTGTAGGATGTAAATTCGAAAATGCCTTTGGAATTATCAGAAGTATACACACGTAACACAGTTCTTACAAGTATAGCCGAAGAGAAAGTAAGAAAGAAAAGAAAGAAAAAATATTTATTTTCAATAGCGACACACAACACAAAACAGTACTAAGATAAAAAAAACAATAAATACAACCAAACTAAGCCGTAGGGCAGAAAATCGTAATCACATAAATCGTGTGAAGTCCGTCATTATAATTCGCTCCGAAAGTACACTAGGTAACGCTTCGATCGCAGTCGAAAGACGTCTGGCGTGTTTCCCAACTGACCAACCCTAGCAACCTTCTAGCAATATGCCGCCCACTGGTTCGTGAAATTGTTAAATGGTCAGCTTAATGCCTTCAAGAATTCGAATAAATACCAACAGAGGAAAGAGGGTTTTATAACGTCTTGCGGCGGCATGAAAAAAGATTAGCGCGAACAATAGATCACTCAAATTTAAATAATTAAAAAAAAACACACCTGCAAAGGATTTGTTTCGGCTGGCAACAATATTATTCCGCGCGTAAAAACTTTCTCATGTAACTTTAATTGTGTACAAGTCATGAAAACATAAGAAAATATTACACAGTCGTCTGAATGGTTGAGACCAATTTCGTCATAATAGTTGTTTTTGTATTAGAAAACAGCAATTTTGCCGTCAGTTGTCGACCATTCTGATGATCTTTTAATAGCAGAATTAGGGCACGGTTATGATGACGTTATACAGAGGCCTTACTCTCAAACGCCTTTGTCTTTTGGTTTCGTCTGATCAGCCCGAAAGAGTCAATAAAATGTTAGATAGAAGAAAGCAATAACAAAGATTTCTTTAAAACTACAGTAAGACCTTTATTTATACAGATAAATAAAATTGAAATGTCTGTTTGTATTGTCAAAATAAAAATGAAAAAAAATCAAGGGGAATAATTCGGACCAGGAGATTCCGAAAATGCAATTTTGAATTTTTAACCGTTCGTCTGGCTGGATGTTTCGGATAATCAAAGAAACGACTGGACCGATTTTGACGGGACTTTCACTGGCAGATAGCTGATGTTGTAAGGAGTAACTTGGCTACTTTTGAGACTTCCGCGAAAATAAATTCCACGCAGACTTAAGTTAGTAGTCTATATAATACAAAATAAACGGAACACACAATGGAAAATGTACTTGAAGATATAATAAAAAAACAAGCAAAAAATGTAAGTAGTTCGTACTATATGTTACGTATACCACCATCGCCATTATCATCTTGATGCATTCCTGGGGTTGTCTGGAAGAGATGCTTTTTAGCGATAAGACCTTTTTCTACATAATTAGATATAATTTTAGTCTTTAAGTTTATTTTTTGTATTGGTATATAATAAAGTGTTATCTATATATGAAAAATTGTTTTTCAAAAAGGTTTTTAAATACAAGCTTTCGAGATCCTGGATATCATGTAGCAGCAGAGTGCTAGCCAAGTCAAGTAAAACGAGCCCAAATACGACGAGTCGATCTTGTTTAGTACAGGAGTTCCTATGGCCACCTCCCGGCTCCATCATCAGATCAGCTCCATGGTACTATATTATTGTATTGTCATACATATTTGTGCAAAATTTCAGCTCAATCGGAAACCGGGATGTTGGTCAAATTTAACTTGCATGATTCCTCCCGAACTTACATAGGTACATCCATTGCAAGTTAAATAAAAGCTTGTAAAAGATCTATAACGAAAGACGTTTTAGAGTAAACTCTCTAGTTCAGTTGGTACAAAAATAGCTGCAGAACAATAAAAACGCCTTCCCTGTGACCGTGCCTGTTGATCATTAAATTACCAATTTGCTGAATAGCCCAAAGACAATGCGACCAATCAACTAAATGGGTTCAATGGAATTAATATCAGCAAAAAACATGTGGACATGTGACATATGTGCCATTGAACATATGGCTCATGTTTTGGTGTTTGCATAAGCGCCTAATGTAAAAACGTCCCCCTCGTATTTGTTAGACAAATCGGAAGTTGCTTCCAGATTTTGTGTTTTTGTTTCTTTTGGAGACGTAGGTTTAATATTGATTGATATTTGGTGTTGGGTTTTACTTTAACCTTCAACACAAAAGGTGTTGGTTTATCTATATATGTTTTTCTTTAATTGATCTCTTGATGTTAACGAAAACTTCTAGTACAGTTCATAGTACTAGCGGTTCCGGCAGACATTGTCCTGCCATGAAAGGTAAACATCTAGAACCCGATTTCAGCGCCACCTACCGGTTCTAATTGTGAATCTAAACCATCCCGGGACCCACTCAAACACGATTTTTTTTACACCTCGGGTTACATTATAGAAATTGTAGTAGGGATTCCTAATTTTTTCTAGTAATAAATATAGCCTATTCCAATGGTGAAAGAAGTTTTGGAAGCGGTCCAGTAGTATTTGAGTTTATTCGTTACAAAGAAGAAATACAAATCTTTCAGGTTTATAATATTAGTATAGGTAGACAAAGTCGTTTTTAAGCGGTTTTCACTACTAGATAGGTAATTTATTCAAGAAAGGTTTATCTATATAATAGCTTTTGCTCGTGATATATATAAACCTAATTCTGTTTTTATTTAAGAAAAATAGAGGTAAATACTTGGTGCTAGACCCGCGGCTATGTCGCAGGAAAACTCTAGTAACAGTTAATTTATATTCTTACTAGACAGTTTATAATATGACGTATACATCTTAGTTAGTTCTTAATCTCATGTCCCATTTACCATTATTATTACTAGTGATCGCCCAGTAGTCGAAACTCGACCATAAGACTCTGTTGTCAAAGACTATATTTCAGTAATCACAGATTTCGCCAAGGCCACACTGTTGATTTGACTTTAACAATAAACAAAAGAATATATATGCGTGTGTGTATTAAATACATGGTAGTGATTTAAAGTATTTTTATGCATAGTTTAAAAATATATTAATATTCTTCTCTCCTTCTCTATATAAACTACAAGTGTGTGAAATTTCATACTCCTCCGTCCGCGCAATTTTCGTAAAAATAAGGGGTATAAAGTTTTTGCTTCACGTACTAATATAACACAGCTCTACAAAAAAAAGTTTTGTTTTGTTGCCCTGGATATCATCGCAAATTTTTACGTTTTCAAGTGCCCAGATTACGAATATATTCATGAAAGTTCTCAATGTGCTCATATTTTCATGATTTTTGCATATCTTATATTTTGAACAATTAATTACTGCTGGTCTTTGAAAAGAGATTGTCCCCTGAAAGATTATAAAAGAATAGCTCATAAAAGGCGTTTTGTGGAAATATAAATTATATTTTCGACATTTTCCTCTTTATTTACTTCGATGTATCCTAATTTCTCAAAATATTACTGACATTATAAAAATATCTGTTATTTTATTTCTCGTTTTTTGATTTTTGAAATGTAAAATGAAAATAAGGATTTTTAAAAAAAAACAGAGCAAATCTAACAAAATCATTGATAGTTTCATGAATTGTGTGCATAAATGGACCCAAAATCATTTTCATATCTAGGGCAACAAAACCACTGTAGACCAGTGTATTGATTGTATAGTCACTATGAACTTATGAGTGCTCAATTGTACCAATGTATAATCTTATGATTTTATAAGAAATCCAGCAGTATTTCTTGAGAGAAGAAAATGTTTTACATAAGTCATGTAAAGACACAAATAAACTAAAAATTTATCTTGGAAGAAAAGTATAGGTATTGGTAATAAATTGCGCAAAATCACGAGGACCCTTTCACCCGTGAGAAAGAGAACTCTATGAATAGACAAGGGTTTCGCACGTCCATTGTCTATGCTTCTATCCCACGTGAGGCATCCATTAGGACTGTTTGAAAAGATTTTGTGAACCTGTTTTTGGTACCCCTGCGTCAGATGGACCTATCATAGATAGGCAGGTGTTTCAAACAATTTGAAAATAGAAAGTTTTAAATGTGTCAGGCATTAATGTTCAATGTTTTCGAAAGCAATGTTAATTTATATTCCTGGTTATTTATGAGCTGTATTTTAATGATGATTATAATATAAATAATCCGAAATATGTAATCCAACACCTGGGATTATTTTTATTAGGCCATTAAAGATAAAAAACAATTTCATGTTCACTTAATACATCTCATAAATCAAAATCAAGTGTAGTTAAAATCACAGGTGTGATTTTAAAATAAACGCCAACATTTAAGTGAAAACTGCTATTTCAAGTACGATGCACAAACGTAAATGACCGTATATAGAATTTTTATCTGTCTCTCTAAAAGTTTGTGCGTAATAAAGATTGGAAAAGGCTCGAGGAATTTCAATGGTAATTTACGAACGAAAATTCAAATCTTATATTAATTTGTCGAGTATGTGAAATTTAGATAATTTATCTATTTCTATATATAGTATTTCTCTTATTTATTATACAAAAGTATCCAACAGTATATCCATAAATGGAAGGTCTAACAATACATAACAATAAATCTTAACCAAAACTGGATACTTATAATATACAAAAAAACAGAAACAAATAGTAGTAGGTTTCACTACACCAAAGTAAATTATTCAATCTGTCTAATACTGTGAAACTTTTGAAGGGAAAAGTAAACACAACTAAATGATTACGATTAGGTAAGTAAGTAATTTTAAATATTATACATTTTAAATATTCAATAAAATATCCAATTACGTCATCTTAAAAATGTTGTCGACACCTGTTGAAAACAAAAGCATAAAGAATCCTTTGAGTAGAAGATTAAATAATAAGAGTCCCGTCATTTTCTAGCCGCTGACCCCAAATAGTCCCGGCATTGTTCAATGGCTGTAATTCATTTAGGTTAGGGGCCTCTTAGCTGGTGATTGTAGACTTTGGTGATCTCACACAGTATATAGCACTATACCGCCATTGTGTATAAACCTAAATGTATCATATATTCTTTTAGGGTTCCGTAGCCATTTTGGCAAATAGTTAACCGTTATGTAATCGCCAAGCCGTCCTTGTGTCTGTCCGTGTAAGTCACAGTCATTTTGACAGAAACGATTCGGTCTAATTTGATAAAATTTGACAGAAAAGTCTAAGTCTATTTAGCGCTATAAATTTGTATAATGAATTTGCGAAAAATAGATGTAGTGGAACACTTACAAGTCAATAGATGGCGCTGCGCAATCATAGAGGTCACAAACGTTTCCCGAAACATCAAAGAATATATATATATATATATATATATATATATATATATATATATATATATATATATATATATATAATATTTTCAACTATAACAGATGGGCCTAGGCCTGCGAGGAACAACACTAGCCTCGCTGGAAGATCTTCCTTTAAGACGGAAGAGCATTCCATCTCGCTCCTCCAACCTAGTCGGGCGTCCCTTCAAAGACATCAATTAGGTGGTCCGCTATAAATGTATAGCGGGGACTAAACGTTTTTTTTAAATAACTTGTAGCAAAAAAAATAATTAAAAATGTTCATACTACTATAGTTATAAAAAAAGGTATCATAAGTGTTTAAGAACATGGGCTTAAGCATGTGTAATCAGTCCGGTCACACGTTACGCATGAAAAAAGCACGTTAGGTCAGGATACTCTCAGTACATACAATTCTTTATTCACGAATGGCATAAACACTTGAAACATGTTTATATTTGGCAAAGACAATTATGATGTAATGCCGGACCGTTTATCTCATTGGTGACTTTGTTTTTGTGTTTCCGTGTATAAAATATATAGTTTGATGTTTAATGTTTTGTTTGGTTTATCATTTCTGATTGTGAATTTGCGAGTTTTTGCCATGCGTTTTGTTTTAGCTGCATACGGTTGCTTTACAGGGGGATAGACTTGCCAATATTTTCTCAGTAAAATACAGTATTAATCAAAAAAAGTTATAAAAAATATAGTATTTTATGGGAAAAAATTAAAAATAGATAAAGATATATCTGTTACTTATTTATTTTTATAAATTTTTTATTTCTTTGCACGTCTTGCATTTTTTAACAATGTCTTGTCTGATATAAAAGTGTCATATGGTTTATTACATTCAACTTTTTGATTAATATAAATCAAGCTAAGAACCTCAGCCAGAAAGCCCAGCTTGCCATACACAACACGGTGCTGGTACCTACGCTCACGTATGGAAGCGAGAGTTGGGTATGGAACAGAGACCATGAAAGTAGAGTAAACGCGGTCGAGATGCGAGCACTGCGCAAAATCTGCGGAGTGACGCTCGCGGACCGCGTTCGTAATACCGAAGTAAGAAAGAGAGTTGGTCTGAAAGAGAGTGTCGGGGTGAAGGTAAGGAAAGGAATGCTCCGGTGGTTCGGACATGGCCAAATAATGTATGATGAAAGAATGACTAAACAGATATACAATGCAAAAGTGGATGGATGCAGAAGTCACGGAAGGCCACGACACACCTTCCATGATCAAATTGATCGTGTATTAGCAGAAGGTGATGTCAGGAGCCTTAAGAACAGACGAGCGTGCATGACAAGAGCTATGAATGTCAAAGAAGCAAGTGAGGTGTGTAAGAATAAGCCTGTATGGCGCTCTGTTGTTCGTGCCTACCCCGCAAGGAACCTGGCGTGAAGTTATGTATGTATGTATGTAAATCAAAAGCTCATTTTTTAATAATGAGATATTACTTCTGTTTCTCTCTTCTCGCCATTTCGAATTCATAACTGGCAAAAGGCGCATTAATTATTAAAAAAAATATTTGTTTGTTAGATTTCTTTCGGTATTGAAAATATATTATTTTTGCCTACTAATGCGTACTATATGTTTCTTCGACAGTATGTAGTACGCCGACCCGAAATATAGTTGGCAACCCTACAGAGGGATTACCTTTGTAACCTCAAATGTATTAGAGTTAGTGATTGGGACGGTGCGGTTTGCGCTTAAGAAACTATTATTAGGGATTTTTGATCTATCGAACTAAATCTGTAAAAAAGGCGAGTGTGAATACGTCAAATTTTAAAAGAAAAAAAAACAAGCCTATGTCCACCAGTAGATTCCAAAAATGCGACTTTTGGGTCCGCTTGCATAAGGTTGCTTAAATTTATTTAAGAAACACAAATAATTGTATTTAACACCGTTAAATACAATTAGCGTCTTGCACAACGCAAATTTAGCCACCAAATGTGTAAAGAACTGTCAATATGTTTTGTGTCAAACATATTCAGGCAGTTTAATATGATTAACTAATTTTATTTAAAGGCGATCGTTATGCAAACGGGCCTTAAAATTTTGTCTGTTTGACTGTTGGACAAGAAAGGTTTTGAATGGATTTAAACGGAACTCGATAATGAGCTGAGGTAAATTAAAAATCAGCGTTGTGTCCGATAAAATTCCGGCACAACAATAAGCTGAGTGCAAACTTCATTTGCAGAAAATGTAGTACTCAAAACTTGTTTCTTTCTTTTAACTATGATTTGTAATTAGTGCAAGTACGTCGCTATTTTAAATAGTCTTTTTCTTTCTTTATACCGGGACATAATTTGGGATACATTTTCGCTTTTTTTTATACGCCTTTTTGCAATTCACTAATAAATACGTTATCATAGCAACGCGGACGAATTTTCTCTTGCACTGCTAGTAACTTAAATAAAAATAAAGCGATGTAAAGTTTTAAACCAATTTTTAACAATATATACTCATAGTCAGTTTTTCAAAAGTAATTAATTTATGCATGATAAAGAACATGGAAATTTGTTCCATCAGTCATACGAAAATACATGTTCAAGCTTTTGTTGAGAATTAAAAAACACATGATCCAGCGATACAATTGACTTTTTATTTCGTTTATAATTTGTGATTAATGAAAACCTAGTAAGTTATATAAGTTCATTAAAAATACCTACACGAGACACACATGTCTCTAAAAGAAATATTTTCCCATAATTCAAAGGATGAAACAATTAATTCCACTCAGATTGCTCCAGATTGTGTTACCTTAGACTTTAGACCACCTTACCACGTGATCTCAGGTTTACAATGCAGATTCCGGTGTCGTGTTGCATGGGTGACACAAAAACAATATAGCCTTGACATAAAATAGTATGAGTTTCGACGGGATGATTCTGTCAAAGTATAATTGAAGAGTCTTTTGAGAACTGACTGAATTGAGCCTTTTTAATAACCGACTTTAAAAAACGAGGACTTTGATATTATGTATAACTTAATAACATTTAACTGGAATGGAATTCCTGGGGCGGATGGGGCTAGACTAATAAAGTGTAGCGAAAGCAAAAATGCGGACCACTGTTATTATATAAATTCGCACTTTAATGAAATAAAATAACATCTATACATATATTAAAACTGTAGAGGTCGAATTTCTGTACAATGATAAAAACCGAGTCAGGGGAATGTAAGACATGAAATAGAACTTTTTTCGAATTTTTTGTTTCTCAATTTGAAAATCTATGAAACGAAAAAGTGACACTAAAAGAGATAAACACATAACCAAATATAAACATATATATAATAAACATAACCTTATTTAATTCTCAATAAAACTTTTCTCTTTTTACCCTTTAGTATTAATTTTCATTTTAAAATAAAAATTAAAAGATTTCAAATGAATTTTAGCTCTGTCTGTATATGTTTAAGGCAGATATTCTTTTATACGTAGATCAAAGGAAATTGTGCGTAACACTGCATTGAATTTGGAACTTTATGATAGTGGTTTAAAGTGTAATTTAGATTGTATCTTTGAATTCTAATATCTATAAGATGTATGCTCCCTTAAGAGAGCAACAGTGCATTTGAAGCACCTTTGGTGTTCCAAATGTCCATAGGCGATGGTAACCGCTTTCCATCAAGTGGGCCGTCTGCCTGTCTGCTGAGCTCCTGCAATATAAAAAAAACTGTGGACTGTATTCTAAAAGAATTATATTTATATTAATAAAAGTTAGAGAAGAATTATTATCTTGAGTATATTCTCTGAAGTTTCTCTTATACTGCGTGTGAACTGCATACACACACATTTTTTTGTATATACGCCTATAACTTCCTTTAATTAAAAATTTAAAATAATAATTACTAGGACAATCCAATCTACTACAATCACAACTTAGCCCCTCTTACATAAGCATAATTATACTTCCTTCAAGGAAACCATGAAACCGTAACCGATGTCCCCACAAAGGAATCGCCAATTTCCTCAGAACGCACATAAATGTAAATAAAAAACCTCGAGGGGGTGTCCCAAAGGATATGTCGAGTTAAGACACGCACTGTCCGTGTTTCCTGCAACGTTTGTCCCCTACTCGATTTGATTAATATCGCCAAGACATTGAGTAGCTTTCGTCCAATCAGAATGTTTTTGACATATTTGATCTTACTTATAAAAGCCTCCTGAATTATAAGCAACTAGTTGACCCGGCGAAACTCGTACAGCGATATTTTCGGAATTCCTAAAAGACTTTGTTTCATGACACAAAAACTAAATCACCATAATCGGTCTAGGTGATTAGGAGGATTGTGGAACCCGATCTCAGCGCCACCTACCGGTTCCAATTGTGGATCTAAACCATCCCGGGACTCAAACACACACACAAAATTTCATCAAAATCGGTAAAGTCGTTCTCAAGTTATAAAATTACAACGAAAAGTGGCATTGATTTACATATATGTAGATCGAAAAGCAAAATATTTTTTTAAATTTTCGCGACTTGTATACATAATAAAAACTTCGTTTAAAAAAACCGACTTCAAAAACTAAAAAACTAAAATGTATAAAATAACTTATTTCATAAGCTATTATTATTAATATATATTATCTAAAACATCTTAAAGTCGGTGCTTAGTAATTTTCAAAACATAGTAATTTTTATGTTTTCCTTTGCACCGACTTCAAGATGTTTTAGATAATATATATTAATAATAATAGCTTAAGAAATAAGTTATTTTATACATTTTAGTTTTTTAATTTTTGAAGTCGATTTTTTTAAACGAAGTTTTTAAATTTTATTTGTTACTTTTTAACCGACTTCGAAAAAAGGAGGAGGTTCTCAATTCGTCGGGATCTTTTTTTTTTTGTTGCTTTTTTTTAAATGTATGTTCGCCGATTACTCCGTCATTTATGATCCGATTTACGTGATTCTTTTTTTGTTCGACGCGGAATAGCTTCCAATTGGTCCCCTAAAAATTTTACATAGTTTGGCCCAGTAGTTTTCGTAAGACTAAATTGTAACATGCACAGTTTTTAGTAAACAACAAAAAAATATTTTTGCGTATACGCCTATTGTTATGAAGCCCTCGATATATTTTGTATTAATATCAATAATTGTAATACTAAAATCTAAACTATCCTATTTAATATAAATGTACAATAGTAAAAAAAACCTATATTAAAGCCCGTACAGCCCCGCCAGGCCACTGTCGATGGGCATTGTACCTAGAAAGCTGGCAGCATTACCTTGCTAGATACAGAGGCTAATCCTTTGAGGGAGGAAAGCTCCAGACTTCCGGTCTCCTGTTGTTTCGATGTGTCTAATTTGGTTATCAGATAGGTGAAAGTCGCTCTTCAGTCTCATATACTAGCAAGTTACCACCGCTTTTGTTACTGGCTTGGCTTAGCAAGTGACAAGTAATTATTTTAACTATCTGTATTTGATTCGATCTGTGTAACGATTAATTGTAATCGTTTCACCCATCTAAATCTTTGTTATTATTTTGTGAGGGAGGGTGATCGCATCTAATATATAGCACAGCATATTTGTATGGAATTGTCTCATATTCATTAGCGCTTGAGTTTTTGAGCTATGCTTTCACAAAACATACACATTTCGAAATGTCAAGTTCATTGCACTCACACGTGTGAGATTTTGTGAGGCTGTTTACATAACACCGGTTTGCTTTTGAGAATATGTGTTGGACTGTAAAATTTATCAAGTCGAATTTCGACCACGACGACCACTACTAACAGGTAATTGTAACTAAATGCACATTGGGCCGGATTGTTCGATGTGATACCCTGCTCTCACAGAATATCGGCGTGAAATTGTGTGAACCTTAAGCTAACCGCGTTTTGTGCAATGAGTGACAGTTCCGATGGCCTACTTCCCCCTATCGCATTATATTTTTTTTACTAGGGAAAATCTGTTTGAGGCCTAACCCGCGACAAGGGCACCTTGGAAGGATAATTCGCGATCAAGTGTGGGATTCGCCAGATCGGGGGTGGTACTATGCCCAGTCAAAACTGGTGCCAAGCTATTGTCACGCGCACGGAACACTCGCGCTCTCATCTCGACGGCATATGCAGGTGTGTAAGAACCCCTATACCACCCACCTGCGCCCCCCGCTTACGGTGGCCGAAGGTCTGTGTTGGCGGGAGCAGAGCCGTGACGTCCGCTCACGCTCCCGCTCCGCCTCCTTTGCAAGCATAACGTGCTCGCAAAAGGAGGAGACGGCACCTCCCCCTATCCCTATCCAACCTTCCTTATCCCATTACTCCTATCCCGCGTTGGCTTCAACATTGGTGTTGCGAACACCCATAGGCGACGGTAACCACTTTTCATGAGCTGGGCCGTCTGCCTGTTTGCCAGCCTTGCAATAAAAACAAAATACAATAAATAACCTGATTACGAGAATATTAATATATTCAATTTTGAAAAACGTGTTCCCTATCGATTTAATTGAGCTTTTATCGTAGTGTCGCAACACACGACTGGGGCAACCAGATAAGCAGAGTTGAACAACGAAATACAGTCCAATAACAGCCCAATATAGTTACGTTTTTGTACTGTTACAAAGTATTTAAACAAAATATGGCGCCGGTGTAAGTCTAGACTTGCGATAGAGATCAATGCGAGTATTGTTGGTCCAAGTAGGCATATTTACAACATCTATATGTAGGCACACACCTGGGTTCTCTCAGAGGTAGGCAGAGACCGTGGATCTCTTGCGCTCACTGACCTCCATATATACAAGTACGCTGGACCTATGATACCCTATGAAATGACAGCTCTATATTGTGCCTATTTGAATGGGTGGGAAGAGAACTAAATCTGACGTAACTTGCAAATGGCCAAAAATTTAATAGTGCTGTCAAAGTTACCTGTCGATAAAACTTATCGATAGTTTTCCTATTAATATCTATTTACTTTCAAGAACGGAAATCGCCGATGACCGATTTTTATTATCAAATACATATAATTTTAAAATAATACACAAGTTTCCGACTGAAAAAAGAAGACTGGAATTATGGCTGAAAAACATTGAAAAGTCTAGTTTGCGTCCGAAGAAATATGATTACATCAATTCAAAGCACTTCGCTGATGACTGGGGTTGGGTTTATATATATGTCCGGATGATTTTAATGGTGAATGTGTTTAGGAATATATTTAAGACTTATTTATAACAACTCAAATTGGTTTTGAGTGGAAAATGAACATATTCAATTAATTATGGAAATTTAAAATTCACGACAATGATCTGTTAATTTTGACAATAATAAAGTGTGATTTAACTCTAGAAATATACTCGCTTTTGGCCAGAACCGACTGGTAACCATTTACTATGTACTTTTTATGTTAAATATTCGATTTTCATTGGATTTTGCAACTTTGGATCTATTATTAAGTGCAATATTAGTGAAAATCAGAAGTGAGGTTAGATTTACAAAAACATTAATATCTCAGGAACTATACATATTCGCCACATAGGAATTGCGTAAGGGGTAAGCTTTCCTCCGCCCCCTCCTCCCTCCCCCCTTCATCGTTACTTATAATAACCCGGACATATATGTAAATCACACCCGAACCACTTCAAGGATACTTTAGTGTCAGATAATTTTAACAGTCACTTTCATATTTTATTGAAACAAATAATCAACAAATACATAGACATCCGTCTGTAAGCAGCCGTAAAAACCATTCCCTATATATTATAGATGTAATTGTACAAAAAAAATTGTCGCGACAAATTATTTAGGCTCGCCAATTAATAGTTTGTTGCTGTTGGAAATGTCTTTTATCGATGTATTTTATCTCATTGTCCCATCACTATTATTAGTTCCGTTCCCACCCACCTCTGCGATCAGCGCCAAAATGGCGAAAATCAAATCGTCTCACTATGGTTCGGCTAATCTTCAGCGTACTTGTATATATGGAGGTCAGTGCTTGCGCTTTATCTAGGACCAAACACAAATTATGTCACATGAATTTCATGATTTATTGAACCCTCCGCTTGTCATATTTTGTCACATTCGTGAGACTTCTGAGATTTTTTATTCTGCTGTATACTGCTTTCTTGTGTGTCATAAAGCATATTATCTTTTTTTATTGTAGGAGTTCAGCAGACAGGCAAACGGCACTTGATATAAAGCGGTTACCATAGCCTCTGGACAATTGCAACACCAAAGGTGCTACAAATGCGCTGCTGCTCTCTTAAGGGAGACTGGAACCTAGTCACTAATGCCCGAACACAACTCAAGGTTGTTATGGCGACATACTTTACACCAGGGGTGGTAGCCATCCAGTCGGGCAAACGCTCTACCACCTAGCTGTGGGTTATTTTGTCGCCTCTTACGACAGGCTGCCGGGTCGCAGGAATTTGTATTCTTTCTCCGTTCCTGCACGAATACATCTAAGTCCTTTCTCTTTTATTTGACACCGCGTCATATTTATTTTAAATAAGAAACATATCATTTAATAAAAATTGTTTTTGTCATCAACGGGACGACATAAATAATTTAATTAATGTACAAGCGGAGATAAAAATGATCTGAGAAAATCTTTTACATAACTAAAACTGGATTGTGACCTGCTTTGTATATGCCGAAAAACAATTTACGTTTTTAATATATTCTTCAAGAATAAGCTAAAGAGATGTAAAAGATGCAAATTTATTTACCTACTTGGTTTACTAAGTTAAACAAAAAATTGGGTTGTTTTGGGCTGACGCCAAAGGGAAGATTTGGACGTGGTCGTTAAAAGGTCGCTCACAATTATTTTTGTAATGTGCTATAGTAGAATTATTTTGTCCGTGCAGTTTGAGTCATAAATAATCGGAGTATTGCGCTCTCTCTTCAACTCACGGGCCTTATAGTGATTGCGTATTATTCTTGTCGATAAGCGTTATCGATAGTGTATTTGGTTTTGTCATTTTGTGGGTTATGATAAAAATGAAAGAAAAAAAATAGATAAAACAATGTATGTATTAAAATAAGAATAATAATGATTTAAAATAAATTATTAATTAGGTATCTATGTATTAAAAAACTATAAGTACAAATGTTAAGAATGTAACATGTTATATTAAATAAATATAAATATTTAAATCTAAGTTTAAAATTAACAGCAAAAAAGATAATAATGATTTTTGTAAGAATGATAATCTTTCTTTGATAAGAATGAGTTTTTATCGATAATGGCATTGCGCCCGCGCAACATGCTCACCGCCCTAGCCGGGCTGAGGCCGAGTTTGATTTATGACCAAAACTGCACGCACAAAATAATTCTACTATAGTGCATTGCATAAGATTTTTTCGATGCACAACTAAAATAATAACTAAAACTAAATACACTAGTAAAAAAAATATGAGCGAATTAATAACTTTTAAAATTCAAATTCTTAACTGAAACTTGCAGAAACATATTATTTTCTGGTCTTTAAAATTATAGCGTAAGGAGAAAAAAAATTGAATACAAAAAATCGGTTTTTGGCGATTTTTGAAATCTTAAAAAATTCGGAGCGACCTCTTGAAATTTTTTTTTGAGCTGTCCTTTATAGGGATTTCTTAAAACATTAAAAAATATCATTTTTTCACACGAGACGAGAAAAAAAGAGGTTTTTTTTTGCGCCACCGTATATTGAAATAAAGATATGTTGGCAATATAAGATTACGTCTCTATTTCTTAAAATAAAGGCTTTCTTTCTTTCTGAGATGTATGTATGTCGGTACATTATCAATGAAGGGTTCAGTTGTGCCGTTGAATGTCCTATATCTTTCCATCCTCGTAAACTTTCACTGATTAAAAATATTTTTATACAAGAAGGTCCGTCCACACCGGCCCTCCATACATTTCCTAATCATGACCTAAAAACACAATCAGACGTGAAATCAGGATTCCAGCAAGGGGCGTGTGGTAAACAGGTGGAAATGACGACATGGGTTTCCATATTTTATTTGGGATAAATAAGCCAAGTGCGTGTCAACTCAAACGCAATGCAGGGTTCCGTAGAGGTGACAAGCGTCGACTGTTTTCGTCATTTGTTTATGGAACTGTAAAAATAAAACTTAATAAAAACATGCCCAATATCTTGTTTAAAGTATTCTCTGAACTTGACTATCTGTATTTTAGTCACCAATTGTCATATGGCCGGTTCTTATACCTTACTGTTCGTTCATTTGCCTTACTATCTCTATACAATTAATGTTAAAATTCAAAAGATGGTAAGTAAGGTAAGTGAATGAATAGAAAGATATAAGAACCGACCATTAATGTATAGTATATATGTATAAACTATAAATAGATGAAAGTAGATAAAAGCGAAAAGTATTTTTCAGGGTCATAGCAAATGGAGATCTAGATCTTCTCTGGCTACCCTAATTTGAAACAGGCGTGATAATATGTACCTATTTATGTATTCACTTGAATAACAAGTCATACTGTCTGAACTGAAAAAATACCTACTAATACTTGCGGTGGAGCGGCCCATAATAAGAGGTGACAAAACATCCATCAGCTAGGTGGTAGGGCATTTGCTCATTTGACTATAAGTAGAACACTGAGCATCATCATCTGATCTGAGTCATTGTCTTCAGGTGCACCAAAGGCTGATTACATTAAGGGACTGATAGATGTGCGAATAAGTATGGGTACTTAGCTGTAGGCTGCGACATTTTTTTGCCTGTCTATCACTTACGCAAACTTTCAGAAGCGAGGAAAAGCGTTAGCTTACAAAAACGCGCGCCTATTACCCGCTTTACCTTTCTTTGTGATTAAAATATCCAGCAAAGGGCGTTTAGTGAAGGACAGGTGGAAATGACTACTCAAGTTTCCGTATTTTAATTAGAAATAGCCATTAATTTATGATACGAAGATTGTGGAAACAGGTCGTCGGCCCTATCTATAGATATGAATCTAATTGGTTATAGGGATAGTTACATAGAGCCACTTTCTCCTCGAATTCGTTGACCCTAATATTTTGGGTTAGTGCGTTGTCTTCGTTAAGGGATACTTTCGAGTCTTTAGATGGTGGATGTGCTCTTGATCCAAATTAGACATGTTATATAGGAAATATGATATACTAGCTGACCCGGCAAATTTCGTACCGCCTCAGAATCAATAAAAACGTTGATTTCTTAACGACGGGAGGAATATCAAACGTTTGAGAGTTTTTGGCGGGAACTGAAAGGAGATGTCGTGCTGTTCAGTTTTATTTTCTAAAAATGTGTAAAATTACTCTACAATAAACAATAGTTGTAGGTAGTTTTTGAGTAGTAATTATGTGTTTTGTGAGAAATGTGAACTGCATAGTCAAATGTGGCCTTTTGAGTTGTCGCGAAAGTTGAATAGCGCTAGCTGATTACCTACAGTTTAGCTTTGCTACACATGGACTAAAGAAAATGAAGAAACTATATTCTAAACTAAGATCTGGCTTAAAGGCCTAGCTGCCAAGCCATGAATATAAATAATATCAAACGTTTGACATTCTAAACTTCATTTTTAAATTTAATTTGATTTCTGAATGACTTTTAAATTTAATTGATTTCTAACCGACGGGACGAACATCAAATGTTTGACAGGTAGGAATAGTTTTTAAGGGTAAGCGAAATTGTTGTTTTTACTATATCCCAAGCATTTTTTCATATTTACTCACCTTTTAAACCTTCCCTGGACTTCCACAAATAATTCAAAACCAAAATTAGCCAAATCAGTCCAGCCGTTCTCGAGTTTTAGCGATACAAACGAACATAGATTGATTTTTATATATATAGATAAATGCATAGAAGAAGAAGACTAGAAATAACACGAAAGTAACATGAATATAATAGCCCAGTAACAAAGTTAATTCCGAAAGAGCGCCTAAATCCTATTTCTTAGACAATGGCCCCAATTCTGCAATTACAATGTCGTCTCTATGGTGGACCACAGGCGCCATAAGTATTATTTTTGTAGCAAGTAATTCTTCTGTTGCTTTGTGATGGTAATTTTTTAAGTCTTTTTAGATTCTATCAGGCAAATATTGAGGCTTATTATAATAAGTTTCTTTTCAATTTCATGTTTAAACAACACGAGCATATTTAAAGCAATAAGCTTCCAATAATGTCGAGCCTTTACCGCCATTTTATCGTAAGCGACATTTGACATTTTTGTTGCAAAAAGTATTTTAAACTATTATTTTGTTTGCATACACATAGAGATTGATTCAGGTAGATCTGTGCGAAAGATTTGTGCCACGTTCATAGTAGTAAGTGGAGATACATTGATTCTAAAACCCCTATTAGAAAGAGGCGTCATCTACAAATATATTATTAATAGGTGAAGCAAAAACACACAAAAATATTGTACCCCTTTTTACTAAAATTGCGCGGTTATTTTGTCGCATTTACGACAGGCCGCCCGGCCGCAGGACATTGTATTCTTTCCCCGTTCCCGTACGGATGAAAAGGCATAGTTTATATTGTATTTAGATAGGCGATAGCTTTCTTAACAAATCTAATTTATTGGTAGTGTAGAAATCGTAATAGGTTTTTCGAAGACTGTGGAAGATGTGTATTCAAAATTTGAACGGAACTTGAGTTTGTTAACACCGCAAAAATACTTATGCTACAGTAAGAATATCGTAGTTTGCCTACATGATGTCATACACAAACATATATTAGTCAAAACCAGAATATACTGGTGCTGAAAGTTTTATCTTACAGTATATATCTGATTAGGTTATTGTTATCTGACATTGCCCTTTATGTCGAACGTGATCCCGTGTTCCCGGTTTCATGGTACTGTTATCATTATGGACATAGCACGTCTGGGCGGAAGTGCCGGCCTTTATATTTAATTTGAATTGTATATGTGGCATATGCAAACGTTTTTGCTAATTCTAAAGTAAGAGGGATTGTTCTTATAATTTTGAAAGCTAATATTACACCACCTATTGAACCAATAAAAAACTGTGTGAGTGCTTGGCAGTTTGCCCGCGATTGAGGGTTCCGTAGAAATAAGAAATGTTGATTTTTGACACAGAAACGGAGAAAGATTACAATTTCCTGCGACAGGGCGGCCTGTTGTAAGAGGCGACAGTACAACCCACAGCCAGGTGGTTGGGCATTTGCCCGACTGGATGGCTATCACCCCTGTTCTAAAGTATGCCGCCATAACAACCTTGAGTTGTGTTCCGACATTAGTGACCAGGTTCCAGTCTCCCTTAAGAGAGCAGCAGCGCATTTGTAGCATCTTTCGTGTTGCAAATGTTCATAGGCGATTGTAACCGCTTGCCATTAAGTGGGCCGTCTGCCTGTCTGCTGAACTCCTGCAATGAAGAAAAGAAACATGTATGTACTTTGGCTTCGGAAGCTTAAAATCGAATTTAATCTCTAATACTACTCATAGGGAATCTCCCAGCGGAAATGGTTTAAGCAGGTGTTAAAGTACCTACTTTTTAAGCTCTACCACCTGGTTTTTGGTTTTTGCAAAATATTAATTTCATAATTCAAAAGATGCGAAGCCCTGCAACATTTTATTTTTATTTTATTGGATGAGTTCAGCAGACAGGCAGACGGCCCACTTTATGGAAAGCGGTTACCATCGCCTATGGACATTTGCAACACCAAAGGTGCTTCAAATGCGCTCTGCTCTCTTAAACGAGACTAGAACCTGGTCACCATCAATAAATACCTTGCTGTGGGTTGTCTTGTCTCCTCTTACGACAGGCCACCCGGCCGCAGGAAATTGTTTTCTCTCTTCGATCCTGCACGGATAATAATATTCTGCAACAACATGCGAAAACCACTTTGTACTGCAAAATCTGAAAGCCCCGTTGTTCTTGTAAAGTTCTGCTTCCGCTATTTTGTAGACTGATTTTTGCAACAATTTTAAGTGCACTTTGCCACACGTGCTAGAATGCTATAAATGTTTGTAATATACAAAGGGGCATAACCAGTTTATACGGGTTCCGTTTATTGCTAGCTACGGAACCTTCAAAAGAAGAGCAGCATGGGACGTTCTGCAAACTAGTGCAAAAACTAAATCCCCGTTATCCTTGTGTCGTACTGCGTCCGCTATTTCAAGGACCTCGGTTTTTACAACAATTTGAAGTGCAGTTTGCCACACATGTGTTAGGAGATATGGTTTCAATCATAACGGAAGTAATTTATGGCATCTTTATGCTGTTGGAAACCTCGTTTTGAATATACATTTATCCGTTGCCATTCGTTTTTCCACTTGTACGTTGCGATTAGTTTTTCCACTTGTCCGTTGAAGTTTCACTTCTAATATGTGTCCCAGCACACATTTCGAATTCAATAGATGTGTAGAGATATTATCTTTCATAGATTCCATAAGTTATTGTCATTATATTAATGTCTTTTTAATATATATATATTAGGGTGGTCGTTAAAAATTAAATTATTTCAGACGCCCAAAAAAATCCTTCCTTTTGACGAAAAACTACGGGAAAAATTATGCTTTTTGATTTTTAACAAAAATAACACGTGCCGGTGGCCAATTTAAGTTCATTTTTCGATAAAATTATAGTTTTTTGGAATATTTGTTACATTATTTAAATTTTGATAAAAAATCATGAAAATATGCTTATAGGAAATCAAATTCTCTACAAAAGGGTTTCTTTTGTTTTTAGATGAAGTTCATATCCATCGAGATAATCTCACTGGTAAACTTATTAACTTTATTAAATCATTTATTTTAGCACTAAAAACTTTATTTTTCTTGAAATATGAACAATTTAGTAAATTTTATATACAATTATTCATTTATAGAGATTAAGTTAATGACTACCAAGTTATATTCGATATTAACAAATATTCCAAAAAACTATAATTTTATCGAAAAATGAACTTATATTAGCCGCCGGCACGTGTTATTTTTGTTAAAAATCAAAAAGCAAAATTTTTCCCGTAGTTTTTTGTCAAAAGGAAGGACTTTTTGGGCGTCTGAAAGAATTTAATTTTTAACGACCACCCTAATATATATATCTACAGTCAGTCGCAACCCGACTTTAAATGATTGGTTTGTGCTAATTTATTTTTTATTAATGAGTGTGTTCTCCACTGAGAACACTACTCTTTGTTTTATGGAGAAGTCCTCACCTGTAACTTGGATATCATGCCTCTTCAGCCGAGATGGGTACGTACGCTTCATTAACTTGGCTGCCAATTTATTTACATGCAGAGCCAATCGGCATTGGTAGCTTTTAGAAAGTTCACGAATTTCTTCTTTTGTTGTTTTTAATTTTAATAAATGAAGCTAAAACTTTGTACCCCATTTTACGAAACTTGCGCGGACGGAGGAGTGTGAAATTTCGCACACTTATAGTTTTATATAGAGAAGGAGTGCAGAATGCTATTCTTTTTTAAATTATGCATAAAAGTAAATTAAATCAATAAAAAAAAAAATTATACACACTACCATGTATTTGACACGCAGACGCATTAATACTCTTTTGTTTATTGTTAAGTCAAATTAACAGTGCCTTGGCGAAATCTGTGATTATAAAAGTATAGTCTTTGACAACAGAACCTTAATAATGTTCAAACTTATAATTTAAATTAATTATGGTCGAATTTCTACCTCTAGGCGACCACTAGTATAAATATAAAACGATGAATAATTCTACGTCCCTAAACAATGTTTCATTGAACTCAATGTGTAAGTACTTAGGGACAGCCTACTAAGTAATGCCTTACGATTAGGAGCAATAAACTGGATGCTATCGGGCTGACCTATCCAATAAAATTAAAATAATATCCTTGTATTACCCACCACCTGCTTACCTATACTTATATTGCGTCATACACTCTACAGGGTATGATCCTTGTACCTGATTTTTTGTCTTTTTCTATCTTGCTAATACACCAATTCGCTTTCTCTTGTTGGGGAGCGTCCCTAGAGGTTTTTTGTTTAGGGCGCCCTTATTACATGCGCTCAAGCATTATGTAGGTGTGTGGGTAGTTTTTATTCCTGCTGTACACGTAGGGCCAAGATATTGGGCAATCTTGCAAAGGTCAACTTGAGTAATTTACCTTATTGGTGGCCAGTATTGACTGACTATATGTATTGTATTGGTTTTTCGTACATATATGAAAGGATTTTAAGGCGTTCAATCAACAGGGTTCACACGTTGGCTTGTTACAAACATGCTACATAAATATTACAGCTTCTGAAATAATTTCTATGTCCACCTTTATTTTTCTTTAAATCGATTTCTAATATGTTTTCATTAATATATATATATATATATATATATATATATATATATATATATATATATATATATATATATAAACATATTCGACTGTGGCACATTAACCTCATGGGATTATTTGTGTCGCAGAAAGTCTATATAGTAATAAATAACAGTTATGGTATATAATGACACTTAAAATTAATTTATTATTGATTATTGTTATATCAAAAAATAAACGGCCAATTTTGAATGGTCAATACGACAGTCTGTAGACAGCACTCTTTAGTGTTTGCGACTTAAGTGTAACGCGTATAATACAATGTTCAAATTCAAATCATTTATTTATATAAACTTATTTCTAGGCCTTATACAATTATATTCAAAAAAAAAATAAGGCTAAATTTTTTTTGGCGGCGGTTGCTGCACTCTAGGTCTGTATCGTGGCACCCAAGACAATTTTATTATAGGAACTTCAATATAATGGAATTATATGTATAAGTAAATGTGTGGATAAATTTTAAACCCCGTTGTAAACATTGGGCTTGAATGTTAGGCCAACTAACAGATCTACTTGGCCTATTTTTCTCGTTACTGGCCAAAGTGTAAGCGACATTTGGGACTCAATACTTTGACCCGATATTCTGATCTGACGTGTACAGCTGGCACAACATGCGCTCACGCATTATGCAGGTGTGTGGGTAGCTTTTAAACATGTGTGCGCCCGTTTCGTGCGTGAAGAATGTTGAGCCTTCGAAGTCGAGATTATTCATTCTTTTTACTTCTCAGTTTATTTCTTGTCTTTGAGTGTGTCGCGTCAGGAAGATATGGGGCTTAAGGGATTTTGGCGGGAAAAGTCAGAGAGATAACCCTAAAAATTGTAATTTGTTCAGTGAAGTGTTATCCAAAATGGTTTTGTTTGAGATTGTTTTCAATGTTGTTTTGGTGTAGTCCAGCGTGATGTACTATGAGTGAGTTTTTTAATTGTTCTTGGTTTTAAACTTATTTTATTCTTATGAATATAAAAGCGTTTTGAGTATTCTTTTATGTAGTATGTCTTAGTGCATGCTTTTATATAATTAACTTCCACACTATTATGTCCGATTTATAAGTACAACGTGTAAGTAAATTTTGTCGAAATTGTGACTTAATCCATGTAAATGAAAATTTAAAGAAATATCATCATTAAACTGTGTAAACGAATGCAAAGAGGAGGAGGTTCTCAATTGGTCTATAATTAAGTTAGTGTTTTGTTGTGTAACTCGGGATCTCCGTCAACTGTGATTCCTGGATTCCCGGGATAAACATTATCACACATTTTATCATAGAAAATTTACTATCGATCAGTGAAAAATTCACTTTGGAAGTCGATTTCTTTAACCTGGCCACTTTAAAAGCATTCCCAGAAAATTTACCGTGGGATACCCGGGATAAATTGTAGCGCAGATTTTAAGTCTAATAATTTTCTTTTCGCTGATCGGAAAACCGCATCGAAGTCGGCTCTGTGGTTTTTAAGTGAATCCCGAACAAACAAACAAGAAATCAACAATTATTGCATAATGCTCTCCGTTGTTTATATAATCTATTCCATATGGTTTTTTTGACGTAGCTTTAATATTAAGACAGATACGGCATTTTTAGTTTTTTTTAAATATTATAGATTATTCTTTAAATATATAGAAATAGGAAATGAGAGAAAAATAATGTCTAGCGCCATCTAGTCATTTAAGCTTCATAACTTTTGAGAATCACGAATGTAAACTAAACCGGTGATGTTAGATTTTTTTTATAACCCATTACCCTATCAGGCATCGAAGTAGCTGATTTTGGATAAAAAATACACGTTTGTTTTATTACACCATCCTTAGCGTAGTAAGAAGCGGTGTCTATTAAGAAGTGTCAAACAACAAACTAAAAAATTTCTTATAATTTCGTGCCATATAGGCCCACTTGAAAACTGTATCCTGTATTTTTTTTAATTGCTGAACCTTAGCGGACATGCTGACGGCCCAACTGTGATGGAAAGTGTTTACTGTCGCCTACGCATATTAGCAATACCAGAGGTCCTGCCAATGTGCTACCGGCCTTGAAGGAGAGTATATAGTATCCGTAATGTCATTCTTTCAAGGTTGATATACAATGAATTTATATATTACTAGCTGACCCGGCAAACTCCGTACCGCCTCAGAGTCAATAAATAAAAGACGTTGATTTCTGAACGACGGGACGAACATCAAACGTTTGACATTCAAAACAAAAAACATGAAAAAAACTTCACTGTTAAATTTAAGTTGATTTTTGCGTGACTTAAATTTAACTGATTTCTAAACGACTGGCCGAACATCAAATGTTTGACATCTAGGAATAATTTCTAATGGGAAACGAAATGGTTGTTTTTACTATATTCCAAGCATTTTTTTCATATTTACTCTTACTTCCACAAATAATTCAAAACCAAAATTAGCCAAATCAGTCTAGCCGTTCTCGAGTTTTAGCGAGACTAACCAACGGCAATTGATTTTTATATATAAGATTATTATTATTATTATATCTCGAATCAATCCCAAATTTCTTAACGAGAGTAAATACATAAAGGTTCGAGATTGCTACATTTACAGTCCAAGAAATCGAACCCAAGTCCTCTATATTTTAATGAGCTAGGCAAGCCAACACTTAAACCACATGTCGGTAGAGGCATAATGTTCGTAAACGAGATTACAGAGAGAGGCCACACAATACAAGAAAATACGACTTGGAATCCTGTTTTACTACTTTACCTCTAGACGAGCTAAATCCATTTCTCGCATAATGTTCACAAGTCCACAAATAAACATGCTTAAAGCTCGTAACACATTATAGATGCATTGTTTTTTAAAAATCTTTTATTATATCCTATATACTCGCGGATTTTGATTTCATCTTCTAAATCCTGCAAGAAAATTAAACACCCGAAAGATCAAGATAAAATTCTTGTAAATCTCTGATATTTTCATTTACATCTCTGCAATTAGATCTCATTCGTCCAAAGTTTGTCTGGAAGAGCTTGCTTTAAGCAATAAGGCCGCCTATTGTACTACCTTAAAGTATCTAATGTTCTTTTACCTTCATCTTACAGCAATAAAAATGGTGTATTTTACTTTGTCATGTTAGTGTACTATAAAGGTTATTGTATTTATTCGTTTTGAATTATTACTATTATTATATTATAATATCGGCCCATAAATGTCCCACTGCTGGACTCGGGCCTCCCCGCACTTATTGCTATTAAATAGTAATACTTAATAAGTCAAATATTGAAATATGTTATACATATATATAATGTTCTAAAAAAATTGTCTTGAATAGACTTTCGAAACGACTCAGCAGATACAATACAAATTTATTGTTTCACTTGCTATTCAATTTTTGACTTATTGTATGAAATTGGTTGTCAATAATAAAAAATCAAATGCGTCAAAAATGAAGATATTCAGAGTTTTTTATCGGCCAATTATCATTCGTTTTAGTATATACGCAAATACCGTAATGATGTGCTAAACTACGTAAGAATAAAGTGATCGTAAGTGAAGGATAATTGTAGCTGGTTCGTACTTTAGAATATATGTAATGATTACTAGGAAGCGAAAAGGTGATTTTAAGTTATAGAATGAAACGACGCCATTTAGTCAAACGGAAGAGAGATTTTATTTTTATTTTTTTTAAATGACATTACATGAAGGAACATATGCACTCTCGCGGGAATCCAAAGCCGGCGCCAGATATTCGCGTCGGTAACAATAATTATTGTACCTCAATTGAGATAGGCACCGTAAATCGCTCAGCAGTATAGACACTGTAAAACTTTAAATTCGTTCAGACAAACCATTAGCTGATATTTCAAGTCTCGATATACATAAATCAAAATATGAAAATTGTTATTTGATTCTGGGAATTTTCATCAGGATATATATTATATGTATTGGCTGATGATAGTTATCGTACAATTCATCTTTCAATTGTACTATTATAATCGTACGATTTTTATGTAAAGAGTGCGTATCTAGGTACGCACCGCAACTACTCACCAATGTAGATACTGCAGAATTTTAAACTGGCACAGAAAACCTATCAGCTGATGTTTTAGACTTCGTATAAATATATACGGCGAAGAACAGAACTTACCCATTGCGGCAAATCTAGCAAATAGGCAGAGAGGCTAGCATAAAGAAAGCGTCTACCGTCGCTACATTTGCAACACCAGGAGCGCAGCCAATGCATTGCCAGGTTAAGGATGGAACAGAAAGAATGGGATAGTAGGGTCGCAATAAAGGAGATGGGGTAAGGAAGTTAGGATAGAAGAGGGAAGTGGGCCATAGGAACCTTATTTCATCAACCAATCAAAATTCGCGAGAGTTATTATATAATTCCGGAAATGTCCATTATAATAGATATTATCGTATAATGTGCTATTGTACGTATGAAGTTATCATACATTTCAGATACGCACCGCAAACCGCTCTCGAGTGTGGACACTGCAGAATTTTAAACTGGTCCGGACAACCTATCAGCTGATATTAATGGCCTCGGTATGCACAAATGAATAAGGGCAATATGCTTTTTATATACTCTTATACCTCATCGAAATTCACAATATTTTTTATTTAAAATTACGAGATTTTTCCGTCAGGATGTGGATGTGCTATCGTACATTTGAAATACGCACCGCAAATGATCTCGAGTGTGGACACCGCAGAATTTTCGACTCGACCAGACAACCTACACATTCGCAATGAATGAGAATCGAAACAGGTTCGCTATCAGCTGATGTCTCGGGCCTCGGCATGCATAAATGAATACGAGCAAGAGCGGTTTTTATGTCTGCTCTTACCTCACCGAAATTCACGAGAATTATTATTTCGTTCCTGGAACTGGTTAGGCTTTAAATATATTCTTTGTCGTTACGTGAAACGAGATTTTTCATAATGAACTAATTGAGAATATTAATGCTTCAGAAGTTATAATTTTTGCAAATGTTAATTGCCAGCAGTGCCGGCGTAACTTCGATTGTGTTGTCATGACGATATTGTGGTGAATTGCAATGGCGGTACCAGAAGGCGACTTACACGCAGCACCTCTGTCCCTATTGGTAGAGTAGCTGTTACCTAGAGTTGCCAATCCTCCAATAATATATAGTATCGTACTATATTTTATCCAATCGAACCATATATTACTGAAAAATAATAAAGTACGAGATGTACCTTATTTTCACCGCTAATTTAATTGTCGCGCTTTTTTTTAGATTCTTATGATTATTTTAAAAATAATAGATCTTTGCTGGCCAAAGAAAAAAGTGGTAATAAATACACATGGAAAATTCAATAACGAAATAAATAAAATATATAATAAATACCAAAAATAAATGTGTACTCTTTTTTCCCTTAAGTTTCTATATTTTTACAGCTTAAAAATAAAAATACTAGATCTTATTAAAAAATACGTGGCAACCCTACTGTTACCCGCGACTTCCCCTCAAAATCGATCCAGCCGTTTCAGAGATTAGCCGGAACATATAAATAAACAGACAGGCAGACAAACTTTAAAAATTGATTATTTGATGTTCCCACCGTATATACTTTTTTATACATTCAGTGAAAAGCTGTTATTACAAGCTTTTATTTAACTTGCAATGGATGTAACCTATGTATGTAAGTTCGGCTGGAATCTTGCAAGTTAAATTTGACCAACTTCCCAGTTTCCGATTGATTTGAAATTTGCACGCATATGTATATCGCGTGGCAATGCAATAATATGGTACCATGGAGCTGAGCTGATGATGGAGTCGGAAGATAAACCCGTCGTGTTTGGGCTCGTTTTACTTGTCTTGGCTAGCACTCTGGTGCTACATGATATCCATGATCTCAAAAGCTTGTATTTAAAAACCTTTTTAAAAAACAAGTTATTTTGACATTACAAACAGACTGTATTTGTTAGTATAGATAGGCAGATACAATATAATACACATTCACTGTATTCTGCATATGTTCTTTTTGTAGGTTTACAAAGAAACTCATGCTTAGTCTTCCCTTGAGAACTTCTCGCCGATAAATAACTGAGGAATCAAGTTCATAGGATAGGGTTACTTACATTCATTCATGTAGTTGTCATGTCATGAATGCGTCACCCGCGTAGCAACGGCCCTTTTATAAATATACCTTAATTCAATAACATTAGAGTTTAAATCATTTTAGTATTAGAAAGGCTTATTTAAATCCTTTCTACTCTTGGGAGTTGTATTGTCTACCTGCGCCCACGCATTCTACCTTGGCGCCCTAGTACGTGTTTTTTCTATATTGAATAAATAGTCTTTAAAATTTAATTTGAGATGTTTAGCAGTTGTACGAACTTTGACATTCATAAAGCATTATTTTCAAGGTATGAATGCTTTATGCCCATAGTCAAGTGCATTAAGAGTTTATTACCTACGGGCTAGGATAATGAAGCGATTAGAGAACCCACACAGCTGCGCAGTTTCTACTAGTTTTGGCAACTTAAAATGTACTTCTTATTACTTAATGGTTGTCGTTATTGGGAGTGGGTGTAATGCTATATAGAGTGTATGGAAGTCAAGCTAAATCGACCAAAGCCAAATGATTTCGCCGCTCAAGGGAGTTTGTCGTTAAATCGAGTGACGTTACATTAGTACACTGTATATCATGATATTTTAAAAGTTTGATGATTTTTACGCTAGTTATTTTATAATTAAACATTTAAGAATTTATTATAACACGTATCCGTATCCCCATTGTTAGGGATATAACTATAATGTAAAACATATCCGCAACTAATTTATAATAGATTTTCAATCAATGAATAACTGGGCGTTTTCCTAATAATAGCAGACGCATGTTAAGACTCCTAACGAGGCCTCAGGAGAGCCGATTACGTAAGCTCACACGCTAGTTATTATTATTTCTTGTTAAGGATATCGCTGGATATCTCGAAGTATCCGTTTTAGAATGAATACAATACTCTTTTAGGTTTTCCGCAGCTATTTTGGTAAGGATTAAACGCTTCTGAAAACGAAATATCTGTTCGTCTGTTTGTTTGTATCAGGGATGTTATGGAGCTTCGTAACCGATACTATCGGATATCCGAAATAAGATTCTATCCGTAACCGAATTTGATGTAAGAGTTTCAAATCATTTCGGATAGCGGCAGAGTAAATAATCAAAGAATAATTCAATTTACCAATATCATAATAAACTTTATTATATTTATTTTATTAACTTTATGAATGCGTAGAAGTTCCATTTTGGCTTTACGAATAAACATAGTAAAAAGAGGTACAAAGTTTTTGCTGTGTTTTGACTTCTATTATTAATATACCTACACAATTTATATGATATAAATTGTGTAATATGAGTAAATTTCGCGACAAACTTTTTATATCATATAAATTGTATATATGATGTAACAAATTGATGGGTTTTTTAAATTTATTGTCTTTAGAACTTTAAATAAAACCTTGTTTCTTAAAAATATTTTTTAAGATTAAATAACATCTTTTTAATCATTCGTATTATTTCCAGTAAACCTTTTAATTCGATACCCATATCATATGAGTGCAGAAAAAATAACTAACTTAGGCCGTCCGCCATATTGTATTTAGATTGACGTCACTTATGATGGTGTGCACCGACATTTAACCGGTGGTTAAAATAAAATAATCACTGTTTTTGCATACATTTTTAGCTATTAATTTATTTTAACCACCGGTTAAAAGTCGGTGCACACCAGCCTTAGCTAGCTATGCGTAAAAGCTAAATGTGTATGCAAAATTTCATTTCAATCAAAGGTTCAATTCAGATACAATATTTGACCCGAACATACATACCTACATACATTGCAAGTTCAATAAAAGCTTGTTATAATTAGGGAACCTTGAAAATTAAACACAAAATTAAATGACAATATTTACATGTTGGTAAGGGGAGCATGAGTTGCTGTTTGCACTTCAGCACCTTAATGCTTAAAACGGTCCTGTCCATAGGTGTCGGTCAGTACTTGCCATTTGGCGAGCCCTTAGCCTGTCTGCGATACACCAGCAATAAAAAGATGTCAAATTAATAGCTGTTATCTCTGGTTTTTCCAGACGTGATGCATACGAGTCGGAGAGCAGCGAGTACTCAGAGGACTCGGCGCCCTGCGAGGATGTCCCGGCTCCAGCCAAAAGCTCTGGGGCGCGGAAGAATATCAACAGAGGCAGGTGGACAAAGGAGGAGGTACGCCTATGTTGTCACTAAAATTCTTAAAGTAACTGTTTATATGTTTGATGCTGAGCAGGGTCTCCACGTGATTTTTGGTAAAATACCCAATCCGGAGACCCCGATACTGAGTCTATTTGTCTTGCTACATTCACAACATCAGACCTGATTGAGGTACTAGGTAGAGAGGAGGGATCTTGCTCCAATCCTAAAAACACGTTTTGCGTCATCTGCTTTCGTTCTCATTCTTCATACGTTTACTTAACGTGCTTTTTATGTGGACTTTCTTTAAAATATCTTGTCTATCTCTCTTAATTCGTATAATTATGTGGGAAACAATAATAAGCAATTGGTGGTGGGAGATCAGAGGGCTGATTCTAAGTCGGACAACCGATCGCTATGGCGATTCAGCGAGGTAATGTAGCCAGCCTTCTAGAAACCTTACCCAGTGACTTCGATGCCCTAGGCTTAGTATTTTAATTCTAGTCAAGGGCTTATAGGCACCAATAAATAATAATGTTACATTCATTCACTGTACTAGTTTATAGTTATAATGTATTATATCGTGTCGTGTGCGAAGAGGACGCTACCGCCACCTTCGTCCTCAAAGCGGAGAAAGTCACAGCCGATGAGATCAGGGATTATAATATAAAAATGGCGATACGCATGGGAGACAAGACGGTGGTCCAACGTCTAATGGAGGGTCAACAATCCCCCTCCTAAACCATCCATCATCACTAACACCAACTAAAAATGTTCCATGTCACGACAATTAAATAATAAATTATAACACCACACAAAGCCACAAACACACAATCAAAAACAACAAAACTTATACACTTACTGACACCAACGCGCAATACCACTGCATTGCATTACACGCACAATTCACAAACAAACCAAGACACACAAAGAGCCTAAAAATTAATAACCTAGGCACAGAGAAAAAACAGCATACATGGCACTAGTTAAGATAATATATATAGGTATAGACATAAGGCACACACTGCACATGCACTTTCTCACAACACCAGCATGTAACAGATACACTCTACATTAGTATAAGTTAAGTATTAAAATTAGAAAAAAATTATAATTATATAAGTTATTCTTAAGGTACACAACACAACACAAAAATCATAAAATTAATGTCACACATAATAACACATAAACAATAAGCGTGTATAAATTCAAAAAACTCTAACAATAATATCTTATACTAGCGATTCTGGCAGACGTTGTCCTGCCCTGAAAAAATAAGCTAGAACCCGATTCCAGCGCCACCTACCGGGTCTAATTGTGAATCGAAACCATCCCCTGACCCACTCAAACACTAACTATTTTACACCTTGGGTTACATTACTGAAGTTTTAGTAGAAATCCCTAATTATTTCTAGTAATAAATATAGCACATATTAATCTGAGATAATGTAGCATTCTAATGGTGAAAGAATTTTTGAAATCGGTCCAGTAGTTTTTGAGTTTTTTTGTTACAAACTTAAAAGAACTACAATTCTTTCCTCTCTACAATACTAGTATAGATATACTTTAAAAAAAAGAAGTCCAATATAAACCCAAATAAATAAGCCATAGGAATCTGTTCTCATAATTTAATGTTCATGTTACAGGACAAAAGGCTAAAAATTTACGTGAAGATTTACAAAGAGAACTGGGAGTTGATTGCGGCCCAGTTCACAGACAGATCCGATGTCCAGTGCCAGCAGCGGTGGACGAAGGTGGTCAATCCGGAGCTAGTCAAGGGACCTTGGACCAAGGAGGTTGGTTGCATATTTCACTTTAATATCTTCTAAATTTTTATTACTATTTCCTTGCCTGAAAGGGCAAAACATGTAATACATCAAATGACATATTGTATAATGTTTTATTTGCCATGTTTTTGAGCAAATAAATGATTCGATTTGATTTGAATGAAAATTGACTTGAAAGAGACCTCTTTAATAACTCCTGTGATTTGGGATTTTTTCTTTTAAATACTTTTTACAGTTCCGCAGTTAAATGAGGAAAAGAATGCTTGTCACCTCCACGGAACCCTGCATTGTGCGTGGTCTGACACGCCTTCAATGGTCAATAGCGTAAATAAGCGTTTAAAAATTCGTGGATACCTCTATAAAGATTGTTATCTTTAGGCGTGATGCAAACAAACATAAATAATGTTTTTGCTTATCTTAAAATTCACAATGCGTTTCTGTAAACAATGGATTCATTCATGTATCTTAGAAACTATTTCGTCATGACACATGCTTTTTATAATTTGTGCACATACAGGTATTTTACGGTTTGATGCTCGGTCACGACCTTGTAGCTATGCGCGAATTTTAAGAACGACGCCAAGAGCGACTAAAATATAAGTAGTCAACTGTAGTAGGCTGAGCGCGGTTTATGACTTTTTATCGAGCGGTAATATCGCAGAGATGCAACATTAGGGTTTCAATGACAGGGAGCGAATATGCGATAAAATACCATGTGTTCTTGCGGTACGATTCTAAAATCGTGTCGCTAATAATTTAAGTCTTAGCGCTTGCTTAGCCTTTGGAATGGAGCACCAAACTTGTTTCGAGGGAGTTGTACTGCTGACCTTAGCGACGCGTGACAAAACGCAATGTAAAAGCGAGCTAGTGAGTGGCTACGACTCGCAGCGCCAAAAACGGTGGTACGTGGCATATATACTGCTCTGCTGGTCCGCCCGTCGCTAACCCAAAGATCGTGGCCTGGCCATTAGAGTTTATACGTGTTTTGATACCACGTTTTATTGTTTGCTATATTTTATGGCATTTTTATTGCGTTAACTGTCGTGGTTGTATAGTGAATGTTTTGAAGTCAGATTGCTCCTCATGTCAGTAGCTGGATCCATGTAAAACAGTCTTAATAAGGCAAGATACAAAAATCCATGCACATAACTATTCTATGCAATACAATATACAAGGTGCGTTCAGAAATTCGTAATCCAAAGAGTTCCTTTCGCGTCATATATTCAATGGATTCTATTAATAATCTACATTTGAATGTGAACGCCAATCAGTCTATCGTTGCATCTTGACGCAGCGTGAGTCACCCGTGTCGATGGCATTGCAAAGCATTCGTGGGGCATCCGCGCGTGTTCTGGGTAATGATTGGTATCTATTGTAATTATCAATTAAATAGCGGTTGTTTACCACGTAGCCAAGGCAGAGCTATCAGTCAAATCGCCAGTTGCCTAATAGTTATTGAATAAAACCAAACGATTTTACGGCTAAACTATCAGCCGTCGCCAATAACTAGCCAACTAGCAGTACCGGCTTTACTATAGTACTTATAACGCATGGTGTGCATCGCACACGAGCGCCGGATTATGCGCGTCACTCACGGCGCGACACCGGCTGTTTCAAAAACCCTGCGCCCGTGTTATACTTAATGCTCGTATAAACTCAAAACAAAACCTCTCAAAGATAGCTATTGTAAAAATCAATTAAATAGCGGTTGTTCACCAAGTAGCCAGGGCAGAGTTACCCATCAAATTACCAGCTGCCTAGTAGTCATTGAATAAAACCGAAAGCTGACGAGTTTACGGCTAAACTGTCAGCCGTGGCCAATAACTAGCCAGCTAGCAGTGGCGGCTTATAACGCACCCTGCGTGCATCGCACACAGGCGCTGTGTTATACGCGTCGCTCACGGCTCTTTCAAAGACCCTGCGCCCGTGTTATACTTGTATAAGTGTACTTTATGCTCTTGTAACACTCAGAACAAGAACTCTTATAGTTAGAAATAAGGAAAAAAGATTGCTTCATTAACATATCTTTGTCTTACTTATCCGTATAGGTCAACTTGGGAGTAAATCAAACAATATATTTGCAGTTTCTACTTTAGCACGGTTTATATGAGAGTATTTGTTGGGGACAATTTTAAATGACGGCGGGAAGCAATACGTACAGCATTAGCGTATTGCTTCCCGCCGTCATTTAAAATTGTACAATTTGCACTCGAATTTCTGTTCATTGATGAAATATAACTGTAATAATTTCATTTTGACCGCGAGCCTGGGTCGGGCGCTACATGGGATAGAGCGGCCTCTGCCAGCTAGCTATTGGTTGTCGAATAGAACTAAAAATTTGACAAGTGACACGTTTACGGCTTATGGCTGTTTCCTAAGTCTTACTATTCACTTACTTTAACATCGATTGAATGTTGACATTAATTAAATGGAACTTAAACGGTTGTAAGGTAAGTCTATTTTATTGAACCCAAAATATTCACCTCACCATAAAAATAATGACAAGAAAATTAAAAAGATATGCTACACCAGAAAATTATAATATTTGGGGCGGCCTAATGGCAGACTGTAAGAAGATGGGGGCGATTTTAAGATTTATTTTTATTTTGGTATTTTTTTATAAGTGTAGTCGGTTTTATTATTTTAAATGGCCTATATCTGTGACACTATCGCCGATGAAGCCGCACCATTATGTTAATCAATTACTAATATTCTTTTATAAGATAGATGGTAATTTAAATATTTATTGTCATGCGTATCCTTATTATACAATATCATGCTAACTTGTGTTGGAAAAACTCAAAAAACTTGATCCGTTTCTCACGACTTCATTTTTTTACTATATAATAGGTGTGCCCGTTTATTGTTTTTATACCATAGATGGTAGTAATATTCCTTATTCTTTTATTGTAAGCCGGTTGTGATGTTTTGACGTCACGATTGCGTTTTTTATAAACAGATTCTAATGCCAGTATGGATCTATGGTATACAACTATGGACCTGCACCAAGGCAATCAATTTAAACAGCATGCAAAGGTTCCAAAATAAAGTACTGAAGGACATGGTCAATGCTCCTTGGTACATAAGATCAAACGATCTCCATTGAGATTTAAAAGAAGGCCTCGTCATTAACGTAATAAAAAAATACGCTGAAGCCCATCAGCAACGGCTGAATGTCGAGGCCATCCAGCACCTTCATAATACAGAGTTATTAAGAAGACTCAAAAGGACAAAACTATTTGAGTTAGTGTTTATAATACTCTCATAATAATTAATGGGTAAATGAGTTGGGTATGGAAGAGAGAGCATGAAAGTAGAGTCAACGCGGTCGAGATGCGAGCACTGCGCAAAATCTGCGGAGTGACGCTCGCGGACCGCGTTCGTAATACAGAAGTAAGAAAGAGAGTTGGTCTGAAAGAGCATGATGATGAAAGAATGACTAAACAGATATACAATGCAAAAGTGGATGGATGCAGAAGTCGCGGAAGGCCACGACACACTTTCCATGATCAAATTGATCGTGTACTAGCAGAAGGTGATGTCAGGAGCCTTAAGAAGAGACGAGCGTGCATGACAAGAGCTAGAATGTCAAAGAAGCAAGTGAGGTGTGTAAGAATAAGCCTGAATGGCGCTCCGTTGTTCATGCCTACCCCGCAAGGGGCCTGACGTGAGGTTATATATGTATGTATATATGTATAATAATAAAGTGTAGTGCTATGTGCTAAACATTAACAAAGAACACATGAACAAAGTGTCTTCTCCTTAATAAAGACAATAGGGAACGTTTTATTGGACACATTCTTAGTTTAAGTTATATCTAGTTATTTTAGGTCAGATGTAAATTACTCATTAGTCTTATTTCCTAGATTAGATTGTAATTTTAATGTTGTATCACTAAGATTCATTCATGGAAAAAAAGATTGCGTTTTGAAATTTGAAATGTAGTATTAATATACCAAGGGCCCAATTCTGGTATAAATATCTCGTCAAAATCGTCGAACACTATGGTCTCAATTGTAGTTTATCCTTATTTCGGTCTAATTGCCTTCGTCTTCTTTTTACCACCACCTACCGCATGCCATCGGCTGGGCGTTCATCCCCACTTCTTAGCTTGTACGCAACGTTTCTCTTTAGCACCGTGGGGATTTGGAATGAGCTCCCAGCCGAGGTTCTCCCACAGCGCTACAATGTGGGCTTTTTTAAAAATTTCCTCGAGGCCGGCAGCGCGTTAGTGATATCTCTGGTGTTGCAAACGTCCGTTGGCGAAGGTAACCGCTTTCCATCCAGAGATATTTTTTTTTTAATAATGTCGCTTCTAAGGACGAGCCCGTTTCACGCCACTCTATTACGAATTATGGCGGAAATATAAGTATCCCACTTTACCCAAAATAGCTAGCTGCAGAGGCCCTGTTCACACGTATGCAAAATTATATACATATTATGTCACAAACCTCCATAATCGTCGGAGCGTGAATTATGCTTGCCCTTGACTCGGTAAACTTGAATTTTTTGTCTCTTTGTCAGCTGACACGTGTGCCCAGTGATGGATCATTGCGAAATATTGAAAGAATTATACAAATATAATATTTGCAGCATCATATGTATTTTATTGACTTATTTGTATAAGATAATGGATGATGTAATCATTTTTATATTCTAAACGTATTCGTTATTCATTTTAGTTTTAAAATTTATGATGTAAGTACTATATTGCTTTATGTATTTATTATTTTATGTATTATTTATTTTTATTATTTTATTTATATAATTATGGTTAAAATTTGTAATTTAAAAGTTGAAGGGTGAAGTCAAAGGTAGTATGCTTAGTATGGGCATCTAATGAGAAGATATGAAAGACACGTAACAAAAAATGTTAAACTGGAAGATTGATTGGTACAAATGTATTTTGGACCAAAAAAAGATGGATGGATTGTGTGAAGAATGACATGACAAGCCGCGACGATTTATGGTGTGACGGGGATGTATGTCAGAGTAGAAGAGTATGTAAGGAAAAGCCATATTGTGTCGATCTAAATCATTGGGACAAGGAGAACAAACAGAGAACAGTGATTAAAATTTGAGACTATCAGTAATGTCAATTTTCTATCAATGATGAGCTAAAATAGAGAAAGGTAAGATATAGAGATGACAAGAGATGACAAACTCTACTTTAATCCTAATTTGAAAAGATATCCTTAAACCGCCCAGCTGATTCGTCCGAACATAAATTTGAATTTTTTCTCCACATTGACATCATTGATCTGAACTTGCAAGGAATGGCTTTTAGACTGTAATTTGTCTGTTTAAACACAGGCTATTTATGGACCTGCATGATTTATTACATTCAATATTTTTCTTAAAAATGTAATTACATTTTATTAAGACTTCAAAACCAATTTTAAGAAAGAACACATAGCATAATTATCTATCTGTACTCATCGCATCCATTTAAAGATAGTACGTTGACATATGATACTTTTTTAATGTGAAAGCTCTATTTAATTATAATGTAGTTTCACAATTAATCCAAGTATGACCATGTAAGAATAACTGTGAGTGAAAATCGTCCACTAAAACACATAAGAAATGTAACGTATATGTATACAAAACACCTCAACATTTGAATCAACATTTTATGTTCTTTAAATATTATTTAAAAATCAGTCATAATTTGAAAGTCTTCATACGTATCTTTTAAAATTCATATTACAACAAAGTAACGAAACTCTAGATAAATATCCACAGAAATTAAGTACGTAAAATCAAATAGAGTCGATTTTAGGGACATCTAGCAAATAAAGTAGAACTAACCTTCAAGATATTTAGGTATATATGTTTTTTAGTTATATTTTATATTACTAGTATCACGAGAATAGCCCCTGGGGCCCAGAGGTATAAAACTTTACCGCCCTATCTCACTAGGACGCAGAGGTCCCATATCCAATTACTGTTATGAATAATTACGTAAATGAATTTTCCATCATTTACTATGGTCAGCGTGTGTCGACTCCAAAGTTTTCCATAACTGAAGCGTAAGTTGCTATATATTGTGTATGTTTGTCTGCAATTATAAAAATAGAGGACACTATCCCTTCTATGGTACAGCTATCAATTAGAGTATCTTAGGAAAGTGCTTTGGCTACTCCATTCAGAAATTAAACATGCCCAATGTTGCACTTATTCGCCCACGTAAAGAAGTTCACCTTGTGTAGTAACGAATATTCGCACGCCAAACAGATGATCAGATGTTTTTCTTCTAATTTTTTGTGGGTTTTTATATTCAAATGTACATTGATGCTCAGTAGGTAGATATTATTAAGACGATAATGTTAATTGGTTTTATACAAGACTAGCTGTAGCCGCCATTTAGTTCACACGAATCTTCGATTTTATATTATAACCGTCTGAACGTTACAAGATATAGAATACATACACGTTAAGGAGACGGATAAGCCTTAATACACTCTTGGGTCCATATTGTAATTAGCTTTTAAAAAAAGGTATTTAAATACTAGCTTACTAGTCAAGACATGTAAAACGAGCTCAAACACGACGGGTCTATCTTCTTTAGTACAGAAGTTCCTATCAGCTCCATGGTACCATATTATTGCATTGTCACACGATATACATATGCGTGCAAAATTTCACCTCAATCGAAAGCCAGGAAGTTGGTCAAATTTAACTTGCAAGATTCCATCCGAACTTACATACATACATAGGTATATCCATTGCATGTTAAATAAAAGCTGGTAAAATATAATAATATCAGCCCATAAATGTCCCACTGATGGGCTCGGGCCTCCCATTATAGAGGGAACGGACAGTATACCCGCCACACTTGTCCAAGGCGGCTTGGCAGGTTTCACACATCGGTTATCTCGATGGGCAGGTGTCATCACAATGTACGGTGAAGCGTTGTTAGCACGTGGTATTGTAACAATATGCACATTAGATCAGAAAACTGTAAGTCGTGCATTCGTTCCGGCCAGGATCGAACCCGCGCCCTTTTATTCTAGAACGCGTTCGCTAACCACTAAGCTACCTTGTTATGTTGTTGTTTGTTGATGTGATGTAATTATAAAAAAACATATCCCTTTTACAGGAGGACGAGAAAGTTGTAGAATTAGTTGCAAAATACGGGCCAAAGAAATGGACGATAATCGCGCGCCATCTGAAAGGCAGGATAGGAAAACAATGCAGGTAACTAAACGTCACTCGAGGCACAGACTTGTCCCTTGTATATAAGCAATAATAAGAGGCGTAGGGCACCAGCCCCTATTGAAGGGACGCGCGCAAAATCGCCAATTATTACTGTTAAAATCAAATTATCTATACATATAATAAAACTGTAGAGGTCGAATTTCTGTACAATGAAAATAATGCTAAAAACCGGGTCATGGCGATGTAAGAAGTGAAATAGAACTAATTTAGATTTTAAGCAAAATTTTTTGTTTCTCTGTTTGTTTGTTTGTACGGACTAATCTCCGATACGACTGGACCGATTTAAATGAAATCTTGTATAGTAGTAGCTTATATCCCGGTCTGGTCTCCGGCCTGGTCAATATATAGGATACTTTTAAACCCGAAAAATTAATGATTTCCCGTAGGATAGTTAAAAAAACTTTCCACGCGGACGAAGTCGCGGACAGAAGCTGCTACTACTACAATAAGAAGAGAGATAAAACTACTTTTGCGTCGTAGAAGACCAGGAGCCCCATTCTGTTATTACTATCTCGTCAAAATCGCCGTACGCTAACGTCTCAATAGTAGATTTGTCTGATTTCGCTATACTGTTAATTCCATTAGCTTGTCCGCGGCACGTTACTCGTATCGTTATAGGTATTTGTAAGCGAAAATTCGCAAAAACATTTAAATTTTTTGGTAACTGTTCAATATTTATTTCGACTTACGCTCGTTTCTGCTATAAGTAATATAATTCTTTTTCTACTATTATATCGAGAAGATATGGTGGATTTAGAAGAATACGAATTTTGACACCGTGCCAATGGTAATGAATGGCTACCACCCCTGGTCTAAAGCATGTCGTCAGAACAACC
This sequence comes from Dendrolimus pini, assembly GCA_949752895.1. Taxonomy (NCBI): domain Eukaryota; kingdom Metazoa; phylum Arthropoda; class Insecta; order Lepidoptera; family Lasiocampidae; genus Dendrolimus; species Dendrolimus pini. Next base: position 5,268,141 of record OX457149.1, on the reverse strand, counting down.
TTGAGTTGTGTTCCGGCATTGGTGACCAGGTTTCAGTATCCCTTAAGAGAGCAGCAGCGCATTTGTAGCTCCCTTGCTGTTGCAAATGTCCATAGGCGATGGTAACCGCTTTGCATCAAGTGGGCCGTCTGCCTGTCTGCTGAACGAACTCCTGCAATGAAAAAAAAATATTTGCTAGGCCAAGATACTGAAATAGTAGAATTGGGCCCCAGGAAGGTGTAGTTGTTGGCTGATTTTTGTTTTATTTTTCCAGGGAAAGGTGGCACAACCATCTGAACCCGTCAATAAAGAAATGTGCATGGACTGAGCATGAAGACAGAATTATTTATCAGGCGCACACACAGTTAGGGAACCAGTGGGCGAAAATTGCAAAACTATTACCCGGCAGGTATGTATTTGAAGTAACTCAAAATTTTATTAATATTGGTCCTTAGTCTGAAACTATAAGTTATAACAGGACCATTTAATTAAGTTTCATTAATATTGTTTATTGGTGTCACACCATAGCCTTGAAGGATTACTTCATTTAATACAATAATGTTGTTCCCTAGTCTCAAACTATTGTTATGACAGGACCAGTTCATTTAGTTTCATTAATATTGTTTATTAGTCTCATATTGTTGCTGTGATAGGATAATTAATTTAATTCAATAATGTTGTTCCTTTGTCTTAAACTATTGTTATGTCAGGACCACTTCATTAAGTTTCATTAATATTGTTTAATAAGCCTCCTACTGTTTCCGGGATAGGATTACTTCATTAAATTCAATAGTGTCTTTCCCTAGCCTCAAACTATTGTTATAACAGGACCACTTCATTTAGTTTCATTAATATTGTTTAATAAGCCTCCTACTGTTTCCGGGATAGGATTGCTTCATTAAATTCAATAGTGTCTTTCCCTAGCCTCAAACTATTGTTATAACAGGACCACTTCATTTAGTTTCATTAATATTGTTTAATAAGCCTCCTACTGTTTCCGGGATAGGATTACTTCATTAAATTCAATAGTGTCTTTCCCTAGCCTCAAACTATTGTTATAACAGGACCACTTCATTAAGTTTCATTAATAATGTTTAATAAGCCTCCTACTGTTTCCGGGATAGGATTACTTCATTAAATTCAATAGTGTCTTTCCCTAGCCTCAAACTATTGTTATAACAGGACCACTTCATTTAGTTTCATTAATATTGTTTAATAAGCCTCCTACTGTTTCCGGGATAGGATTACTTCATTAAATTCAATAGTGTCTTTCCATAGTCTCAAACTATTGTTATAACAGGACCACTTCATTAAGTTTCATTAATAATGTTTAATAAGCCTCCTACTGTTTCCGGGATAGGATTACTTCATTAAATTCAATAGTGTCTTTCCCTAGCCTCAAACTATTGTTATAACAGGACCACTTCATTTAGTTTCATTAATATTGTTTAATAAGCCTCCTACTGTTTCCGGGATAGGATTACTTCATTAAATTCAATAGTGTCTTTCCATAGTCTCAAACTATTGTTATAACAGGACCACTTCATTAAGTTTCATTAATATTGTTTAATAAGCCTCCTACTGTTTCCGGGATAGGATTACTTCATTAAATTCAATAGTGTCTTTCCCTAGCCTTAAACTATTGTTATAACAGGACCACTTCATTAAGTTTCATTAATATTGTTTAATAAGCCTCCTACTGTTTCCGGGATAGGATTACTTCATTAAATTCAATAGTGTCTTTCCCTAGCCTCAAACTATTGTTATAACAGGACCACTTCATTTAGTTTCATTAATATTGTTTAATAAGCCTCCTACTGTTTCCGGGATAGGATTACTTCATTAAATTCAATAGTGTCTTTCCATAGTCTCAAACTATTGTTATAACAGGACCACTTCATTAAGTTTCATTAATATTGTTTAATAAGCCTCCTACTGTTTCCGGGATAGGATTACTTCATTAAATTCAATAGTGTCTTTCCCTAGCCTCAAACTATTGTTATAACAGGACCACTTCATTAAGTTTCATTAATATTGTTTAATAAGCCTCCTACTGTTTCCGGGATAGGATTACTTCATTAAATTCAATAGTGTCTTTCCCTAGCCTTAAACTATTGTTATAACAGGACCACTTCATTAAGTTTCATTAATATTGTTTAATAAGCCTCCTACTGTTTCCGGGATAGGATTACTTCATTAAATTCAATTGTGTCTTTCCCTAGCCTCAAACTATTGTTATAACAGGACCACTTCATTTAGTTTCATTAATATTGTTTAATAAGCCTCCTACTGTTTCCGGGATAGGATTACTTCATTAAATTCAATAGTGTCTTTCCATAGTCTCAAACTATTGTTATAACAGGACCACTTCATTAAGTTTCATTAATATTGTTTAATAAGCCTCCTACTGTTTCCGGGATAGGATTACTTCATTAAATTCAATAGTGTCTTTCCCTAGCCTCAAACTATTGTTATAACAGGACCACTTCATTTAGTTTCATTAATATTGTTTAATAAGCCTCCTGCTGTTTCCGGGATAGGATTACTTCATTAAATTCAATAGTGTCTTTCCCTAGCCTCAAACTATTGTTATAACAGGACCACTTCATTTAGTTTCATTAATATTGTTTAATAAGCCTCCTACTGTTTCCGGGATAGGATTACTTCATTAAATTCAATAGTGTCTTTCCCTAGCCTCAAACTATTGTTATAACAGGACCACTTCATTTAGTTTCATTAATATTGTTTAATAAGCCTCCTACTGTTTCCGGGATAGGATTACTTCATTAAATTCAATAGTGTCTTTCCCTAGCCTCAAACTATTGTTATAACAGGACCACTTCATTTAGTTTCATTAATATTGTTTAATAAGCCTCCTACTGTTTCCGGGATAGGATTACTTCATTAAATTCAATAGTGTCTTTCCCTAGCCTCAAACTATTGTTATAACAGGACCACTTCATTTAGTTTCATTAATATTGTTTAATAAGCCTCCTACTGTTTCCGGGATAGGATTACTTCATTAAATTCAATAGTGTCTTTCCCTAGCCTCAAACTATTGTTATAACAGGACCACTTCATTTAGTTTCATTAATATTGTTTAATAAGCCTCCTACTGTTTCCGGGATAGGATTACTTCATTAAATTCAATAGTGTCTTTCCCTAGCCTTAAACTATTGTTATAACAGGACCACTTCATTAAGTTTCATTAATATTGTTTAATAAGCCTCCTACTGTTTCCGGGATAGGATTACTTCATTAAATTCAATAGTGTCTTTCCCTAGCCTCAAACTATTGTTATAACAGGACCACTTCATTTAGTTTCATTAATATTGTTTAATAAGCCTCCTACTGTTTCCGGGATAGGATTACTTCATTAAATTCAATAGTGTCTTTCCCTAGCCTTAAACTATTGTTATAACAGGACCACTTCATTAAGTTTCATTAATATTGTTTAATAAGCCTCCTACTGTTTCCGGGATAGGATTACTTCATTAAATTCAATAGTGTCTTTCCCTAGCCTTAAACTATTGTTATAACAGGACCACTTCATTTAGTTTCATTAATATTGTTTAATAAGCCTCCTACTGTTTCCGGGATAGGATTACTTCATTAAATTCAATAGTGTCTTTCCCTAGCCTCAAACTATTGTTATAACAGGACCACTTCATTTAGTTTCATTAATATTGTTTAATAAGCCTCCTACTGTTTCCGGGATAGGATTACTTCATTAAATTCAATAGTGTCTTTCCCTAGCCTCAAACTATTGTTATAACAGGACCACTTCATTTAGTTTCATTAATATTGTTTAATAAGCCTCCTACTGTTTCCGGGATAGGATTACTTCATTAAATTCAATAGTGTCTTTCCCTAGCCTCAAACTATTGTTATAACAGGACCACTTCATTTAGTTTCATTAATATTGTTTAATAAGCCTCCTACTGTTTCCGGGATAGGATTACTTCATTTAATTTAATAATCTCTTTCCTTAGTCTCAAATTATTGTTATGACAAGACTATGGCACTTCATTTAGTTTCATTAATATTGTTCCTTAATTTTTAACTATTATAACAAGACTGCTTCATTTAGTTTTATTAACATAATTTGTTAGTCACAAACTGTAGTTGTGATGGGACCACTTCACATATATTTTAATTCCAGGACCGACAATGCAATAAAAAACCACTGGAACTCAACAATGCGAAGGAAATACGAGCCAGACTTGATGAACAGCTTCGAGCACCTAAAGAGGAAGCAAATGCGGGTAAAGCCGCAGAATAGCACTATGTATAGTGTTGTTAGTTCGTGCAATGATAGTGCTGAGAAGGTCTCCGTTGTGGCTAATGATGTTAGTTTGCTGCTTTTTATGTTATTTTTTAATTTTGTATATTTTTTTTAATTTTTAATTTATTATATACTAACCTTTATGAAACTTGAGTAAGTGCTTTGGTGTTTTAGTACCAGTTTATAGTTTTATGTGTGTTTGGTTATGTGTCGTTGTATCATAGATTTTTTTAATTTTGCCAGCATTAGCCGATTTCATAGATTTTAACTGAATCCTAATTTCCACATTTTAAAGATAAAAAGGCAAGGATATGTAATATATTTTAAATAATAAAACTTATTATATTCGATTTGGTATTATGTATGACTTCCAATATCAATTTCAATTTTTAATTGTATCGTTATATAATAATAACAGCCCATAAATGTCCCACTGCTGGGCTCGGGTCTCCCTTTATTAGGGAAATGGCAGTATACCCGACACGCTTGTCCAAGGCGGCTTGGCAGGTTTGAGACATCGGTTATCTCGATGTGCAAGTTGCATCATGATGTTTTCCTTCACCGTTATTAGCACGTGGTAATTGTAACAATATTCATATGAAAAGTGCCTAAGTGGTGCATGCGTTCCGGCCAGGATCGAACCCACGCCCTTTGAGTTAGAGACTTGTGCGTTAGCCATTACGCTACCACGACATTTCATCATTATATAGTTCACTTAATTACTAAAATCAGTTTAACAGATGCCAAATGTGGCTTAATCGAATAGTCCAACTATAGTAAGATTATTTTTAAAGGCATGAGATCAGCAGGCCTGTAGCCGGCCCACCTGATGGAAAGCTCCTGCTTTCGCCTATGGACATATGTAACACCAATGTGCTACCGCTCTCTGAAGGGAGACTGGAACCTGGCCACTAATGCCGGAACACTCAAGGTTATTATGACGGCATGCTCTAGACCAGAAGTGGTAGCCATCCAGACGAGCAAATATCAAATATTAGCAATAATAAATACAACAATAGAATTTATTTATAAAATATATATTTTTTGTTTAATATAAAGACATTTTTTGAAGTGTAACTTCTTTAGAATCGTTGTGATTTGAAATTTGATGAAACGAAAAACTAAAAAGAGATAAACACATAAAATTATTTAATTCAAAAGATAACAGATTTCTCTTTATCCGTTAGTATTAATTTTCAATTTAAATAAAACTTCACAAATATCAAAATGATTTTTAGCTCTATCTGTATATACTTAAGGCAGATATTCTTTTATATGTCGATCAAAGGAAACTGTGCGCAACAGTGCATTGAACTTTGAACTTTATGCTATTGGTTTAAAGTGTAAAATTACATATTATTGAATACAATGTAAGAAAACTTAACTTATTTGTATTGTATTCTACCCATAGTCCCTCAAGACTATAAGTAGAATACTGAGCCCAGATCACCGTCTTCTATGGGTAAGGTGCCCAGAAGGCTGGCTACGTTTCCTCGCTGGATCGCCATACTGATCCGTTGGCCGAGGTAGGCACCAGCCCTCTGATCACTATCAGTGTAAAATAGATTGAATTATTGCGAATAATAGTCAAAATAAGTAATAATAAAGACATTCATAATAGAATAGAAATGCGAAATTTTTTATTCTCTAAAGCTTCACTTCTACTGCGTATGAACAGTACGCACGCTTATTTAAAAAAAATACATATTATTATTATTAATAACTAGCTTCTGTCCGCGATTTCGTCCGCTTGGAATAGTTTAAAAAAAAGGTCTTAGCGTTACGATATATAGCCCATAGCCTTCTTCGACAAATGGGCTATCTAACACAAAGAATTTTTCAAATCAGGCCAATGGTTTATTTAATTTGTTTGGGAAACATACAATAATTAATATTCTTAAGTATAAAACACAAAATTAATACATACATCAATCAAGTTTCCACAAAAAAAATATATATAATAAAATTGGCTCAAATAGTTAATTACAAAAAATAATATTTTAGGGGACCAAATGACAACTATTCTGCATCGAACTCAAGAAGAATCACGTGAATCGGATCATAAATCTTAGAGTAATCGGTGTACATATATATATAAAACATACCGGCCAAGTTGAGAACCTCCTCCTTTTGCAAGTCGGTTAAAAATACAACGAAAATTACATAAAATTTACATAAGGTCAATATTGAACAAAATCGAAAAAAAAATGTCGCAATAATCCTTAATATTATAAATGTGAATGTACGTTTGTTTGTTACACTTTCAAGCGAAAACTACTCAACCGATCATCATGAAACTTTGTACACATATTCTTGGAGGTATTAGAAATAACTCAGGATACTTTTGATCCCGAAAAATTAAAGAGTTCCTGTGGGATAGTTAAAAGAACTTTCCACGCGGACGAAGTCGCGGGCAGAAGTTAGTTACTAATAAAATAGATAAAAAAAGGAAAGTATGAAAAAAAAAGTTTATGTCATATATTAGTACCGTAAAATGGGGGGAATCGGGACACTTTTTAAGTTCGACATTGATTTTTATCGTTTTTTTGTAGTTATAGTAATAAAACGGAGATCATAATGGTTCCGGTAGTTAAAATTTTCATTTCTAATGCATTAAGACATAGTTTATTAAAGAATAATCATAAAAAGTTAGAAAAACTCACTTGTCCCTATTCACCCAGGCGTTGGGGTGAATCGGGTCGCTTAAGGGGTTAATAGAGTTTTTCGCTAGGGCTGACACTTTCATACTATAGGCAGGTACCTACAATACAAATTTCCCACAACTTTGACCCAATGTTTTGAGGTACTTTTTTTTTTAAAATACTTATGACAGGATGAGTGAGTGTTGCCAGATTATAGATAAAATATTGCAAGCTTCAAATTGAAATCCTACCACAAAGTGTAACACGTAACATGAATGTGTATATAAGGTCGCAAATAGACCCTATTCCCCCATTTTACGGTATAAGATTATTTTCCCGTTTAGCAGAATTGGCCGGACGCGTTCAACGAGTCGATGCAAAGCAACTCGTCGAGCACCAGCCAGCCGTCGAAGCAGGTGCTGCAGTGCCGGATGCTGCTGAAGAGCCAGCTGAGCAGCCTGCAGCAGCAGCAGCAGCAGCTGCAGCAGCACGCGGGGCAGCAGTCGCCCGACAGGGGGGGCCTCGTGGCCGCCGAGGCGGAGATCGTCGAGTCGCCGTTCAAGTGAGTCACTTTTTCAAGACCTCCCCTAAATTCAGACTAAATACACCTGGGCCCTTAGTCAGTGGCTACAAAATTTCACAATCTATATCTTATATAAAAAATTCTCGTGTCACAGTGTTAGTTACCATACTCCTCTGAAACGGCTTGACCGATTCTCATGAAATTTTGTGTGCATATTGGGTAGGTCTGAGAATCGGACTACATCTATTTTTCATCCTCCTAAATGTTAAGGGTAGTCCACCCCTAAAAGTTTTTTTTTATTTTTTTTTTATTTTTTTATGATACAGCATTAAAAAAAACATACAACCCGAAATTTTCAACCCTCTACGATCAATCCCTATTTTTTAATAGCGATATTAGTATTTTTATAATTTTCTACTGGGATGATTTAGATTTTAATTTGAACCAGGTAGATGGCGCTGCAATCGGGTACCAGAATTTAGGTGTTCTTTTTGTTGTTGTATGTGTTGAAGTTTGTCCCGGAATGGTTTAAATAAACGATTGGACCCAGTAGGTGGCGCTGTGATACTCCTCCTAAACGCTGGACCTGATTTTGATGAATTTTTTTGTTTGTTCAAGTGGATTTGAGAATAGTTTAGATTAACATTTGGTCCCGGTAGATGACGCTGGAATCGGGTTCCAGATTTTTATTTTTTAAAGGCAGGACAACGTCTCCCGGGCACAGCTAGTATATATATAAAAATCAATTGCCGTTTGTTGGTCTTGCTAAAACTCGATTTGGCTAATTTTGACTTTGAATTATTTTTGGAAGTCCAGGGAAGGTTTAAACCTTCCAAAAAAGACGAATAAAATTGAAAAAATGCTCGGAATATAGTAAAAGCAACAATTTCGCTTTCCCTTAGAAACCATTCCGATCTGTCGAACATTTGATGTCCGTCCCATCGTTTAGAAATCAGGTAAATTTGAAAGTCGTTCAGAAATTTAAAAGTAAAGTTCTTTTTTCATTTTTTTGTTTTTGAATGTCAAACGTTTGATGTTCGTCCCGTCGTTTAGATTTCAACGTTTTTTATTTATTGATTCTGAGATCTGAGGTACGAAGTTTGCCGGGTCAGCTGGTAAATAATAGAAATATTTGAACCATTTCATATTTTTATCGCAACTACAAATTCGGACCGTGTTGTGGTCGTTGAAGAGAGGTATCGTGATTTTATAAAGAAATATCCTGCTTTTTGTGTTATTTCTAATATGTAAACTTAATAAACACAACAATCGATATTTATATGTGTATTCCTCTCTATAATTTTCACTAGACAAAAAAACAGTTTGACATAAACAAAAATCGCATTGGAAATGTTATTCTGTAAGAAAAAAGAGGTTTTACACTAATGAGAGAAAGAGAGAGAGACTGCAACAGACCTATTGAAAAGAGCACGGAAATTTTCAGTATTTATTCTGTGACGATTTCGTGGAAACCCCATTTCTTTGGATGATATTTTGTAGCGACTGCTGGCAACATAAAAGAAAAAGAATTTTCAATATCGGTTCAGTAGATCCAGATATGACCTCCTACAACGTCACAAACACTTTTTATAATATTGTTACGAAGTGGCGGAACTCGAATTAAAATGCCGTTAGAATTATTATAGAGTTTATTAGAACTATACAAACACGTCTAACACAGGTACAAATAGAATCGAACACAACAAATCCAAATGTAACGCAGCATGTCGTAATTCAATAAAACGCCCAAAATCCGTTAATATTAGATTCCCAAATGTACACACGTCACACCTGTATCGTAGTTGTAGCTCAACTGACCTCTCTCTCAATCAGGCCGTCGTTTTAAATACTTCACAAATGTAAATGTGCCCGCCCGGCAATTTCGACACAATTTCTTAGAATTAGCTTGTACTTGTAATCCGCAACACATGGCTAATGACGCTCCTGAGCGAGTACAATAGGACAATAGGCTGTTTCCCACAATAACTAGAAACGTATGCCAATAAATAAGTGAACAAAAGAAGACGATCACAAAAGGATTACAATTAGTTCAAATGCCGACAGGTAATAAAATGTGATTTTACAGATCTATATGTGGATTTTGTCTTTGTCGGGGCCTAGGTTGTAACAATATTAGTATACCGCTGCCCTTTGTCGTATAACTTGAATAACTTTGACGGTTTTGGTACTCTGTAAACAATCTCGGCTCTATATTGAATACCGTATACCGTTAATCACTTCTTTATCGGCGTTCGAAAAAAAAAATGACCGTCACTTTTTTCGGTTACGCGCCATCTTGTTTTCTTGCCTTTATTTATTTCACTTGGCTTTATTTATTTAACCAATTTCTGTAAAGTTGCATACCTATAGTAGATCATCGTATCGTGTACACGCACACATTTTTTTTTTCAGATTTGTAAACATGCATATGCTGCCAACGGATTCGCCTCTCAAGAATTATCTCGGTCAACAAATATCACCTAAAGGCAGCCAAAATACAAGTATGTAAATGTAATGTAACACAAAAATGGAATTAGCTATGTTTGAATTGTATTTACTTGACTGTGTCTGGTGTGAAAGAGATGGCATGCAAGTTCGGCTAGCGAGTGAGCGAGAGAGCAATATTTCGCTCTCAGCTCTCCACGTTACCTCGTGAGTCTTAGTGTAAGGACACACTTGCCGAAGGTACGGTGCCGAAAGTTCGGCGACTTATTGGTCATATAAAAGCAAATTTTATAAAAGGACTAGTTTCTGCCCGCGATTCCGTCCGCGTGGAATAGTTAAAAAAGTTACAAAAAACCCCCGATTTTGAAACATTCTTCATTGGTGCTTCGCTCCTATTACTCTTAGCGTGAAGGTTTATAGCCTATAACCTTCCTTGATAAATGGGCTATCTTACACTGAAAATGTTTTTTCAAATCAGACCAGCAGTTCCTGAGATTATCGCGTTCAATCAATCAAACAAGCTCTTCAGCTTTATATCTATACATATAAATAAAATTGGAGTGTATGTTTGGAATATTGAAATAACCGCTTTTTACTACATGCATATGAATACATATACGGTACATACACCAAAATAACATTTTATACAATTTTTGTCTGTCTGTCTGTCTGTTTGTTCCGGCTAATATCTGAAATGGCTGATGTAATAAGGAGTAACTTAGGCTTAACTTACTTTTATTTTAGAAAAATTCTTTTATTTTGGAATTATGACGATTTTCAATCAGCACGCGGGAGAGACCGGGGGGCGCAGCTAGTATTAGTATAAAATGTCTTATCATCTAACTTTTAAAATATCGTCATATAGATGACTTTTATTATTTTTCAAAAAATAATTTAATTAATCAAAATTTTGACTGATTTTTTAAAGTTAAAAGTTGATTCCAAATCGCTGTCGGCGGGGAGCGTACCCAGAATGCTGGCCGCATTTCCGCGTCGGATGGCAATGCTGATTCATGTACCTGGATACAAGCCTTTTGATAATACGATACCAATTTATTTGTTTATATTGTTTTGCATATAAATAATAATGTATATGTGTATGCCATTTCAGTAACGTACTCGGTACAACAAGAAGGTATCAAAGAAATTGTGGTGCCCTCTGTGTACGCGTCACCAACGAAAAAGCTGGAAACTTGTAATACTGCCAGCCCACCCCCCATATTGAGGAGAAAACCTAAAAGACCGAATGCAACATCAAGTAATAATGTCAACGTAAGTATTCAATGGAATTTCGTATTTTGTCTTTTATATTTGGCCACTAGATATTTTCAAACCCTAGTTTGCAAGTAGCTCTATTTCACTCACATAAAATTTAATCAAATTATATAATAATAAATTATTTTATTTGGGGGGCTTACAGTTAAAATTATAGTAACTAGGTTACAGTCTGAGTAAATAGGTGTTAGAAACCCTCCAAAGATGAAATATATATGTAAACCTACCTAATATTGTTACATACCGACAGAGAAATGCGCACCTGATTTATTACCCTTCCCGCATTCGGGGTTCTTTTGTTTACTTCGTGTTTAAAATTTTCAATTAGCCAATAGCCTATTGTTATTGTTTTCGACTTTGTTGGCCGTTCGCAGGAATAATCAACCGGGTGTGCAGATTACGGTTTCTTGGAAAACCTCAGTCCACGCGGTCCTTTTTTTGTATTGCATAGTTATTATAAAACAATGCCCGAACGTAGGGGTAAGGCATTCAAGCGAGGATTACGATACGAGTAAGATAGCGATATATTCGATGAGCTATACAGTGACGGACTTTGCTCGTGTTATTGAATCGTGGAGTTTGTACTAGTAGTGTCTAGTTATATTTGTACCTAGGTTATACGTGTTTGAATAGTTCTAATAAATTCTATAGTAAATCCAACGGCGTTTTAATTCGAGTCCTGCGTAACTCGTAACAATGTAAAAGAGCGTATAATAGTATAATAAACAGAGTAATTTTAAATAATATATTTCCACGCCAAGAAGGCGAAAAACATGTACATGTGTGACCGTGACCACGGCCACTGAAAAGCGTCCGAAACGTCGGACAAACCAAAATTAAATAAAATTACCGCGCTTAGAACAGTTAAAACGTAGTTTTATTATGTAAAAGTGTATTTATTATGTATTTCTTTTCCAGGTTTGGTCAGAGAGTATAAATAGAGCGTTAGACTCTAGGGAGAGCGGCGTCACTCCCATAAAGGCGTTGCCGTTCAGCCCCTCGCAATTCCTCAACTCCCCAGCAGCCCTTCACGGCAACAACTTCGAGTCCACACCCTTGAGGCACAATAAGGTAAGTCATGTTTTTTTTTTATTTTATTTTTAACTTAGTGCCCGCGACTACGTTCGCGTTGGTTTTTTGCGAAGCCTTAAATAAAAGTAAAAAGAAAATTTGTTTGTGTACAAATTCACAATATCACAAGTCGCACACAACACACCGAATTTCATTTACCCGAATTGTTTGTTTACCATAACAGTTATGTGATATACTCTTGTTTGCCCGTACATTAGATTCCATAATGAGACGAGTGCCGTACGTATTGTTATCCATATTATTAGTTGCAATAATATTATTTAATAGAATATTTCAACGCCATACTAAATTCATTCCACCGTAGAAAATTAACCTAACGCAAACAACATAACCAAACCTATTTTGCTGTAAAATTTTAGATAAAAAATAAATTATAAAACCCTACTACCCCACCTTTCCCTTCCCTTTGACACCCATCCAAAATTCCCTTTACTACACTTCCTAACTCTACAACCAACCATGTCCAACCCAAACCAACCAATCCCCACTGTGTAAAATTGTTTGTGTACTAGAAAGTAGTAGTAAATTATAAGACAAAATTGTAGATTAAATAAAGTAATAAAGAAATTATTCGGGCATATCTCGTTTGCCTGAGGATAAAAGAGCTTAAATAAAAAAACCCAAACCTATTGATCGTTTAGTTTAAACCGATTTTATGATTTTTTTCTAGAAGCAATTTCGATGGCAAATGATGTTATGGCATATGATAATTACGCCATATAATGATTTTATACTAAATGATGTTATTGAAATTGACTTTATGGGAAACAAAGTTTGTAGCACGTGACTAATATAGTAAACAATGGAGTATGACATATAAAATTATGAGAGACAATATTATGTCTGTTGACCAGTATAGCAGATGAAATTATTGTAAATGAAATTCAGGGCAACAAAATTTTTCAAATGCACAATAAAATAAGAAATGAAATGAAATAGTTATTCTTATATAAATGTAATTGTATACAGGTGTTATTCCTAGAAATATATGGTTTAGTACATTTTACCAGTGTCAATGGTGTGCAAGTAAACAGTATCCTAATTGTCATTATTTAATTAGTTATTTGTAATTTATTTTATTAAGTACCTTTTATCCAACTTGAGTCGTATTTATTACATTTATTTATTAATTAATAATATTTATTACCTTTATTAATTATATAGATGTCGGTTTTTTTAAATTATTATTTCAATCTGTTTGTCAATTATTCAATGTCTTTAATTAAAATATTATTATTAATTATGTATTGATATTATCTTTCAAATTTGTTGTTAAGGAATTCGTTCATGGAATAATACGATTTGTCTATGAATAATTTCTTTAATAACTAAATTAATATTAATAACTTTGTTTATTGTAATATTTTCAGGATTGGTGTGCTAGTCCGTTGTTGCACACACCGACGCCAGCGAACAACATCACCCCCGGAAATAGCACCCACTTCAAGAACAATACACCGAAGTAAGTGATATATAAATTATAACTCATATGCATATTAATATATACCATAAGTAATAATCTATACATATAATAAAACTGTAGAGGTCGAATTTTTGTACAATGAAAAAAAATGCTAATATGCTAATATAGATTACAAGGAAGTAAAATTAATCGTAATGAATAAAACAAGTCATTCTGGTGGAAATAAAGCATATACTTGCTTTTTTTTATAATCATATAGTTTTATATGTAATCAGTTAATCACAATCTGCATTTATATATTAGGTATATATATATTCAAGTTTCTTTATTTGGTCATGCATTTTTTCTTGGCTTAAATATTATCGGTGAAAGCTGCAATCAACTAGAACTAGACTGATAATGCCTTATGTAGGACTGGATGGATATGTTACACTTTTTAATAGCCTCTGTGTCGGGCCTAATTTATCTGGGTTGGTACCTGCAATGGGTGTATTCGTATATATAAATAATAATAATGTCAGTATAAAACTAGAATTAGCAATAGCTGTATCTATTTCATTTCAAATGAATTTTAGCTCTGTCTGTATATACTTAAGGCAGATATTCTTTTATACGTAGATCAAAGGAAATTGTGCGTAACACTGCAATGAATTTTGAACTTTATACTTGTGGTTTAAAGTTTAATTTAGATTGAATTATATTATGTTGACGGATGTAGGCTTAAGGAATTATATTCATTAATTATATACAAGTTAGAGAGGAATTATCTCTGAGTATATTCTCTGAAGTATCACTTTTACTGCATGTATACTGCACACACGCGTATTTAAAAAACGTTTAGATCGCCACGGAACCCTGAAAAGAAGTAAAACATAATATTTTCTTAAGTTTTCGCGACTTGTATACATAACACATCTACGTTTTAACGGTTTATTTTTCCTTCAACCCGTTTTAATCTTATATATAAAATTCTCGTGTCACAGTGTTAGTTAACATACTCCTCTGAAACGGTTTGACCGATTCTCATGGAATTTTATATGCATATTCAGTAGGTCTGAGAATCGGACAGCATCTAATTTTCATCCCCCTAAATGTTAAGGGTAGTCCATAATTTAATTTAATTTTCCTAATTTTATTTATTTATTTATAGATATTTTTTTATTTTTTATGATACAGCATTAAAAAATACATACAACCCTAAATTTTCAACCCTCTACGATCAACCCCTTTTTTAAAAGCGATATAAGTAATTTAATAATTTTCTACTTTTTTTGTTCAAATTGATTCGAGTTTAGATTAACATTTGGTCCGGTAGATGATGCTGTTATCGGGTTCTAAATTTTTATTTTTTATAGGCAGGACAACGTCTGCCGGGTACAGCTAGTATTATATAAAATTATTAGAGCTAATCATGTTTGCTGAAGAGTTTCTTGCGCCGCTTCTTCTCTTCAAGCCATAACATGTTGCGAAGTGGTGGTAAATTGGATTAGGCTTCCATAGAGTAAAAATAACCATAAACAAAATTAAAACTAAGTAATTTAAACGAACAAGTTGGCGGTAGGCTAAATAAAACTTTGACAATACTCGTTGACACTTGACATCTTTGTTTCCCGTGAAAGTGGCCGAAACGTCGGAATAACAAAAATAAATTACCGCGCTCAAAACCGTTAAAGGGTAATTTTACTATAGTGAAACACGTGAATTCTGTTACACAGAACACCGACGCCCTTCAAGATAGCGATGGCGGAGTTGGGCAAGAAGTCCGGCCTCAAGTACGAGCCCTCGAGCCCCGGCCTCCTGGTGGAGGACATAACGGAGATGATCAAGAGGGAGGAGAAGTGCGACGGCACCACGGCGCAGCTGAACGACTCCCTCCTCTCGGCCACGGTCGACAACGAAAATATGCAGGTAGTGATTGTTTCGTTGATGATTTTTGTAATCCCCTTTTAATTCGCTTCAGTTAGGTAACTTTTTGGAACCAAGTTCCTTATCGCGCGTTGCGAAAGGGGGCTAGACGGAAAAAATAAGACCAAAGTTGTAACGACACTTTTTTGCTATGGTTGTAAGCCGTGCGGCGTGCGCGTGTTGCTCTCTCTGTCTCTCTCTCATTATTACTAAAATTGAGCCTACTGATTAAGTTTATATTACATTATATTTTTATAACTTAAAAAAAAAATTTTTTTTTTATTATAATTCCTTCACTAATTAATCGAAAGGAACTTCGTTCCATCCAGGTGTCCCTTAACACCTCTCAAGGTTTTTAAAAAATTGCTTATCACTGTTCGCGCCAAAAATCCACCATATTGTTGTTTTTCTCTAACACATCTATGGACCGTTTGGAAGATATTGTTACAAGTTACCGGGACTGTAATTAAAATTCTGTTATAATGATTATAGAGCTTGTTAGAACTATACAAACACGTATAACATAGGAACAAATATAACCGAACATAATAAATCCAAATTCGTTCGTCACTATTAGATTCCCGATTGTACACACGTCACGCTCATATCGTAATCTTTGCTTGACTGTCGTCTCTCTCACAGATGCAAATGTGCCCATATTGTAGTCGACTTAATCCGCAACAGCTGGCTAATAACATATGCGGCCATAAACGAGTACAATAAATAAGTAAACAAAAGAAGACGATCTCAAAATAATTACAATTAGTTCAAACGCCGACGGGTTATAAAATATGTGCTTCTATAAATCTGTACGTGGAATTTGACTTTGTCGGCGCCCAGGTTGTAACAATACATTAATTGAATGTCACACACAATAACAAAGTAACAAATAAACGTGTACAACTTCTTAACTTCTTAAATTAATTGTAAAAAACGGGTACGGAATTTGAGTCCGTAAGTTGATAAAAAAGTGTGTGTGTACGTACTTATGTACACGCGTTAGAAGTTATACTTCTTTGGCCTAACAAGATAAAAAACGACACTAACAATAGAAAAACTAAAATGTTGACTATAGCTAACTTCAGTGTGTCGGTTGACTATAGCTAATTTCATGGTGTAGGTTTTTCGTGTGACGGTGTGCGCGCGCATCGTAAAAAATTACTCTCATCATTTTTCCCTAACGCGCCTAAAGAAGTATAATTTAAAAAAAAGTTACTATAGTAGAATTATTTTCTCCGTGCAGTTTGGGTCATAAATCAAACCCGGCCTCAGCCCGGCTAGGGCGGTGAGCATGTTGCGCGGGCGCAACGCCATTAACGATAAGAACTCATTCTTATCAAAGACAGATTATCATTCTTATAAAAATCATTATTATCTTTTTTGCTGTTAATTTTAAACTTAGATATAAGTATTTATATTTATTTTTAATATAACTTGTTACATTCTAAACTTTTGTACTTATAGTTTTTTTAATACATAGATACCTAATTAATAATTTATTTCAAATCATTATTATTCTTATTTTAATAAATACGTTGTTTTATCTATATTTGTTTCTTGCATTTATATCACTAACCCACAAAATGACAAAACTAAATACACTATCAATAACGCTTATCGACAATAATAATGCCAATGACAGAGCGAAATACTCGCTTCACCGCTCCGATTATTTATAACTCAAACTGCACGGAGAAAATAATTCTACTATAGGTAGAAAACTTCGTCAGCCCTCTTAAAGCACCGCTCTCTGCTAGTTATAGAGGCTGTTGTTTGAGGCGATCGGAATTGAACTTGCAGGCGAACGACTCAGGCATCGGCAGCCTGAAGCGCAGGTGCTCGGACGCCTCGCAGCAGGGCAAGGAGAACGTGCCCGGCGCCTCGCACAAGAGGGCGCGCAAGGCGCTGGCGCCCCACTGGGGGATAGTCACCAGCACCCCCCACGCGCACTCTCACCACCAGACCCTCGTGCCGGACCTCTCTTTCATCGCCGAGACGCCGGTGAGTTGATTGGTTTAGGTTGGGCTTATGGCTTGGCACCTGGGCCTTTAAGCCAGGTCTTAGATTACAATATAGTTTCTTTAACAATAAATAAAAATATAAAATATGATACGCAAGTTCTTCTGATAACTCGAAAGACCACCTCTGACTATACAGTTCACTTTTCTAAAACAGACATTGTAAGTAAAAAAACTATCAATGTCCTACAAGCTCTGTTCATTTTGCAATAATTTTACAAATTGGAAAATAAATCTGCACAGCACAACATCTACTTTCAGTTCTCGCCAAAAACTCCTACTGTTGAGTTAACATTTAACTGCTAGAAGCCATGGAAGTGTATAAGCACTACAAAACTCTTAACTCTAAAAAAACTCTACTAGTAGTCCCACAGTCAGGTGGTAGGCTATTTGCCTCAAACCATGACTATTTTAAATCTAAGCGAAGCCGCGCGCTACATCTGGTACACTGTATATATTTTGAGATCATCTCAGTTAAAAACATTGGTTATTAAAACTTTATATATTTTGTTTCAGAGCAAAACCCTAGCTGGCGATAGTACCGTTATGTTCTCACCAACGAGCATAGTGAAGAACTCTCTTCTAGAAGAATCGACAAGCTTAAACAGTCTCATGAGTACGGAGAACACTCCAGAACAGAATTATGAAGATTTCGATATCGAAACTGCGATCAGCGAAAAAATAAAGGTACAACACAGGTCAATAATCCCTACTAATCCCTCACCTAACACCTATTATCAGTATAATACAGTATTTAAAGATATAACTAATATAGAACCTTCTAGAACCACTCTTCCTGACCATCTAGAACCTTCTAGAACCGATGTTCTTGACCATCTAGAACCATCTAGAACTTTCGCTAGACTAAACGCGGATCGTCTTAGAACTATAACATCGTCGAATTTATCTTGTGATAGTTTAATAGCACCTAAAGAAGTTTTAGCTAATGTTTTAGTAGATCATATTTATAAAGTAACAAATCAAAAGCCGTCTACTTCGAAAATTGATGAAATTTTAACGAATAAAATAATTAAAAATGATTTTCAAAAGGAAAATCAAATTTGGGCTGTGGAAGAAAAGGATACGGGGCAAGATGATTTGTTTTCTAATTATTTTACTTTCGATTGAGATTATTTTCAAATTATTTGAAATACAATTTGAATCGGTCATGAATTGACTGCCTAGAGTCAAAGTTATAATATTTGAAAAAAGGATAATTAAAAGAAAATAGAACCTTATAGAACCACTTCCTGACCATCTAGAACCTATTGGAACTTTCAGTAGACCTAAACGCTAATGATCGTCTTAGAACTATAACATCGTCGAATTTATCTTGTGATAGTTTAACAGCACCTAAAAAGGTTTATGCTAACTATTTAGAAATGATTTTCAAAAGGAAAATCAAGTTTGGGCTATGGAAGACAAGATGATTTGTTTATTTCTTTAGTTGAGATTTTTGAGATACGACATTATTTTATGTGCAGTTTGAGTAATTGATTTTCAGCACCCAAAGTCAAAATTAAAAAAAATTTAATAATAATAAACAAATGTATCTTAAAAAGTTAGTTACTGTGTACTGTGTACATACAGTTACAGCATTGAATGTTGACCACCCTGAAAATTATTTAATGACTAGAGGTCCCGGCAGTACTGACCTGAAAAAATAAAAATCTAGGACCCGATCACAGCCCCACCTAACGGTACCAGTTGTTAATCTAAATAATCTGGGGACCCACTCAAAAAAAAATTCACCAATATCAGTAAAGTCATTCTCAGGTTATGATCGTACATACTTTTCTACAATTCATTTTTTATTTATAGACATATATGACTGCTAATCTTAGTCTAATTCAAAAGGGCGCAGATATGAATGCGCTACTAAGGTAGTTTTCTCTCACTTAATGTGCTCATTGTTACAACACAGCACAACAAGATTATCGATGTGCTAAACCCGCCAATTCTAAAGAAATCTATTCTATTCTATTCTAAAGAAAAGTTTCACTAACTAAGCCAACGGGTAGTTAAGTTATATGGTTTCATTTTGATTGATTTATAAAGTAATCCTGATCAGTCGCTTAGTAATTTGAAACAAAACAATACAAAATTTACACAATGTGGAAAAAGAAGCGCAATCGTCTGGTAAGAATTTAATTCAGAAAAACTCCTAAACACAGAAATGAAAGTCTCAACAGTATGGGGATTACGTTTATTAAACACTGAATGGTTCGATAAAGGATTTCAGAAATTTTAGTGAGATTACTATTGAGTTATAACCTTTTAAGTATAAAAATAAAACGGGTCTAAGACGTAATTGATTAGGAAAAATAACTATAGGGAGTGACATCGTCCAATAGAAAAGTACTATTATGTAAAAGCCCCTAAATTAACAAGAACAAAACATTGTAAATGAATTTCTGTAACACGTATAACCCTAGCCATCGATGCTCAAAGTGGCATGAGGGTCACTTGACCCCCCACTGAAAAGGCTCCCAAACATAAATAAGACAGTTTCCAACAAATATACGATATACGTAAAATCTAATTTTAATTAAAATAATATCGTGGGACACATAAACTTAAAAAATAATTGAAGACGTGAGTGGATGAAGGTGATATGTCGCATATTCGGTTTTTTGCTTTTTTTGCGTATCTACGCAAAAAAACATTCATCTGAATGTTATAAGTCGATACCAAATGACTACAGACCTTAGACCGTAGAAATAAGGCATATTAAAAAAATAAAAAGTTGCTAAAGGTGTTAAGTTCAGTTCAGTTTCAAATAAAAGTAAAACTTTTATCTCGATTTACTCAGAATTGGAATTATGCGACTTATCACCTTCATCCACTCATGTCTTCAATTATTAAAATTAATACGGAATGACAAATTTTGTAAAACATTAATATATAAGAAAAATGTATAATAGCTTGTTATTAACTAGTTTTAAAATCGATTATAGGTTTTTGCACCAAACGTCTAACGCTATTTAGGAATAAGCCAAAGATGATTTTCTTCATCAAATGAGACAATTGTTATAAATAATTTTTAATATATTCGTAATAATTTTTAACTTAAAAAAATAATGTTGGATAGGTTTAAACGCGTATCATGTGTTTTTTGTATAACAAACATTTTATAATAGTGTCCAAAATAATATCGCTTCCAGTAACCGATATATGTTGTGAGCATTAGCTCTAAAGCTCATATTTGCGAGTCGGTCATGTACATGTGGCTAATTTTGACCAAAAATGTGCGATTACTATAAGAATTATCTTTAAAACATATGGACTGAAATGGATACTTTCACGACTGTTTAATTATTATCAATAGGCAAAACGTAGTCCAGTCCAATTATGACAATGTCCTTAATTTATAAAATCAGTAGTCGATTTGCCATTTATTTGACTTATGCTGGTGTGCAACGACATTTAACCGGCGGTTAAAATAAAATAATCACTTAATATTTTCTTAAGTTTTCGCGACTTGTATACATAATAACGTCGGATAAACCAAAATCAAATAAATTACCGCGCTTAAAACCGTTAAAACGTAGTTTTATTATTAAAATAATCACTGTTTATGCATACATTTTTCGCGATTAATTTATTTTAACCACCGGTTAAAAGTCGGTGCACACCAGTCTTAGACGGGCCGCCAATGAAAATAATCGCTGTTTAGCCGTATAATTTTAGAAATTATTTTATTTTAACCATCGGTTAAATGTCTATACACACCAACAACAATTTTAAATTGTTAAAACGTAGTTTAAAATATGTCTAACAATCGCGCAAATAAAACATTAAACGTTGTATTAGAATATTCTCGCGAAAAACAAAGATTATTAATCTTAGTTAATATACCTCAAGATTACCACGCACCAAAACGACTTTAGTGTTACTAGTTTTTAAATGACATTTAAAATAAGTTGCAAGTATTATGTTTTATGATAATTAATGACGAAAATAATAATTAACTCTTGCGTAGGGAAACCGTAAAATAAGTAAAATCGTGTTTCAGTATTTTGCTAGATCAAAATAGGGAACTAACCTAACCTTAAAAGTCCCTAAATCCCATCCTTTGTATTTATTTATATTTTTTAATATTGTAAATTTTGTTAGTGCTTTGTATTTTTTGCCTTAAGGGGATTCGACTGACATATATTTTAATTAGATGGCGTAATAACCTCTAAATCCAATGTTAGTTTTTCTATAAGACTTGCAGACTTGCTAGAATTTGCAACGAATTTTTGTGTAATGTCTTTAATTTTCTGTAGCCAAAGGTAAAAAGAGAAACATTCTTCAGTGAAGAGATCACTGAAAGGTCCTAAAATCAAAGTAAAAAGTTTCTCATCTTGATAAAGTAGCATCGCGTTTATATGTAGATAAGCTGGCGTGTGATGAAGCTGACGCATAGAGGTTGTGATTAAAAAAATTAGACAGTGATCGGAATTAAATTAAAATATTTTTTAATTAGACCAAATATTAACAGATATACATACGCCGGGAATGCGACACGCAAAAGTTCAATTATATCTTATACATACTTATATTTTTTTCAAAAATGTAGCATTCGATTCTTAGTATTAATTTCGAAATAAAGGGTTTATTTAAATTAACCCAAAATTTGCGCAAAATATTTATTTTACTTTAAACTATATAAAAAAAATGAGGAATTAGTGATTATAGTGCCACCTATTTGAAACATCTGATCGACATCTACCAATCGGATCCCCTTAAATTAACTTTTATGGTCTTAAAGTAGATTTATGGCACGACATGGGTTGTGAAATTTTTGTAATTTATTTTTTAAAGTAAACTTTTTCTTTGTTAAAGTTGTAAACAATTTTAAAATAATATAAAACGGCAGCTATACTTAACGGATAATTTATTTGAAATAAACAAATGACATTACCCTTTTACTCTTTTGTCCTTCTTTTGCCTTTAATCCATTACCTTCTTAATCCCCACCACAATATTGACAGACCAGTGTTGAATCTTATAAAGAACCTATTTATTCTTTTACTTTGTTATAGCGCTTTGTTTCTTGTTATTTATGTTTTTATATAAGAAATGTTTTTAAATTATTCAGTAGTGTTTGTAATTTATTTTAGCTATTTTCTTTTTGTATTTTTTTTGCATTTTTTGTATTAATTGAAATTGTGTTTTTTCTATTTAAATTATTTTAGTTACGCTGTCAATATTGTAAATTTCCATTTCCACTGTCCAAAAGTATATTACGGTGTCATTTTTTATTTCAATAAATGTATTATTTCGATATTATTTCGTTTGTTTTTTTTTACACCTATTATGAATGATGACACACATCACATTGAACTATGGAAGAAGATTACCAATGACAATTGCCTAGTAAATCGTAACTCTTTAAAGTTTCTAAATCTTAGACGACTAGATGATTCTTCTTTTGCTTGAGACTATTCATACATATTATTCTTCTTTTGCTTGTTACATTTATATTGTTTAAAACCACTACACTCAAACTATGGCCCGCCGAGCATTTGTGACTAGCCTGCCAGAGACACTACATATTACTATTATTATAATGGATTTCGATTGTTAACATTTCTGGTGTTGCATAATTATGGTCATAAACTACGGTAACCATTTCTAATCAAATGGACATTAGACTATTTTTTGTACTCTAGCAATAAAAAACACCTAAATAAATTAAAGTCGTGGTCACTTTATCTAGTACTGTGTGGCTATGTGGCCCTTATAAAAAAAGGTTGAGCATGGCTCAGTCAGTTACATACTAAAAGTCTTAATAGGTTTTTTTTAGATTATCACCCGGTTGTGGGAAACGTTTGAAATGACTAAATATTAGATCCTCGTGACCTGTCTCCACTACTTTTTCTAGAACAATGTCTTCGCGATTATGGGACCCTAAGAACATATTACAAAAATAAAATTATATCTTGTCATACAAACAGCCTAATTTCTTGTAGATACCCACCAAGAATGGTGATCAAATCGGTGTAAAAAGATCGGCAGTTAGGTCGATTAAATTCGACCATGTGCTTCCCGAAGTTAAAGAAGAACAACCTATGTTAATTTTGGTAAGTATTTTTGAAATAAGCTTAACATGGTCCATTTCTAACATGAATATTGTTAATGATAAGGTGTTTTTTGAAGTGAAACTTCTTTAGAATCGTTTTGATTTGAAACTCGATGAAATGAAAAAAAGCGACATTATAAAGAGATAAACACATAAAATTCAACCTTATTTTAATTCGAAATAAAACCTATTACTCTTTATCTGTTAGTATTCATTTTCACTTTAAATAAAACTTAAAAGATTTCAAACAAATCTTCTATAGATCTATCTCATACATACATATATAACTTCACGCCAGGTCCCTTGCGGGGTAGGCACGAACAACAGAGCGCCATTTAGGCTTATTCTTACACACATCTCTCTATCTATATATACTTAGCATATTCTTTTATATGTAGATCAAAGGAAATTTTGCGTAACACTGCATTGAATTTTGAACTTTATGCTAGTGATTTAAAGTGTAATTTAGATTGAATCTTATATCTTAATATGTTATATATGAAATGTAGTTTATTTTCCATTAAAATATAATATATTTTTTGAGCTTGGTAAAAATATTATTAATATATTTATCTCATTGTCTCGTAGGGCACTTTTCTAAAGTTTTACTTCTATTGTTTCTGAATTGCAATACACACACACATTTTTTCATATTTTTCATGATATTATAATATTTATTACAGGATCAAAAATGGCAAACATTTGCGTGTGGGAAGACAAAGGACCAATTGGACCTCACGATATTAGCACATCAGTACATGAGGAAAACGGCGCTAAAGCCTCGATCACTTAATTTTTAATTTTCCCCGGTTTACAAGGGTCTAAAATCACCTAAGCCTAAAAGTCTTATTTATTTTTAAAAAATCTGCCGAGATATTTGAGCGTCGTTAACTGGCGATTTAGTCCGACTCTGAGTGTGACTTGATTAATGGCATTTTTAGAAAATTGATTTACAATTTTTATGCTATGAAAGTAAATAATGTATGTAATGCATACAAGTTAAGTCAAAATATAATTTGAAGTTTTTTTAATATTAATATTATGTAAGAATTTCTTTGTAAAAAGATATATTGTGTGATTTTAGATTTAAGTAAGCTAAACTCTTAGTATAAATTATTATCATTCGGTAATTTTGAAAACTGTATAACAGGAAATATCTAAGCTATCATTAATTATGAGTGTGAAATGTTCCCAAGCCTTTTCTATGTATCTAATATAAAAAAAGGACTTTTAGAGAGGTTCTCAAACTTTTTACAGGATGACCCAATTATGTGTGTTTTAAGGGTGATAACAATTTTGTGAACGTATTTTTTTATCGTGTGAGAATGCTTGTATACTTTTTATTTTCGGTGACAGGTTATATTTTGATGGTTTTCATATTCTTTTTTATATCTGCGTGTACAGATTCTTTTATGAACATATGACGTTTTGAAGCTGGGTGTTATGAGTACAAATAGTAGAATTAAGTGAAATTCGATTTTAACTTTTGGTAACAACGAATCTTAATTATATTTATTTGTATTAATTTCGGTATGCGTATAGCGTTTTAGTATTTGTTCAGTTTCTGTGTCAGCTAAAATTGTTAGTTACAATAATGACAGACAAAAACAATTTATAAATACATGCGAACGAAGATATATTGTTCAAATAAGTATTTTAGAACACATACCGATAAAACTGTTGTTTGTTTCTGGTAATTGTCTTGAAATATTCTATTTAATAGACTTATTAATATTTTACGCATTCTTTGGTTAGATAAAGATTAGGTTCCTATTTCTTACTATTCATTGAGTTCCCTGACATTTGATAGAAATTTGACATTACTTGCATGAAGCTTAAATCAAATGTTTACCAGTAAGTAGTAAGGAAAATTAACATTTAGTAAGTTATACAAACTGGCCACAAATGAAATTGGAATTACAAGACAAACTTGTATTAAACTCAGGGAACTATATAAAAAATAATTTTGAAATGTGTAAAAATGTTTATTTTAAAAATAATTATATGTTTTCGGGAGTTTAATTTTTGTTTGTTTAGTTAATTTAACCATAACGCTTATAAATTGTAGATAATCATACGTTTTCTTTAAGAGGCAATATTTATAGGTGATAGTTAATTATTTAACTAGAAATAATTTCTACGTCGATGTTTTATCTTTTGTAACAGTTTATGCTGCATTTTGATAAATATTTTAGAGCGCGTGCATTGAATCGTGTGATTTTGTACCTTATTTGTGTGTTTAATTATCATTATATAATTACGTCTGACGTCGTCCTCTATTGTTTAGTAGCTTAAGTGTTTTCCTTTGTAGTTAAATGAAACGCAGAGGTCCAAAGCTTGATACTTGCTTTGTTAAATTTGTAAAGAAACTATATTAGAATAAATATGACTCCCTATATTGTTTTAAATAATTAACATTATTATTGTATTTGCTAAAGCCATCGTTGTTTACATCATTATAAATTCAATTTTACTATTGGTTTCAAATTCGCTCAAAGAACGTATGCACGCTATGTTGACCATTTTTTACAATTTTTACTCCCCTCATCCGTCTAGTTTTCAAGTAGTAATTCCTAAATATGATTTTAAATCATTTTTTGTAAACAGATAATAAAAAATTGGCTTATTAGCTATTCAAAACGCGCTTAACGCTGCTCGCCATATTAGAATATAGCTCGTAGAAGCGCGAGATTTACCTAGAGGACATTGATTGTGCGCAGCTTTTGCAATAATTATTAAAAAAATACATCAGAATTCGTTCCTAGTTTTAATTTATATTGTCGTCTGTTTTTTGTAAATTCTGGTAAGAGCACCGTAACTTTGTAGTGTAATTAAACAATTACATTAATGCACAGTATACCTTTTCTATCGGAAATAGTAATGCGCATGCGTCTGTTGTAAATTATTTTATAAGGAGAGACTATATATAATCGTTTAAAAACGTTTTTATTATTATTCATCCGATGTAAATACGGGGGGGTCATCATTTTTTATAAAGTTTTACATTCACTGACTATTTGATTTTATATGGTAAGTAATCGTGGAAGAGAAACGCTAATGCTGGTGTGCACCAACATTTAACCGGCGGTTAAAATAAAATAATCACTGTTTATGCCTATATTTTTAGCGATTAATTTATTTTAACCACCGGTTAAAAGTCGGTGCACAACCAGATAGTGACAATCGCTTCGTCAAAAATAAAACTGAAAAATGCATAAAATCTGCATTTAAACGGATTTTCACAAGTTTTTCTTCGTTGCCATTTTGATATAGAATAACATCTGGCACACCAGGCTGGCACCAAACATTTTAGTATTAAAAATAATTTTTTTTATCAATTAAATTAAACATTTAATAGTTGAGGTAGACTAATGCAGAGTCGAGGGGCATCGAAGCCTCAATCTAAATATTTACATAGTAAATATCTTCTTCTTAAAGCCCCCATACATTCATCGGCATGTTATAATGGTTCGTTTTCCGTTCATGCAGTCAAACTATGGAACACTATCTATCCCAATTAACTGATATATACGTTATCTATTTTATTTATATGTATATACTAGGTATCTATCGATATACGTGTATGTAAGTTTATGTATGTAGTTTATAATGTAATATTTATTTTCAATAAGTACTTTCATGTACACATCCCTATATCTTGTCTTCCCACTCTCGCTAGACCCATAGGTTGGCTGGAAGAAAACTCTTTTTCGGGTTAATCTCGCCTTTGTACATCACCATTATTTTATAGTTTTATTTGTAACTAATTTGTGTACAATAAAGACCTAAAGATCCCTAAGATAATGCATATTTTTATCGAGATAAACAAAGGATGCACGAAGCCAGATGTTTGCTCGCAGACGCGCATGCGCATGTCTCAGCAAAGAAGACATCTTTGTCCTTCGTGGTCACGGCTACTGAAAAGTGGCCGAAACGTCGTGTTTATTTATCAAGGCGAAACTTATAACTGAGATGAGTTAAAAATATATTTTAAATAATAAAATGTTGGTTAGCGTCTTTTTTTTCTGTAACAAAACGCATTAAAAAAATACTTTTGGCACACTCCTGGAAATTAAGTGTTAGGAGCTTTATTAAAGGTATATTTTCATCTGGGATATTGTCATGTGTGTATCATTTTAGTAATAAGGTAGCAATAAGGTTTGTAGCATGGAGGCTAAAGGTAAAGAGAACCATCTCAGTATATTAAAAAGTGTCCACTGAAGGGCAGTCAATTAAGATGGCGCCATAATAGCAAGTTCTATATAAAAATAGCGCCACAAATAATTAGAGTAGGATACTAGATTAAAGAAGGAAAGAAAGACTTCCTCTTTGTCACCGCGCATTTTACGAAAACGTAACTATTGTATTTATATACATCTCAATACGAGAAAGTCTCAATACTTTTCCAAATTTTAATTTTTAAATTTTTCAACCCAGCGCACCTCACTTCGTTTATAACTGCTAAATTCATATTATTTCCTTTTCCTACACTAGCGCTATTTTGACGAGTTTTCGAACCATAATATGGTGTTTACAGGTGGACACTTTTTCAACTGATCCCCCATACTAGATGGTCCTCCTTACTTACTCCCTCCATAGTTTATAGCAGTAAATTTTAATACAAGATTCTGTAAAATACTTTTTAGCCATTGACAAGAACTGTTTGTAAATTTATGCATGTACATAATAGTATGTTTATGTTGAAAAATAAAGTATTTCATACATTTTGTCTTATTATTTTTTGGGCAAACTATCGTGGTTATTTTATGGCTTAGTGGTTAGCGTACACGTCCCTAGTCAGAAAGTATGCATCACTTAGCAAGTGCCTAATGTTTATATTGTTTTAATTACCACGTGCTAACAGTGAAGAAAAACATCTTGATGAAACCTGCACATCGAGATTACCGATGTGTCAAAGCCGCCAATCCGCCTTGGACAAGCGGGGCGGGGTATATATACTGTCCGTTCTCCTATAAATGGGACACCTGAGCCGTGGCAATTCGGCTGCCACGAATATTCGGCTACTGTTCACTATTCAGCTACTTTTTTAACTATTCGGCCAAATACCGAGTGCTAATATTGCTCAAAATTGATAGTTGAACTACGTTTTAACAATTTTAAATGCGATTTTTATTTTAATATTAAGATTCGTCCAGTTTGAAAAAACCCGAATCAAATATAAAATAATAATATCGCG
This sequence comes from Dendrolimus pini, assembly GCA_949752895.1. NCBI lineage: Eukaryota > Metazoa > Arthropoda > Insecta > Lepidoptera > Lasiocampidae > Dendrolimus > Dendrolimus pini. The sequence continues at coordinate 5,239,287 of OX457149.1, read as the reverse complement.
CTTTAAAACAAAAACAGTTACTAGTAGTGAAACACTTACAAGCCAATAGATGGCGCTGTACAAAAATTAAGGTCACGATTTCCGAAACGTACAATCAACATATATACATAACGAATGGACCTGCGAGGAAGAACAATATCCTCGCTGGAAGATCTTCCTGTGAGACATTCATCTCATCTCACTCCTCCAACAGTGTTAGGGTCACTCACTCCCTAATTTGTGTGTACCATCATTCGCGAGAACGTAAGAAAATACTTCACAAATTATTGCTGGTACAACTATTGTGATTGTGAACATTCGGTAGATACACTCTATATTAGTATAAGTTTAGTATAAAAAATAATAATATAAGTTATTCTTAAGGTACACAACGCAACATAAAAACCACAAAATTAATGTCACACACAATAACAAAAGTTAACAATAAGCGTATATAAACTCAAAAAAATGTAACATAATCAAGTTGTAAAAAGGGTACGGAACTCGAGTTCGTAGTATTGTTGTTAAAAAAAAAGAACATTCGGTAGCCGAATATTCGTCGCTTTGGCTGGGAGCGTGGCCTAAAATTCGGTATTCAACCAAAACACTAGTCGTGGCAAATTTAGTTTATTGTATGAAGTTTGACGAGACATGGAAGATTAAAAAAACATTGACATTTATGTTATAATATATTCTTATAGTACAATAAATGCATGTAATTAATACCTTATAAATTCTTAAATTTACATAAAATATCGCGAAAATGTAACATTTAGGCGGTTGTTCTGACATAGGTACAGGCAGTTCCATTCTACTATCTAATCATTTACCTCATTCCACTCGTTAAATACATAGACTACATACAAATATTAAATGTCAATTTTCTACCAGCAGGAAGTTTTCAACAAATAGCAGATTTTCTACCAATGGTAATTTCTCTACCAATATTCAATTTTCTACCAATAGTAAGTTAAAGAACGGTTACTGTAAAAACGTGCTAATGATGAATAAAGCACCATAATTAAATTTCACATCGAAATAACGGATGTGTGAAGCATTATGTTTTCCCAAAATAATGTGGAGGCCCAAGTCCAGTAGTGGGATATTTATAGTCTGATATGACGAAAAAGTAACGATTAGAAAAACTTTGAAAATGAAAATCCATAGTTTGGTTGCCACGAACTTCTGGTGAATGGAGTATCGAACTTCTTGAGTCCAGCATTAAAGTCTAATGAGGAGTCTCTGTTCTTGAAGAGATTCAGTTTTCCTCCAACAGAATAATCGTTTCGGTTGATGAAGTCGGTGTGTGCTGCGCCTACCGAAGCGCCAATTTTGTTCCTGAAAAGATTATTTAATTTACACAGTGTTTACGCCGCGGTGAAAACCGGTTTTAACCCTACATTATTTTGAGAGCAAACATTTACCTTAGATGATATTGTATTAAATTTTATCTAGGCGCTATTATTCCCCTAAAAGTATATTTAATTTCATCCCGCAAAAAAGTGTCCTATGTTCATTCTTAGTATTGAGGTAAACACATAAATACAAATACCAACAAAATCGTCGCAGACAGAAAGAAAGAAAGAAAAATATTTATTGACACATACATAAAATATAAGAGTATTTCCTAACAAATAGATACAGTTTCAGAAATGTATGTACATAAAATTCATGGCAATGAGGCTGAAAACTCAGCATTACTCTGTGTTAAGAGCTAACACAGTGTTGATTTTTAGTTCCAGCCTCCATCCAACCAGAATCAACCCAAACAACCTACTGTTTACGTTTCTACATAAACGTAAACAGTAGGAAAGTCATTTTAAAATGGTCCTACAAACCTGATCAGACGGTAGACGTGGACTAGGGATAAAATTTGGCTCAAATGTAAGGGAATGGTTCTTGTACCCCCCCCCCCCCTGTGCAGAGCATGCCTGGAGACAGAAGAAAGAGCCGCCCATGTCCTGCTTGAATGCGGAGAGGTGGCTCAATAAAGGGCGAAGTATCTGGACGCCACAGGTAGCCTCCGAGAAGTCTTCATCCATGTCAAGAAACTGGTGGACTTCCTGGAGGAGCTGGGCTGGATGGAGCTCATTCACCCTCGCACGCACAATAGGCGCTTCGTCGTCGAGTTGCGGAAACCCGCTCGTAGAAGATGAAGATGGTTCCTGTACACCGCATGGTGTAGGGCTTTCTATATGGATTGGATTCATACATCATAATATTCCTGTGATGTCACTAACCGATTTAGTTTCATTGGAACCTATATTCGGGATGCAGGATATTTATGTATACTCATGCTATAAGGCCCGTAAATGGGAATCATTTTCATTTGTTGCGTAGGGGATTCTCTGTTTTTCAAAGCTTTTATTTAACTTGCAATGTATGTATGTATGTAAGTAAGTTCGGGTGGAATCTTGCATTTAAATTTGACCAACTTCCCGGTTTCCGATTGAGCTGAAATTTTGCAGGCATATGTATGTCGCGCGACAATTCAATAATATGGAGTCGGAAGGTCGCCATAGGAATTCCTGTACTAAACAAGATAGACCCGTCGTGTTTGGGCTCATTTTACTTGTCTTGGCTAGCTCTCTGCTGCTACATGATATCCAGGATCTCAAAAGCTTTTTAGAAAAAGCTTATGACATGTATAATTGCGGACCGATGGCCGATGAAAAAGACAAGTCCAGGAATGGAGACTAAAGGTAATAAAGAATGAAGATGTAGGACGTTTTCCAGCCGAGTGGATCGTGAGAACCGAAAGAGGAAGGTACGACGACAGGTCCTGCTTGCGGCATACTAGAGTTCCAATACCGCGGATCTGGCAATTTATTCGGAAGAGCATGTATGATGTACCGTAGTTATCATAGTTACAGTTCCCGGCACGTAACTTGGCAAGATTCGTTAGATGCGCACAAGTCGTTTTTTAGGTCTCTTTGGTTGTCAAGCGGGACGCGGGAAGTGAGTCTACTCAACTGTCTCCTTCATACTCATAAGCTTTTTCATGTTGCGAATGCAGTGCGAAGCCAAACCACGCAGTTATTCACAGACACTACACAAGCACAACGTGTGTATATGTGTTGAACGTGCCATGCGCAAACTTACCCCCACTACTATGAAACGTGGCCAAGTTGCGTGCCGCGTATTGTACGTAACGTACCTACTATTATTATTTTCATATTTCAATAATCATTTCATAACACATTATGCACTTATATTAAATTGTTTAAAATATGTATCTTTTGTCTATTCTTTGTTTTATGTTGTTCCAATTACAAATAATATTAAATGTTCATTAGTTTTTGAAGTGAAAACTTTTTATGGGAGGGTAAACCGCTTCGTTACGTCATGCGTTACGGCGCCAGTCTCTATGGCTTCCCTTTCTCTCACGTTAGATTAGTTTAAGATATCACTTCTGTCGGGCGTCCCAAGACGCACACCTGTGAAGGTGACGTTGCTTCCTGGCACTAACGGAAGACCAGCGTTGGTTGTTATCAACCAACATTTGCTGAGTTAGGGCCTGTTTAGAGTTAGTTAAGTTTTGGCTTTTATCAAACTGCTCATGTACAATTTTATACTTTAAATAATTCTAACTAAACATTATTTTCTTTCTTTCTTTCTAGACTTTAATACCAACCGATGATTTTATTGATTACCGGGAATATGGACAGGCAGCGACGCCATACTATTATTCGTCTTCCGTGATATTACTATGGAATTAAAACACTTACTTGAACATATAGTCAAGACCTCCGCCAACGGTGTTGAAGTTAGGTACATTCGGTATGCTGGGCATATTCCTGGTACCAAAAGCGTTGGCTGTCAAGTCATGGTTGTTATTGTGGAAAAGATTAACATGTCCCGCCGCAGTTAGCTGTTTTCCAAACACTGGTATGTTGGTCTGGGAGAGGCTGGCACCGTGTCCATTTCTGGAAAAACAATCGGTACCCCTTATTATTTTATTACAAAACTCCAAGAAAATAATCATTCAAAAATATTACATAAACTACTAAATAGATCTTGTTCAAACTCATTTACAGAAAACATTATTTTCACATATAACAAATACATGTAGTTCAAAAGAAAGATACAATTTTGAAGTCTCATGATCTCATCATCTATCGACTAAAGTGTTTAAGGAACATCGTTTTGATTTTTCATAATTTAACAATCACTATATATACACTTACTTATTCAGTCATTTCAATCTCACTTACATGTATGGCGGTTACCCTATCTTTATTTAGTCCCTACCACCTGATTGCGGAATCGCAACCCGATGCCTGCTAATGTTAAGACGGTCCTAACATACTCCTTTAACCAATCCGTGTGTTAGATGGAATGGGTTCTGTCCCATCCTGTTTTTCCAGAACGCTATAATAAGAGCACTTTAAAAAAGCCGTAACTATATATTTAAAGTCTCAACGAGGTGGGTAAAGCATAGGCTCCCTGAGTGTTGCAGATATCCAAGGAAAACGGTAACCACTTACCATCAATGTTAGCCTACAAGCATACATTAAAAATCAAACACAGACTGAGACAACAATTTCATAAGGGTTCAGATATTCCTAGAATACCACGGAACTCTAAAATGGTAAACTTACACATTGTCAAAAGCTAATCCAAGCGACGAAGAAGACAGATGCCTCTTATTATCAAATCCCGCCGAGCTGATTGCGCTAAAGATATTCCTGTTGTTACCAGCAAAAGGCAGCTTCAAGGCAGTGCTTGAAGTACCATCAGAGTTCATGGTAAAGCTCCCATGAGCCTGGCGTGATACTCTTTTTAAATGTACCGGAATAGAATGCTCGAAGAGATAGTCCTCTGGATCTCTCACCAGAATGTTGGCACTCTCATCAATATACCATCTTGGGACGTGTTCTGTGCTTAAATATCTAGTGTTGGCTCCGATAATTAAGAGTATAAGTGAGGAGGTGGCACGCAGCATTGTTTCTTAAACGTTTATCTATAAAATCAAAATAAAATATTAGCAAAGCATAAATCAACATGTATAAAATGTTTTTGCGACTCAAGGCGAGCGGGCTTTACTTGTATTGTATGTAAATACGTGCGTGAGACCAAAAGCGTAGTATGATTGGACGCTCGAAACTGATCATTCCGTTAGACACGCACACTATAGTAATGTGCATGTATATACACGTTCAAACAGCCTTTGTGAATTGCTAGAACTTATAGTAAACGGAAATAATTTTAGTCTTAACGTGAAAGCCCAGGAAATAAAACGGCAATAATTCAGGAGAACTAAACTATTGAACGGATCTTGGTGAAACCAATTTTAATTGAAATAATTTCTTGAACTTGTTTTTCAGATTTTTCCACCTCAATTTAAAACCGGCCGGTAATAATATGGAGGGGTCGGGAACAACTCTGGATTCACAGACACTCAGCTTAAAGCAAACGGTGGAAAATCCATGTGCCTTCTAGTGAACTAGGCAAATCTAAAACAGACTGTCAAAACAATATCAATTTCTATAAAGTTATTAAATATGTACCTAATGTTTCTAATTAAACAATTTTTACAAATTGTAATAGTTTCTCGGTACTTGTATCGGCTACTTGCTTTGAGTTGCTAATTGTATCGGTTTGCAAACTAACCGTTTATATATTACAGTCTTTGATAAGAAGTGGTTCCCCGCTATGGATTTAGTGATTCTGGATGTGCTTATTACTAACAACTAAGAATTTATTGGTCTCCAGTAATTAGCTAAATAGTATACAATACACAATATATGTTTTATTTAACACTAGCTGTCCCGGCAGACGTCGTCCTGCCCGGAAAAGCTTCAATCGATATGCCGACAGCAGCGCCACCGGGTCCAATTGTGAACCAACTCAGAAATCTTCTTTGGCTCATGCACAACCACTTTGCTAAAGATCATCACATGATCAAATGTATAGTTTACGATTCTATAAAGGACATACAGACAAACGTTCATTTTTATATATAAAGAAGAAGAAGATTATGCTATAATCATTATTCCCCGTACTAGTTTTAATCTGTTTTACGGCAGAATAAGTTCACGTCTCGTAAGTTGAAAAGAACGAAATGATTCAAAATTAATTGTAATTAGTAATTTTCAAAATATAGTAATTTTTATGTTTTACTTTGCACCGACTTCAAGATGTTTTAGATAATATATATTAATATTAATAGCTTTAGAAATAAGTTATTTTATACATTTTAGTTTTTTAGTTTTTGAAGTCGGTTTTTTTAATCGAAGTTTTTATTTTTTATTGTTTAATAAAAACTATGCATGTTACAATTTAGAAAGTCTTACCAATATGCAAGTGTACTTAAAAAGAAGGGTATTCCAAATTTCAGCCTCAACAATCAACTAGTTTTGTTTTAATCACAATTTTGTCTCTTGTCTGCAAAAACTGCACTTTTGTCTGTACGCCCATTTGTTAATAAAGCCCTCGATATGTAAAAATTACAAAGACAGCAACAAATTATTATATTTCTGAAGATGAGTTAGACATTGATTTCGGATAAGATATTTTTTTTATAGTTGAAGTACAGCGGAAAAGATACCTAATGAAAACAAGTTACAGTTATAAGTTGATATTCGCAACACCAGATATTCGATCCTTGCCTGAAATAAGGTAGAAAGAGCTCATGATTACCATCATCATCATCATCATCATCATCATCATCATCATCATCCGAGCGTTAAATCCCGGTTGCGTTCGGAGCATTCACTCCGACGCCCAGGGTCCGCTTTCCTACTTTTTCTACTCCACCTCGCGCGGTCTTCGGCATCCCCGTTTTGAGACCATTGGCACGCATGTCATCCTTCACGACGTCAAGCCAACATTTCTTGGGCCTTCCCCTTCGACCGGGACCTGGCGGAGGTGGCATGGCTAGGCATTTGTTCCCCACATAATTAGCCGGTCTCCGTAAAATGTGGCCGTACCAACGTACGCGACACTCTTGCAGTGTGTCTGCTATGCCACGGCCATGAAGACTACCACGGATGTAGGAGTTCCTGACACGGTCTTTCCGCGTCACTCCACACATCCAACGCAGCATATTCATCTCCGTGACACGCAGTTCTTGCTTGTGTCGCTCAAGTACAGGCCACGCTGCACTGCCATACAAAAGGACAGGTCTAATGATAGATTTATAGACCTGGCCTTTTAATTTGACCGGCATTTTGGGGTCACAAATGACACCTGTTACCTCACGCCACTTGGCCCAAGCTGCAGTAATACGGGCCTTGACGTCAAGGTCGATATCCCCGGACGCACTAAGGACAGATCCCAAGTACTTAAACTGATCCGTGCGCTCGACCGTATCTTCGCCTATGCGCACGGATGTGGGATCTGTAGTGTTGCAGGCCAAGTACTCAGTCTTCGCCACATTTAGTTTCAGACCGCCGTTCTCTAGTGACCTCTTCCACGCATTTACGCCTCGCACCAGGCGCCCCCTGTCCGAATCTGCCAGCGCGATATCAGCATACATGAGCAACCATGGAGGTTGCTCATGCGCATCTCTGATGCTGTTCGAGACTTCGTCTAATATCACACTGAACAGAAACGGGCTAAGGACCGATCCCTGGTGCACGCCTACGGTAATGGGGAAGAAGCGGCCAACAGCGAATAGAAGCCAACAGCGGTCCGAACTATGGACACGGAATCACGGTACATATCCCGGATAATGTCAATATAGGTTTCTGGTATACCTTTGGACCTCAGTGCCCATCAGATCATCACGCGAGGAACACAGTCGAAGGCCTGCTGCAGATCCAAGAACAGGAAATGCAGAGGCGTATTCTTCGTCCTGTATTTCTCCATGATGATCCTTAGGGCAAAAACAGGGTCCATGGTACCATGCCCGGGGCGAAACCCATATTGACATCCCGAGACAGTACACTCCTGCCGAATCCGAGAGTTGATTATGCGCTCAAAGAGCTTCATGGTGTGGGACATTACTTTTATTCCGCGGTAGTTTTCGCACTCCTGCACCGATCCCTTACCTTTGAAGACTGGGGTGATAACACTCAGTCTCCATTGGCTCGGAATGTTTCCGGTGAGGAGTATGCGGTTAAAAAGGTTTGTTAAACTGCCCACACCACGAGGACCCATCGCCTTCCAGGCTTCGATGGGGACTCCATCGGCTCCGACAGCTTTCGGATTCCTTATGCGGCGAAGAGCCATATGGACTTTTTCAGGCGTTATCGGTGGCACTAGTCCTTGATTCGGAGGGATGTTCGGTGGCTGTACCTCTTTGTGTTGCTTATTCAGCAGCTCGTGGAAGTACGAGCGCCATTTCTTCTTCACCGCGAGGTCCTCGCATAACAGGTTACCGCCAGGATCTTTAACACAGCGGCACTTGGAAATGTCCTGTGCCGCTTTGATCCTGGAACGTGCCAACTTATAAATGAGCTTCTGCCCCTCAGACGATTCCAACTTATCGTACAACGATCGAAAGTAGTCTCGCCTGGCTCTGGCTACAGCTCTTTTAGTGGCATGTTTTGCGGCCCTGTATGCGTCGCGATCTTCAGGAGATCTGGACGCTTGCCACTTTTTGAAAAGGTTTTTCTTCACTCTAACCTCCCTCTGGACTGTGTCGTTCCACCACCAAGTCTCCTTGTCACACTTGCGTCCACCCTTAGACACACCCAGCACTCCCTTTGCCGCTTTGGTAATGGCTGCCTGAATCTTGTCCCAGTGGCTCTGGACTAATTCGCTGTCAGCTCCGACACACATCTCGACGGATGCTGAAGCGAACTCCTGGGATTTGCCTTCATCAAGCAGCCAACATCTAATTTGGCGTCGACAGTGCTCAACGGGTTTGTCTTTGGGTTTTACGCAGAGATCCATGACAAGGAGACGGTGTTGTGCCGTGAGACTCTCTCTGAGTATGACCTTGCAGTTGGCTACTTTTCCGATGTGGTGTCTCCTGGTGAGTAGGTAGTCGATCTGGGTAGCATACCTCCCGCTCTTGTAGGTGATTAAGTGTTCGGATTTCTTTTTGAAATACGTGTTCACGATGGCAAGATCGGCAGCCGCACACAATCGGAGGATGTCCTCCCCTTCTGCTTTGCGGCTTCCGTATCCGAAGCCACCGTGAACTCGCTCAAATTCCTCCCACTTCTCACCCACATGACCGTTCAGATCACCACCCAAAACGACCCCCTGTGATAACGGGATGCCACGTAGCACATCCCCAATTTGATCCCAAAACCTCATTCTGTCAGTGTCGCTACAACCAGCCTGTGGCGCGTAAGCACTTATCAAATGGGTCACAACCCCTTCGATAAGAACCGACACGACCATAAGCTGGTCGCTGAAGTGTTTCACCTCCAGAATATTGTTTTAGAACTCCTCGGAGAGCACTACAGCAATCCCGGGATCTGCAGCCTTTCCACCGAGTCTCCTGAAGAACGCCACGGCCACCCTTCGCCTGGAGAGTACTTCAGCCAACTCCCTTGCACGTCCAGTCAGCGTGCCAATATTCCACGTCGCGAAGCGGAGTTTCCTAGTTTGAGTGTGGACTCGCGTCGTTAGCCGTGCCCGCCCATGACACGGTAGCCCTTGCCCACTTGTCGCAGGTGTAGGGCGATGTGCCTGCGCGTCGTTTAGCGGCGACGCCCTAGCCATACCCAACGTTCTACCAAGACTAACCATAAATGATGTGGCGAGTATTGGTTTTAAATGTAGCGGCTGCCGCCCGACCTACACAACCCATATAGGGAAACCAGGAATGGATAGTGTTATGTGGGAAGGAGTAAAGATGGAGGATACGAGGATGAGGAGAAGGGGGGACACCACTGTCACGGAACAAAGGGAAAGTAACAGCGGCCGCATCGAGGACCTCGGGCTCGCGTACCCGTGTGCACTATAAAATACCGGACAGGCATTTTACAGGCGGCACCCTCTGAGGGTGAGCTCATGATTACCATACAGGGTTATTAGCTATTACTTTAGTGGTGACTATTTTTTTATCGAGAACATGATTTTTTTCAAAACGAGTATATCCATAGTATTTTTTGAAGTTTTCCTGATTAGATTAAAACTACTAAACTAATGGTTTTGAGCGCAGCATTTTATTTGATTTTAATTTTGACGTTTCGGATACTTTTCAGTAGCCGTGATCACGGAAAACAAAGACATCAAGTGTGAATGAGTGATGTTAAAGTTATTATGTGTCCTACCCCGAATTTGTTTCTTTTTTTACTTTTAAATAATAGATTTGGTGTCATATTTCCCTCTTCATCGCAAGGTTCTTTGGAAGATATTGCTATCAGCGTTAATACCGCCATTTGCACCTAATTCTAAGCTGTTTTTGATTGTACAATAAAGTATAATTCTATTGTATTCTAAATGTTTTTTTTAAATTCTTGTCTTGCGTGAACGCGGCGAAAGAAAAAATTCGCAATGCCAAAAAACAATTAAATTAAATGCTGTGCTTATAATCGTCAAAATCTAGTTTTAATTACAAAAGCCTATCCAGTTTTAAATACACTTTAACTCCATGTTACTCTCCGATACGCAGGGTTCCCCGCGCTGATAACTGCTACGAATGGATCTCATTTGACCTCTGACGTAATTAATTCTTAATGACTGGAACATATCTGAGTTGAAATTAAACCAGTCTGTGGGACTTCCCTTGCCCATGTAAGATAATTTACTTTTATCCCTTTACGTTTTAATTTACTGTGAACATCATATTATTCGCATGAGTTTTGTTTTTGCTTTTTTTAATTGTATGATTTCAGTAGACGCTTACCATCAGGTGGGCACCTGATGGTAAGCGTTTACCATCGCCTATGAACCTTTCTAGAACCAGAGGTGTTACTAATTTGCTGCCGCTCTCTAAAGGGAAAATGGAATCTGGCCAAAGATGCCGGAACAAACTCAAGATGGGTATGGTGGTATACTCGAGATCCGTGTTGATGTGTTAGGTTTTTTTTCGCCTCTATACGACAGGCCACTCAGCCGCCGAAATTAATATTCTGTTTTCGTTCCTGCACAGATTAAATTAATAAAATTAATAATAAGAGATTTGCATATCGACCTCTGACTACAACATATAGATACGTATAGATTAAGCGTGACCGTGGTCAAATGAGAACCTATTTATCATTAAAATAGGTACACCGTAGCCTCTTCTACACCGGTAGACATGTACGGAGGATCGTAGCGTGTATATCCTTTAGTATATCTTATATGTACTCTTTGCCTTTAGTATGGCAGTCGCCTATAAATCTTCAAGTTATTTTATGGTTGCTTCACCAATGTGTAACACCATACCACCTTCTTCGCGTAGTTGTTAAAATTTTGCCATAAATAAACCTTTTTTGCGTGCAACACATCTCAACTTGATAATCTTCTCCTTTTATTTTACCTCCCACCCCTTTTTATAAATTTTTTAGAGCTAAGCATATTGCCAAAGAGTTTCTTGCGCCGCTTCTTCTCTTTAAACCGTAACATGCCGCGAAGCAGAGATAAATGAGATTAGGCTGCCATAGAGTAAATAACAACCATAACCATAAATAAGTTGGGAGTGGGCTAAGTAATACCTTTAACGTTACTCATCGACACTTAACTTCTTAATCTTTACTTCCGTGATCACGGCTTCTGAAAAGTGGCCAAAAAAACAAAAAATAAACAACAAAATATCATGCTATTAGCTATTGAAAGTTAGTTTTAATTGTAAATAAACTAATTCTTTTCTGAAAATGAGAAGTTTTTTATTGAAGTGATAACTTCTTATGGGAGGGTAAACTGCTTCGTTACGTAACACGTTACGGCGCCAACTTCTGTCTGGCTTCCCTTTATCTCACGCACGTTATCACTTCTGTCGGGCGTCCCGAGACACATAGGTAATTTTTTATGCAGGAGTTTAGCAGACAGGCAGACGGCCCATTTGATGGAAAGCTGTTACGATCGCCTATGGACATTTCCAACACCAAAGGTGCTACAAATGCGCTGCTACTCTCTTAAGGGAGACTGGCACCTGGTCACTAATGCCGGAACACAAATCAAGGTTGTTATGGCGACATACTTTAGACCGGGGGTAGTAGCCATCCCTTCGCAAATGCGATATCACCTGGCAAGTGTAACAAACGAATGACGATTTAAAAAGCCTCCCGTTCTTGCCAAAACAGCTACGGACCCCTAATAATAATCAAATTGGAAAATATTAATGTAATAATACAGAAACTCTTCGAGGAAGTCGTGAGTTTATTTTTTCGCTGAAAACAGACTGCTAACAACTCGGCCCTCCCATTTCGCGCTTCAACGACGACGCGACGCTTTTCTATATAAGGTTTGTGATATAGTAAGAAAAGAAAAGTCATGGCAATATAATTTTTTTTACATAAGAAATTAATTAAGATATGAAATAGATAGTAAGAAATGTATTAAATAGTAAGAAAATATAGCAAATAGTTAAATAAATGTTGACAATAAGTATTCATTACTTACTTAATGCTGAACTATGGTTTTGAGTCATGGTTGTTTTTTTTTGTCGGGTCGGAGAGTTGAGTCATGGTGACACCCTATCTCTTGTTCATACTTCAGTACATATTCTTGATGCATGCATATTTATTTCTCTTTTCTACAATGGTATGTATGTATATCTATCTTTGTCCCCCTAATTACGACTTACAACATGAAGATGTCGCCACTGTGTCGTCGGATTTCGTTTGCGGTGTTAAATAAATAATAAAACAGAGATGTAAGAAATAATTGATTTGGCATGGCAAGTGGAGTGAGTTGGTAAACTTATATTAAATTGGCAGCCGCCCTAAAACTTTACTGAAATTGGTTGGTTGAGCTGGTTCCAAGATATGTGCAAGATAATATACTTCTGAAGCTAATGCAGAATTTTTAAATTATTTCAAATATATTTTTAAACTGAAATCAAACTATACTATAAAATAATAATAAAAAAACTTAATAATTAAAAACTACTTACTAATCGTTAATTTAATAATACTAAAATTAAAGTTGAACCTATACTATAAGTAAAAAAACTGATTTCAAATAGCTGTAGGCTGGGATATTTTTATCACTAACTTTTTAGGAATACTTCATAAATTAGAATTAGACACACTTTTTACGTCTCCGTTAGTATCTATTTCCATACCTATTGAAATAACGAACGAACTTTGTGGTTTTTTACGACACACGTCTACGTACTTTGAAAAAAATTTGGTATGTATGGCGGCTATCCATAATTTTCAGCTTTCAGCCGGACGGCTAACCGAATCGCGACTAGATGCATGGTGAGTGCCACATAGTGCCACAGAACCAATAATTTTTGGAGAAAATAGTCACGACATACAGTTGGACGGACAAGAAAGATGATTTCATAAATAATTCCATACCTACCAAAATAGTTGCGGCACGCTAACAATTACAACCATATTTCATTTCTCTCGGTGTACCTAAGCATAACTTTCCCTTATTTTCATAAAGTTTCCAGTCTGTGTCTATAACGAACCCCGGGACCCGTTCTCGCTCCATGAAGCTGCTGCTTATTCATCCCCCTAATATTAGAATTTGCAAAATATATTCGGAATCGGAAATTTAGCTGAGTTTATAATATTATAACAGGTTTTCTTTTAATTAGCCATAATTATAGATAGATGATACTCGGACCGAAAATTCTAGTAGTTTACAGTATTGTCTTGATGCTATTTTAGTGTTCTGAAATCATTTTAGTGAGGATGGAAACCTTTTTTTTATTGCGAAACTTGTAAACAAGCGGAAAGACCATCTGATGTTAAATGGCTACCGTCTAACTTAACTCAAAGCCAACTGTTTCACGTCGATATTCTGTAAGAGCGTGGTATAAATACCGATCGAGCCGTCCTTAAGAGCAATAAGCAAGCTAATGATTCCAACACGTCCCTAACACGTTATAAAGTTTTGTACAGTACGAGCAATACTTAAATGCGTTCGTGAAGTTGGTACACGTCATTGCGAAGAACACAATTAAAAGATTCACTGACAGAACTGAGACGAGAGAGTGTTGAGCTCTCGCTCGTACGTGATCCTGACTTACATGCCATCTCTCACGCAACACACCGTAAGATGTAATACATGTTAACATTTGACTGGAGCTGCGCAAACTCAAGGAACTAAGTCAACTAAAAGCGCATATTAGTTTTGCGTATTCAATAGAAGATTCATAATATGTTTAAAATTGCCACTCAACATCAGACCATCTAAATCAATATCGTGTTTTAAAGCGATGGCTGCTAATTATTTTTGGTTTTTACAAGTTACATTTATTATGATATATTTTATGTTATTTTTATTTTTGTTGCATGAGTTCAGCAGACAGGGAGACACCCCACTTGATCGAAAGTGGTTACTCGTACCATCGCCTATGGATATTTGCAACACCAAATGTGCTACAAATGCCCTGCTGCTCTCTTAAGGGAGACTGGAACCTGGTCACTAATGCCGGAACACAACTCAATGTTGTTATGGTGGCATACTCTAGACCAGGGGTGGTAGCCATCGGTAAGTAAAGCCAAGTAACGGGAACAGACCCTACCACCTGGCTGTGGGTTATACAGTATATATAATATTATCTCTTTATTTATTGTCTATAGTCTATATACATAACATCACCGTCTGAAAGGGATCACTTTAACCGATAAGGCCGCCTTTGGTTCAATATTTATTGTACATAGTTTTTAAGAACATACTTAGTTTTAATTATTGGTGAGCAATACTGCATTTTCATTTATTGGTAATTTTGTCTTTGCAATTAAAAAATATACTGCACTGTTTATTCTTTCATGGAACTGTATTTTCCGATTAATAAATATTAACACATAAAAATTGACTGATGGATACAAATGGTAAAGGTAAATGAAAAAAGAGGTGGATGGATTATGTGAAGGATGATATGATGATTTACGGTGGAAGGAAAAGACATATTGTGCCGACCCCAAATAATTGGTAGGAAGGTGAAAGAAAAGAAAAGAAATATTTTCACTCGACCTCCGAGAACATACCCAGAACCAGTCAATATAATAATATGATGTTAACCCACAGTGGGGCTTTGTGGCGAAATCTTAGGTGAGTAGCGACACCCTGCCTCAGTGCTTACCTTAGTCAGCCGGCACAGAGTGCAGATCGCTATAGCTAAGATTCAAGCTTCAGGGGTGGAAGTGACAAATGGCATAACGTCGGAAGTAGCTTTGGTGAACTTGCAGCCCACCTCTCGACACCCCTTAGCCACTCACACCCATGTTGCACTTCGTCAATCTTGTACGGTATATTTAGAGGCTCATACAGTGAATGGCGAGTCACCGTCTGCCCATTTTTTCCATGTTCCTTGAATATTGCGACGGGAAGACGCCATAGTCCCGATAGACCCCGATCTGTAGTTCCGCTAGCGATTCATCCCACTATCATTTGTTCTCATTCTTGGGTTGTCCTTGGGTGCATTTTTATATGGTGACAGGGACAATCGCCAGTCAGTGTCACGCCACATTTTAATCTGTGATTAAACTTGTCAAGGGGCCTTTACGTGTTGCCCTTCCAATGGCCCCATGTATGCTCTCTAAAAGTAGGTGCCATTTCTATGGCCCGTGGCCTGCAGATATATATGCGATGTTATATAAGTAAACAACTATTCCGAACGTTATACCAATCAGTTCAGTCGCGTTCTTTTCTATAATAAAACGCAGCGAGCTTTCGTTTCATTTCATTTGACATTGCTTGTATTGGCGGTTGTTTACTTGAGAATTCATGGAATGATTTTGCGACAACAAACGCAGCTATCTATCTTTAAAATGACGTATGTTTCTCCTTGAGCTGGCTCATCATAAGATAGTTGTGTTAGTTATGTCAAATGGTTTTTTAAAGGCTCTTTTGAAACTAGATTTATGTGATAAACTTTATTAAATTAAATATTACAGTAATTACTTATAACTAATGAGTACGATGCTGTAACATGACTGTGTGGTGGCACGATTGCATCTAGTCCGTACCGTACATTGGTTGGCAGGGTGGTCTTAGAGGTTTCCCAGGAACGTTTTCTTGTAGTAGTTTCCCAAGCGCATGCACGATTCACCTACAGATGGCTTGAATTAGGTGCTTTCCAGTTAGCTTGGGAAAGTGCTGTCCGAAATGTAATAGGGTGCCTCATACTCGTATGTGCGAAAAACCGCAGTACTCCGCACATAACACGTTCGATGATTCTAATGTTTATGTATCTAATATATTAATAAAATGAGAGTGTATTTCTGTAATTAGAAAATGAATGGTAAAATTTAATTGCAAACTGTTATTTATACGCCGCCAAGTGTTCGCTAATTTTCCTATTTTTTATTTGCATAATTATTAAAAATAAGTACAGTTAAGTTTGTATTTGCAATAATCTTAGCAATTCCTTTAGGATATTTCACAACACAGACACTTGACATAGGACTAACATGGAACACAATTATAATAAATGAAGCGCCATCTTGAGAAATCTGGCAATTTGATTCATAATAATTATCTTTTATAGCCATGAAAAATTCACGACTTATAAATTATATAAGAAAGAAAAAAAACTAAAGTAAGACAGATAAAACAACAGACTAGTCTAGAGATATATGACTACAATTCTGATTTCTGGGTGACAGATAAAAGCAGCATGTCTGCTCGTGATACATCTCCGTACGTTTTCACTGTATAAAAAGCGCAAAGGGTTCCGTTTTGATTGATCCGCCGTATGGTAATAACCTAAGGGATTCGCCCTTTGATTTGGTAGTTTTGTAATGCACCCGTATTCCTTTTGGGGCCGTATGTTTTCGCTCAAACCTACCATTTCAATTTAGAAGAATATTTGATTGAGAAATGGGGCAACATTTTTGTAGTTTTATTTTTTTAGTATTCCTTAGTTGGTAAGTTGGTACAAAATAGAAGTATTAGGCTCTATTCACACTGTGGACACCGTTCACAGTTCAATCTCGGTCCGATCAAATCTGGCTCTATCTACACTATTAGGCCGTTAAATATTCTTTTCGAGGATAAGTAATGATGATGTAATTATATAACTTATACAAACTTATATGACTATTTACAACTTATACAAATTAACTTTAGATTATTAAGTAGTTTATAGGAATAATAAGTATATATAACATTAAGGTATAAAATATGATGTACAAAGTCTCCGAAGAATATCGGGGGAAAGAGAAACATGCTATAGAAAAAAAATGTGTGTGCAGTTCACAGGCAGTAGAAGTGAAACTTCAAAAAATACACTCACAGAATTCTTATCTAACTGTCTAACTATCTATCTAATATGTGCTGCACAATGTAAAACTCGTATCTCGCTCTCTTGCAGGCTTAGTCCTATAGATTTATGTGTATATCTCTTTTTAGTGTCGCTTTTTCGTTTCATCGCGTTTCAAATCACAACGATTCTAAAAAGTTTCACTTCAATAATAATCTTTTCGACGAACCGTTATCGATAGTAAGAATTCTCTGATTCTTTCCAGTTTAAAAATATTTCACCGGATCGGGAACGGACTGCGGCCGGAGCGAAAACGCGAACGGCAACACAATGTGAATCGAGCCTTATAACTGAGACAATTAACCCAATAACCCCGTTTTATTATTATGCTTGTTTAAACAGATGTATTTACATTTTGTTATCGTAATTAATATTGTTATGTAATTTATTATTTATTGTGTATTTTTTATGTAATACGAATAATTAAACCTAGGTTACTCGAACTTGAACTGCTGGCGATCTTTTTTTTCCTCCTCTCTTTTCTCTCTCTCCGAACGAACAAGGTTGTCCGGGCTTATTACTTTGTAGTATGTTTTTGTAAGCTATTGTATAGTTTTTATCGCGGGCTTTGAGCGCGGCGACCGAATGAAGAAATTCCGTAACGAAAATAAACCTAACACCTCCCACTCTGCCTACCATGCGCGGTGGCCACAGTGACCCGCGAGCTCTCGTAGCGGTTCGATGTATGTCAGGTATTGCAAATTATGGACGACGAGCTGCTCCGAAATCGGACGAATACGTAAGCAGCTGTTTGTGAGAAAGTATATAGGTGTATAGGTATCTATCATATCTTTATAATGCCACACTCACCGCATGTGCGCCCCGTTAGTATACATGTTGGTATATATGTATACATAGGTGATTTGTTTTCTTATCGGTCACCACGCTCAAAAAGTGTAACTTGAATTAATATCAAAGAAAAAAATAATAATAATAATTGCATAAGTTGATAAAAAATGCTATGCAATAGCTTTACCGCAGCAGTCCCCGACTACCACAAGGAGTTTTTGTCTTTTTCATGGTTTTTTTTTATTTTCCAAATCTTTACTGTCTGTACATTCATTGTTTAAAGGTTACTATATAAATTCTGCCATATTCAAATTGGTTTGTCATAGGCAAAATGTTGGTTTTATTAAAATTTATTTATTTGTTTTACGTATTAAATATTACATACGCCAAATTTGTTTCATTAATTATTATTATTATTATTTATTGTTTTATTAACAAAATTGGGTCGTTTTGGTCTTACGCCAACATGTATCTTATGTATCTATTATTATATTTTTTAACTTTACAGTGTTTTGTAACTTCATAAGACTAATTTTTTTCTAAACCGACGACGACCGTCGTCGTCGGTTTAAAAAAAAGGATAAGCCAAAAAGTTCAGTTCAACGAGAAACGAGCTGGTGTTGTGGCGATTGCGAAATCACTTGAGATCAAAATAAATGGTACGGCACTTTTCAGTCCGGGACCTTTTTCGACCTTTCGCTGATTTCAATAGAGACCGTGGTATCTAACATCTTTTGGTCGGGCCACGAAAAGCGAGATCTGATGCTATCAAACGCTTTTTGTCGTTCATTTTCGCCGAATCAGCATGATGTTTTATTTGTTTATTTTATTGCTGGAGTTCACCAGACATGCAGACGGCCCACTGACGCCTATGGACCTTTGCAATACCAAAGGTGCTAGAAATGCGCTGCTGCTCTCTTAAGGGAGACTGGAACCTGGTCACTAATGCCAGAAAACAACTGAAGGTTGTTATGGCCACATACTTTAGACCAGGGGTGGTAGCCATCCAGGAGGGCAAATGCGCTACCACCTGGCTGTGGGTTGTTTTGTCGCCTTTTCCGAAAGGCCGCCCGGCCGCAGGGAATTGTATTCTTTCTCCGTTCCTGCACGGATAGAAAAATGATAAAGTGGTCGCAAACAAACGACGCAAGGTGTGATATTTTAGATCATCTGGAACTGTTGTTACAGTCGCTTCAGGTTTCTATGTATAGACAATTTATTGTAATTGAGTATCCTATAGAATGTTTTACTCGGTGGACGAATTCCTCGATTGTAAATAAATACTTTCCTTGACTTATGAATGTTATTATTATTATTACTACTATGTTTGTATGTCTTGCAAGACCACGGCCCATAAAAATGGCTCGGACTTTTGGAGGGCTTGCGTGGGGCCATGGGGAGGCCAACACGTAGAGGCCCCTTGACAAATTTAATGTAAATATGTGGCGTGACACTGACCGGCGATTATCCCTGTCTACACCATACAATAATGCACCCAAGGACAAGCCCCGGACATTGTAGGACTATTGTGGGAAATGAAGACAAAAGTACCGGGCTATTGGGGTGAACTGTTAGTGGTACTAGCGGTCTGGGAATATGGGGACTATGGCGTCTGCCCGTCGCAATGTTCGGGGAACATGGAAAAATGGGCAGACGGTGACTCGCCACTCCCTGCATGGGCCCCAAAAAATGCTATAAAAGGCAGTGGAAACATGGGTATGAGTGGCTAAGGGGTGTAGAGAGGTGGGCTGCAGGCTCACCGAAGCTACTTCCGACATTAGGCCATTTATCACTTCCACCCCTGGAGCTTGAGTCTTAGCTCTAGCGATCTCCACTCCGTGCCGGCTGGCTAAGGCAAGCACGGAGGCGGGGGCCTTGTCTTGGCCCCCGGAGTCAGGTACGAGGTGTCGCCACTCACCTAAGGCTTCGCCACAAAGCCCCCCTGCGGAACTACTATTATTATTATTACTATTATTTTTTGACATTTATCAGTTTTTTGTTTCATATGATTCATTTAATATTATATAATTTAATAAAATTTATTATAAATATTTGTATGCTCTTATGGGAGCAAAACATGTGTACACTGTGACATATATACCAACTGTTTAACCATGTTTTGAACAAATAAATTTGATTTGATTTGATTTATAAATTAAAAGCGAAAGTTTGTAAGAATGTATGTATGGATGTATGTTTGTTACTCTTTCACGCAAAAACTACTAATATATAGGATGTAGATTTAGTGTGAATTATCCAAAATATAACATTTTACAACACCACGCGGGTGAACCTGCGGGCGCAGCTGATATAACGTATTGTTACACGCCAACAAAAGTAAATGCACACCTGCAGTTTATTACCTTTCGGCATTTGGACTTCTTTTGTTTACTTTGTGTTTAAAATGTTTAATCAGAAAAGCAGCCTAAGCCTATTGTGTATTGTAATCCTTTATGATGGCGTTAGCCAGGTGTGATTCTTGAAAAAATTCAGACCACGCGGTCGAGTATTGTATTGTATAGTTTAATATATGTAATATATATATATACTATGAAGGCGTACTCATAAACGCATCTCGTGGAATCCACCAGAAAACACACGACGAAAGGCATGCGAGTGTAAATTCTCTAAGCCGGCGCGTATATGCCCGCTTATTTCGTGACTCTAAGAAATTCTTTCAATCAGCCTTACGTAACATTTTAGGTAGCCTTTAGCACTTGGCGATAGGGCCCATATCGAGCGAGTAAGCGTTTGGAAAATCGTCGTCCCTTTTTGGGTATTGTTGTGGAATTTTATCGAGTCGTTTGAGGTTTTTTTTATTTAGTCCTATTCTCAGTTGCGACCAGTTTTCTTTGGTCCTTCGCTTGGGGACTTCCAGCTAATAACACTTTTTTGTTTGTTTGCTTTTGTTTGGTCTGGGTGTGAAAGAATATTTGGAATGACCAACGCATAGCAAAAAACTATTAAAGTACCTAGCTCTTTGCCGTTTGCCGATGACTTCTCACTATTATTGTATTGTATTACTTACTATTATTGTATATAATTATGTAAAGTATATACAATAAAAAAATATAATAATAAATTTATTGCAAGTACAGTGGAACCTGGACTGTACAATCATAGTACCGATAGTGGTGTCAGTGAATGGACTAATAGCGAAGAGCCCTGACCGCCACCTTGAAAGGCTCTCGCTTGGTATCTGGTTGAAGGGTCGGATGCAGAAGGTAGTTCTGTTGGACACGGCCCGTATTGTGAGGAGATTCCTGTGTCTGGAGCCTTAACCACCGGTAGTCTGGACCCTAGGCCCCACTGCCGGCGAAGATCAGTTATTTATAAAAAAAACGGGCTAATACTATGGATGTTATGGACATGAAAAATTATATCGGTTTCAGATATGATAGGTAGATATATAATTCTTTATCGTGCACCACGGCATAAACAAACAAAAGTAGAAAAGGGTAAGAAGATGGTACAATGTGGGTCCTTATCGCTAAAAAGCGATCTTTTTCAGTTATTTTTGTTATTGTGTGTGACATTTATTCAATGATATTTGTGTTGTGGCGTACCTTACGAATAACTTATTATATTAATTTATTCTAATTTTAATACTAAACTTATACTAATGTAGTAGTATATCTGTTTAAGGCTCAAGGCGGGTTTGACAAGTTGGTTATCTTAGTGTGTAGTTTTTATCATAATGTTGTTCCTTATTATTTATTTATCATTTAAGAGCATGCTCTTGTCGGTGGAGCCTCTTCCAATCTTCTCTATTATGGGCCAGTTGTTTTACTTCTGTGTAAGACACGACACCCACTTTTTCTTTTATTTGGTCCATAAATGCTCGCCTTGGTCTTCCCTTCCCTCTCCTTGCTTCCACTTTACCTTCGATTAACGTGCATAAGAAGGTGTCGTGTCTTAGCAAATGGCCAAACATCTTCCCCCTTCTTTCCTCTAGAGTTTTTAATATTGTGCGTTTCTCCTTTACCATATCCAGAACTTCTTCATTAGTCTTCTTCTCTTTCCAACTTATTCTCTCCATGCGTCTCCAACACCACATTTCAAATGCTTCTAATCTATCGCGATCTCTTTGTGTCATTGTCCATGCTTCACACCCGTATAAAGCTATGCTCCAGATATAAATTTTAATTAAACTTTTTTTAACCGGTTGTGCTATTTTAGACCTAAATAAATAGTTTTTACTAATAAAAGCTCTTTTTGCAATTGTTATTCTCGCTATTATGTCGTCTGTGCATCGAGAATCTGATGTAATGAGGCTGCCTAGATATCTAAATTTTGCTACGTGTTGAAATGTATGATCCCTTAACTTTATTGGGCTTGGTGTGTATAGATTTTTGGCTATTGTCATTATTTTTGTTTTGTTCGTGTTTATTTTTAGGCCTATTTCTTGAAATGCTGAATCCATGTATTCTATTAAACATTCTAATTCTGACTTTGAATCTGCTAAAGCGGCTATATCATCTGCAAAACGTATAAAATATATTTTTTCTCCATTTACTTTTATTCCTCCATGTTTAGAATGTATGATTTTTTTTATGGCGGTTTCAATAAAAATATTAAAAATAACTGGTGATAGGGGGCAACCTTGTCTAACTCCTTGTTTCACTATTGCTTTTTCCTTCTCTGTTCCCACTTGTATAGCAGTTTCTTGGTTCTTATAAAGAGTGTATATGATTCGCCTATCTCTATAATCTAGACCTACGTGTTTTAGACATTCCATCATTCCTTTCCAGTTCACTTTATCAAAAGCTTTTTCTAAATCTATAAAAGCTATATGTGTGTCAATATCTAAATCTATTCTTCTATTGCATATAAGTCTTAAGGCTAATATGGCTTCTCTCGTACCTTTTTCTCTCCGGAACCCATATTGATCTGGACTAATATAGCATTCGGCTTTTGGTCTCATTCTATTTTGAATTATCTGGATTAATATTTTAGATGCGTGTGAAACGAGGCTTATAGTGCGGTAGTCTTCGCAATTGAGACTGTTTAACTTTTTTGGCAACATAAGAGTTTTAGTAATTTTAAAATCATTAGGAATGTTACCAGTTAAATACATATCTTGAATTAAATTGAATATTTCATCTAATAATGGTGTACATACTGCATATTTTATTAGTTCTATTTGTAGACCGTCTTCTCCGGGTGCTTTTCCCATTTGTATTTGATGCAAAGCTCTATCGAATTCTGTTCTTAGTATCGGTGGTCCTAGATTATCTTTATCTACTGATTGTTCTGCTTCTATATCTTCGTCGTTTAAACCATTGCCATTATATAGTGACTCTATATATCTTTTCCATCTTTTTACTATATTTACCTGATCTAGTAAGATTTTTCCAGTCTCGTCTGTTATAGCTGTACTCTTAGATTTGTATTTTATATCTAGTTTTTTTATGACACTGTATGCTTTATCTATTTTTCCTTTTTTTATATATTTCTCTACGTTTTCACATTCTTCTTCTATATATTTTTCTTTAGCTTTTGTGCATTCGAGGGTTATTTTATTTGTTAAACATTTATATTCTTTTATACTATTTGCGTCTCTTTTATTTCTATATTTTCTTCTTTCTATCATTAAATCTGTTATTGTATCTGTTAACCACTTCTTTCTTGGTACGATTTTTTTATTTTTTAAAGATTCTGATGCACTAGTCATAATTATGTCTCTAATATTTTTCCATCTATTTTCTATATCTATTTTTGTGGAATTAGTTTGTGTAATTTCTTTATTTACCATAAGCTTATCTCCTAACTTATTACTATATTGCACACGAATATCACTGTCTTTTTGTTTAAGTTTATTGAGATCGAGATCCTTTGGTTTATATTTACGTTTATTTTTTGGAGAATTAAAATTATGGATGCTTATTAGAAGATTATGATCGGTATTGAAATCTGCTCCGGGAAGTGTTTTACATTGTGATACATATATCTTATATTTATTTCTTACCAAAATGTAGTCCAATTGATACCGTGCTATATCTCCCGGCATTTTCCAGGTATATAGCCTTCTTTTAGGTTGTTTGAATATTGTATTTAATGCTGTTAATTTTCTTTCTTTACAGAACTGTACAAGCTTTTCTCCCCGTTTGTTTCTTTTGCCTAAACCAAATGTTCCTATTTCATCACCATCTCCGCCTTCTCCTATAACGGCATTGAAATCACCCATAATTATTAAATTTTCACTATCTTTAACTGTATCTATTATTGTATTTAAATGTTCATACATATCGTCTATCTCTTCGTCTGGATGCGTACCTGTAGGCATGTAAACTTGAATTATGACTGCTTTTGTGTTATTTATCTTTAATTTGATTGCCGTTAAACGGTCACTATAATGTATTGTGTTTTCTATTAGTTCTCCCCATTTTCTATTTAATATTATGGCTGTACCATTAGCGCCTCTATTTTCACCTGTAAATATTATTCTGTAATCACCCTCCCAAAAATCACCATTTCCCTCCCACCTTACTTCGCTTAACCCTAAAATATCTACGTTCAACCTTTTCAATTCAGTCAATAACTCCTCTATCTTTCCTGGTGCAAGCATTGTTCTCACATTCCACGTACCTATAACGCAGGGATTTCGCATGATGACGACCGGGGTAGCCCTGTTTCTACCTCTGCCGGACTCAGACCGCCACGGAATATTACATCGTGGAAGCCCGTTGTCAAGAACTTTATTACTTTTACTTTTTACTTCCATAATGCTCCATATTTAGGGATGTATTTGTGCGGTGGTTTCCCAACTTGCCTTCCACACCGCAGCTTAACAGACAGTATTTTGTCCATTAATAATTGGATAGAAGCCTTTCTAGAGCCCTTCTCATCAGCCTTCTATCCATACTGGTATTGCTGCTGCCCGATACCAGGGAGAGGAACGCTTATTTGGTGGCGGCGTTTTGTATTTCACCACGTCACAAAATCGTCATAGGGCTTTTGTAGTTTTTTTTCTAGGGTAGCTCGTTCCACCGAACTATCCACTACGCCCTGTTGATTTTGCCGTTGCTTGGTCGGGGACTGTTTATTCAACCTATTCGCAGCTGACCACCATATCTAATGGTCGTTCCACTATCCGCCACCTGTGGACCCCGTTAGTAGCCTGCAACTCAACAAGTGTTAATTTTTTTTTATGAATTCCGCAGGCAGATGCACGGTCTACCTGATGGAAAGCGATTACCGTCGCCCATGGACATTTGCAAACGAAATTTGAAGTATTAACTAAAAATCTTCAAAACATTTCCAACTTTATCTATATAAGCGTAGTGTTTAAATTATTAAATATAATGTATTCTATCTCATTCTCCCGTAGGCGTAGTCCTATATATTTATGTGTTTATCCGTTATTGGTGTCGCTTTTTCGTTTCATCAAGTTTCAAATCACAACGACTCAAAAGAAGTTTCACTGCAATAAAATTAAAGTGTCTAATGTCTAAAAATAAAATAACGTTTCCAGTGAGCTAAATATCCTACACACCTACCAACCAACCAACACCCGGTATATGGCTAAAATATCTACGGAATCCTTAAAAGAATAGAAAACACAGAAAAATATACAAAACATAACTCGTAGTTAAGGTCTCGTTACATTGGTTTTTGACTTTTTATTTATGCTTTTGTAAAGAAAGATCGGAAAGGTGTGAATATAATAGATTCTCATTGAATATGGTAAATGGAAGGTTTCCTTGTGTAAATTCAAAGCTTCTCTCGTCGCCAAGGTTTCTTGATATTTCGAAAACATGGAAAAGTCGTTATTGAAATATCGGCCCATATTTTAATAATAATGTAAAAAATAGACCATTATTTCTTGGGAAATATTTGTCAACATATTGTTACATACCGACAAAGAACGCACACCGGCACGTCGTAAAACGCTTTATTGCCTTCTATGATTTAGGAATTATTTTGTTTACTTCGTGTTTAAAATTTAAAATCATCCTATTGTCATTGCACTTATTTTATGGCTATCATTAGTGTCAAGCTAATCCTTGTATTTATTTCATTGCGTTGAAGCTTGCTAGATGTGCGTATTAACTCATAATAAGTGATATAGTGACAGACTTTTTGCGTGTGATTGAATCGTGCAGTTTATACAGTGTGAACTGATTGCGTCTACTTATATTTGTACCTATGTTATACGTGTTGGTATAGTTTTAATAAATCCTATAGTAATTCCAACGGCATTTCAATTCGAGTCCTGTAACTCGTAACAATATAAATAACTAGTTGTTAACAATATAAATAAAGTGTTTTAAATATGAATAAACAAAGTGCAAACATTAATGAAGAAAGTGATGAAAAATAGTGAAAGAAAATGAGTGATAGCTTAAAAATAGTGCATAAATAAAAAATAATTAAAAAATTATAATTGCAAAAGTCGATAAAAAATACGCAATAGCTTTACCGCGGCAGTCCTCGAGTTTTTTTTTTCTTGCTTTCATTAATCGTGTCTTTGAGATAAGAATCTTTCCATGTGGCCCTTTATCCTGACATATTTTGAAAATGTCACTCATAACAAAATATTCTTATTGCTTTGTTAAACGTTTTTAAATTTATTAACAAAACTGTTTTTTTTATTATTTATTAGTAATGATTATTTTAATTGATTTTATTGTAAAATGACAACTGTTGTTATTATTGAAATATAGTTATATTTGTTTTTATGAATCTTCGTGCAATATTTTTAAGGAAAAGCCAAGTACTTCCCCGAGAATCTCCTAATTACGGTGAAACTAATTTAATTACAGCTTTGTGGTCATATTTTTTCCTATCTTATTCGAATGACATCATTGTGGTTTTGTTGGTGTAATATAAAATTTATCCTTTGAGAACTTTGCGATTAGCGATATTAAATAAATACTAATTAATATAAATATATAAACACTAATTAAGTAACTCAGGAACAAAGAACTAATCAATGGTTAGTCCCCTTTTACGTATAAACAAATGTTAAACGCCAGTCGTAACAAACAAGCTAATATAAAACCAACAGATTATGATTGTTCAGATATTTTTATTATTTGAAAATTATGTATTTATCCTCGTTATCCTAGCGTACGGGGTGCGTTTTCTTACATTTTCTTCTCCACTTCGCTTAGCAGCTCTTATTGTGAGACTCCCTCATCATCCCTCACAAAGTCAAACCATTTCTTGGATCTGCCACTTTTACTGGAATTTAGTACAAGTGGTATAGCTATAACTATATATAGATATGTGCTCCCCACATAAAGAAACGGTTTACGTGAAGAAAGTACTTTTACTTAAATTTTGTAAGTAATAATTTAGAGAGTGTCGGGGTGAAGGTAAGGAAAGGAATGCTCCGGTGGTTCGGGCATGTGGAAAGAATTTATGACGAAAGAATGACTAAACAGTATACAATGCAAAAGTGGATGGATGCAGAAGTCGCGGAAGGCCACGACACACCTTCCATGATCAAATTGATCGTGTACTAGCAGAAGGTGATGTCAGGAGCCTTAAGAACAGACGAGCGTGCATGACAAGAGCTATGAATGTCAAAGAAGCAAGTGAGGTGTGTAAGAATAAGCCTGAATGGCGCTCTGTTGTTCGTGCCTACCCCGCAAGGGACCTGGCATGAAGTTATGTATGTATTGTATGTAATAATTTACTTTTTTCATTTGACCTTTCATGAATAGAAAGAGCAGCAACAGTCAGTATCAATGCCACGTGAATATATATATTGTTGTTTTTAAACAAAGATTACGTTCAACGTAATTTTTAATATTTTGTTCAACTCTAGATAAACTTAAAGGCCATAGTCCATCAGATGTTGAATGTTGCGTCTAGTGTCAAGTAACGTGGGACGCGGCTTCCGGCGTCGGGTTGACTTTAAACCGATAGTCACTTTGAATAAATACCTTTATATTGCGTCAGTTTTTTCCCTGCATTCCATATTACTGGTCAGATTTGTTTAACAGATTCATTGACCTAAAAAGGAGATTTCTTTATGCTGGAATACGGACGTATATTATGGACGCCGCGTACAGCGTATGCGTGCCCACCACAGCTTCAGGTGTTTGCGAAGGATCACTCTAGTGCATTTTCATAACAAGCATTCGTCAATCGCGTATAGCGTGACGCCGTACGCAGCCTACGTCTTTTGTTACGGGCAACCACCTAAGATTAGAATACAAACTTTATTTATTTTGTTACACAACAACATACAACATTTTTAATAATTACATTAAAGAGTGTAGGTGTTATTCTACAAGTCCTGTATGGTATGATAATAACTGTATACCAAAAATAATTTTTATACTTTAGTTATTGAGACCAATAGTTTGGGCTGTGCGTTGATATTCCAGTCGATCAGTCAGTGAGTGAGGTTCAGCAGACGCAGACGGCCCACGTGATGGAAAGCGGTTACGATCGCCTATGGACATTTGCAAGACCAAAGGTGCTACAAATACGCACTCTTTAAGGGAGACTGGTACCTGGTCACTAATACCGGAACAAAACTCAAGGTTGTTATGGTGACATACTTTAGGCCAATAATAAAATAATTATATATTATGATTTTTCAAAATATAAATTCGAGGATTTTTGAGACAACAGCAAGTAAACTACAAAGCGGCTTATGAGTCACTATACAACACTGTATGCATTGGAAAGAAAACAAAATAAAAGTTCAACAGTATGAGGAAAACGTAACAGGGCAATGCGATAACCGCTTTCAGATAATAGAGGTAATGTACGTCACCCGAAGTCGTGCACATCTTAGGGGATTCCTTCAGTAATCATTTCAAATGGGTATAAATATCAAACGATTCTGGAGTAGCATCATTCGAGTCCCGACTTGCATTTCGAGCAGGCATTTCTAAATACACAAAGTTTTTTGGAAGACTTAAAATACAAACAAGATGATTGGACATAAGTTGCTGGTATTCTCTGCTATGCTCATTGGAGCTCAGTGCAGATATGTGTATCCTGAAGTGGAGTACAGTCCAGAGGATGTGGTGTACGTTCCTGCCCACTATGCGAGGGTCAGAAGGCAGGCGCATGGAAGTCTTACTGTTAATTCTGATGGAACATCGGGAGCTGCTATAAAAGTACCTTTAGCTGGTAGCGACAAGAACATCCTCAGTGCTATTGGTTCTGCTGATCTGACCAAGAGCCAGCATCTGGCTTCATCTTCTTTTGGATTGGCTTTGGATAATGTGTAAGTTTTTTTAAATTTGCTTCATATTTAAGTTTTTTGTATGAAACATTAACTAAGAATGACACTTGCCTAGTAAAAAATATAGTTTTTAAAATATTCTAAATACTGCATGATTAGATGATGCAGCAAGTCATTTTCGTATCGCTTTTTGGCGTTCTATCTTTAAGATAATTATTTTGTTAACCCTCAATTAAAAATTGATATCTTAATGATATTCATTCCAATTTTAAACCGGATTAAAGAAATATTTTCAATAACAAAATTTCAAAAACGAGAGAAGATTGTGGTGCGATCTAGACTCTAGTATGATTATATATGATTTTTACTAAGCGCAAGTCGTTTGTATTCTATTCTGTAATGGTGTAGTGTTCAAGCGAAAACATGTGTAAGTATTGAGAGATGAGACCGGAAAGAGAGTGTTGAAATTTTAAAGTTGAACATTATTGTTGAGTATGGTATCAAATCAGCTATCTGTGATTGATATTTCAAAACATTTTTTGTATTTCTCAAAGCATGGTATTCGAAATTCATTTCGTTAATAATCATAGAAATTGCTTCTTTTCAGCAACGGTCATGGTGCTACCTTGACGAAGACCAACATCCCTGGATTTGGAGACCAGGTCAGCGCCGCAGGAAAGGTCAACCTCTTTCACAACGACAACCATGACCTGAACGCCAAAGCGTTCGCCACAAGGAATATGCCCAATATACCTCAAGTCCCCAATTTCAACACCGTCGGTGCAGGCGTCGATTACATGTTCAAGTGAGTATCATAAACCTTCAGATAATTTCAAGAACAGTTAACTTAAAGGGCAAGGGTTTTGTGAAGCTAGTAAACTGGCAGACGGTCCACATAGTGGAAAATGGTTACCGTTTCCTATAACGTTGCCAGTCTTTAAGAAGGAATTAGGGATAGAATACGAGAGGGCTGGAATAGGAGGACACCGTGCGGGAACGGAGAAAGAATACAACTTCCTGCAGCCTGGCGGCCTATCGTAAGGGGCAACAAAATAACGCACAGGTGGTAGGGTAATGTCCAGTCTGGATGAGTACCCCTGGTCTGGAGTATAGTGCCATAATAACCTTGAGTTGTGTTCTGGCATTAGTGACCAGGTTCCAGTCTCCCAGAGAGCGGTAGCATATCTGGTGTTACAAATATCCATAGACGATGGTAACCGATTTACATCAGGCGGGCCGTCTGCCTGTCTGCTGAATTCATGCAATAAGAAACAAAAAACAATAGGAGTTGAATAGAAGGTTCAAGATAGGAGAAATTGGATAGAGGCAATGGGAGAGAAGAATGGAATAGGGGCAGGAGAAATGGGGCATCGAAACTATGCTGTCTGTTTCCCTATAAAAATGTGAGCCCCGAGTTCAGTAGTGGGACGTTTATGGGCTGGTATTATTATTATAAGGGGGCAAGTTTGTCTGCCCATTTATTTAATTTACTTATTTAAATATTTGCATTATAGGGATAAAATCGGAGCATCTGCATCAGCAGCCCATACCGACTTCATCAACCGCAACGACTACAGTCTCGGTAGTACGCTGAACCTCTTCAAGGACCGCGACTCCTCCTTGGACTTAAACGCTGGTGTCAAGAAGTTCGAAACTCCCTTCATGAAGAGTGGCTGGGAACCCAACTTTGGATTATCCTTCTCTAAGTACTTCTAAGGATACATTATTGTTTAGCATTTACAGCATAAAATTTACTACTGTGTAGTAAAATATTGATTGTATGTATGTAAATATTTTGGTTAAAAGTAATAAATTTAGAATAATTTAAATTTTTTTTTCTTAGGCTTTCTAAGCCATTGGCAAAACCGATACCCATCTGTCTATTTCTCTATCTGTCTTTATATGCAAGATAAATCCTAATGAAAACATATTTTTTAGCTTGTTGCTGGGGAGTTTCTTGACGCTTCCATTCCTTTAAACGGCGATAACACGTTGCGAGGCGGTCTACATTGAGTAGGGAGTAGATTTAAATGTTGACGTATATATTATGATCATCAAAAAGTGTTCTCCGGTGGAACTTATTTTGAATAAAATCTTTAGAATTTGAATTTGAAAAATGTGTCAATATTTTTTAACCGACTCCGAAAAAAGGAGGAGGTTCTCAATTCGTCGGGATCTTTTTTTTTTTTTTTTGCTTTTTTTTATGTATGTGCGCCGATTACTCCGTGATTTATGATCCGATTTACGTGATTTTTTTTTGTTCGACGCGGAATAGCTTCCAATTGGTCCCCTAAAAATTTTACATAGTTTGGTCCAGTAGTTTTCATTTTATGAACATTTTTCATGGAAATAATTTTCACTCCGTTCCATATGTACACCGATTACTCCGTGATTTATGATCCGATTTACGTGATTCTTTTTTTGTTGGACGCGGAATAGCTTCTAATTGGTCCCCTAAAAATTTGCATTGTTTGGCCAAGTAGTTTTCATTTTATGAACATTTTTCATGAAAATAATATTCACTCCGTTCCATATGTACACCGATTACTCTGAGATTTATGATTCGATTTACGTGATTCTTTTGTTCGACGCGGAATAGCTGCCATGTGGTCCCCTAAAAATTTGACATAGTTTGGCCCAGTAGTTTTCATTTTACGTACATTTTTTTGTTCCCAGTTCTTGGAACCTATATTTTTTAAGAAGCGCGGCACCATTCGTATGTCCTCCCATACATAGCTAGACACTAAAAAGTAACAAATAAAAAATAAAACTTCGTTTAAAAAAACCGACTTCAAAAACTAAAAAACTAAAATGTCTAAAATAACTTATTTCTAAAGCTATTATTTTTAATATATATTATCTAAAACATCTTAAAGTCGGTGCAAAGTAAAACATAAAAATAACTATTTTTTGAAAATTACTAAGCACCGACTTTAAGATGTTTTAGATAATATATATTAATAATAATAGCTTTAGAAATAAGTTATTTTATTTTTTAGTTTTTTAGTTTTTAAAGTCGGTTTTTTCTTACAAGCCTTAGGATATTAATTAAACTTAGCAGACAGATATTTCGACAAATTCTAAAGATTGTATTCAAAATAAGTTCCACCGGAGAACACTTTTTGATGATTATAATGTATACGATAACATTTAAATTTACTCCCTACTCAATGTAACTTAAAAGTCAAAATATTTTTTTATCTAGAATTGTTTTATTATAATATCTATTATAGTATTCACCAAATTAAGAATTATTATTTTAAAGATATGTATTACCTATAGTCTATAGTTTGATTTGTGGAAAAGTTATGCAGAAAATGCGGACGGCTATTTGGTATTTATGAAGTACGGGAGAGTTCAAAGAAAAACAATTATTATTTAACATACAAATGCGTCAAATTGACTTTTACAAAACAGTTTAAAAATACCAACAAGCGCGCGTGGGTCATACGTTTTTCAACACATTTACGTGACAACAGTACAATAGGTAATGAAACAGACATAACTATCAGTCAGAAAGTCCCAATTTTATTAATAGTTTTTGATATGAAAAAGACATGCATTTACAATGGCGATGGGAATGAAATAGGAGGATTGGATTTGGAATGTAGGATAGGAAGAGGCATGTAGGCCAACAGAACTCTCCCTAGTTGTTTGAAACACAATTAGCACAGGGTTAACCGTTTCAAGTTGATATTCTGTGAGAGCGTGACATCTCACCAGTCAAGCCGGCCCTAAAAGCTGTAATTAAAAGAATGATTCCAACAGGCACTGTCACGTATAAAAGGGCTGTATAATGTTTTCCGTCCATCGTTGTCAGCCTACAGCACCCCACTGCTCGACATAGGACTCCCCGAGTCGGCGTTACATAAAACTGTTTTATATAAGGAGAGACATTTTCTACAAAACTGTTGCTTACTCTTCGCTTGAACAGGATTTCTTCTCAGTGATAGATTCAAACATGGATGATACATTCGTCTATCAACGAACTCTGACACAATCCTAATGGAATTCTTTTTAATAACATTGGATGTACCCAGTACTTTCTTTTCTTTGCTTGCTTCATCTTCCTTCTTTTCAAAAAGTAATACATTATTAAAATTTCGACTTCGTCCATTGAACTCACGAGCATAAATGGACTACTGATCTCCAAGAGAACGTAGAGGCGACCGTAGATTTGTAGCTTGCTAATGATGTGTTAAAGCGACTGCCGTAATACGATAAAATGTCATCGCGATCCAATGGGAACAGCTAGATACGATAGTCGCTAAACGATAAACATTTTTGACGACAAACAGTCGTTATAATGGGAACAGCTAGAGACGACAGTCGTCCAACGATGAATTAATCGTTATGACATATTGGGAACGCGCCCTAACATGTACAAAACTAAGAAGCGATGGACTTTTTTATTCCATACTAAACTCACCCCTGGTCATGTAAGCGTATATAAACGATGGTAATTAGGTAATTATTAGCTATTACTGTGCGCCGTCTACCTGCTTGCCAACTTAGTATTAACTTAGTACAGTCAAAATCGTTGGCCCACTCGCACTTAATAATTTAATTTTTTCTATGCCTAACTGGCCACACATGATGCTCATTTACTTTTGTACCATCGTGTATACTCTGATACTCATGTTTAAGAAATAAATAAACTTTGACTTAAGGATTCCGTAGAAGCCACACATACACGTGGTTTGTTTTTGTTAATTGATTACGAATATACAGGGTGGAAATTTTTAATCCCACTTGGAGGGAAAGTACTCTAAATAATAGAGATAGCAAATTTTACTCCAAACAAACATTTCTTTATTTTTAAAAAGAAATAAAACTGCATTCAAAGATTTTCGAAAATTCTCTTCCTTCACCCGGGAATCGAACCGACTAAAATCTGTAAAAATTACAACCTGTAATTTTATTGCATCGTTCGTTAGGGTCAATCACAAGGATGAAATCTCTCTAACGTACTTTTAGAGGTAAATTTAATGAAAGGAAAACCATGAAAAAAAAGATAAATAGATAAATCTACTCCCTATGCAATGTAGACCGCCTCGCAACGTGTAATCGCCGTTTAAAGGAAAAGAAGCGACAAGAAACTCCCCAGCAACGAGCTAAAAAATATTTTTTCATCAGGATTATTTATCTTTCATATAAAGAAAGATAGAGAAATAGACAGATGGGCATCGGTTTTGCCAATGGCTTAGAAACCCTAAGAAAAAAAGGAATTTTAAATTATACTAAATTTATTACTTTTAACCAAAACATTTACAAAAATACAATCAATATTTTACTACACAGTAGTAAATTTTATGCTGTAAATGCTGTACAATAATGTATCCTTAGAAGTACTTAGAGAAGGATAATCCAAAGTTGGGTTCCCAGCCACTCTTCATGAAGGGAGTTTCGAACTTCTTGACACCAGCGTTGAAGTCCAAGGAGGAGTCGCGGTCTTTGAAGAGGTTCAGCGTACTACCGAGACTGTAGTCGTTGCGGTTGATGAAGTCGGTATGGGCTGCTGATGCAGATGCTCCGATTTTATCCCTATAATGCAAATATTTAAATAAGTAAATTAAATAAATGGGCAGACAAACTTGCCCCCTTATAATAATAATACCAGCCCATAAACGTCCCACTCTGGGCTCGGGGCTCACATTTTTATAGGGAAACAGACAGCATAGTTCCGATGCCCCATTTCTCCTGCCCCTATTCCATTCTTCTCTCCCATCGCCTCTATCCAATTTCCCCTATCTTGAACCTTCTATTCAATTCCTATTGTTTTTTGTTTGTTATTGCATGAATTCAGCAGACAGGCAGATGGCCCGCCTGATGGAAATCGGTTACCATCGTCTATGGATATTTGTAACACCAGAGATGCTACCGCTCTCTGGGAGACTGGAACCTGGTCACTAATGCCAGAACACAACTCAAGGTTATTATGGCCCTATACTTCAGACCAGGGGTGGTAGCCATCCAGACTGGATATTACCCTACCCTGTGCGTTGTTTTGTTGCCCCTTACGACAGGCCGCCAGGCCGCTGGAAGTTGTATCCTTTCTCCGTTTCCGCACGGTGTCCTCCTATTCCAGCCCTCTCGTATTCTATCCCTAATTCCTTCTTAAAGACTGGCAACGTTATAGGAAACGGTAACCATTTTCCACTATGTGGACCGTCTGCCAGTTTACCAGCTTCACAAAACCCTTTACTCTTTAAGTTAACTGTTCTTGAAAGTATCTGAAGGTTTATGATACTCACTTGAACATGTAATCGACACCTGCACCGACGGTGTTGAAATTGGGGACTTGAGGTATATTGGGCATATTCCTTGTGGCGAACGCTTTGGCGTTCAGGTCATGGTTGTCGTTGTGAAAGAGGTTGACCTTTCCTGCGGCGCTGACCTGGTCTCCAAAGCCAGGGATGTTGGTCTTCGTCAAGGTAGCACCATGACCGTTGCTGAAAAGAAGCAATTTCTATGATTATTAACGAAATGAATTTCGAATACCATGCTTTGAGAAATACAAAAAATGTTTTGAAATATCAATCACAGATAGCTGATTTGATACCATACTCAACAATAATGTTCAACTTTAAAATTTCAACACTCTCTTTCCGGTCTCATCTCTCAATACTTCACATGTTTTCGCTTGAACACTACACCATTACAGAATAGAATACAAACGACTTGCGCTTAGTAAAAATCATATATAATCATACTAGAGTCTAGATCGCACCACAATCTTCTCTCGTTTTTGAAATTTTGTTATTGAAAATATTTCTTTAATCCGGTTTAAAATTGGAATGAATATCATTAAGATATCAATTTTTAATTGAGGGTTAACAAAATAATTATCTTGAAGATAAAACGCCAAAAAGCGATACGAAAATGACTTGCTGCATCATCTAATCATGCAGTATTTAGAATATTTTAAAAACTATATTTTTTACTAGGCAAGTGTCATTCTTAGTTAATGTTTCAATGTTTGAAGCAAATTAAAAAAAAAACTTACACATTATCCAAAGCCAATCCGAAAGAAGATGAAGCCAGATGCTGGCTCTTGGTCAGATCAGCAGAACCAATAGCACTGAGGATGTTCTTGTCGCTACCAGCTATAGGTACTTTTATAGCAGCTCCCGATGTTCCATCAGAATTAACAGTAAGACTTCCGTGCGCCTGCCTTCTGACCCTCGCATAGTGGGCAGGAACGTACACCACATCCTCTGGACTGTACTCCACTTCAGGGTAGACATATCTACTCTGAGCTCCGATGAGCATAGCAGAGAATACCAGCAACTTATGTCCAATCATCTTGTTTGTAATTTAAGTCTTCTAAAAAACTTTGTGTATTTAGAAATGCCTGCTCGAAATGCAAGTCGGGACTCGAATGATGCTACTCCAGAATCGTTTGATATTTATACCCATTTGAAATGATTACTGAAGGAATCCCCTAAGATGTGCACGACTTCGGGTGACGTACATTACCTCTATTATCTGAAAGCGGTTATCACATTGCCCTGTTACGTTTTCCTCATACTGTTGAACTTTTATTTTGTTTTCATTTGAATGCATATAGTGACGTATAGTGACTCATAAGCCGCTTTTTTGTTTACTTGCTATTGTCAAAAAAATCCTCGATTTAACATTTTAGTTAGATATAGAAAAATCATAACATATCATTATTTGACCTCACTTACTAATTGACTGGCACATAAACGCACAGCCGAAACTATTGGTCGCCATAACTAAAGTATAAAAAATATTTTTGGTGTACACTTATTTTCATACCAAATAAGACTTGTAGAATAACACCTACATTAATATAATTGTTAAAGAAACTAAAAAGTATAAAATAACTTATTTCTAAAGCTATTTTTAATTATAATATTTTATTTTTCGGTACTTAGTAATTTTCAAAATATACTAATTTTTATGTTTTAATTTGCAGCTACTTCAAGATGTTTTATATAATATATATTAAAAAATTTAAAACTTCGTTTAAAAAAACCGACTTCAAAAACGAAAAAACTAAAATGTATAAAATAACTTATTTCTTAAGCTATTATTATTAATATATATTATCTAAAACATCTTAAAGTCGGTGCTTAGTAATTTTCAAAATATAGTAATTTTTAAGTTTTACTTTGCACCTATGAGTAAGCCTACGAAAGGTGCCGCGCGCCTTATAGAATATAGCTATATTCTATAAGGCGCACGGCCGTTTCTTGGGAGCTCCCAAGAAACGGGTACGGAAAAAAATCATAAAATGAAAACTACTGGGCCAAACTATGTCAAATTCTTAGGTGACTAAATGGCAACTATTTTGCATCAAACTAAAGAGGAATCTCGAAAATCGGATCATAAATCTCAGTGTAATCGGTGTACATACAGAACGAAACGGAAATTTTTTTCATAAAAAATGTTCATAAAATGAAAACTACTGGGCCAAACTATATTAATAGTAGAAGATCCGACCCTACATCGACCTTAACCGAGTTGATAATAGAATAAAACTTATTTTATAATAAATTTAGTATATTAGAAAATTCTACATTCTATATGTTTAATACTTTAAGTCCAGTATAAAATTTTCTTATCTCGATGATGCATGCAATATTTAATGAAAAATGTTTTTTTTTTAAATAATTAAAAATATATTGTCCTGGATTGTTTTAGACAACCCATTTTTAATATATTTTCTAATATACTAAATTTATTATAAAATAAGTTTTATTATATTATCAGCTCGGTGAAGGTCGATGTAGGGTCGGATCTTAGACTATAAATTTTTAGGGGACCAAGTGGCAACTATTTCGTATCAAACCAAAGAGAATCACGTGAATCGGATCACAAATCTCAGAGTAATCGGTGTACATATAAAAAAATACCGACCAAGTTGAGAACCTCCTCCGTTTGGAAATCGGTTTAAAAGCTTCTACTCCATGTGCCTTAATATTTATAACCACTTGCCAGAGAATTAATTTTAAGTCACTCTCTTTGAAACAATCTTCTATATACAAATAAACAAAATTGAAGCGTCTGTTTTTAATGTCAAAATAACAGCTTTTTAGTAAACGGTACTTATATCAAAAATATATTTTTTTAAATTTTTAACTGTCTGTTTGAATCGGCAAATCTCTGAAACAGCTTGACCGATTTTGACGAGACTTTCTCTGGCAGATAGCTGATGTTGTAAGGAGTAACTTAGTCAACTTCTTTTTTGGGGTTAAACTAGTTAGGGTAAAAGCTAGTTTACAATAAAAGTAGTAGAGTGGCTGATACGAATGGCATTTTATACGATTGAGGAATAATTTAATTTTAAACGGAGGAATAATAAGAACGTAATCTATACATATGATAAAATTGAAGAGGTCAAATTTCTGTACAATGAAAAATTTGCTAAAAGCTTAAACACAAAGTAAACAAAAGAACTCCAAATGCCGAAAGGTAATAAAATATGTTTTTACAGGTAAACAGGTGTGAATTTGTTTTTGTCGGGACCAGAGTCGTAGCAATAATATATAATTGATTGATTAATTGAAAACTAAGTACTTACTGTAACTATAATAACATAATAATCAATGATATAATTAGCATGACAATATGTATATCTGACATGTAAAAATGTCCACGTTTCAAGCAAATAAAAGTACTTACTTTGACTGTGATAAAATCAGGGATATTGTTTCTAGACAATACCAATTTAATAACAAAGCAGCTTCTGACGTCATACATTAGAATGAAAACAAAAGTTTAAGCGTATAAGGAAAACGTAACAGGGCAATGCGATAACCGCTTTCAGATAATTAAAGTAATTTAATTCATCCAAACTCGTGCACATCTCAGGGGATTCCTCCAGTTATCACTTCAAACGGGTATAAATATCAAAACATTCTGGAGTAGCATCATTCGAGTCCCGACTTGCATTTCGAGCAGGCATATCTAAAGACACAAAGTTTTTTAGAAGACTTAAAATATAAACAAGATGTTTGGTCAAAAGTTGCTGGTATTCTCTGCTATGCTCATTGGAGCTCAGTGCAGATATGTGTATCCTGAAGTGGAGTACAGTCCAGAGGATGTGGTGTACGTTCCTGCTCATTATGCGAGGGTCAGAAGGCAGGCGCACGGGAGTTTTACTGTTAATTCTGATGGAACATCGGGAGCTGCTGTAAAGGTGCCTTTAGCTGGTAACGACAAGAATATCCTCAGTGCTATTGGTTCTGCTGATCTGACCAAGAGCCAGAATCTGGCTTCATCTTCTTTTGGATTGGCTTTGGATAATGTGTAAGTTTCTTCTAAATCTACTTCGTAATTAGGTTTTTCGTATAATAGATTAACGCTTACTAGGAATCACACTCGTCTAGTAAAATATAAAGTTCCTAAAATTCTAAATACTGCACGATTAGATGATACTGTAAGTCATTTTCATTTCGTTTTTTCGAGTTGTATTCTTCAAGATAATTATTTTATTACCCATCAATTAAAAATTAAATATCTTAATGATTTTCATTCCAATTTTTGACTGAATTAAAAAAAATATGTTTTCAATAATAAAATGTCAAAGGCGATAGAAGGTTGTGGTGGAATCTAGACTCTACTAATGAATGACTTAGGAGCTATTCAGAGCTACATTGTTTACTAAGCTCAAGTCATTCCTGGTATAATCTTCTTTCATGGTGTAATTTGAAGCGAAAATATTTGTTAGTATCGAGATATGAGGCCCGAAAGAGAATGTGGACATGATTGTCGATTATGGTATCAAATGAGCTAACTCTAATAGGTTTTTTTTTTCTATCTCTCAAGTAATGGTATCCCAGCTTCTTGTTGTTAAAAGTAATAGAAACGTCTTCTTTTCAGCAACGGTCACGGTGCTACCTTGACGAAGACCCACATCCCTGGCTTCGGAGATCAGGTCTCAGCCTCAGGAAAGGCCAACCTCTTCCACAACGATAACCATGATCTGAACGCAAAAGCTTTCGCCACAAGGAATATGCCCAATTTACCCCAAGTCCCCAATTTCGACACCGTCGGTGCAGGTGTCGATTACATGTTCAAGTGAGTTTCATAAACCTCCAGATAATTTGAAGTACAAGTGACTTAAAGTGCAATTTAAAATATGGGTAAACCCTTGGCATACCGCATACAATGAAGGGTTTCATAAAGGTGAGGTGAAGCTGGTAGACTGGCAGATTGTCCACATACTGGAAAATAGTTACCGTCACCTATAACGTTGCTAGCCTTTAAGAAGGAATAAGGTATAGAATAGGAGAGGGATGGAATAGGAGGAATCCGTGCGGGAACGGAGAAAGAATACAATTTCCTGCGGTCTGGTTGGCCATCACCCCTGGTCTGAAGTATGCTACCATAACAACTTTAAGTTGTGTTCTGACATTAGTGGCCAGTCTGACTTTAAAGAGCGGCGGCACATTGGTGTTACAAATGTCCATAGGCGATGGTAACCGTTTACCATCAGGTCAACCGTCTGCCTATCTGCTGAATTCATGCAATTAGAAAAAGACGATGGGAATCGGGTAGAAGGATCAAGACAGGAGAAATTGGATAGAGGCTATGGGAGAGAAGAATGGAATGTAAGGGGAGGTGGAAGTGGACCATTTGAACTATGCTGTCTGTTCCCCTCTACCAATGTGAGGCCCGAGCCC
Organism: Dendrolimus pini; assembly: GCA_949752895.1. NCBI lineage: Eukaryota > Metazoa > Arthropoda > Insecta > Lepidoptera > Lasiocampidae > Dendrolimus > Dendrolimus pini. Next base: position 5,198,438 of record OX457149.1, on the reverse strand, counting down.
AGTAGTGGGAGACTATTATGGGCTGTAATTGTTATTATTATGTGCGAGTTTGTCTGCTCATTTATTTAATTTATTTATTTAAGTATTTGCATTATAGGGACAAAATCGGGGCATCTGCATCAGCAGCCCATACCGACTTCATCAACCGCAACGACTACAGTCTCGGTAGTACGCTGAACCTCTTCAAGGACCGCGACTCCTCTTTGGACTTCAATGCTGGTGTTAAGAAGTTCGAAACCCCCTACATGAAGAGCGGCTGGGAACCCAACTTCGGATTCTCCTTCTCTAAGTACTTCTAAGGATATATTATTGTACAGCATAAAATTTACTACTGTGTAGTAAAATATTGATTGTATTTATGTAAATATTTTGGTTAAAAGTAATAAATTTCGTATAATTTACAGGCTACATTTTATTTTTATAGTAAATAATAGGGTTCCTTAGTAAAGGAACCCTATTATTGACTATTTCTATACTTATTTACTATTTTGCAAATTACTATTTGCAACAATGCTACCCATCTGTCTATTTGCCCATCTGTCTGTTTGTCCATCTGTCTATTTGTGTACCTGTCTATTTAACCATCTGTCTATTTGTCCATCTGTCTATTTGTCTACATGTCTATTTGTCCATCTGTCTGTTTGTCCATCTGTCTATTTGTTTGTATGAAAGAATTATGATTGTAAAAATTGTGTGTGTGTGTGCAGTTCACAGTCAGGGAAACTTCAGAGAAAATACAGGCGAACATAATTATATCTACAACGCCTAGTAGACAAGAGTGAAGAAGCTACGAACACAAAAAAGAGATTGAGTACTATGGAACGCAGTATAATGTATTCTATCTCATAACCAAACCAATATTTAAAACACGAAATTTGGAGTATTTACGAAAAACTTCAAAACATTTCCAACTCTATAGATAGAGTTGTTATATAGTATGAGCATAGTGTTTGAATGATTAAATATAATGTAATCTATCTAAGGTCTCCAGGAGTGAGCTAACCTGCCAGCCTTTAGTATGAGTTAAAGAGGAAAGGATAGAGCGATGAGAAAGTGACAGACAGATAGACTAGGATCAGCTCCGCCAGCAGAGTCGATGACTCGTCCCCATTTGCATCATATCAGTCTGTTACGCCACAATCCGATAGAGTTATTTACCATAGCGGTTGAGTCGAGATCAAACCTCATAGGAGGTGCCACCCCGAGCGCTCTTCTCCTGGGTTGAACGCCGCTCCCACGGAGTCGAGAAGCCCACCAAGCTCAGTATCACTGAAACAGCCATCTGCGGCTATTCAGATGGATCCTGCACAAAAAAAAATGAGACAGACTGCTCAGACATGACGAATGGGCTGTAAAGGGTGGGATAGAGATTGGAGTAGGGGAAAATGGGATAGGGTGAGAAAAAAATGGGTTATCAAAACTCTTATTCATCGCACGAAACATGAGTAGCTCGGGGCCTTACCGTTTCACGCATATATTCAGTTTGGATGGTATCACACCGATCGAGTCGGCCCTAAAAGCTGTATTCAAGTTAATGATTCCAGCATGGCTTTACTAAGGCTCAAAGCTTCAAAGCATATACGCCAGGTTGCTAGTCTATAATTTTTTTTTTGGATTTATTTCGGAGTGGAGTCGGCGTGCGGATGAACTATTTGACCTGATTCCTCCACTCCTCCTACTCCTATACCATTCTATCTTCGGATTACAAGGTGCTCTGGTCTATGCCATCGTTTCATAGTGGAAACGCCACCAGTGCGAAAGTAACGTTTCGCCTCCACGTTCCTTCTACGTACGGCTGAGTTATAGAATGCACTACCAGAGTCCGTCCGAAAATTACAATCCGGGTATCTTTAAGTACTAGCTAGGTAAGCGTGCTCCATCTTCGACCGCATCATCGTCCAAAATTGGGCGTGACCGTGGTCAAAGCCGAAGCTATTTTTCATTTAAAAAAACCATGAGAGTAGAGTTCATAGAATAGGAAGGATTAAGAACATAAATATTGTTCATTCATTGTAATTGTCATATCATTCTCGTATATCAAGATTGAAGTGCGTTTGTATGAAAATCAGAGTGAATTTTCTCAACAATTTTCATTCCATCGGGTACCGATAATGTCTACGAGACTGGCTCTTGTTTCACTAACATCACAGATATAGGTTTAGTTGGAATAGTCATTGATAATTATCAGATAAGTGCTGCCATCTGTTTAACTATTAATCTGTTGGAAATTGAACTCCAGCCCTTTACTAAGTGAACTAGGTGTCCACTACAGCGCCACCAGCTGTCTCGCACTTTCGCTGTCAAGTGGACGTTAGCGGTGAGTCGGCCATATAGGCGAAGAATGCTCGCATATACACATACATACATATATATATATACATATATATACAGAACAGAAGCGCGGCAGCAGTGTAGTGAGAGGCTGTTATATGTACCGTCTACAGAAGTGCTTATACTGCTAGACCACAAGGATCAAGAATAATAAAATACTATGACAGTAAAATGTCAGCAAGACTAATTTTAAATTAATAATTTTTGGCGCACAAGCTCTTTTCTCTGTTTCCAAGAAATTCTTAAATGTATATTAAATACACGAGCGATGAAAGTGTTAACAAGCTGCTTTTCATTTCGCATATGAGGAAAGTAATTAAAAACTGATTTGTTAAATAAACAACTACTTCTCTAATGAAATCAGGCGTGATATGACACGTCAAGTAAATTTGTTGTCTTATGGCATTAAAGTATTTTTTTTGTTATTGATTATAGTAAAGATTTAGCTCAAATTTATGTAAATTAAATAAAAATTTAGTGAAAAGTAAATTATAAGTAGAAAATCATGTAACAAAATTCTTGATATTCTTGAATTAAAATTTCATGCCGCCAATTGACAGTGGCAGTATAAAAAGCTCGAATATGGCTCGAATAGTTTTTGAATTTTTAAACAGTAGGGAAAATCGTTTCCCAGGGAGGATAACTATTGTTTTCATTCCTGGGATTACATCTTCAAGCGTACTTTTCGTATGAGAAATGAAAAAAATATTTCACTGAGATAACATACTATCGACCTGTATAAGTCTGCGGGGGTGTAGAATTTGTACAATTAATTTTTGCTTGTAAGCAAACTGGCAAACGGATCCATTTGATGACAAATGTCGCGTTTCTTTACTGTCGCTAATGCAATTTACTAATGAGTACGTCGTCGTCTTTGCAACATAAACGAAGTTTCGCTGGCAGATGTTAAGTTAATCAACAATAAAATCAAACAAATATATAGCGGATGGTTTCCGTCGCATCTAGTTAGTTTACCTCTTCGGCCTATTCGTCCCTTATGATTTTAACTTCGGTCTATTGAACAAGCGAGACAAAGGATTTATTGTCGAGTAAATATTGCGAAGAAGCGTCTAGAGTCAGGTGTTCTTGTAAATATATATAATTATCTTGCAACTCGGCAGAATTCTAAAGGGTTGTTCGTAAAAACAAAGCATCATTAACATTGAAGAATAAGGCTCATTTTCGTATCGTTTCGATGAATGATGAGAAATGAGTTGCGATGGCCCGCTTCTCTCTTGGCTACCTTATCCTCTTTGAATAATTCCTCTTTTTTATTAGAGTGAGGAAATCTGATTGAGGGAAGGTCGTGGTCAGTGTGTGGGTTTCGCCAGGTCGGGGTAGCAGTAGCACCTCTAGAACTAAACGTGCTATCGCCACGCCACAGTCAGGGATACCTACTAAAGCCCCTCGGTGTTCTTGCTCCTCATACCAGAGCTACGGGGAAGTGGAAACTCGACCAACTTCGCGTGCCCTGGCAGGCGGGGGTCTCTAAAGCAACATCCACACATGGCCACAAGGTGTTAAATGCATGGGGAGGTTTGTGAAGCGCCCCATGGGAGGGGAGGTGAACGCCCGCGGACCACGGCGTGCCCCGATCTCATGGCATAACGGCAGACGAGAACCCTATCTCGAAGGGAGCTCACGGCGGCTGGCTCCTTTGCCGGGAGCGGAGCAAGAATATCCGCTCAAGCTTCCGTTCTGCCTCTTCCTTTGCAAGCATGACTTTCTCGCAGAAGGAGAAGACGTACCCTCCGGTAGGGCTCCCGACCATGGTGCGTGCCACGGCCGGGAGCAATAAGCTGGCAACTGGCAAAGTGTTGGCTCCGCTCCTAGTAGTGCAAACATCTATAGGCAACGGTAACCATTTTCCATTAGATAGATAGTCAGATAGATAACACTTTATTTTTATTTATTTGTACATCATTACAGAAAATACAGATGAACCTGTAGCCTAATAATATTCTAAATGTGCCCAATGGGCGGTCTTATCGCTAAGAAGCGATCTCTTCCAGATAACGCGTGGCAGGAATAAAAACATATTATATTGGTCAAAGGTGGTATACATAAATATTAGAGGATATGCAGTTACTTACATATATTTTATACTTAATAGTTACTTAATACTTAATATAAATACACCTATTGATATTACATACATAAATATATACATACATATATATACACATACATAATTACATTAGGTCTGCCCGTTTGCTTCATCAAAAAAAATTTATCCATCAAATAAAGTATAAGTAAATGAATATAAATTCATCTATGTTATTTACGTAAATGTAATTTTTCGTTGTATTTTGTCCTATAAATAACTTTCACCTGCCGTTTGGAAAATTGGCTCTTAGTTTAGAAAAACGCGTTTATAGTCGGAACGGAATAGTCCGTCTCTATCCTCCGTCTAGCTCCGACTATGTAGGATTTATAAGTTTTCTAGAGTTACTATACTATACAGTCAGACATTCTGGAAGTGGCCCACTATATACTATATATATACTGAGCTACTGTCAAACCTATCTTTTACATCCATAATATTATAAAATTGTAAAAGTGTAGCCTTTTGTGTCTTACATTGTTGTGTTTGTCTCTATGTTCGGGATTCACGTTAAAACTAAAGGGCCGATTTCGATGCGGTTTCCGCTGATCAATAGTAAATTCCCGGACTTAAAATCTGCAGTACTTTATGTCCCGAGAGTCTTACGGGAATTTTCTTGGGAGAGGTTTACAAGAGCCGGGTTGAAAAAATGCTATTTTCATTTCGATGCGAAATTTTCACTTGTAGACAAAATCTTTGGTGAATTATAATTGCGTATGCCTTTAATAACATTACGTATCCCGAATTTTTAAAGAAATATTCGGGATTCATGTATTTCCGTACTAAAAATGTATTACCCTGCTGAAAATAACTTTTGATTTTGTATTAGATTTTTTTTTATCCGTGCAGGAATGGAGAAAGAATACAATTTCCTGCGGCCTGTCGCAAGAGCCCACCCACAGCCAGGTGGTAGGGCATTTGCCCGACTATATGGCTACCACCCCTGGTCTAAAGTATGTCGCCATAACAACCTTGAGTTGTGTTCCGGATTAGTGACCAGGTTCCACTCTCCCTTAAGAGAGCAGCAGCGCATGTAGCACCTTTGGTGTTGCAAATGTCCATAGGCAATGGTAACCGCTTTCCACCCAGTGGGCCGTCTGCCTATCTGCTGAAGTTCTGCAATAAAAAAAACAACTGTAATCTTTGTTATCTATCCAAAGTAGACAAAGTCGCGGGCAAATGCTAGTTATTAAAGAGTTTTACAACGGTGATAAATGTCAGAAGATATGTTAGTCATAACTTACAAGTACTAGTGCACTCTACGAATCTAGTTACTCGACTTTTAGCTTAAAACGAAAAAAAAAGTTTTTTCCACTTCCTTGTTTTCCCAGACTCAATCTGTTTAATGGTGGCCGGAATGCAATGCGCTTGGGTGCCTATTCTTAAACTCCTTAATAGTATTTGCAAATAGAGATTTTAATAAAAAAAAACGGCTTAATTAATAATTGATCCGATTGCAAGATATTTATAGGCAAATATAACTTTTGATATGGGTTATTAGCGATAAACAATTTACATGCTCTTTCCTACATTTTGTAGGGACTCGCCAATCACTTTTTTTTTCGGAGGAGTTCAGCAGACAGGCGGCACGTGTAGCCGCCTGTGGTTATGCACTACGGCAGTAGCCACGACTTGACACTTGCAGCCTCTACAACAATAACTATTGATGCCGCAAAAGTAGCAGTGGCCAGCGACCGCTACCGGTTCACGTTACGGTTTATTCCGTGACATTTGAAACACCAATAACAAGAAGGTTGGATTTTCTTCCAATCTCCTTTTCATTTCACTTCAATGTAGACGCGGTGTTCTTCTTCTTCTTTTTTAAGGAATTATGGCGCCAACGCAGTTTGCATTGGTTTGGCCAATGGCACAGTAGGTGGTAAAATGTCAGGCATATAAGAGTATAAATACAAAAAGAAAAATTTGGTCGGTGATCTTCCAAATCACTTTCTGACAACACAAAACATATAATGTTAGACAAAAACGCGGTGTTTAGAAAATCTACTGTCCGAAACCAACGTTCATTGGACAGGTATGACAGATAAAGGGACTAGGGTACAAAGTTCATACAGCCATGTTAGGATAGAATAAAATTGACGTAAGAATCTCATTAATTTGTAGGGATTATTTATTATGTAAGAGAATAAGTTTAACGAATTAAATTTATAATTATTTGCAAAATAGACGAGGTAATTCGGGATTATTAATAAACTAATGATTGAACGTTGTGTACGAGGCATTCATCTGGCGAACGAATGGAAGTAAATTCGATACTTTAAAGGCGAGACTTTAAGTGTGTAGTGTGTAGACTAAGCATTTTTAGTTCATAAGTTCATATTGTATAACAATTCAGAATAAAGCCAGCCGCTAAGGCGTAAACACGTTTGTTTTATTTACACATCAACGACACACGTCGCATGGCGACCCTGCCAGTTGGCATCATGTAACAGCAGAGTACATTGAGCTACAATACTCTCTAAGGCAAGTTATTTTATGAATAAAAAAAATTTTAAGAAGAAAATGTAGAAGATAAATTAAATTAAAAGAAGAAAAAATAAATTAAAAGAAGAACAATTAAAAGGAGATTTCTTTTAAAAGAAGAAAAATTAAAAGTACGAAAAATTATGGGATCCAAACAAACAAAAGAAGAGGTTATTATTGCTCAGACCGCATCAGGAGGAACAAACCACACTCAAGCCACTGCGGAGCACCTTCAAACGAGCAACATCCTGCTAAGCATCATCGTAACATGCTTGTATTGCTGGCCGTGCTGCTAAGACTCTGTGCCCTCTACAAGAAGTGCCACACCCAATGGATGCATAGGGAGTTCCAGCAAGAGACGGTGCAGCGTATCCTGTCCCGTGTGAGCTTGCGTCAGACTGAAAGCCATCGCAGCCAGGTCGACCCCGCAGCAGTATAAAAGAAGATACGGGTATATTTTCTACGGTATTTTTAAAAATATAACATATTATTCCCCTTTTATTTTAGAATATTATTTTTTAATCAAATTATGTAGTATTTTTTAGTATGTTAACAGAGTTAGATTTAGCTGATATTGATAAGAAGTTAGACTATATTCACGAATACATACGTAAATTAGGCCCGAAAGGAAGGGTAGGCAGTAATTTTAAAAAATAAGTTAGTAGAAGCGAAATTGTTATATGATAGTTTTAAGGATTTTTTAAATTATTTTACCCAAGCACATTTCTCGGGAAATATTAATATTATGTACTTCTATAAAAGAAACCTATTCAAAAATTTTGAAATTTGAGAACGAGTCTAGTTTAATGTGTAGGAGTAATTTTCCATCGGACAAAATGTCAAACGAAAGATTTTTCTTAAAAACGGCAGTAAGCCTTTTACCAAAAATGACTGGTGACGAGAAAGTTACACAAGAATTAATAGATGCAATTGAGTTATATGAATCAATGTTAGAAAATGACGATAAGCTTTTATTGATAAATTTTGTCTTAAAAACCCGATTAACTAGTGGTGCAAAAATGCGTTTAGATAAATGCTATAATAGTGTCAGTTTACTTATAAAGGACATGCGCACACATTTAATATCGCGTAAGTCTGATACGTCATTACAAGCATAGCTGCAAAGGACCACACAAGGTCACAAGACAATTAAAGAGTATGGGGACGAATTAGAAAAGTTATTTGTCGACTTGACAATTTCTCAGGCGAATGGCAATGCCAATGCCTATGACAAAACTTCATAGGCATTGCCCACTTAACGAGAGAAATGCCATCAAACGCTTTTCAGAGGGGTTAAATAGCCAAAGGTTAGGAACTAATCGCAGCGCGCGATCTAACCTCGCTAAAAGATGCGATTAGGCTTGCAGAAGATGAGTCGGCTTCATCTTCCGATTATTCGGTAATGCCATTCTACTCTAGACTCTAATTTCTCATCAAATAATAGAATAAGTATGCAACAGCGATTTGCTGCGTCAGGCAACGCGGCAAGGGCAGCGCCACAAAGCAGCTGCCGCGGCGCATCGCATTACGGTATGTCACACCACGGTACATATCACCGCAAATTCCGTGGGAATGGTCAACGAGGTAATTACGTAAATCATGCTAATTATAGAACTTTACATAATTTTACTAACAATAATCCACGTGTATCTAAAGTGAACTATGGAAGTAATAAGGGGCCTTCCGACGAATTTTTTCGTTTCTAATCAGGTTTTAGTTTGCGATAGTATTTATTGGGTAAATTTAAAAGTAGGTAATATTAATTTAGAATTTTGAGTAGATACGGGCGCTTCGTTATCAGCCATTAATTATAGTATTTTAAATAAAGTTAAGTTAGATTTACAAAAATGTGACTTAAGCATACATGGTATAGGACGAAGTTTGAAATCTAAGGGATTTGTATTCCTTCCATTACAATGTGAAAATAAATCATACTTTCACCATAAATTTTATGTTTTTGAAGACCTGCCTTGTAAAGCAATAGGTATATTAGGTCAGGACTTTATGAAGAAATATAGGGGAGTGATAGATTATAATAATAATTATTTGTCACTTTTAGTTGGAAAAAGTATGACGATATTGCCTATGCATTATTACAATTATTATTTGACAATAAAACCAAGGTGTGAGGTCATTAGGTATATTCCAACACGTGTAAAATACGATTGTGTTATTTTACCTAGAGAAATTTGTAGCGGTGTTTTCTTAGCCTGTGTCGTGGCAAAACCGAAACATGGAAAGATGCCTGTACGTATTTTAAATACAAATACAGAAAAAGTAACTGATTCTCAAATTGAATGACCTTGAGATAGATAACTTAGAGAATTATAATTTTTGTACTTTCGAAAAGTCAGAAGTAAGCGTAGATAGGATAAAAACATTGTTTTCTTTATTAAAATTAAATACATATTTAGACAAGGAGGAGCAATTGTCTATAGAACAAATATTTGCTTAATATTCAGATATATTTCACCTGCCAGGTGATAAGCTTAGTGTTACGAACGTTTACGAGCAGTCTATACAATTAAAAGATTACGCAACACCTGTGTATAGGAAACCTTATAGAATACCTTTTGCACATAAATACGAACTTAATAAACACATTGACCAGATGCTAGAAAACGGTATTATAGAAAAAAGTAGTAGTGAATGGTCAAGCCCATTATTATTAATACCTAAAAAGACGGATAGAGACGGACAGAAAAAGTGGAGAGTAGTAATTGATTATAGACAGTTAAATGAGAGAATACAAGATGATAAATTCCCTCTCCCGAATATAAATGATATATTAGATTCGCTATCAGGAGCTATTTATTTCAGTCATTGCGATTTAAGTAATAGTTTTTATCAGAGTACTTTAGAACAGAAATCTAGAAAATACACGGCGTTCACAACAGATAAAGGACAACATCAGATGTGTAGGTTACCAATGGGACTTAAAATTAGTCCTTCAGCATTTAGTAGATTGATGACAGTAGCTATGTCAGGCCTTAATTATGATAAATGTATAATTTATTTAGACGATTTTATTATATTTGGAAGAAATTTGACTGATCACAATAAAAATCTTGTCTGTTTTTTCAAGATTATGTAAAGTTAACTTAAAATTAAATCCATCGAAATGTGAGTTTTTAAAGCGTCAATGTTTATACTTAGGACATGTGATGTCTGGTGACGGTATTTTACCCAATCCGGCAAAAACATGCGTCATTGAAAGCTACCCGATAACGACGTGTGTGATCGATGTGAAACGATTTGTTGCATTTAGTAATTACTATAGGAAGTTTATTACACATTTTGCTGAAATTGTTTTATCACTAAACAAATTATGTCGAAAAAATGTAAAGTTTGAATGGAATGCAGAATGTCAAAATGCATTTGATACTCTTAAAAGTTTACTTTCCAACCCGCCAGTTTTAGATTATCCCAATTTCTCACCAGAAAACGAATTTATTTTAGAAACAGATAGTTCCGGTTTTGCTATAGGAAGTGTACTTTGTAATTCAAATGAAAAACCAGTTGCTTATGCCAGTCGCTCTTTGAATAAAGCAGAGTTAAACTACGTAACTATCGAAAAAGACTTTTAGCGATTGTTTGGTCTATAAAGCACTTTAGGCCATATTTATATGGTAGAAAAATTATTATAAGACCGGATCATAGACCGTTGATTCATTTATTTAGTATATCTAATCCATCAAGTCGTTTAATCAAATTTCGTTTAATTTTAGAGGAATACGATTTTAAAGTATAGTACATAAAAGGAAAGGATAATGTAGTCGCGGACGCATTATCTAGGATCATCTTAACATCTAATGAATTAAAAGAAATGAATAAAAATTCGATATGCGTTTTAACTAGAGCACAAGCCAAAAAGAAATTGGCTCAGGATATGACAAATAACATGGAGATCCCTACTAACGATAGGCCTGATCAACCTAAAGTTGTAGAGATTCTCAAAAAATCTGACTCGGATATAGAATTAGTTATATTAACGGATAACGAACTGCGCAGAATAATACAAAAATTCCGAAATACGGACTTATATTTTTCTAGAAATGATAACTTTATTTACTCTAAAAAGGAAAATAATATATTTGCAAGTCATTATTCTTTATTAACAAAGGCACGAGTTGATTTGTTGAAAGAAATGGCACTATTTTGCAAAGATTTAGATATTACGGAAATAATAATAATAAAACGTGTAAAAATAAAGATGTAATAAAATGGCTAGCCAGTGAGATAAATAAATATAAAGAGTTAATTTTACCTAGACTATGCATAGTAAGAAATGTTCAAAGAATATATACGGAAGAAGAAAAAATTGTAATAATGAACGATTTTCATTTATTGCCAAGTAGTGGTCACTTAGGTATTAGAAGGATGATAAATAATATTAAAAAATATTATTATTTGCCATCAATAGAAAGAGACGTTAAGTTTTATGTAGGAAAATGCGAAAAATGTCAACAACAAAAATACACAAAAATTCATAAAGGACCAATAACAATTACAAGTACAGCTTCATCATCATTTGATAAAATATTTTTAGATATTATGGGACCAATAGATAAAGACGATCAAGGCTATTGTTATTTACTTACTTTACAATGTGAGTTAAGTAAATACGTAGAAGCGTATCTACTGAAAACCTAATCTACTTCAGAAGTTGCCAAAACATTTTGCGAAAACTTTATTCTTCGTTATGGTATACCTAGAGAAATAGCAAGCTACAGAGGTACAGAATTTGTTTCTAATATAATGTCAGAATTATGTAAAATATTAGGCATAACTCAAACAATAGCTCCGGCTTACCACCATCAAAGTATTGGTTCATTAGAAAATACTCATAAAATGTTAGGAGCATATTTACGAATTCAAACAAATAACCACCCATCATTGTGGAGCTCATGGTTACAGTATTGGTGTTTTTCTTTTAATACCGCTGTACTCCCCGAAACTAAATATACACCTTATGAGTTAGTGTTTGGACAAGTGTGTAGACTACCTAATAACTTATGTAGTGTTGTAGAGCCATTATACAATTTTGAATATGTTTATGTTTAAATATGTTTTAGAATTTAAGTGTAGAATTCAAAAAGCCCAGAAAGATGCTCGAAATAATTTAATGACAAAAGTATTAATCCAGTTGCATACCAACCAGGTGAAAAGTTGATTTTAAAAAATGAAACTGGTACAAAGTTAGATACATTGTATACAGACCCTTATAATGTAATAAGAGACTTAGATCCTAACGTAGAAATAAGAATTAAAGATAAACAAACTATAGTTCATAAGAATAGAACTAAGAAATTTATTAGCAAAAAAAAAATGTTTTTTCTATCATTTTTTTTATTAATTTAGGGGGGTCGTGTAGTGTGTAGACTAAGCATTTTTAGTTCATATTGTATAACAATTCAGAATAAAGCCAGCCGCTAAGGCGTAAACACGTTTCTTTTATTTACACATCAACGACACACGTCGCAAGTGTGCAATAGTGACGATTATGATTGAAAACCACTACGTTTCTTATCTTTCATAGTTCGTGAACTGGCACGTACGTGTCCAATTTTACCTGTTCATATGGGAATTATAAACCCTGTTGACAAAAAATTCGACTGGTTTCGAGAATATGCTCCCATACTCTTTCCATTTGACAGCACTAAATCGGACTGAGAGGAAGCTTAAAATATCGACTTTTATAATAATATTTACGTTACGGAATATTTTGTACTACCTTCAATTTTGGATATGTTTTATTACAAAATTTTTGTGTTAAATAGCAATAAATTGTAATTCGTGAAAATATGCTTACAGTTCTAGAATAGAATAGTATAAATTTATTGCTTTTATAGCATAGCTATTTGAACATAGGTTTTTTGTAGTAATTGTCTCAATATATTGTTACGTATAAAATACACACCCTATAGTGTTTTGAAAACAGGTACTGCCATCTGTTGCGTGTTGGCGTATTACTAGCCACCTCTCGTTCGATAGTCATATCGTCTTATAAGAAATGCAACTACCATCTGCATTAGTGTGTCGTCAGATGTCGTTGTTTTTAAGCTTTTGAAACTTCAATATTAAATCCAATCTCAAACGGATAAATACTTCAATAGTATCCAATTTGTAGACGTGTGTAGAGGTTCCAGGTTGGATACCTTAGAAAAGTGCAAGTACGGTCTAAGGATAAAAGGAAGTATAGCCACGACATCTGACGGTCACAAGTCGTTGGAATTGATCGCCATTTTAGAACATCTAGAATGCAAAACCGCGGAGGACGTGACGACACAAATGGCTGCTACTCGAAGTGAATGGCAAATGAATCGACGGGAGAATTCGATCGGCGTCGTGTCATTCCTACTCTCGAGTTCTTAATAGACGGTCGAACATAACTTGGTTTTTTTAGTGGTGCATAGTAGCATCGTTTTCAATTCAGTGAATCTTATCTTAAGGTATGTAACCTTAGTTCTTTCTTTCCACGATCTTAGCATCGGATACATCCTTCCAATAGTATAGATCTGCATTCTTTGCAGAATGGTGTACCATCGTAGAAACGCGTGGTTCGCGTGCAGGGCACTCTTCGGAAACCTAGGCGATCCTCACGCCTTCGTTTAAGTTCCCCATAGGTTAGTAAAGTTGTAGTTACATATTAGTTTCCAATATTTAAAATAGTAAAGTTTAGATTGTTCCAATGTATCACGCCAGTTGCACGTGACACGAGTACTAGGCTCGTGGATGACAAACCAGGGCGACTGGGAAAGCGGACCCTGGTTTGTACTCTTCCATCAGTTCACCTGGAGACGAGCTTTGACTTGCCTTGGCATCGCCACCCGTCGCCGACCGTCCCGTATTCTAGTACGCGTTAATTACAACGCTATTTATCGCACATTCCAGTGGGAGCGACGTACGGGGCCCAAAAGTTACGCTGGTCTTCCGAACGGTAGGCCACCCCTCTACGAGTCTCCAGACGAGTTATACCCTGGCTGGACTGGTTGCCGGCCTATCTTTCTACAACCAGTGGCGCTCAAACATCTAATTACCAACCATATAATTAAAAGCAGTTCTGAAGGTATTGTCTCTTAAAGTAATCACAAGCGAATCCATACGTTGATGGTCTTAGACGGACTCCATCCCTGAGATCCTCATTATTTATTATTATTGACAGAAAAGTTTTGGAACGTCATCCGGGAGGTGTTATTTAAGTTATACTATTGTAACTATTTAATTTGTAATCTTTTTAACGGAGATTTTGTACTCCAGATATTGGGGGAATGTGCCATAAGGAGATCGAAATAAAGAAAACGTAACTGGCTCTTTGAATGGTTTTATTTCATAACTTCCAATAGTATAAATACACCAGTTTAACAAACTAACTTCCAAATCTTTACATACAACAGTACTTCAAATATTTAAATACAATAGCACCTCAAATTCTTAAATACAACAATATTTTGACTTATTGCATCATGCATGCCATCTTAGGCGTGCAATTTTCATTTCTTCAACTAAAACTAAATTGAAACTAATTTTGAAATAATAAATAAATTAGATAATAATATTAAATATCAAGCAAATCATTAATTAATTAAAAATACATTAATAACACCGGCCGACAAATGAAGACTTTTTGAAAGTTGTTTTGATATGAGTGATAAATATCACTTATTTATAGTATTTTAAACACAAAATTACCTACATAATTACTATCACATCAGATTTTTTTACAAACAAGAAAAACGGTTTTTTTTAAGTTTAAGAAAGAAATCAATCATTATATTCTAAATACATATATTTGAAAACTTCTACAGAAAACATCATGTACAATAGTTGCTATGAAGCTATTTTGAATGAGATCTTTTGCGTTTAGCTGTAAAATTACGTCTGGGAGTAATTTTTTTATGGGAATCGTCAATAATATCACGTTTTATTGACCAGCAGTAATCAGCAATCATATTCACATTCCATCGCCCTTGGTACCTTGTTTCCATAGTTTTGATGGCTTGGTGAAATCTTTCACCCTGTTCTTCACTATAATCACCAAGATTATCAGGGGAAAAATCCAAATGTGAATCTAAATAATGGGGGTTTTATACTCATATTACACCCCAATTTTTGATACTTATTTAATAAATTTGCTAAAATATTTTTATAGTCAGGGTGTTTGTGATTTCCTAGTAAATTGTTGACAACATCTTTGAACGCCAGCCAAGCTTCTGATTCAGTTGTATTTAATGTTTCATCAAATTTTTCATCGGTCATCAAAGATCTTGTTTGTGGTCCATCGAACACTCCTTTTATTTTTGCATCTGATAACCTTGAACATTTTTTACTCAAGTATTTAAGTATTTAATCATTTTCTTTATCCAATGCCTTAACGAACTGTTTCATCATACCGAGTTTAATATGAAGCGGAGGTAATAAAATTTTCTTAGGATCAATTAAACTTTCTCGTATAACATTTTTGGGTCCCGGTTTCAGATTTGTACGAGGATTCCATTGTTTTTGGACGTAATGCTTTGCTCGTGCCCTGCTGTCCCACTCGCATAAAAAAACAAGGATATTTCGTGTATCCTGACTGCTGATCTAACAGCATAGTTATAATTTTCAGATCTCCACAAAGATGCCAACCATGTTCTTCATATTTGATTTTATCTAGTACTCTTTCAAAATGTTTATAAGTTTCTTTTAAATGCACAGAATGAGCGACGGGAACAGAAGCATACTGATTAGTGTTGTGTAATAGAACACCTTTTAAACTCCGTTTCGAAGAATCTATAAAAAGTCTCCATTCTCCAGGAACATATTCGGCTCCTAACTTCCCAATGAGTTATTCATTTTATTAAAAATCTGATGTGATACGATAAAATGAGGTCTGATTTCGTTATCAGCACTATAAAATTAGTGAATTTTTTTTATTATATTTTAGAAAAAAAGTCAGGTCGGCCGGTGTAATCATCAGAATTTATCACTTAAATAATCCTCGATTTTATAATAGCATTTCATTATCAAAAATTATCTGTCCGTCCGTCTGCCTATCTGCTGAAATGCTGCAATAAAAAAAAGAAGTTTCCACTTAAAAAACAGACCCACTGACGATTTCATAAGGACTTCGTTTTTGCTAAATTGGCTATGGAATCCTAAAAGCAATTAACTGAAAGCTGTTTTATTAAAAAACACTCAGCGCAGCACCTGCTTCCCGCTTCCTTCATTAACTTAAAAACTGGAAAGCAGTTTACTACAAAAATGGACCAACAAAACAAAATGCTAATAAATCTCGCATCTTGCAATTAAGAATTTTGTTTATTTGCGTCTAGTTTTTTGTTCTGATACTTACTTACTCACTCCGTTAGCTCAGCGACCCAAAGTGGGTCTTGGCCTCTGAAACGAGAGCATGCCTTTTTCTCTGTCCTGAGCAGTTTATTATATATAATTATTGGCTCGTAGCTCTGTCGGAGCTGAGTCAGCCTCAACTCAGTTTTTCCAGCGATATTTGGGATGGCCGACCGGACACCGACCTACCAGCCGTCCCAAATATGCTTTCCTCACGCTGCGTCTCTGCTGCCCTCTGCTCTCTCTGATACTTGCTGCTTAAAACTAACTCCTTTGGCTTAGCGACCCAAAGTGAGTTTTGGACTCCGAAAGGAGAACACGACACTTTCCTCTGTTCGGCACAGTGTCTTGCCAGTTTCAAGTTCGATCCAGCTACATTTTTTTTTTGCGAAGCTGGCAAACAGACAGACGGACCAGCTCATGGAAAGTGGTTACCTTCGCCTAGAGACGATTGCTACACCAGAAGTGCAGCGGACGCATTGCCAGCTAGTAGGATGGGATAAAGAGGAGGGAATACGGGGATGAGAAAGAGGAATGGGGTAGAAGAGATAGGATAGGGAAGGAGAGAGTGGGCTATCAGAACTCTCACTCATCGCACAAAACACGATAGCACAAGGCTAACCGTTTCCCACTAATATTCTCTGAGAGTGTGTAGTCTAGTCAACAAGTTCAAAAACGTGATAAATAGAGATAAAGGTCCTAAAAATATGAGCGATAGCTCATTCGATTCGGAATCACCTCTAGAAAAATGTTTTTGAAGGATTTTGGGGCAGGTAAAAAATTGCAATTGTTATTAACAAAATAAGATGAAAAAAAAAGATATTTATTTTTTCGTTAATAACTCAAAAAATATTAACATTTAAGCAATTTAGAAAAAAAGTTCGTTAAAGAAGAGGAAATTTCCGATAAAAAAGTCTCGACTCCCGAAACTGTAAGATCAATATTTATAATTTTCCCAGAGGGATGAAAATACGGCCGAAAACGGGTACTCTGGCTTACGCAAGCCACACCCACATCGGCCCTTTTATGAATAAATATTATTTAAACATACTAAATATGAAAATAAAAAAATCAGGCACTAACTGAATAGACGAATGAACAATAATCTGCTTGAATTTTTTTTTTTAATTTTTTTTCATTTACTTATTCAATAGTTAATTAATACATTTTTTGTGCTTGAACATGAACATTGCAAGTGTGATAATTGTTAAACTATAAATTTAAGATTTTTTTCCTTTCTTGGAGCAATTCTTGAAAGGCTTTAGAATAGAACCCCGTTGGTAAAATTTGAAAAAGTTTATTTTCCATTTTTTTATTAATAATTTTCGTTGTTTTAAACTTTTAATTTTGTAACAACGAAAATTATTATATGATACGAAGGGACGATAGAAGTTTTAGAGGGTAGTCTGGCAGTCGGTGCTTGCAACTCGTTTTATCATCAGAAGCTAGTGTGTCTACCGTCGGGAGTCCAACATTCTTCTCGGTGATCTCCCCGGGGCCTAAGGGTATGCGCAAATGCATTCACCTAGTGTTAATAAAAAAGGGCGGACAACGGGTCGCCGACCAACTGGTCGCTCTAAGTATACTTTTCAGATTTTCCAATCCTCTCCCATCCGTTCTATGTGACCGATCCAGCAGTGTTTTTCTTTATCTCTCCTCTGCTGGTTAAAGGGTGTCCGCGCTCACCCTCATGTAAACTCCTATCGAACTCGGATACAGTGCGGCACTGCATTTCTCGGCGTTATACAAAAAGTATAGTAATCGTATGTAACGAAGTGGGCACTTTAGAATTCTTAGAATCATTAACCTTAATTTTTATTTCAAAATACCAGTAACGCTATCTAGCGAAGGTGAGAGCATCTAACCATGAGAGCAACACATGAAAATTGCAACTTTGGCCTTTTTTCACCATGACGATATATTTGTTAGCGAATTGTAATGGTGACGTCATCTTTTTGGCGAAATTAATCTATCCCTCAAGAAGAGCACTTTTTTCTGGATGAACGGTTCCCTATGTCCTTTTCTATACCCCTGACAACATGTACACAAAATTACACGATGATCTGCTGCGTGAATTGGGCAAAGCAATAAACAAACAAACTGACATTCGCATTTATAATATTAGGCTTCCATGGAGTAAAAAAATAATTAAAATCTATTAATTAAAACGAACAAGTTGGGGTAAGCTAAACAATCATTTTAGCATTACTCATTGACGCTTGACATCTTTGTCTTGTGTGATCACGGCTTAAATAGTGAAAGAAAGAAAAAATATATTTATTTCCAAGTGGTCAAAACGTCGGAACTTAAACCCGGTAAAATGTTGTTTTATTATTTATAACATAAATAAGGATTGGCATGTATGTCCATATATACAAATAGCTTTTCTACTTAAAACCAGCGAACACATATTGGAGTTCTCTGTGCATGAGTTATAACACGTTCGCTGCGACGGACGTACACCACGCGTGACTGTGAATTTTAAATGTGCATTCGATAGCAGAGCGGTTAGTTTACTCTACTAAGCTATCATGGGTAGCGCTGAAAGCAAATTAAATCTAAAAAGAGCTTTATAAGAGAGATAATAGCATTAAATTTCTTCTATATTAGTGTTTATGTTTTTGTTTTTTGCTAGTGTTCGCCCGTGGTTGAAATTCGACCATAATAATTAATGTATGACCATAAAAATTATGTATTTATGACTACAAGGTTTCACCAAGACTACACTGTTAATTTGACTTTAACAATAAACAAAAGAGTATAGATGTGTGTGTGTGTCAACAAAAACATGGTAGTGTGTGTAATGTTTTTCTTATTGATTTAATGTATTTTTTATGCATAGTTAAAACATGTACAACAACCTTGACTTCAACAACTTTCAATCTTCAATAACTTTGTTCAACCTTCAATCGAGTAACATTAACTTTCAATTATTATATACATAGAATAATATTTCCGCTACCTTATATACGCCGTAACATGAATCGTGAAAAGAAAACTCTTGTCCCGTTCTTTATTACCCTTAACGCGTATCATTGCCGCTACATCGAACACAAACGTGCGTTATCGTAACGCGTAACATGTTATGATGTGATGTGATGTGACGCGTTCAGCAGTTACGTGAGCGCGCCCTTTTATACTGGGAAGATCGTCTGTGATATAGCCAAGATGTATAAGTGCTGGAAGTGACTTTTGTAGACAGAGAGATACGAAACACAAATGGAATTTGAATTAAATAGTATAAATAAATGTAAATACTGTTATAAGTTGGGCCACCTGTATACCTGTAGACAAAGCACTTTTACTACCTGCCGCGGCGTTTGAGCTGATAACATTGAAACTGTTTTATGACTATCTTGTTTTGTTTACTTTGTGTTTAAAATTTGTAATTAGAAAACAGCCTATGGTGTATTGTACTCGTTTATGGCCGTTCGCGGGCATAATTACACAGGTGTGCGGATTACGTTTTCTGGGTAATTGCGTCGACGCTTGCCAGGTAGATATATGGTATCGTCAATCTAGTGAGAACCACGATCAAGGCGAGACTTGTGTACATTCGATAACCTATATAGTGACGGACTTTGCGCGTGTTATTGAATCACGCATTACGTTTGAACTGATTATGTTTAGTTGTATTTGTATCTGTGTAATACGTGTTTGTATAGTTCTAATAAATTCTATAGTAATTCCAACGGCATTTTTATTTCGAGTCCCGGACTTGTAACAATAACAACATATAGGATTAAAAATATGACCTTGTGAGTGAACCGCCAAATAAAGGTGACTTTTTGAAGTGATAACTTCTTATGCGAGAGTAAACCACTTCGTTACGTAACGCGTTACGGCACCAGTCTGTCTGGCTTCCCTTTCTCTCACGCATGCGGCAGCGGTAGGCAGGTTCCTCTTTTCTTACTCTAACCCACGCCCTATATACATAAAATTTAAGTAATAAATTACACTTTTCTCAAGTTAAACAATTTCAATAGTAAATAGTTCAACTGAGTTTAGTTTAATAAATTATCACTTCTGTCGAGACGCACTTTAAAAAAAATTGTACTGATACTAACAAACAGTTATTAAATTTCTTGTGTACAAAGACACATTATGGACGCAAGTCTCATTTACATAAATAATTATATTACTATTTAAAAATTAGAGATCAAACAATTTTTACGATATTTGTTGACGTTGACTTAAAAAGTTACTTAAGGAACAATAAATAGTATTGTTTTTGTTGACGACAAGCGTAAGTTTTTTATTTTTTGTCGCTTGTTATGCTGCTAGCTGCTGCTTTATAGTTCATGCACGTTTACTATATGTTTCCCACAGCCAGGTGGAAGGGCATTTGCCCGACTGGATGGCTACCATCCCTGGTCTAAAGCATGTCGCCATAACAACCTTGAGATGTGTTACGACATTAGTGACCAGGTTCCAGTCTCCCTTAAGAGAGCAGCAGCGCATTTGTAGCACCTTTGGTGTTGCAAATGTTCATAGGCGAAGGTAACCGCTTTCCATCAAGTGGGCCATCTGCCTGTCTGCTGAACTCCTGCAATAAAAAAATTTTA
The DNA here is from genome assembly GCA_949752895.1 of Dendrolimus pini. Classification (NCBI taxonomy): domain Eukaryota; kingdom Metazoa; phylum Arthropoda; class Insecta; order Lepidoptera; family Lasiocampidae; genus Dendrolimus; species Dendrolimus pini. The sequence continues at coordinate 5,177,627 of OX457149.1, read as the reverse complement.
TTTTCGAATTTAAATATTTTTTCTCCATTTCTGGGAATTTTGTTCCCTTGGCACAGCAGCCCCACCATCTCAGAAACAATGAAATTTTGAGTTACATTCGTAATTATAGGCTCTTCCTGCAATTCGTACTCAATGTTCTCGGTAGAGACGAGATTTATAGGGTCGTGGATACCGCCTATAAATTCCACCTCACGTATGCCTGTTAAGTGGATTAGTATTTGCTGAATACTGTTATTTTAGGCAAACTTATATTTAGACGTTACTACACGTCTAGTCTGATTAAGGTGTCTCGCGGATCCCTCCAAGAAGGTAGGGAAGCCAGGAATGCGGTGTTTGTGGACTTTTATTTTTATACTTATTACGACGATGCCAAGCAATTAGGAATGTTGAATTAGGAATTAGGATTGCTGTAGAAGGCTGTTTTATGATTTTCAAGAACTCACTTTAAAAAAAAACCCTATTATTGAGGTTTTAGTGGTTTACCGTATATTAATCAGAGATAACGTAACATTCAAGTGGTGAAATAATTTTCGAAATCGGTCCAGTATTTTTTGAGTTTATTCGTTAGAGACATACAAAAATACAAACCTCTAGAATATCTATACATATAAAAATCAATTGCTCTTCCTTAGTCTCGCTAAAACTCAAGAATGGCTGGACTGATTTGGCTAATTTTGGTTTTGAATTACTTGTCGAAGTCCAGAAAAGGTTTAAAAGGTTAGTAAATATGAAAAAACTGCTTGGAATATAGTCAAAATAACAACCGTTGTTTAGAAATCAATTAAATTTAAAAGTCGTTCAGAAATCAAATTAAATTTAAAAGTGAAGTTTTTTTAACTTTTTTGGTTTTGTATGTCAAATGTTTGATGTTATTCCCGTCGTTCAGAAATCGACGTTGTTTATTTATTGATTCTGGAGCGGTACGAAATTTGCCGGGTCAGCAAGTATTATATAATAATTCACTAAATAGCATAAAGATACGTGCAATAATAACAACATATATTATACTTTGAAGTAGTAATCCTTAACTAGTTTATTAAAGGAGAATATTGATTGGGCTTGCCTCACTTCCAGTGGAAGCGTATGAACACTGAATGAGTGACTATAGAACTGGCTTGTATTGAGCGGCGTTTCTAGTCTCACGTTCAAACTTCAAAATACTCAAAACCGTACCTTTGATGTGTATCCAGAATAATTATTTAACCCGAGCGTAAGCTTTATTATTAGTTACGGTCATCCGGAACGGTTGTCCAGCACACTCCGGGCATAAATCTGGAGTGAGACGGAAACCAGACCGTAATAAATCAGGCTGGCTTGGAATATTCATGAGGTCGACGGTACATATGCCCGATTTATGTACGGGACTGTTTCTTTATTAATTTTAATTTAACATATTCTTCATGTTTTAGGGATCCGTAGATAGTTTGATTAAAACGAATCCTTTGCCTAGTCGTCATGACCTTCCGTCTTTTCTTGATTTGATTTTTTTCTTGTAACTGTTTTTCATGTCTGTTTTATGTTTCCTATATTGTGTTATTTTCTACTTAATACGTTAGTAGGTGTGTATGTTGTTAAGTATTATTTGAATATGTTATTATTTAAACCAGTGGTCCAAATTCAACCATAATTAAAATCGATTATAATTTTGAACATTAGTAAGGTTCTGTTGTCAAAGAATATACGTCTATTAACACAGATTTCGTCAAGTCTAAGGCTGTTAATTTGAGTTTAACCATAAACAAAAGAGTATATATGCGTCATATGCGTGTGTGTGTAAAATACATGGTAGTGTCTGTAACCTTTTTTTATTGATTTAATGTATTTGATTTATGCAAATTTAAAAACAATATTAGCATTCTGCATTCCTTCTCTATATAAACTATAAGTGTGCGAGATGAAATCTCGCACACTTATAGTTTACTCGTCATCATACATAAAAAGGTTTTTGCTTCACGTTTAAATATAATGATTAGGTATATACGCTGGGTCAAATATTAATCAATTAGTCCAAATTAGCACTGAATATCAGAGGGAAAGAAAAATCTTGAACCTGATCTTAGCGTAGCGCCACCTACCGGGTCCAATTGTGAATCCAAACTTTTCCAAAAAAACATCCATATTGATTCATTGATTTAGGAGAAGTGTCGTTACATACACAAAAGGTAACTACTCTTCAGCCTTTTCACGGATATTTTAACAAGATAGTATTTATAATACAATCGACCATGTGCACCATTGTATGAGATTGCTCTGGGCGCTATAATTATCCTATACTACTTGTTCTCACTTTTTTCTCATCAATTTGTATTCCTCTAATGAGGCCAAATTTATTTCACCATAATTAGTTTGGCATAATTAAAACCATAACCTAATAAATATTTTCTGTGGTTACGCCAATAGTATTTAAATTCTATCCCATAGCACAACGCAGTCTAATATTTTTACGCTATATCGGTATGTATAAATATTATGTGCCTCACATGCAGATAAATTTTATTTCATTTCATAAATATATGTATTATCAAGGGCTGTTGCTTTTGAGAAATGTGTTTTCACAAATGTATTCTGGATTAAGTCTATTTTTTTCAATTCTAATTATGTAGTTTTTTATATCTTTATAGCTGTTTTGGCAAGCAGAATATTCGTAAATCGAAATAAATTTACCAAGAATATGTAAATGTCGCTAGATAATTTTTCAGGGAAATTAGGGGTAATTTTATGAATATTTTTTACAAAAGGCGAAAACAGTACAAGTTTATCACTTCCATGAAAGTCTTCTAGTTCGTGGACTGCGATATAGATAGATAGATAACATTTTATTGATCACCAATATAACAGACATAATACATTAATTACATTTTTTTTTAGACAGAACATTAGGCGGTTTTATCGCTTGGAGCATTCTCTTCTGGTCAACCTGACTTATAGGCTTTTCTAAGCTAATCTGGTCATAATATTTTCTTAAGTTTTCGCGACTTGTACACATAATAAAACTACGTTTTAACGGTTTTAAGCGCGGTAATTTATTTGATTTAGGTTTATCCGACGTTCTGTTAATCCGGTCATGTAGGTTTTGTTAAAATTCTTTTGTTTTCCTTCGATTTATTGATAAATGGCAAACATATAAAATATATACCTAACATAACAATTAAATATGTATATATGCATATAGATAGTTTAAGCGTAATAGTTTAAGGGAAAGTAGTGCTTCCAGTTTAACACTGGTTTATTTAAAAATTAATTTAAGTTCTTTTGGTGACAAGTAAATGTAAGTTTGTGAAATAATATTAAATCGAATTGCGGTAGTAAGAGCCTTATATAACGAGAACTGAGGTTAGTTGAGCGAATAAAATAATCGACTTAAAGCTGGCCTCTTGTAATTAATTAATCTAATTAGCACGCTCCACTGATGCTGTAACTTACTGAAAAGTCTGCTCTCTTACCATCGTCATCATATTTACATATTCGCTATTTTTTATTACTTATTCTTCTTTTTGTGTCTGAAACGTTTGTCAGGAACATTTTTTGTTCTAATTTTTGTGTATTTCGTTCTTTATTTTATTTTCTTTCTTTGTTCATCTTCAAAATTATGACAGGATGAGAACTTAATATCCGCGTCGTGTTTATATGTGGAGGATCCCTCCGGGACAAGGCCTCTTGTGTATAAATGTGGCACGACCAAATTATCTATGAAATATAAATAGTTTGAGTTGGTAAATTTCCGCTGATTTTCAAACGTATATATATTTCGATGTAGTCTTAATAAAGCTGGAACGCAGGGCATAATTTTCCAGATGAGCGCACCCTTGAAGCACGACGGCAAATAAACTGAGTACCACTCGGCGAACTAACTCTTTACAGGGATCTGTAGGCTTAATGTCATTTTACATTATGAAATTAAATAAAGAATAAAAAAAGGGCAATAAACAAAAAGGAAATAATAGTAAAGAAAAATAATAAGAACATACACAACGCCCCTAAAGTTAAGCCCAATCCCGTTCATCCGGAGGGAGGAATGAAATAATAATAATAAAAAATATTATTAAATTAATATATTGTCATCAGCGAAATCTATGCCGCCAGTAGGGTTGGTTGATGGTAACGTAGATCTCTAATATATGTGGCGCAAATATGGGTAGACTAAGATGGAGCAAGCTTGCCTAAAAGATTCCTGTTCACGCAAAACTTGAAGACTTAGTGTATTATTGTATTTTTCAAGAAAAACAGACGGCAGTAAGGAATTCTATTCCTCAGCGGCATGTATTATAGAAGTGGAAGTAAAGTGCTTCGTCCATTTGGTTGGGATTTTTACCATATATCGATGGTGTGAGCTCGTACGTCTAGTGATAACAAGGCGAGGGAGGAATCAATCTGTGTAATTCCTTGACACACCCTCTGAGCTGTATACAAAACCGAAAAACTAGGAACTCTGAGTCGATAATTTTTAATCTAGGCCCTGAAACCTCTTATCAACTAGCTGGTTATCGCCTAACACTTTCTAGCTTCATTCTCAATTGACTTGAGTTTCTTGAGCAGGTGTTTGACCTAGTCGTCCCAGAGATATCATTGAATTAATGATATCTCCAGGCGCGTTGCGATGGCCGGGAGAAGGTAAAGGGACGTGGTAGAAAAAAAACAAGGAAGAGTGACTTACCTAGCCTCCAGTCCATCTTCACATTGCACTCATTCCCCGGGGGTCACACACTTCCCTAGGATTTATTTAGGAGAATTAAAGTTATTCAAATGAAATGAAAATGGTTTTCTTTTATATTGTGTTCCAAATATATTATTTTGCGTTGACAGCACTGACACAAAGTTGAATGTATTGTCTTGTTTTGCGTATTCTTAATTGAAAATTTATTCTTTTCTTGATGGGGAGGGAGAATTTATAGAGAGGTGTTCGTTGGCGTAACCAATATCTGAACCCCAGGGTTTTCATTCCAATGTATGTATATATCTATCTGGGGATAACAACTTAATAAATTATTCGTTATATTGTATTTTACCTATGAGTCCTTAGGAGTTTAAGTAGATCACTGAACTTAGGTCACCGTCTTCTAAAATGCCCAAGCTACGTTACTTCGCTAGATTATTATATTGGTCAGTTGTCCAGTATAATAATCCAGCGAAGACAACAAACGGCTTGTAACCAAAACTACAAAAAATTGTATGCCTGTCAAGGCGAAACATGTAACTTGAGACTTAGCATATCATCTGCAAAAATGTCCATGTTTCAAATAAATAAATTACTTTGACTTTGATTTGACCGAGTAAGGCACCAGCCATTTGAATACCTGAATAGTATTATGCATTTTGATAGCTGTGTAGCGATTCAGGGCCTCAGAAATCAACAAAATTATTCATACAGAACCCTACTGTATAATGATTATTACCTCTTTACGATTCGCTTATTGAGTGTTTGCTGGGTGGAAGTTTGTGTGTTTTTCAGCTCAGTGATGATACGAGAACGCGCATATGAACGTTTTATATATACATAGGTACATTCAAGCATCTCCGTCTAGTTTTGACTGCGCGAGTTTTAGAAGTGCTTTTAGTGGATTTCGTACTGACGTAGTAAATTCAAAATAAGGTATAATAAAATAAATTACTAAATATACCAAACATTTGATTACTTAAGTGATAGACCAAAACCGTCTCCACTCGGTTGAGATGAAAATATTGAGATGTATGTGTGGTGTTATAAGAATGGATAAGGTGAGAAATGAGTACATAAGGGGTACACATACATACACATAATATCTTTGAAGGATGCAAGCAAACCCATGACGGAGAAATTGAGAGAAAGAAGACTGGAGTGGTATGGTAAGTAGAAGGGATAAAAGTCACGTAACAAAAAACAAGTTCGATCGGAAAATTGACGGGTACAAGGATGATGGATTGTGTAATGAATGACAAGATGATTTGTGATATGATAGAGGACATGTGCCAGAATAGAGAATATAGAAGGAAGAGACATATTGTGACTACTTCAAATAATTGGGAGAAGGCGAAAGAAAATAGAGAGTACGATAGTATGGATAGTTAAGATATAGAATCCTCGCCTTACTTAGTCAAACCATCCCGGCCGTATACTGTCGAATGAGCTGGTGGAAATCACGTTTAAAATAAGCTCGTTTAAACAACCCTTTACTTAATACTCAAATGACGCAAGTTAGAATCAAACGGCATCGGTTGGGAATCAGTAAGGATCCAAACTTGATTATTGCCGAGCTTGTTTATCTACGTGGCGGCAGACGGCTTAATTCGGCTAAAGGAGATAGTATAAACAGGGGATTTCGGGCATTTTTTTTGTAGTAGGCGATTATAGAGCCACTATAATACAACCTATAAAGTCTATTTTCAAATAGAACGGTATGGAAAAAATTACATAAATAGAAAAAATAGAAAGTGGGCGTGTTCCAGTCTCCCTTAAAAGACCAGCAGCGCATTTGTAGAACGATGGCGATGGTAACCTCATTCCATTAAGTGGGCCGTCTGCCTGTCTGCTGAACTCATGCAATAAAAAAAACCTAATTCTAAGTATCAGATTATTATTAACAGTATATAATAAATATTAAACCACTTAATTTATAAAGATTAAGTGGTTAACGGTATAAACCGTATTTGAAATAGACTTTAAGGTACGATACAATACATAACAATGCGATGCGTTTTGATACGATATTACGTATGTTCTATCATTAATCTATTTAGTATTCAAAAATAAAAATAAAGATCAGGGGTGCTAAAATTCGAATATAAAGTGCTACTTTTAGAATTTGTATATGTCTCTCTATCTATTCAAGCATCATTTGAAAACTACTGAACCGGTTTATGATATTCGACACATGGCTGAGTCTTATCCCGGGTCTACATTTAGGATACTTTTTATTCCGATAAATGAAGTGGTTTCCGTGTAATAGACGAAAATAGCCAAAAATAAGCGTATCTATATTGCGTTTTTAAGTGCCTTGCAATTAGTATGTGTCACTTACGCAATTTTACCGAAGTAAGTGGCATATTATATTATAAAGGATTTTTACGTGCTAAGGGTGAATGAAAACAGTAGCGTTTAACACATTTGGGCTGGATGCAGTAGTCGTAAGTAACCGGTCTTCGAATTAAGCATGCAAGATAGGTACTTCCGATGCTGGGTTTCAGAAACCGACCTTTGTTCTTTTACCTTATCCCAATGATTTCCTGGCATACTCCTCTATTCTGACTTACTTGGTCACACCACAAATCATTATCTGATCCTTCACATAATCTACCCATCTCTTTTTTGGTCTACCTTTAAAGTATTTATTGATGGAGAACCCGTACACTAATAAATTAAAGGCCTAACTCCAAAGTATTTGCAGTCGAACCGTCTGCATGTCAGAGTTAACCCAACTTCTACTTGAGTAGGTTCCGCTTATTGATTTACCACTAGCCGTGTTAAAGAGGTTCGCTCAACTTCGGGGCTTCTCAAGACCAATACAATTAAGAGTTGGTTGGGTTAGTTGAAAAAAGTTTAGTTGCTAAAGTTGGTTAAACTATCAGTGTCGGTAGACGTCCTACCCTGGAAAAACATCTAAAACGAATTCCAGCGCCACCTACCGGGTTTAATTGTGAATCTAAACCATTATAATATATTACCCATTTGCAATGGATATGAATTATTACAAATAAGCTATATGCGTGCGTGGCGTGAGCTGTCAATTGCGGAAGAAGGATTATTAGTTTTATAAATAAAAAAATCTCTTTTTCGATATATTCGCAATTATTCTGTTATTTAGAATCGAGACAATTATTACAAATCAAAGCTTATGATAAAATCGGTCCAGCCTTTCTTAAGGCATAAATGGTTTAATTAACATGATTTTGCTTTATATATATAAATATATATATATATATATATATATATATATATATATACCGGCAGAAGTTGTCCTGCTCTGAAAAATAAAAGTCTAGGTCCCGATTGCAGTGCCAACTGGGTCAATGGCCAATTGTGTACCGTAAAACGGGGTGAATAGGGACAAATCCCAACTTGATGAACAATTTTAAGGTAGTTGTTGATGTATATAATGCTATATCAGGATAAAAATGATTGAGTCTTGGGGGTATCTTTGTTATCCAATTTAAAACTAAGCAATTAGGATTCCAGTTTAAGCAAAAAAAGCAAAAATATAGGATATCCCTATTCACCCGGAAAATGGGGTTAATGGTGACGAAATTAGTGTCAATAGAGAAATTTGCTAGGGCTGGCACTACTTGGTTTTAATAATTTTAATAATTTCCACTTATCTATTTCTTAAGTTTGATTTTCTTATCAGATGATGAAAACAAATAGTACATATGAATTCAATGATTTATTTTTTAAATTAACTTTAGTAATAACAATTTTAATTTTTTAATAAGTTTTTAGATATTTTATAACCAACAAGGTTGTAATACTTATACATATAAAGTAATTAAACATAGTAATAATCATATTTTGCAATTTAGCAAGTCAAATGTAAAAACGTCATTAATAATTGACACTCAAAAAAAAAATTCAAATCGTTAGGTTATTATATAATGAGACCATACACTTTGGAATGTTACAGATAACTATAAAAATAAATACAAATCGTACGCTTACTAAGGATATGAGATCACAAGTGGTTTGGTAAACCATAACAATAAATAATAAAAACTTACATTAAACTCTTCAAAATAAAAACTTAATTAAAAATAAAAAGAGAATGTCGGGGTGAAGGTAAGGAAAAGAATGCTCTGGTGGTTCGGGCATGTGGAAAGAATGAATGATGGAAGAATGACTAAACAGATATACAATGCAAAAGTGGATGGATGCAGAAGTTGCGGAAGGCCACGACACACCTTCCATGATCAAATTGATCGTGTACTAGCAGAAGGTGATGTCAGGAGCATTAAGAACAGACGAGCGTGCATGACAAGAGCTATGAATGTCAAAGAAGCAACTGAGGTGTGTAAGAATAAGCCTAAATGGCGCTCTGTTATTCGTGCCTACCCCCCAAGGGACCTGGCGTGAAGTTATGTATGTATGTAAAATAAAAACTTAAATATAAAAACAGCTAATGGCTATCGTCAGAGTTCATCAAATCTCGAAGAATTTCTATGTCATTTTTATAATAACTGGGTCTTCTAAGGCCACTTGGACCAGGCTTTGGTTGTGAAGAATCGTTATTTTCGTAATCTCTGGCTGTTCTTGGACGACTAGTACTAGGTTTAAGTTTTAAAGGATTTTTCATATTACTCGTGTAAATAATTTTTTTATCAGACAAAATGTGTATTCTTTTTCCTTCAGTAATTTTTTTCTCTGTTAGTGGTTTGTGAACTTCAAATTGTATCATTTCTTTTTGCTGTATATCAGTAAGTCCTACATTTTTCTCATCTGAAGTGTATCTCTCAGTGATTGGAATATTGTTATCAGTTACTTTTAAAAATGGTTCATCACAGTGTTTTATTATTAGTTCTTCGTCCTGTTTATTATTTAAAAATGGATTTGTGTCTGGATGGATTATAATTTCTTCTGTTACAAGAAAATCGTCTTCTAGTATAACAGGCATCTTACCAATGTCATTAAGATTATAATTTAAATTTTCTTGTTCTTTTAATATGTTTTTTTTTCTATAAAGTTTTCTATCATTTCTTTTAGTGGTTTAGATTTCTTTCCAGTAATACCTTTTCCTTTAGTATTTAAATTTGTTACTTGTGTTATTAGGTTTTCTTTTTCTGTATTTATTGGGTTTTTATTGGTGGTTTTATTTAGGCCTCTTTTATTTTTTTTTGATGTTTGGTTTGGTTCAATATCCGATACTGCATACGCGCTTGAAATATCGGTATCTATGTAGTCAGTGTCCTCCACACTTTTTCCGGGAATAACGTTAATTTTTTTCTTTTTATTAGTGGTTTTAGTACTTTGCGATCCATATCGCATTTCTTTTAATAATGACAAAACTGACTCATCAATCGCTTCTTTTTCTTCCGTACTAAATACGTGTCTAGCATGATTTCCTGGCAATCTATTAAGAACTTTTTCTTTATTCAGAGGACTTATTCCTGCTTTCATAAATCCGGCTAAAATATTCTGTTTTATGTTTGGTTCCATTTTTTCTAACATCTTCTTAAGTAATTTAGGAAAAACATTCTTTGGTATTGTGGGAAGTACGCGACCTTCAGTTCTTTTCCACGTGAATAAAATATCACGCCAAGCAATTTTCATAGGCCTAAAAAAGGCTACGTCCAGCGGCTGTGTTAAGTGGGTTGAATTTGGTGGAAGAAACACAAAGTGTACATCCTGTTCTTGACATTTTTTTATGACATCTAATGACAGGTGTGAAGAAAGTTTGTCTCCAATCAAAATTTGTTTTCCAGTTTTATTGTTAAAGTATAGAAGAGCCACGGTTTCCACCCAATCCTCAAACGTATTGCCGTCAAACCAGCCTGAGGAAGTGCGGTAATAACGACAATTAGGGGGGCCATTTGTAGTCCAGGTATTGTAAAGATGGGCAGCTTTGTACACGACATAGCAAGGCAACAATGTACCATCAGCAGATGCAGCCAACATAAGTGACGTCGACGACTTCGTGTGGTACATAACCCTTTCAGGGTATTTAACGCCTCTTTTAGTTAAAACTTTCTTTTTTCCAGGGTCATCAGCTAAGTTAGATTCATCGTAATTTACGATATTACCTAAAGGTACATCCACTGTTGAATTTTGAAGCTGTACAAAATAATCTTGTATAATTTCTGGTGATACTGCAGCCCTAGATCTTTTGATATTCTGGCTTATTCTTAGTGAAATTTCTTGGTGGTGACGCTTTAAAAAACTCTCAATATAATTTACACCAGGTAAGTTATCAGTGAATCTTTTTATTTTTATGCCAATTCGATCTAAATATCCCTTTATTATTATGCGTAAGTCATAAGAATCAAGTGGATACCCCCACTCTGAACAAACATTGATATATTTTATTATGTATTTTTCTGCTTCTTCACTTAGACATTTTTGTCCACCTTGAGATTTCATTGTTCTTGTTACATGTCGGTGCAAAACCGACTTACTTATATTAAATTGCTTAGCTATTTCAACTAAAGACTTATTCCCAATTTCATAAGCTTCTATTGCTGTTTTTAATATTAAGGGATCATATCTCTTATAAGGCTTTGCACTCTTTGATACGTAAACGCGAGGCATATCTAAAAATAGAAAACAATATGTAACTGATAATACATATATTAATATTTGCCAAACAATAAAATAACACTGCATTAATAATTAAATAAAACTTCTAGACAAAAACATCATGAATAAACCAGATTCTTACCTACACATTTAAAAAATATTGTTATAACTACCTACATGGACAACCCTATAAACCTGTACCTATTCATAATTAAGTCGTTCCTATTCAACTTATTCTCATCCCAATTGACCCCTCTTTCGTTGTTATTTATACCTGAGACGTCCCTATTCACCCCAAAACCAACAGATTTTTCATGTATTTCTATATTATTAAAAAACATTAATACCAATAACAACTGAGACTTACCTTTAATATATATGATGGCCCAAACACTAAATAACGTTTATAAATCCAAGTCGTCTTCTAATTATTAACAAATAAATAAAAGAGAGCAAAGTTTCAAGCACTAAAATAATTACCACCACAAGAAGTTAATTTGAAATGCGATTTTTTGACCGTTAGCAGCTAATGTCATGCATATTTAGTGTTGCCATGTGAACTTTCAACATTCTACTATTACACTACAAAAAATGGAAGATTTTTCAACGAATATAAAATTAATATTGAGCATCGAAATATTTTCCTGGTTTTATCCCTATTCACCTCTCAATCCCTATTCACCCCAAATTACGGTATAACTTTTATTCATTTAAATATAATTGCTTTAGCCTACATCCGACAACATATTATGATTCAAAATAAACTTCTTAACTGTCACTCACTTTTTCACGGCTTTAATAAAAAAAATATTATTATCATAATTTATGTGTCGCGTACAAGTCGCGAAAACTTAAGAAAATATTATATTATTATCAGTTTTATTTCGGTCCAAATTGGACCTATGTGTAATCTTCGGTATTATTGACTCTCTAATCTGTGCTGCATGATGTAAAAGTCGTATCTCATTCTCTCGCAGGCTTAGTCCTATAGATTTATGTGTAAATAAAAATAAGACAAAATGTACATATATAGGTATTGATATAAATTTCATCCGTGCAAGAACGGAAAAGAATACAATTTCCTGCGGCCGGGCGGCCTGTCGTAAGAGGCGACAAAACAACCCACAGCAGGTGGTAGGGTATTTGTTCGACTGGATGGCGACCACCCCTGGTCTTAGAGTATGCCGCCATAACAACCTTGTGTCGTGTTCCGGCATTAGTGACCAGGTTCCAGTCTCCCTTAAGAGAGTAGCAGCGCATTTGTAGCACCTTTGGTGTTGCCACTGTCTATAGGCGATCGTAACCGCTTTTCATCAAAAGGACCGTCTGCTTGTCTGCTGAACTCCTGCAATAAAAAAAAATTAAAAAAAATATTATGAAATTGTATAGAATTATAACAGGAGAGATAGAGATGTAATACTCGCAATTGGTTTAACAGCCCGAGGTAAATAATCTTTCACGAGTCTGTTGAACACCTGAAGAGGTAGCTCATTCCACAGGCACAATGCATGAACTGTGAAAGATTTATTGTAAAATCGCAAGTGATTTATTATACAGGTATTTCCAGTCGTATGTTTTCCGATGATCTGAGGTGATGAGAATGATTAAGGTGTAAATATTTGAAGCGCTCTTTGAGATATAGTGGAGTTTTGGGTTAAATAGTACATTATGTAGAAGAGACAATATTTACGGGTATTCCGGCGAAGACGGACAGGAACTCGTATATAGATAAATCTTATCTCCAGAACAGACATCCCCAAAATGCATTTAAATTCGACAATAATGGCAACATTATATCGCTCGTAACTCGTTTAGGTACAAGAAATGCGGGATTATATCCTGATTGCAGACAGAGCGGTGTGGACCGGGAGACGTATAAGCTATTAATCCCGCCATGCCCCGATCCGGGATTAATTCGTCACTCTTTGGGCAATCCATTAAGTGAGTGACGTTGCGAAGATATACGTTGTAATTGAAGCGACTGTGTGGAGTGCGTCTCATGAAAAAAATGTGCGTGTGTGTGCAGTTCACACGCAGTAGAAGTGAAACAAAGTGTGATAAGAGTTGGGATGGATTCTAAATTTCGTTACGTAACATTTTATATATATCGTTATAACATATTTATTTTAAGCTTTAAAACACGTAAAGTATTAACGAAAAATTTCAAGACATTTCCAAGTCTATCTTTATGAGATTAGTGTTTAAATTATTAAATATAATGTAGTCTATGTATAGTCGCTTTTTCGTTTCTACGAGCTTCAAATCACAATGATTCTAAAGAAGTTTCACTTCAAAAGTCCCGCGTCAAAAAATGGAATTAATTGGATTTGTTCTTGTTTTTACCATTGTGTATACAAATGCTGCATTTTAGTTTAGTACATCACCAAATTTTGTTTATTTTTTTAGCCTCTTTGGATACTAGATTGCCTTGAAGAGATCGCTATGAATGAGCGATCAGACCAACCATTGTTCTATAACAAATGTATCCATATTAATTGTCTAGATTTATGTTTATGGTGAACAATATAGAATTTAATTCATTTGAAAATATGACACTTAAAGCGTTTTATACATACAAGACGCTTTCTTTTTTATTTAGTCAGATTATGCTTTAAAATACAACGGGGCAAAAATTTCAAATTATTAACTAAACAGGATTTGATTAACTTCGGCTATCACACAGCGGAGCACGGTACCGCGGCGGCGCGGCTGTGACGCGGTGGTTGCATGGATGGCGCCATTTTGTCGGTGTCCTTTAGGCAATAAAATAAAATACACAAAGAAAAAGAAGAGTAAAATAAAGAAATGAAACAACAGAAACTATTCATACATATTGTGGTGAGAAGTTTATAAACTGACACATCCAGTGAATATATATCCTTGAACATCCTCATCAAAATGTAACGCCAGCAAGTAATATATAGCTTCTCAAAGAAGTACACTTTTGCTCTTAGCATTATATATCTCTCAAATCAATTATTCAATATATGACCTTAATTTGAGATAAAAGGAATTTTACTTATATAATAGACTAGCTTCTGCCCGCGATTTCGTCAGCGTGGAAAGTTTTTTTAACTATCCAATGGGAACTCTTTAATTTTTCGGGATCAAAAGTATCCTATTTGTTGACCAGGGATATAAGCTATCACCATACAAAATTTCATGTAAATCGGTCCAGTCGTTTCAGAGATTAGCCAGTAACAAACGTACAAAAAGACAAACAAAAAAATTGAAAAAACTTTAACGGACAAGTGAACAAACGAATGGCAACGGATAATTGGAAAAATTAATCGCAACGGACAAGTGAAAAATGAATCGCGACAAGTGGAAAATCTTCAACTGACAAGTGACATAATGAAATCGCCACAAAATTTTTACTTGAAGTTTTACGGGCAGGTTTTCAAATTGGACAAGTACATCAACAATGTGTCCGTTAAACTTCAAGTTTTAATTCGAGTCCTGTAGCTCGTAACAGTAATAATGTTTTAAACTTATATTTTAAATTAATTATGGTCGAATTTCGACCACTGGGCGACCACTAGTCATAATAAAGATTCAGCATGGCTTTACCACGTCTGACAGTCTCTTAGACATTAAATAATAACAGTATGGATATCCCATAAAAATAAATGAACCTTTAAAAATTATTTCTAAGCTACTCTGGCATAAATCAAACCATTAACCATTCTGGGCGCCTATAAAATAAATAATCCAAGTTAAACCTTTGAAGGGACTTCGTGTAGTTAATAATTGAAACCCGTAAAGTAGCTCCAGATGTGGTTCAAATATTCATTACGGTACGATGCGTGATCGGAAAACGCTTTTATATTGATTAATTGTTTTATTTTTTAACAGGGTTGTGTTCCAAGAAAGTTTAACTTAACCAATTGTAATTATTACAATAACTGTAATATTCATAGAAATTATTGAAAGAAAGAAAAATGTTTATCAATTCAAAATCGACGTATATTTATTTAAAATATACAATAATAATAAAATAAAGACAAACTTGATTTGCACAAAAAATGTCTAGATTAGAGAATTATACACCAAGTTCTCAATCTCAATTAAATGACATTTATTGTAATAATTACAATAAATGTAATATAATCTTTATTAACTCTCTCTTTTCTTTTACCATATCCCAATTAATTGGGATCGGCACAATATGTCTTTTCTTTCCACACTCCTCTATTCTGACATACATCTTCTGTCACACCACAAATCATCATAACCTTCACGCAGTCCATACATCATTTTTTGGTCTACCTTTACATCTGTACCCATCCATCTTGTAGTTTAATATTCTTTTTGTCACGTGACTGTCATGAGGAGGGATGCCTCCTCATTATATGCCCATACCAACTCAGTCTTCTTCCTCTCCATTTTTCAGTCACGGGTGCAACTTTCAAAGATCCCCTTGTGTACTCATTTCTCACCCCACCATAATCTTTATTAACATGATGTTAAAATACCAAATACAAATAAAATTCAATAAAAAACCAATAAAAGGAAGATTAACAATAAAAAGCTTCGACTATAAACATCCTTGGAAAAAAATACGCGTTCCGTTAATCTTCGTAATTTATAGCTGTCAAATAACGATTCAGGAGTATCTGATGGACATTGCCAAAACAAATGTACCATTTAGGCGAAATGGAACATTATTTGCTTCATTTTAACTGACAACAACATTATATAGATTAAAAAAAATGTGTGCGTGTACTAGTACACACGTAAGATGTGAATCTTCTTTATGACCTTATTTTTCGAAAAATGATCTACTATATGCAACTTTACAGAAATTGGTTAAATAAATAAAGCCCCTACCACGGTCGAATCGACCGTCGACCGTGTACCATGGTCGAATCGACCGTGGTAGGGGCAAGAAAACAAGACGGCGCGTAACCGAAAAAAGTGACGGTAATTTTTTTCCAACGCCGATAAAGAAGTTTCACTTCAATAATTAAATCGAAGAGTCCTGTGGCCATTGTAATGATTACAAACACAGGTAATAAATGACAGTAATTGTAACAATTACAATAATTATCATTTAATCTTTATAAATGTATTGTAAAACATTCTAAATACAAATTAATTATCTAACAAAACCAAAGAAAAGGAAAATTCACAATAGATATGCTTGGAAAAAATTACCGAGTTCCGTTAAATTTCGTAATTTATGTCTATTAAATAATGATTTAGTGGAATCAAGACAGACTTTGCTGAGAAAAATGTATCAATATCGCGATCAATAGGAGACTGGATACTTAGACATGAGCTGATAACAACATCATATAAATTAACAAATAATTAAATCGAAGAGTTCTGTGGCCATTGTAATTATTACAAAAACAGTAATTAAATGACAATAATTGTAAAATTTACAATAATTATCATTTGATCTTCATAAATGTATTGTAAAACTTTGTAAACACAAATAAATTGTCTAACAGAACCAATAAAAAGAAAATTTCACAATAAAATTTCTACGACCATGAACATCCCTGGAAAAATTACGAGTTCCGTTAATCTTCGTAATTTATGGCCGTCAAATAACGATTTAGGGGCATCAAGACGGATATTGCCGAGACAAATGTACCAATTTCGCAATCAATGAAAGATTGGGCACTTACACATTAGCTGGCACTATCAAGATATTACGTAGCTAGACAAATAAATAAATTCCAGCCAAGTGCGTTTCACACCATTCACATCAATGGGTTCTGTGTTTTTTTTTCTAGCAATTGGCTAAATGACTATAAGAAAAAGCTTTTATCGAATCTCTCTTCTTTTCACATTCTCCTTAGTTAGTAGCAGGCACAACATCTTTTCCTTGTATACTTCTCTATCACAACGCAAATTATCATGTCATCCTTCACACATTCGGTCAATCTTTTTCTTGGTCTACGTGACGTGACTCTCATTCCTGTTCATTTCATACCCATATCACCGTAGTATTCTTCTTCCTCTCCTAACAGATCCTGCTCTTGAAAATTTTCTACGACAGAATATTATTCAGTCTGCTAAATCTATCCACTTTATAAATTAAAGTCCTGATTGATTGAAGCTGCTTTTCAATTATACTAAATTCATAAATTTAATGAAATTGAGTAGGAGCTAATGATCTCTTGAGTTCAGCAGACAGGCAGGAGATCCACCGCGGAAAGCAGTTACCATCGTCTACGGACATTTGAAACACCAAGGGTTCTACCAATGTGCTGATTGAAAGTTTTAGCTGAGATTTTATATTCAGACTTGAACGGATTGGTGTCGCCGACTGAGATTGGAGCACGTGTTACGAGTTACGTTTCATACTGAGTGATGATTATTAGTATTTTTCTTCTATCTTTAGGCAATAGATTAGCACTTGAGACTAGTGTTGCAACAGTCATAGAATTAGACAACAGCACAACTCAACATGACACGACACGACACGATACGACACGATACGATCACGATGATATAATACAATATTTTTATTGTACAACAACATTATTGAAGGAAACATAAAAAAGTGTACGCTCCACTCATTCCATTCGTTCGCTCCTTCCTGTTCCATATTCAAAATCTCCCCTTTCTACCCGTTCCCCATCAAAAAAGAGACGTTGCAAAACTCGCTGCTACGCGTGCGTAGCAGCAAATTTTGCAGCTCAAGCCGACGAATAGCGAAATAATAATAATCTGAAATATTGTAATGAAAGTTTATTACACTAGAATTGTTACAATTCCAATATTAAATACAGCACAATAATATACAGAAATATTAGGACAACTCCAAAAGTTGTCTCCACGCTTGTCAGGTGTCGAGCAGCAATTTGCCCTCCAAGAATATTGCGATTCTCGGGTAGCTATTATCGACCACAATATACTATGCGCGTCTTGTCCAACAGAGCTTTCGCTCTGTTCAACCAAGGAACGTAGACTGTCGGTTGTAGACTAGTCCCCTCTGCACGAAAATAGAGTGTTTATAAAATCCTCGTAGTGCGTCTGCAGTGACACCACCTGTAATACTTTGGCGCCACTTCATTTTCACATCCTTCATAGAACTAACTTCCGCCATCCGTATAACTTCCAACATCCGGTTACTCCATTTCTGATATCCGTTGGCTCGAGAATAAATGCTTCTACGTTGACATCCGGTTATACGACATCGGACTACTACATCAATGAACACTATCCGGTTATTGACTACTTCCGTCAGATGGTTACTTTACAATAACGGATACGATGCTAACACACGCATCTGAACTAAAAGTTTATATTCATATGTATTTAAATAAAAAGCTCAAAATCAATCCACCGCACCGCGACGTCTGTACAACTTAAAAAAATCAAAATAGAATATGTGACAGTTACTGATACTGGTGCCTGCTCAAATAAGCTATCGAAGGATCGCACCTTGCATAATCTGCAGTGCAGATTATGCAAGGTGCGTACCCTTTTACCTCACAAAACTATAACATTATAGTGTTTCAAATATTAAATTATGTATTTATTATGTTTGTATACAATAAAGAGTGTTGTATTAAAATGATTTAGAAGACAATGTAAGCTTATTGCTTACGTCGTACTGTATAAGGTGGAAAAATGTAAATTTATGTTTTTCTTTCAAAATATAAATACTTACAGCGACAGCAAATCCATTACAATGTAATGCCTACGTAGCCTATTATTTCATATTTAACCCGATCCAATATACCTTATTCCGTATACGTTAAAGTCTAGTTTCAAATGACATTACACATAATTGGTAACATAATGTATGTTATATTATTGCGGTATCGTCCATCAAACGAGACCCTTTTAACGTTTGCTACACAATACAAAAATGATATATTATTTTTTATTTTCGTTGCGAACGTTTTGTCGTAACTCATATTTTATATTAGGGTTCCATAGCAATTTTGGAAAAACCCACTTGTGAAATCGTAGCATCTGCGGGTCTTTGTAAGACTATTTCAGAATTTACGGGATATATAAATGATTTTTGAGAGCAAGGTGTACTATGTTGCTATGCAATGGTTTAATAAAAGGACGTAACAAATATAAACCATGCAAGGAAATTTTTGAAAAAAGAAACAGTTTATATAATTATGAAAACTGGGCATCCTCTAACTTTTGTATTATGAATGAGTGAAGCCTAAAATATTACATCCAAAAAAATTAAAATGGTTTTAATAAGATAATAAGGGCCTCTTGCATAAGGTTGCTTAAATTTATTTAAGAAACACAAAACGTATTTAACACACTTAAATACAGTTAGCGTCTTGCACAACGCAAAATTTGCCGCCAAATATGTTTAAAGAACTGTCAATACTTTTTGTGTAAAACGTATTTAGGCAGTTTAATATGATTAACTAATTTTATTTAAAGGCGATCGTTATGCAAGCGGCCCTTAGAATAAGAAAATAATAAGTTGTATGTATGTGTATATATATATATATATATATATATATATATATACATAATATTACTATGCTTTATTTATTTAATCATGTGTATATAAATCTGTATATTTATATGTCTTTCAAGACCACGGGCCATAAAATTTGCCCCGGACTTTTGGAGGGCTTGCGTAGGGCCATGGGAAGGCCAGCACGTAGAGGCCCCTTGACAAATTTAATGTAAATTTGGTGTGACACTGACCGGCGATTATCCCTGTCTACAGCATATAATAATACACCTAAGGACAAGCCCCGGTCAGTGTAAGACTATATGAAATATGAACATTTTTAAAAATTACCACTTAAAAAAAAAGATCCCGACGAATTGAGAACCTCCTACTTTTTTCGAAGTCGGTTAAAAATACCACCCCTGGGTAGCCATCCAGTCGGGCAAATGCCCTACCACCTGGCTGTGGGTTGTTTTGTCGCCTCTTACGACAGGGCGCCCGGCCGCAGGAAATTATATTCTTTCTCCGTTCCTGCACGGATGAAAAGCTAAGCTGTTTTTGTGTATTATTTCATTGGTTTTATTGTACACAAAGTCTATTCTATTATATTCTATAAGATTCATTATGTATACCACCATCGCCACTCCTATTCAGCAATATTCTTGCCACGGGTTTTCTGGAAGAGATCGCTTTTTAGTGATAAGACAACCCATTGTACCAATTAGAATAATACTAGTTCGTAAGTTTTCTGTAATGCTGTATATATATATATCAAAGTGTTATTTATCTATCTATACATATAAATAAAATTGGAGTGTCTGTTTGGAATATTGAAATAACCGCTTTTTACTAGTTGCATATGAATATATATACGGTACATACACCAAAATAACATTTTTTACAATTTTTGTCTGTCTGTTTGTTCCGGCTAATCTCTGAAATGGCTAGACCGATTTTGATGGGACTTTTATTGGCAGGTAGCTGACGTAATAAGGAGTAACTTAGGCTACTTTTATTTTAGAAAAATTCTCTTATTTTGGAATTATGACGATTTTCAAACACCACGCGGGAGAGACCGCGGGCGCAGCTAGTTTACTATATTTTTAAGATATCGGCTATTTTTATTATTTTAATGCTTTTTTATGGTTCCGTAGGCAAATAATGAAAACAGTGGATGTTTGATGCCTCCACGAAATATGAAATGAAATGGAAGCAAATGAAATGAATATGTGAATTCATTATGCATGTTACTCTCATACAAACAGAAAACATGTTGTATGAGTGTTGCGTTGCTTCAAATTTAAATTCATGTCGTCGCAGGAAGCATAGCGATACAAGATCTTAAAATTAGATCATAGTATTTTTATTATTATTGCAGGAGTTCAGCAGACTGACAGACGGCCCACTTGATGGAAAGGGGTTACTATCGCTTATACACCAAAGGTGCTACAAATGCGCTGATGCTCTCTTAAGGGAGACTGAAACCTGGTCACTAATGCCGGAACACAACTCAAGGTTGCTATAGCGAAATCATTTAGACCAGGAGTGGTAGCCATCATGTCGGGCAAACACCCTACTATCTGGCTGTGGGTTGTTTTGTCGCCTCTTACAACAGGCCGCCCTGTCGCAGGAAATTGTAATCTTTCTCCGTTCCTGCACGGATGAGGTATAGTATAGGTTTCGACTGGTGAATAGTACAAATTACAGCCGTTTGCCTTTGGAACTATTTACTTGCTATATTTAAAAAATCTGTCAAAAACGTTGACAGATTTTTACCTTAGTATTATCTAATATATAAAATTCTCGTGTCACAGTTTTCGTTGCCATACTCCTCCGAAACGGCTTGACCGATTTTGATGAAATTTTTTGTGCTTATCCGGTATCTATGAGAATCGGCCAACATCTATTTTTCATCCCCCTAAATGTTAGGGGTAGTCCACCCCAAAATTTTTTATTTTATTTTTTAGACAAAATTTTTAATTTCTATTTTTTTATGATACAACATACAAAAATACATACAACCCAAAATTTTCAACCCTCTACGATCAACCCCTATTTTTTAATAGCGATATTAGTATTTTTACAATTTTCTACTGGGATGATTAAGATTTTAATTTGAACGATTCTCATGAAATTTTGTGTGCATATTGGGTAGGTCTGAGAATCGGACAACATTTATTTTTCATCCCCCTAAATGTTAAGGGTAGTCCACCTCTAAATATTTATTTAATTTTTTTTGTTTAGTTTTTATTTTTTAAGATACAGCATTAAAAATACATACAACCCTAAATTTCCAACTTCTACGATCAACCCTTATTTTTTACCGGGTAGGACGACGTCTGCTGGGACAGCTATATCTATATATATAAAAGAAAGTCGTGTTAGTTACACTATTTATAACTTAAAAACGGCTGTACCTATTTGGCTGAAAATTGGTGGGGAACCAGGAGACAGATATAGGATACTTTTTATACCGTTGGAACCGGTAGGTGGCGTTGAGATCGGGTTCTAGAATCCTCTTAATCACCGGGAGCGATTTTGATTTGGGTGTTTGAGTGGGTTCCCGGATGGTTTAGATTCGCAATTAGAACCAGTAGGTGGCGCTGATATCGGGTTCTAGAATCCTCGTAATCACCGGGAGCGATTTTGGTGATTTTGTTTTTGTGTGTTTGAGTGGGTTCCCGGATGGTTTAGATTCGCAATTAGAACCGGTAGGTGTCGCTGAGATCGGGTTCTAGAATCCTCCTAATCACAGGGAGCGATTTTGGTGATTTTGTTTTTGTGTGTTTGAGTGGGTTCCCGGATGGATTAGATTTGCAATTAGAACCGGTAGGTGGCGCTGAGATAGGGTTCTAGAATCCTCCTAATCACCGGGAGCGATTATGGTGATTTTGTTTTTGTGTCATGAAACAAAGTTTTTAAGAAATTCAGAAAATATGGCGGTACGAAGTTCGCCGGGTCAGCTAGTATATTATATAATCATATATCCATTTTTCTTAACTTTGCTGTTTGTACTTTTACATTGTACTTTTCTTCCTTTTTTATTTTACTACTTTTGAATTTAATTATACGTTGTTATAAATTGTTAATAGTATCCTCTCAAAATCATTAAAACAGAAAGTTAATGCCAAAAAATGATCCTCTGAATCCTTCCATTCTTTTTTAAATCGTAAAAATGCAAAATGGGCGCTCGTAAAAATGACGTAGGAATGGCCGCATTCGATACATCTGTTCGCAATGTTCCCATAATTTACGGTTTCAATTTCCCAAGTGAACCAATACCGATTTGGTATTTGAAAATAGGTACCTACCTATTTTTAAATACCAAAGTCGGTATTGGTTCACTTGGGAAATTGATACCCAATCTGTATCAGTTAAGTATACCTACCTACCCAGATATGTATACGCGTCGCGTTTCAAATATTACAAAATATTTGTAATAAAAAATATTTGTAGTAAAAACTACAAAATAATACTAGTATTGCGAACCGATAATAATCGTTTGCGAACAAACACAACGTGGTTTACTACCCCTTGGAATTTAAATTATCTATAACACTTTTTATGATGTTATTAATTTTTCACTGGCATTTAATTTTGTTCGCGTTAATTTTCTAAGTATTGAAAACTAGTCGTCTAATGTTAATCGCTAATAATTCTTTTTTCAAGTCAGAGACATTATAGACCGTTTTATTTCATTTCGGATTAAGCTTACAAGTCCGAGAATGCCAATGAATGGTATGCACGTTACTGGGGTATTCATTTCTATTTTACGAATATATAAGGTCAGCCGGTTGAAACAGAGTTAGTTGAGTTTCAACTGCGATCGAAGCGTTACTGTGTGTTTGTGTGTCTCGCGACACGTTGGTTGAGTACCGCTGACATAGACCACTGGATATCTAATTCTACAACCTTACAATATATTCAACCTCCTGAAGTAAATACAAGCTCTACTCTACAATAATAAAGCGAATAATTCTCTAAGACAAAGTTCTACCAAGTTGAAGTCATCATTATAAGTTGGGAGTACCAGTCGTTACTCCTCGTTCATTTGTAGACAACTTGTTACTCCCAGTTCCCTACTTAATACTTTGTAACTTTTAAATATTGTCTCTTTGTACGTATTAAGAACGAATGTATTGTTATTAATTTAATTAATCTAAACATATTTTTTTGTATCAGCATTCAAAATACCTTACAATGTACCGTGGCGCGCCATAAGGTGTTGGTGTCTAAGCTTCTCGGCCGTTAGAACAAAATACATATGTATAAGACAGATACGTGCCCAATATTGATGTACGGATATGAGGCTTGGGGATCCTGACAGGGAAGAGAATATACTGTTAGTGGCTGAAAGAAAGGACCTAAGAAACATTCAAGGTTTGAGTAGAGGAAGCGATGGCGATATGTGGGTCCGTAAAAATGCCGAAATTGAAGAACTGGTGGATGAGCTCAATGTCATATAGATAGAGAGCAAGGCATATCGCTTGTGCTGGCTTGGCTACCTACAAATAATGGGGCAAGATCGTGAAGTAAGAAGAGCGTATCTGGACAGACCGACGGGAGGCACTGTGTGTCGAGTGGTGTAGCTTCTATAGCTTGAAGGAATTTATAGATTATAAAGATTGACGACAAATAATGTCAATCTTAATAACTAAAGATTCTGCAATAATATATATAACCCTGACGTGTAACATAGTTACGAATAAATGAGTTTATGAGTTTAGTGGAGGCTGATCACCGCAAGCATCAAGCCTATAACTGGCAGATGATAGCGCTGAGTAGAAGGGACTAGAGACTAGGAGCTAGGATTCATTTTGGGTGGTTGAGCGGCAAATCGTGGTAGCATAATGGCTAGCGTACGCGTCAGAAGCTCGAGGGGCATGGGTTGGAATTCTGGTCGGAATGCATACAACACTTAGGCAGTTTTCTGACCAAATGAGCATATTGTTAGAATTACCACGTGCTAATAAAGGGGAAGGAAAACATCGTAATGAAACTTGCACATCGAGATAACCGATGTGTCAAACCTGCCAATCCACTTTGGACAAGCGTGGCGAGTATACGGTCCGATACCCTATAGTGGGCGGCCCGAGCCCAGCAACACTTATGGGCTGTTATTATTATATTTATATTATATATGCCCTATTATCTTATCTCTATTATCTCATCCCTATTATCTCATCCCTCCTATTTCTTAGCCCCAATCCCACCCTAAAAGATAGCAACGCGGTGGCTTAGCTCCAAATGCTGATGCAGTCGTCTATAGACGTCAGTCCATTATGTAGGTTTGCATGATTGTCAGCAAAAATTAGTATTGAAGCAAGCAGTACTTCACACCGCGGCAACGCCTTGTGCTTTATAAAGCCCAGGTGAGGCCGCATATGGAGTACTGCTCACACCTTTGGGCTGGAGCACCTGCCTACCAACTTAATCCCCTGGACAGTATTCAACGTCGAGCCGTTCGCGTTGTTGATGATCCCATACTAACAGACGGTCTAGATACGCTTGGCCTTAGGAGAGACTTTGCTTCTCTCTGCGTATTCTACCTACTGTATAATGGGGAATGTTCCGAAGAACTGTTTAGAATGGTGCCTTCATCCTCTTTCTATTATCGCACCGCTCGCCATCGGTTGGGAGTTCACCCTCACTTCCTTGAGCCGCTTCGCTCATGTACGCAACGGTTCTGTAGAACGTTTCTCTTGCGTACCGTGGGGATTTGGAATGAGCTCCCAGCCGAGGTGTTCCCACAGCGCTACGATATGGAGTTTTTCAAAAAGGGTGTCATAAAATTTCTTCGAGGTCGACGGCGTGTTGGTAACATCTCTGATGTTGCAAACGTCCATAGGCGACGGTAACCGCTTTCCACCAGGTGGGCCGTCAGCCTGTTTGCTGTACTCCAGCTATAAAAAAAAATATTCAAAATTATTGAAAGTACCTTCGATCAACAATAGTACTGATCGAAGGAAAGTACGAAGGACACGTTGGGAATATGAAAATATATGTGTTCCTATGTCCTATTAGTGCATGTATCGATTAATATCTGAATTCAGTGACCCGTTACATAATCGAATGTACCGTGCATTCGAGCACTAATGGACTGCGCTAGTACACAAATCTTATGTAACAGAATTAGTAGGTAACTGGTGAGTGATACATACTGCATTGATTTAGTTAGGTAGGTACATTGAATTACTGGGTAATATCGAATTTGAACATCTTCCATTATCTATAGGTACATGTATGTATTTATATGTGAATAGCTTCTGCCCGGGACTTCGTCCGCGTCGTGCGGTTTTCTAACCATCCCACGAAAACTCTTTAATTTTTCGGGATCAAAAGTATCCTATATAAGGGATATAAGCTACCACCATACAAAATTTCTGTTTCTCTGTTTTTACCTTTCTACCAACTTTACTTGAAATCGATTCAGAAATTTATTTTACTATAATATCTGCTAGTTTGTAAAAAAAACCGATGTTTCGTATATTTACGTACTTTGAGATATTTCTTGTTATAATCAGTGAATTTTGGTTACGATTGGCCGCCCCTAATATCAGGCCGCCCTAGGCCCGGGCCTACTGGGCCTTAGGGCAAATCCGCCACTGCCCTTATATGTTTTGGAACTTTAATACTTAAGGTAGTTAAAAAGGTGTTGAAATTTAATTCAATCTATGACACTATTTATTGCGCACAGTATACCCGCCACGCTTGCCCAAGGCGGCTTGGCAGGTTTGACATATGAGTTATCTCAATGTGCAGGTTGCATTACGATATTTTCGTTCACAGTTCTCAGCACGTGGTAATTGTAACAATGTATACATTAGGTCTAAAACTGCCCAAGTGGTGCATGCGTTCCGGCGAGGATCGAAGCGGCGGCCTTTGAGTTTGGGACGCGTGCTCTAGCCATTACTCTACCCCGACTTGGTTTTTGTATGAAACGATATTTTTTCTCGAAAACTGCTGAACTAACTAACTAACTCCGTTAGCTGAGCGACCCAAAATATGTCTTGGCCTCCGAAACGAGAACACGCCACCTGTTCCTGTTCTGTGCGATTTCTTACCAGTTATGGGTTTGAAACTCACACAGGTAGCCTCGAAGCTGTCTCTCCACCGGTACTTGGGCGACCGACCGGACGTCGCCCATCCGGTCGTCCCAAATAGGCCCTCTTCACACTTCGATCCTCTCCCATCGATTCCACGTGACCGAGCCAGCGGAGGCGGTGAAATTTTATTTCTCCTAGTATGTTAGGCACGGCCACGTGGTTTTCAATTTCGACGTTGGTTCGGGCCGTCCAGCTACAATCGTCTCTCCTCGAAAAGTGCTGGGTTAATCTAAAATACCCCAAAGTATTATTATGTGATATTTTCGGTTAAAAGTTTTGTTTAGTATCGTAGACATTAGGCGGAAAAAATGGATGTGCTATTCTTATTCTTATATTTTGTCTTTTACGCCTTAGATAAGCAAAAATTCTTTTATAAAACATTACTTGTTATATCACTCTAATATGAGGGAACATTTTCGAAGTGCTCATGCATTATTTGAGTGGACCTTGTTACCGTGTACGGGAATTGGGTCGGGCGACATATCCGACAGATGGAACCCGCATTTCCTTTGAAACGTGTGGCCCGATCGTATTGGTTTTACATTAAGGGTTGCCAGAAAAAAAGAAGTTCAATAAACCGGTTTTTTTAAACGGAATGAAAAATCGTTATTTGTCAGATAATTCACACTAAACCTTTATAAATTATAGCCTACGTGTTATTCTGTAAGCTATATTATTGTAAAGTTGCATCAAAATCAAATCAAAATGTCAAAGAAGAAAGAAAGAAAGAAAAATATTTATTCTGAACCACATACACACCAATACGTACTTATAAATAAGAAAATACAATTAAAATGAAGTTCTGAATCGGTCCTAACTCAGCACGATGCTGGTTGGCTCAACCAGCGCTGGTCTTCCGTTAGGGCCGTTCAAGTGACTCACGGATAGGCAAAACGAAACAAACACAAAACAAAATAAAAACAAAATAATATGACTATTGCAAACAAATATAAAAATAAACTATATCATTAATATATATAAAAACTGATATAAAAACTAATGCTACGAAGCCAATCTATAAAGAAGAACATAATGTAATAAGGAACATAAAGCTTAAAAACTAAAAAACTATAACAATATCAATTTTATATTTTGTCTGTCAGTCTGTTGGTTTGTGTCAAATATGCAGCATATAACAAATAGGAAATATCTAATCTGAGAATGATCATGGTTATATAGGCAAGAAGAGATGGAAACATTAAAGTAGCTGAGGAAGATCCTGCACATGAAACCAACATCATTTTATGGCACTAGTATCATGTACAAGATCCGCCTGACTCACTTGATGATCATATATATTTTTTTTCAATTTTGCTCTAAACCCGTGTATATTTTGCAAGCTTTAAATAGGGGGTGGAATATTGTTCCAACATTTTGTCGCAGCATAGCGATAACTACCCCTAAAAGCAACCGTCTTATGCCGTGACGTCGTAAGCTGCATAGCACATTGTCGCAATTCAGTCGATCTCTGAGAAGTAACCCACGAAAGTTTATTGTATAAGTATAATGGAGCTTTATACTTGATGACACCGAAAAGTAAGCAGGCTAGATGCAATTTACGGCGGTGATTCATTTTTAACATCAAACACTTATTTAAATATGGCGTCACATGATTCCTAAGGGGAATGTTAAAACAAAAGCGTCCACATGCGTTCTGAACTCGTTGGATTAATCTCTGTGTTCTGTTCAGCAGACGAGGACTAAAAACAATATTAGAATAATTAAGTTGTGAGAGAACCAATTACTCAACTAATTGAACTCTCGTACTCTCATTCATGTACGGCCTAATTCTATACAATACTTTAAGTTTATAAAAACAAGTTTTTACTGTTTTGGCAACATGATTTTCAAATCTAAGCTCACTGTCGACAAAAAGTCCTAAGTTACGCGCTTCATACACTCTATCAATAGGAACTCCATTAAGGTTAAATGTAACTGTAGGGTTGAGATTTGTTAAATTCATTTTGCTACCAAAAACAAGATATTTGGTCTTCGAGGGGTTTAGTAGTAGGCAATTCTGTTGGGACCATAAAGCTATTCTTGATAAATTTTCATTCAATTTTGTAATAGCAGAATCAATATCCGTTGGCTTAAATGAAATATAAATTTGGGTATCATCGGCATAAATGTGAAATTTACAATATTGTATTTGGTGCGTGATATCTGCCGTGTACAAAATAAAAAGAAGAGGGCCTAAAATTGATCCCTGAGGTACTCCTCTATTTACCAATAACTTACTAGATACAGAAGAAGAACCATTGCCTCGATCAAGTTTTACGTATTGGTAACGATTACTAAGGTAGCTAGTAAACCAGTGTATAGCCTTGCTGTCAAACCCATAGTATTTTAATTTGGCAATTAATAAGTCAATGTCAATGCAATCAAAAGCGCGGGAAAAATCAAGCAATACAAGGCAAGTACATAGTCCATCGTCTTGTGCAGAAAGTATATTGTCTGTGACATCAAGTAAAGCAGTTACCGTACTGCGAACTTTTCTAAAGCCCGACTGTAATTCTGGCAAAATGCTATTAAATTCAAGGTAATCTGTTAGTTGCATGCATACTGCCTTTTCTAAAACCTTTGACAGGTATGGCAATATACTAATCGGTCTGAAGTCTTTTAGATCATTAGGTAGGATTTTGAATTTTGGGTATGGGACGGATGATTGCGATTTTCCAGATATCAGGAAACACATAAGTATCTAGTGACATATTTAAAATGGACCTAACGATTTCCATAGTATTAGGTAACGTTAACAACAGCATGTCAAGATTTATTGATAGCAAGTGAGGTGTGTAAGAATAAGTCTGAATGACGCTCTGTTGTTCGTACCTACCCCGCAAGGGCCTGGCGTGAAGGTTTGTATGTATGCATCAAAATCCATTCAGTAGTTTTTGCGTGAAAGAATAACAAACATACATATATTCTTAATTCTTAAGTCTCATCTCTCTGTTGTTCGTGCCTACCCCGCAAGGGACCTGGCGTGAAGTTATGTATGTATGTATATATTCTTAAAATTTTCGCGTTTATAATATTAATATATTTAGCGAAATATAACTTTAAATAGAGAATTTACATCGAATGCTAAGTTAAGAGCTAATTTACTTTTATATATATATAGTATTCGATGCCACTGATGCTTTTGATAAAGTTGACTGAGGTGGCGTTTTTGAACTCAGTGCAATTATTAGTTATATTAAAGACTGGCTATGCCCGCGGCTTCATCTGCGTGAATTTTTTTCGTGGAACCCTTAAAAGAGAACTCTTAGTTACTCCTTATAACATCAGATATCTGGAAGTGAGTCTCGTTAAAACTGGTTCAGCCATTTCAGATATTATCTGGAACAAACACAGACAGAGAAAACAAAATTTTAAAGATTGACATTTGAAGTGAAACTTTAGAATCGTTGTGATTTGAAACTTTATTAAACGAAAAGAGATAAACACATAAATCTATAGGACTAAACTTGCGAGAGAATGATATATGAGTTTTACATTTTTGCAGCACAGATTAGAGTGACAATAAGACCGATGATTAAACATACATTATCTGTAAGTATATTCTCTGAAGTTTTACTTCTACTTCGCTGAACTGCACACATATAATTTTTTGATATATAAGTACTGTTTATAATACATTCACATCCATGAAGTGCAAAGCTCTTATTTTGACATTTTGTAATGTCAGACACTTCAATTTTATTTATCTGTATAGAAAACGCGCAATTTAGTTTTTACAGTATTAACGGTGACACAAGAAAGTTCGCCAGATAATGGACGAATTTGCTTTATAACTGGACTATCTTTGTCCGGCTTACCAAAATTTTCTTGACATATTACTCTAAAATTAAGACGTTTTTTAACCGGTCATCTGGCAACTCTCTTCGCAGACAAATAACGGATGCTTCCTAACGAGGTTAAAAATTATCAACTTTGATCTTTATTCAAAGATTCGTTAATGGCGAGTAAACATCGATGGTTGGTACCCATATCTTATTATACTATTTATTTATTTTTATTTATTTATTTGGCACACAAAACAAAAAACAGCTAAAAGATACATATTTAGTATTATGTATAAATTATTAGGTCCAAGCTGTAACTCTAAACATGTGAGCACATAATGTATTATACATTGACAAGATATTTAGGGGTTAATACTTATTATTATTATGACTTGTTATATATTGTTAGTTTTACACTGGTTAGGTAACAAAACTATTATGCAATTATGCCAGAAATATTGGTGCAAATAATAGTCCGAATTTCACGTTTAAATTTAAAGAAGGAGGAATTAAAAATATCATTGGATCTACTTGTCCTTGCAATCTCATTATATAGCCTGCACATTCTTGTGACGGGATTATAAAATGATGTGTTATTTTAGAAACTATTGCATTCATTTGAGTTTCGTCATTGCTTGTGTAAGCGTCATCGACACTTCGTGTAATAAATAAACAAATGCACATATCGTAACCACAGAAACAAGAGCAAGAACAATCCTATTCAATCATTTGATAGTAACACATTTATAATTCGGATTATCATGTTTACATAGTGTTGATCGAACAACTTGCCATGCCAGCCGTAATGACATCATCCACCGAGCTCTTGTCAGCGTTGGCGTACCAGCCATCCTAGACCCAAATGACTTGGTGCGCGACGATGGCAAGAGGCCGGATGGGATGTCACTTATTCCTTGGAAGATGGGAAGGCCGCTTGTGTGGGACGCGACATGCGTTGACACTCTGGCGGCATCACATCTTCCAGTCACTAATTCAAGGCCTCGCAACGCTGTTTCAACAGCTGAAGATCTCAACCTCCGAAACTGTGGAACCCTAGAAGGGTTTACATATTTGTGCCGTTTGGAGTTGAAGCTTTAGGTACATGGGGTCCACCGTCAAAGGGTTTCTTCGAAGAAATTTGTAAGTAACTCTTTGATACCACCCGTAATCAGAAGGCTGGTTGGTATTTCGCGCAAAAAATCAGCATTGCCACACAGCGTGTCAATGCAGCCAGCCTTCTGAACACGCTTCCTTCTTGCAGCGATTTGTTACATACTTTGGATTAATTTATTTATAAGTATTTAGTTTAATTTATCATTGTGAAATAAATCACATTGAGATATATTACCTCAAGATTTATTTTATTTATTTATTATTCAACAAAGATCACACAGCATACATTTTAAAACAGCATGTGAGCTAATAATGAAGATCCATTATTGGCTCATATGCTGTTTTAATTATGTAGGTCAAACTTATACAAAGAGAATAAATTAGTCAAAATTTAAATTATTTCATTAAAATTTAAGCCAAATAAACAAAACGACTGTAATCGATATAGGGGAATAATAGTATAAAATGCTAAACGTATCGTATTTTACCTGGCTGTGGTTTGTTTTGTCGCCTCTCACGACAGACCGCCCCAACGCAGGAAATTGTATTCTTTCTCCGTTCCTGCACGTAGAAATGAAGTGAAATGCAGTAAAATGAAGGAAACCTCACATATTGTATTCTACTTTTTTATGAAGGTATAGGTTCGCTTTTGACAGTTATCTCACCTGATGTCAAGTGAAGATGCCATCTAGGATGGAGCACGCGTTCCCAGTAGATACCTATTCACTCGTGATTTCAAGATCAGTGGATTATATGAAGCGCGGAACACAGGCGCCGGCAAATTGTTCCTATCGACAATGGTGCACATAAGAAAGTAGCGCTTATAACTTAACTATATACTTTAATTTACTCTAAGTTGAGAAAAAAATCGGATTTACCCAGATTACTAAGAACAAAAATAAATTACAAACTCCCTCATGTACTTTATCTTCTACTAGCTTCTGCCTGCGACCTCGTCCGCGTGGAATAGTTACAAAAAATTAAGTTAAAATAACCAACCAATAAAGAATGTTTCAAAATAGGGGGATTTTGAATATACTAGTAGTATCAGATAGTATAGAATCTATACAGATAAATACAATTGACGTGTCTGTTTGTAATGTCAAAATAACAGCTTTTTACTAAATGCATATGAAAGTATATACGGTATTATAATTATTATAAAAAAAACCATTTTTAATTTTTTTATCTGTCTGTCCGGATGTTCCGGCTAATCACCGAAACAGCTCAACCGATTTTAACGGAACTTTCACTGGCAGATAGCTGATGTTATGAGGAGTTAGGCTACTTTTTTTCTTATTTTTTTATTTCTTTTTTGAGTTACGCGAAATAAATTACAAATTACATGCAAAGAAAGTCGCGGTTACATCTAGTATGATATATAAAAACTGTAAAAATAAAAAATACGACATAAAAGTAATAAATACTAATATATAAAGTTCATTGCTGTGTAACAAACCTCATAATTGAGTTGCAGAAAAAGGTCCCGAGAGGGCGACACCGGTCATGTAATATGACTGGGGAATGAAACGAACGTTAACCAATTTAATTGGTTAACCCTTTTAATTAAGTTAACATTAGATAACGTCATTTTCGTCGGGTATTTAAGAGTTTAATTTTTTTTCGTTTGCTTTAAAAACTACGTTAAACTTTTTAATATTGATATTGTTCAACTTGTGAAAAGCTTAGGTTTTACAATATATTTATAAAATCTTTTATTGATTATAAAATATATTTTATTCTTTGTTACAATTCTTGAATATGTACATTAGAATGTTGTGTATGTATATTATTAGTATCATTATTTATCTAATTACCGAAACACGACTAGCGCTGTGGGTTAGAGTGAGAGAGGAGGGGCCTGCCTACCGCTGCCGTATGCGTGGGAGAAAGGGAAGCCAGACAGACTGACACCGTAACGCGTTACGTAACGAAGCGGTTTTACCCTCCCATTAGAAGTTATCACTTCAAAAATGATGATAATAATGATAACCAAAAAACGTTTCTTTGCTTGGCTCAGGCTTTCCAATTACATAAGAACGGGTAGTATACCCACCACGATTGTCTGAGAATTGGCCTGTTTGAAACATCACTTACTTGGATGTGCAAATTTCATTACGATGTTTTCCTTCACCGTCAACACGTGGAAATTGTGACAATATCCGCATTAGGATAGAAAATGGCCTATGTACTGCATACATAATAATATACTTACCGGACAGGATTCGAACCCGCGTCATTTGAGTTTGGGACACGAGTGCGCTAACCTCTCTTCAACCACGGCCTAAAGAAATCATTAAAAAACCAAAACTATATTACTTAACTCGGTGTGGAAAATAATAGCTTTTGCCAAATTTTATTCAAGAGATTATCGCGCGATGTCGTCTAATGAGAAATTTTCAAATAGCGCGGTCACTCGACGTCGTGTTTTAACAATGACTAAGCTAGTTAACTATTATAAACTCGAGTTGTGCGGGTTGGCTTCAGGCAATAAAGTAATTATTCAAATGTACGTCATCTAAAATAGATGTAAGTGAGTTGGGCGCAAAGCTAGTATGATTTTAATCAAATCCCTTGAGTGTTGGTGTTGGTGTTGGTAGGTTATTATATTCAATCAAATTCCTTGGCTAACCAATTAATTTATTTTCCCTTTGCGAGTATCATTTCATTTACTTAAACCCGAAAAAGGTTTATATCATTGCATTCCTAACTGATCTTAATAAATTGGATGAGGGTCTAACCCCTACTAATGATATCAAACTCTATTTAATGCATTTTTTATATAAAACTAGCTGTCCCTGCAGACGCTGCCCTGAAGAAATAAAATTTAGAACCCTACTGCAGCGCCATCTACCAGGCTTATTTGTGAATCTAAACCATCCTCAAATCCACTTGAACACACACAAAAACATCATTCAAATCGGTCCAGCCGTTTAGGCGAGTTCATTGTCAATACACGTACAGAAGAATTATGTATATAAAGATTTTAACCACAATTTTAATAATAATCAGCCCTTACTTAAAGACAATCTAGCTAGGCTGTAGGATTAAGGATCAGATAGAGAATGTGATATACCTGGCAACTGCACGTATTGTGATGAGGTATCTCTCTATCGAGTTGTAACCAACCCGGTTGTTTGGCGCCCTAAAATTTACTTCTTTATAAATATAGCTCTACCTATTTATTTTCAACTTCTAGCAAGTTTCAAGCAAAGACAACCATTGAAATTTTAGAATTATATCTCGATAAAAGTATGTAAAAAGAAATAAAAATTCTTTCTTCGTTATAAATTCTCAATGCTCGTAATAAGCTAAATACTCATAAATATTTATTTGTAAATTTGTTTAAAACCAACCTTGTGCTGTGTTCTAGCATTAGTCTTTAATAGTGCGGCAGCGCATTTGTACCACCTGTGGTGTTGCAAATGTCTATAGGCGATGGTAAACGCTTTCCATCAAATGGGACGTCTGCCTGTCTGCTGAACTCCTGCAATAAAAAAAAACTCCTCTAGAAATATAGCTTACCTAAATAACGCCTGGTGATAGCTTCATAATAGTGTCCCTGGTGGCAAATAAGTTGTTCAACGCATTAATTCAAGTGATGCGTTTTTATAATTATTACGAACTTATCAGAAATTTAAAACCATTTCGAGTTCAATAAGTAGTGGTAAAAGATGTATCACATTAATTAGTTGGTTTTGCGGTCGGCCATTAATCTATTTTTCTGTATCCTTTAGTGATTTTTCGTGTGACTTGATTTAATTAAGAAAATGGATTACGTGTAGAGACTATAAACATTTTCAGAGGTAGCAACCGCGCTGAGTAAACTCTAAAATTATTTTAAATTATTTCAAAAGAAACTGAAAACGTTCTCATTGTCCGCCACCACGTTTTTTTTTAATTTGGTGCTAGTATTTTGGCTATATTATCGATAATTAATGCTCAATATTGTTATCAACAATGCACTAGAAAAGGAAACATTCTTAAGAAGATATAGGATTAAAAAACTGGTTACAACAGATGATGTGCACAGGAGATTCACTCAAATACGCATACTTATGACTCGACGATTTTTTCAGAAAATGAGTGAACTCACAAGCGAAAAATGCCTTCGAGTCATACACTGATATAAAAAATGCTATATCTGGTACCGGGGTGATAGGATTTTATTTGTTCCATGTTACTTGGATTTCCTGGTAGGTCTGTGAGCTTCGGCGATTGGCATTGCCATTTTCTAGGGTATTTAATCTTTTGATCACACCTCGTTAGTGTTGTTTTATCTGCACGCCTGATTAACTGATATAGAGAGATTTCTTCGGCAAATAAGGGTGATAAATCAGACGGTTGCTACGTCTGAGAATTTTTACTACTCTACACATTACACTGAGATTCGAGATTGGTTAACTCGATAAGTTTCCGAGAAACCTCTTCTCTAATTGAAAGCAACATTGCTTAGTGTCTAATACACGTTAAGTCTTATTATGGGCTTATCTCGTGATTCAAGTAATACGCGATTTACGAGGTAGTATTTTCTCCTCCTAGTTCTATCTTTAAATCTTTTTAACGCGGTAGAGCCATGCTGGAACTATAACTTGATTACATCTCTAAGTACCAGCTCGATCGGTATGACGCCACGCTTTCACAGATTATCGGCGTGAAACGGTTACCTCTGTGCTAAATGGGGAAATGGAAATGGGGCTAAAAGGAGCCAAAATAGGCATTGTCTTTCATAAATTCGGCCTTTTATTGTAACCAGTGGTCGCCCGTGGTCGAAATTCGACCATAATAATTAATGTCAAAGACTACATACACTTCTATAATCACAGATTTTGCCAAGGCTACACTATTAATTTGACTTGAACAATAAACAAAAGAGTATATATATGGGTGTGGGTGTCAAATACATGGTAGTGTGTGTAATGTTTTTTATTGATTTAATGTATGTTTATATATAATTTAAAAAAAAAAGTATTCGTCGCTCCTTCTCTATATGAACTATAAGTGTGCGAAATTTCATACTCCGCGTCCGTCCGCGCAATTTTCGTAAAAAGGGGTAAAAATTTTGGTTAACGTATTAATATATAGATATTACAATATTGTGAATACTAAAAACACAATTAGAATTATAAAATATTTTAATGCATATTAAGTTTTTGCGTCACGTATATATAGATGATACTTACATTATCAAACAATCCATATGACATAAAACATCCATATACTAACGAAAACTCAAAGTCCAAAAACAACAAGAACAAAATTAACAAAGGAATGAAAATTAATTCAGAAACTTCCATTCATTCCAAATACTTAGAACATTTTCAAGTGAATTTTGGAAGCACATAATCCCTCTAATTATTTTGGCGAAATTAAAAGCCGTCAAACTTTCCGACTTTGAA
Organism: Dendrolimus pini; assembly: GCA_949752895.1. NCBI lineage: Eukaryota > Metazoa > Arthropoda > Insecta > Lepidoptera > Lasiocampidae > Dendrolimus > Dendrolimus pini. Next base: position 5,140,635 of record OX457149.1, on the reverse strand, counting down.
TAATTCTCGCGAAGACGGTCTTGATTTAATGAGGGTGATTGTTTCGCGCGTTCATGGACGATCGTTCATTATTTCATAATAATATTGCTGCTTCGCTTTCGAAATAGGAAGTCGTAGTAACGAGGAGTTAGTCTTAAAAGCGCTGTAACGCTTCTCTCATATTTTATACTCTCTGCGCAATGAGTTGCGTGGAAGTTGCAATATCCCCTGTGGGTAAGAGATTCGCATGCTGTGTGAATTGTTGAAGTAGGTCACTCTCAAAATCTTGATGTGCGGATGAACATGAGAGTTAGCTACTCTAGACCTTATTGTCTTCTAACTCAAACGCAGGCCGCGGACCGCGGGGTTCAGGTTTAGTGGAGTATTCGGGAACGACTGTACCAAAGTCCCTGAGATCCCTGAGGCCTATCTGTGCCCACTTATCTCGATGGGTCGCGTGGAAACGCGGGGTGGTGGTGCGTTATAGGATATAGGAATAATATGCAACACTCACTTGTTTGTTGGGTTTGCTGGTTCGTTTTTGAAATTTATATTTTTTACACATTAACGTACTTTAAGCTGTAGCGTAGCAAGACATCATGACATTTTTGACAGAGCGCAGCGCCATTGATATTGTTTTTTGCGTTTCGTTCGCGCGAGTGTTATGGCGGTTAGGACAGACAGGGAGAGGACAATGGGAGGTTATTAATGTTTTTTTATTGTTTTTTTTTGCGGTTAAATGTATATGGCTATGCACCGAGGCTATGCAGCCAGCCTTATAGAAACGCTTCCATCTGGCAGCGATGTGGTACTTTTTAAAGCGTAAACTCACTTTGAGTTTTATCGAGTAAAAACTTCTTATCAATTAAGTAAATTCAATGAATTGCCTGTAGATAAAGTAGCTGAATTGGACTTTGAATTCATGATTAAAATTGGCTGACGACAAAAAGAAACTAAACAAAGAACATAAATTCTAAATTATAAGAAATTTATTACTTTTAAACATAACATTTACATAAGTACAATCAGTAGTTTACTACATAGTAGTAAATTTAAAAATTAATGCATTAAATGCTGTACAGCACTGTATTTTTAGAAGTACTTAGAGAAGGAAAATCCGTAGTTGGGTTCCCAGCCGCTTTTCATGAAGGGGGTTTCGAACTTCTTGACACCAGCGTTGAAGTCCAAGGAAGTGTCGGGGCTCTTGAAGAGGTTCAGCGTACTACCGAGACTGTAGTCGTTGCGGTTGATGAAGTCGGTATGTGCTGCTGATGCAGATGCTCCAATTTTGTCTCTATAATCCAAAAGTTATAATAAAGAACTAAATAACTTAAATGAGCAGGCAAACAACCGTATTAAACTACGTATCATTAGAAGAGAATTAGTTGCGTTCCTTAATAACTTTTTGATTCAAAATAAAATATTCCAAGACATTAGAAAAAAAATTGAGTTTAGTTATATTTCCGTAGCCAAATAATACAAACTCATTTGCCGCCTCTACGGAACCTTTCGGTATGTGTGGACTGCCAAGCACTCACGTCATAAATTGGCCAACGTGAGCTGCTTAGAAGCAATCGCTATGTGGGGAAGGCTCTCCTACAAACAGTTACTGGTTGGTAGTTGCCCGCCGAGTTACAGCCGGAGCAAAGAGGTATAAAATCAAGGCCCTCTTCAATACAATACAAAATACCCTGGAAGAGGCAAACACTTACCCAATTTTTAAAGTTCAACTTTAATAATTATTTTTAAAATGATCTGAAGGTTTATGATACTTACTTGAACATGTAATTGACACCTGCACCGACGGTGTCGAAATTGGGGATTTGGGGTATATTGGGCATATTCCTTGTGGCGAAAGCATTAGCGTTCAAGTCATGGTTGTCGTTGTGGAAGAGGTTGACCTTTCCTGCGGCCGTGACCTGGTCTCCGAAGCCAGGGATACGGGTCTTTGTTAAGGTAGCACCGTGACCGTTGCTGAAAAGAAGACATTCCTAACTTTATTATCGAAAAGAAGCTCAATTATCATGACTCTAGAAATGCAGATAATAAAACATTTCTCAAATAGCAATAAGATACAGCTTATTTTATACTATAATCCATAATAATGCTCTCAATATTGACAAATATTTTTGCTTCAACACTGCACCAGGGAAAAAGGTTAAATATTGAAAAAGACATTCGCTTACTAAGAAATGTAGCTCAAAATCTCTCTTAAGTTCTTGTTACATGACACCACGATATTCTCCCGTTTTTGATGTTTTATTATTAAAAACATATATTATTTTAATCAGTCGAGAATCAAAAAGGAAATTATTAAGATGTAAATTCTCTCTTTTCTTTCACTATATCCCAATTAACTGGGGTCGGCACAATTAAGATATAAATTGTGGGTCATTATTAAAAAAAAAACTGATATTATAAAATGCCAACAAGCGAAAGGAGAACAACTTGCAGCATCATCTATCTAATCATGCAATATTAATAATATTGCTGAAACTATATTTTTTACTAGGTAATTCCTAGCAAGCGTAAATCTTTCATATGAAAAACTTCACTACGAAACAGATTAAAAAACTTACACATTATCCAAAGCCAATCCAAAAGAAGATGAAGCCAGATGCTGGCTCTTACTCAAATCAGCAGAACCAATAGCACTGAGGATGTTCTTGTCGTTACCAGCTAAAGGGACCTTTACAGCAGCTCCCGAAGTTCCATCAGAATTAATAGTGGCACTTCCATGCGCCTGCCTTCTGACCCTCGCATAATGGGCAGGAACATACACTACGTCCTCTGGACTATACTCCATCTCAGGGTTCACATATCTGCAATGAGCTCCGACGAGCATAGCAGAGAATACCAGCAACTTTTGACCAAACATCTTGTTTGTATTTTAGGTCTTCTAAGAAACTTTAGAAATGCCTGCGAAATGCAAGTCGGGTTTTGAATGATGCTGCTCCGGAATTGTTTGATATTTATATTCATTTGAAGCGACTCAAGGAGTTCCCTAAGATGTGTACGCGTTGTGATAAAGGAAATTACCTCTATTATCTGAAAGCAGTTATCTCATTGCCCTGTTACGTTTTCCTCATGCGATTGAACTTTTGTTTTCATTTCATTGTATGACGTGTAGTGACTCATGTGGCGCTCCGTGTATTATTGTTTCTTTTATCTCGTGTTTTGACTGGCGTTTATTAGTTGTTTATATTATTGAGGGGATTAACCATCGAGTATATTTGTCCATTAGTTATTTAGTTGGGTAGATGACGCAGTAATTAGTAAAATTATTTTCTTATAAGAAATTAGTGCTGTAATATAATATTATTTTAATTGCGACGAATTCACCATGATACAATTAAAGATATTTTGAATAAAGGACAGATAAAAGTCATAGAAAAGATGGTAATCGCTTGGTGCCTGGTATGGATTATATGTTGCATGCATGGAAACTACCTAAACAAACTCCGGAGTTTCTGGTGAATCGCCATAAATGTGCGTGACTTGGCGTTATTGCCAGAAACTCCGGGAGCTTGGTTTGGAAGTTTTGATGCATCCATCACATAGTCCCGACCTGGCACCAAGCGATTACAAACTATTTTTGCATTGCAATGTCAATTGGAATTGAAGCCATATTCTTTAAAAACGTGAGTCCCACAAAAGTTACGAATATCGATTGATGATGATGATAGATATCGTTATGCTACAGGCTATGATCTATGGAAGAATAATCTAGTACTTTTTCACATAATGTAGTAAAATTTACTAGTTAGTTGGTCGGCAAATTTGCCTAGTCTAAATGTTAAATTCAACATAACAATACTTTCATTGTGTTGTTGGTATAATAATTATTGTTTTCTTTAGCCCCAAGCGTATTTTTGAATGGAAACTTCACGACCTTTCCATTCATTGGCTTTCCTGCGCTCGCTGAACAAAAGAGCTAAAACACAACGCTTTGCTCCTGTTTAATTAGTTCGTACTATTTAAATTATGTATTGTCTTGAAAGTTGTAAGTATTTGACTTAGTTACTTTTGCTTAATGTTCCACATGAATTTTAGTAATACTACTACATCATTATGAAGTAAAAGTTGTAATTTTTAAAATTTCCTAAACTCTATATATTGGTGATAGTTGCTTCTTGTTTGGAAATTAAACTCGATATAATGGACTGTATGATTATTATTGATGTGAAACACCTATAGGCGGAGGGTAAACCTGATTGTTGGCGTGGCGATACAGACCGTGGCAACGCTTCGTCACGCTATAATGTGATGGAATATATGTACTATACGTAGTCTGTAGGTAATAGCGTTATTTTTTTTTATAAATTATTATTTATTCATTCTGCCATATCTGATTCCTGTCGTAATCTGATCTTTTATGCATATAACTTATACAAAACAATTTCGATGTTTCACATTTGCCAGGCGCCCCGTGACGGCTCACACCGATTTTTTATTATTATTAATAAACTATTACTTAAATAAGAAATATACATAAAGAAGTGCGTAAGACAATAATGCGAGAGAGTCGAGAGAGAGAGTGGTAAGTCGTCAATGAGAATCGTAATTTTTTTTGCCTCCAAGTTCGCTCCTATATTCCGCGTACCGTCCGACGCCTAGCTGCTAATTGCGCGAGCTATGGGTGTATGCGGGGCGCGGAGAGTAGGTGTGCTCCGTCGGGCGGGTCAGGGGGGTGCTCTCTGCCCGCAACACTATATGTTACTTACCTAATAGTACATATGGCCAGTGGTCTATAGGCCAGTGTAGGCCAAATTATCCTAAGAGGCTGGCCCAACGCGTGGGCAAATATTAGTCCATCTTTATATAAGTACATAATTTTTGTGTTCGTGTGTATGTCACTGAACTCCTAAACGCCTGGACCGATTTCGTTTAATTTTTTTGGTGTATTCAGATGGCGAATCCATGAATGGTTTAGGTTCACAATTTGACCCGGTAGGTGGCGCTGCAATCGGGTTCTAAGTTTCGTTTCTTCGCGGCAGGACGACGTCTATTTTAGGTTTCTACTAGAAATCTGTGTCACATGCCACCTAATGTCCCAAATGACCAGTGGCCCATACAGCGTGTTAAACAGTCTTTTGTGGCTATATAATTGGTCTATAAGGTTGGACCAATACGTTGCCACAAACGGTCAGCCCAAAAGGTGGTTCCAAAAGGCGGGCACAAAACGCTGACTTAACATGGCAAACGTTTGTTGATAATGTTAGGAGTTGCAGGACTCGAATTAAAATGCCGTTGGAATTGTTATAGAATTTATTAGAACTATACAAACACGTATAACACAGGTACAAATATAACTGAACACAACCAGTCCAAACGTAATGCACGATTCAATCACTCGCGCACAGTACATCACTAAATACATCACTGATCACACGTCTTGCTTCGCTTGTGTTTATTGTTCGAGTACCGAGACCCATTGGGGCATTGCTTTATACTGCACGAATAAAATATGTCTCTAGGCCGCGTAGACTGGATTTCGTAGAATCACACCTGGCTAAAATATTACAATACACAAAGGGCTGGTTTTCTAATTATAAAATTTTAACACAAAGTAAACAAAAGAAGTCCAAATGCGAAAAAGGTAATAAAGTGCAGGTGTGAATTTGTCTGTTGTCGGCATTCAAGTTGTAACAGTAATAAAATCATTAATTGACTTAATCCCTTATCCTAATACTTCATAAGTTATTAACAAATTACCTAAGCATATAGATACATAATACACAGGCACGGTATGAAATATAAACGTAGAGGTACAGCCATGCGAGCAGCTTTGCGAATTTCAATTTCCACACGGAAATATTTAGGGGATGTGTTCAGAAATTCATTCATTTAAATACTAGCTTTCAACGCAGGTTCACTGGTTGAGATTGTGTAATGACTGCGAACAATTTCGGAACGTATCTCCTGTTAGAGAACTGTAATACATAGGACAGCTACATAGGACTCGAATTAAAATGCCGTTGGAATTACTACAGAATTTATGAACTATACAAACACGTATAAAACAGGTACAAATATAACTAGACACTACTAGTACAAACTGCACGATTCAATAACACGCGCAAAGTCCGTCACTATATCGCTCATCGAATCTACGTCTTGCTCGTATCGTAATCCTCGCTTGACTGCCACACCGCTCCGTTCGGGCATTGTTTTATGTCAACTATACAATACAAAAAATCGACCGCGTGGACTGAATTTTTCCAAGAAAACGTAAGCCGCACACCTGCGACCATAAACGAGTACAATAACAATAGGATGTTTTTTTTCTAATTACAAATTTTAAACACAAAGTAAACAAAGGAATTCCAAATGCTGGAAAGGTAACAAACTGCGCTTTATGACAGGTAGGTGTGCCTTTGCTTTTGTCGGCATGTAACGGTAATAAACCAGGTGTGCGTTTACTTTGTCGGCGTGTAACACTATTTTAGTTATCATAAGCCTCTTGCATCATTTCTTCAAAATGAAAACATCGAATCGAATTCGACTTCGACGAATTCGAATGATTATAAATGTGCTAATGATCTTACGATAAGCGATGCATAGGCCGCGCTAAGTCGAAAATAAAAATGGGAACGGAAAAAAATCATAAAATATAAAGCGTGTAAAAAGAGAACTACTAGGTCAAAGTATGATAAATTTTTAAGAAACCAAGTGGCAACTATTCCGCATTAAACCAAAGAAGAATCACGTAAATCGGATCATAAATCTCAGCGTAATCGGTGTACATATGGAACTGAATGGAATTTTTTTCATAAAAAATGTACATGGAATGAAAACTACTGGGCCAAAGTATATTAAATATTTAGGGGAGTGGTGGCAACTATTTCGCATCGAACTAAAAATAATCACGTAAATCGGGTGACAAATCTTAGAGTAATCGGTGTACATACATAAAAAAAATACCGGCCAAGTGAGAACCTCCTTCTTTTGCAAGTCGGTTAAAAAAGATGATAAATCGAAGTAATTTTTATATAACTTTTGCATAGAATATTCTTAATTTGATCTCTCACTCAGAATTGAAATAATGAAGAGACTTTTTATATAAAACTCGAAACAAAGACGCGCTTAATTGCAAAGAAAAATCCAAAGTAAGAAAAGTATTAAAAAACTTTTATCCTTTGAAAGAGCTAAGAATTTTATAAAGTATAGCGTAATTAAGGACTATACAACGGGGAAACAATGGAATATTTACCCTTACATACATATATGAACGTGAATGTGGATTTGTTTGTTTGTATTTGTCGAGGATAGCTTTTTATTGCATGTTCATTGCAATTAATAATATATTAACTGGAAGAGACATTTGTATATAATATATTTGTTGGAATTCTAAGAGAAAAATAATCATTAATAATGTGACAAGCCGACAAAGGTAAACGCACAGCTGCCTGTTGTAAAGCGCAGTTTATTACCTTCCCGGATTTAGGAATTCTTTTGTTTACTTTGTGTTTCGAATTTGTAATTAAGGAAAACATTCTATTGTTATTGTACTTGTTTTATGGCCGTCATTAGTATCGTAATAATCCTTGTTGTTATTTTATTGCACCGAAGCTTGCCAGGTATGGATCGGTGCATTATAAAGCAATGGACCAAGGCGAAGAGGGGCAGTCGGACGTCGACATTGGACGATTACGATAGACGTACATTCGATAAGCGATATAGTGTCGGACTTTGCGCGTGTTATTGAATCGTGCAGTGTGTACTGGTTGTATCCAGTTATATTTGTACCCGTTTTATACGTTTTTGTACAGTTCTAATAAACTCTCTAGTAATTCTAACAGCATTTTAATTCGAGTCTCGCGACTCGTAACAATATTATTAGTTTCATATTAAGTACCTTCCTATACAAAATAATATAAAAAGTATTACTTTATTTATATATGTGCTGACCATACACTACTACAAACGCAAAAACGTTTCGAAGCTAATATAACTGTAGGTACGTGCGATAAGGAAATTCGTTCCAAATAACAAGAAGACGTAGTTCGTTATATACAAAATTATTATTCCATCGTCGATTATAAATACAATAAAAAGCGTCAAATATCTTGAACATAAACAAGTAAAGGCGGTGAATAAAAAGTGTGAGAGAGCGAAGAATGAATAAAGGGCGGGTTCGATTTATTGTCGAGTAGCTCGGAAGTAATGAAACTGAATAATGCATACTTGAGGAATATTGCCACGGGTTTGTAGGGTTGCCACAGCGCCTACTGACATCCAGGCCTCAAATCTGCTATTATTATCCCCGCAAATTGCTATTGCGCCTGGACGCCATTTTGGTGACGTAACCGTAGGCGAACACTCAGTACTGTTAGCATCACTGGCCGGCGAGTACGCGTACATATCGAGTTGCGGATGACGTCACGTAAATGTTAATTTGACAAGGTTCCAGCGCATTACCAATTTGCGGGGATAATATATTATCGTCAGAACAGTCGGCCAACGGAGAAAGTATACAATTTCCTGCAGCTGGGCGGCCTGACGTAAAAGGCGATAGAAAAACCCACAGCCAGGTGGTAGGGCATTTGCCCGACTGGATGGCTACCACCCCTGATCTAAAAAAGTATGTCGCCATAACAACCTTGAGATGTGTTCTGGCATTAGTGACCAGGTTCCCGTCTCCTTTAAGAGAGCAGCCGCGCATTTGTAGCACCTTTGGTGTTGCAAATGTTCATGGGCGACGGTAACCGCTTTCCATCAAGTGGGCCGTCTGCCTATTTGCTGAACTCCTACAGTAAAAAAATAAAAAGAACTGTTTTTGGAACGAAGTTCCTTATCGCACGTTACTTGGCGGATGAGAGCTAGACGAACAAAAGTGAAATCGAAAGGAAAAGTGCTGACCGCTGTATATTATTAGTTAATGCAATAAAATAAGATCTAAAATAAAATTATGTGTATCAATGTTATGAAATACGATGTTTTGAAATTAGGCGGTCTTATAACTGCCCTTATTACTATACAAGTTATTTGATGTTCTTGGAAACTACTTCAATCAGGTGTCCAAAGAGACCTTGATAAAATGGCCACCAGTGGTCAACTGTTGTACAGAAGTTTCACTTCAAAAACCTCAGTTGGTTTAACTGTCATCTCTATTGTGTCAACCCTAACTTTCATGAAAGACCTCTGTGTGATCACACAACGATTTGGTTTTCATGAACCTCCAATACGTTAGATGCGCTTTTGGCGAACTTCAAATGAATAATCGATTCCTGGTAAAAGGGTAGGCTGCGGTCTTGTAAAGCATGGGGCTAGATTTTTAAAGTGAAACTTCTTATAATCGTTGTGATTTGAAACACGATGAAACGAAAAAGCGACACTAAAAAGAGATAAAACATAAATCTATTGGACTAGGCCTATAAGTAAAACTAAATAGATACATGTCTATTATATAATACTAATACTAAAGTATTATCTAGATAATACTTTAGTATTAGTATTATAGACAGATAATACTTTTACTCTGTCTACCTATTTAATTTTACTTATAGGCGTAGTCCTAAAGATTTATGTTTTATCTCTTTTTAGTGTCGCTTTTTTGTTTCATCGTGTTTCAAATCACAACGATTCTAAAGCAGTTTCATTACTATTAATATACAAAATTATTACTAATATAATTAATACTAAAGTATTATCTGTCTATCTATCTATTTATCCTTAATATTACTTAAAATGAGAACTGTAAAAATTACAAAAGTATTGATAATATAATACAGAGAGTGATGGCTGTATGTAAAACTCTTAATGTAGGTGAAAAAGGACCGATTTGTTTAACCATTCAATGAGGCCGATTCTGTAAGGGCTATTAACTTAATCCTCTCAACCTTGTACCATTTACGCAATCTTGCCCTGACTTTATCGAAATACGCAGCGTACATTGCTGGTTCGTTTACAATTTCTAATATGATCACTCAGAAAATTATCGACGTATACAATCAAATATGTCGAGGGGTGCAAAGCTATTTGATTTAAGCGACATTATGAAAATGTTTAAAGTTTTAATTGACCGAAAAAAATACCATTATTGATATGTACACTGTCCCTGTATTTTTTCAAGATAGGTATAATCTAGCTAGGGAAAAACGAGAACATGTTAACGCTTATAACGTTAATTAATTGATGTCCAAAAAACACCGGGACGATTTTGTCAAATCTTATCTTAAACTAATATATAAAGTTGAAGAGTTTGTTTGTTTGCTTGAACGCGCTAATCTCTGAAACTACTGGTCTGATTTGAAAATTTCTTTCAGTTTTAGATAGCCCATTTATCGAAGAAGGCTATACGTTACATATCATCACGCTAAAACAATAGGCGCGGAGCATCAATGAAGAATGTTTCAAAATCGGGAGGTTATGAAAGAAATTTCACGCGGACGATATCGTGGCCATAGCTAGTTATTTATATACTGCACAACCGTCGTCTGTATTAAAAATCTATGACTATTTATCAAATTTTGCCCATCGTATTATCTTTTACTACTTCTGTTTGACTATGCTGTGGTGTATAATGAATAGTTATCTATCTCTTTTATTTATATACGGAACATTCGCTTAAACAACAACACAGAATGAACATAATAGTGAAATACGGCAAATATTTCTGTCACACAATATAGCTTGAAAAGAATAGCCTCTTGATACTCTAGGTCTAGGTACGACACACAGCGCGGTCCATTAGCTCACAACGTCCGAAATGCTCCGTTAGCCGTTCCACATGGCGACCGCGGTCGTTGTAGTCGTGGCGAAAACGTCACTAACATCATAATTTTCGATCACACAACTCTCCCAAAGACCCATGTCAAGAGGTGGGTCCAATAACCGTTCCTCTTGGGTTTACGATTGTAACGCAGGCAAGCAAGTGGAACAGAATAAATACCGGTCGTGAACGTGATCGTTGTGAGTCCCTTCTGGAACGCATCCTATATCTAAGGGTGTGCTTTTTGTACTTTACTTAGACTGTTAGGCTGCACTCATACGTTCTCCTGGCCTAAACAGCACCTTTTAAATTGTTTTATTTTTCACTATTATATACTATATGATATACTACTTTATTCTATACATATATAACACTAACTTATTACTCCAAATTCAACGGAACACTGAAAATCTATTGCTAGTTTTGTATCAACTTTTCTAATATGGTCAGGATGTAAACCATCAATGTATACGATCCAAAAGTATTGGTTTGACTGAAATAGTATAATGGGATATAAGGAAAGTCTGGGATGAACGTAATCAGTGTTAAGTCATTCCATTTCTCGATAAATAGGCTACTTTGAGGATAAATTAATTTTATATCGTCGAACAGGGTACGGGCCAAGTGAGGTAATCGCAATAGCATTTCCCCTTATTTTCAGTTCAAATTGCCGCTCTTGTTGTATTTAATTGGCTTAAGAGGCTGCCTAAATGGAGTTTGCTATCTCGCTTGCACATCATTAGCATCTCTGTTCTGTTCAATACACAATTTCAACAATAACGTGAAAATGGCCAACACGACAAGTGTCTAATAAACTTAATTAAGAATTATTAGCCGCTACGGACGGGTGTCCTGGATATATTTCTGTAGTACAATCAATTAATTATGAGGTATTAATTTTAATAATATTACATTACTTCATTAAAAAAATGCATTTTAATTTGTAACATAACTTAAGGCTAGACTAGATATACATCTTCAGTAGCTGTAAGAGCAACAACACTCATACCAAAACCAATTTAGCACAAAAATACTCAATATTTTTGCCCAATATTTTCATTCAATATTTCTTCCATTTAAAGTGCAAACATTCGAAACTATTGGAGAGCAAACACTTCTGCAGAGCATATCAGAACATAGTTTGCTTTAATAACATTAAATGTTCAGAGTTGTATGAGGGTTGCTCTCAAAACCGTCGGGATTCATAACGCGAGTCTTATGTGACGGCGAAGTGGTAAATTGACTTAAATGTGAAAAATATAGTCACTTAGTATAATATTTTTTTAGCAGTGGAGTCCTTATTAACCTTTGATATTTGGGGTGTATTATTTAGTTAATGAGATATCTTTAGGGTACCTGATTGGGACAAACTTCTTGAAGACCAACGAGAAGTATTAAAAAGTCTCAAAAGTCCAAAATGGCATCCTCGATATACATATTGCGATATAGTAAAACTCAGTATTAGTTTCATCTAAATCAGTCCAGTACTTTTCCATAAAGGAATAACAGACAGACAGATGTACTTCAACATTTAAAATATCAATAGAGATTAGTATAGAAATAACTTTTAACTGTTGTGCAGAATCCACAGATGGCGTAAAAAGGCATATACTATACAGCGGTCAGCATTTTTCTTTACGCTTAACACTTTTAAGCTATTGTATAGCTTTTATCGCAGGCTTTGAGCGCGGCGACCGAATAAAGAAATTCCGTAAGGAAAATAAACCTAGAACCTCCCACTCTGCCTACCATGTGCGGTGATGGGGGCCTGAGGCGGGCGCAGCGAGCGGAGGCGTGCGGTGGCCACAGTGACCCGCGAGCTAGCGGTTCGAGGTATGTCAGGTATTGCAAATTATGGACGACGAGCTGCTCCGAAATCGGACGAATACGTAAGTAGCTGTTTGTGAGAAAGTATATAGGTGTATAGGTATCTATCATATTATCTTTATAATGCCACACTCACCGCATGTGCGCCCCGTAAGTATACATGTAGGTATATATGTATACATAGGTGATTTAAGCAAGTTATGCCTGTGTGGGGCCAGTTGTGGGGGCGATTGCAACACCCAGGCCTGAAAATTATCAGGAAGTTCGTTTACGAAGTTTGCCATAACCTGGAGCCTGTGATGCAGTGAGGTCGGCCTACTGAGGCTTAGCACACACAACCACAGACACCGTCAAAGTATTCATGATATTTTTAACTTTGAAACAATTTTTATGTAGGTAAGCATCATGTTAAAGTATTACTTTTTTATCACGTATAGGTTCGCGTTTGACCCTTATCTCGCTCGATTTGAGCGGAGATATGGTCTAAGATCGAGCACGCTTATCTAAAAGGTACCTATTCACACGAGACTTGAAGACACCCAGGTTGTACTCGTATATTCCTGCTTGTATTGACAGCTTGTGCTGTTTGAAACAGAAAAAACACTGCTTCTTCTGAAGTGATAACTTCTTATGAGAGGGTAAACCGCTTCGCTTCAGGCTAAGTTACTAAACGTACGCGCCTTTTTGTACAAGCTTTTATTTAACTTGCAATGGATGTATGTATGTAAGTTCGGGTGCAATCTTGCAAGTTAAATTTTACCAACTTCCCGGTTTCTGATTGAGCTGAAATTTTGCACGCATATGTTATCGTGACTATGCAATGATATGGTACCATGGAGATGATCTGATTAAGGAGTCAGGAGGTGACCATAGGAACTCCTGTACTATATAAGATAAACCCGTCGTGTTTGGGTTCGTTTTACTTGTCTTTGCTAGTTCTCTGCTGCTACATAGTATCCAGGATCTCAAAAAATTGTATTTAAAAACCATTTTGAAAAAGCTTATATTTTTATTAAAAGATTTTTGAGGATCAATTTAATCAATCAAAAAATACATGTGTATTTATGTCATAGATTTAATTATTATATAACTCACTTTATTTTAGAATTACTCAAATTATAAGTTAACTCATTTTGCTTTATAGCCTCAGATACATTTCAATCATTGTTATCAACTCTGTACTTTAGTTTTGATGTTTGAGAGCTTCATGTCAGGTCTATCTATATGTTCATAAAAGTAAAATGTATGTTGGGGGGGAGTTACATATGCCGTTCAATCAAATGAAGTCAAATTGATCGAAAGACGTGGTAATGGAAGGAAATTGAATCATTCCGCTATATTTTTGAAGTGATAACTTTTTATGGGAGCGTAAACCGCCTCGTTATGTAACGCGTTACGGTGCCAGTCTGTCTGGATTCCCTTTCTCTCACGTTAGATTAGTTTAAATTGGCACTTCTGTCGGGCTTCCCGAGACGCACTCCGTCTTTTTTAAGTTTTCTGTTATGTTCACATGAATCACTTTGATTGTAGATTACATTGAAATCAAAAGACTTAAGTGAACTCGGCAATAACAGTTTACTTCACACGACTCTGCACATTGGTTTTTTTTCAATTTCAAGTGACATATGTCAACATACAGGTAACAATACTTTAACAATTTTTTTATTGAACTAGTTCAGTAGACAGGCAGATGGTCCACTTGATGGAAAGCGGTTACCATCGCCTATGGACATTTGCAACACCAAAGGTGCTACAAATGCGCTGCTGCTCTCTTAAGGAAGACTGGACCACCTATGCTGGAATACAACTCAAGGTTGTTATAGCGGCATACTCTAGACCAGACTTACTGAGACGTAGTATTATTAGTAAAAACGTCTGGGATATACGATCATATGAGTGCTGATATTGTCAAAATAGCTTTGGTTTTGCTAATGAAAAACTGCATTAAATAAAAAAAAATCTAGACTGAAATTTACTTTGTAACTCCACTTACTTGTTTACGAAAGTTTCGCACAAAGTGATTTAGGGTTCCGTACGTCTGACTTGAATTACGACTCCAGCCTCACGGGACCCTCGAAAGTTTTGCTAATAAAAACGCGAGTTGTACCCACATTTACCCTAATTTATTATGACTAATATTTCCACGGTACAGTTGGCGAGGAATTTTGATTAAGAATTTTATTTATTGTATTAAATCTATACTAAAACGTAGCTGTAGGTCTAGTTTGTATAATTAATTTAACTAGTGGTCGCCCCATGGTCGAAATTCCGAAATTGCCAGGTGGTAGGGCATTTGCCCGACTGGATGGCTACCACCCCCGGTCTAAAGTATGTCGCCATAACAAGAACCTTTCCATTCCCTTAAGTAAGCAGCCGCGCATTTGTAGCTAGCACCTTTGGTGTTGCAAATGTCCATAGGCGATGGTAACCGTTTTCCATCAAGTGGGCCGTCTGCCTGTCTGCTGAACTCCTGCAATAAAAAAAATAGACCATAATTAATTTAAATTATAAGATTGAACATTATTAAGGTTCTGTTGTCAAAGACTACTTCTATAATCACAGATTTCACCAAAGCGAAAAGACTTGAACAATAAACAAAAGAATATTGTGTATGTGTCAAATAAATCGTAGTGTGTGTAATGTTTTATTTTTATAGATTTAGGGCCGCTTGCACAACGATAGCCTTTAAATAAAAATATTTAATCATATTAGACTGCCTAAATACGCTTTACACAAAATTAAAGTATTGATAGTTCTTTAAACATATTTAGCGGCAAATTTTGCGTTGTGCAAGACGCTAATTCTATTTAAGGGTGTTAAATGCTTTTTGGGTTTCTTAAATAAATTTAAGCAATGTTATGCAAGCGGCCCTTAATGTATTTTTATGCATAATTAAAAAAAATAGCGTCTGCACTCCATCTCTATGTAAACTAAGGACGGAGGAGTATGAAGTGTGCAAAATCCTCCTCCGTAGCGCGCGTAGCGTAATGGCTAGTACACGTATTAATGAAAAACTTCAAAAGATTTCCAACTCTATTTGTATGAACATAGTGTTGAAATTATTAAATAAAATATGTGTCTCATTCTCCCGCAGGCTTAGTCTTACAGATTTGTTTTTAGTGTCGCTTTTTCGTTTTATCGAGTTTCAAATCTCAACAATTCTAAAATATTAAGAGATGTTACTGTTTTTATATTAGCACTGTCTCTATCTGTGTTGTTATTGCTCTGAGGTAAAAGGCGAAAATAAAGAAAGACAATCCTATTCCAGTCTGTTTCTAAATTTGATAAAATAAAACACAAATAGATACTTCAAACATTTATTCTTCGTTATCTTTTATTGACTAGAAACTATTTGTTTCATTCCAAAACTCAACTATACCTAGTTTACCGTCGTTTGTGTAAAGCTGTACTAACTCACTGTACTACTACAGTACTATTTTCTCCTTTACTGTTAGACAAAATTCGCATGAAAAATACAAAACGAATGAACAGTTCAGTTTTGAAACAAAACATTTTTATCATATTCTAAGATATAGACCAGCTCATGAAGTTTTGGTTATTTTTTTATTATTTTTAGTCATGCTGGAAAAAATGCCTAGATAGTAATAAGACAGTTCATACTAAATTATTTTGGCAGTTTATAATGAAATGCCACATTTATGTAAAACCCGTTCTACATTATCACGCCACTCCTCATCAGTTACCAATACACTTTTTCTTTCGCTTTCGTTTAAGTAATTTTCAAAATATAGTAGCTTTCGTTATAAATGAAATATTTCCCAGAAATTTACTTTAATTTTTTATTGAAATATCAATCGTTAAATTGCTTCTCATAACAGACACAATTAAGAGTTCCTTACAGGTGATTAACATCTGTTTTACCATTTGGCTACAAAACCTCGTAAAGGATCGGGAAATACCTAATATTTTAAAAATTATTTAACGGATTATTCAAACCGACTTTTGTTGTTCAGGGGGCACAATTTTTATGACTGGGATCTAAATCTCCTTAATATGTACTAACTCTTTATTATTTACTCTGAGATATTCTAAATCTGGGTAAAGTCGATCTGATGCTATAATGATGTGACGAAACTCTGACACTCGGCAAGGGCTCTCATATTCATTGTATATGGGGCACAAAATTCCATGGGAGTAAACTGTGAAACTGGACATTAGGTGGAAGACAAGAGCATGACCAGTTTTTGTTATTCTAATATCGTAAGATAATTGGTACTTGATTGTTATTAAATGTTCAAAGAAATATTTATTGGCCAAATATGACTTTCATGCTTTCATAACTTGCTAGGATGTTCAAAGTTGTAACGAATGTGGCACTTCACTCAATATTGATTAAAGTAGTAACCCGCTATGTTGATTGTATACTCTGAAGGTGCCCACACATTATGGGAGGCCTTGTCGTCAGCCGCGCTGAGGGACGCGTCCGAATAATGTGCACACCAGAACCGTAGCACACTCTCCAGATTGCTTTAGGACGTCCGAACGCTCAAAGTTACATTCGCGACTTACGACTTATAATGTGCAGACATCAATGGAATAATTCCATTGGAATTTCCTTATCCAGGTACGTTGTAAGCCACGCTCCTCAGCCGCGTCCGTCAGCCGTGGCTTATAATATGTACACACCTTTATTCTTAGGGACAAATAAAATAATTGAATGTAGTTATGCAAACCTAACTAAGCTGCAGGATGGCGGTTCTGAGATCATAGGATAGTTGACAGTCAAATCATGGAGACACTTCTTATCATGATGTAAATGTACGGTGTTTCGCTGCGTCTACGTTATAAAAGTATTTCCAAAATCATTGTAAAATCCGATATTAAATATCCACTGTGTGCTGTAAAACTGTGGTTTCACTCTGCCACCCCACAACCCAAAATTAATATACTATTTGAATTTGATTCAAATAGTGTATGATGGATATAAGGGCTGCCACGGGTCCGAGAGTTCCTAACGGGGTCCTTCCGTGTGACTATACATATCCACCGCAGCATATTCATCTCATTTCAACACATTTCGATCCTGTAAGATTTGGACTTCATATTCATATCTTCCTAACCCTAACAAGATATACGATATCAAAACAAATTAAAAATTAATTCAAAATTCTTCTTGCATGTAGTATTCGGTCTAATGATTTACAGGCTTAAAATTTTGATTATACCCTATTTATTGGGTTAACTTTTAAGAAGCAACAATCAACGCAGTGTGCCACTACCTTTACATTTATTACATCTAGTATTAAAACATATCAGTCTTTTAATAAAATTTTAAAAACAAGAATTAATTTATTCAATAAGATTACTAATTATAAACTTGCTTATTATTAACATCCATATTAATATTTTTTGATAAAATTACACTTTAAAATTCATGTACTTTTTCTGATACATATTTTGATATGCTAACGTTCTAACTTATCGAATAATGTAAACGTTACAAAAAATCATTTCAATCTCTTTGGTATCTTGTTATCTGTGGTGTGGAGTTCGGCAGTGACCTGAAACACATAAATAGTTATTTTCAACACATTTGCTCAAAAAATGCATTAACGAAGCCTGTATGCATTATTCTAAAGTTAAAATTACGCACCACGCAATGAAACGTGTGGTAAAATAGGTGTAAAAAAATATAACAATTATACCAACATTACAAAAATAACAAACTAAAAAATTGTTTTTTGAAAAGGTTTTTAAATACAAGCTTTTGAGATCCTGGATATCGTGTAGCAGCTAAGTGCTAGCCAAGACAACTAAAACGAGCCCAAACACGACGGGTCTATCTTGTTTAGTACAGGAGATCCTATGGTCACCTTCCGACTCCATTGTCAGATTAGCTCCATAGTACCATATTATTGAATTGTCACGCGACATACATATGTGTGCAAAATTTCAGCTCAATAGGAAACCGAGAAGTTGGTCAAATTTAACTTGCAAGATTCCACCCGAACTTACATACATACATACATACATACATAGGTACATCCATTGCAAGTTAAATAAAAGCTTGTAATGATAATCGAACCTCCTTCGAAGCCTTTTTGATCAATACATTTGTCTTACTTTAATACTATAGAGAAAATGTAAAATAATTTTCACCACGTGGCGCCATTTTCATTCCATATTAGAACCGTCAAAGATTGATGCGACTTTCTGACTGATATTTATTTGTTTCTTACCAAAACCGCACGCGGTGCAGTAAAAGTTGACCGCGATGAGTACTGTGTAAATGAAGTTATTGAGCAAATGTGTTGATTTTTCTTATTAATCCTTATCAAAACATAATTTATATCATGCTGCTTTTCAGGCGATATAAATGAACACATGTTTACGAGATACGATGTATATCAATATTAAAAAAATATAATTTCTAAAATATTACAATAAAGTTACATGAAATATTTACATAATTTAAATATATAATTTATGTAATTAGCTTGTAATATTGTATATAATTATATTATGCATTTTATTATAATTGTTTGAGACAAATTTATTACATAAAATCATTTTTTGTGGAAACTGCCAATATATGTATTCGTTTTGTTTTTTTATATTTAAGAATATTAATTATTGCTTTTCCCAAATAAATATTTCTTGAACTATGAAGAGATTTGAAAACTATATTCGTCAATTATTCCATTGAAAAGTTACATTTAGGGTTGCGTTTCTCAGAAGATGCAATTTTATTTTTTTGATGTGTAGGCGGGCTTAGTGGAAGCTTAAGGTCAAGTTTGTGGGGTCGCCGCCCTTGTTCACAGCCGCCATCTTGGAAAACGAGGTGCAAGGGGTTTTCGAGATGTATCTCGTAAACTAGCAACCCTACAGAAAATTTAATAAGACATTATTTGTAGCAAATTAAATTAAAACTTTTTTGGGGTTCCTTAGCTTAATGAATAAAGCAGAGAATATCCGTTACCTCTACGGAACTCTCATGTGGCATAATACACACTGGGTTAGTTTTTAGTTGAAAGTATTTACTGTTACTCACGCCTTGGTATCGCAGATACGGTTGCTTTCGACGTACTGTCACTATCGTCAGATTCTGAACGATTTTGAAAGCTGGTTTCTGATAACAAAAAAAATATACATGTATATAAACAGATAAAACATAGGTAACACTTTTATGTACACCGTTAAAGAAAACTTACGAACTAGTATTATTCTAATGATAAGAACACCTTTGGTAGGAAGAGAAATAAAAAATGAGATCGGCCCTCGTTTTTATTCAAATGTCGTTCGTGGGTTCGAACCCTGGCAGGGGAGCGTGCATTATTTTGGTAAGTTTCCTGACCTGTGCATCTATATAAATAAAAAGGAATCTTAGAAATGTATGTACGCGCATAACTTGAGGAAGATGCCTGGAAGAGATCGCTTTAAGCGATTTGATTTTTTTGTGGTTGTTTAAGAGAGTCCCCGGATGGTTTAGATTCATAATTAGAACAGGTGAGTGGAGCTGGGATCGGGTTCTAGGATCATCCTAATCTCATGGACCGATTTAGAAGATTTTGTTTTTATGTGTTTGAGTGGGTGCCGGATGGTTTAGATTCACAATTGGAATCGGCAGGAGGCGGTAGAATCGGGTATGAAATTTGCTAATCTATGGACAAGCAAAATAAGTATAAGCGCCCGGGTACACGTCATAGTCACCGCGCCTTCGTTGGACCACTGCCGCGCTGGTTAACTGTGTAGACTAGGCGCGACCGTGCCGCCACCACACAGCTGTCGCGCCGCCATGCGTCTTAGTTGCACATTCGCTGTCAAGCGAGTGTCAGTGGTGAGGCGGCGATACGTAAAGGTTGAATTTCAGAATAAATGCGAATGTGGTCCCATTCGGAAATATTCAGAAATACAAAGAATAGCAGCGCGGCGGCGGCTTGTTGGCATGTCCGCTGTGCTATCTACATGAGCGCTAACCATTTCCCTTCAATTTCATATTTTTTTAAATTTATTTCACTAAATGTAGTTTTTATTTATTAAAACTTGATAAATACTTCATCACTAAATTGGGATCTAGTTTTGCAAGTAAAGAGCCGTCCAAAGTCGACCCCGAATTGGAGAAACTCGTCCATTCGTTTTATTAAATTAGATCAAGATTGATGGCCCGACCTTTCCGAGGGCTGTATGGCCACGAAATGTGCGACTCCGATACCTTTTTCTACGGGAATTAGGTAAGTGATTGATGGTGCAACTTTTGGTAAACTTCCTTTTGTCTTTGTTGAATTTGTGTAACATTATGGAATTTTATACGGCGTTAATTTGTTATGAACTAAGAATCTGTATTTTCTTAGTGTTCAAGGAGTACCTATTTCCGGGGTACATAGACACATGAGTTGTTAATCTTATACTAATTAATATATAAAGCTGAAGAGTTTGTTTGATTGAACGCGCTAATCTCAGGAACTACTAGTCTGATTTGAAAAATTCTTTCAGTGTTAGATAGCCCATTTATCGAGGAAGGCTATATATCATCACGCTAAGGCCAATAGGAGCGGAGCAGCAATGAAGAATGTTTCAAAATCGGGGGGTTTTCAAAACAAATTCCACGTCGCGGGCACAGCTACTTATAAATAACTAGATGACCCATGCCTACTTCGCTGGGTGTCAAACATATAATCAACTAGCGGTCTTGGCAGACATTGCGCTGCCCTGAAAAAAGAAAAATGTAGAACCCGATTCCAACGCCACCTACCGAATTTAAGTGTTTATCTAAACCATTCCCGGACCCACTCAAATACTATTTTATTACACGTTAGGTTATGTTATTGAAGTTTTAGTAGAGATCCCTATTTTTTTGTAGTAATAAATAAATCCTATATAATCTGGAATAATGTAGCATTCTAATAGCATCCCATTCACAAACTTTTGAAATCGGTCCAGTCGTTTTTGAGTTTATTTGTTACAAAAATACAACGATACAAATCTTTTTTCTTTATAATATCAGTATAGATTGAAACATATGCCAACATAATTGCCCATGGAAAAATAACACTCCTTTCTCAAGTCAATATCAAGCAGAGATGTTTGACCCTGGGACTTTTTTATTGTTTAGTCAGCGCACGCCGATAAATCAACGCATCAGCTCGTTTTTCAGTCTTGGATTTGATAGATAGCACTTTATTACTCAACAAAATACGCAATTACAAATAATGCGTAATATTTTTACTTATTGGCAAAACAACAGACGGCCTTATTGCTAAAACCTCGTGACCTCTCTACCACGTAACCTAGCTTAAAGCAAAACTTAACTGTTCTTTTGATACTCAGTCAGGAGTAACGTAGCTTCTTTTGGTATTACTGGTGAATTAATTAAATAGTTTTAAAATTAGACTACTATAAAATTGGAGTGGTTTTGATTCACGTCAAAAGTAAAGTTTGCATTGAAAAATTAGTGTAGTGTCGCATATCATTTCGCCACAGCAATATCAAACTTTATTTGCTGTAAATGTACGTACGCTATTTGTTCAAATAATTTTCTTTCTTTCTTGTATAGTCGTCGTATGAAAAGGCTCGTCACCAAAAACGTCTTTAAAATAGTCTTTTGCTTGCACTACTACAAGAACCAGTACTGCCAACATGTTAATAAATATTACGTTTACAAAATATAGAAACGCGAAAAAAGAAATTTGCAATGTTGACAATGACAGACACTGAGATTAACAATAGATTTAATCATCAGAAGCAAATAGGATATAATCACTACGCTTATGATAAGTGATGGGTATATATAACTATATATATTAAACGCAATAAAAAGGTTTACATTTCCAATTTACTTGACAAGATAGAAAACTATACAACTGTGGAACGGTCTATTCTGTGACTTAGTTTAAAAAGGTAATATGTGCTCGCAGAACCTTATATTAATCAATTTAAAAACAGGCAAATATTTTCATACCACGACTGTAAAAAGATAACTACGAAAGTAACTTTATCGCCACTTTAGTTGCTCCAAACCTTTGTCTGGAGCGATATCAATTAAAAGGGATCTCTCTATCCCGCTGTCCCTGTTCTCATTGCGTATTTAAGTGTTTTATACGAATAAAATAAATAATGATGTTTACTTTAGAAGTGCCAAATATTTACATATCTTTTAGGAATAAGAGTCTCTTTCATCGCTTCAAGTTTGTTTATCTTAGTGTGCTGTTTTTACTGGAGTTCACCAGACAGGCTATCGGCCCACCATTGTTTTTTTAGCCAGGGAAATCTGATTAAGGCTCATAGGCTGCGCGAAGGGAGATAAGTCGCGACTCAAGTGTGGGATTCGCCAGGTTAAAGTAGCATTAGCGCATCTACTAAAACCCCTGGGCGTTCCTTTCTACACCTTATGCCAAGGCTACGGGAAAACGGAAGCTCGACCAACCCGGCGTGCCTTGGCACTTAAGGGCCTTCGGAGGCCACATCTACTGTTGGGGGATAACTTTTTATCCCCCGGCATCTTCCAGATCTTTACTGCGCGAGGCGGTTTGTAACGCGCCCCAAGGGAGGAGATGAGCATGCGAGAAACACGACGCGCCCCTATTTCAACGGCATAATGATGAGAACTAAGTGTCACGGAGATGAATTGAAATGATGCGTTGGATGTGTGGAGTGACGTGGAAAGACCGTATCAGGAACTACCGCACCCGCGGAAGTCTTCATGTCCGTGACATAGCATGCACAAACTGCAAGAGTGTTGCTTACGCTGGTACGGCCACGTTTTACGGAGACCTGCAAATTATCTGGGGAACAAATGTCTAACCATGCCGCCTCCGCTAGGTCCCGGTCGAAAGGGAAGGTCCAAGGAATGTTGGCTTGACGTTGTGAAGGATGACATGCGTACCAATGATCTAAATACGGGGGATGCTGAAGATCGGTCGAAGTGGTAAAAAAGTAGGAAAGCGGACCCTGGGCGTCGGAGTGAACGCTCCGTGCGCAACCAGGATTTAACGCTCGGATGATGATGATGAATGAATGGTGAGAACCCTATCTCCAAGGGACTTTGGCGGCTTACCTAGTGAACGGTGATTACCGTCACCTATGGACATTTGCTGTCAATGTGCGGGCGCGATTTGATGGTCGGTAGAAGGCAAAGGGATGTCGAAGAAGAAGCCAGGGACTAGCTTACCTCGCCACTAATCCACAGCCACACTGTACTGTTCTCCGGGTTCACACATTTGACTAGGATTTGATTATTTGAAGAATAAAAGTTATTTATTAAATTATTTATGGGGTTTTTAAACAGAGTTTTAATGTGTACCTGTCATTTGTGAGAATACTCATCTGTTACGCGCGTATTGCACATGTCTTTGGCCGAACATTCGGTAGCCGAATATTCGACGCTTCGACTGAGAGCGTGGCCGGATATTCGATTTTCGGCCAAACCACTATTCGTGGCACCTTTAATATGAAGCGTGGAATGCCCTACAGCTTCGTGGACCGAAGATCTATGTAAGGTGGCTGGCAGGGGCTGTATGAGATAGGCGCGAAACCGTTA
Source organism: Dendrolimus pini (assembly GCA_949752895.1). Taxonomy (NCBI): domain Eukaryota; kingdom Metazoa; phylum Arthropoda; class Insecta; order Lepidoptera; family Lasiocampidae; genus Dendrolimus; species Dendrolimus pini. The sequence continues at coordinate 5,116,618 of OX457149.1, read as the reverse complement.
AAACAGTGTATAATTCGTGAGAATACTAACTTGCTACGCGCGAATTGCACGTCTTACGCCGAACATTCGCTAGCCGAATACTCGACGCTCGGTATTCGATCAAACCACTATTCGTGGCATAGGTAATACAACGCGTGGGATGCCTTCCAGCCCTGTGGACCGAAGATCTGTTTAAGTTCGCTGGCAGGAGCTGCATAAAAAAGGGACAGGGATGTGTGTCGTACGTCTAGCATTGGGCATTGAAGGCTGATGACGATAAAGCAAATTTTGCGATGTGTTCTATTTTAAATAAGATGTTTTTCGGTTTTGCAACTCTTCATAATTCATGGTCCGATACACACTTGGCCAATTTATTAATTTTTACCCGCACTTTTATGATTTTTTACCCATCACAAGATCATCAAGTTTCAACTTCGTGTTATTGTTAATTAAAATCCCTACTTCCGTTTTATTACCCGTTTTTAATTGAAGACGCCGAAGTTAGATTACTTTTTTAGAAATTTATTAATAATACTCCCTCAAGTATTTCAATGAGATGCTTGGCGGAGTTGTCGAGAAATAGGTTAATGAAATATTGGAAGTTGTCAACAGAACAGCCATCGGTTTTGAAGTATGATTTCTACGGAAATGAATATCCAAGAGACTGAACCGTTTTCGGATTGAGTTTATTTTATTTATATTCAGGAAAAATCAGTGGTAGCTTAGTGATTAGCGCACATGTCCCAAACTCAAAGGGTGCGGGTTCGGATCCTGCCCGGAATTATTTTTTTTATTGCATAAGTTCAGCAGACAGGCAGACGGCCCACTTGATGGAAATCGGTTACCATCGCCAATGGACATTTGTAAGACCAAAGGTGATGCAAATGCGCTGCTGCTCTCTTAAGGGAGACGCTGGCCACTAACGCTGGAAAACAACTAAGGTTGTTATGGCGGCATATTTTAGACCAGCGGTGGTAGCCATCCATGCGAGCAAATACCCTACCAGCTGGCTGTGGGTTGTTTTGTCGCCTTTTACGACAGGCCACCCGGCCACAGGAAATCGTATTCTTTCTCCATTCCAGAATGGATAAAAAGCATGCAGTTTTCTGACTTAATGTGCATATTGTTATAATTGCCACATGCTGACGGTGAAGGAACACATTATGATGGAACCTGCACACTGACATAACCGATTTGTGCAGGTTTCTTTACTTTGTCCGACTAGTATGTTCTTCAGTGGTTTTACATACCTGTGTCGAATCTTGGTCTACTTGGCAATCTGCTGGGCAAGTCTTGGTTCTCCACATGGTCAAAAGTTCGGAAGCCGAGCGCGAATTCCGCGTACGGACTGATCTCGAACATTTCTATATCAATAACATTAAAAGAATAAAGTTAATAAAAATTTACTATAATAGGAAAAAATACGACTTCACTAGTAACTAAACGTAAAAAATAAACATATCTATAAAACCTTGAACTCGGTGCGAAGTAAAACATAAAAATTACCATATTTAACAAATTTGTTACTGTTTTTTATATTATATTTAGCACCGACTTTAAGATGTTGTACAATTTTTATTATCTACTTTAAAGATATGTATTACGTATACAATAGTAATGAAATTTATATCAAACTATTCTTAAGCTGTATTGAAGTCAACACGGAAAGGGATCATAATCAGTTCTATGGCTGAAAGACCGCAGGAGCATTTTCTGTCCGATTTTAATGAATTTTCTGCTATATCTTCGGAATTGAAAGTTCAGTAGCAATAACATTTATATGGAACCATTTTGAAGCTTTATTGAATACAACACAGAAAAGACGATCAAAATAAGTTCAGAAACAAAAGTTATGGCTGAAAAAACCGCATGACTACCGTATTTTCTGTGTAACTTTAATGAATTTTCTGCTATATCTTCGGAACCTAAAGTTCAGTAGCAATGATATTTATATGGGCTTGAAGCTTTATCGAGTACAACGTAGAAAGAATGATAAATCGGCTCAAAAGTAAAAAAATATGGCTGAACATGAAATAGTACCTTTATACGATGAATTGCTAAATTACTATATAATCCTAAAAACTACTGGCAATGAATAAAGCTAGTAAAAATAATAAAGTCCTACCATTCTTGCTGGGCTTCCTGGGATGGACAGGCGATGTGTATATTCTTGGTGTGTGCGCATATCTGTCTTTATGTTCCGATTGTGAGGCTACGCTTTCATTCCTGGACTTCACCTCATCAGCTATCGAATGGCGGTATTGAGACGTATAATTTTGACTGTTTAACAAACATAGATAAGCTTATTACTATATATTTCAATAAACAGAACAGCCAAATAAACGAGAGCGACTTTAGAATTATTGCATTAGATTCATATTTGGCTTGCGAAAATATGACCATGTCTCTGAATTTCATGAAAAACTCAAGTGACTCGCAATTCGCTTTTGCTGGAATACTCTCATTCTGACATTCGTCTATAACATATTATTTATTCCAAGTAATCCTCTTTACCTTAAGGAACGTTTTGAGTCCCTTCGCTTTTCTACTTCCCACAAATTTCACACTCAAACGTATCGTTACATTACGACATCTGCACACACTTGATCCTTTTATGATAACTCTTTACAGTTCAGGCTGTCAAACTTTGTTTGCGCTGCCCCTTACTGTCAGAGAGGCTAAAACATTGCCTACATTTAAGAACGCACTTAGAAAACACTTATTTTTCTAGAATAATTCTTATATTATAGACTAATTATATATCTTATAAAATGTTTGTATGTATTTAATTTATAAAATATGTATCTTACCTACGTCGCCATACGTTAAATTATTTATAATAAATACTTTACATAAGTAAGTAATACAATACTATTATAGTAAGTAGTCATCGGTAAACCTTCTGTGCGCATCATTTAATGATAATAACAATTTGGTGTGCGGTTCAGTTAATTATACAGTTATTAAGGTATTAGGCGCATTTATGTATTATTTGAGCTATAAAATTAGTTTTGGGTGGTTATAAAAAAAATAACCACGAAGGCTAATCGCTTTGCTCCTCACCTTCGCCTTCTAACATAAATTTGAAAAGTTCAGATCTGTTCATAATAATAATAATCGGTAGACAAACACACACATTGTATACTAAGCAAGTTATACTTGTGTTATGGGTAATATACAACGGACCACTCTGAGGCCGATCCCAGACTATATAGTAAATAACAGAAAGCTCACTTCCGAAATTTGGCACGCCAGGAATCGAACCCGCGAGTTCGGCCGGCTAAGACTCAGCCCGCTCAACAGCAGTGGCCGTCATAATAAATAAATGCGCCCAATAACTATACCCCACCCCAATTTTTTCTATTACTATTCCGTGGCGGCACTGTCGAAAAGATATTGTGTATTTAGTAGAATACGAAGTTTTAGCACTATCATAATGAAAACGTACTTTGAATATCTTCGCAACGCCAAGATATCGCCAAGAAATCGGCGAACATACATAAAAAAAAGCCAAAAAAAAGATCCCGACGAATTGAGAACCTCCTCCTTTTTTCGAAGTCGGTTAAAAATATACTACGTTATTTTTCCCAAAAATAGTTGGCAACCCTAGCTCCAGGGGTAGTATCCATCCAGACGAGGAAATGCCCTACTAAGCTATAAGTTGTTTTATCGCCTCTTATCTTCTTTTTCCGTTCCTGCACCAATACTTACCGGTGTCGTCTGAACAAGATGCAGAAAAAAGCCATTAAGCACACGAAAAGAAGAATGGAGCTGCATATAATCACCATCATGTTCAAATCGAAGAGTTCAGATGGTGGGCCGATTTCATCTGAAAAATATTGTTATGTTAGCGTATCATCACTCGGAGATATTTTTAATGGGTTTCTTGCTGCTTCTTTGTACGGCTCCGCAAAATTTTGATATTAAATGACTATTTTTTTTATTAGGAAATTACACCAAACAGATTGAAGGCAATGACGGATTACCTGACGGAAAGCGATTATCGTCGTCTATGGACGATTACAACATCAGAGATGTTACCAATGCGCTGCCAGCCTCGAAGAAATTTTATGAAGCTTTTTTGAAAAATTTCTCAGCTGGGAGCTCATTCTATATGCCCACTTGAGTACATGAGCGAAATGGCTCAAAGAAGTATGGATGGACGCCCAGCCGATGGCGAGCGCTGCGGTAGTAGAAAGAAGACATAGGCACCATACTAAACAGTTTCCAGGAACACTCCCCATTATACAGACGGTAGAATAGGCAAAGAGATGCAAAGTCTCTCCGAAGGCCAAGCGTTATCTAGGCTAGGGAATCGTCGACAACGTGAACAGTTCGATATTGAATACAGTCCAGAGGTAAGCTGGTAGGCGGATGCTCCAGACTTCAGCTGTGAGCAGAATTCCATATGCGGCCTCATCTGGGCTTTGTAAAGCACAAGGCGTTGCAGCCCGTGGTGTGAAGTACTAAGTATTTGGACCGGTTTAGCACTTCCAGATTCTTGGAGGTTGGAGGCAAATTTTACCTTGCATTCAAGATAACCTCTAAATTATACGTCGTTCACAACGTCGACACAGGGAGTCTCAATACTCTTAAAGGAACTTAGGAGCGTTACTTAAAACCAAGTTTAGTCTTAAGTCAAAAATCCAATACATATTGAAGTGAACTTTTATATAGACGGGGAGGCTTAGGGTTTTTCTGTCACACAAAAGTGTTACGGCCGCGTGAAGGGGCGGAATAATTTTAGAGTAGACTATGGGTGCGTTTTTTGGTACCGCATCGAATTTAGTTTTTTTGATTGATAAAATAAATATGTTTAAATAAAAAATGCGTTCATTAAAATGTACCTAACCTAACCAAATCATAATTTGCAGTAAACCTGCGAAAAATCGATATGTGTGCTGGGACACATACCCAATAGAAGTAATGACAGCGGACAAGTGGTAAAATGAATCGCAACAAAATTTTAACTTCAAGTTTTACGGGCAGATAGTTAATGTACAACCTACTAATTTTAAGATATGTCAATCTGTTACTGTTTTAAGTCGGTATACAATAAAGAGTATTGTTGTTGTTGCGCTTGTCCAATTTGAAAACCTGTCCATAAAACTTGAAGTTAAAATTTTGTTGCGATTCATTTTGCCACTTGTCCGTTAAAGTGTCGTTAAAATTTCCCTTCTACTATGTGGCCCACCACACATTTTCTATGTCAAGGCTAACTGAATGTAAGTAGTTTTATATCTGTGTCCTTCCTGTTGTGACCTCTTACTATAGGTCGTAAAATTTAATGTTCTTCCTCCATTCCTGCAGAGATAAGAAATTGTCTAATCGAACAAAATAATCAACTCGACATCATAACTTTAATATTAATGCTGCCAATCAAATAATCTGCGCTCAGCAGATATGCAATAACCTCGTAATGACAAAATAATGGCCAAAGTTTCAATATCGCTTAGAGTTTCCACCGTCAAAAGTTTCCCTATCATACTGTGACAAAGGAGTTCCTTGAATGACGACAACGCCTCGAATGTTTTGACGTGATGCTGATGAGTTTCTCTTTGAATTTGAAATGTGGTGTAATTTAAGTCATTACAAGTTTAAAATATTCGCTTTTGAGTTGAAGGTATATTAATTTTCGAGATGAAAGGAGTTTATTATAATAATATTTGATGAATTATTTGAATTGGTGCCTACATCGACATTTTATCCTCATTTCTTTGATACCTGGAAGGTATCTACTGTACGTGGCGGACGCTCCTTCATGCCATTCGTGAGCAAGCTATGAAATTAATTCCCTCCCGCGGTTTCCCCAGAGCGCTACAATATGGAGCTCTTGAAAAAGGGCTGTTTAGTTAATATATTAAATTTTAAAGTCTGTGCTGATTTCAGATGTATATTTTGTGTTTTTACACGTTTTATATAGTTTTAGATTTTTGGTACTATTTAGATGTAATATTTATGTTAGACGTATGTAAGGCGAGTTACATATGTGATTTATAATAATGTTATGAAGTAATGAAATGAGGTTATTATGAACGAAAAGGTTCTGTTAATCGCAGACAAGGACGTAAGCACATGTTTTAAGTGTTAACGTGGTAGGCAATGCATCGGCTCCCTTAGTATTGCAGATGTCCACGAGCGACGGTAAACACTTGCTAACAAGTCGACCCTTTACCAGTTTGCCTACAAGCAAACATAGCTGTACTTTTCTGAACGTGGTACAGTCATGGTGGAATTATTATCTTGATTTCAGCTCTTAGAGCCGACTTGATAGATGTGATACCACGTACTCACAGAATATGGGCGCCAAACGAGCCTTGCGGTAGTTGTGTTTTGCACAATAAGTGACAATTCCCATGGTCTCTTTCCTTACCTATCCCATGGAGAAAGAAAGAAAGAAAGTAATATTTATTGGAAAGAATGAATGTACATCAAACTAAAAAAAAAACTAAAAGTAACATGATTCACACGTATGACATAAAGACAAGTAATTTATAAAACACAAAATATTTTGAAAAAAGAAAGTACATAACTTTCACGGCAAAGAGGCCGACAACTCAGCATTATGCTGTGTCATTAAGACCTGATACAGCGCTGATTTTCAGTTGCAGCCATATCTTTATCCTATGCTGTTATCTTGCTTCAGGCAAGAAAAATGTTGCGAATCTCCCCTTCATAGAATCCATACCAGGGTTGTCTGCAAGAGATCGCTCTAAAGCGATAAGGCCGTCCATTGCTCCTACTTTTACTGTTTAATGCTAGCTTGTTTATTTTAGGTGTATGTGGTGAACAATAAAGTGTTTTCTATTCTTCTATTCTATTAAAAGTTTAAAAATGGGTTAATGAAGAGTTTCATGCCACTTATTGTCCTTAAACAGCGGTTACCCGTTAGGGCGCGTTCCCACTATGTCGTGACGACAGATAATCGTGCAGTTTTAAGTGTCGTGGCTTATATGTTTAAATTGAGGTGTTCACATATAGAACGACACGACTTACTGTCGTCTACGACATTTTTTGCAGTGACAGTGGGAACGGCTAGCACGACAGTCGTAAAACGATAAAAGATCGTTACGACTAAATCGTGACGGCAAATCTATCGTAGCCACGTCGTCGCGATCCAATGGGAACAGATACGATAGTCGTTAAACGATATAAATTTTTAACGACAAACAATCGTTAAAATGGGCACAGCTAGAGACGACAGTCGTCCAACGATAAAATAATCGTTACGACATAGTGGGAATGCGCGCATACGAAACGGTACACATAGAATAGGAAAATAGCCTTAACTTGGTATATTCATATGTGTAACCTACAAAGCGTCAAATGAAGCGAATCCGAACTAGTATGCGTAAAACCATTTCACCTTTATCTGTACTAATTCGATTATTTAAGACTAAGTGGCCCTAACGTACTGTGGCTATATCGGCTTCATATTCACTTCACAAACGTTTGAAATTGAATACACTACCACTTACCTCCATCCAAAGTCTTAGTTGCATAAGTGTAAACAGTGGACGCTGAACCAGCGTCGTTGACGGCAGTCACTTTGAGCTGGTACCAATTGGCTGGTGAAAGAGCACCAACGGCATAAGACGTTGGGATCGAGCGAAGAGGGGGCGCCTGGTAGTGACCTTCCATGTAACTCCATCCAAGGCTCATATCCATTGGCTGTCAGATACAAAATCGTACGGTGAAAGTTGTTGAAGTGAAACTTCTATATAGATTTTTTGGATTTTTGGATTTTTTCTGTCACGAAAAACGTTACGGCCACGTGGAGAGAGTAGAAGGTAAATCGCGCAGGGAGATGCGGCATAATGTTAAAGTAGACAATGGATATTTTTTTTTGGTTCCGGATGGTATTTAGTTTTTTGTTTTATAAAATAAAATATGTTTAAACAAAAAATGCATTCATTAAAATGTACCTAACCTAACCAAATCATAATTTGCAGTAAGCCTGCGAAAAATCTAAATGTGTGCTGGGACGCATAGTAGAAGTGAAACTACAACGAACAAGTGGAAAAACGAATCGCAACGGACAAGTGGAAAAACGAATGGCAACGGACAACTGGCAAAACGAATCGCAACAAAATTTTAACTTGAAGTTTTACGGGCAGGTTTTCAAATTGGGCAAGTACATTAACAATCTCATTATGGATTTATATTGTTACGAGTTGCAGGACTCGAATTAAAATGCCGTTGGAATTATTATAGAGTTTATTAGAACTATACAAACACGTATAACACAGGTACAAATTTATATTTGTTATTAGTAACACGCGCGTGTTATTATTAACACGCGCAAAGTTCGTCACTAAATAGATTACTTAATATACACAACTCTTGCTTCGCTTGTGGTTATCGCTCGACTGCCCTATCTCTCAGTTGGGGCATTGCTTTATACTGTACCGATGCAATATGGTCGAGACAGCTGGCAGTGATCACAATAAAACAATAGGCCGTAAAAGGTTACAATACACAATGGGCTGTTTTTTTTTATCACAAATTTTAAACACAAAGTAAACAAAAGAACAAATGTCGAAAGATAATAAAATGCACGAATTTGTCGGTCGTAACAATATTTTAATGATGACTTTATCTATCTATTTTTGTGACAGATGTCAAAATCATCAATATCATTAGGTTTCGCCGTACACTCACCATCTTGTTATCAGCTCGTTGCCACACATTCGCTCCTAGAGGTCGATAGTCGACTTCCCATTTCGTGACGGCACAGCCCCCGTCATCCCATCCACTCAGCTGAATGTAGATGTGCGTAGCATTACTCCAGAGCCAGTCAGTCGAAGGGGGTGATACAGGAGCTATGAGCATATATCGTCAATTGGGTATCAGCCACATACAATGATGGGTTCCGTGTATATATATCTATCTATACATATATGATTGCTTGGCCTCACTGATTGACTGAATGACGGAAATATCAACGTACAGGCCGAATTACAGGGGCTAGGACCGTGAAATTTGGCATGGCTAGTTAGAAATAAATATACAAGTGTACCGGTATTTTTGGTAATTCAACCCCTAAGTGGGAGAAATAAGAGACAAATTATAGATAGATATTAAGAGGCAGATTATAAATATAGGATTTATATTGTTTATATTTCTATGTATATTGACTAAAACGTTTCATACCTTAACATTATATTCTTTTTATGCAAATACTGCATGAACTATGAATATGTTTATAGTACGCGGGCGACGTCGTGAGCAACAGCTAGTATCTTATATTAAAAATCTCTTTTCTTTCAACATATCCCAATTATTTGGGGTCTGCACAATATGTATTTTCCTTCCACACTCCTCTACGACATACATCTTCTGTCACACCACATATCATCCATCACACAATCCATCCATCTTTTCTTATATTAAAAATCAATATCATCTTATATATCACTATGATAAAAGAATATTTCCAAATGAAACATTTAAACATCAGCAATGTCACTAAAAGTTTACCTCCTCCTAAAGTCATAACATCAATATGCGCTGGCGGCGAAGTTCCAATATTATCTGTGGCAGTTACTCTAATGCCATATTTAGTTCCGCATTTCAAACCGGCCAAGGTATGCTGTTGGATGCCTGGCAATCTAGTTTCTCTTGCTATAGGCCAGGCTTCTTGCCATGGCCCATCATTCTCGCACCAAGTCAGATTGTAACCTAAGATAAGAAGATATATAAATATGTATAAAATATTATTGATACAAAAACAAAACTTAGTTATATTGTACTCCACCTTATAATCTATTAAGACTATAAGTAGAATACAGAGCCTAGATTATAATTAACTATGACGTGACGCCATAACCTTGTCCACTCAAATAAAATCTGAGCTTGCAACGGAAGTAATAAGACGATAAAAAATATAACAGTTGATTTAAATATCATTATTACTTCTAACCTATTTATAAAAGTTAAATTTTGGTTATAACTACTCAGCGATAAAACTATAACACAGCGCTTGATACCAGGAGTACATAAAGCAAAAGAGTACTTACTAACAGCATGACCGATAGAATCATTTCCATACATTCTAATCTCGTCCCACTCCACAATTATATAGTCTTTGTATGGAGTAGCTCTTAACGCTGGTGGATCAGGTAAAGGGAGAACTTTGACTGAGTACATAACAGAATCCGAGCCGTACAAGTTTTTGGCTAAACATGTATAATTTCCACTAAGTGATTGGTCGATACCTAAAATAAAATATCAGAATATAACACATGTATGGGATTTTCGGCGAAAACGACGACCCGCCTGCTGGAAAGCGGATCCCGCTGACTATTGACATTTGCAACATTCAAGGTGCTATAAATGTGCTGCTGGCTAGGAAGAATAGGGACTGGAACAGTGCCAATGATGTCAGAATACAACTAAAGGTTGTTATGGCGGCATCCTCTAGCCTTGTTTAGACTATATAATACCTCAACTAAATTGTCTTTGAGTTTCACTAAACGATGGACTTCCTGTGGCAGCTCGAAAAGACATATGCCACTATATATTTGAAAAAAATTACATTTGCACTGTAATTGACAGTATTCGATAATTGAAACCAAAACTATGTAATTTGAATTTTTTGATTAATTTAGTTTATTGATAACTGAAACGGAAATTTAAAAAAAATCGATACTTACTTTTGATCAGCAAGCTATCATCTCTATTTCTGGTAAACCTCGGATGATGGGTTATAATGTTTTGATTGTGGTACCATACAGTTCTTGGTGGTGGCGACCCAACACTTTTGCATTCTAATAGTAAAGAATTTCTCACTGCTACTGTAATTTCTCCACTTAATGATGCAACACCTGCTACTACTGCATATAAAGAAGTTAGCGTTGAAGAGAAAATATTATTACAGAATAAGATTTTATTAATGATCAAGAAATCTCTTACATTAATAAAATAAGATTGGATTTCTGCAAAAGATTCCTGATCATTAACAAAATATGTTCAGTCAATAAGCACATTTTGTGTGTTTATATTGATAAATTCTTGAAATTTCATGTTAGAATAATTTTCAAAAAAATTTGAATTATAAGAGAGTCTATCTTATCCTTTGCCGAATGATGCATGATATATAATGGAGTTTTGATAGTAGGTAGAAAGGCATACGGCATACTTAAACTAACTCTTAAGACTTCTAATTCAAGACCATTTTTGCTAAAAACTAACAACATCCTACAAATATTTTCATATGATTTTGAAAATAGCACAGCATGGCAGTCCAAGTTTTCGTCAAGAACATTTTGACTTAAAAGTCTAAAGAAATAAGGAAAGGTTTTTACAACATCAAAAATAATCTAACCTCTTTGTGATGGAGTATTAGTAACTCGTTTACTTTCAGGACCTTCACCAACACTAGTGCTTGCTGTTACCCAGACATCGTATTGCCTTCCTTCACTGAGTCCCTTAAGTTCCATTGTTTTAGATCTCTCATAGGCTTCTGCAGTTGTTTGAGCGTCTACTCTTAATTCTTGAGGTCCATCATTGCTGTATAAATTGAGAAAGTAATTTATGCTCCAAACATTATGATATTTCACATAGATCAAACTTTAAATGATTAAATCTACGTGAATTAATCGTGTTATAATATTATTACTGGGAAAGATTTGAGGATTGAAAAACTGTTTATTATTCACCATAACTTCAACAAAAACAATTTAATATGAATATATTTCCATTAGAACAATGGACAGCCTTAAGGCTTATAGCGATCTCTTCTAGGCAACTCGGTGTCCAAGGAGACAATGAAGAAAAATTAAACACCATATGGTAGTGGAGGTGGTAGTGGTCAGGATTGTTGTTTGTTACTCTTTCACTACTTCTAAATGAATTTTAATGGATCTATAGAGCTTTAAAATGCATTACAGTTACACAAGCCATGGCTTATGAAGGTATTTTATCAATTACCTAACGTACAATTATTAGTAATCAAGTAGAAACTCCGTAATAGTTTATGGAACGGTATCAGGAGAAGTAGACAAATATCAAGTATCATCGCTGGGTGTACAAACCAAAGACGATATTGCGGAAGTTAGTGCCGACCATTAGTAATAATTATAGATTTAGTTATTTTTCAGAGGTTATTTTCATCTTTTGACTAATTAGGTGTCGGTTCACTTAATTCGAGCTTACCTTGCAGTTTGTTTGCAATAAACAGTGTAGTGCAGCAGCCGTCCGTTCGGTTGGCGAGGTTTTTTCCAACTCACTAATAATGTGGTCGACGATTGTGACAAGAGTTTTATGTCTGCCGGTGCTTCAGGAACTATCAGTGTCAATAAAGCAAAGTTACATTTTAATGGGAACATTCGCAAGTATAATATCAATATTAATATTAAGTTTAATATTGTTGTATGCACCTTACGTCTTTCGTTTATTAAAACTTTCTTTTATATTTAATGTGATTTAAAACGACGTACATTCTATCCGCGCTGGAACGGAGAAATAATACAATTTCTTGCAGCCGGGCGGCCTGTTGTAAGAGGCGACAAAATAACCCACAGCCAGGTGGTAGGGCATTTACCCGACTTGATGGCTACCACACCTGGTCTAAAGTATGCCGCCATAACAACCTTGTGTTGTGTTCCGGCATTAGTGACCAGGTTCCAGTCTCTCTTAAGCAGCAGCATATTTGTAGCACAGATGGAATGATGTCACCGCGGGAGGGTGCATGGCCAAGTCAGTGGTCGTTGAAGAGAGATATTGTGATTTTATATAAATATATCCTGCTTTTTGTATTAATTTAATTATATAAACTTAATAAATACAACAATGGATATTTAAACGTGTGTATCTCTCAATAATTTTCACACGACAGATAAAAAACAAACCAAAACATTGACATAAAAAAATTACATTCAAAAACGCTGTTCTATACCACAAAATAGGTTTCTACAAGCACGACACTCCAACATCAGGCTTGCATACACTCATTATTAATAAGCGTACATTATTATTAGTTATAATTCGGGTTTCCGGTAATTAAAATTTAATAATAAACTTCTTAAACTTCTATTAATATCGCTCCCCCGATTTTGACTATTTTAACAATAGTACCATACCAAACAACAATCAAAAATTCAATCTTCACTATAAAAATAAAATAAAATAAAGTGCTTAATAAACCCAACTGTCGGGGTTTAGAGCATAAGCTACTAGCTATGACAGCAAGGCACATCCATATTATTATCTATGCGCTTTTGCTAATGTGTCCATAGACGAAGTAAACTATACTCAAGCAAAAAAATTCGCTTCATTTTATCTTAATTTGATGCATGGAAATAATCCAAATTTGAGCTATTTTTTAAATTCCAAGTCGCCAGCTCATCAGGAAATAAGTTTAAATAAAAAAAATTGTTTAACAATCCAATACAAGAACTCAGAAACTATTATTAAAATACCTTAAAGACAATTTAAAAACTTCCATCCGAATAGACTAATACTTGTAAGCTGTTATATTTTACTATAGATACATTTGCCTTATTTCTGGTTAAAATTTTAAATGAAGTCCATAGAAATAATGTCAATTTTCTACCAACGTTAAGTTAACCCTTAAAGGAAGCCAAATTTAATATTATTTTTGTCCATAATCGGCCAGCTGCCATCAAAATTACCGCGCCGAAACCAAGGGAATTATATCGTCTCTTTTACTCTAACACAAATTCTATTTAGCTAGAGGGAGAAAGCATGAGTTCAGTGTTCATTTCAATTATCTGTATTTGACCACAAATTTGTAGAGGTTCCGTCTTAGAGTGTCAAAACAATGGATAGATAATAAAGATATCCGTATTTATTAAAACCAGGCTAAAGTAAAGTATATAATATTAAACTCACCGTCCTGTAAAGTCGAGCACACAATGGGAAATGAAAAAGGCCCAAGTCCGTAGTTAGAAAAGCCAGCAACTTTAATTGTATAGTTCATGTACTTGTACAAGCCTTGCAATCTTAATTCCGTAACTAGGGACGTCGAATTGAACCATGGTCGACCTGTAATTGCAAAGCTTTAAATATCGGATTGAGTAGATTGGCGAATCGTTTTGTCAAATTTACGCGTCTATATGTATTGGTAGGTAGAGATGTCACCAAATTTACGCGTCTAAAGGTATGTCTAGATAAGTAGAGCTGTCACTAATATTAGGCTGCTGTTCGGTATTCGGCCTATTCGGTCACCTTTTTAACGATTCGATATTCGGCCGAATACTGCGTACTATTCGCTGGAATACCGAATAAAAAGTATATATTAATCAATAATGTTGTATATAATTATGTATTAATGTAACACCAGGAGTCCAAAGTTAGGGCCGGTCGTACTGCCACTTCTGCCGAAGACCTCAAACGACTCGAATATGCAACCCTTGAAACAGGTTACATATTTGAGTCCTTTGGGGCGAAAACTTTTGGCCCATGAGGTCGAAGTGCCTACAAATTATTCCAAAATATTAAAAAACCTCTGCTCAATACAACAGGAGACCGGAAGGCTGGAGCTTACCTAGCTCAAAGGAGTAAGTAGCCTCTGTATCCAGCGAGGTAATGCTGCCAGCCTTCTAAGTACAATACCCAGCGACAGCGGTCTGGTGGGGCTGGACGGGCTTTGATATATCAAATCAAATTTATGCTTTAGTTTTTTACTATTTTATGTACATTTTTAAGTTAGGTTTATTTATAGGATAGTTTAGTTTTGATAGTAATTTAGATTTTTTTGAATGTAATTCACTAATATTTTTTTTAACTATTATGCATTTCAAACTTATTATTATAATTGATAGTTATACTAATTATTTTTTCATTGTAACCTAACGTTTTGGCAAGCTTTTAAAAAATAAAAAATCAAATGAAAAGTTTACACGCGAATACACACACCTTATGCCGAACATTCGGTAGCCGATTATTTGGCGTTTCGACCGAGAGCTTGGCCGAATAACGAATATTCGGCCTAACCACTCTCCGTGGCATCTCTATTGGTCGGTGTAACACATACAGCGCGTTCCATTAGTAGCTCACAACGCCCAAAATGCTCCGTTAGCCGTTCCACAAGGCGACCGCGGTCGCTGTGGTCGTGACGAAAACGTCACTACAACCCGCAAGAGATAACTTGAGACTTCGCTCGGATGACGTAAGTGCGAGGTACTGACTCTATCGTACGCGTTGATGGCAAGGGCGGTAAGAAGGCAGGGGTCGGGAGGCGAGCGCGTTCCGCTCAGGTTTCAAGTTAACTTTTGTGGATTATAATGACGTCATCAATTTCGATCACACAACGCTCACAGCGACCTCTGTCAAGAGGTGAGTCAAATAACCGTTCCACTTGCGTTTACGATTGTAACGCCGGTAAGTAAGTGGAACGGGAAAAATCGCGGTCGTTGTGAGTTTCTAATGGAACATAGCCATAGTATAACAGATACATTTTACTGCGATACTAGTCATATTTGTGAGTAATGCGAAATTTTAAAGCGCTTTTTAGATATTTACAAAGACCAGAATTTTGTAAGGAACTTCCCTCGTGTAACTAATTAACTTAGAATTTTTAAATGACTTACCTTGAGCCCCGTATAGTACAGTATATCCTATGAGAGCTCCAGCCTGTTTATGAGGTGGAATCGGCTGCCAACTCACTCGCAGGGCTGTTGAAGTTACTCCACTACATTCAACTGATGATGGACTTTCTTCCGGAGCTATATTGAAAATAAATTAAAAGAAGAAATATTCATAATGTATTTTTAGAATTTCGCAATAGTCGTAAGTTTTGATTTTTTATACATTACTTATAAAATTTTATATATTAATTAATTTATTTGTTTTATTTTAGGAAGGCTTACAGTCTAATACATACAATATATAGAAAGAATAATATTAAAAAAAAGATGCTGATAATCAGGCTCCACCTATTGGTAAAGAAAAAAAACATGTAATGAAAATAAATGATGATGATGATGATGATGAAAAGAAAATAATACAAAGTTTGCTTTTGTACAGTCACGGAACGAAAATGTTCGTCAAAGTCGATTTTTGCTTTTAGGAGTACCTATAAGAAACAATACTGCCAACATTTTAATAAATTTTACATTTGTAACATATTGAAACGTAAAAGATTTAAATCAGAACGATTCAGAAGAAGTTCACTTCAAAAATATTAACACAAAAGAAATCTTAAAATCACTTTCATCTCTTTACAACTTGGGCCCAAGAATGTATGAACGGGTAACCGTTTCCTTTAATATTAGTAAATAATTTAATTATAAACCTATCTAATGGGTATAAACAGTTCTAATTGTATAATTAAGAAATAAAGATATTCGAATTACTACTGGTCGCCCATTGGTCAAAATTCGACCATAATTAATTTAAATAATAAGTTTGAACATTATTAAGGTTCTGTTGTAAAAGATTATACTTCTATAATCACAGATTTCGCTAAGGCTACACTGTTAATTTGACTTTAACAATAAACAAAAGAATATAAATGTGTGTGTGTGTGTAAAATACATGGTAGTGTGTGTAATGTTTTTTTTATTGATTTAATGTATTTAATATGCATAATTTAAAAAAAAAATGTATAATACGGCCGGCGTAACTTGGCGAATGTGAACATAGGCTCTGCGAACTTTAGCGCATGTACACTCGTGAAGAAAATACAGTGACCAATTAGTACAAAGCAATGAAAAAATACAGGGATTAAGGGCGACCAATTGTATTCACTGACGAGTCGTAAGCCCACTCATCACACGAGTGTACATGCGCTAAAGTTCGCAAAGCCTATGTTCACATTTGCTAAGATACGCCGGCCGTATTATACTCTGCATTCTTTCTCTATATAAAGTATATTATTATGTGTGAAATTTAATACTCCCCCGTCCGCGCAATTTTCGTAAAAAGGTTGTCAAAGTTTTTGCTTCACGTATTAATTATATAGATATGTAGGAATCGTATTTGTTATTATAAAGTAACCATATGACGGAAGTAGTCAAATGTAATAATCGGAAGTCGTATAACCGGATGTCAACGTAGAAGCATTTATTATCAAGCTAACAGATATCGGAAATGGAGTAACCGGAAGTTGGAAATTATACGGATGGCGGAAGTTAGTGTTATGGAGGGAGTGAAACTGAAGTGACGCCAAAGCATTACCGGAAGGTGCCACTGCGGCGCGCTACGAGGACCTTAAATACGCGGTGTTCGGGCCCAGGAGGGGCAGTCTACTACCAAGTCTAGAACTAGCAGTCTATAACCAACAGTCTTCAACCTACAGTCTACATTGACAGTCTTTGACAAGGAGCACATAATATATTGTGGTCGATAATTACTGCTCGATAATCGCAGTATTCTTTGAGGGCAGATTGCTGCTCGACACCTGACAAGCGTGGAGACAACTCTTGGATTTGTCCTTATATTTCTGTGTTATTATTGTGCTGTATTTAATATTAATATTGTAATTGTAATGGTTCTAGTGTAATAAACTTTGATTATAACATTTCAGTTTTTTTTTATATTTATTTATTGCAGGAGTTCAGCAGACAGGCAGATGGCCCACTTGATGGAAAGCGGTTACCATCGCCTATAGACATTTGCAACACCAAAGGCGCTGCAAATGCGCTGCTGCTCTCTTAAGGGAGATTGGAACCTGGTCACTAATGCCGGAACACAACTCAAAGTTGTTATGGCGACATACTCTAGATTATATTATTGTATTATACTCCGAGTGGCATCCGCTCCCAGCGTGAGTGAGCCAACAGATATAACTATTAAGGTGTTAACTTGGTAAAATGTATTCAACGAAATATTATTAAAAACAACATTTATGCCAGAATAAACAATTCATTTTCATAGTAAGCCAAGTTTTATTTTCAAAAGTTCAATGAAAACAAGCAATAAAAGATTTACAATTACTCCAACACTAAGTGACAACTTGAGATTCATAAAATAAACTTTCCCAAACAAAAACACTTCTAAATGATAATTAGGCTGAGACTCACGTACGAGAAAACTTCCCTACGTAACAAGTGTCGAGATTTATGGCACTTGGAAATTTACAAGCGTATGTCAACTCGGCAAAGTTTCAAACGAAAATAAAAGGAGGAGAGAGTTTGTAGCTACTGTTTACATCATAATTAGTAAAGAGCGTCGTTTGCTTAAACGCTCAGCATAAAATCAGTTGTAGGTATTCCATATCGAGGGCTTCATAACATATAGGCGTATACGCAAAATGCCATTTATCTGTTTTTTATGCATTTTACAATTTAAAAAGTCTTATCAGTATGCAAGTGTACTTTAAAATAATAGTTTAAAAAAAACTAAAAAAAATACGTTTTTATAGAAAATTCAACTAAAAAATAGAAAATAAATTTGAATTAAAAATAGTGTAAGAAAAAAATATTTTATTGTAAAAAAGGGTGGGGTGCATGGTATCAATAGTTATAAATATTTTAAGAACAGATATGAGTGGAAGGGTTATTTTTATAATATCCTGAAACAACCCACGCTTTTTTACAATAAAAAAATATTTTTTCTTACACTATTTTTAATTCAAATTTATTAAAATTTATTTTCTATTTTTTAGTAGATTTTTTTATAAAAGCGTATTTTTTAGTTTTTTTAAACTATTATTTATTTTTAATTTTTTAGTGATTATTTAATTCGTTTCTCCGTGGAAATTTTGAAAATAGAATTAAATACACTCTTATGATAAAACGGAACGTTATGTTACGTGGGAATACACATACGTGCAGAACTTCAGCTCAATCGCAAACCGGAAAGTTGATCAAATTTAACTTGAAAGATTCCGTTACACACTGACATACGTATGAAGCTAATAAAGGCATATTAAGAAGTGTAATCCAAATTTTAGCCTTATACAATCAACTAGTTTTGTTTTATTCACAATTTGGTCCCTTGTGTAAAACTGCACTTTTGTCCACCATTTGTTAATGGGCGTACAGACAAAAGTGCAGTTTTATAATATATAATATTTGCACGCCCTATGGAATCTTTTTGAAGTGAGACTTCTTTAGAATCGTTGTGATTTTAAACTCTACAAAACATACATACATGGCACTAGTTAAGATAATATATATAGGTATAGTAATAAGGCACACACTGCACATGCACTCTCTCACAACAACAGTGTAAGTTTAGTATTAAAACTAGAAAAAAAATTATATAAGTTATTCTTAAGGTACACAACGCAACATAAAAACCACAAAATTAATGTCACACACAATAACAAAAATTAACAAGAAGCGTGTATGAACTCAAAAAGCTTTAACAGTAATCAAGTTGTAAAAAGGGTACGGAACTCGAATCCGTAGAATTGTTAATAATAAAAAAACTCGATAAAACGAAAAAGCGACACTAAAAACTCATAAATCTGTAGGACTAAGTCTGCGAGAGAATGAGTTACGAGTATTACATTGTGCAGCACAGATTAGAGAGTCAATAAGACCGATGATTAAACATAGATCTAATATGACCCGAAATAATATATAATTCCACAGCCAGGTGGTAGGGTTTTTCCCAACTGGATGGCTACCACCCCTGGTCTAGAGTACGCCGCCATAACAACCTTGTGTTGTGTTCCGGCATTAGTGACCAGGTTCCAGTGTCTCTTAAGAGAGCAGCAGCATATTTGTAGCACCTTTGGTGTTGCAAATGTCCATAGGCGATGGTAACCGCTTTCAGTCAAGTGGGCCGTCTGCCTGTCTGCTGAACTCCTGCAATAAAAAAATACTGATAATAATATTTTTCAGACTAGAATACTGAAAAAATTAAAGAGGTTTTAAATAAATAAATCGGCAGACAAACATACACACAGTATATCCTCAAATTAAGTAAGTTACGCTTGTGTTATGGATAATATATAACAGACCACGCAGATACCCAGACCACAGTAAATAAAGGAGAAAATTCGTTTCCGAAATTTACCATACCAGGAATCGAACGCAGAGGCGTTGCAGCAAAAGAGGCCGGCGAAGGTGCCCCTCAACCACAGAGGCCGTCAAAATATTTTAATAAGTTTATTTAACCGACTTCTAAAAGGAGGAGGTTTTCAACTTGGTCGGTATTTTTTTATGTATGTCCACCGATTACTCTGAGATTTATGATCCGATTTACGTGATAGCGTTTTTAGTTCGAAGGGAATAGTTGCCATTTGGTCCCCTAAAAATTTAATATACTTTGGCCGAGTAGTTTTCATTTTGTGAACATTTTTTTATACCTAATAGACATATATAAATACACCTATTGATATTACACACATAAATACTAGGGTGGGTCAAAAAAACATTTAATTTTTTTAGCTACCACGAAATTATCGTCCAAAATGACGAAGAAAAATTCTGATAAAGTTTGAGCTCTTAATATTAATTTTCAGAGGTGTCACATCGTGATTTTCGATTTCCCATTTAAATTACACGGGTTTTTTTTTTTGGAATTTTGATTTATCTCAACGAGTTATTTTGTGGTAAAAGTAAATACATCATTTTGTAGGAAATTGAACGGCCTACAAAAAAGGTCTGATTAAATTTTTCGCTAAGTCAACTTGGTTAAAAGTTATTCGCAGTTAAAAGTTCAACCTAAAATAATATATGATGACTTTCACAATCTTTTATAGTTTTTTTTACAAAAAAATGCCTTAAGGACATAAAACAACATATTGTTCGTGATTATCATTTTTACTTCCCAAATTTATTGAGAAAAACTTATGTAGCACTGTGTGTTATGTAGTATACTTTGCTATCACAAGATACAAGTAATTTTATTTCGAAAAAGTCATTGATTATATTTCAAATATTTGATTTACCCGTTGACTTTATTGATAAAGACGTACCATTTTGGACTCAAGATGAAAGTTATCAAGACAATCTGGCATTTTTAAGCGCCTCAGTGTTGTCAATGATGTAGCAGAAAGAGGAGTTGCATTGATAGAAGAGTACAACAAATGTCTCACAAAAGACGAAGAATAGCTGCAATACTTATTGCAAGTGGTTAAAAATCACCGTCAAAAATATCCTAATTGTAACAAAAAAAAATGATTTGATTCCAAGATAATGAAAAAAAAACAAGATATAATTTTTTTTATTTTTATTTTGATTGAATAATTGTTAGAACACAACTTTTATTATCTTACATTACCTAATAATCAACTTTAAATAAGACACTGGGAATTTGAATATCGCTACGCGCGTGCCTTAATTTTAAGCAATAATGAATTAATTGTGGATCGTTTTTTGCGAGTAACAAATTTGGGAAGTAAAAATGATAAAAATCACGAACCATATGTTGTTTTATGTCTTTAAGGCATTTTTAATAACTCGTTGAGATACATCAAAATTCGAAAAAAATAAAATAATTTCCCGTGTAATTTAAATGGGAAATCGAAAATCACGATGTGACACCTCTGAAAATTTATATTAAGAGCTCAAACTTTATCACATTTTTTTTTCGTCATTTTGGACGATAATTTCGTGGTAGCTAAAAAAAAAAATTAAAAGTTTTTCTTGGCCCACCCTAACAAATACATAAAAATACGTAGAAATATGAAACATCACTATGTTGCAGGTAGTGCTTTTTTGTCAAATACTTAAATATTGTTAGTGATTTAGCTTGTCTAACATTAACAGTAACTCATTCCAGAGTCGAATAGCCTGTACAGTAAAAGAATTGTTGAAAAAAGATGAATAGTGTTTGAGAGTATTGAGTCTAAGATTCGTAGAAGGTCGTAAATTGCGAGAGAAAGAGATGAATTCAAAGCGTTTTTTGAGATAATACGGGGTTGTGGGGATAAACAACACACTGTACAGGAGTGAATGAATATGAGTATTCCGGCGAAAGCGAATTGGCAACCACTTGAGTTTTTTACGAAATTCGGAGACGTGGTTATATTTGCGTAACCCAAATATGAGCCTTATACAAAATTTTTGGAGGCGCTCAAGCTTATTATGTTGCTCTTGAGTCAAATCAGTATAGCTGGCGTCAGCATAATCAAGAATGAAAAAAATATTTGAAAAATATTATTCTGACGCACTCGACTATTTCAATGTTACGTTTTGTTTTTGAATTTTCAAAAATTGGCCATGACTTTTGGTCAAGTCCAAATCGTCAGTCTTTTGAATAGGAGTTCCTTTAGGGCTTATTTAACATCCCATTTGAATGTCCGACGCGCTTCAGTATTTCTGTGCAATTCTTTTTTTTTAAAGCACGCGTCTCCCACCACTGAAAGAGCATACATCATATAACCTTTTTTTCTTTTTATCATCTAATCTTCACAATTCAAAAGGTCCCTGCGACGATCAAGACGTAAATCCACATTTAACATCTTGGGCTCCCCTACTATTGTGTGTTTCCTCCCTAAGTTGCCGTGACCGTAGTTCGTGATGTCTTGGGAAAAATTCGGGATTAATAATCCTGGATAAATAAATCTGAATAATAACTTAAACGGTTATTGCGTTAAACTGTGAAACACAAAATAGCCAAAACTTTGTGAAGCGTTCCCTCCTACCCATTACCAGTCAATGCACCGTCAATCGAAAATTACTCCATCCAAGCACTAAATTATGGAAACTGGCTTAAAACACTCGACAAAACTTTGACTCGTAAAGCTTTATCGTGTTCATTAAAACCGTGAAAGTTTCTTCGTCGACGTTTTAATTGCTTTTACCTTTTGTTAATTTTAAACGATTCTTGGGCTGGTGTAGGAATTGTTTTTTTTAATCCACCTATTAGAATATTTAGGTGAGTTATTATTAAATTGTTCTGTATGGTCCTGTAGCCATTTTGGCAAAAATCGAGCACTGTTTTCTGTCCACTATTAAAAAAACCACAAAGGTAAATATTTGTATACTTATCTGTATTTATATATATATTATATATATCTATATTTATACACGTAAATATTTGTATATGTATACATGTAAATTACGAATCAGAAAATAGCCATAGAAATGCAGGTTGTCCGTAAGCTCTCGGTACAAGGTATATGGAGCATACAGAATCCTCACCGCTGCTGTATCAACAAAGCAGAAATGACCTTAGCAATGACTTTTAACTTGACAATTGTAATTGATAGTATTCGTACTTTCTGTTTTAGACCGTTTTTATTACGTGGTTAAAATACATACCTCCTTCTCTCGTATCTTGAAACATTGCGATTGAAAACGGTCCTGTCCCAGCGCCGTTATAGGCTGCCACAGTAACAGCATATCTATGGAATTAAACAGGGTTTCTGCATCTCACTATCCATTCCCATAACTTACCATTGATAGAAAATTGACTATACTTGTAAGGAATTTATGTCTTTTAACCAGTTGTAAGGCAAATGAATAGATATCTGTCGATCGAAGATGAAGTCAACTAACATTTTTAGGTAGGTATTTGGAATTTTGGATGGATTCATTAGATCACAAAAAGGATGGTAGTTCAAAGGTTGATGGGTACAAATTTAAAGGTAGACCAAAAAAGTTGTATGGATTGTGCGAAGAATGACATGATGAATTCTGGTGTAAGAAAGGAATATGTGTATGTCAGAATAGGGTGTATGCAAAGAAGATATATATTTAGTGCCGAACCAAAGTAATAGATAGGAGAAGCTGATATAAAAGAGAAATAGAGATGGACTCAATAGAATAGTAAGGAATTGCTTATAAATAAATGCTATTTAAAGTAAGACTTAATTAAGTTTTAATTGAAAATGACTGTAAAGTATAGTTTATACGGCGCTACACCATAATGTATTAAAATTGCAGAAAAACTAATAATTGGGGAGGTGGCCGCTATAAATTTAACTGAAAAAGAATCTATTTTCAATGTCAGTAGATAATTAAATATTGGAACAATTTTGTATTGTATCCATAGGTCACTGGTTCAAATCCGGCTCGAAGGATCAAAACGTAGCGGCATCAAGGTTGCAGTGGGTTGATGCTTAAGTAACTATGTTTGATTTAAACATTTATTTATATGTGTCATATGTATATTAATGTATGTCATATTAATGTCATTAAAAACTTAATGTTTATGAATGCACCTGAGAGCAGCGCTGGTTGGATGTGCACTGACTGTTCGTCAATTTCCGTGTTCGGTTCTATATATACCTACATATTATAAGAAACAATAGAGATATATATAACCGAGCAATTATGGCGAGAATCTTTAATGAATTTATTTAAATTATTATGTGGAACAATTATCTACGAAGTGAAAAATAATGAGTGGATTTCATCTGAATTGATTACCTTACACCTT
Organism: Dendrolimus pini; assembly: GCA_949752895.1. Lineage (NCBI taxonomy): Eukaryota > Metazoa > Arthropoda > Insecta > Lepidoptera > Lasiocampidae > Dendrolimus > Dendrolimus pini. The sequence continues at coordinate 5,092,393 of OX457149.1, read as the reverse complement.
TTAGTAGACCAGTCACAATAGTTTCTTGTTTCGCGTACAGTGATGATGTTTTCACAGTTTTATCGCTTGCTTCTTCAGCATCTGTCAAAAATGCCTACATTATTATAATATCGGTTATATTATATATAATGCTAGCTGCTCCTGCCCTGAAAAGTCTTGAAGTCTTGAAATCAGTATGTTGTTTTTGAGTTTATTCGTTACAAAAAAAAAAACTTTCATCTTTATAATATTAGTTTAGATTACGTATTAATTTAAATTTAGACCAGTGAAAGGATTAAGGCACGGTAACTTAGTGACTACGGTATCAGCATCTCATTCCACTGAAAAACTCCATTAATTCTTCGAAAGTACTATACTCGTATAACAGAGTTCTTCGATACTTTAAAAAAAGAGCCTGAAATAGAGAAATATGGAGTAAAATAATTTTTAGCTAGACGTGTTGCTGAGGAGATTCTTGACGCTATTTCTCCTTAAATAGCGATAATACCTACGTTGCGAAGCACTGTAGATAGAATAAGTGGTAACATATTTTTTTATTTATATGTATGATCGTCATAAAATGTTTTCCAGCGGAATTTAGTTTGAATAACGACGTATGATTACAGTTTACTCCTGAAGTACGAAATGCAAAAGTAGTTTGCGCAGCAAAAACGTAACGTCTTTGAGTTAACGCTTGTATTATTTTCACTCGACATTAAATTCCGTACTATGAAAATCGATTCTTAAGGAGTAAACTCTAAAACTTTTGAATTTTTAAAGCCAAATAATAAAAGTCCACATTTATTTTTTATATTTATTTTTATATTTATTTATTACCTTTAACACCAGTCAATTGTGGTATTAATCTTAATCTGTAACCAAGTATAAGTCCATTATGAGAATCTGCTGGGGGTGGTAGCCATTTGACTTTTAGTTCTCCAGGAGAATCTGTTTGTTCTAGTTGCACTCCTAATGGCGGTGACGATGGAGCTAGAATAAAGGTTAAGTAATTTAAAACACCAACCAAGTGAGTGAACAATAGTTCGAGTAAAGCTAACCAGTTTCCACTGGTTTTGACATTTTACTAAAGAAACTTGTTATCTTTACTTACGACAAATCTGTATTGCATGAATTTTACAATTAAATTGCGCATGTTTCTCAGCTAATTTTGATGTCGTATACATTTCTAAATATAAAAATTGATTACTGTGAAAAAAATGTCTATGAAACCTTGTCTGGATAAAAAGAATTTTTTTTGAGAAAGATTTTCATTGAGATTTGTATTAATAATAATGATATATTTACATACATACATACATACATAACTTCACGCCAGGTCCCTTGCGGGGTAGGCACGAACAACAGAGCGCCATTTAGGCTTATTCTTACACACCTCACTTGCTTCTTTAACATTCATAGTTCTTGTCATGCACGCTCGTCTGTTCTTAAGGCTCCTGACATCACCTTCTGCTAGTACATGATCAATTTGATCATGGAAGGTGTGTCGTGGCCTTCCGCGACTTCTGCATCCATCCACTTTTGCATTGTATATCTGTTTATATTTATATTTATTATTGTATATATGTTTTCATTGTTTGATATATTTACATACAATAATATAAGCTAGTACAATGAAGAAATTTATAAATAATGTAATATCATAAAAGAAATATTAACTTATTTGTTTTGTATTCTACCCGTAGTCCCTCAAGATTATAATTTAAATACTGAGCCTAGATCACCGTCTTCTATGGGTAAGGTGCCCAGAAGGCTGGCTACGTTTCCTCGCTGGATCGCCATACTGATCCGTTGCCCGAGGTAAGCACCAGCCTTCTGATCACCTGAAGAGTCAATGAGCCGTTTTGATATTGACTTGTCGTAAGTAATTTACGTAAATTTATATCATCAGCTATGTAAAAAATGAGTTAGCCAGATAGTGAATTCCACTTAGGTAGTTTCTTATAAGGTTTTATTCAAATAATTTACTTGATGCATCTCGTCAAACTCATAGCAGGAAAACACATACTGCACCTATATAATTAATTTTAATAAAGCAGCTCCTACCTTCCTCGGCGGTGGTGAATCTAACTGGGGCGGAATAATGACTCAGGTCCGCCTGATTGCCGCCAGCAACTCGGCTGGAATAACTGGTAGACGGCTGCAGGTCATCTATCTCAATTGTGTGCCGGATTTCTTCTTGCCTAACAAGGAGTGATTATACAGCCTATACATGTGATTTTTTCAAGTGTGTTTTCAGGACTAAACTATACGAAATAACGAAAAACATTCGAAATAGACTCGAGGCCAATCTATATATTAATACGTTATATAGAGAAGGAGTGCAGAATGCTAATTTTTTATGTTTTTTTTAATTATGCGTAGAAAATACATTAAATCAACACAAAAACATTACACACACACTACCATGTATTTCACACATACACGGATATATACTCTTGTTTACTGTTTAAGTCAAATCAACAGGGAGCCTTGGCGAAATCTGTGATTACAGAAAGTCTTTGACAACAGACCCTTAATAATGTTCAAACTTATAATTTAAATTAATTATGGCCAAATTTCGACCACTGATGACTGTTGACTACTAGTACTAATAAAACGCTTTGCTTTACTGCCGGTGTCTGTTTTTTCCGAAACCTACAAGCTGGGTGTCTTCAAGGCCCGAGGGAATAAGTACCTTCTAGGTAAACGTGCTCCAACTTAGATCATATCTCCGCTCGAGATCAGGCGAGATAAAGGTTAAACACGAACTTATACTATAATAAAAATAAGTTTCGTACTCATTGATAAAGTTCAACATCGTTCGTACCTCGTAATATTAATCATCCTCGCGCTATTCCACGATAACCTCTGGCTGCTTGTTATTTGTAAGCTATAATACTGAGCTAAAGATCTTGTTATGTCCCTCCAAGATAACTTGACAGATCGACTCTTGATCAAGTCTACTGATAAGTCTGTTGGTGGTGACGGTGGTTCTGTAGAAAAGAACATATTGTTATATACTCATCCTGAATTTGAAATGGGAAAATTGATACTTATAAAAGAACAGGGCACCGGGCCCCAGCTGTTCTTGAACCAAGCGGGCTATGCCACGACGATTGTAAGAGACCAGACGGAATGTTGTTGGTGCAACGGAAGATGGGACGCCCCCAAGGATGGGACGCAACTTGTGTCGATATTTTGGCGGCGTCCCATCTTCCAGACACAGCCGTGATAGCCTGATACCAGGACGCCCTGATATGTTGCAAATATGTGTCCTTGGTAGTGGGTACGTATTTGTAGTATTCGGAGTCGATCCTGGGGCCGTGCGGCCTGGAGCTCATCATCTCTATCGAGATTTCTCAAAGCGCCTAATTGAGGTCTCGCGTGACCAAAACACTGGCTTGAACCTAGAGATTTGGAGTCAATTTTTTACTTATAGATTTATGTTATTTTGTAAATATAATTTTATTTATAGGATAGTTTAGTTGATAGATTTGATTAATTGTGAAAACCTTTAACAATAGATACTCAAAGAAAAGATATACTGAAAGAAGAGATGCCTAAAATATATGAAAGATACTGAAGAGGTTTTGGGTGTATATCAGAATTTAATGGCATGGAAGGAAAGAATATTGCTTGTTAGGATAAAGGGACTGTCGGTGTTATATCAAAAGTATTTGCCTAAAAATACTTATTGTATCGTCTTATAGCAATATCTCTTATTAAATATATCATATAATGAAGTGTGTATACAGTTTTAGTATAAGAGGTAAGGGTAAAATTTAAGAAATACCAAACCCAACAAGCGCGTGTTATTACATAACACTGATTTTATTACTGAAAATATACGAATATAAATGTGTTGTAAAGCATTAGGCCGCAGTTATTTGTTTGTAAAATGCTGACTATTGTAGGTACTTTGTACATATAACTTTATAACAAACGGTAAGTTCATATAATACTAGTATAAAGATGAGGTTCAGGAATTAATAGGAAGAGATAGAAACGAATATATACATAATCGCTGGTTTGCGAGAATACTGACGCATTCCGAAATCATTCGAAATTGAACTAAGTATGCAGAACGATCATAAATTGCTGATATTTTATCATGAATAAAGACGAACAGTCAATTTCGCGCTAGCGTTTGCTAGAAAGAAAGAGCGTCACTATTCATCCAAGACAAAATACGCTATGATATATCATAAACACAGGCTCAATTCAGTTGCACCGACGACAATGGAGAGAATGCAGGCTCGATTATCGTAAATACAGACGTTTTTAGAGTTCTGTTGTTATAATTGACACACATTTTTAAAGAATATTGACATATTTCGTAATTCGTCATTGTTTTTGATAAAAGTAAGTGTCCTATTTTGGTTTACGCCTGTGTTCTTGAATAAATACGATCATTTTTATTGTTATATCGTATTATATACTGACTTTGTTTGATTTTAGTCTTTATTCACGAAAAAGCAACAGATTCTACGTTGTTGTAATTAAAAAATGTCACTATTCTTCAAACAGAAAGTGAACCACAAGCGGTCGAATTTATCGCTGTACATGTTGGAAATGAAGAAGCTAAGGAAGTAAAAGACTCATTGGATGATAGTGTCGCAGTTCGGAATGGTCATGTTGGAAATAATTATCCGTCATCAGATTCGGATGAGAGAGTAGAAGAGAATGTAGAAAAAAGTAATTCAATCCAAATTTTAACACTTTAGAGGAAAGCCAGAACTTAGGAAAATTAATTTGGCAAAACATCTACGAAACACATAGAAGAATATGTATAATAAGTAAAAATAAGAAAATTGTACGAGAACGACTCCGACCATCGTGTACAGAAAAGTGCCAACTAAAATGTAGCACTAAGTTTAATGATGGCACGCGACGCCAAATTTTCAATGCATTATATAAATTACCTGATTTGCTAAGTTTTTAATTCTTCTTTCGTTCTTTTGAACTTTTATAGCATTCAATATATCCTGCTTTGTTCCTACGTATCAATATAAAAGAGAAACGCGTCGTTATAATAATACATTATATTTAAGCAACAATGAAGACACAAAAATTCGAGATTGTAAGTTTTTTTAATGTCTACATTGTATGTATGTGTATGTATGAGCAGGTATTATGAGGGAGGACTAGCGTGGCAAAAAAAAAAAACTAAATCTCAGAGAATAAAAAGAAAGGACTAATACATTTAGTTAGGTAACAAAAATATACATTTCAAAGTACTTATATAATAGACAATTTTATAAAAGTTTGTAAAATGAATGATTTATTTTACTTAAATTTTAAGGTTTCAACTCGTTTATTTTTTGGATGACAATGTTGAACACTTTATTTTTATTTCATTTACTTTGGAGAAAAGTTTTTAAAGTTAAAACTTACTAAGTTAAGTTGTATGTTACATAATTGTAATTTGGATACTGTAAGTGCAAGTTATGCTTTAAACAATGTTGTAGATCTTGTCTTTGTTCTATTAGGAGACTTTGACGATAATGTTGATTTTTGTATTTAATAGTCTCAAGAATAACGATTGATGTCTGATCGGGAGTTTATTTCACGATTTTTTTCATAATTTTATTAATAAAAAATTATTATTTTTAGTTCTTTTAGTAACTCTATAAGTTGGTTTTTATTTAGTAAAGACAGAACCTCATTAATCGAAATACATTCTGAGATATGCATTAAAACGTTTTAATAAAAACTTAAAAACCTCTTTCTCGAAAATCGATATTTTTTAGTTGCGTCGGTATTCTCGCACACCAGCGATATGTATTTGAGGATTTCAAATTGCTCTTCTGAAATTTAGTTTTTTGGAGTTTATACTTTATTTATTAAATCAATGACATTATGTTGATAGTTAATGATTGTAAAAAAATAAAAATACTTACCTAATATAGTAAGATGAACACTAAATACATCAGCTCCGAATGGGTTGCCAGCTCTGCACTGATATAACGCACCATCACTAGTTTCTGTTTGAAGTAATTCCAAAATGTTGGTAACACCGTCCTCTGTTTTTACTTCAGATATTTTAACCCTAAAATGACATATTTATACATTTTTAGTTCTAAGGAATGTTTTCAGTGTTGTTGCGGACAAAGAGCACCACCCTGACCGGCCCGCCGGAGCACACCTTCTCTCCGCGCCCCGCATACCGCCGACGCCCATAGCTGGCGCAATTAGCAATTAGGCGTCGGACGGGGTGCGGGATATAGGAACGGCCTTGGAGGCAAAAATGTTCACTTCGTTCACTATTCTTCGTCATTCATTTATTCATAATTGTTCATAATTCTACTCTCTCGCATAACCTGTACTTATTCTATGTATATTTCGATTCATGTAAAAAGTTGAATAATAATAATTGTACAGTCCATTAACATCGAGTTTGATTTCCAAACAAGAAGCAACTGCCACCGATAAGTGTAATTATAATACATATATGTGTGTACTTTCAATAACGAAGAGATATTTTTAATATCTGTTTAACGTAGAAAAGTATTTCTACTGCAAATTAGACATTCAAAGTTGATGTAAGCGAAGATAGTACAGCGCAAAGGTAACGCGTATCTTTATGAATGCCCTTACTTGATTTTATAGCAGAAGTACAGAAGATAGGCAAACGGCCCACCTGATGGACAGTAGATACTATCGCCTATGAACCTTTTTAACAGAAAAGGTGTAAGTAATGTGCTGTCAGCAATGAAGGAATTTTCTGAAAAATTCCATGTCGTAATGTTGTAGAACAATCTGAGTTGGGAGTTCGTTTGAAATCCCAGTGAGGAGAAGAAATGTTTCTGAGAAGCTTAACGTAGACGAGAGAATCACCATATACTTAGCAAGAGATGAATACGCACTAGACAAATTCTCATACAAAATCGTATATTATGTTTTTGCAGTTTATCTTAAGATAATAAGTGGAAACGTGGATAATAAATAAAACTAACACAAAAAATAAATTCGTGAAATACGTAGGTACCTAACAAACGTCCAATCTTTAGTCACAAATAAGCTAATTTAATTTCAGAAGCTTACGTCTTCTCAAAGTTAAGGAGGCTGAATAGAATAAATTTCCCTAGCCCAATTTACCTTTGTGTCAAAGGATTTATAGGTTTCCCGTTCCTGGTCCACATTACTCTTATGGGATCGTCGCCCTTGGCTTGGCACTCTATTGAGACGTGTTGCCCTAATTTTGTAGTCATATTCCGTGTTAGTACATCGAAGGTTACTGGCTCTAAAATTAATAAAAAGAGACTATACATTTAATTGCAGACAACTTCAGCGGTTTTCAATAAAATTTTAACTACACCTGTTACAATAATATGATAGAATCTTGATAATGATATACCTAAATATACTGGAAACAGTAATATGACTGCAACATTACTAAATGACCACCTCAATATTAGCAATTTTATAAAACACTCTTATTCCATCCAAACAACAAAGAGGACGGGCCATCGCAAAACGTTGCTAGAATTTCGGTACAGTGTGAATAGTTTTATTGCATATCAATATGATATTAATTGATTGTGCTACATACAAACTCCGACTCATTGTGAACTTTATGTATTGTATATTATCTTTTAAAATTTACTTTATTACAGTAGTACCGTACTGTACGATACTACTTAAGTTATTAATAGTTGGACTGTTTAACCAATAAAAAAAAAGAAAATCGAGCATTATTTGATTACTTTTAAATGCTCTACAGCCCAAGCAATAGACATATTTCGTGAATATTTTTTTTTAATAATTGTATTCAAATGAACTCTGTAATGTGCTTACATTGTATTCCTTTCCGCTAACCTTGAAAACTCATAACATTATTTTAATAACAGGGATCTAATGCATCATACTTGTTGCGGAGATAGCCCGTGAAATGGGAAAGATCTTTGTGGCTAATGCATGTATTAAATGATAAAATGGAAATACATGTTTTTTTTTTACTTTGTGATAGAGTGAGTGTTTAATTTTGTGTAAGAAGCAAATTTCAGATAAATAAATTTAAAAAATACATTCCAATATTTGCGGAGCAAAAAGAGTACGCAACAAACCTGATATACATTGAGGTACGAAAATAAAACCATTAAAAATTATTTAAACTTTCAATAACAAATCACTCACTATTAACAGAAATCCACACCGTTTTGCTAAGTGCCTCTCCGACGCCATTTTCCACGTGGCAAATGTATAATCCGGCATCTGACAGTGCAACTGAATCGAATATCAAAGATCCGTTTGATAAACTTACAACTCCACCACCTGCCACTTCTAAGACTGGTCTCCAGGCATCTGTGATAACTAAAGTGAAAATTTGGTTGCAATCGGTGCCAAGCATAACAGATCTCGTTTCATACATACTACAAAGCCTCTATAGTAATAATTATTTTGCTATTGGAAAAGAAATAGTAGATCTTATAAGGTGTTTACTCAGATACTTTTAGAATTTGATGTCACAGCAAACTTTTAAAGATCAGTAATTTATTGAACCTGTATGAATTGTGTATGATTAATAAACCTGGTTAGCATTTTTAATAACAGTGAATCCTCACAGAAAATAAGCCTGTTTGTACCATAATTTTGCTTGCTAGGCGAAGCATTCCTTTAAAGACGCATTTATAAAAGAAAAAATGATAGACAAATTCAGTCAATATTTGTGTAATTCATGACTTTCTTAAGACGTGGATCTACACTCCAGAGAACGACATGTATTTATTATTATAAGAGAGTTATTGACTCAAATTTTAGAACTATAGCAATTACAAAGTACTAACGGCGACAAAACAAGCATATATATAATTGAAAGATATTTGTAATTCGTGAACTGCCTGAAGTGGGAATATTCGAGCACTGCTTGAATTTGTTAAAATTTAATTGTCATTGTAGCATTATCGTCAAATATCTCCTCAATTGCTCATTAAACATCATAATTAGAGTTGTAATGAATCTCTCGGTTCACTATATATTTTTTGTTACTTATTTCTTGTTTAAATGTCTTGTGTAAATAAAGGACAAAATATTTATGGCGAGGAATACTAACCATCCTTCTTCAGCCAATGTGTCTGTGGTTGGGGATATCCATTTGCGCTACATGATATGTGACCATTCCTTCCCAAGAGCAACGAAGAATTTTGTGGTTCTTCACTCCATTTTGGAGCCACTGGACAATATATATCAATAATAAAATCATAATAATAATGTAAAAATGTTTAGGTATATGTCAGGACTAGTTTCTTATCGAAACTCACCCACTATAGAGCAGTTTGAAGAAGATATTGTTTTAACCGATTTCGGTTACAGATACGTGAGCTTGGAGTTTGATTTTCTAAGCTGGTAGTGTGCTCGGAAATGGAAATCGTGTTTCGGTTCAGGAATATGTGATCACTTCCGACAAATAACGTCTCATTAGTAATTCTTTCTATGACTACGTGATTAGGATATGATGAAGGTGGCATCGTAACACCGCCACGAGATTTAATACCGTAGGTAGTGTGTGAACTTTAATCAAAATCTCAATGGCCCTGATAAAACTGTATGAAAGTTGTTATTATGAGACACAAAGACGGGACCCAATAATTAAATATCAAAAATTTAATTAGAACCGTTGTCGCATAATTAAAATGAACGCTCGGGGATAATAGACTTCAATTTATTTTATCAGATTTTATATACATATATCAGGTATTATAAGGTTTTTTTGTTTATAAAAGTTTAAAAAGTCATGAGTTTTATGTGTCTAGCGAGTATTTACGAATATTCCAGTTTTAGAATAATTTCAAGTAAATAGGGACTAAGATGAATACTAGATCCATATATTCTGCGCTCAGGCTTAGACACACTATCTTATATATAAACTATATTATATATATCTTATATATAAACTATACAAAGGCCAACAATTCTTCGTTAAAACTAAATTATACCCTTGCCACGTTACGGATCAATTAGTAATGTCCTAATGCGTTACAGAATCGATTTCTTATAAAAATCTTCTTCATTTATAAATAAGTTTTAATTCATTTAACTTATCCATATATTTTTTCTATAAATACTATATTGTGTAATAAATATACCCACATTTTAATGAACATATTTGTTATTTTCAAATCAAGTACTTTAGATTTATTTACGTATAGTGTCGATGGTTTAATAGACTATGCATTACATGACTCACAGAACATTACTATTACGTAACCCACAATAATAAAGTACGACAATTATTCAACATTCAAATCGATAGACATGCAAACGTCAAAAGTAAAGTAAACGTTTGGAAACAATATAACACATTACGATTGTTGTTATGGTTATTTATTGCATGTAATTAATTCACTTTTCAGATTTAACTAAAAACTCACCAATTCATCTAAATAAAAAAGGTTTCTTTACTTTAATCAACAATTAACTATATCTGCAAACTCACCTTTTATATACAAATTAACAGTCTTATTTACTTTGGCAACGTGATTAGCAGCGACGCAAGTATATGTACCACAGTGGTCTAGAGATACATTCTTTATTATCAATACACTGAACACTTCAAGGCTTCTTTCCACTATCTGAAAGATAACAGAACGTTATTAAATGTATGCCAACAAATTTGGTTTTTATTATACATGTAACCTCTGAAAATTATGATTGTCACAAAAAAATTATATCTTTTTTATATCTTTTTATTACCTTTTTTCCTTTCTCTTTTCAGATTTACCTTTTTTACTAAGCAATTGGCGTTTCTAGTGTATTTTATCATGCTACAATCTGGTTGAATTGACGTCGAGTTCCCTTACCTTTAAATGACTAGGTATTTTCTTCCCATCTTTTAACCAAGAATAATATACTGGCGAATCCCCACTCTTTAGATTGCAATGAATTTGGACTATTTGCCCTTCTTGTAAATCTGGAGCCAGTAATATTTCTTCTAGCTGTGGCGCCTCAACTACGTGGAGGTCAAATGATCTAACAGAGAGAATGTGTTTATTAGTGTATGTGTCTTGCATAAATGGCATGTAGATATAATAGTATGTATGTATTTTAATTAAAGAAATGCGAGGGACATTTGTTTCAATAAGATAAGAGTTTTACGTCCAGCATATTTACATTTGTTCTATTTAAATAATGGTCTGTGGCATCATTCTAAATAGTTGTTCAGAACGGTGCTTTCGTCTTTGTTACCATCAGAGATTCGCAATCGGCTTGGCATTCATTCTCAACTTCTTGACATCTTCTTCTTCTTAATCTCCTTGACTCAACATACTAACGTATATAACGTTTCTCAACAATGTATATGGTTGATTGTTGTTTGCAGGTATAATGCACAATATTATTTGTTTACATTTTAATTAATTTTAAATCCTTAATTTAATATTATTCTTGTGGCCTTCCGCCACATTAAATAATATTTATTTAAGATGCGCGAGCGCAGTCTGCCGCGAGTGCGCCCGCGCGATGCTACGGGCATCGCCCGTGGACACGCACCCGAGTCATTCGATCGGCAGTGCGGCTCATGACCTTGTCCGGTGACACGCGCGCATACCGTCCCACGATTCATTAGTAATTATATTTTTGTCGTGTGCTTCATGGAATTTAATATTGTATATCAAAATTATAAAACTCGCTTGATGATGTTCATGAATAAAGTTGTTAACTCCTTCTGTTGTTGTGAGTGTTATTTGGTGTCGGAACTTTGGAGGATAACGCCGTACCAACATTAACCACCGCACCACCACCCCTACATTCTATTTGTTAAATCTCTTTATAACGTGAAAATTTTCTTCATCTTATAAAAGTAATGATTATTGTAATATGACTAACGACCAATCAGAGCAGAGCACGTGCCTTGAGCGAGGTCGAGGCGCCATCTGTACTTAAGGTAGACGGGCGAGTTTTGCGACACATTTGAGCGATAATAACGGATTGAATTGGATCGTTGAGAATTTAAAAGGAAGGATTAAAGTAAGATCGGTGCTCTGAACCCGCTGCTAGGTCTTAACTGTAACGAAATATTGTTTAAATCTAAATTAAAAGTGTATAAACCGTTACTATTGTGTTTTGTGCTCGCATTTTATCTATGATGCTAAACCTGCAACCATTAACGGCGTTGTCAACGAGAACAATGCTTCTCTGACATATATATTGTTCTCCTCCAGCGTTTGTATGAGCTTCCAATTGAGGTCTTTCCTGAAGATTATTGTAGGGTTTTTTTTGAATAAAACGTGTCTTAAAATTTTCTCAAGATACGCCTTTGGTATTGCGAACGTCCATAGCTGACAGTGACCGCTTTCCATCACGGGTTTCGTCTACATGTTTACCTGCTATGGATAATAAAATAGTAAAGTTAGCTGCCAATGATTACCTTTTCGCCATTTCACCAGTCGGACTTCTTACTATACAAGAATATGACACTCCGTTATCGCTCTTAGTAACTCTTGGCACATTTAGAACACCATCCCCAGCAACTGTGACTACATCCCTCTTAGTTCTTAACTTCGGTTTCCTTCCAAATATTTCTATACTATATAACGTTTCATTTGTAAAGCGTTTGTACCTATTTTGTGGTAATTCTTGAGATATTTCTTTGCCTTTGTATTCCCAAGTTATTTCTCTAAAAAAAATTTACATGGTTATATTGTTATGTATTAATTAAGCACAGATATGCTGGCTATGTTTTGCAATTTATTTTAAAATAATTATTGCATATTGGTCCAGGTACGTAAGAGTTCCTTAAAAGTGTTTATTATTTGGTTATCAAAATACTAAACGCGATCTAGTGGAGAAGGCATAGCGCCGTCTTCGGTACTTTAATAAAAAAAATATCCAGTTTAATATAAAATAACATGATTTTCCATGAAAAAGTCTCGCCTTTTGTATTTTCAAGGCTTCAGCGTAAGACGTACTCGTACTTAATAAGCGCCTTTAGAATTTTCTTTCAAACCTAACTTATTTTTCTGAAAAGAAGTCTTTGAATTATTGTTAAATATTTTTTTCTTATGCCTATTAAAAGTATTCTGAAACACTAGTGTATTGTTCGTGTCTGTTTGCTTTGTGTAATAAATTAAACAAACTTCAAGGTCATATAAAAAAAAAATGTTTGGAAACAACAATCTGCCTTAGTTTCTGACAAATCTTTTGAGACTGTAAAGTTTGTATGATGAATTTAAAGATCAGAAGACCATCAGGGGGCTAATTCAGAACAATTTTCGAAAATGTTAGTTTTAGCATTTATATATATTGTTATGAGCTACAGGACTCAAATTAAAATGCCGTTGGAATTACTATAGAATTTATTAGAACTATACAAACACGTATAACACAGGTACAAATATAACTGGATACAATCAGTACAAACTGTACGATTCAATAATACGCGCAAAGTTCGTCACTATATTGCTTATCGAATGTACTGAACACGTCTTGCTTGTATCGTAATCCTCGCTTGAATCCCTTACCCCTCCGTTCGGGCATTGTCTTATATTAACTATACAATATAACAATCGACCGCGTGTACTGGATTTTTCCAAAAAAACGTAATCTACACACGTGCGGCCATAAACGAGTACAATAACAATAGGCTATTGTCTAATTGAAAAATTTAAACACAATGTGAGAAAAAGAAGTCTAAATGCTGGAAGGTAATAAACCAGGTGTGTATTCACTATGTCGGCATGTAACAGTATCTATCTGTAAGAGTGAAGGTGTAAAGTAGTTAACAATTAATATTTACTTAAGTTTTCGCGACTAGTATACATAATAAAACTACGTTTTAACGGTTTTAAGCGCGGTAATTTATTTTAATTATTCCGATATTTCGGCCACTTTTCAGTAGCCGTGATCCCGGAAGACAAAGGTGTCAAGTGTCAATGATTATTGTTAAAGTTTTATTTAGCCTACCGCCAACTTGGTCATTTTAATTATTTAGTTTAATTATTTAATTTAACACCGCTTCGCAACATGTGACTTGAAGGGAAGCGGCGCCAGAAACTATTCAGCGAATATGCCTAGCTCTTATAATTTTAAATAATATTCAAATGGGTGGGAACATAAATGAAAAGAATAAAAAAGTAAAAAAGAATGTTTTATTTATTTTTTCTACCACCTATTTTAATCTTATATAAAATTATTAGAGCTAGGAAGTTTCTTGTTCTTTAGGGTTCCACGAAAAAAAAACCACGCAGTCGAAGTCGCGGGCAAAGCTAGTAATATAATAAATAGTAATAACACTCGTATATATCAACGCAGCAGCCCAGTACTGGGAGCTGAACGTGCATCCGAAATGGTGTTAGTAGGATTGCTGGTAATGGATAGAAGGGACTAACTGCTGGAGACTAACCTGCGTGACTCTGGGCAGCACTGACTTTGCGTGCTGATCACGTCGTGAACCTTGCAGCAAATCTTCTGCCTTGTGTTCGTCTTGCGACCTTCGATATTATATGTAAAAATGCGACGCGGTATACTGCACTTGTAGGCAATTGGTGGTGTATAATATATGACAGCAGTCGACAGCAGACTGTCTGCGACGAGGATAGTCAGCAGACTAACTCGTCAAGACGAGCAGCATCAGTACAACGGTAAGTATGACAAGGTTGTGGAACGGAACAGTGGAACGAAAGATGGCAGCGAGGAAAGGTTAGGTAAAGCGGGTAGTTATTGAAATAATTTGACAGAACTGTATTTTAAACCTAGAGTACACGCGCGGGCTACATATGTAGCCCAGGGTATTGTTTTTGATCATAACTTCGTGAAATCGAATGATTTAAAGTCGAGTCTCTCGCTAAGCTCCGATTGGTTGTCGCTCCTTCTCCTCACGACACTGAGGCCGAGCAAGAAGATCAGAGTGATGATAATGATCAAAATGCTGAACAAAACCACAGTGATTCGAACGATAGTATGCCTCTTGCAGAATTGATTGCACAAAGAAAACTTGGTCGAAATCCTATAGGCGTATATGTAATGATCATCAAAGTTTAATTTGTCCTTCGTGTAACGAAAAGTAGAAAAATATAAGTAGGAATGGTGATTGATCTCAAATAAGTAAAAATTATGTGATTTTTTGCGAAGTCTGAAGTTTTGCTAATATTTTTAAGTTTAAGAAAGAAAAGTTATTTTTTATGTTACACGTTTACTTAATTATTATAGATTATAATAAATGTGTTTTATTAAAAATTAAACGATTATCTTTCAGTATATTTCAATTTAAAATGGGCTACGAGTGTAGCCCGCGCGAGCACTCATGTACGTTTCAGAGGCGCGTGTACCGTAGTGTTAAAATAAGAGGCGCGAACAATATAATAGATAGTAGTAAATTTACCTTACAGGGTAACCATAGTATGGACATCTCAAACTGATACTTTGACCACTTTGCACTTTGAAAGGTGGCAGCGTCCTTATGTAGGGAGGACCTGTGAAATGCCACAATATTTTTTATTGCTAGATACAGCAAACAGGGTGACGTTTCTCCTGATGGAAAGTGGTTACTGTCACTTATGAACATTTGAAATAGAGCCATGCAGAAATAATCATTGTTATATATTGATGAATTATTCCTTTTGATCGTTAATCACTGCTACAAATGTTTGAGACAAGAGGGACACATATAAGTGTGACCGAGACAGGTTGGCTCGATCGGTGTGTGATGTCACACTCTCACAGAATATTGGCGTTAAACGGCTAGTCTTTTTTTATTGCTGAAGCACATCAGACACGCTGACGGCCCAACTGAGATGGAAAGTGGTTTCCGTCACCTATGGACATTAGCAATACCAGAGGTCCTGCCAATGTGCTGCCGGTCTTGAAGGAGAGTCTTGAGCTAATGGTGTTTTATGCGATGAGTGAGAGTTCCGAAGACCAACTTTCCCCTCCTGTCCCATTCCTCCTATCCTGCCTTTCTGTCCCGTTCTGAATTCTGGCTAACCACTATCCAGTACGTGGGCCGTCGTCCACCAGTTTTTGGCAATAAAAAAATAATATCATTAAGTTAATGGAGCATTATTCAACGTTGAGTACGGCGGTGAACTCACCATAAACATTAACCCTATTCTGATGAGAAATGACATGGTCTCCATGATGAGCTACACATGCGTAGAGCCCACCATCATCAACCCTCAAATGGGATATGTTCAGCTGACTGGTCACCCCACCATCAGCTGTCATCGTTTGGCCTACCGTATATCTGTAAAACAAAATTATATGAATACTACTGAAGATGATCAGGTTCAGCAGACGTAATCATGCCAAAAAAAAAAACTAGAACAACAAACACATACAAAAATTGTCTAAGAAACCGATTTTAGCACCGCCTACCAGGTTCAAATGTGAACCTAAAATCTAATCTAACTCAAACACACACACACACAAAATTTCATCAAAGTCAGTCAAGCAGTTTTTGAGTTTTAGCCACACTATCGAACAGTAATTGATTTTCATCCACAAGAGAGTTTTCAACAAAATTCTTAGCCCATTTGTATTATATTTCATTAAAAATAAACTATGTTACAAATAATATAAAAAAATTAAACTCTAAAAATACGTATTAAAATAAAACTAGAAAATTTAGTGCTAGACCGCAGTCGTATCCGAAAAATACATAACAATACCTGGAGTCCGTATTCGCTGATATAATGACGCTGTCTCTTTCCCAGACAAATCGAGCTGGATTAGGCCCATTTACAGTACATTGAAGACTGATCTGAAAGATAAATTACTCTCAAAATCCTTTTAAAGTAAAATTATATCTGACAAACAATCTAATTGAAAATAAGATTTTATTTTATACTGTGTCCTTCATTTCGTTTGGATAGGACTTGAATTTTATATTCGTAATAGCGGCCCTGCCAGAAGTTGTCCTTTCCTGAAAAAATAAAATTCTAGGACCCGATTCAAGCTCACCTACCTTGTTTAGTAATGAGTTACCAGTGAGCAACCCGGGATCCACCCACACACACACACACACAAGCATTCATCACAATCTGGGAACTCGGTTCCAACGCTACTTCACGATTGCAATTGTGAATCTAAACCATCCGAGGACCCACTCAAACACATACAAAGACTTTAATCAAAATCCTGGAACCCGGTTCCAGAGCCACTTCACGATTTTAATTGTGAATCTAGACGATCCGAGGACCCACTTAAACATATACAAAAAAAAAGTCAAAATCCTGGAACTCGGTTCCAGCGCACTTCACGATTGCAATTGTGAATTTAAACCATCCGAGGACCCACTCAAACACATACAAAGACTTTAATCAAAATCCGGGAACCCGGTTCCAGCGTCACTTGACGATTACAATTGTGTATCTAAACTCTAAACCATCCGAGAACCCACTTAAACACAAAAAAAATATCAATATCCCGGAACCCGATTCCAGCGCCACTTCACGATTAGAATTTTATATATAAAGATCTTCTGAACCAATGAAAAAACAAAAACTGGGGGTTATAGCATTTTCATTTTATACGTTTTTTTTATTGTTACAATTACCATGTGCTAACAACGATGAAGGAAAACATCATGATGCAGGAAAACATCATGATGCAACCTGCACATTGATAACCGATGTGTCAAACCTGCCAAGTCGCCTTGTCCAAGCGTGGCGGGTATACTGTCCGTTTCCCCTATAATGGGAGGCCCGAGCCCGCCAGTGGGACATTTATGGGCTGATATTATTAAACGTAATTTTAAAATACACTTACATCTATACCTGGCATTTCTGTAGTTTCACTGAAGTGTTGTGATATTATCATGTTTTGCAAACTCCTCTTACTTATGTGGATAATGCTAAAATCTGTAAAAATATTATTATATTGACGGTGGCAAAGTCCGTCAATGGGGTAAGGTCATACACTGCCCTTTTTTAACCTTTTGAATCGGAATTTAACGCCAACTCCAATTCAATGGTGTCTTAATTTCACTGACAGATTTTTTCTCATCGCAACTATTCATACATACATAACTTCACGCTAGGTCCCTTGCGGGGTAGGCACGAACAACAGAGCGCCATTCAGGCTTATTCTTACACACCTCACTTGCTTCTTTGACACTCATAGCTCTTGTCATGCACGCTCGTCTATTCTTAAGGCTCCTGACATCACCTTCTGCTAGTACACGATCAATTTGATCATGGAAGGTGTGTCGTGGCCTTCCGCGTCTTCTGCATCCATCCACTTTTGCATTGTATATCTGTTTAGTATTTCTTTCATCATACAACTATTCAAACACGGAAACAATGAAAGATGTATGGGGTTCCCCTACTGACGGACTTCGCCACCTGGACTATAAAGAATATTTCGATTGACATGGTGTTAAGAATCACAGAATACATTAATAGAATTGAATTTTGAAGTGAAAACTTCTTTAGCCGCGTTATGCACTTTTTGGTAGGGGACAATCTTATGGGTTTGCGTCACCGACATGCTCATGGCTGGCGCATGTGTATTATCCCCGCAAATTGCTATTGCGCCTGGCCGCCATTTTGGTGACGTAACCGTAGCCGAACACTTAGTACTGTTACTGTCACTGGCCGGCGAGTACGCGTACATATCGAATTGCGGATGACGTCACGTGAATGTTAATTTGACAAGGTATTTATCTTTTTAAATATATTGTAGGTATATAATAGAGTTAGGATCAAAAAACTCACCAATAAACCTCCCATTATCTTTGTATAAGTCGTCCATCGCGTTAGAAAGTGATCTGCCAAAAAAATAAAAAATAACACTCAGTATATTGAGACCAATTATTTTTAACGATCTCACGTAACTGGATACTCAGGTGAAATGAATTGGATTATAAGAAGTAAGAAAAAACATGTTTTAGGTTATTCTTTCATCATTTGTGTGAGACTGTTTTACAAGGAACTGGTATTTTTGACGGTGTTCTTCTTCTTCAAATCAAATCAAATAAAATTTGAAACATGGTTATTGAGTTTGTATATATGTTATAGTGTACACATGTTTTTCTCACTGTTATGTATTAATTAAACCACCGTAATTCATTAGTACGAATGTATTTCTATTTGCGTGAACTGATTATACAACTGTTGAGACAAGAAGAAGGAACACACATATAAAGTGCCCCGGAGACGGTCATTCGCAATTGTCAATTTTTACGTCATCGAAGTACCAAATGATCGTCTATAGAGGCAATTGAAGCCATTGTCATTCGCGGTTACGTGATTGAAGGCGAATGATGGAAGTTTTGATTGAAGCCCATTGACAATCGCGTATGACGTATCAATTGAACGTCTCGTTGTGCGATAGACAGATTTCTCGCTAGTCGAGCAATTGACGCATCGTGTCAAGCTCCATCATTCGCACCTTCAATTGAAACGGTCAATGACGTAAAAATTGACGATTGCGAATGACTGTCTCCGGGGCACTTAAGTGTGAGCGAATGAGGCATAAAGTCGCGTTCCTCATATGTTGCGTTCTATATACCACACTCACAAAGGAGTGTGTAAGTGTTTATAATAAACTAGCTGATGCCGGCGACTTCGTCCGTTTCACGATCGCGATGTAGAATACTATCAGCGCCATCTAGTTTATTTAATTTTAGGCTTTACTTTTTCGCGGAATCTTGTCTTTTTAAGGAAAATCCACGGACTATTATTGGATTTCAAAATATGACTAACTTAGTTGAGCCCCGTAGTTCCACCCGCGTGTTGATGGAAAATCATTATATTTTGGATAATTCAGACTATATCGTTAAAAATTATAATCTATGTGTTAATCTATATTATTGTAAAGTTTCATCAAAATCTACTCAGTAGTTTTGCGTGAAAGAGTGCACAACCCAAAATACTGGAGCTAAAACCGTGAAAATTTGCATGCGGATTTGTTCCATACTGCTGGTGCGCACTGAGAAAGGATTTTTTAAAATTCAACCCTTAACAGGTTAAAAAATGAGTTGAAAGTTTGTATAACAATTCATAATTTTCATAGTAAGTAGCACAACATTTTATATAACTGCTTCTGGTTAGGAATAAACGTATCACTACGTCGGCGTTTTTGGAAATTCCACCCCTAAGGGAGATAACAAGGTGGACAAAGTTTGTGCAAACTATAACTATTTTGAAGTGATAACTTCTTATGGGAGGGTAAACCGCTTCGTTACGTAACGCGTTACGGCGCCAGTCTGTCTGGCTTCCCTTTCTCTCGCGCATACGGCAGCAGTAGGTAGGCTCCTCCTCTCTCACTCTAACCCACAGCGGTAGCCGTATTTCGGACATACGCTTACTATATATTTATATACTTCAAAAAAGCTTCAATCGATATGCCGACAGCAGCGCAACCTACCGGGTCCAATTGTGAACCAACTCAGAAACCTTCTCTGGCTCATGCACAACAACTTTGCTAAAGCTCATCACATGATCAAATGTATAGTTTACGATACTATAAAGGACATACAAGCAAACATTATTTTTTATACATAAAAGATTTTTTATATATATATTATTATAATATATAATTATATATTTATGTATATGTCGCAGAACGGCCTCGTTCTCACGACATCTTTAGTTATTGCAGGTTTAGTGGGCGTCATCAGGATAAAATGCGAGCATAAAATACAATAGCCACGGTTTATACACTTTTAATTTAGATTTGAACAGCATTTTGACATAGTTTAGACCGAGCAGCGGGTTCAGGGCACCCGCTCATACTTCCAGCTTCAATACTTTCTTTAAAATACTCCATGGTCCAACTCGACCTGTTGCCACCAACCAAATGCGCCACAAAAACTCCTCAGTCTACCGAAGTAGATACTACTCAAAGTATAGAGGGCGTCTGACCCCGCTCTGCCATAAGCTCTGCTCTGATTGGTCGTTTATTAAATTACAATATTCATAACTTTTATTAGGTTAGAACGATCTTGCAAGTTTTAGAAACATTAACAAATCTAATTAAATTACATTAAGAATTTTAGAAGTAATTAAAATGTAAACAAATGATATTGTGCGTTATACATCCAAATAATAATCCATTCAACTATAACTTCCCTCCGACATATATATAAATTTACTATATATATTAATGTATGTTATTAGGCATAACGTTAAGTAATAACCTAAGCTTTTCTCAAGTTAGACATTTTCAATATTAAATAGTTCAACTTAGATTACTTTATGTTATCACTTCTGTGCTTTTATTTAATTTTATGGAGGAGCTTGCAAACAAGAAACGGTCCAGATAAGGAATGCAAGACCAAGAGTGAACCCAACGCGTTGGCAGCCTTTAGAAACGGATAGAAAGCATGGGCTAGGAGGGCCCTTTCTTATTGTCTCTCCTATCACAGGAGTGATAAGATTATTATTTAATCTATGTAAGCCAAGCCGCAAGCAACGCCTAGTATTAAATATAATCATTATACTATGTTGAAATATATATCCGTTC
Organism: Dendrolimus pini; assembly: GCA_949752895.1. Taxonomy (NCBI): domain Eukaryota; kingdom Metazoa; phylum Arthropoda; class Insecta; order Lepidoptera; family Lasiocampidae; genus Dendrolimus; species Dendrolimus pini. The sequence goes on along the minus strand of OX457149.1, from coordinate 5,071,015 downwards.
GTAACATTCTCATATACGAAATGGTGTTCGGTGACTCGGAAGGGCCTTATTTCCCAGGAGCTCAATACACACGAGCCTTTGATATTGCTTAAAAGGATCAGATAACAAATACAATGACCTTTCCAGTAATGAAACCTTAATAAATAGGATCTAGTTATGTCAAAGTGACATGAGCCTTGTTCCGTTACACGCAGAAAGAGCTCACAGTGTCCTCCGGTCTGAAAATTGCCTTTTCATGGTTTTGGGTCTTAATGGCTTTAATGATTGGTTCCTAAAAAGTGGTACTTTCTGCTTTCTAGAAGTTTCTGCTGTTAATTAGTACCAGAACGAGCAACATAGGGCGTGCCCGGGTTTAACTAGTGATAGTTATGAAACAGAACTTTCATGTTTATTCGCTTAACTTTCAGTTTCAACGAGATTACTTTAAAACTATTCGCTTTGCCGCTTCAATCGAGTCGAGTACGTCCAAAAGTTTGGCAACAATATATTATGTTGGGAACAGATAACATTTCTCAACTGCTTTGTTTAGATTCAAGTTTGAAGCGTTTTATTAATTTCAAGAAAGAAGAAAGTTTTAGTGTTGTTGTACCGTTTTGAAAGTTACGTCCCAACTCTAACACTTTATAAAGGGTTTGAGTAAGCGTTTAGGTAATCTGTTGTAAAAACACAAAAATGTTTCTTTGTAATTTACATTTTACTTTTTGCAGATTTATGTCTTTAGTTAATATTAGTTTCTAACAACTAAAAGAAATTAATATACAAACTTAAATCATATAAACTTCTAGATAATGCAAGAATTGCACAAAGGGCCATACAAAAGTGCACTACATATATTTAAATAAAGTTGTGTACAGTATACACACTCTAGAGGTAAAACAAAGTGTGACAAGGGGTGGGAGGGATTCTAAATTTCGTGACGTCACACTTCAAAAATTATATCGTTATTATATATTTACGTTTACGATTTATGTGTATCTCTTTTTAGTGTCGCTTTTTTTTTTGTTTCATTGAGTTTCAAATCACAACGATTTTAAAGATGTTTCACTTCAAAAACCACAATAACCGAGATAACTCACAAAATTAGCAAGCAGGATGGCAAAGAGTGATGGCTGATAGAACAGGCGAGTCTTACAGTGATGATTTTGTCTCGGTAAATGTAGGGCAGGATACCCTCCAGCCTCAAATGTCGATAGGTCCGAGTATGCCATCGGGAATCCAACACTATCCTATCATAGTCCCCGAAGAGTAGGGTGTCCATGACAGGTTACACCTTGTAAAAAAAAGGACACACTCCAGCCCAATAGACTGACGAACTGTGTAAGGTCGTTGTGGTATGGGCGGGGGCTGCTCGTAGATTACGGTGGTTGCAGTATTATATAAAACTAAATTGTCCCAATGTGAATGATGTCTTTATTGTATCCGTTTAACAAAATCACAGCCTTAAATACTACGTTTATGCTACGTGTGCAAATACTTATGTATTGTTATGTATTAATGGACAAAACAAATGCTTACTTGATTAATGCAAACTTGGAGATGTCAACGTCTAACAGTAGACTGCATTAGGCTAACGACGTACATAATAATATAGAAAAGTCATTAAATAATAACAACAAAACTCGTAAACGCCAATCAAGAGACGTTCGTGAAAACAATAAAATGAAGCAATAAAGAAATCTTTGAGTGATAAAAACACAAAATTGTGTACAGAAATACATAACAAGCGAATGAAGGAGGGGAAGTGAGAGGTGTTCTAAACAACCACCTTTAGGGAATATTGTCGGGCGACACCCCTACTATTTGTCCTACGACTTTAAAGCTTCGAGTAGTGCCGAGTAAGCGCTACTTGCCTTTACGAGTACGCTGTTTGTTGATGTTAATGATTTTGCTTGAGACGTAGTAGAGCTATGCTGGAAGTGTTCTCTTATTCTGTAAGAGCGTGATATCACACCGATTGATCGGCGTGAAACGGTTAGCTTAAGAGGTAATAAATGAGAGATCCGATGATCTACTTCCCCTTCCCTGTATGAGGAATGGACTAGAGGAGATGGAATAGGAGGGATGAGCCCTCTTATTGCATCTCCTCTATCACATTCCTCATGTCTGATCTCTCTATCCCCCCTAACATCCTTGCAGGCTAGCAACGCGTTGGCTTCCCTTCTGATGTTGTAAACGTCCATAGGCTACGGTAATCATTTTTTATTAGATGGGCTGTCTGCCTCTTTACCACCTACAAAAAAAAATAATGTACAACTTTTACGGCTGTTTTGAAGTAGGATGTAAAAGACAGAGTTAGATGGATGTTTAGAAAGCAATGATGAATAGATAGTAAATAAAAGAATAACAAAAAGAAGATCGAAATTATGAGTTCCAGAAGATTCTTCCGGGTATATAACAGCGTAAGGCGCGCCGATCGGGTGGTGGAGTTCAGTTCAAGTCAGCGAAGTGACAAGTGCGATACAAAAGAGTTGGAATAGAAGTTTAAAAGAAGACAGTGAGTGAGCGGGGGCTCGCACGAAACAGTATACTAAAATAATTGTCGTGCATACCCTGATCGAGACGTAAGTGAAAACTATTATATATTATTATTGCGTGACATCAGTCTTATGATGCTCTTTAGTAAATCCATAGGGATAAATAAAATAGAAGTGTTTGTTTGTAAGGTCATAATAAAAATATGACAGAATCAGGCGGGATATATTGGACCAGGAGATTACAAAAATCCATTATTTAGAATTTATTTCTGTCTGTCTGGATGTTCCGGCTAATCTCTGAAAGGGGTGGGCCGATTTTGACGGGAGTTGGACACTGGTAGAAGCTGATGTTATAAGGAATAACTTAGGTAACGTTTATAAGGGTCTCGCGAAAGAAAAATCTATGCGGACGAAGTCGCGGGCTCAGTTAGTAATGGTATAAAACTAAAGATTAGTTTAGGCATAAGAGCGGGATCAAACCCTGGTGGGTGGGTAGGCCTATTTTACTTATGTATACAAAAACTGAATTAGGTTTTTTATAGTATATATATATATGTCGCAGAACGGCCTCGTTCTCACGACATCATCTTTAGTTATTGCAGGTTTAGTGGGCGTCATCAGGATGAAATGCGAGCATAAAACACAATAGCCACGGTTTATACACTTTTAATTTAGATTTGAACAGCATTTTGACATAGTTTAGACCGAGCAGCGGGTTCAGGGCACCCGCTCATACTTCTAACTTAAAACACTTTCTTTAAAATACTCTAAGGTCCAACTCGACCTGCTGCCATCAACTCAATGCGCCACACAAACTCCTCAGTCTACCGAAGTAGATACTACTCAAAGTATAGAGGGCGTCCGACCCCGCTCCGCCATAAGCTCTGCTCTGATTGGTCGTTTATTAAATTACAATATTCATAACTTTTATTAGGTTAGAACGATCTTGAAGTTATACAAACATTAACAAATCTAATTAAATTACATTAAGAATTTTAGAAGTGATTATAATGTAAACAAATGATATTGTGCGTTATACATCCTGTCAACAATACATCGTCATGTCGTATGAAGTCATAGCTTCCCTCCGACATATATATATATATATATATATATATATATATATATATATATATATATATATATATTCCCTTAAAACTTTTCTACTGATGATGAAAACCACTTAAAACCTGATGCTTAGATTAGGAGGAGTTTGTGAATATTCAGACAAACATACACACAGACGCGGAAAGTGACTTTGTTTTATACTACGTAAAGATACAGATGTATTTACTAAAAAGATGAATAATTATACCAGGTAATAATTCCCGTGTGGTTATTAACACGCGATGGCATTGATTTATCAATACATAGGGATCCGTTAAAGTCAAATGAGTATCTCAAGAATCCCAACCACTGTAAGTCAAGCATTGAAAAGGACTCTAAAATAATCTTTTTTAATTTATTTACAAATATCTCCTAAGAATCATCCAAACAAATTTTTCAAATTCGTTTTAATCCTGCAGGAATGGAAAAAGAATATAATTTCCTTCGGCCAGGCGGCCTGTCGCAAGAGAAGACTAAACAACTCACAGCCAGGTGGTACAGTATTTGACCGTCTGAATGGCTATCACTCCTGGCCTAGAGTATACTGCCATGACAACCTTGAGATGTGCTGCGGCATTAGTGGCCAGGTTTCATTCCCCCTTCACAAACCGGCAGCACACTTGGTGTTACAAGTGTCTATAGACTATGATAACCGCTTTCCTTCAGGCGGGCCGTCTGCCTGTTAGCTGGACTCATGCAACAAAAAATAATTCTTTGACTCTATATGAAACAAAAACACGTAGTAGGGGAACGAGGCAAACAAGCCACAGAGGGTTTTATCGCGACAATAAAACAAGTGACATAGACTCGAGTACGCCTCACGGACACATAAATAATGTGACATAAAGAAAAAATGGTCAGACCTCAGGCGTCAGTTTTGTAACCTTTGTCGGGTTGTAGACAAACATATATATGGAAATAAGTAGTTTTTTTTATTATTTATATCATCTGAAATATTCACACGCTTTTTGTACATACATGTCACATGTCAAAAGGAAGGTCTTCTTGTAACAAATGTGTATAGGTTAGGTTTGGTAAGAAGTTTCTGGAACATTTGTATATGTCCTGATACAAATTGTGATATGTGGGAATAATTTAGCCGTAGTTAATGCACTCGCGTCCTAAATTCAAATGAAATACCATCAGGAAAAGCATGCATCTCTTAGGCAGTTTTCTGCCTTATATTGCAAGATCCCTGAGCGGTCGGACATAACTTATTTTCACATAGATGAAACCTTAGGTTCTCAGTAGCGTCTCATGCTCTTTGAATGCCTGCGTACTTGTGGAGCTCGCCTTGAAACACCTGGGCAGGTACCAGATAAGTAAGGCAACTAAAAATTGATACTAAAACCAAAACTTTTGTCAGACGCTTTAAAGCTCCACAAAAATAACTGAACTTTACTTATTTGCACATGTCTGATTTTTTAATATGTATATACGTAACAGTAGATAGCATTTTAAACTTTATCCTAGTTTACTTCTGTGAATGTGACGTTACTGCTTGGCACTAACGGAAGAACAGCGTTGGTTGTTATCAACCAGCATTTGCTGAGTAAGTCCTTTGTTAAACTGTTTATGTATAATTTACCCATTTTAAATAACTCTAACTAAACATTTTTGTTCATTCTTTCTTCCATCAGCCATCGGTCCTGCTACAGACATGACCAGCCCATTGCCACTTTAGCTTTTTAAGTTAACCAGCGACGTTGGTTACTTTGATTCTGATAGGAATATCTCATTATGGATTTTATCCATAAAAGAGACTCCAAGCATAGCTCGCTCCAGTATTTATTGTAGTATATAGATACTTCTTCTTACCTTAGAATCGATCGCCTTGTTTTCCAGTCACTTGTTGCTGAAAAGGTACCTGCAAAGAAGAATTAAGAGTTATTAATTTAACAATGGAATAGGATAGTACATCATTTTTACGACCAGGTCACGACCTGGTTGACAGGTGGTAGGACATTTGCCCGTCTGGATGATTACCACCCATAGAATAGAGTATGCCGCCATAACAGCCTTGAGTTGTGTTCCGGCATCGGTGACCAGATTCCAGCTCCACATCCAGCCCCCGGCAGCATATTTGTTATTGCAAACTTCATAGTCGACATAAACCCTTTCCATGAGCTGAGCCATTAATCTGTCTGCTGCACACCCGCAATAAAAACAACTTGAGATTAGTGACAAGCGACTTGACGACACATCTCTTATGAAGGCTTAGCACAATAACAGTAGATTGTTAAACGAGAGGTGAAAGTGAAGTATTAAGCATGAGATAGTTTGGCGCACGAGTGTAGCGAGGGCGCTAATAGTTTGATGGCCTAAATAGGCCTTTCACCCGAGGATAACACTCTGCTATTCATTACGAATATGAGGTAACTAAATTTAAATTTATTTCCGAACGAACTCGGCCCGGGTGAAACGTCAAAATCATATGTTCCTTTTATTTATTCAAATTTATTGATTTTAAATAATTTCTGTAGTTTAAATTCATATAATTACGTGTTAATAACTACAACTGATCTATATATTGTATAAAATAAGTAATTAGTCCACGGATTGTCTGTGATTTCGGTCTTATATTCTACCGGCCAACGTCATCGTTGCAGCAGTAGTCAAGGCGAGTCTTTTTGTTATAGTATAACGTTTCAAATTAATGAACAAACATACATTATACACATTACAATACACTATTCACTGTTCACGCTTGTGAATAACGTCCCTCCAAATACATATTTGGTGCCGTTGTCATCTTTCTTTGCTTGATTATTTGGAAGCAAGGTATAAGATAAATCAACATAGCCACATACAGATATTACGTTTACACTAGTCTATTACACACTGTTTTATTTGATTTTCACTATATACCGAAATAGTACTATCCCTTAAGTTATAATATAATAAATTTGTAATAGAAAGCATTACACCTTTTGCCTACCCACATCAGAACTATATGTACGGCAACATATAATTATTAAGTCAAGAGTAGTTGTAACCTTGGTTGCCTAGGAACTTTTGATTCTGCCTTTGTTTTTTTTATTCACATTCCAGTTTCTACTTGTTGCCTAATATGATGCAAACTCGCAAGACTCAAGCTAAGGACATGGAGATTCAATTGAAGCATGCCCTTCAAGAGCTTAAGACCTCTAAGGAAACCTGTACTCAACTCCTCAAGGAAAGAGATGAGAGTGAAGAGGAAATAAAGAAAATCATTGATAAAAATACAAGTTTAAAAAGTGAATTATCAAATCTTCATAGTGAATTCATGGACTTAGTCGACCAGCGTGACAATCTTCAAAATATTGTCACCAGTTTCAATGAATGTAGTTTTACACATGAGAGGGCGTTGAGTCGCATTTCAGAACTCGAGATGAGTCTCTGTGAGGCTCACAAATCCATTAATAGCCTGGAAGAGAGTAAAGTTTCTCGGGAGATGAATGCGACCCAAAGTCTTTATTCTGAATTATTAACTGTTAGTCCTGATGAGGATGCAAGGATCTCTTCGGTGATGGACCCTGAATCTATAGGAAACTGTAAGAAAATGAATAGTCATAAACAGATTAAAAAGTATTTAAAATTAAATAGTATAATTAAAAAATCCAGAAAACTCTTAAAAGCACAAGTATTAAAGAAAAAATTCTATTCTTTGAAAAAAGATAAATACCATTCAGTAATTGATGGATTAAATTCACAATTATCTGACAATCTCTGCACATATGAAAAAGAAACAAAAAAATTAGAAACTGAAATATCGAATCTTCAGTTTCAATTAAATTCAATTAATCTAAAATATGATGAAATGTGCAAACAGTTAAATATGACTAAAAATACACTAACTTCACCACCTCTGGATAATATTAAATGCAAATTAGTCAAATCTGTCATGTCAGACAATTTGACTAACAGCAAAACATGTCAACCATGTCATTCTTCTTTAAATAAGTTAGTGAATAATTCAGTTCTTATTTACTCTGATAAAATTGGACAAGGACTTGGTTCATTGCTGGGATATGACTTGCCAAATCATCAGGTGTCCAACTTATGTTCACCCGGGGCCAGTTATAACTATTTAATTGACAGCTTAAGCACATCTAATCTAGACAAAAAATCAACAATTGTAATTCATTATGGGGATAGCTTATCTGTCAAAAAGAAAGACATTGTGAACAGCATAAATAGGTTATTGCAGTTAAACAGTAAATATGGATGTAAATTCATCCTATGTGCCCTGCCTTATGCATGTAATCTAACAAATGAACAAAACAGGCACATATATGACTTGAATTTATTAATTTATAATTTGACCCATCGTCATAGTGACATTATTTTTTATTTTGACCTAAATAAATTTACTAATAGTAAATTTAGGCTAAACAAAGATACTATGTATCTGCCTTTTAAGTTACGAAGACGTATAGCTACTTTGTTAGCATTTAATATACAAAATCATGACAAAGTTATGTATGATATAACTGATATATATGACATAAATTTTAATAATAACATTAATGTTTTTAATATTAACTCTACTGCAAGTCCTAGCACTTTAAACTGCTAGATATGACCAACGCTAAACCTACTTCTAATTTAAATATAGTTCACCAAAATATACAGGGTTTAGCAGGTAAAGATTTAGAAATTGAACTCTTTTTAAAAGAACATAAGGTTCATGTCCTATGTATTACAGAACATTGGCTTAAAACTTTTCAAGTCATAAACTTCATAGAGAATTATACAGTGATAAGTGCATTTGTAAGGAAGTCCGCTATACATGGCGGATCACTTATCTTTGTAGCAAATGATGTAAAATGTAAAGAGCGTAGAGACATTATGTCCCTTTCTGTTGAACGGACTGTGGAGGTTTCTTGTATTGAGCTTGAGCGCTATGTAATTGTCTGCGTCTACCGACCCCCCACAGGAGATTATAATGTATTTGAAAGCACAATGGAGGACTTATTAAGAAAATTAACTAAAACTAATAAATTGCCTATAGTTTGTGGGGATTTTAATGTTAATTAGTTGGAAGCGTCATCAACTCGTTCCAAGATCATTAATCTTTTCAAATCGTTCAATCTTATACATGTCTTTAATGAACCTACGCGTATAACTGCTAATTCAGCAACCTGTTTGGACAATATATTTTGTAGTTGCGAAATAATCGACAAATCAGTCTTAGATGTACTACGGTCGGATCACTGTGGCCAGTTTATATCAATACCTTTTGATAGTATTAAAATCAATTCCAAATTAACCTGTAGGCCAGTAAATAATTATCGCTTAAGAACCTTTAAAGATAATTTATCCAAAACAATTCCTACTTTGGATCTCAGCAGCGAAGATCCAAACAACTTGTATAGTAATTTCTTCGACATTATACAAGCTGAATTTGAAAACACATTTAAAACCAAAATAATCAACAAAAGTAATAAACTTAAGTTTAGTGATTGGGCTACGAAAGGTATATATAAAAGTCGAATGAAACTGTATGAATTATACAGTGAAAAACAATTTAATCAAAATCCAGACTTCCTTCAATATATTAAAAAGTACTCTAAGACCTTTAAAAGAGTGTGCATCGCTGCCAAATCTCTATATTATAGTAACAGAATTAAAAAATCATCAAATATCATTAAGACAACTTGGAGTGTTATAAATGATGCTTCCGGCAAGAGTTCACGTCGAGATGATGCAATTAAACTTGTAATCAACAATAACACCATTAGTAATAACTTTGAAATTGCACAAACATTTAATGAATACTTTAGGGATATACCAACTTTAATAACTAGCTCTTTGTCATCATCACCACTGGAAGCTGAGCTGCTGATGACACAGTGCGTTGATCGATGTAATATCACATTCAAATTTAATCATATAGATACAGATGATATTGTAAAAACGTTTAAATCGTTAAATATTAAAAACACAGCTGACTTTTGGGGTATATCCTTAAAAGTATTAAGTGACTTAATATGCACTATTGCGCTACCACTAGTACAAATATTTAATCGATGTGTAGATAAAGGAGTATTTCCTGACTTAATGAAAGTTAGCAAAGTTATTCCTATATTTAAAAGTGGAAACAAAAACGACCCCTCCAACTTTAGGCCAATTTCTATTTTACCAACCTTAAGCAAGGTTTTCGAAAAAATAATTTTAAATCAACTGCTCTCACATTTTAATATTAATAAATTAATTCATACTAAACAGTTCGGGTTCACCAAAGGTCGTTCCACTACCGATGCAGGTGTTGAGCTTCTAAAACACATTTATGGTGCTTGGGAACGGTCACAGAATGCCATTGGTGTATTCTGTGACCTGTCCAAGGCATTCGATTGCGTTGAACACGTGACCCTCCTGAAAAAGCTCAATTATTACGGTATTTATGGCGATTCTCTCAATCTTCTGTCGTCTTACTTAAACAATAGATCCCAAAGCGTTGAAATTAACAATATCAAATCTCGTGAGACTGGCATATCTATGGGTGTGCCCCAGGGCTCTATTCTAGGTCCCTTCTTGTTTTTGATATATATTAATGATTTGCCATATTTTATTAATGATATGTGTGAGGTAGTGTTGTTTGCTGATGACACGTCACTTATATTTAAAGTAGACAGAAATAAACAGAACTTTGACGACGTAAACAACGCCTTAACCCAAATATCTAAGTGGTTTACCGTAAATAACTTATCACTCAATCCGAATAAAACTAAATGTGTTAAGTTTGTTATGCCCAATGTAAAAGAATACGATGTTAATATTTCCCTTAACGACACTAGACTTAACCTAGTAGATTCAACTGTATTCTTAGGCATTAACCTAGATCAGAAACTCCAGTGGGGCGCTCATATATCTAGTCTCTCAGGAAAGCTTAGTTCTGCTGCATATGCGGTCAGAAGAGTTAGGCAGTTCACTGACGAAGAGACTGCTAGACTAGTTTATTTTAGTTATTTTCATAGTGTCATGTCCTATGGTATTTTACTTTGGGGCAACGCTGCTGACTTGGAGACTATATTTGTTTTACAAAAAAGAGCCGTAAGGTCAATTTACAACCTCGGCCCTCGGGTGTCTCTTAGGGAACGCTTTAAGGAAATCGGTATTATGACGGTCGCCTGCCAATATATTTTCAATAATATAATTTATATTCGTAATAACTTGAGTGCCTACAAGCGGCATAAGGATGTTCACGATTTCAACACCAGGCATTGTAATAAACTGATATTGCCATCTTTTAGATTACAAAAAGTATTGTCTTCTTTCTTGGGGGTTGGTATACGCTTCTTCAATAAGATTCCGAGTGAAATGTTAGATCTGCCCTTCACTAAATTCAAATTTAAAATAAAAAGTATCTTGCTTAAAAAGGGATACTACACTATTGAAGAATATTTAAATGACAAAACTTCATTTACATAACAGCTCGCTCCAACCTCTTATACTGTGTTTTGTACGAGTATAACGTTTTTATCTTGCCGTACTTGTAAGGAATATATGGAGATATGTTGCAAAAAAAAAAAAAAAAAAAACGTTACGTCTTTATATTTATAACTATAATTATTTTCTATCCTTTTATTGCGCTTTTGTCTTATTGAATATGCACTGTTTGCTACAACTCCATTAATTCTTCAAAAGTTATTCTGTAACATAATTCTGTATAAAATCTTTTTAAAAAAAGTACTTAAATATAAAAAATAGAACAACAAATATAAAGAAAAAATTTTTTTTAGCTAGACGTGTTGCTGGGGAGTTTCTTGCCGCTTCTTCTCCTTAACAGCAATAACACGTTGCGAAGCGGTGTACATAGACTAGGAAGTAAAATTAAATTTTAACCTATATGTATGACCTTCAAAAAGTGTTCTCCAGTGGAACTTATTTTGAATAAAAACTTTTGAATTTGAATTTGAATTTGAATTTAAAAAAATGTTTACCTACATATACACAAATTTTTCCGTTTGAAATCGCTTCAGACCGATGTAACAAAGAGCTTAATGCGTTGTTTGTGATTTGATAATGTTATTAATTTTTAATGAAGTTAAACAATATTAGGAGATAACGTATGTGCATATATTTATGTAGCTATGGTTTTTAAGCGATTTTCAACATAAGTCAGATACATTTCCATTGATGCTTTATTGTGTAAATGAAGATTAACTTCATTTGATTTGACTTTGAAGCTCATAGTGGTGTGGTAGGTAGCTGCATACGTCTAGTCATCGTACCGGACAACGAACTACTGGCAAGCACAACGAGGGGCGCACATATTAATAGTTGCTCTATCTCGCTCGCACATTATCCGTCCCGCTCACACATTGTGCTATATATTGAAATGTAAAATAATGTAGTTCACTTCAGTTCACGTCGGCAGTTGACAGTGAATACCACACCATTACCTCTCTACCATCTGAAGTACTGTTTAACCTCTACCTCTCGCTGCTACAGTGGTATTATCTATGTATGTCAAGTGTCAATGTAATATCACAGGTACATCACACTTGTCATGGCTTTTGAAGTTAGAACAAAGTGTTATTTTAAAATTCGTACGCGTATTAGATTAATTGAATTTATGAATTAATTAGCTTTAAACGCTGTTTCTTTTTTCAGGTGAGTTCCATAACTGTAAAATCATGTTAAAGACAGTGTATCATAACATTTTATTGGTTTTATAAATGCAAAACCGTTAGATTTTTAACATACAAAGAACAAATAAATTAAGAGAACCACATTATTAAAATATGTAAAAACCTTAGTTCTTATGTAAATAACATATAGCTACTTACTGGGGTTTTTCACGCGGCTTAGCCCCGGGGAAATCGCTAGTATATACATATTTGTAGTATTGTAGCTGAGAATTAATCTTTTTTCTTTGTTCTTGTTGTTCTTTATTAGAAAACTTATACTAGAAACACTTATGACTGTATGAGTATCGTTAACTTTAATTACAAAAGTTTTAACTAGCGCTGCGGTTCAAGATATTGTCTCCGTAGCGCAAGTGACGCTTAACCTTGGCTTAAGATTAGAATATTGTGAACAGTTAAAAACGTTTTCATTTAGAGCAGGCTAACTTATGTAAATGAAATTTTTAGGAACAAATTTCTAATTATTCAGATTAATTATTGACTAGCCAAAGACAAGAAACATCTTTAGAATCGTTGAGATTTGAAACTCGATGAAACAAAAAAGCGACACTAAAAAGAGGTAAACAAATCTATAGAAATAAGCCTGCGAGAGAACGAGATACGAGGTTTACATTGTGCAGCACAGATTAGAGAGTCAATAAGACCGATTAAACATAGGTCCCATTTGGACCGAATTTAAAACTGATAATAATATATTATCTGTGAGTGTGTGTTCTCTGAGTTTCACTTCTACTGCGTGTGAACTACACACTCAAACAAAAATATTTTTTTTAAATAATATATTTAAAAAGTATTTAATTTATAAAATTGGAAAGAAAACTTCAGTCGAATTTTTCATTATATTTGACACACAAACAGTGTATACACGTGTGTGTGTCAAATACATGGTAGTGTGTGTAATGTTTTTTTATTGATTTGATGCTTTTTTATGCATAATTAAAAAAATTGCATTATGCTCTCTTTCTCTATATAAACTGTAAGTGTACGAAATTTCCATACCCCTCCGTCTTCTTAATTTTCGTAAAAAAGGCTACAAAATTTTTGCTGTGTTTTGCTTCACGTATTAATATATATATATAAATAGATTCCTAGTTCATCAAACAGAATAAACAAACCAAATACCCGTTAACTAATTGACAACCGTACCATATGATTTATCAGTGAATATGTTAAGTAAATATTGTATACGAATGAAAATTTGCCTATTTAGCGTTGAAATGCAATGCGTTTTGCTTGTACAGAACGGGCGCAGTTGTGTTGCCAGATTTTAATGAATTAAATTCATAAAACAATTTGTGCCTGGTGGTGTGTGGGGTTCTTGTAGTAATCAGTGGACTGTTATGATTATATTATGAGCTTTATTCCGACCACGGTACAGCTATTATACGTGACAAAGGTAGACGATGTTTGGTTTATTATATGCGATATGCGTAAGCGTCGACGGACGGTGTAAGGCGGACTGGCTGTGCGTTGCAGTATTGGCGGCTCCCTCAGTGGAACCGGTTAAGCAACAATCTCCATGTTTAATTGAGGACTTGCACGGTTTTTCCGGTCTAGCCAGTGGTACGTCACGTGCTTGGGTTAATTTAGTCCTCCATAGCTAGGTTAAAGCTTCCAATACTCCACGTACGTTATTATATCAGATATTATAACGTACGTGGAGTATTGGAAGCGAGATAGATTCTATCAATGTAGTAAACAAGTATTACCATCGGAGATGCATGTTTTTTTATTGGCTGAAGCAGGAGTACAGGCAGATGATCCACCTGATGGAAAGTGGTTACCGTCGCCTATGGACGTCTGTAATACTAGGGGTGGCACCAACGCATTGCCGACCTCTAAGAAATTTTATAACGCCCTTTTAAAAGAACCCCACGTTGTACAGGCGGTAAAATACGCAGAGGAGCGATGTGATATAGGTTTTAAATGTTACATTTAAGATTTTTGTTTAAAGTCATAAGTGTAATGTTAAATTAATTAAGTAATTTAAATACATCAGGAGTACAATAACTCGTTATTTTGTACTCCTCTTACAGCGATTGAGCCATGGGCTCTCGCAAGTGGTGCGTCACTCCATCCAACTGGGTGAATATCAGCGACATCAAGTCAATCAAGTGATGACGTTAAGTCAAGTTTTAAAGTGAAAGTTTAATAATAAAATCTTTATATAGAATGTTTATTATACTTATATAATTATGTAAAACATTAACGAGTTGGTAAGAACTTGCCAATGAGGTTTTTTTTATTTATGTCGCCTGTCTACCCCGATGTTCTTCGGGATCTATATAACCTTAATTGTACTATATTCACGTTTGCGTTCTTTCCGACTTTGAGTGTGCCTCTGTATGTATGTGCAAGTATGAAGTGTTGTGTGTATGTGTTAGTATTATGTTTGACATTGTAAATCTAATTAAACATAAAATGTATATTGCCCATGAGGTTAATTAGGTCACGACATAGGATCTTAGAGTTAGAAATGGCATTAAAAGAGCAAATAAAGCAACATTCTTGCTTCAGCGAAATTGTTGGTTTTACAACTCTAAACAACGCAGTTTCAATTCGAAAGAAACATTTTACAAAAGAGGATCTGGCTAATGAAAGTAGAGACCGAAATAGAGCCCTTTAAAAAGTATCTTAATTTGAAACTCGATGAAGCGAAAATAAGGGACACTTTTTTTTATTTCTTTTATAGCAGGAGTTCAGCAGAGAGGCAGACGGCCCACTTGATGGAAAGCGACTACCATCGCATATGGACATTTGCATCACCAAATGCGCTGCTGCTCTTTTAAGAGAGACTCGAACCTGGTTACTAATGCCGGAACACTACTCAAGGTTATTATGGCGAAACACTTTAGACCAGGAGTGGTAGCCATCCATCAGTCGGGTAAATGTCCTATCACCTGGTGGAGGGTTGTTTTGTCGCCCCTTACTACAGGCCGCCGGGCCGCAGGATATTGTATTCTTTCTCTGTTCTTGCACAGATAAGAGATCAACACTTTAATGTATAAGACTGCGAGAGAATGGGATAAAATACATAATATTTAATAATTTATACACTAGGCTCATACAGAGAGAGTTGGAAATGTTTTTAATTTTTTCGTTAATGCTTCAAATTTCGTATTTTAAAACTTAAATATATATGAAATGTGACGTCACGAAATTTAGAATCACACACACAAGGTTTTTTAATCAACGGGTTTTTCTGTTGATTTTTCTCGAATTTGGAAATTAATGTTAGACTATAAGTTACGCACTTCACTTTTGATTGTTTTATTGATGTTTTAAGCTCTTCAATGCTATATAATACATTTATAGTTAAATAACAAAAATGTCGACAAAGTTCTGGTCAAACGACAGTAACATTTTTGATTCACAAAAATTAAAGAATCTGTACAACAGTCTTGTAGGTGGCAACACAAATATACGGCACAATAATTTATGTATGTTACTGGCGTAGCAAATAATAAATCAGATAGATCGTTTATGTGGAAATTTACATTGAACTGTTTCATTTATATTTATATATTGCTTTAGTAATGTTTATCGACAATGTTAGTGTATTAATCTCCCATTGCAGACTCGGGAATACTTACTTTTTTACGGGTTTGTACACCGTCGTCTCTTAAGCCTATAGCAGATAAGTTCATTTCTGTCTTTCACTTACATAGAAAGGGGTCATTCATAAATAACGTCATCCGTTAAAGGAAGGGGGGGACTGTGTGACGAAGTGTGATATTACGAGACAAAGTGTGACGAGGGGTGGGAGGGTTACTAAAGTTCGTGACGTCACATTTTAAAATCCAATATATTTAGGAACAGCTCCTTAAATATACATACATACATAACTTCACGCCAGGTCCCTTGCGGGGTAGGCACGAACAACAGAGCGCCATTTAGGGTAATTCTTACACACCTTACTTGCTTCTTTGACATTCATAGCTCTTATCATGCACGCTCGTCTGTTCTTAAGGCTCCTGACATCACCTTCTGCTAGTACATGATCAATTTGATCATGGAAGGTGTGTCGTGGCCTTCTGCGACTTCTGCATCCATCCACTTTTACTCTTGATGTAAAATTGCCAAATATATGATTTCACCCTATGGAGGTAGGAGTCTCACGAATGGCACCAACTGTGGCAAGGATGGTGGAGAGGGCCACCATAACAACATTGTATTGTGTTCCGGCATGTAAACCAAGTTCCAGTGCCCTTTCAGAGAGCGGCAGCACATTGTTAGCTGCTTTTGGTAACTACTTTCCACCTAATGAGCTGTCAGCTTGTCTGCTGAGTTCATACAATAAATAAATCCTACGCAAACATAGCGATGGCAACAGCAAGTATACATAACGACCCAAATCATTTTTGCATATCTTGCAAAAAGTGAAGCCTCACTTAACTAAAAGCCTTTGAGAAAGCCTTATCTGGGTTACATCTCGCGGCTGCCCATTCAAAAACGTTAGAAGGTACTGTGTTTGCTAAAAGCCTTCCCACTCGGCATGTTTCGACATTCTTTGCGGTTCGCTTGTGAAAAATATTATGTTACCATAAAAATATGGAAGGCTATATTTGAAGGGAATACATTGAAATCTCTGAAGGTTTCATATTATTTTTTAAAGCCGTGATACTATTTTACACAAGAAGCCCAAGAATGCTGGCTTGACATTGTGAGGGTCGACATGCGTATCAACGGTCTCAACACAAAGGATGCTGAAAATCGCGCGAAGTGGAGAAGAAAAAGCAGGAAAGCGGACCCTGGACGTCGAAGTGATTGCTCCGAACGCAACCGGGATTTAACGCTCGGGTGATGATTATGACTATTTTACACAAGTAATAATTCCTACCGATATACCAGAGTAGTAATACAATTTAAGTAGCGCGCGATAGCGTACGAATCGTGTAAGCGGAATAGAGCTAAGAATGCACACTGCCATTTCAGCTAGCTGTCCATTGAAGTGGAGCGAGGTTGCGAATCGGAAAAACAGAGAAATATTAGCCAATAAGATTGCATAAACATCATTGATATCAACGCTTCAAGTTCGAATTCAAACCTTGACTGGAACGCATATACATACTATTCTAACCTAATATGCATACTACATGGTATATTTAACACGTGCTATAGTTACGCGCTAGTTTTTTTTAATGGTAGGAATTCAGTCCAAAGCGGTTACCATCGTCTATGGACATTTGCAAGAACAAAGGTGCTACAAATGCACTACTACTCGCTTAAGGGAGATTGAAGCCTGGTCACTAATACCGGAACGCATTATGTGCAAAAATGCCGGTAGTTATGGCGACATACTTTAGTCCAGGGGTGGTGGTAGCCATCCAGTTGGGCAAATGCCCTACCACCTGGGTGTGGATTGTTTTGTCGCCTCTTACGACATGCCGCCCCAACGCACGAAATTGTATTCTTTCTCCGTTCCTGCACGGATAAAACGTTAAAGACATAGACTCGTCGCGTTGACAAGAAAGGCAGAATGAATCACGCAATAAAAACGAGTAACCATCTATTGACAGAGGATAGGATACTAGAGAGGACTTACCGAACAGTTTGAATTTTGCACAGCTCTTGTTAGGGGTAGCAACGAGGCCAGCGTGTGCTCATATAACCTTTCCGTCGTAATAGATTGAAAACTGACTGTCAGCTAGGTGGCGCGGTATTTTTAAGTGGCGAATTATGGGAGTAAGGTTTTATTAGGATTTGTAAAGGCGTGAGGAAAAGGCAGATAGAAAGCACTTGTATTATGCGATCCATTTTGCCATTTTTGCCAACGTGACGAGAATATTTCTTAAAGCAGCGCGTAACTATGTTTTTGGTCCTTTGAGCCGGATACTGTCATTACACTAACGATGAAGGAAAACAAAGATGAAACTTGTACTTACTTTAAGATGTGTATATATTTATTGTTAAATTTTTATTTACTTTTGATGTCGTTTTCTTTTCTCTACAATATTTTATGTCTATTACAATATACTTAAAACTATTATCCGTGCAGGAACGGAGAAAGAATACAATTTCCTGCGGCTGGAAGGCCTGACGTAAGAGGCGACAAAACAACCCACAGCCAGGTGGTAGGGCATTTGCCCGACTGGATGGCTACCACCCGTGGTCTAAAGTATGTCGCCATTACAACCTTGAGTTGTGTTCCGGCATTAGTGACCAGGTTCTAGTCTCCCTTAAGAGAGCAGCAGCGCATTTGTAGCACCTTTGGTGCTGCAAATGTCCATAGGCGATGGTAACCGCTTTCCATCAAGTGGGCCGTCTGCCCGTCTGCTGAACTCCTGCAATAAAAAAAACTACTATTTACATCTAAATGTGCCTTACAAAAAGAGATCTGTTCAAAAGTCATACAAGTAGGCCCTTGCATGTAACGTTTTATCAGTCGATTGTCTCACGTGACCGATTTTCACAATATCGCTCCTCCAAACAAGTCTATCGTACTCGGGGGCGTACTACGATATTACGTTCAGCGTTTACTATTATTGACCTGCACGAAACGGTCGTAAAACTTTATAGTTTCTTTTATTTTAAACCTTTTAGGACGATTTAGATAACGTTTGGAGTTTTTGCAATAGGGTAGTTGACTGACAAATGAACTGAAACACTTTTTATTATCGAAACCAGAAATTAGATTCGTTTTATCATTCATTTTTTATAGGAACGGGGACAAAAAAATCTTGTGTCAAAAAAAAAATTTGAAGTGAAACTTCTTCAAAATCTGATTTGAAACGAAAAAGCGACACTAAAAGAGATAAATTTGTAAATCTATATGACTACGCTTATGAGAGAATGAGATACGAGTGTTACATTGTGCAGCACAGATTAGAGAGTCAATAAGACCGAAGATTACACATAGGTCCAATGTGGACCGAAATAATATTGATTATAATATATTCGCTGTGAGTATATTCTCTGAAGTTTCACTTCTACTGTATGTGCACTGCACACACACAAGTTTTCATGAGTATTCAAAAAAAATATAATTATTAAGAAATCTAAAAAGGTTTGTGTGTCAGGCAAACACACCCGCACCTTTAAAAAAAAATTAATTTTGCCGGTGTCCCATGTTTTAGCAAGATAATAAATTATAATAGCCCATTAATCATAAATGTTTATATTCTACAATTTGGAACTTTAGCTGTAACGAAATAAGATCTAAAATGATATCCATTACAAATAAAACTAACTTAAAAATATACATACAATAGTAAAAAATACTTGTTTCTGATGACTTCACAACTTGACGAATTATCAATAAAAAAATCAAAAACACGTAAAAAAACGAATACACTAGAAATTGGAGTAGAAAATGGAGTGGAAAATTTGTTTGCTTATGAACAGAAGCATAATTTGTATGGCTCCAATCATTTTCAATAAATTACCTAAAGACTGGAGAGATTTAAAGCGTGATATATTTAAACAAAAATTAAGGACATTCCTATTAAATAAATGCTGTTATAAATTATTGGATTTTATAAATACATTTTAGTCTCTTTTATAATGTGATATTATTATAATATATCAAGAAAATAATTATTGTAGACATTTCGTTGGTATTGTAATTTTTTTTTTATTTTTTTTATGACATCTATTTAGTTTTTATAATGACATGGGATTTTATTTATTATTATAATTTTTCTATGCCTAACTGGCCAAACATGACGCACATTTATTTTGTTACCATCGTGCATACTCTTATATGTAAATACTCATGTTTAAGAAATAAATAAACTTTGACTTTGACTTTATCCCAAAGATATCACAGTATTTTTAATTTGACTTTTGATTTTAAGACTTTAAATGCATCGGTTACAACAAAAGTTCGTTACTTCCATCTGTTCTTACTACAGCGTAGTATCGTATAATCAGGAAGACAAGTAACAAAACGGGAACGGAAAAAAATGTTCATAAAATGAAAACTACGAGACCAAACTATGTTAAATGTTTAGGGGAACAAATGGCAACTATTCCACATCAATCTAAAGAAAAATCACTTAAATCAGATCATAAATCTCAGAGTAATCGGTGTACATATGGAACGGAATAAAAAAAAACATTCTTTTTTTCATAAAATGAAAACTACTGGGCCAAAGTATGCTAAATTTGTAGGTCACCAAACGGAAACTATTCCGCATCGAACTAAAAAAGAATCACGTAAATCGGATTATAAATCTCAGAGTAATCGGTGTACATATGGAACGGAATAAAAAAAAAATGTTCATAAAATGAAAAGTATTGGGCCAAAGTATGTTAAATTTTTAGAGGACCAAATGGCAACTATTCCGCGTCGAATTAAAAAAGAATCACGTAAATCGGATCATAAATCTCAAATTAATCGGTGTACATACATAAAAAAAACATACTGGCCAAGTTGAGAACCTCCTCCTTTTGGAAGTCGGTTAAAAAGAAGAATTTTTATATCATGGTCAAGAAATTTGAGAATTGCTGTTATAATCAAACTAAATCATTTATTAGCTTAAAAACATGGTTAGTTTAACCATAACTTCTTATATTGTAACTATTAAGTTACTACCTTACTTACGTAGTAAGTTATAAGACGCGCGCAGAAGGTTTGCCGATGACTACTGCTATTATTGTAGGTATATACTTATCTAAAGTATGTATACAATAAAAACAACTATTTATGTAACCTTTTTTGTCAACCCTACTGACCATCGACGCGTGATATAATGAGGCCATCGGCAAACCTTCTGCGCACGGGTAGTATAAAGTAGCTTAGTAGTACTAGTAACAACATCTTGAAGAATGACATACCTACCAATGCAACTGCGTAATTTCAGATCCTAGCAACTGCCTTTGTTTTTAAATGAATATTTCTGCATTTATTGACATATTATGATGTATTGCGCTTAACAAAACACGTGAAGACTTTATGACAATATCATATCGCTCTAAATAAGCTTAATAAATAGCTTTAAAATAACATATTGTTCACGTTTATGACCTATTTTGTCTTGTAAGAAAAGAAAGAAAGAAAGAAAATATTTATTTTTAAAAATGTGACAACAATAATTTATAATAATAACAATAAATGAAAATCAGTGCTGTGCCGAAACATAGTTCGGCACAGCACTGATTTTCAGTGCCCAACTCCTTAATCACAAGAGTCATGCAACCCACGGTACGAACAAGTAAATTAAATTAAATTATAATCAACATAATTATACTTGAAAGGAATAATAACAAAAATAAAATGTTCTTGGAATGCACTTGCCAGGTTTTGAAATTGAATAGTGGAGTTGTAACACTTTAATATATTTTTTATTTATTGCAGGAGTTCAGCAGAGAGGCAGACGGCCCACTTGATGGAAAGCGGGTACCATCGCCTATAGACATTTGCAACACCAAAGGTGCTGCTGCTCTTTTAAGGGAGACTGTAACATGACCACATGCCGGAACACAACTCAAGGTTGTTATGGCGACACACTTTACACCAGGGGTGGTAGCCATCCTGTCGGGCAAATGCCCTACCACCTGGCTGTGGGTTGTTTCGTCGCCTTTTACGACAGGCCACCCGGCCGCAGGAAATTGTATTCTTTCTCCGTTCCCGCACTGATAATATAATGATAAAATAATAGGTACACTATAAACATCTGAAAAGAAAATTACTTACCGTAAAATAAAACTGACAGAAGGAAGAAAGCGTTCCAAATACGCCAATCCATATTTCTAAAACAATCACTCCAGCCTAATAGGTATTATCTATTTTATAAAATTCTGAGAAATGTGGAAAAGTTTTCATTATTCATACAAAATGAATTTATTCAATTTACAATTGGCATTCGATTAAATTTAAAAGTAGAATTCTAAAATTATTTAATTTAGCAAGTTGTCGGTTTTTATCGCGGGAAAATCGTTTTCCCAGATTTCCGGGGCGCGTCTGTTCTTTCCCGCAATCGAGGCAAGACTGGATTTGGCGGGTGGTAGTTGTTGCGAGTACTACCGGTTCTCGATAGATTAAATTAACTTGGAATCTCGATCGCTTTTATAAATATAAACAGTTGACATATACAGGCTTGTGATATCATTCATTTGATTTCTGATTGTCTGTGTTTAAAATTTCTATACACAAATAACAAGTAAGGCAGCAAAGAATCTAACATATAGCATATAAAACAGTTATCAAAATAAAAACAGATGTCGAAAAATATCATTGGAGCAAGTAAAATAACAGTTAATATTTTTGAGGAAGTATTGCAAATGTTCATAGATAACGTTAAACACTTTCCATCAGTAAAGCTTTTATTTTGTGGATTCTGGATCTATTGAATCAAAATGGAAAGTATTAAAATAAAATAATAAAAATATAATTTAAAATAAAAATAAATACTTTGGTGGAACTTCGCTTACAGTGGGTATAAGGTGATAGCTTGTACTTGAACTTTTATTCACTAAAGTAGGTAAACAGACAGACAGCCCACCTGAAGGTATATATAGTTTAAGTATGCAGTACGCAATAATATAGGCTTCTTTAACTCAATGCCAGTCTGGAAGAAATTTGATAAAGCCTTATTTAAACACAAGAAATAGGTGGATAGAAGATATAAAAGGGATAGCAGAAATTGAATGGAGAAAGAAAGCTATGGATAGAGAGGTCTATAAGAAGCTGGAGGAGGCCTTTACCCGAGAAGGGGTTCCGATCAATGATACTGAAGAAAGTAACGATAGCGAGTAAAAGAAAACAAATTTATATATACATACACTTATTTTTCAAACTTATCACTATACGTTATATTTGTAACATACTATATCAGAATAAGCATGTAATAACAATTGCAGATTGGAAATAAACGGGCTTTATTATTATTATTTAAACATAATTCGACTTTGATTCGAAAACTAATAGTACGAACCCACTAACTGAAGTATATTATGCTCTCACGGGCTTCTGGAGATCATCTTTACAACACCCACCAGAGATATTTTGTACCGATTCCCGGCTTAACTTCAATTGCCCAAAATGGTTTATGAGTTTGTTATTTATTAACTGTTTTATCGAAGCTTTTGGGATTGCGTCATAAAGTAAGATTTAGTACCATGATAAAACATTCAAATATTTCTGGTGATGTGATCTTCTTTACTTTATGGTTGAGATTACACCCACATAAATTACAAACAACACTATCAGTATCTATAGAAAGTTATAGTAATTCAATATTTAAATTTACACTTACCTGTAGAAGCAATTGATATAACCCGCAGGGGGGTTTTGTGGCGAAGTCTTAGGTCAGTAGCGGCACCTCGGACCCGACTCCGGGGGCCAAGGCAAGCCCCCACCTCCGTGCTTGCCTTAACCAGCCGGCACAGAGTGGAGATCGCTAGAGCTAAGACTCCAGGGGTGGATCTGATAAATGGTATAACGTCAAAAGTAGGTTCGGTGAATCTGAAGCCCACCTCTCTACATCCCTTAACCACTCCCATCCATGTTTTTTCGGGGCCCATGCAAGGAGTGGCGAGTCACCGTCTGCCCATTTTTCCATGTTCCCCGAACATTGCGACGGGCAGACGCCATAGACCCCATATTCCCAGACCCCTAGTACCACTAGCAGTTCACCCCAATAGCCCGGTATTTTCTGTTTTCATTTCCCACAATAGTCCTACACTGGTCGGGGCTTGTCCTTAGGTACATTATTATATGGTGTAGACAGAGACAATCGCCGGTAGTGTCACGCCATATTTACATTAAATTTGTCACCCACGCAAACCCTCCAAAAGTCCGGGGCATTTTTATGGCCCGTGGTCTTTAAAGAGGTACAATTGAAACGTAATATTACCAAATGAGGCGATTAAATTCAGGAATTACATAAACCAAATAACAAGGGTACTACATCAACAATATTAGGGGTCTGGAAGAATGCAGGCAAGCCAAGTCGGCAACGCTCCGAGCCATCTTGCGTTTCTCGATGACGATTATAAAACTCAGACGAACCTGGCCGAGACTATTGGTGCAGCCTGGATATGGCAATTTTAACAGGCATCTCTTCAATATACGTGTCACTGATAGCCTCCTGTGCAGAGCTTGCCTGGAGGCAAAGAAACGGCCACACATACGAGTATCTTTATTGAATGCGGAAATTTCGCTCTATTTTGGGCCAAAGTATCTAAATGCCCCAAGTAGCCTCCGAGAAGTCTTTGGAAACGTTAAGAAGCTGGAGGATTTCCTGGAGTAGCTGAGCTGGATGGAGTAACACCTTATCCGCCCTCGTATGTGAACTACGTCTCCGAGATGCGAGAGAAATCTTTCGTTTGCAGAAGAGGCGATTAAAATACGCAAGTAGTAACAATATTAATATCATCGGCGTGGAATTCATATTATATATCTAATGCATACGTATCTTTAAAAAAAAGAGTATATATTTTAAAAGTCTAGGAACATCTGAATTTATGTGCCAGATACATCGCCAGATTATATTAGAATATTCTGTAAGTTAAGTTTACTGGAAGTGATTGCTCTCTAAGCAATAAGACCACCTATGCTTCTGTTTAAAAATATTGTAATTAATTGTTATTTTGATGGACAATAAAGTATTATCTTTCTATTTATTTATTATACATGCCCATATCATGATAGACATATCTTTTAATGCAAGCGAAACCGCGGGCAAAAGATAATTCTTTATAAAACTTAACGATAAGTGGTTTTACATAAAGGCTTTTACATGGCGTAAAACATGTACGTAACCAATATGAACGTTAGACAATGTATGGACTAATTCCCTTTTGGTACCAGATGGCGCTGCAAGCACCCATTACTGTACGTCATCTCAGTAACGGTCTAGTGATGGGAACAGTCGAGTTTTAATTCAAATAATTATGAATTTATGACGAGGAATTTGAAAGGTTATGTTTTGCTCAAGATTTTGTTTTGAGAAAATGCATAATACACTAAATTATCGTCCAGATAATTTAGTGCACCAGTATCTAATTATTTTTCTGATTCTGGCAAGACTATGATGTAATTGATATTTTAAGTGCAATGTTATTGTTTTGTAGGGTAGCATTTTCTTATAAAAGTGTGAATAGTCACATCAAAGGCTGAATAATAAAGGGGAAACCCTGCCCAAATAATTAATATTTGGTACCTTCTTACCCAAATCTCTGCAAGGCTGTTAGTTACACTGGTTTTTGAATAAAGACATTTCTTCGAAAATTACTAGATTTTTGGGCTCTCAATTTGGTGAGTTGGCTACACCTAGTCCCTTTTATCAATATTACTACAGCATTGCGCAGCGTCATGTTCAATATTCTTACTAAATTAAATCCTTATAGATCCAATAAATTTGAAGAAAATATATAAAGATATATTTTTGTAGATTTGTAAGTTGTGACGAATAAAATCAATAACTACTGCATTGATTTCAAAAATTCATTCTCTATTCGAATGCTACATATAAAAATTAGGGAAGTTTTATTAGGGACTAAAACTTAAGTAGTCTAACCCATCAATCCAAACAAAATACTTGGCACTGGAATCAGGTTCTACGATTTTGATTAAATTTTATGTGTTTTTGAGCGGGTCCCGGGATGGTTTAGATTCACAATTAGGTTAGATTATTCTCGGTAGGTGGTACTGGAATTGGGTTCGAGATTTTAATTTTTTCGGGGCAGGCCAATTTGACAGTCTGCCGAGACTGCTAGTTGTAAATAAATAGGTAAATATAAGGCTCCTCGGAATTTTTTGGTGTTAAGGAATAAGCGACGCATGGACTGCCTTGGTGTTGTAGATATTCATTGAAGCGGTCACCACTTAAAAAGGGTTTCATATTTGCCAAATTAACCACGGACCATTAAAATTTTAAATAAAATTAAACGATTGAAGAAGCGGCAAAAACTTCGAGAGAACTTTATAAACAAATCTGGAACTTGTTGGTGAATAAATCTCGTGTTACGTTGCAACGTTGGTACTGAGAACGCTGGAGTGTACGAAATGCAACGGAATTTACTGCCAGAATACGTGAAATTCATTGCGAATCCTTAAAATATTCTGCAAGGAATTTTAACAAAATTTTAGTTTGTCGTACAGATCTTGGGAAACTACATAGTGTTGTTGTGACAATTCGAGTTTCAATTTCAGTATATTGTGAAATTACAAGAAGAGGCCGGATGTAATGTTAATTATTCCTTAGAAGATGGGACGGTCGTTTTGCGTGGGACGTGATGTATGTAGTTGTAGACACTTTGGCTCTGTCAGATCTTGTAATAATAGAATAGGGGGCTGGAAACGCTGTTTCATCAAATGAAGGACTAAACGAAGCAAATATGGAACCTTAGAAAAAAGGTTATCTATGTGTGCCGTTCGGAACTGAAAAACTAGGTCCGTGCGAATCATACGCAAATAATTTTTACAAAGGATTTTGTAGACACTGACTCAGAGGCTGGTGGTGCTCATAATTATTTTCTCACGTCTAGTACCATTCTCCTCTTTGGCAAGTTTTCATATAGTCGTAACACATACTTTATTGTTAACTACAAGGACTTGGCTTTAATGATGTTGAAATAAGCCAAGTGGTTATGGTAGGGCATTTGTCGGTCTGGCTCGCTACCAACCCTAGAGTACGGTCACATAAAAATCTTGACACACACACACACACTAACATATATATATATATATATATATATAAATGTAGGATAGCAAATAAATAAAGTATCTTCCTCTAAACTGGTATAGTTAAATAATAATTATAATAAAGTATAAAATTTAAAAACATCGTTTTAAAAGTTTTTGAAGTCAGTTTTTTAAAACGAAGTTTTTAAATTTTATTTGTTACTATTTAGTGTCTAGCTATGTATGGAGGGACCTGCGAATGGTGCCGCGCTTCTTAAAAAATATAGGTCCCAAGAACCGGGAACAAAAAAATGTTCGTAAAATGAAAACTACTCGGCCAAACTACGTCAATTTTTTAGGGAACCACATGGCAGCTATTCCGCGTCGAACAAAAAAAGAATCACGTAAATCGAATCATAAATCTCAGAGTAATCGGTGTACATATGGAACGGAGTGAAAATTATTTTCATGAAAAATGTTCATAAAATGAAAACTACTGGGCCAAACTATGTAAAATTTTTAGGGGACCAATTGGAAGTTATTCCGCGTCGAACAAAAAAAAATCACGTAAATCGGATCATAAATGACGGAGTAATCGGCGAACATACATAAAAAAAAGCAAAAAAAAAAAAAAGATCCCGACGAATTGAGAACCTCCTCCTTTTTTTTTTGAAGTCGGTTAAAAATTACAACACTCGCTTGACAATCTAACTATAAACCACTAGTTGCTACGCAACCACCATCCTACACTCGGCCATCCTGCAAAATATCTGTCCTCAGATGTTCTATAAGCTTCCAAGAACATAAAATTAAACGTACTTACAGAATATCCTATCATTACAAATGAAACGCAATCTAGACTACCATATAAACAAACCAACTCAATTAACCATTTTTCAATGAAAATAAAAACTAAAATTATTCTTATATGGATTAAAAACAAAAGATTCACGTCCATCATTACATTTACATCATTCAGTTATTCATCATCTGGCCATTTTTCTACTTTATCCAAATAACCATCTAAGTATCTGTAGCATTTCTTTCTGACTTTATAACACAATATTGTATCTTGAAACTGTCTCTTTCCAATATAAAATCTTACTTTCATAAAGCTTTCACACAATACTTTTCTTTTAAAAGCAATATCTGCAACTCTATTAACTTCTCTTCTTCCCTTAAAATTATTTTTCTTAGTCAATATCTTTCTGTAGTTCATCTTTTCCTTTAGAATCACAAAACTTTTGTAAAACCCTATATTGACGTATTTTCTTTCAATAAATGTAGAATTCCTGCTCTTCAGTGATTTTATCCATATGCAATATAATTTTTCCCCCCTTTTCTTTAAAATTCCTTGTTTTTTGTTATTATTCTTAGCCTTGGATTTGCTTGGTAAAATAATTTCTTTTGAAGGTATTGGGATACTAATAGTACACGATTCTGTAATAGCATCAGAATTTTTGCATGAAACTGAACCGCTGTTACAATTTGTATAGTTGTGGCTATTCAAGTCGTCCACATTTTCACACGTTGCCATCGGTGTATTATTATTTGACTCAACACTAACCGTGATTGCTGTAATCGCCTCTTGTTGCTCTATTATTTCTTCCTTTGCATGCCGATGCATTTTGAAAAACCAATAATTTATTTGCTCTTCACTGATCCTACTGTCCTGTATACCTTCTTTGATCAAATGCCTCGAAAATTTTTCTGGTATATTTCCTCTCTTGCCTAGCTCTTTTACTCTCAAAAAATAATCGTTATTACTTTCGCCTCTGTTTCTTTTCATCATCTCATCTAAGATTCGCCCCGTATCCAATTTTTCTTCAGGGAATTCATTAAACAAAGCGATTTTTAATTCCTCGTAACTGCTGAAACGACGTTCAGTTCGAAACCACAAAGCTGCAGTAGAAACCAAAGATCTTTTCGCAATAATTAATACAAAATTTGGCGACAAACCGTATTTCTCGGTAGCTGTGTCAATCTGCTGTGCCCATCTTAACACGGTATATTCTGGATCGTCGCCTGAAAATTTGGTGACAGAGTCTTCTACACTCTCTAAATCAAAATACATCTTCGTCCTTATCTTCTAAACATTAATTCTAAAACATCATAAAAGAATCAGCTTCCTCTTCAACATTCATCTTCAAAAAAAATTTGACATCTTAGAAATTCGTGTTCAAAATTTTCAAAACAATATTGTAAGTAGTCTTCAAGCCATCTGTCTCCATCCTGAATGAATTTTGTAATATCCCGGAGGAGCCCCCAAAAATGTAGGATAGCAAATAAATAAAGTATCTTCCTCTAAACTGGTATAGTTAAATAATAATATATAATAAAGTAAAATTACAACACTCGCTTGACAATCTAACTATAAACCACTCGTTACTACGCAACCACCATCCTACATATATATATATGAATATGAATGATTGAATTGAGATGATTTTTTAAATTGACATGTACCTAAATATTTGTATGACCATGTTTACGTCAAATACACTGAGACCAATCGACTTTGTTTACCACCTTTTGTACAACTTTTATCTGTTTTTCTACAAATAAAGATTCATTCATTCATTCATTGATTCAATGTTTTGGTTATTTTTGTATAAGATGTATTTGACGAGATCTTAAGATTTTCCTGTCACGAAAAGGCGTTAGGGACGCGTGGAGGAGCGGCAAAAATTTAGACTAGACGTGGCGAGAGGCAGCATAAGTTTAGCGTATACTATGGATGCGTTTTTTGTTCCGGATCGAATTTAGTTTTTTTGTTCGATAAAATAAAATATATTTAAATAATAAAAAACGCATTCATTAAAATGTACCTAACGTAACCAAATCATAATTTGCAGTAAGCCTGCAAAAAATCGAAATGTGTGCTTTGACATATAGTAGAAGTGAAACTTCAACGGCCAAGTGGCAAAACGAATCGCAACAAAATTTCAACTTGAAGTTTGACGGGCAGGTTTTCAAATTAGACAAGTACATTAAGAATCTGCCCGTGAAACTTCAAGTTAAAATTTTGTTGCGCCTCGTTTTTTTTAAACTCATAGCACACGTAGTGTCACTACACTAAACGTCGTGTGCTGTCTAAAAGCTATTAGCAGTTGGCGACGGAAGGCGCACCTGCGACTGTCATTTCCTACAGAGAGATTACCTACAAGGCATTAAGTAAGCTGTCGTTTCAGTATAGACGTGCACAATTACTCGGCTCGCTTCATACAATATGTTAGATGATGTTTATCCGACGAAGTGCGCTGTAAAAGGCTTGTTATTTCGATGTCAATCGGTTGAGCTTTGAGAGTGTAAAGTCGCTTTATATACATGAATATCGTGGCAGTTGGAGTTTATATTCCTGAATGAATGAATGAAAACTATTGTCCATCATAACTTAAACCTAGATATTTAATATAAACACATTTCCATTAGAACAATGGGCGGCCTTATCGCTTATACCGATCTCTTCCAAACAACCCGGTGTCCAAGGAGACATTACAAGAAAAATTAAATAATATTTGGTTAACTCAATTAAAACTAATTTAATCGTAATTAAAGAAAAACAACATAATAACTTTAATAAACCAATATAAATTATACATAAATAAATAGCTTATAATAATATAAATTACTTATACAGTTTCAGTTGAGACCATATATTTTCAATTGGATTAAAATCCGGATGATAGGGTGGCAATCGCAATACGGTGTGCCCATGTTCAGCAAGTATTTTGTCCACGGAAAATTCTGTATACCTCTCCTTATGCCGACTTAAAATAGCGTAAATCTGGGGTTTTGTCAATTTTGGGTCTACTGGAATTTCATGCCTGTTTAACCAGTTAATCATTTCCTGTTTAATGGTGTTTGAATTGGGGGGTCTTTCAACATATTTATTGTGATAGGGTGCGTTGTCGAAAACTAGAACAGAATCACTGGGTATGTTTGGGATTAATTGATTAACCAGCCATTTCTCGTAGTTATCGTTATTCATTTCATTGTGATAATCACCTATAGTGTCCGTGGATTTATACATTAAAAAGGCTCCAGGAACAAAGCCTTTTTCATTTCCCGCATGAACTATTATCAAACGTTGACCTTTTGAAATCTGCTTTTTTACACCTTTTTTCTTATCATCACTCCAAGATTTTCTTTTAGTGTGTGATGTGTGTATGTAAGTCTCATCCATGTAGATTATATTTTTTCCTGTTTCGCGAAATTCGCGTATTTTATCAAGGTATTCCATTCGTTTGAGACTTACATCGTGCTTTTCCATTAGAACTCTTCTATTATCTGCCATTTTAGTGAACCGAAATCCCATCTCATGAAGTATTTTTCTCAACGTCTTTTCAGATCCATTGTAATTAATAGCCTCCGATAGTTTCGCTTTTAATGATTTTACTGTAGGCAGTTCATTAAATCGTAAGTGAAAATCATACACCATTCTTCGCACAACATCATAATCAAAATCGTCCATATCTAAACGAAATTGCTTTTTTGGTCTACCTTTTTTCGGGGTACTGAACTTAATTGCACTAGAATCTGTTTCAGTACTGGCTTCCTTTAATATATTGTTCAAAGTTCTTCTTGAAATTCCACTGGCATTTGCAACTCGCTCTTGTACCTTTTTAAAATAGTTACATACGTCTTTATCTTCATGATTTTTAAATTTGTCGGCTTCAGTTAAAAAATATTTATACACATTGTAGACAATTTCGCGTGACTGACCATGTAAAGGCTTCCCTCTTTTTCCTAAAGATGCCATAGTACAATTCAAAATTATTTAAATTTGGGGGTGTTAACAACTCTCTATATATATTTTGAACTGGACGCGACCGTACTCCACCGTTATTGTCGAATGACTTACAAAACGTAACACATGTAGTGTGCGAAAGGGACAATGCTCTACAAAGCCGATATTAGCCGAATGTCTCTTTCTATAGGTCGATGTGCATTATTTCTTGCCCAGTACTGTACTTACGTGTGAAGAATAATACAATTACATTTACTGCAGCAAATTTTATTTAATGGATAAATAATGGGCAGTGATCAAGTGTTTGAATGTAGAAATGGACATACCCTCCGTATATATTTTTGAAGTGATAACTTCTTATAGGAGGCCAAACCGCTTCGTTACGTTACGCGTTACGGCGCCAGTCTGGCTTCCCTTTCTCTCACGTATACGGTATTGGCAGGCAGACTTCTCCGCTCTCACTCTAACCCATAGCGCTAGCCGTATTTCGGTAATTAGATTCAATAATGATGCTAATAATATACATACACAAAATTCTAATGTACATATTCAAGAATTGTAACTAAGAATAAAATATTTTATTGATAAATAACCTTTTCTTACATTATGATATTAATATATATATAAAATTTAAGTAATAACCTAAGCTTTTCTCAAGTTCAAAATTTCAATATTAAATAGTTCAACTTAGATTAGTTTAATGATAACTTAAACTTCTGTTTGGCGTCCCGAGACGCACTCTTTTTTTATCTTTTTCTTATTTTTTACTTTTATTTTCTTGTAACTCTTTTGATTTCCAAAAACTTATTTCCAATACATCGTTGCACATTAATTAGTCACCCTAGAGCGCTATTACGACATGTGCATCGGCCAAAACGCGGTATGAGACTCTACCCGACCAAAGTAGGAGTGTGAGTGTTGTCTTGTGGTTCTGTCTTCAGGTTTGTATATTCGATCGATGACGGAACGAGCTGAGTAGTGGGGTAATAGATACAAGCTAGCTTCTATTATTGTCAGTAAATAAATTCGTTAAAACAGAAAAAAATCTAACAAAAGAAAAAGTTAAAATAAAAGTAGTTCATCCCATTCATACGTTTTTACGACGCGCTGCGACGAGCTTGCGCAACTGTCATTTTGTCGCTGTCACTTTGTTTTTGGCTTAGCCCTATCGAGTGAGTGGTACAAGTAATAAGCTTATTGTCATTGCTGGTGTGAAGCAGACAGGCTCGTTTTATCCGTGCAGCAACGGAAAAAGACTGCTAATTCCGGCGGCTAGGTGGCCTCTCGTCAGAGACGACAAAACAAGCCACAGCTAGATGGTAGAGCATTTGCCCGACTGGATGGCTATCATCCCTGGTCTAGAGTATGCCGCCATAACAACTTTGAGTTGTGTTCCGATATGAAAGGCCAGGTTCCAGTTTCTCCGACAAGGCCGGCAGCACCTGGTATTGCTAATGTACATAGGAGACGTTTACCACTTTCGATCACAGTTGGGATATCAGCCTATATGCTGTGCTTCAACAATAAAAAAAAGACAGGCTAACATCCCACCTGATGGAAAGTGGTTATAGGTGACGACCTATGCACGAAATGTGTTGCTAATGTGCTGCCGGCCTCGAAGGGGAACTGTAACAAGGCCACTAAAACGCAACGTAACTTCCACCGGCAAAAGGTTTCTTCAAACTTGTAAGAAGCTCTACGATACCATGCATGATCAGAAGGCTGGTAGGTATTTGCTCAACAAATCAGCATTGCTATACAGCGTGGCAACGCAGCCAGTCTTCTGGGCACGCTTCCTTCAGTTAGTAACTTAGTTCATTAGTACTTATGGTTGTTACGGTGACGTATGCAACCACCCCGGGGAGTATACCCTGTTGAATAGTTTTTAAAATTTGGGGTCGTTCTTGTATTTTTCACGTTTTCTCAATATTGAGATATGGGATTTTCGATTAAATACCTTTTTGTGGTTTTGTCAATGCTATAGACGGATCCACCAAATTGACTCAATTTGGTTGATCCAAACTAAATAGACACGACGGTATTCAACAGCATCGAATAATTCGAGGTTATTTTATTAGCAAAAGACATTCCCTTTGCGTCATTAAAAAATCTATCTCGTCAAATGATGGTTGACAACAACTACTGCTGGTCCTCCGTTACTCGCTGACAAGGTATGATTGGCGCCCAAAGGTGCTGCTATTATATTTATAGACTAACGTCTTATACAGATTGAGTTAATGTAAGTTTATCGGCTACTTTAAGGTTCTTCTTCTCTTTCGATGTGGATTGTATGACTTATTATTGGCGTTATTTACAATTAAACTAAAAGTATACAATGTGAAGAAGTATATCCAGCCTCTAGGGCTGCTTCTTTTATCCCCGTTCCGTCCGACGCCTAACTGCTAACTATGCGAGCTACGGGCGTCGGCGGTATGCGGGGCGTGGACAGAAGGTATGCTCCGGTGGGTGGGTCAAGAGGTGCTCACTATTCGCAATAGAAGCTTACAAACTTACTCTAACTTAATATGAATATACCGAGAATAACAACGATAACAAAAGCCGCTTTGCTCTTGTCACCTGTACTGGACCTTAGAGTCCTGTTAAAAACAATCTGCCACGAACTAGATTTATGCGGCTTTTAAAACGAACTCGCCGAAGTCGGTCGCGTCTACTAACTTTTAAGTTAAACTTCTGTTTGTTCATCGACACGAACTCAGTCTCTTTTACTTAGGAGAAAAATATTTGTCTATCTTACTATTTGCTGAGGACTGTACATAGCTTCAAATTTAATATGTTTTCAGCCACATTTGAGCATATTATACATAAAAAATATGTGAGTATGACCGGCGGAGGCAGTCACACTGTCTCTTCTGCCGAACACCTCAAACGGCCCAAATACCTTGGACTAGTGTATAAGTAAGTAAATTATCTCCGAAAAGTCTTTGCGTGTGTAGTAGTAAGGAATGCTAAACTGGAAATTTAAAATTCCTTGTACGGTCAGCCAAAACAGTTTCGTTACATTTTGAAGAAGAAAATATATTTAAAATCAAAAGTAAATGGTGAAAGCCAAATTTATATCTATACTTTAATAGATCTTTAGATCTATTAATAGGTCTGCAGAAGGTGATGTCAGGAGCCTTAAGAACAGACGAGCGTGCATGACAAGAGCTATGAATGTCAAAGAAGCAAGTGAGGTGTGTAAGAATAAGCCTAAATGGCGTTCTGCTGTTCGTGCCTACCCCGCAAGGGACCTGGCGTGAAGTTATGTATGTATGTACGTAGATCTGTAAATTATTGATGATTAGATGATGACCCGTGTAATGACATGGAAAAGAAGCAAATTGATACGTGTACGCTGAGATGACTAAATCGCTATCCGAGTATACTCCTATGAGGTTCTATCCGAGCGTACTTGGATAGTGTGAACACAGCTTTATGTACCAAATACTTTTCTTCTAAAGAGTCATTCAAAACCGGACGAATCGAGGAATCCTTTTAAGATTATTGAAAATTTTAAAAGCAGAAAGCACTCGTTTTAGTAGAGAGTAAACGGAAAGTACGTAAAATTTCTGAAACCGTAGAAGATTTTAATATTCCTCTAATGGTTGTTTGTACTTGAGTAAAAAATATTGAAATGTGAAAGCTTTCGTTAATACAATAGGGAATACAATATCGGCCAAGTGCGTACGGGTCTATACATAGTAAAAGGTTCTGTTGTAGTGATGAATATTGGAAAACTGTAATAACAAAACTACCAAAACGACTAAAATCTACCAAAGTGACTAAAACAATCAAAATGATCAAATTCACCAAAATAAACAAAATGACGAAAATGGCAAACCACAAATAAATAATCTGTGCGTCTCGGGACGCCCGACAGAAGTGATAACTTGCATAAGAGAAAGGGAAGCAGACAGACTGGCGCCGTAACGCGTTACGTAACGAAGCGGTTTACCCTCCCATAAGAAGTTATCACTTCAAAAACTTATCTTATGTTTTGGGATAACCTTTACATAAATCTATCTCATTATTCCAGATGAAAAGTGTCCCTTGTCCACCCTCGGTATTGATTTTACATAAATACTAAGTTTCAGCCAATTCGGTCCAGTAGTTTTTCCGTAAAGGAGCAACAGACAGACAGAATTACTTTCGCATTTATAATATGAATTGAGATTGCAGATTATTTTTCTGTATGGAACGTTATAATTTTCTATATTTTTTTTTACCTCATTTTATATAATACTAGCTGTCCCTACAGACGTCGTCCTGCCCGGAAAAGCTTCAATCGATATGCCGACAGCAGCGCCACCCACCTGGTCCAATTGTGAACCAACTCGGAAACCTTCTCTGGCTCATGCACAACAACTTTGCTAAAGATCATCAAACGATTCTATAAAAGAGAAACATTCATTTTTATATATAAGAGATAATATGCCTTATTTACACTACAATCTCTTTTCTCTCCGATTTAGCTAACATAGACATCTCCCTTGAGGCTGCTACGCCTCTCTTCTCCCGTCTAATATGGATAAATTCATACATTTTACTAGTTGAACAGTTATTACAAACATCAAGTAAGATCCCGTATAAAATCAGGAGCCCAATGAATGAAAACAATCCGGAGTTGCAACTTTTTTCGATTCATACTTCATACATATTTCAAGCGATTATTTTCTCGTTATTGACAACGCATTTGATTTTACAAACTGAAATTATCCGCACAGAAACAGAGAAAGAATACAATTTCCTGCGGCCGCATTCCTGGTCTAAAGTGTACCGCCATAAAAACCTTGAGTTGTGTTCGGGTATTAGTGGCCCGTTTCAGGCTCGCTTAAGAGAGCAATAGCGCATTTGTAGCACCTTTGGTGTTGCACACGCCTATAGGCGATGGTAACCACATTCCATCTGGTGAGCTGTCTGCTTGTCTGCCGAACTCTTGCAATAAAAAAACTCAAGTAACTATTAAATAGATGAAATATAAACTAAAACAATAAAATATTTAAATTTAATTTGATTTATTAATCTTACTTTTGTAATTATACGAATGCAATTTTGACGAAATTTTAGCTTTAAAAAAACGCTTTATTGATTTCACTTTAATTTGTATTATTTATTATTACACTTAACTATTCGAGGCATAAAGAATATTCGATAAATAAATAAATATAAATTAAGACACATAAGATTTCTAAAATAATAATATAATGTCCCTAAAACTTTCGAAAGATTGAAACTGTTCAATAATTTTTTTATGACTGTTTTGACTTTCAATCCTTGATTGATTTTGATTGGGTCTAAAACATCTTTTACTAGTGGTATAGACTATAGCCGGTATAAATATTGTATCTTTGCTAAAATAGCTAAGGAACCCTTAAGTACATGCATATGCATATAAATTAATAACGATAGCGTGAATGATAGTAAAAGCCAGAGAACTTAAGAGCGGTACACCTTAAATAGTACTTTTGTAAAAAAGTATTAAAATTTTGTTGAAACTTTAGTTTCTTTATTGCTGTAGTACCTATAGCAAAAATCTGATTGACCACTCGAAGGAAAGCAGTTACCGACGTCTATGGACATTTGTAACACCGAAAGCGCTGCTAATGCACTGTCGAAAATATTTATGCAGTAATCAACGCCGCGTCATTACCGCGAGTAGCTTTAATGGAGCAGAAACAGAAAACAGGGAATAAAGGTAGAAAAAAGAGAAAACAAGGTAAACACAACCATTCGTATTTTATATCGGATTTATTGGAACGCCGTGTCTTTGCATTTGTGTTAGTACGGTGTTGCCAATTTATGAATTGAATATGTTTGATTTACCTTAATTTTTTGGGGGATGGAGTAGACGTATTATTAGTGTAGCTGTGCCCGCGACTTCGTTCGCCTTGAATTTTTTTTGACGGAACCCTAAAAAATAGTGTAAGTGACATCAGATCAGCCAATCTGTCAGTGAAAGTCCCGTTGGTCCAGCTGTTTCAAAGCTTAGCCGGAACATCCAGAGAGACAAAATTTAAAAAAAAAGTTTTTCTGATAAACGTACCGTATCATATATCTGTATCTCTATTAATAGAGATTAATATTATACATGCGAAAGTAACTCTGCCTGTCTGTTCCGGTTTCACGGAAAAACTACTGGACCGACTCAGTACTCAACTCAGTATATGTGAAAGTTTCATGAGGTTTCGATGCCGAGGATGAACATAGGATACTTTTTATCCCGAAAAATGGGATAGTTTCCGGTATAAAAATATATTTGTCTCTCTCTTTGTTATCCTTTTATGCAAAGACTATTGGACCGATTTGCAAAAGCTGAAACTCGATGCAAATTTTAATACCGACGGTAGGCAAGGGATACTTTTTATCCCGGATAGTGGGATAGATTTATATAAAGGTTACTCCCACTCTCACAGAATGAACAATCGTGATTTGTAACTCGATGAAACGAAAAAGCGCCACACATAAAAAAAAAAGAAATCAAATACATCACAGAGCCTAAAAATGTTACTGTAGGTGTACCACAAGGCAGCGTATTGGGGCCTTTATTGTTTATTTTATATATCAACGATCTACCCTTAATTACTAACCATAAAACAATTCTTTATGCTGATGATAGCGCAATTCTATTTCAAGGTACCACTAAATCTATGATTGAAAATGACCTTAATGATACACTAAGCTGTGTAGTTAAATGGTTGACAATGAATAATCTAACAATTAATTTGACAAAAACTAACTTTATGACATTTAAAAATCGTTCAACAAAGATACATGACATTTCAGTAAATTATTTAGGACATAAAGTGGATGAAGTTGAATACACAAAATTTCTTGACTTAAACATAGATAATAAATTGAATTGGAAATTACATATTGAATCCCTTACTTCAAAAATAAATAAATGCTCGTATGCCCTCTATATGCTTGCTAAAGTGGCACATATGTCTACCCTAATGACTCCATATCATGGAAATGTATCATCGATTCTCCGCTATGGGATAATTTTCTGGGGGAATTCTACCAATAAAGAAATTGTATTTAAGTCACAAAAGAGATGCGTAAGGGCTATGTGTGGACTTAAGCAAACTGATAGTTGTAAGCCATACTTTATAAAATTAGGCATCCTTACAGTTCCTTGTCTTTATATATTTGAAGTAGTACAGTTTGTCAAAGAAAATCTTAACCTATTCACACACCCTGTAAGCATAAGACAAAAGAATAGAATATGTTGTCCGCTGAACAAGACGGCTTATTTAAATAAAAGTATATTTTGTATGGAATCAATACTGTACAACCGTCTACCAGATGAGCTTCTAAATATTACAACTGCTAATATATTTAAACGCAAGGTTAAGACATTTTTAATACAAAAAGCATATTATACAGTAAACGAATATTTAGGACATAAATAACTATATTATAATATATGACGACTCACATAATGTACAACAGTTTAATTTTGAAATTGATTATTTGACGATAAAATATGATTTGACGATGAAATATAATTTATAGTAATGTGAAATTGATTAATGGTTCTATAAAGATAAAGTTTTATATTAATTTATTGTTTGATTAAATAATGTAATTATGGCCAGGCACCATTACAATCGCCTGTATTGTACGTCCGAAAGGACAAACTGTCGTTCCAACAAGAAACTCGAACAACTTTGTAATTTTATAATTGTGACAGTTTATACAATAAATGTTTATTCTATTCTATTCTATAAGTCTAAAAGACTAAGTCCGCGAGAGAATCAGATGGAATACATTATACAGTGTTTCATACTACCCGGTCTCCTTTTCGTGCGGTGCTTCGTAGCCTCCTCACTCTTGTCTACTAAGTGTTGTAACTATAATTATGTGCGCCTGTATATTTTCTGAAGTTTCACTTCCACTTCGTGTGAACTGCACACACACGTTTTTTTTTATAACGCCGGGGAAGGTCTTTGAACAACATACCCGGGCCACACGGGGATTACTAAATGCAGAGCTTAGGGCGCCTGCAACGAGCCTGTGAGACTCTTGGGGACCAGACCGTGCTCTAAAAAGCGAGGGCCGATAATCAAACTACCCACTAAACCTAAACCTACGCCCCATACCTGCATTTTGCAGAGACGATACGGGATCTAGAACAGGATTACTGTACCGTGACGCCCTCGTGCGCCGAGCTTGGTGCACTCCGGGAGCAGAATGTACAACTAGGAAAAGAGATATTATGCCAAACTCCAAATGACTGGGAGAAGGCGAAAGAAAAGAGTGGTATTTGACTCGAATTTGCCGCAGTTTGTTTTTCCAGAAAAATACTTATTATGTATCTTCTAGGTAAGCATGCTCCATCTTAGACCGCCTTATTCAACATCAAATAAGACAGCGGTCAAAGGTTAAGCTATATAAAGATAAGACATACTTTGGTCTTTACCTAAAGAGTCAACTACTTGTTTTGAGAGCTCTTTGTATTCACTTAAGGCCTAAGGCCCCACCCTAACCGTTTATTCTTCTAAAATAAAGAAAAAAACATATTTTTAGGTAGAATTATTTTTGAACCTAGCAACACCAATACGCACTGGAGAAATTGAAATGAATAAAAGATGAGCGACGACGACCGACCTGGGACGTCCGAGATATCTCCCCAGGGATTCGGGAATTTGATACAGTGGTGTTGTCACAGAAAAAATGTCTCCCGTCTTGCATTAATTCTTAACGCTTGAAAGAGTTGTACAGGTTTTTTATGAGTTTTCTGAAGTGAAACTTCTTTAGAATCGTTATTATTTGAAACTCGAACTGAACTGAATAATACTATTATCCCCCTAATGCGCTGGAACCTTGTCAAATTGACATTCACGTGACGTCATCCGCAACTCGATATGTTCGCGTACTCGCCGGTCAGTGATGCTAATAGTACTGAGTGTTCGGCTACTACGTCACTAAAATGGCGGCCAGGCGCAATAGCAATTCGCGGGGATAATAAGGTAGTATAGACATAAAATATGATGACAGATGTAGGTGACAAAATTATGTTAAACTGCAACATTGATGGGTAAAAATGTAAAGGAACCCACTGCTACCTAAGTTTCGCCAAACATTGCACAATATGCTTCCACCTTTATAATTACTACACTTATTATATACACTTTATAATTATCATTAATTTTTTTTTAATAATCCTCATTTCAACTATAAATGTGTGCTTGTGGTTGTGTATTTATATAAATGTATATCTAAATTTGTTTATCCTTGTTTTTTCTATTTGTTTTTACTCTCAACCTAAGCTGTTTGGAGTGTTGTTTGTAGTAGGATACACACTGATCTTAGTATTGTGCTTTAAATTGTCTCCTGCAATGTTATTGTGTAGTAACTGTAAACGTACCAAATAAATAAATAAATAAAAGGTAGACCAAAAAAGGGATGGATGGATTGTGTCAAGGATGACATGATAGTTTGTGGTGTAACAAAGGACGTATGTCAGAATAGAGGAGTATGGAAGGAAAAGACATATTGTGCGGAATCCAAATTGAAAAAAGGTGAAGGAAATGAAAGCCTTGGATCAAAATGGCTCCAGGATACTAATTACTATTATTTCTGAAATACATTTTCGGAGACAAAGGATATTGTAGCTACAAACTCGTTGTTTACACAATATATTACTTAAACCTTAAGCCTCTTAACTGGTCGTTTAACAACACTCTAACCCAATTGAGGTTTTGCAACATTAATAAATTATCCTAATGCCTTAATTTTGGAGTGTTTCTATGGTATATTAACGGTACCTGCTGGGAAATTTGTAGCTGCTTTGTATGGGGTCGTTAAAATTATTTACCTGGTGACTGAAGTTTATGTAATATATTATGTAGTACTTTTTCAAGTATCAGCTTTTAAGTATGTTTGTGAAGCCTGGTCACTTACACTTAGATACAAGAACCAATTGTTAGTAACAGAGAGGAATTTTCTCAGAAAAATCTTGGGCCCAACAAAAAAATATTATTATCCGTGCAGGAACGCAGAAAGAATAGAATTTCCAGCGGCCGCGCGGCCTGTCCTAAGAGGCGACAAAACAACCCGCAGCCAGGTGGTAGAGCATTTGCCCGAGTGGATGGCTACCACCCCTGGTAAAGTATGTCGCCATAACAACCTTGAGTTGTGTTCCGGCATAAGTGATCAAGTTCTAGTCTCCCTTAAGAGAGCAGCACCGCATTTGTAGCACGTTTGGTGTTGCAAATGTCCATAGGCGATGGTAACCGCTTTCCATCAAGTGGGCCGTCTGCCTGTCTGCTGAACTCCTGCAATAAAAAAAAATAAAAAAACACAACTGACAAGTATGAATTATGCCGACACCCGATTAAAATTCGGCACCCAATATTCAAAAAATGGGCACAAGCTGTAAGACTCATCCAATATTCCAGGGCAGGTATTCGGTCCAGTCCAGTCTCATGTCACCGTCGGGGCATAGTCCATTCCGTTCTAGAATTGCCAGTACTCTGACGGTGATAAGAGCAAAACAAAGGCAACGTAAACTTATTAAACGTACGTCGAAGTACCTGCACTAAAATTTAAATACAGTCTAGAATCATTTATATCGTTACATGCCGTCAAAGAAATGCGCACACCTGCCTGTCGTAAAACGCAGTTTATTACTTTTCTTGAATTCGGAGTTCTTTTGTTTACTTTGTCTTTAAAGTTTGCAATTAAACAATAGCCTATTGTTATTTTACTTGTTTTATGGCCGTCATTAGTGTCGAACTAATCCTTGTTGTTATTGCATTGCGTCGAAGCTTACCAGACGTGCGGATTAACTCAGTGAACGCGGTCTTATGTTGTATTGTACAGTTTAGTATAAAACAATGCCCGAACGGAGGGGTGGTGCAGTTAGACTACGATACGAGTAAGACGTTCATTTGATGAGCGATATAGTGACGGACTTTACGCGTGTTATTGAATCGTTCAGGTTGTACTGGCTGCGCTCAGTCATATTTGTGCCTGTTTTATACGTGTTTGTACAGTTCTAATAAACTCTATAGTAATTCCAACGGCATTTTAATTTGAGTCCTGTGTAGCTCGTAACAATATTTCTTAAAAGGCTTAATAACACCCCGCACAAAATTCCCAACGTACCTAAATGAGAGAAGTAAGTTAGTTCAGTACAACTTTTTGTCGCAACTGTTATTTGATTGAGCTCAACCGAGTTAAATCTTGAAGGGTTCGGAGTTTCGCCAACTTAATTATGGTACATTCGATTTGTGAGTTCGGTCCGTTGGTTTATGTAATCATGAACGCTTGTTGGGCTTATTTGATTGTGCTGGTAGCTTCAGGAATCGAATCTTCGCGTTTAGTCCTTAAGGGATTGGGATGAATCTTAACAAGCATATCTATAATATATACAAATGAAAGTCGTGTTAGTTACAATATTTATAACTCAAAAACGGCTGTACTGATTTGGCTTAGAACCTGAATTTCCTAGAATCACACCTGGCTAATGGCTGCCATAAAATATTGCAATACATAATGGGCTGTTTATCTTATCGCAAATTTTACACACAAAGTAATCAAAAGAAGTCCAAATGCCGAAAAGGTAATAAAATGTGTTTCTACCGGGCTGCAGGTGTGAATTGGTCATTGTCGGCACCTAGGTCGTGACAATATTATCATTATATCATCTTCCTCTTAATTTATTAATTAAGTACTCATTAAAGACATGATTATAATCTGATAGTCGATTTTAAGAGCGCTTACCTTGCTATCCTTGATCAATTTTGATTTTAATAAAATTATTAAGACGGGGACGTTTTATGCTGATACAATGAGTTCAATAAACCTCCGATAAGTCCTTACCTATACTGACAGTATTCCCCCTGTTCCACCCATTTTTAATCTAAGATAAAAGGTACATTGAGTGCTTAACCATCGAGTCTGAGAACATACAACGCTATAAATTCATATACACTTCACTCTATTATTAAAGCTATAAGGTACACAAAAGCTTAGCAGAGATACAATATTTTCATTGCTTTGCAAGCTATGATAACCTGTTCACATATGCAGTTCTTATCACCCTTATTTGTTAGAAGTTAAGGTAGATTTTGCTGTACAATGGCGGTAAGGATTTTACGGTATTTTCCGTATCGCCAGATAGTAGACTTGACAATAGCCTCTTGTTTCACTGGCCGGTGAACGGGAAGGCGGGGGATTTTTAAGGACAGACAGCGGTTTAACATTTGTGTAGGTAATACAGGAATAATTTTACTTGACTAAACAATTCACAGCTAGGTGGTGACTATATAACCGCTTGGCAGGTTTGACACATCGGTTATCTCGATGTGCAGGTTACATCACGATGTTTTCCTTCACCGCTTTTAGAACGTGGTAATTGTAACAATATGCACATTAGGTAAGAAAACTGCTAAGTGGTGCATGCGTTCCGGC
The DNA here is from genome assembly GCA_949752895.1 of Dendrolimus pini. Taxonomy (NCBI): domain Eukaryota; kingdom Metazoa; phylum Arthropoda; class Insecta; order Lepidoptera; family Lasiocampidae; genus Dendrolimus; species Dendrolimus pini. The sequence continues at coordinate 5,027,062 of OX457149.1, read as the reverse complement.
CAGGATCGAACCCGTGCCCTTTGAGTTTGGGATGCGTTCGCTAGCCATTGCGCTACTATGACTTCGATACTAAATAACCGCCAACCTGTTTATTTTAATTATTTAGTTTTAATATTTTTTTATGGTTATTACCTTGTCTTCCGTGTCACGGCTAGTGAAAAGTGGCCAAAACGCCGTAATAATAAAAACCATATAAAATACCACGCTTAACACATGTCAAATCGTCTTTATTAGGTATATTCCCAAAACCTTGTTATAAGTTAACTAAAGGAATAATAATAACCCATTATAACAACATCTTTGTTTAAGTTGTTTAAGATCAACCCAAAACTGCTCCATGATTTAGAGCTAAGTAGAATTTAAGTCAAGCCAACTCAAATAACAAGTATAAAGGACTTTTAAGATAAATATAGTATGGAATTTTGCAATTAAGAATTTAAAATTAAATATGAGAGCTTGATAGCTGCTCAGTAAAGATTTATGAAGATAGGAGCTACAAAATAAGCGGCAAATAGATGGGAATCAAATTCAATTTTCTTCTATTCAAAGAGATTCATTTGAAAAAGGTTACTTATTTGTGCTATTCGGAATTGAGACACTAGGTCTGTGAGGTCAGTTTGTGGGTCGCCTTCTTTTCTTTTTTCTTTGTTACATAATAATTACAGATAATTTAAGAATTTGTTTTTAGTCTTTTAGTCAGGTTGACTGGAAGAGATCGCTTTTAGCGATACGACCGCCTTTTTAACCGACTTCGAAAAAAGGAGGAGATTCTCAATTCGTCGTTTTTTTTTTTTTTTTTTTTGCTTTTTTTATGTATGTTCGCCGATTACTCCGTGATTTATGATCCGATTTACGTGATTCTTTTTTTGTTCGACACGTAATAGCTTCCAATTGGTCCCCTAAAAATTTTACATAGTTTGGCTCAGTAGATTTCATTTTACGAACATTTTTTTGTTCCCGGTTCTTGGAACCTATATTTTTTAAGAAGCGCGGCACCATTCGTCGGTCCACCCATACATAGCTAGACACTAAAAAGTAACAAATAAAAACTTCGTTTAAAAAAACCGACTTCAAAAACTAAAAAACTAAAATAACTTATTTCTAAAGCTATTATTATTAATATATATTATCTAAAACATCTTGAAGTCGGTGCAAAGCAAAACATAAAAATTACTATTTTTTAAAATTGCTAAGCACCGACTTTAAGATGTTTTAGATAATATATATTAATAATAATAGCTTTAGAAATAAGTTATTTTATTCATTTTAGTTTTTTAGTTTTTTTTGTTCCCGTTTCTTGGGACCTATATTTTTTAAGAAGCGCGGCACCATTCATAGGTTCTCCCATACATAGCTAGACACTAAAAAGTAACAAATAAAAACTTCAAAAACTAAAATGTATAAAATAACTTATTTCTAAAGCTATTATTATTAATATATATTATTTAAAACATCTTGAAGTCGGTGCAAAGTAAAACATAAAAAATTTAAAAACTTAGTTTAAAAAACCGACTTCAAAAACTAAAATGTATAAAATAACTTATTTCTAAAGCTATTATTATTAATATATATTATCTAAAACATCTTAAAGTCGGTGCTTAGTAATTTTCAAAATATAGTAATTTTTATGTTTTGCTTTGCACCGACTTCAAGATGTTTAAGATAATATATATTAATAATAATAGCTTTAGAAATAAGTTATTTTATACATTTTAGTTTTTTAGTTTTTGAATTCGGTTTTTTTAAACGAAGTTTTTATTTTTTATTTGTTACTTTTTAGTGTCTAGCTATGTATGGGTGGAACTACGAATGGTGCCGCGCTTCTTAAAAAATATAAGTCCCAAGAACCGGAAACAAAAAAATGTTCGTAAAATGAAAACTATGTCAAATTTTTAGGGGACCAATTGGAAGCTATTCCGCGTCGAACAAAAAAAGAATCACGTAAATCGGATCATAAATCACGGAGTAATCGGCGAACATACATAAAAAAAAGCAAAAAAAAAAAAAAAAGATCCCGACGAATTGAGAACCTCCTTTTTTCGAAGTCGGTTAAAAATGACTATATTTTGAAAATTATTAAGCACTGACTTTTATGTTTTACTTTGCACCGACTTCGAGATGTTTTAGATAATTTATATTAATAATAATACATAGCTTAAGAAATAAGTTATTTTATACTTTTTAGTTTTTAAAGTCGATTTTTTTAGACGAAGTTTATTTATGCCATAAGCAATTATATATTGACTTATCTCGCGTACCACCAGCGAAGTGGGCACAGGTCAGCTTGTTAATTATAAATATGCACCATATAAAGAAATACGTACTAAAAACGAATATAGTTTATGTTTAGAATTAAATTTAAGCTAAACAGAGGTTTCGAATCGCCATTTTCACAGTCACAAATCCAAAATGGCGGCAACGGAAATTAAAGGAAACGAATTTATTCTATCCCAATCCTTGTTAAAAATAATTTTCGAAAGTAATGGATTTTTGACCCCTCGACAATGGGTTTCATTAACTTGATTCTTATCTTTTGACACTTGGCTTTTAATATTATTCCGCTTTAATGGGTTTTGTTTTTCTACTCTGAATAATAAATTGATACTATGAGAGTATCCATTTCTTTTGTATTCTTGTTGGCTTGTTATTGGTTGTTGGAAGGTTGGCAGTGATTCTCCTCCTTCTACGAGCGCATCATGCTTGCAAAGGAGGGGAGGGGGGGGCGGGGGTGAGCGGACGTCACTGCTGTTGTCCCCTGGCAGTGGAAGTGGCGAGGGCTAGCGGAGAGGCTAGGTCATATACTCGTAGCCCTGGCATAAGTCGCACGACGGAACACCCAGGGGTTTAGTTGGTATATCGACTGGGGCCTGGCAATAGCATGGCATCTGGTGAATCTCACACACGGGTCGCGAATTATCCCCCCAAGCTTTTGTGCTTGTCGTGGCTTACAGTCCTCAGTCATATTTCCCCTGCCTATAAAAAAGACGTTGGTTAAACTTACAATTCACTCACATGCCCTACCATCGGTAGAAATTTTACAATACTTGTATAGCTTATAATTATCAATCGATTGTAAGGCAGATGAACGATTATAAAGATATGGGAAACGGCCATCTCTATAGGGTTCCGTAGCAATTTTAACAGAATGGAAACTATAAGAAATCCTTCAATAATTCGAAAGTCAAACAAACACTTCACCACTTTATAGTTTATTTTATGAATGAATGCTCTTTATTGCATATACATAAGTTACATATATACAACAGAAGGTCTTATCGCCGCCGGCGATATCTTCCAGACCACCTCTACAATGGTTGAAAATAATATACTTATCATAGATTAAAAACAAAGAAAAAAATTGAATTAAATATCAAAAGAAAGTACATTAAATGTCAAAAAAAAAGATTAAATTATATGTCAAAAAAAACTAATATTGATACGCATACGTTTATTAATTGTTAAATATTTTAATGTCAGTGCATTTATTATCCTTAGTCAGAATTATATATATATATATATATATATATATATATATATATATATATATATATATATGTCGGAGGGAAGTTATAGTTGGATGGATTATTATTTGGATGTATAACGCACAATATCATTTGTTTACATTTTAATTACTTCTAAAATTCTTAATGTAATTTAATTAGATCTGTTAAATGTTTCTATAACTTAAATATCGTTCTAACCTAATAAAAGTTATGAATATTGTAATTTAATAAACGACCAATGAGAGCAGAGCATGTCTTGAGCGGGGTCAGCGCCCTCTATATTTTGAGTAATATCTACTTGGGTAGACTGAGGAGTTTTTGTGGCACATTCGGTTGGTGGCAACAGGTCGAGTTGGACCATGGAGTATTTTAAAGAAAGTATTGAAGCTGGAAGTATGAGCGGGTGCCCTGAACCCGCTGCTCGGTCTAAACTATGTCATAATGTTGATCAAATCTAAATTAAAAGTGTATAAACCGTGGCTATTGTGTTTTATGCTCGCATTTTATCCTGATGATGCCCACTAAATCTGCAATAACTAAAGATGTCGTGAGAACGAGGCCGTTCTGCGACATCAGAAGTGGGATCTCAGCCTGTGCCCACAATGAAAGCAATGACTGCGAAGCCTTGCCAGTATAAGAAGGCGTGCTGATGGATTGAAGGATGCCCACAGTGGAAGCAAAAGCATTTGAGGACGATTGACATGTCGGGGCCATCGGCGGCAATAGCGGCGACGTAGTGATGACGTCCCGAATGCGCCTGTGGAGCGGCGGTGTGTCGGCCTATGCATGGTTTGGTCACCGTTGGGCCTACTGTGTGCCAGCAATGGTTCAAATTCACGTTAGTACAGCGAGTAGAAAGGCAGTTTTATGGATCGTGAAGTCTAATCTAAGGTAAAAATTACGTGCCTATTCTACTTGGCACAGGAGGTATGGTAATTTTTAATTATTATTTTAAGTGCGAATTCTGGAAATGAAGAAAGAGAGATTAAAAAAAAATTATAGTTCATCGTTTGTGGTAGACAATTTTACTACCCTCATATTTAAGTGATTTTTTCGTGTACGAAAAATTACGATATGGTTGCAAAAATCGAAATTATTAACAAATTACGTAGGTAGTTTTGCTTTTTCAACATTATTTTTGGGAGTTGGTTACTTACAAGAAATTTGTGTTCGTTATAAACGATGTGCGTGTATTCATTGTCTTTTCAAGTTTACCTCCAAGATTTTTTTATGTGAAAATAAGGTCTGGTTTTCGAGTTTTTTTACTTAGATAACGTATAGTGGAAAGTGATTATGATACATTATTGCTACGCTATGTTTTCCGTTGGTTTTATGATTAAGATTTTCTTTCCTGTAAAAGTAAGTTTGCAGGCGTTATATGAAAGACATTTTAGATTCGGATGATAACAATTTTACCGTGAAGAAAGTGTGGCTATGAAGAAGTTTAAAAGCCACCATAAGGTACTCAGGGGGTATTTACGTTAGTAGACACTTTGGTAAGTTGATTTTTTATTTAAGATTATTTTTGTGATAGTTTCAAATTCGAATTAGGGTGAATACCCTAGTTATTGAACGCATTGTAAATTGGAAAATTATTTTGAGTTTGTTTGTTCCTCTATTATTATGAGTTTTCATAAGTTGTCGACCCTGGAGCCCGTAGAGTGATAACCTTGGTTACTCTGATTGTATATTCTGGTCAAAAAGTGTTATCCGAGCCACGCTCAGCGGGGCTTGGTTGAGAGTACATCACTCATTTAGATGTATTGGTTTGATTGACTGATTGAGAAGTGTTGTTAGCGGATTGGATGACTGATGCGTTCACACGGTTTTTGTTTGAAGTTAAAATAATGGAATTTCAATAATTATTAAACTTGGTAAATGCAGTTGACTACTATAATGGGTAGTTTTTAAATTTAGAGGTACATATAGCGTGAAAGATTTTAGTCTGATAGTCAAAGATTATGAATTTGTGATATTATTCATGAAATAAGTCGTTGAAAATTTTGAAAGTTTATTGTGAGTTTGATGTTAAAATAATCATTAGTGGCCAGTAAATAAAGGCGAGGTGGCCAGTGAAATAGAGGCGAGGTGGCCAGTGAAATAGAGGCGAGGTGGCCAGTGAAATAGAGGCGAGGTGGCCAGTGAAATAGAGGCGAGGGGGCCAGTGAAATAGAGGCGAGGTGGCCATTACAAAGTGAAATCAGTGAAATAAAAGGCGGGGTAGCGATTGAAAATTGGTATCGATAGAATGAGACTCTGTATACTATTTGGATATTTTTGTGTTTGATGTTTTGATTTGTGTTTTGATGTTTGACCCAAAATGCGTAGCTCGATGGGCGACGAGGTGGCAGTTTCGATACTGCTGACTTGATTTGGTGTGTAGTCTGGAGTCTGTTATGACTCAGATCTCAGAAAAAATCCAGAATGAAGTTGTTGCGCAGAAGATAAAATGTAAACGATGTCCTTGGTCAGGAGTGGCCGAACTATAATATCTCTTTCTTTTTGCAGATAATCCATAATGGGCGGCCTATTACACGAGGGCGTGTAATACGTCAGGAAGGCCGTGTCGGAGGGAAGTTATAGTTGGATGGATTATTATTTGGATGTATAACGCACAATATCATTTGTTTACTTTAATTACTTCTAAAATTCTTAATGTAATTTAATTAGATCTGTTAAATGTTTCTATAACTTAAAGATCGTTCTAACCTAATAAAAGTTATGAATATTGTAATTTAATAAACGACCAATGAGAGCAGAGCATGTCTTGAGCGGGGTCAGCGCCCTCTATACTTTGAGTAATATCTACTTGGGTAGACTGAGGAGTTTTTGTGGCACATTCGGTTGGTAGCAACAGGTCGAGTTGGACCATGGAGTATTTTAAAGAAAGTATTGAAGCTGGAAGTATGAGCGGGTGCCTTGAACCCGCTGCTCGGTCTAATCTATGTCATAATGTTGATCAAATCTAAATTAAAAGTGTATAAACCTTGGCTATTGTGTTTTATGCTCGCATTTTATCCTGATGATGCCCACTAAATCTGCAATAACTAAAGATGTCGTGAGAACGAGGTCGTTCTCCGACATATATTTTAATAAAGCAATAAAGTCTAAGAATTCCTGTATTGAATAATATGTCTTGTCCGTTAAATATATAAATAGCTTATATTTATATGTCTCAAATTCGCGGCATGTTTTTATGTTTAATGGTAATTTGTTATATATTTTTATGGACATCATAAATATGCTACGTGCAAACAATGTTGATCTGCACCTTTTATTAAATTTTAATAAGTCACATCTTCGTGAGCTTATGTCTTCATAATGCTCAAGGTATCTTCTGACATGAAGCGCCACTTCATAGATATAAAGACATGGTAGAGTGAGCAGTTTAAGGCTTTTAAAGTATGGTCTACAGCTATTTTTAAGCCACAAATAGAGCGCATACAACCTTTTTGAGCAATAAACAAGTGTTCGATGTTAGTTGCATTCCCCCAGAATATTATACCATATTTTAATCTGGATACTACATACGCATGATACGCCACAATAACCGTTTTTTGATCGACAACTTTACTAAGCATCCGTAGTGCATATGAGAATTGTATTAATTTATTGTGTATATGGTCAATATGTGTTTTCCACTTCATGTTATTATCGATGTTTTAAAATACCTACTTTAGTTTTTCGTATCTTTCATAGACTATATGAAGGTTTCCAAAGATTAAAAGCATAGTTTCCTAAGGAAACTAGGAAATATGATCTATAGATATATTATGAAACCGAAAACAACAAGTCCTATTGATGTCAAACACATTAAAGTGAAACTCAAAGCAACTCAAAATGTCTATAAAATGCCTCATTATTATTTCTTCTTGTCAGCGACTCTTCATAAAACACTCCTGGACAAAAAAATTGTATAAAATTGGCTATTTTACTTTGTCTTCATCTATCTATAGTAATAATTCTCTGAACAGCAAAAGCTATGACCGCCTTTAAAAATAGTTCATAATCATATACATAGCATATGGTTTTATGTAAGCTTATTTATCATACCTATTAAAATGTTACGAGTGCAGGACTCGAATTAAAATGCCGTTGGAATAACTATAGAATTTATTAGAACTATACAAACACGTATAACACAGGTACAAATATAACTGGACAAAACCAGTACAAACTGCACGATTCAATAACACGCGCAAAGTCCGTCACTATATAGCTTATCGAATGTATACGTCTTGCTCATTTCGTATTACTCACTTGACTGCCTCACCCCTCCGTTCGAGCATTGTTTTATACTAAGCTACACAATACAACAATCGACCGCGTGGACTGATTTTTCCAAGAAAACGTAATCTGCACACCTACGGCCATAATAGGATGTTTTTCTTAATTACACATTTTAAACACAAAGTAAACAAAAGAAGTCCAAATTCGTGAAAGGTAATAAACTGTAGGTGTGCATTCACTTTCTCGGCACTCAGTCGTTACAATAATTTGAGTACAGTAGATGGAGGAACGGTTACCTGGTGAAAAATAATGTTATCAATGTACTGTTCCGTATTGCTTACTGTATTGTACACACACCTAGTTAAGCTTTCTAAGATAATAGAAAAAATCTAAATATTAAATTTCAGTACTTATTTTACTAATTTTTACCCAGTCTACATTAAGGACGTAAAATAATCTAGTAGATATCGAATTTTAGACTGAAAATTGTACCTTTAGTCTATAGTGTTTAAAATTATTTTAATCAATCTCTGCTAAGACCATTAAACTGTATGTATTTACTAACCATTGAATAATATAAATGTTAGGTCCTATCATCGCAGCATACATTATGTTAGAAATTAAATTTGGCTAAGTATCTGCACTTAAATTATTCATATTTATAATGAACAGTATATTATTATTTTTTATTGCAGGAGTTCAGCAGACAGGCAGATGGCCCACTTGATGGAAAGCGGTTACCATCGCCTATGGGCGCTGCTGCTCTCTTAAGGGAGACTGGAACCTGGTCACTAATGCCGGAACACAACTCAAGGTTATAATGGTGTGTTGGGCTGTGGGTTGTTTTGTCGCCTCTTAAGACAACACGGATAATTTTTATATATGTAATTTGCCTGAGCCTTCAATATGTAATACTTTACCAGTACTAAACTTATGTCTGGTTTTTAATGGATATTAATCTAATATGAACCAGATACTTTTCCCTGTCCATAAGTGTACAGCGATACAATAGATGTCAAGAACAGATTTTCCCGCTCGAGTAGTGTTTCAATATTTTCTTTATATCTTGTTGTCTATTATAAAATTCGATATTGCTTACTTAGTGAGTTTATCTTAAAGAGTAGGTAGGGTAATAAAATATTGTACCTATTGTGGTAACGAAAATTGTGTTGCCTTGGCGAAATCTGTGATTATAGAAGTATAGAATTTGACAACAGAACCTTAATAATGTTCAAGCTTATAATTTAAATTAATTATGGTCTAATTTCGACCACTGGGCGAGTACTAGATAGATATCAATATACATATGGTACAAATACATATTTACAAAAATATATAAATCTTTATAAATGAAAAAAATTGCGAAATTAACCCAAAAATCTTATAGATAGATAGATAGATAACACCTTATTGTACACCATTACAAAAAAACACAGAAAAACTTATAATCTAAAAATATTCTAAATGTGCACAATGGGCGGTCTTGTCGCTAAGAAGAGATCTCTTCCAGATAACCCGTGGCTGGAATAAAACTTATTATATTGGTCAAAGGTGGTATATTCGTACATAAATATTAGAGGATATGCAGTTACTTACATATATTTTAAGCTATTGCATAGCTTTTATCGCTGGCTTTGAGCGCGGCGACCGAATCAAGAAATTCCGTAACGAAAATAAAACCGAACACCCCCACTCCGCCTACCATGTAGCTCGGCCGAGCGTTCGCTTAACGTATATGTATATGGTACGACTGTACGAAGCTCGCACGGATCGAGACGAGCTGCTCCGAAATCGGACAAATACGTAAGCAGCTGTTTGTGAGAAAGTATATAGGTGTACAGGTATCTATCATATCTTTATAATGCCACACTCACCGCATGTGCGCCCCGTTAGTATTGGAGAAATTGGCTGATAGATACCGAGGGTGCCGTGGTATTATAAGAAAACTCCGGATTTTCAATTTGAAACAATATTATAATTTATTTTATGTAAACTTATATGAATACATATTTTTTACAATCACGAATTAATATTTTAGTACATTTTTCATAACGTTCCAAACATAAACGTCATATTTTCAAATATATTTTTTACTGTTTCTTTATCTCGCCAGCAATGCGAGATAAAGGCTGTATATAGGTTTAACAAGTATACATGTAGGTATATATGTATACATAGGTGATTTGTTTTCTTATCGGTCACCACGCTCAAAAAGTGTAACTTGAATTAATGTCAAAGAAAAGAAAATATTGCATAAATAAAAAAGAAATAAATAATTATAATTGCATAAGTTGATAAAAAATGCTATGCAATAGCTTTACCGCGGCAGTCTCCGAGTGTTATTTTATATGCTTTATTGTATAAGCATGAATGCTTTTTTATAACATGGGTCCTAGACTAAGTATACATGAAACTTTGAAAACACGGCCATGAAATACTTGTTTATCGCAAACATTCTGTAACAAGATTCCCTTCACGGATTCCTTTAAGGAATTTAATTTAGATAAGACTAGCTTTTCATGCGTCGATGCCCGCTTCTAAAATTCATGTTTTTTTCCTAATTTTCTTCTGTTTTTGTGGGTTTTGTTTTTATTAATATAAGCTTTTTTAAAAAGGTTTTTAAGTACAATCTTTTGAGATCCTGGATATCATGTAGCAGCAGAATGCTAGCCAAGACAAGTAAAACGAGCCCAAACACGACGGTTCCATCATCAGATAAGGTCTATGGTACTATATTATTGCATTGTCATGCGATTTACATATGCGTGCAGAATTTCAGCTCAATCAATCAATTTAACTTGCAAGATTCCACCCGAACTTATTTACATACATCCATTCCAAGTTAAGTAAAAACTTGTAAAAACCAAAAGTAATACATATAAACTTATATTCAACTAGCTGACCCGTGTCCACTTTGCTGGGCGACATTAAAAAAAATTATAATATTATCAATCACAATCAAAAATAGCCTATGTCAATCAAGAATAATGTAGCTTTCTAATGGTGAAAGAATTTTCAAAATCGGTTTAGTAGTTCAGGAGATTACTTCCTACACTCTCACAAAATTTACAAATATAGTTCAGTGTTTACTTGATGGCAGCGCCATCTAGTCTCTTTAAAAAATTATGTTCAAATTCAAAAGTTTTATTCAAAATATTAAGTTACCCTGATGAACACTTTTTGAAGATCACACACGTAAGTGGACTTCCTATTCTATGTAAACCGCTTCGGAAAGTGCTATAGCTGTTAAAAGGTAGAAGCGGCAAGAAACTCCGCAAAAATACGTCTAGCTAAAAATTGATTTATAGTATTGTTACAACCTAGCCCCGACAAACACAAATTCCACGTACAAATCTGTAAAAGCACATTTTATAACCCATCAGCATTTTAACTAATTGTAATCGTCTTCTTTTTTCACTCTTTTATTGGCATATGTTTCTAATTAATGTGGAGAATAGCCTATTGTCCTATTGTACTCGCTCGTTAGCAGCATTAGCCAGGTGTTGTGGATTCTTTATGAATCCGCAACACCTGGCTACATACACCTGGATCATTTATGAAGTATAAAACAAAGGCCTGATGGAGAGAGGGGGCAGTTGAGCAACGATTACGATACGGGCGTGACGTGTGTACATTCGAGAATCAAGTCTCCATTACGTTTGGATTTGTTGTGTTCGGTTATATTTGTACTTGTGTTACATGCGTTTGTATAGTTCTAATAAACTCTATAATAATTCTAACGGCATTTTAATTCGAGTCCCGCAAACTCGTAACAGTATTATTTTATTCATATTATTATTTTATATTTCTATTATTTATATAAATAATAGTAGCCGATAAACGTTCTGCTGGGCTTGGCCTCGCCGTTCTTTCAGTGAGAACGGACAGTATACCCGCCACGTTTGTTCAAGGCGGCTTGGCGTGTTTGACACATCGGTCTTTTCAATGTGTAGGCTTCATCACGATGTATTGAAAACTGCCTGACTGGTGCATGATTTCTGGTCAGGGCTTGAAACCGGGCCCTTTGAGTTAGGGTCGCGTGCGCAAACGATTAAGCTACCACAGCTTACAAAAATTATTACAGCTGCTGAAAAGTGCCCGAAACGTTGGAATAAAAACCAAACAAAATAGGTACCGCACTTAAAACGGTTAAGACCATTGATGTAGCAATACTTCTTTTATTAACCGACTTTGAAAAAAGGAGGAGGTTCTCAATTCGTCGGGATCTTTTTTTTTGTTGCTTTCTTTATGTATGTTCGCCGATTTCTCCGTGATATATGATTCGATTAACGTGATTCTTTTTTTTCGACGCGGAATAGCTGCCATGTGATCCCCTAAAAATTTGACATAGTTTGGCCCAGTAGTTTTCATTTTACGATCATTTTTTTGTTCTCGTTTCTTGGGACCTATATTTTTTAAGAAGCAGTGCACCATTCGTAAGTCCACCCATACATAGCTAGACACTAAAAAATAACAAATAAAAAATAAAACTTCGTTTATAAAAACCGACTTCAAAAACTAAAAAACTAAAATGTATAAAATAACTTATTTCTAAAGCTATTATTATTAATATATATTATCGAAAACATCTTGAAGTCGGTGGAAAGTAAAACTAAAAAATTACTATATTTTGAAAATTACTAAGCACCGACTGTAAGATGTTTTAAATAGTATATATTAATAATAATAGCTTTAGAAATAAGTTATTTTATACATTTTAGTTTTTTAGTTTTTGAAGTCGGTTTTTTAAACGAAGTTTTTATTTTTTATTGCTACATCAATGGTTAAGACATAGTTTTATTACGGAATATAATTACATGTATCGTTTCTCCATAATTTGTATGCTCCTTCTTTTGAACGACCACGGGCCCAATTCTGCTATTACTATATAATCAAAATAGCCGGACACTATCGTCTCAATCGTAGAATTCCCTGATTTCGGTATTCTGTTACATCCAATAAGCGAAAACTTCAAAAAAAGAAATTTAAAATTTTTGGAAGCTTTTAAATTTTAATTTTGGCTAACACCACTTCTGCTGATGGTAATACCAACTTTTTTTATTTAGTAGAGTACGATTTTTTGACACTATCGCAATGGAATCTTACTTTGAATATCTTCACAATGCCAAGATATTAAATAGCAGGACTGGGCTGCTGCATATGGTATACCGCATACCCCGTGGTCAAGCCGGGAGAAAAACGGTTTCTCGCGGTTAGTGACGCAATACTTTTGACTAGGATGATTTTTTTACTTTTAATTAATCTACCCATATATTCAACGATCCCCGGTCTCCCCTAAACAACATCCAGTTCAATGATCTATATAATACAGTGAGCTTCTTGTCATATAAAAATTGTACTGATAGACAAACAACTTTTCGTATATTGAAACCATCGATACGTTGCTCCTAAACAAATTGTATTAATGTTACATTCAAAGGTCGATATGCAGTCTCTTCCCGGAATGACTGGTTTACACTAGGTTTGCCCAAGGCCTTGCGACAAAACCCGAAATAAATTCCAATTTCGGCTTTTGACTAAAATATTTTCAGTCAAACCTAGAAGTACCTGACGTCTGCCGCAGGACCGATGGCCAATGGAGCAGACGAGTCCTAGAGTGGAGACCGCGTCCCGGTAAAAGGATTTGGTCGATTGGGTCGATTTGGTCATTTCAGAGTAAATATGTAGTTTTAATACCGAAAATGGGCATAGATACTTTTCATCCGGGAGATAGGATAGTTTGCGATATAAAATGAAATCAATCTATCGGGAAATAGCATTAACATAAAAATTTAATACAATGTACTCTGTGTTTTAACCTCTTTAAACAAGAGGACACTAGAGGTTAGGCTATGGCGCAGCCCCGGGGTAAACTCTAGTGACAAAAATTACTTAATAGTTAGTCAAAGGCAGAAAAACTTTAAGGTTTGACTAGTCAAACCCAGGAGCGCCAGAGCTTGAATGTTTGACTATAACATTAATATGAAGCCCTCCCAGGAGGTCTTCAAAGTGGCCCGTTACGAGTCGGAACACGTACTGTGATTGATTGAAGGGACTTGTTTATTTGACAACAATAGTTATCGACAGGGAGCGATGTTCTTATTGTACTTGACGTATTTTGTGCTCTTCGGTACCCTCCCATTTTATAAGAAGCGTGTACTGCTTTTAACCGACTTTCAAAAGGAGGAGCTATTCAATTATATAATTATAGAAATGTACCTTCATTGTTTAGGATCAAACTTAAGAAATTTCTTACTTACTCCGTTGGCTTAGCGACCCAAAGTGGGTCTTGGCTTTCAAAACGAGAGCAAGCCACTTTCCTCTGTCCTGTGCGGTTTCTTGCTAATTATTGGTTCCTAGCTTCGACAGATCAGCCTCCACGATCGTAGATGCGACCGACCCAGCGGAGGTGGTTAGCTTTTATATTGTTATGAGGTGCGAGACTCGAATTAAAATGCCGTTGGAATTATTATAGAGTTTGTTAGAACTATACAAACACGTATAACACAGGTACAAATATAACCGAACACAACAAGTCCAAACGTAATGCAGAAGGACGTAATTCCAATAAAAGGGGCAAAGTTCATCACTTATTAAATTCCCAATTTTAGTACACACGTCTTGCTTCGCTCGTGGTTCTAGCTCGACTGTCTTCCTCCTTCAATCATGCCATCGTTTTATACTGCACAAATGCAATGCCCGCCCGACAACGTGGACCGAATTTCCTAGAATCAGTTTGTACTTTAAAATCCGTAACACCTGGCTAATAATTACAATACAACAGTAGGCCGTTCTGTAGAAGCTTATGCCAATATATTAGTGAACAAAAGAAGACGGTCATAAAAGAATTACAAAAGTTTCAATGTCGACGGGTAATAAAATGTGTTTTGTTTCAGATATGCAGGTAGGTTTTGTTTTTGTCGGGAACTGAGTTGTAACAATAATATAATTATAGAAATGTACCTTCATTGTATAAGATCAAACTTAAGAAATTTCTTAATGGTTATCAAAACGCACTATGCGATCTTAGGCATGACACAAGTGCTATATGACTTTAGGAATTTAATAATAATAATAATAATCGGCAGACAAACACACATATTGTATATCCCCAAATTAAGAAAGTTACGCTTGTGTTATGGGTAATATACAACGGACTACTCTGGAGCCGATCCCAGACACCCAGGCCATAGTAAATAACGGAGAAAATACGTTTCCGAAATGTACTATACCAGGAATTGAACCCGGAGCCTCTGTGTTGCAGTGAGGTAGGCCCCCAAAGTCTTAGCCCGCTCAAAAACAGAGGCCGTCGAATTTATTTATTTTAATTTATTATAATTTAGTTAATTTACAGATATATTTTATTAGTTTCGTTGTGTTTGTTGCTACAATAATTTTATATATTGTTACAACTCAGGTCCCGACAAAAACAAAACCCATCTGCATATCTGAAACAAAACACATTTTATTACCCGTCAGCGTTTGAACTAATAACATTGAAACTATTGTAATTTTTGTTTACTTATTTATTGGCATAAGTTCCTAGAGAACGGTCTATTGTTGTATTGTAATCATTAGCCAGGTGTTACGGATTTCAAAGTTCAAGCTGATTCTAGAAAATTCAGTCAACCACGATAAAGGCGAGACATGTGTACAATCGGAGATTTCATAGTGACGGACTTAGCGCGTTTTATTGAAATAAGAAGTTCTGCATTACGTTTGGACTTAATGTGTTCGGTTATATTTGTACCTGTGTTATAATATAATTCTAACGGCATTTTAATTCGAGTCTCACACTCATAACAATATGTATAAATTTAAATTATTGTTTTAGCATATTGTTTTTAGTCTGCAATGAACTGCATTATACTATATATATTGTTGTTGATGTGTCTTGTATTGTGCACCGTGTCTTCACTTTATGGTCCCTGACGGAAGAACAGCGCTAGTCTTTGTTGGCTAGCATTATGTTGAGAAAATGGGTAGACGGTGACTCGGTACTCACTCCATGGGTCCCTAAAAATGCCATGATTGGCGAGGGGTGTGAATAGCTAAGGGGTGTCAAAAGGTCAGCTGCAGGTTCACCGAAGCTACTTCCGACGTTCGCCATTTATCACTTGGAAGTGATAAACGGCTAGGGGTGGACCCTTAGCTTGAGTCTTAGCTCTAGAGATCTCCACTCCGTGCCGGCTGGCGAAGGCAAGCACGGAGTCAGGTCCGAGGTGTCGCTACTCATCAAAAGCTTCGCCACAAAGCCCCCCTGCGGGTAATTTATTTATTATTATTATTTTTAATAAAGTTTAATTTTGTCATTACTTAACTAAATCGATTTTATATTATTTGTGTTGTATTGTCCTCCGTGACTCCACCTGCTGGTCCCAGGCGGAAGAACAGCGCTGGTCTGCAGCTATCATTACGTTGAGTCTTGGTCCAATTTTAGGACTTATATTGTGTACGGGATAGCAACAGCCGTACATTGCCGTGTCAGCGGTTTACGCCGACACGAGCATTTCAACATATTCGCACCAGTAATAATATAGCACCGTACTCGGTCAGTCGGCAAAACAGCCATTGATCTTAGAGCATAAATCACAAGCACCATCATTTCCATTACATTAATTTAGCAATAAACAATTAACATCCTAAAACATCTATAATTAACATTCTATGTAGGAAAACCCCCTACATATTCTTACATACCGACAAAGAAACACGCACATGATTTATTACTTTTACCGCATTTGAACTTCTTTTGTGTTTAATATTTGCAATTAGACAATAGCCTATTGTTATTGTTTTTGGCCGTTCGCAGAAATAATTAACCAGGTGTGCAGATTACGGGTCCTTTGTTGCATTGTATAATTAGTATAAAACAATGCCCGAACGGAGGGGTAAGGATGTCAAGCGGGGAATATGATACGAGCAAGACGTAGATTCGATGAGCGATATAGTGACGGACTTTGCGCGTGTTATTGAATTGAGCAGTTTGTACTAGTAGTGTCTAGTTATATTTGTACTTATGTTATACATGTTTGTATAGTTCTAATAAATTCTATAGTAATTCCAACGGCATTTTAATTCGAGTACTGCGTAACTTGTAACAATATTCTTTACTTTATTTTATTTTTCTCAATATTGTTAAAGTGTTTATTTATCCAACATAAAACAATTATTTCTTTCTTAAAAAATATTAAAAAGTTGACCTACAAATAGTGCATAAATATTTCTGTATATTTTACACGGGTTTCTTTTATTTCTTAAGAAATAATATTCACGAGTTTCACGTTACCTTCTACGTCTTGGTGAAAGAGCACAAGGTGGCGTTTTCTTTTTCAATTTGAAACTGTCTCCAGACCGGAGTAGGCGAAACAAGTGCGGAAATAAGGCCAAAGTGACGTTAGCTAATATGGATAAGACTTACACACAAGGAGGTTTCTCTAAAAACTCTAAACTATCTACTGGGTTCGCCTCTTGTTTTATACATATATTAAAAAAACATTCATACATAGCCACAATGCGTAAGCATTGGGTTACATTATTGAAGTTTCAATAAGGATCCACAATTGTTTCTAACTATCTGGAATAATGTAGGTGGTAGGGCAATTTCCCGACTGGTTGGCTACCACCCCTGGTCTAGTGTTTGCCAACATAACAACTTTTTGTGTTCCGGTATCAGTGGCCAGGTGCCAGTTTCTCCTTCAAGGCTGGTAGCACATTGGCAGGACCTCAGAAACTGCTAATTTCTATAGACAACGGTAACCACTTTCCATCATATTTGAACCGTCAGCCGGTATGCGGTACATCGGCTATAAAAAAATGTAGCATTCCGGTGAAAGAATTTATGAAATCGGTCCAGTAGTTTTTGAGTTTATTTGTTCCAAACAAAATACAAATCTTTCCTCTTTATAATATTAGTATAGTTTTGTATATATTTCATCTATAATTATGTTTATTACTAAACGTAAAAAATCGGCCATTATAATATCAATTTATTATACATCATATTTACTGGTATATTTAATTTGTTTATAGCGATAAGACCACCCTTTGCGTGATTGTGCTTTTGTGTCACGCCATTTTTGTATTTATATTATATTATATTTAAATTCAAAGTTTAATTCGAGACATTATACCCCTTTTCTACATAAATTGAAAGATAGAAATATTAGATAGAGTTATAACTAATCATTAAAAAGTCACATTACTTTTAAATAGAAATTTAAAATTTGTCTTATAAGTATGTGATTAACATAACAAAATATTAGAGTGATTTAAAAAAATAAGGTTTAGTCGATTTCTTAAAGGTATATTTTTTGCTTGAACATCCATCTGTGTTTTTGCTTTGTCGTAATTAAGGATAATTGCGTTTAACGATTAAACTCTCCAACTGCGTTTTATTATTAGTTAATATCTCAAACTAAAGTTTCCTTCGACATAAAACAGGCAACCAACATACATAAGACATAATATTCAGACCTACAGGTTGTCTTTAATATGTCTATGCCTCTGAGATGTATGTTAAGGCTTTATGTACCCACCAAATAGATTAGACTTCTAGGGTTAATACTATAAGTAATATTTAGTCTAGATTACCGAAGTGAATGGCTAAGGTTTCCAGAAGGCTAGCTCCGCAGTGGCGTAGCTTGCTTTAGTAGGGCCCCGTATTAAAATGTATTAGGGGGCCCAAAGGAGAGTAAAGGGTAACATTTTTTTTTCTAATAGAACCAAAAAAATACTCGAATTGCATTAAAACAATTCGAATCAAAAATACACTTTTCTCGCTTATTTTTCGGCATTTTATTAATATCGATACCAGTTTTTCTTGACTTTCTGCCTACAGCGGACAATAATGACAAGTCTAATTAGCCGTATCTGTTGGCCCACCAGTTATTCTCAAAAATATTCTTAATCTATAAAAGATTGTGAATATTTTAAGAATTTTTGCTTCCACAGTTTCGGGGCCCCTGTAGCCTGGGAGAACCGTATCATTGATACGGCTAATACGGCGGTAGCTACGCCCCTGTAGCTACGTTACGTCGCTGGATCGCCATACGAATAATTATTATATTGAAGTGATAACTTCTTATGGGAGGGTAAACCGCTTTGTTACGTAACGCGTTATGGCGTCAGTCTGTCTGGCTTCCCTTTCTCTCACGCATACGCCAGCGCTAGGCAGGCTCCTCCTCTCTCACTCTAACCCACAGCGCTAGCAGTATTTCTTTTAGATTAAATATTGATACTAATAATGTACATACACAAAATTCTAATATATTTATTCAAGAATTGTAACTAAGAATAAAATATATTTTATAATCAATATAAGACTTAATTAATAAATAGCCTTTTATTTCTACTAGCGTATCCATATTTTTCAAGCCCATATCAAAACGTCGACTCGCGACGCGCCGTCTAAAATTCGCAGTTATAGCGGTGCTCCCGCAGGAAGACCGTCGCAACTTTACGTTTAATAGAATTTAAATGTCTAGCAGTAATTTTGAATTTTTGCTTGTCTTGAACGAAATCGTGGCGGGTCGCCAAGACCGAAATGGCACCCGGAGGTTTTTGTGAAACAAAACTTACAAATTAATTCAAAAATTTGAAGACTACTTTCAAGGAGAAAGAATACTTACTAGGAATGATAAACGAACTGAATGCTACCACAACGACAACGTTCACGAACGCGATTTTGCCCGTTCCACTTGCTTGCCGGCGTTACAATCGTAAACCCAAGTGGAACGGTTATTCGACCCACCTCTTGACATGGGTCGTTGTGAGCGTTGTGAGATCGAAAATGATGACGTCATTAGTGACGTTTTCGTCACGACCACAACAATCGTGGTCGTCTTGTGGAACGGCTAAACGAGCATTCTGGGCGTTGTGAGCTACTAATGGAAAGCGATGTATATTTATTTATTTAGGCTTATGGCTTGGCAGCTAGGCCTTTAAGCCAGATCTTAGATTACAATATCGTTTCTTCATTTTCTTAAGCCTAGTCTAGCTCAGCTGAACTGTAGGTTTATCAACTAAAGCCATTCAACGGAGTTCTTGTAACAACTCAAAAGGCCACATTTGACTACACAGTTCACATTTCTCAGAAAAACACATAATTAGTACTCAAAAACTATCAATATCCTACAACTATTGTTCATTTTAGAGTAATATTACAGATTTTTAAAAAATAAAACTGCATAGGTCAACATCTCCTTTCAGTTCCCGCCAAAAACTCCGCTGTATATAATTAGATCGCACCACAGATATTGTTCTCAATTTAAAAACATGTTCTACATATCTGATATGAAATAAATACTTAAATAGTAGTAGTAGTATTGATATGAAATGAATACTGAAATAATAAATAAACTTCTTCATAATATAAAACTTATTTGGCTGACTTGATTAAATTATTTATTATGTGTTAATTATGATTGTGTTTAATGTTTTAAATAATAGTATATCTAATAGGACTACAGGAATGAGTCATGATGCGACCTTGTGTTTTTATGAACTGTAAATTACAAGGTACCTAGTATCAATATTATAATATAGCGACATCTAGTTCCAAAGATTTAATATTTCTCAAAGTAGCCAATAGACTATTTACATGTTTACTTCAAATAAATTACAACAGATGGTGCTGTACGCGACAAGATTAGTTTTTTGGTTTGTAATTAAACGCATAAATTAGTAAATAACTCGCCTGTCATCTCCTTATACGAGTACATACAAATATATATAATAATATCAGTCAATGAATGTCCCACTGCTGAACTCGGACCTCCCATTATAGTAAGGACAGTATACCCGTCACGCTTGCACACGAGTAAATAAACGGAATTATTTACTCATGTGACGCTTGTCCAAGTTGGCTTGGCAGGTTTGACACATCGGTTATCTCGATGTGCAGGTTCCATCACGAAGTTTTTTTAAATCGTTATACACAATTAAAATAAAATCTATTACGATATTTAAGCCTGTGTTCCGAAATAATGTTCGTGGAGAAAAGTATGCTTGAAATAATATACAGTAGATTTTTAATTACTGTTAAATTTTCAGGGGACCAAATGGCAACTATTCCGCATCAAACTAAACAAGAATCAAGTAAATCGGATCATAATTCTCAGTGTAATTGGTGTACATACGTTAAAAAAACATACCGATCAAATTGAGAACCTCCTCCTTTTTGAAGTCGGTTAAAAATAGACTTTGTTTCACGTTAGAAGTCTCACAGGCGCTACGGTCGTGCAAAGACAAGATGGTTTTAGCAAAATTCGAATTTAATAATATTAGTAATTATAAGAATAATACATAAATGTTTATCCATGTTCCCCAAACATTGCGACGGGCAGACGCTATATTCCCCATAGTCCCAGATCCCTAGATTCATTAGCAGTTTCGTCTCATTTCCTAAAATAAGCTTTTTTTAAAAGGTTTTTAAATACAAGCTTTTGAGATATATCGTGTTACAGCAGCGTGCTAGCCAAGACGAGTAAGACGAGCCCAAACACGACGGGTCCATATTGTTTGGTACAGGAGTTCCTATGGCCACCTTCCGACTCCATCATCAGATCAGCCCCATGGTACCATATTATTGCATTGTCATGTTTTTTTTATTTTATTTTTTTTGAGGCGAGGGAAAATGCTACCGATTTACGCACAGACTGGGTCGTTGCTAGGGAACGACACACGTCGGTCGGGGGAGGTATCACTGCAGCAATAGTATGCTCTTGACAGTGATCCGCCCGCGATCGACTCAGCTAGTGTGGAAAGACTCAGAGAAAGCTGCATACGGGCAAGCCGATCCAGCGAAATCAAGTGCCTGGAGTGTGCCCTGGGAGAACACACCCCACTTCGTTAGACGGGGGTCGTGATCCTTTGCTTTCCTAGCAAGCTAAAGGCCCCCCGTAACGGAACCTAACTCAGGGAGGGAAGTTATGCGCGTACCTGCCTCTCCGGGTGCCAGCTGAAGGCCGGCGACCTCGAGTAGACGCATATGCACGCGCAGTAGGAGTTCACTCCCTGTCCCGCTCTGCGGCCTCCTTGAGAGACGTTACTGCCTCACAAAAAGTAACCGCAGCTCCCCAGCAGTCGTCGCTCTGCAACATGGCTTTCACCAGGTCACTGAGCGAGTCGACCGCTCCTACGTGCGCCTCGAGTTCGAAACACTGTGGCGCCCATGCGGCGCACTCGACTAGCGTATGAACCGCCGTGTCGGGCGCGCCGCATTGGAGACAGTCCGGAGAAGGCAAGCAGCCCACAATGTGACACAGATACTGATCGAAACACCCGTGTCCGGTGAGTATCTGAGTCATCCTGAATGTCAGGGTTCCGCTGGTGCGGGTGACCATTCCTCCAGCTGTGGCCTGATTGCGTCCACTGTGTAGCCGCCGGCCGCAGGGTTTTCGAGTTCTTGAGACCATTTGACGATCACGAAACGGCTGCGGTTTCCCGCTTCCTGATCGTCTCGATTTCGACCTGACAGAATGTCAGGCCCACTTCAGCCAGGACGTCTGCCTGGAGATGCCAGTGCAGATGGCCTGCCAGAAGAGTCACCGCCGTCCACGACACTGTGCGATACCCCCGTATGGTCCTCACGGCTACATTACATGTTGGCCTTGCCGAAGCTGCACGCAAGCCCTCCAAAAGTACAAAGTACATACAAAAATGTAACATTTTATAAAACTTGATAAAAACAACACAACAACGTGGCTGTCCTTATAATTAGTTTCATTTTTGCCGCGGGAATTGTTTCATAAGACGCACTTCATAATATATAATGGTCGTATTACACTGACTAAAATTTCCAACGTTTATACGTATTGACACTGGTTTGCTAAAATGTTTATCGCAGGCGCATGATGGTTTTATTGAGCATAACTAGCTAGATATTATAATCTCAATATATATAAATTACGTGTCACGTTGTTTGTCGGCGATTGACTCCTAAACTATTTAACCAATTTTAATCAAATTTGCACACCGTGTGCAGTTTGATCCAACTTGAAAGATAGGATAGCTTACATCTTAATTTATAGTTAATTGGTTAAGCGATACGAAGTTCGCCGGGTTAGCTAGTATCTATATATACAACATAAATATGATATCTATGTGCTATGAATAGCACCTCTTTTCTATTTTATTATCTATTCTATCGACAATATAATATATCTGTGGATAAGTCCATTTTGTACAAAAAATTTAAAAAGGAGAAAACAAGCAGGGATATTAATTCGGATCATCAGACCTAGTTTTGAATTTCACAATATTAACGTAATTGACAAATAGGACTTACTAATAAGATATTACTAAATTAGGACTACCTATCAATTCGTGACTGATTTAAATAAAAAAATATAATTAATAAATCGTTGGGTGCATTTTAATTGAAGTTTTTTTATTAGGAGATTTTTATTATTTTGCTTTATGATGTTATAGAGGATTTTTCAAGTGATAACTTCTTATGGGAGGGGTAAACCGTTTCGTTACGTAACGCGTTACGGCGCTGGTCTGTTTGGCTTCCCTTTCACTCAAGCATACGGCAGCGGTAGGCAGGCTAAGTTTTCACTTCTGTCGGGCGTCCCGAGACGCACAGCTATTTTTTTTATACAAACTTTACCTGACGACACAAATAACTTATTATTATTGTTGATATTTTTCAAAAATCGCATTATCAATGTCATCTATTATAAGGTCCTGTAAACTTCAATATAAAGATTACTTCATTCATCTCATTATGATTATCTTGTGAAATAATATAGCGAGGAAAAAAATATTTATTCCCAAATTGTTGTCCCATTATTGTCAAAATTACAATATTATGTCTAAGTTATTTAGGACGTGCTCGGTAACGCAAGTTTGAAGGAATAGTGTGATCATTTGGATAGATATGGATGAACGACAAGAAAATGCATTAATTTCAAACAAAAACAATGCTTTTAACCGATTTCCAAAAGGAGGAGGTTCTCAAGTTAGCTTTATTTTTTTGTCAATTGTGTAGCGATTTTAATTTCAATTTTTTCTTTATTCGTAAGTGTATACTCCCGAAGTAGTCATATGGTCACCAAGTCAGTGGTTGAGTGAGTATCAGAATCCCAGGGAAATCGAGAGTGACCCTTAATAAAGCAAGTCAAGCGCCTATATATTTCGTCAAGAAAAAGCTTGTATACGCGTGCTAGAATTACATTTTTTACGGGCACTTAGTTTTTTTGTATGCATGTTACGCGATTTCTCCCTCAATTGGGTACCGATTTTGAAAATGTTTTTTTTTGTTTGTTATCTCGTGATAGTCCCATACTCACCACTTGGTGATTCTTCCTGACTTCAGGATCTGATATGTGGATCGCTGAGAAATCGAGAATCACCCTTGTTAACAAGTGTTTACATCAAAGAGTGAGACAGCAACCTTATATACACGTGCCAGTAGTAAATTTCTACATGCGTTTAATATATTATTTCAACAGGCACAAATATGACTGGACACAGCCAGTAGAAACTGCACGCTTCAATAACACGCGCAAAGTCCGTCAGTATATCGCTAATCGAAAGTACTACACACGTCTTGCTAGTATCCCACCCCTCCGTTTGGGCATTGTTTTATACTAAACTGTATAATACCGACAAAGGGCCCGCGTTCGCTGAGTTAATCCGCACATCTGCCAAGCTTCAACGCAATGCAATAAAAACAAGGATTAATTCGACACTAATGGCGGTCATAAAATAAGTACAATGAGATGTTTTTAAATTTCAAACACGAGAACAAAAGAACTTCGAATGCAGGAAAGGCAATAAACTGCGTTTTACAACAACCAGGTGTGCGTTCTTTGTCGGTATGTAACAATATAAATCAGGATCTCTTATGACATGAAGAGGAAGTGGATAAGAAAAAACTGAAGATATTTTATGGTATATTTGTAATATCCCTAGTCATAAATGCGGCAACAATCGAGAGAATTCTCATCATCGTTTATACATTCCAGCAGCCACTTAAATTCTTCCTTTCTTTTAGTTAACGCATCTATGTGAGTAAGTATTTCAGTACATGGTAAACAAAAAAGACTTCCAGTTCGTTCGTTGTATAAGCTACATTTTTCATGGACGCTCTTTCTGCATCGTTCACAAATGTTAACATCACCTTCTATGTTCATTTTGCAACGTATGCAAAGTTGAACATTGCTTCTTACTACTTCATCTTCACCATCATCATTATCGTTTAGAATTATCAATTCAGTTTTATTTTCAATAATTTCTATGTCGTCGTCTGTATCTGAATCCTCGTTGTTTGAATTTTTACTTTGGTCACTGGTTTCTTTTTCTGCTGTATCGTCAATTGTCGTATCTGCACCTTCAGCTTCTGTTAAACCTAAATCATTTATTTCAATAATGTATATTTTTTCATCAATATCTATGACTTCTTCAATTTTTGACCAGTCAGTATTATCTGTTTGGCCAGTTAGTACTACCTGACCAGACTTTGTATTGTTCAAATAAGGAAAAGCTTTTTCGAAGGGCGATAATCCAAAACCATTATTTGTGTTATTATATTTATTTTGAATGACATGCCAGGCATAGTAATAGGTTTTTACACCTTCAGGAATCTGTGTCAACCAATCGGACATCAATTCCAAAATCTTACATGATGTGGTCCTGTCTTCTGTATTAAAAACGTAGATTATGATGTTACTTTGTTTCCAAACAGAATTTAATACTTCCGACAATTCATCCATGCCACCAGGTATTTTTGAATAAATAAGAAACGGCGGGCCAATATCGCAGAATATTTTGATTAGTTCAAGTGCAATTTCATTCACAGATATGTTTGGTATCGGCTTTATTTGTACATAACCTGTATAACAATCCTCATACAGTAGGATATGAGTGAAGCAATCATTTACTGTGGTTGCAAGTTCAACAATACTTAAATATACATATTTATTGAAACTAGAACAAGAACATATTTGTGTTAAACTTTCTACACAAACCGACTCCACAACATATTTAGATTTAATTGCCTCGTGGGTTTGTAGAACGGTCAAGTGTCCCTTACCGGCATGACAGTTCCAAACAAACGGAAAAGAGTCTTCCCAAGGCACTACAACAAGTACCTGGCCATCGTCTTGACGCATTTTCAACATATAACGGTTTTTCTTCCTGTGCACTGTGTACTTATCAATACATGAAATAGTACTTATGTTCTTAGGGTTTTTTTCACAAGCTAACATACCTTTAATTAAATCAGTCACGATAAATCTAGATAACGGCGGCTTTGTGCTAAACTGTAAACAGTTTTTCAATCTTCTGTAATATTCGTTTTTAATTAAATTCAGATGGTCAGGTGGCGTATGTGACGCCATTTTGTATTGAATACGCGGCACGGCGTCAGTGAAACAACTAGTAATACATGAGTCACGCAGCACGCGCTCCGCGGGCCG
The DNA here is from genome assembly GCA_949752895.1 of Dendrolimus pini. Taxonomy (NCBI): domain Eukaryota; kingdom Metazoa; phylum Arthropoda; class Insecta; order Lepidoptera; family Lasiocampidae; genus Dendrolimus; species Dendrolimus pini. The sequence continues at coordinate 5,000,904 of OX457149.1, read as the reverse complement.
TGCCCCGCAGAGAGGAGAGGGCCCGGCGAAGACGCCTGTCGGAATGGCAACGTCGCGTCTCGGCCATGCTAGAAAGTGATAACAATAAGCCAAGTAAGAGCAGGATAGAAACCTTCTATCAGCTCCGTGCGATTTTGTGCAAACGGGCCTCGTGTTTTTATTATTGTGTACAGAATAAGCTTTGTAAGGGCCTGTCCGCACATCGATATTTCACCGCGAGGTTTTTATTCTCTCGTATTAAATTCCGCAATCGGAATTACACCTAGAACGCACTGCGAATAAAATTTCGTACTATTTTTGTCAGTTTAATTCAGTTCTCGACTGAGACGCACGTGTAGAATGGACAACTGAACTAAAACTTTAATTTATCTAATGCTAAGGCGGCGTAACAGACGTATCAAAAGATGACTTAAGGCATTGAGACCCATGAAAGGATTTTTCTACATAAAGTATCAAGAGTTGCGAAAATACAGCAAAAAGTTTTTTGGCTATTACATAATGATAAAAAAAAACTCATTCGATAATTTACTACAACTTTCAATAGCGACGGTGCACGACTGAGCGAAACGCGCGAATTTTATTCCACAGTGCGAACATCACTTCATACATTACAAAATATTCGCGCGAAATTCGCTGAAATAAATCGCACCGCTTCGCGTTCAATTTGCATCAGTTCACAGATTTTTCCCCGCTTGATTTTTTTACCGCCAGTGCGGCTACTCCTATAATATTAAATGCGTTACAGAATTACGAGAAAAAAACGTGCGGTGAAATATCGCAGTGCGGACAAGGCCTAAGCGTTTGTTGCGCTTGCGAATTTATTTTACTAGCATTTGCATGCGACTTTGTCCACGTTGAACAGGCAAGAAAGATTACAGTTATTTTGCTAAATATAAATTCAAAGGTAATGGATATTTTAGTATGAAAATACAAGATTTGTTTTACTAAATATTTCATCAATCAGTAACTTTCATCAAAATCCATACAGTAGTTTTTGCGTGAAAGAGTCACAAACATACATCCATACATACATTCTTACAATCTTTCGCGTTTATTATATATAATATAAATAATATGATATTTATTGTTATTATAAGGTTTCGTACTATATATATTTTCTATAATATGTATACAGTCATGCTTGCGAAGTCCGTTGGTGGAGACCTTCATACACCTCTCATTATTATTTTTTTGGTGTTTCAATAGTTATGACGATAATAAATCAGTTAGTGAAGCTAAGAAATCATTGAATTCTGACTTTGAATTGTATTCCGTTTCAAAAAGTTCAAAAACTATCGGTGTATGAACTTACCCATTAACGCAATTCGCCACCTCGACTGTAGAACAATTTGCTAAAATATAGGACGATACTATAGATAGATAACACTGTATTGCTCACCAAAATAAACAAAACCAGACACAAAATGCATAAGTTCCGTGTAGGAACGGAGAAAGAATATAATTTCCTGCGGCCTGGCGGCCTGTCGTAAGAGGCGACAAAACAACCCACAGCCAGGTGGTAGGGCATTTGCCCGACTGGATGGCTACCACCCCTGGTCTATAGTATGTCGCCACAACAACCTTGAGTTGTGATCCTGCATTAGTGACCAGGTTCCAGTCTCCCTTAAGAGAGCAGCAGCGCATTTGTAGAACCTTTGGTGCTGCAAATGTCCATAGGCGACGGTAACCGCTACCCATCAAGTGGGCCGTCTGCCTGTCTGCTGAACTCCTGCAATAAAAAAGAAAAAAAAAATACAATACTTCTTGGCAAAACAACAGGCGGCCTTATGGCCAAGCGATCTCTTCCAGGCAACCTAGCTTAAAAGAAATTCTTAACTGATCTGGCGATGTAGGTGGAGCAGAAAAAAATAGTATTATACAATTTAAATATACATACTTACACTAATTTATAAATTGAATACATACATCAATATAATAGTAATATATATACGTATACAACTTTTGAAAACGGACAAGTACATTAACAATCTGCCCGAAAACTTGAAGTTAAATTTTTGTTGCGATTCGTTTTTTCACTTGTCCGTTTCCACTTAGGTATCCGTAGCCATTCGTTTTTCCACTTTTTTAAATATTTTAAATCATGAATTGTAAATTATGTACATGTTTTTAAATTAAATTTTTGAAACGTCGGATAAACCTAAATCAAATAAATTACCGCGCTTAAAACCGTTAAAACGTAGTTTTATTATGTGTACAAGTCGCGAAAACTTAAGAAAATATTAAATTTTTAAGTTTTTCCAATTAAATTATTTGAAATTAAATTATTATTGATTTTTTTTTAATTATTTAAAATTAAATGATGAAAGTTAGTATTAGTTATTGGTACTTACAATCATTATTTACCAAATTATATCCCGTTGGGACACTATTTTGTTGCTGAGAGTGGTCTAAAACAGAATAAAATAAATAAGGTTATACACGTGTTGTATTGAGGTTAATTATATATAGTCTATGATCAGTATAAAAAAAATCAAATTTATTGATTGAAAAACATTAAAATATTAGTTTATACATAAAACAGGATTAAAAAATATTTACACTTACCATTTATTACATCAGTTATATTAACATTTATATTTGAACATCTATTTTGATTGTTCAGTAATAGTTTTTTACGCGCACGAAACTCGCGATTACGTTCTGTTGAACTTTTTGGTGCTTTTTTTTTAATTTTAATTTTATTTTCATTTTTTTTGCGCCGATATTGACGACAAATTTCGGCATTCGTTTTCGGCATCTTATAAAATATATTATTTAGCACAACAAGATATAAAATACTCACAAACACTGTTAAATAATAACACACCACGCTGACTTCTTACTAAAAAGCTGTAATACAGCAGCCGCATACAGTTGGACCGACCACCACGGCCGCTCGACTCGCTGTGTCTTGTCTAACTTCGTGCCACGATTTGAGGTGTGCGATGGAATATAGTATGTATATTTCTGTCTCATTCTTTGCCGGCTTCATCCTACACATTTTTGTATTTGTGTCCCTTACCTGTCGTTTTTTCCGTTGCATCCGGTTTTAAATCACGATTCTAAAGAAGTTTCACTTCAATAATCTAAATGAATTTATTTGTTTACATTAGACATAGACATAGACATAGACAACACTTTATTGTTCACCATAACAAAAATTACGAAAAAATGCACAAGACAATAGTTACTTGGTAAAACAAAAGGCGGCCTTATCGCTAAAAGCGATCTCTTCCAGGCAACCTGACTTAAAAGGAAATCTTAAATTATCTATAATTATAATATAATACAATAAAAGAAATATAAAATAAATATAAAAATGACATACATGGACAACAGATTACAGTCAAAAGTATAATAAACTATAGCACATACATTATTGTGTAAGACTTACATAATGATTCCAAACTAAATTTTTAAATATGGCAAAAGACTTGGCCTTTCTGACGTCAGTGGGTAAAGAGTTCCAAAGGAAGACAGCCTGCATAGCGAAGGAGTTGGAATAAAATGTTGAAGAGTGTGCAGGTACATGTACATTGTATGTAACAAGCACTTTATATTGACATATATTACAATAGGTAAATAAGTAAATGTTTAATATATTAGAAATATTTCTTTAAAGACAGATAGTACTTTCTAAGGGAGTTCCGAAATGTAGGTAATGTTTTGGCCTCTCTGACAGTAAGAGACAACGCATTTCATAGTTTGACAGCCTGCACTGAAAAATAATATATATTATTATACGGTTGGCAACCCTAAATGTGTGGCCAGTTTGCGACCACAGCCAAGTATTCTTCTTTCTTGTAATCAATAAAGTATAGAATATGCCAGAAGAATGGGTACTACTTTGCAATAATGTAGTTATATGCAGAGGCGTCTGTCTCATGAATATGCATAGAATGTCCGCTCTCAGTTATTAATTATGCAACGTTTTCGTCCTCTAATGTTAAGGCGAAGTTTTCTTTATTAATACCCAACTATGCCAACGTTAAAAACTATTGGCCTTACTTATAATCGTTTATTAAATTTTAAGAAACTGCTCAGCAACTGATTATTGAAAATCTTACCCATAAACTCCTCTTTAGGATAAGAGATGGTGAAATAACTCATAAATAACTATCAACAATAGCCATCATCGAGAGGTAGTTTAAGTGACCGCTTAAGAAGCAAGATGGCAATTCTTATTTGAGACAGCTGATTATCACCGAGTGATTGGGAGCGAATTTGTGTTATAATTTTGTCCTACTTAAGAGATGCCTAATCGTTTCTTAATGAGATTATTATAAGTAAGGCTATTTGTTATTACTAGCTGACCCGGCAAACTTCTTACAACCTCAGAATCAATAAATAAAAAACGTTGATTTCTGAACGACGAGACGAACATCAAACGTTTGACATACAAAACCAAAAAAATGAAAAAAACAACTACATTTTTAAATTTCATTTGATTTCTGAACGAATTTTAAATTTGATTTCTAAACATCAAAATGTTTGACAGGTAGGAATAGTTTCTAAGGGAAAGCAAAATTGTTGTTTTTACTATATTCCAAGATTTTTTTTTCATATTTACTCACCTTTTAAACCTTCCCTGGAATTCCACAAATAATACAAAACCAAAATTAGCCAAATCAATCCAGCCGTTCTCGAGTTTTAGCGAGACTAATGAACAGAAATTGATTATTATATATATAGATTTACTAGCTGTCCCGGCAAACGTTGTCCTGCCCTGAAGAAATAAAATTTAGAACCCGACTGCAACGCCATCTGCCGGGCTTATTTGTGAATCTAAACCATCCTCGAATCCACTTGAACACACACAAAAAAAATCATTCAAATCGGTCCAGCTGTTTAGGAGGAGTTCACTGTCAACACACGTACAGAAGAATTATATATGTAAAGATAAAATTTAAGATGTTTCTTACGCGAGCCGGTGTTTTTCCGAAATACCCCCCCAAGATGAGATATCGTGAGATTTGGATTTGGGGCTCTGTCGGCCTCCAATCTCACGTGAGATTTTTCAAAATGTATGTTTTTAGTGTTTGATTGCATTGGATTCGTTCTCAAGTTATGCACCTACATGCATGTCTGATTCACTTATATATATATATATATATTATATATATATATATATATATATATATATATATAGAAGATGTGAAATGCTTTATTGCAACTACAGATATATAGATAGATAAGTAACACTTTAATGTACACTATTACAGAAAACTAACGAACTACAGTAGAATTATTTTGTCCGTGCAGTTTGGGTCATAAATCAAACTCTGCCTCAGCCCGGCTAGGGCGGTGAGCATGTTGCGCGGGCGCAACGCCATTATCGATAAAACTCATTCTTATCAAAGAAAGATTATCATTCTTATAAAAATCATTACTATCTTTTTTGCTGTTAATTTTAAACTTGGATATAAGTATTTATATTTATTTTTTAATCGACTTCGAAAAAAGGACGAGGTTCTCAATTCGTCGGGATCTTTTTTTTTTCTTTTTTTATGTATGTTCGCCGATTACTCCGTGATTTATGATCCGATTTACGTGATTCTTTTTTTGTTCGACGCGAAATAGCTTCCAATTGGTCTCCTAAAAATTTTACATAGTTTGGCCCATTCGTTTACATTTTATGAACATTTTTCATTGAAATAATTTTCACTCTGTTCCATATGTACACCGATTACTCTGAGATTTATGATCCGATTTAGGTGATTCTTTTTTTGTTCGACGCGGAATAGCTTCCAATTGGTCCTCTAAAAATTTTACATAGTTTGGCCCAGTAGTTTTCATTTTATGAATATTTTTCATGGAAATACTTTTCACTCCGTTCCATATGTACACCGATTACTCTGAAATTTATGATTCGATTTACGTGATTCTTTTTTTGTTCGACGCGGAATAGCTGCCATGTGGTCCCCTAAAAAATTGACATAGTTTGGCCCAGTAGTTTTCATTTTACGTACATTTTTTTGTTCCCAGTTCTTGTAATATAACTTGTTACATTCTAAACTTTTGTACTTATAGTTTTTTAATACATACATACCTAATTAATAAATTATTTTAAATCATTATTATTCTTATTTTAATAAATACGTTGTTTTATCTATTTTTTTCTTTCATTTATATCACTAACCCACAAAATGACAAAACTTAATAGACTATTGATAACGCTTAACGATAACAATAATTCGCATCACTATAAGGCCCGTGAGTGGAAGAGAGAGCGAAATACTCCGATTATTTATGACCCAAACTGCACGGACAAAATAATTCTACTATAGTATTATTCTAATTGTGTACAAAGGGCGGTCTTATCGCTAAAAAGCGATCTCTTCCAGTCAACCCGAGGCAAGAATATTGCTGATTAGGAATGGCGATGGTGGTATACATAATTATTGTACGATTACTTAGATTTTCCACCCCATGTCACTAAGGAATAATCTAGCTTTCCACTGGTGAAAGAATTTTCAAAATCGGTTTAGTAGATCCAGAGATTACCCCCTACAACGTCACAAACTCACAAACTTTACCTCTTTATAATATTAGTATATTAGTATAGAAGTATAGATATAGATTACATGACTCATAGAACGTCACTAATTACGTCTCTTAGAACAATCAAGTATGATAATTATGACATTTAAATCATTTGAAATTTGGTGTCGAAAATGCGCAAATTGATATAACAAACGTAACTTCTAAGTATAGCTTTGTAGTAATGTAATATTTACTGTTGTATTTGTGTTTTATACAAACATATTTGTATAATGTTTCATCTGTATTTGTAAGTACAGATATTATATTACACGCTCAGGCAGATTTTGTACTCGTACATATCTGGGGACACCCCAGATTGCGCTTGCGCAGCGTTTGTTTTTGTATTGTTGTCTCACTTTGCTTATATAGGATTTGAATGAAATGGGTATATATTCTTGGTATATTATGAGAGAGTGACCCTAGCCTGGCGGCTTTTTATCGATAATTTGCAGATTTGAGCATATAACATTTGAGCAATAAACCCTATATCAATATATATTTATCTCCAAGTTTGCAGAAAACGTGTATAAATTACTGGCCAAATGTTTAGATTTATTATTCTATTTTTTCATTTCCACCTGCCTCCGTAATAATCCGACATTGGCAAAATCAGTGCTATTTGCATAGCAGCCATGAAAATTAAAAAAATAATAATACTTATGTACACGCGTTAAAAGTTATACTTCTTTGGCGTATCAAGATAAAAATCTTTTCAAAAATTTTATCTTTCGCCTTATTCTACGTTTGTAGAAAAAAGGACACTAACAATAGAAAAACTAAAATGTTGACTATAGCTAACTTCAGGGTGTCGGTTTTTCGTGACGGTGTGCACAAGTATCGTAAAAATTTACCCTCATCATTTTTCCGTAACGCGCCAAAAGGAGTATAACTTCAATAATAACAAACGTAAATGTAAAATAAGCAATTGAAAAGTATAGTGACGGGTAATTTAACTATCTATTCGCCTTAATACTCTATGTACCAACGCTTTAAAGCCCGGAATTTAAGAGCGACGACGCTACACAGAATGCGCTGAGTGAGCTATAAAAAATATAGAAAAAACTTTATTCGCTAGAAAATACTTTAGAGTTGCGCTTTTTGTCAAGTAATAAATACTAGAGAGACACATTTATTTAACACGTTCAGTGCATTGCACTTTCCAAAAATGTGAAATCTGTACGCTTGAGATCTATTAGAACTCGTAATTGATTTTCACTGCAGTGCATATGACACCTAATTAGCCCCATAAAAAGTTTTTTATACATTTTTTATTGCAATATTTCAGCAGTCAGGCAGACGGCCCACTTGACGGAAAGCGGTTACCATCGCCTATGGACATTTGCAACACCAAAGATCCTACAAATGTGCTGCCCTAAGGGAGACTGGAACCTGGTCACTAATGCCGGAACACAACTCAAGGTTGTTGTTTTGTGGTTATATGGAATTGAAAAATCTGCTTCGAATTTATATATATATTTGTGGTTTTACAAGTTTTATATCTAGTTTTAGATTTTATAGCAATTAATATTTGTTGATGTTTAGACGTATGTAAGGCGAGTGACATGAGTGACTTTTAACAATATAATGTTTTGATGTAATGAGGTTTTATGATATGAAGAAGTTGCGTTAGTAGCAAACAGTTGTTATGGTGTCATACTTTAGACCAGGGGTAGTAGCCATCCAGTCGGGCAAATACCCTACCACCTGGCTGTGGGTTGGTGGTGACAGGCCGCCCGGCCGCAGGAAATTGTATTCTTTCTTCGTTCCTGCACGGATAAAAATAAAATAACGACGAAATAATATTTCAGCAGAAAGCGAAGTATTTATTTCAATCATACTTTTTTTTAAATTATATAAAAATAATTACAATCCGCAAATATGTTTATTTTTAAATAAATGTTTTACACGTTTTTTTTATCATAGTGTTCTTTAACCTCGCATATACTTGATATTTAAATGGTTGAACCTTGAACAATGTTCATCAACATTTCCGATTAGAAATATCCAATTATCGTAGACCATAGGATCTCAAAGTGGTCCGTATGGACCCCTGAGGGTCGTTATCGTCACGGCGTCCACATTAGTGATAACAAAAATGGGGGTCCACGACTCATTATAAAATTATTAACTTTATTAGATATTAAATAGGTTTATTTATTTATTTATTTAGGTTGCCTGGAAGAGATCGCTTTGAGCGATAAGGCCGCCTATTGTAATGCCTATAAAATTTTGTAAAAATGGTCTGTTTCTGTAATTGTATGTTTTGGTGTGCAATAAAGTGTTATCTATCTACTAAAATACGATATTGCGCATTTATACTTACAAGCTAAACAATTTTGATAGGACTGACTAGAAACTATACTTGTCAAAAGCGGTTCAGAAACAAAAAATTATGGCTGTACATATATAAAATATACTAGCGGCCCGCCCCGGCTTTGCACGGGTATTTAATTTAAAAAAAACGTTTTTGTTTTTAATATGCTATATTGTATTTTCAATAAAAATAATTTATATATAACCCGGGGATAGTGTAGCTTGTCAACAGTTTTTCAAATCGGTTCAGTAGTTTCAGAGCCTATTCAATGCGAAAATACAAACCTTTCCGCTTTATAATATTAGTATAAATATACGACGAATTGAGAACCTTGAGAACCTCTTCCTTTTTTTGAAGTTAATTATAAAGATAGGTGGGGCTATTAGGGGTCCATTGAATGTAGTAAATATTGGTAAGGGTCTATGAGACAACACAGTTTGAGGACCATGGTCGTAGACTGTCATCTTTCAATGAAATTGCGTTATAAAATTAATGGAGCGGATAATGAATGTAGACGTTTTCGCAAATAACGATTTTATCTTTGGCTAAATTAAAATTTGGTTGCTAATACATTTTATATATAGATATGTTCTATCACTATTTTTTGGTAATGTCTATACCTATATATATTACCTAACTAGTGCCATATGTGTTGTTTCTCCTTTCTGTGTCTGGGTTATTAATTTTTAGGCTCTTTGTGTGTTTTGGTTTGTTTGTGAAGTGTGTGTAATGCAATGTGGTGGTAGTGCGCGTTGGTGTGGGTATATATTGTTACATGCCGTCAAAGAAATGCGCACACCTGCATGTCGTAAAAACGCAGTTTATTCCTTTTTCTGCATTCGGAGTTCTGTTTACTTCGTTTTTAAAATTTGCAATTAAGAAAACATCCTATTGTTATTGTACTTATTTTATGGCCGTCATTAGTGTCGAACTAATCCTTGTTGTTATTGCATTGCGTCGAAGTTTGCCAGGTGTGCGGATTAACTCAGTGAACGCAGTTCTTTGATGTATTGTACAGTTCAGTATAAAACAATGCCCGAACGGTGGGGGTGGGACAGTCAAGCAACGACTACGATACGAGTAAGACGTACACACGATGAGCGATATAATGACGGACTTTGCGCGTGTTATTGAATCGTGCAGTTTGTACTGTCTGTTTCCAGTCATATTTGTGCCTGCTTTATACGTGTTTGTACAGTACTAATAAACGCTATAGTAATTCCAACGGCATTTTAATTCGAGTCCTGTGTAACTCATAACAATATGTAAATTTTGTTGTTAGTTGTGTGTTTGTGACTTTGTGGGTAGACAAAAAGTCCTTTAGTTATGTCTTTAACTTTTTTTAGTGTTGCTTTTTCGTTTCATCAAATTTCAAATCATAACGATTCCAAAGAAATTACAATGCGTAATCCTTTAATATTGTCGTTTACTCTCATAGAGAAAGGTTTCAAGTGGGAAATAACGTTATAAAGAACCTTTTGTCTTTGACGACGACTGTGCGCGCAAATGAAGTGTGCCGTATCAAAGCGGGGTGTTACTTTGTCTGAGTGCACGTGCTTGTCTCGCGAAACAAGATATCCATAACTAAAACAAACTCTGTTAGCTCAGCGGCCCAAAATGTGTCTTGGCCTCAAAAACAGGTCACCTGTTTCTGTCCTGTGCGATTTATTGCTAGTTATGGGCTTGGAGCTCACAATTTTATCCGTGCAGGAACGAAGGAAGAATACAATTTGGGCGGCCTGTCCACACGCAGTACCAGTGAAACTTCAGTGAATCTGTCATATTTTGACATTACAAACATAAATACATACATACCTTCAGGCCAGGTCCTCACTTGCTTCTTTGACATTCATAGGTCTTGTCATTTATTTTTATGCATTACAAACAGATACCTTAATTTCCTTTATCTGTATAGATGTATAGATTCTTCTGCTTGTATGTATGTATGTTACAGAACTCCTCCTGAACGGTTGGACCAATTTTAAGGGTTTTTTTTGTGTGTGGTCAACTGGGTCCGGGGATGATTTAGATTCATAACTAGACCCGGTAGATGGCTAGTGTATATGTATAAATAATAGATATATATATATACCCACAATGATATTTTTATTTTTGTTGAACCATATGAAGTTACGTTAGACAATTGTGATTTTAACGAGTTAAATCTCCAAATAGAAGTGTTAATTACTGAAATTGTTATATCCCTCGTCTTATTACGAAGTTATGGCAGTGCACCCCACACTCATTGTATTTAGGGTTGCCCTAAATAGACAATCTAATTTATATCTAAAAGCCCACCCAATTCTATCATGAGATTATTTAATCATTATAATCAAAATTTATTGGATCGAAGTTCTTTATGGTATAATTCTTAAAATGTGAAACTTGATTTTTAACTCATAAAGGGGGCCAAATTTATTATTATTTTTGTCCATAATCGACCAGCTGCCATCAAAATTGCCGCGCCAAAACCAAGAGAATTATATCGTCTCTTTTACTCTAATACAAATTCTATGTAGTTAGAGGGAGAAAGCATAAGTTCAACGTTCGTTTCAATTATCTGCATTTGACCACAAATTTGTGGTGCTTCCCAATTAGCATGTGTGACAGTTCGAGGATTTTGTGGTGGTTTCGTCTTAGGGGGTCAATTCGTAACGCCATCTTACGAAGGTGGAATTAACCGTGATAGCAATAATTAAAATTGTCAATGTCATTATCGTTGCCATGAAGATACATTTAGTGCATTGCAACGATGGGCCCAATAAACCGTGATAGCAGTGTCAGCTTTTTTTACTATATCGTCAACCCCTTAGGTTTTTTTTTTTTTTTTGGATGAAAGGTATCTTTTATCCAATTCTATATTCAGGTAACGTGCAGGCAAAATTCGACTAACATATAACTACCTATAGTCTCTGAAATTCGTATTTAATCAGTCCCAGGCAGATTAAGATTGATTCAATATTTATACCGAGATTGCTTACAGATTTCCAAAACATACCGATTTAATTTTTTTAAATTAGTTTTGCATATTTATGTATCTATTGCCTTTTTTCTAGACCACCTATTTCCCCTGATTCAAGTTTTTCTCATTTAAGTTGCCTGGAAGGGATCGCTTTGAGCGATAAGGCCGCCTATTGTATTGTCTAGAAAATATTGTAAATATGGTCTGTTTTTGTAATTGTATATTTTGGTGTGCAATAAAGTGTTATCTATCTATCTGAATTGCCAATTTTAATGATAGATTCAGGGCCCTGCTGCGTACTTAAGGCGTGAAAACGTCACAACCAAACAAACAGACATTCGCATTTATAATAGATGTTGACGGCCTCTGTGGTTGAGCGGGCTAAGCCTTTGCCGGCCTACCTCGCTGCAACCCAGAGGCTCCGGGTTCGATTCTCGGTATAGTAAATTTCGAAACGTATTTTCGCCGTTATTTACCATGGTCTGGGTGTCTGGGATCGGCCCCAGAGTGGTCCGTTGTATATTACCCATAAAACAAGCGTAACTTGCTCAATTTGGGGATATATAATGTGTGTGTTTGTCTGCCGATTATTATTATTATTAGATGTGAGTTATTCTATTACAGAAGCAACCCTACATACATTTCCTTTATTTCAAATCTGATGTTAAACAGAGAACACGTGCGCACACAATGAAAGCTCACCAAAATATGATGCGAGCGTAACATAACGAAGTTATCTTAATATGGCACTCGTACAGATATGAGGCTAATTTCATTTGGACTCTTAAGCGTGTTATGGCTGTTACACACGTATAAAGTTTAAATATAAAATATCGTTACAACTCAGGTCCCGACAAAAACAAAATCCACCTGCATATCTGAAACAAAACACATTTTAGTACCTGTCTGCATTCAAACTAATTGTAATTCTTTTATGATTGTCTTCTTTTGTTTACTTATTGATTGGTATACGTTTCTAGAGAACAGCCCACTGTTTTATTGTATCATTAAAACAATGGGCCGAATCATTAGCCAGGTGTGGCGGATTAAGTCGATTACAATACCGGCACATTTCATTTGTGCAGTATAAAACGATGGCCTGGTTGAGGGAGGGGCTGTCGAGCGAGACGTGTGTACTACAATCGGGAATCTATTAGTGACGGACTTTGCACGATTTATTAAATTACGGCCTTCTGCATTACGTTTGGATTTGTTGTGTTCTGTTGTATTTGTATTTATGTTATACGTGTTTGTATACTTCTAATAGACTCTATAATAATTCCAACGGCATTTTAATTCGAGTCCCTCGCAACTCAACAAAAATGCTGTTGGCGCGGGCGGGAGCGGGGATAAAAAGAAGGAAAGGACATAGATAGATAGATAACTCTTTATTGTACACCAATACAAACATGAACTTAAGACTAAATTATATCTAGTTATGTACAAAGGGCGGTCTTATCGCTAAAAAGCACCGCCGCATGCACATCTTCCTCGTGATCCTTTCTTCCCGTCTTGCGGTTCCTACGATAAGTGGACTGAACGATACAGCGGGTATCTTCCAGCATGCGGGTTGATATAAGCGAGTGTAAAAAACGGTACAACACACAAAACGCGGCGAGGTTTGTGCGGAAGCAGAGTCGCGATCAGCGGTCGGACATAGCCCATTTACAAACATTAAATAGTGACAAATGCGGCGAAATAAAAAAGGGAACAAAGAGGCGGTGACCAAATAAGTAAAAAAAAACAGAAATAGACTATATTAACGATGGAGAAGCCGATGCAATTATTTTTAGATTTTTTGTTTGTTTGTCCCGGATTCACGTAAAAACTATTGCACTAATTGCAATGCAGTTCTAGCTAATCGATAGTAAATTTCGGATTTAAACTTCGAGTAAATAATTGGAATTTTAAATAAATTAAGTAAATCTAAAACTCGAGAACGGCTGCACTGATTTGGCTAATTTTAGTTTTGAATTATTTGTGGAAGTCCAGGGAAGGTTTAAAAGATGAGTATTTTTGTTTTTTAAATGATTGGAATAAAGTAAAACAACAATTTCGCTTTCCCTTAGACTATTACTACCTGTCAAACAATTGATTTTCATCCCGTCGTTTAGAAATCAATTAAATATAGAAGTGAAGTTTTTTTCTCATTTTGTTGGTTTTGAATATCAAACGTTTGACGTTCGTCCCGTCGTTCAAAAATCAGCGTTTTTTATTTATTGATTCTGAGGCGGTGCGAAGTTTTCCGTGTTATCAAGTTATAAATAAAAATAAATAATGTATTCCATATAAACATGGTTGTCGTATTTATAAGGGCCACGACCTGTTCTTTTCCGGTTCGTTGAACAATTTTTAGTAACATAACTTATGTAGGTACTACTAATGTTATATCATTATATTTTATTACAATATTAATTACCTATTATTGCTAATATTTCAATGTTATAATTATGTTTTACTTTAAAGACAAAAGCCTATGTAATAAAAAAACAAATATTAATATTTTGTTTATTATGATAGTTTTTTAAATTATTCATTGTTTTATTATTATTTATTATATAAATGCCGTGTCAACAACTGGAATACACTGTATAAACGATGAAGAACACGATGCATTTTTTAAAAGATTTTTGTCTGTTCATTGAGGATAAACTACTGAGCCGATTTCGATACGGTTTTCGCTGATCGACAGAAAATTCTTAGACTTAAAATCTGCGTTATTTTTTATCCCGGGAATCATGCGGGAATTTTCCGGGGGCAGTTTGTAGTTGTTCGGTTGTATATAAATTAGCTTGTTCGGACGCAGTTTTCACTAAAACAATACGTTACATTCTTTTTTAAATGCTGCGGAAATGATGTCCTGGAAATCCCGCTGGAATTTCAATTCAAGCCTGGATGAAGTTGCGGGCATGTTCTAGAGATATAAATCTACTGTATTATTATATATGGTTAAAACTCCGAATTATTCACGTATGTCTTAAAATCTGATAATATAGAAATATTCACGACGCAGTTTTGAATATATCTATTATTCCGTTTTTTTTCGATACTGTTATCTTATTTTGTCACACTTGTAATTTATTTGTTTTATATTTAAATGTTATTATGTATTACATTACAAGTACGTGATACGGTTACAATTGCGGCTGACCGATATTTTTTGCTGACATTTTTGATATGACAGACATGTTGACGATATATTTTGTTTTGTTTTGTTTATTGCAGGAGTTTAGCAGACAGGCAAACGGAAAGAAAGCGGTTACCATCGCCTATGGATATTTGCAACACCTAAGGTGCTACAAATGCGCTGCTGGTCTCTTAAAGGAGACTGGAACTTGGTCACTAATACCGGAACACAACTCAAGGTTGTTATGGCGACATACTTTAGACCAGGGGTGGTAGCCATCCAGTCGGGCAAATGCCCTACCAACTGGCTGTGGGTTGTTTTGTCGCCTCTCACGACAGGCCGCCCCAACGCAGGAAATTGTATTCTTTTTCCGTTCCTGCACGGATAATTGTATTTGATGGAAAGTGATTAACGTGAACTATGATCGTTTGCAACATCTGAAATTGGAAATAGCAACTTTTGGCAACTTAGATAGGCTGTAAACCGTCTTGGCTTATTATTGCATCAATCTTGATTTTCTGGAGACTGATTTAATTTAAATTTTAGAGAATAAGGATATTTGACCATCTGTCAGTCGAATAAATCTTGACTTGGACTGGCATGGTTTTATAAAAGTTACAGGCTTGATGTGTTAGCACCGTTCTGTCGGCTTCGAAAAATAACATGCCTTTTTTCTGATAAAATTTTTACCTGGGAGTTCATTTCAAATCCGGCAAGCAGGACATTCTATCGCATCCTGCGGGGAACCGCACGGCTGACGATCCTGTAGCAAACCGGATAGTGTGTATGAGACATAAACGAAAATATGTGTTTTAATAAAATGTATATAAATAAAAAACTATAAAGCTGGTGTTGAGTAGTATTCAGATAAATGTTGCTAGTGTACAACGTGTTTACATTACTGTGTCATTTTATTTTCGGGATTTATTGATCTTGAGGGTAATATGTAAGTGTTGCTTTTCTCGTTTTTGGGGGTATTTTAGCCAAATTACAAAAATATTTTTAATTAATAAACCAATTTTAAAATGTTTTTTGAGGAGGTTCTCAAGATAAAGCTACGTTATATCAGTTTTGAGCGCGACATTTATTTTATTTCGATTTTTCGGCCTCTTAATCAGTAGCCGTAAAGTTATTAACTAGTCGCGAAAACTTAAGAAAATACTGGGAGGCTCTCGGTAGTCATTTTAATATATTTTTTCATTTTTGATATAGATCATTATTTTTGGGGTTAAGTTAATTAATTAATATATTATATTAATTTAATTGCTTAAATAATTAAGTTAATTAAGCAATTAAATTAAACTTTAAAAATACATTCCAGTGCAAATGAGAAAGTAGTAGGAAAGTTTTAACGTCTTCGTTACTTATACTCAGTTGTGAAGAGGCTGAAAATTTAAGTAAACAGCACATATTATAACATAGTAAACAATCATCATTTTTTTATTGCAGGAGTTCATCATACAGGTAGACGGACCACTTGATGGGAAGCGGTTACCATCGCTTATGGACATTTGCAACACCAGAGGTGCTACAAATGCGCTGCTGCTCTCTTAAGGGAGATTGGAACCTGGCCACTAATGTCGAAACACAACTCAAGGCTGTTATGGCGACATACTCTAGACCAGGGGTGGTAGCCATCCAGACGGGTAAATGCCTTGCCATCTGGCTATGGGTTGTTTGATCGCCTCTTACGACAGGCCGCCCGGCCGCAGGAAATTGTAGTTTTTCTCCATTCCTGCACGGATATATAACATATATGCATTTATAACATACCATTATTTGGAACTTAGACACACTCCTACTAAACAAAGAAACACTATGTCGAACCGTTGCCGCCATTTTATGGTAAACGAGATTTAAACCTAAGTATATTTTTGCTTGTACAGGTGTCTCCAACTATTATTTTGTTTAAGAATAGTTTGAAACACCTGTACAAGCAAAATACTGTTACGAGCTACAGGACTCGAATTACTATAGAGTTTATTAGAACTGTACGTATAAAACAGGTACAAAATTAAACTGGATGCAACCAGTTCACACTGCACGATTCAGTGCAATTTAACACGCGCAAAGTCCGTCACTATGTCGCTAATCGAAAGCACTACAGTCTTAATCGTATCGTAGTGGTCAAATGACTGACTCCCTTCCGTTCCAGCATTGTTTTATACTAACTATACATTACAAAAAAATCGACCGCGTGCCAATGTACCGCTCGGCATTCGACACCAGTGAATTTCCAAGAAATAGTAATTTGTACACCTACCTAATTATTCCTCCGAAGGGCCAACAAAGTCGAAAACAATAACAACAGGCTATTTTCTAATTGCAAATTTTAATTAAGACGACCATAAAAGAGCTCCGAATGCGGGGAGGGGCAATAAACCAGGTGCGCGTCATTTCTTTATCGGTATGTAAGAATAAGTGTGCAGATGGCCCAACCTGTAGCAATACTTATGTGCAAATGGCGCTTACCATAAAATGGCGGTAAAGTCTCGATGTATTGTGCGAGAGGCGGAGGCCAGGAGTTGCTCCCTTTGCTCCGTTTTATGAAATTTGTGCATCGTTATGATCGTTTTATGATATTCTTTTCCATTTGCCTTTTCATTGTTTAACTTTGACATTGGCCAAATCAATCACATACATTGATTTATTGATTGAAGTCATATGAAAAAAGGAAACAGATTGTACATAAGTATTTAGTTTAGTATTTAGTTACAAGTGACGATCATAAAAGAATTATAATTAGTTCAAATGCCGACGGGTAATAAATGTGCTTCTACAAATCTGTACGTGGAATTTGTCTTTGTCGAAGCCTAGGTGGTAACAGTATTTTGTAGTAAGTATTATTGCATTCAAAAATGTAAATAATAGGTTGGGGAAAAGTCTTTTCGCATATAGTATGTATGAACTTGTAATTAAATCTCTTTGGCTATACCATTTGTATCTGGCTGGTTTTGGTATCATTAAAAAGTTTTAATTTTAAAGAAGACAATTCCAAATTCAAATTAGGAAAATGTGTGATTCTCATTTGTTTTTCTTATTGTTGAAATGAGTGAGTCTAATGAAGAAATTATATACATTTTAAAATTTTACTACAAAAAAAGGTAAAAATGCAACACAAGCCGGGAAAAAATTGTGGTGTTTATGGACCTAATGCAGTATCTGTGAGAGTAGCGCAAATTTGGTTTAAGCGTTTTCAATCCGGAAATTTTGATATCAAAGATGCACGTCGCTTGGTCGCCCAGTTACGGACAAAATTATGCCATTTTTGAAAAAGTAGAGTAAGATCGGTATATTAGTAGTTACGATGTAGCTGGAGAACTGAGAATTGACCACAAAACGGGTTTGGCGCATTTGAAAAAATCTGGGTACACAAAAAAGATCGATATTTGGGTGCCTCAAGAGCTCACTGAAAGAAACCTAATGAACCGTGTACACTTATTTGTGATTCTTTATGACGACGTAATGAAACCGAACCATTTTTGAAGAAGGTGATAACTGGTGATGAAAAGTGGATCACGTACGACAAGAACGTGCGAAAAAGATCGTGGTCAAAGACCGGTCAGGCTTCACAGACTGTAGCGAAACCCGGGTTAACTCGCAACAAGGTGATGCTGTGTGTATGGTGGGATTGGAAGGGCATTATTAATTATGAGCTGTTACCGCCAGGCAGGACCATAGATTCTGAACTGTACTACGAACAACTGATGAGATTCAAGCAAAAAGTTGAGAGAAAGCGGCCGGAATTAATCAACAGAAGGGGTGTGGTTTTTCATCATGATAACGCTAGACCTCACACATATTTAGCCACTCAGCAAAAATTACGAGAGTTTGGCTTGGAGGTGTTAATGCATCCGCCGTATAGTCCTGACCTTGCACCTACAGATTTTCACCTGTTGTGGTCTCTGCAGAATTCCTTAGGTAATGTCAGGTTAACATCAAGAGAGGACTGCCAAACTACTTGTCGCAGCTTTTTGATCAGAAGCACTGGAACAAAGTTTTCCAACAAAATGGCACCTACTACATACTTACATACTTTAGTCAAATGTAAATAAACTTTAAAAAAAACCTTTTGAATTTTTATATAAAAAGCGA
The DNA here is from genome assembly GCA_949752895.1 of Dendrolimus pini. Classification (NCBI taxonomy): domain Eukaryota; kingdom Metazoa; phylum Arthropoda; class Insecta; order Lepidoptera; family Lasiocampidae; genus Dendrolimus; species Dendrolimus pini. Next base: position 4,981,863 of record OX457149.1, on the reverse strand, counting down.
AGAAACTTTTTCCCCAACCTTATACTTTATAATAAATTACATAAATCAATTATAAAATTACATACTATTAAATACAATGTAAGAAAACTTAACTTATTTGTGTTGTATTCTACCCATAGTCTCTCGATACTATAAGTAGAATACTGAGCCCAGATCACCGTCTTCTATGGGTAAGATACCCAAAAGGCTGGCTACGTTTCCTCGCTGGATCGCCATACTGATCCGTTGCCCGAGGTAGGCACCAGCCTTCTGATCACGTTAAGAGTCAATGAGAATGAACAATTACATAAATTATGACTGAACTGTTTTATATTACAGGATGAACGACCCAAGACGACGTATTTTACTTAAATCAACTTGAATTTCACCAAGCTATACCTATCAGTTATCAAAATTTAAATCACACATTACCGTAATTTTAAAATCTCATTAGTGGTTTGTGTATTAAATAAACTCAAAAGAGAAGGATACGTTTTAAAACATTCATGGGCCCAGATTAAAAATAAAAAAAACGTGTACGTCTCGGGACGCCCGACAGAAGTGATAACTTGCGTCAGAGAAAGGAAGCCAGACAAACTGGCACCGTAACGCGTTACGTAACGAAGCGGTTTACCCTCTCATAAAAAGTTATCACTTCAATAATATGGGGGTGATTTTAAAATTTGTTTTTATAATATTGATATTTTTTTTTAATGGTATTAGTTATTTAAAATGAATTAATCGTGTGGTATGTTTAGGTATTATTAACTATTGAAATTCATTTACACTCGTGGTCGCCCATGGTCGAAATTCGACCATAATAATTTGTTGCCAAGACTATACTTCTACAATCACAGATTTCTCCAATTTAAAAAAATATTAGCATTCGTCGCTTTTTCTCTATATAAACTACTAGCGGCCCCGGCAGACGTTGTCCTGCTCTGAAAAAATAAAATGTAGGACCCGATCCTAGCGCCACCTAACGGTTCCAATTATGGATTTTAATCATCCGGGGACCCACTCAAACGCAGAAAAACATAATCACCAAAATAGCTCCCGGCGGTTAGGAGGATTCTAGAACCCGATCTAAGCGCCACCTACCGGTTCCAACGGTATAAAAAGTATCCTATCTTTCAAGTTGGATCAAACTGCACACGGTGTGCAAATTTGATTAAAATCGGTTAAGTAGTTTAGGAGTCCATCGCGGACAAACAACGTGACACGTAATTTATATATATTAAGAACAAGAAGATAAGTGTGCGAAATTTCATACTCCTCCGTGCGCGCAATTTTCGTTAAAAGGTTACAAAGTTTTTGCTTCACGCATTAATATGTAGGTAAATTGGTTATGGTAATCAAAAAAATATAATATTAATGTTTTTTTTTTAAAGGTTTCTCGTCTTCCAGGTAAAATTTATAGCTGGTTTTCCCATTTTGTAATAGGAAAATATAATGCTTTTTTAATGCGTATCTCAACGCATTACAAGTCTTTGACCTTAAAGTGTTAGCCTCTTTTGTTGTTTAAGCGAGATTATTCCTTTTTTACTTCACATTTACAATACATTATATATAAAATCCACAGATGCTGCACTTAAAAAACCCTCGGCAACTATGGAAGCAACACCTGTGTTCCGACAAGTAAGTAATTTTATATTTATATAAGTGAATTATTATTATTGTATTAAATCGGGTGGGTGGATGTCGTGTCTTACATAGGAAGTAAAACAACTGGCCCATTATAGAGAACATTGGAAAAGGCTCCACCGACAAAAGCATGCTCTTAAATAATAAATGAATAAAATGAAAATAAAAATCTTCTTTTTTAAGTTATAGTATACAGAAATTATTAGCTATATCTATCTATACTTATAATAAAATTGTAGAGGTCGAATTTCTGCCTACAATTAAAAAAAATTCTAAAAACCGAGTCAGGGGGATGTAAGAAGTGAAATAGAATTTAGATTTTTTTAGAATTTTTTGTTTCTCTGTTTGTCTGTCTGTTTGTACCGGCTAATCTCAGAAACGACTGAACCGATTTACATGAAATTTTGTATGGTGATAGCTTATATCCCTGGTCAACATATAGGATACATTTGATCCCGAAAAATTAAATAGTTCCCGTGGGATAGTTAAAAAGCTTTAATTACTTAAACAGCTTATAACAGACTAAAAGTAATTTCTCTGCAAAGTAACATAATAGAAGCGGATAATTTGACAGGGTGTGGTGTCAGTGAGAGAGTTTTATCTTATATATATATAATATATAAAGCAGATAAGTTTTTAATAATATTTTTTTTTAATTTTAATTTTTTATTTTAATAATAATTAAGGAATCAATGGAAACGTTTTAAACGATTTTACAATGGAGTTTGTGTATATGTACTTTAGATAACGGTGATAATAAAATTGCTTAATCCATTAATTAAATTAATTTATATTAAAATAGTATAAGTATTTCACTACACGAAAGTTATAAGGTATAATAATGTAATGCGATCCGCGATAACGCTGCCGACAAACTGCGCTGCAGTTTGGCAAAGTAACTGTATGTATAATCTTGTAACTTTATTTTTATTGAAAATAAATTAAAAAAAATAAAAAAGTATATACATAAATTATAAGTAATCGAATACAATAAATGAAAACTTAACTTATTTGTATTATATTTTACCCATAGTCCCTCAAGACTATAAGTAGAATACTGAGGCCAGATCACCGTCGTCTATGGGTAAGGTGCCCAGAAGGCTGGCTTCATTTTCTCGCTGAATCGTTATACTGATTCAGCGAGAATGATGATTTCTTCTATCTGCAAGGTTATTCACAAACGTTGGAAGCGTTTCCGCGTAAGAACGGATAGCTAATAATAAATCCCGAACTAATTTTGCAATCCGACAGAACGTGAAACGATATTAACAATACCTCTCGGAAATGCATTCTCGGATGTGTTTGTTTCACGTATCGTAGTATTGCAAGTGGATTCGTTTGGGAGCTTTCCTTTCTTACACGATAACGTTACCGACGTTTGTGAAAAACCCTACTATTCCTCTAACTTAATCCCCTATACCTTCACTCTAGCTCATCATAAAGGTTGGCAACGCGTTGGCTTCGCCTCTGGTTTTGCAAATGGCTATAGGCAGTGGTAACCACTTACCGCTAGCTGAGCTGACTGCCTGTTTCTCAGCTTCGCAATAATAAAAGTTGCAGTAACATCAAATTTAACTAAATATTCTTTATTCTAGATGCTGGTGGCTTCATCGCCACTTTTGGCTTCGGTGTCAGTTGGAGGATTGGTTGCTTACCCAAATGTATTGCTGAGCCAATTGCAAGGGAACACGACGATTAAATTGGATCTGGAAACTTCTTCGTGGATTGGTAAGTATCTCCTAGGAATAAAGAATTCAGTAGAAGATGTTGAGACAGCAATCACGAATATCATGTCGGTAGCAAATCAGCTGAAGGAAAACAATTACCATCGCCTATGGACATTTGTAACACCGAAGATGCTACCAGTAAATGTGCTACCGCTCTGTAAAAGGAGACTGAAACCTGAATGCCGGATACAAAATTCAAGATTATTATTGTGGCATACATTAGACCCTAGTCAATAGTATAGAGGGCCCAGCTGGTCTTCTACTCTGTCCACAAAATTTGTCAAAAATGAAGTTGCGGTAAAAGCTAGTTTTACCACATCTGAGAATCAAACAGGATAATTAGTTTTTGTATCTAATTTTAGGTTCAATCCACGGACTAGCTGGTATATCCTCGATATTGATGCCGACACTCATGCAATGGAAGGGAAGAAAAATAGCTTTCTTAACCAGCTGTTTCCTGATTATACTTGGATGGGTGCTTGTGTGTGCTGCATATTCTGTTACAACCATCCTCATCAGTGAATCTTTACATGGATTGGGTAGCAATAGTATTCTAATGGTTTGCACATGCAGTATGAGTGAAATGTTGAGGCCTGAATACCGAAACATGTTTATAACTTTTTATATGATTCTAACTACCGTTGGACTTGCTGCTGATGGTATTTTGGGCCAATATCTCCACTGGAAGACTATAAGTTTAATTCTTTTAGCTCCAGTTACTATATCTTTCATAATCGCCTGGTTTATATGGCCTGAATCACCTTCATGGTTAGCCCTGAAAGGTAGATATGCTGAATGCGAGCAAAGTTTTAAATGGCTAAAAGGTAATAATGAAGAATCTAGAGAAGAATTAAAGGAGTTACTTTCTAGAAAACAGATAAAGCAAAAGGAGACCTTATTAAAAAGAGTTTGTGCTAAAGATTTCTATATACCAGCAATACTGATGATATTCTTAATAAATTCTATGTACTGGAATGGGTTTCTAGTGATTAATATATATTTCTTAGAGATTGTAAAAATATCTTCCAGAAATGATCTTGCTGCGTCATACGGAATGATTGCAATGAATATAGTACTGTTTTCTTTTAACGTTGTTTGTGTCTTACTCGGTAGAATATTTAGTAATAAGAAACTTTTAATATCAAGTACTGCTGGTGCCTTTTGTTGTTTAGTATTTTGTTTTGTAGTAACCTATTTGCAAACTTTGTCCTATTTAAAAGATTCTCTTTTTTGTTTATATGGACTGATTGCTTATATAGCATCGTGTTCACTGGGAGTTACTACATTAGGTTACAACGTGGGTATGGAAATAATGCCTGTCAAGCATAGAGGTATTGGTGGCTCCTTATACGTTATATACACATGTATTTTACACTCATCTTCATTAAAAGCAGCTCCATACATGTTTCGGTATATAGGTTTATCTGGAACATTTCTTGTTTATTCTATAAGTGCACTCATGTCAATAATTGTTGTATGGAGATTTGTTCCTGAAACCAAAAATAAGACTTTACAAGAATTAGAAGATTACTTTGAGAATGGGAAATTTATAAAACGAGGGATTGATAAAGAAACGTGTGATTCCAATGTGCAGTCTTTAATTGAATCAAATTGTTAGACGTTATTGTTTCTTTACACAAATACAAAAGAATTTATATAATGTAGACTAGTGGTGAAAGGTGAAATTAACTCTAAGAAACTAACTTTTTGTAGAAAAATTACGGATCCAGCGAGAAGTGAAATTATAAGGGGCAGGATTTTGTAGAATAAAAGTTTTAAGGTTATATTTTTGCCTTTCTTATTTCTAATATAAATTTAACACTGTCTTTGTAATTTTTGGGTTTCGGATCAAAGAAATCTACTCTTCTCTGCAATGAGGTTTAATGTGCTACGTACTAGAAAAGGCATTCATAATTAGCTAATTTGAACACTTGTTATGGTCCATGGACAAGAATTCGCTTAGTCTGCGTCGGGCTTTTGTCGATAAATGACGCGTTTGAGTGCAAAGTAATTATTTAAAAAAATGCTTTTATGTATCCATAGGTACTCATATTCTCACTCTACACGATATTGTTTGTACCCACTACAACCGTACCTCAAGGAACGCTTTAAATTTCCGTACGTGTACGTTTGCTTGAGTTGAGCAATTCCCATATATTTATAGATAATTTAAGTATTTAAAAATGACCGAGCTATTTAAAAACGTTCGTTAAATTCTTAGCATGATATAGAACAGATTGATGATACTATTGTTACAACCTAGGCGCCGACAAAGACAAATACCACGTACAGATTTGTAGAAGCACATTTATTACCACCGTCGGCATTTGAACTAATTGTAATTCTTTTATGATCGTCTTCTTTTGTTTACTTATTGATTGGTATACGTTTCTAGAGAACAGCCCATTGTTTTATTGTACTCGGTTATGGCCGAATCATTAGCCAGGTGTTGCGGATTAAGTCGAATACGATACGGGCACATTTGTAATCGGCAGACACACACATATTTTTTTACAATTGTTGTGCACATCTTTTTTTTTTCTTCTCTTTTATACATTTTTTCTATCATTATTATTTTTATTTTTCTTTCACTTTATATTTTATTTGCTGCAGTGTCCGTGTATGTCACTTAAATTGCCCTAGCGGAAGATCAGCGCTGGTTAACTTAACCAGCAACATGCTGAGCTAGGACCAATTTAGAGGTACACTTTATTTTTATTGCATTGTATCACATTGTACATTTATTTATTTATGCTTGTATATTGTGTTTTCATGTGTTGTAGTTCTGAATAAATGTTTTTTCTTTCTTTCTTTCTTCTTTCTTACATATTGTATATCCCCAAATTAAGCAAGTTACGCTTGTGTTATGGGTAATATACAACGGATTACTCTGGGGCCGATTCCAGACACCCAAACCATAGTAAATAACGGAGAAAATACGTTTCCGAAATTTACTATACCAGGAATCGAACCCGGAGACTCTGCGTTGTAGTGAGGTAGGCCGGCAAAGGCTTAACCCGCTCAACCACAGAGGCCGTCTCTCCGTGTATCTGTGAGGTATAAAAACGACGGCCTAATGGAGAGAGACGGCAATTCAGCAACAATCGTAGTTGTCAAGACATGACATATGTACAATCGGGAATCTAATAGTGACGGACTTTGCCCGTTTTATTGAATTACGACCTTCTGCATTACGTTTGGATTTGTTGTGTTCGGTTATATTTGTACCTGTGTTATACGTGTTTGTATAGTTCTAATAAACTCTATAATAATTCTAACGGCATTTTAATTCGAGTCTCGCAACTCGTAACACTATGATAAGAAATAAGGTAGTGTTCGCATTTTTGAATTCTACGTATTTATTCCCGGTTTGCCAGCGCATTGCCGCCGCCGACTGAGAACCGGCGCTCTGCAGATTCATTCATGTGTTCTTTATTAATTCAAATTCAAAAGTTTTATTCAAATTAAGTTCCACTAGAGAACACTTTTTGAAGGTCATACATATAACTTAAAACATAATTTTACTTCCTAATATATGTACACCGCTCCGCAACATGTTATTGGTGTTAAGTAGAAGAAACGGCAAAAAACTTCCCAGCAACACGTTATAGCAAAAAAAATTATTAACTCATTTTTTTTATCAAATACATTTTATGCAGAAATATGTTACAAAATTACTCTTCGAAGAATTAATGGAGTTGTAGCAATTAAGGCGTACTAAATAAGACAAAGTCACAATAAAAGCAAAGAAAAATATTATTATAGTTCTAATGATGACATGACGTACGAAAAATGATGAGAGTAAATTTTTACGGATCGCGCGCACACCGTCACACGAAAAAAGCTACATAATGAAGTTAGCTATAGTCAACCGACACCCTGAAGTTAGCTATAGTCCACATTTTAGTTTTTCAGGATGGCCGAGTGTAGTATGGTCGTTGCGTAGCAACGAGTTGTTGATAGATGGATTGTGAATTTGTGAGACGAGCATTGTAATATTTCTTTACTTTATTGTGTTTTAATTAATATACGAGTTTGATGATTTATAAATCATTTATTTAGTATCCTACATATATATGTATTAAAGTGATCAGCAAAATCAAAGGATTTATTTTAATTCCAAATCCAGTGAATTTCTAAAAAAAATTAGTAATTATATCGCTTTTACTAATACTTGGGTGTGATTGTGGTATTTATTTTTCTAAGTTATTTAGAGTTAACCTCAGTTTTTGTTTGTATTTTTCAATACAGTCGGTCGAACGTGGTAGGGGCTTTATATATTTAACCAATTTAAAGAAGTATAACTTCTAACGTGTGTACATAAGTACACACACACTTTTTTTTATATTGCAACATATCTCCATAAATTGCTTACTTGCTTGGCAAGATAAAAGAATCATGCATAAGAGACTGGAGCGAGCTGCTGTAAATGAAGTTTTGTCATTTAGGTATTCTTCAATAGTGTAATATCCCTGTTTTAGCAAGATACTTTTGAACTTGGTTTCAAATTTAGTGAAAGGCAGATCTAACATTTAATTACGAATCTTACTGAATAAGCGTATACCAACCCTCAAGAAAGAGGACGATACTTTTTACAATCTAAAAGATGGCAATATTGTTACGACCGAGGTGCCGACAAAGGAAAATTCACACCTGCGTCTGTAGAAACACATTTTATTATCTTTTCGGCATTTGGATTTCTTTAGTTTACTTTGTGTTTAAAATTTGTTATTAGAAAAACAGCCCATTGTGTATTGTAATCTTTTATGGTATGGTATCCAGGTGTGATTCTAAGAAATTCAATCCACGCGGCCGAGAGGCATATTGTATTTGTGAAGTATAAAGCAGTGCCCCAATGGGGCTCGTCAAGCGATATCCACAGCGAGGCAAGACGTGTGTACATTCGGTAATCTATATAGTGACGGACTTTGCGCGTGTTATTGAATCTTGCATTACTTTTGGAATGGTTGTGTTTAGTTATATTTGTACCTGTGTTATACGAGTTTGTATAGTTCTAATAAATTCTATAGTAATTTCGACGGCATTTTAATCGTGCAACTCGCAACAATATCAATCTATTACTATACCTGGTGTAGTATAATAACTGGCATATTACACTACAGTATAATTTTGTTTGTAGCACTAGTACAAAAAGTTTTATCCTTTGAACCTTCTCACTAAGTCCGTGTTGTCAATATACCAATGCAAATGTAAATCAAACGTAAGAGTACGATGAGAAAATCAATGGAAACAAGATTGAAAATTAAGCTAGTTGGGATTTTATCCAATAAAAAAACATATATCACGTAAGAATGTGAGGAAAATCGTCTCATTTCCCGACACTTTTAGAACTTGAGTGGCCTTTGCAGAACATCAATTACTCTGTGACATAGTAGCGGGCCCTACCATTGTCCTGGTGAGAAGATTAAACTGAAGTATGTACACCGATTACACCAAGATTTATGACCCGATTACGTGATTCTTTTTTAGTTCGATATGGAATAGTTGCCATTTGGTCCCCTAAAAATTTAACATACTTTCGCCCAGTAGTTTTCATTTTATGAACATTTTTTATGAAAAAAATCCTATTCCGTTCCATATGTACACCGATTACTCTGAGATTTATGATCCGATTTACGTAGTTCTTCTTTAGTTTGATGCGGAATAGTTTCCATTTGGTCCCCTAAAAATTTTACATAGTTTGGCCCAGTAGTATTCATTTTACGAACATTTTTTGTTCCCGTTTCTTGGGACCTATATTTTTTAAGGCGCGCGACACCTTTCGTAGGCCTACGCATAGCTAGCCTACACTAAAAAGTAACAAATAAAAAAAAACTTCGTTTAAAAAAACCAACTTGAAAAACTAAAAAGTATAAAATAACTTATTTCTAAAGCTATTTTTAATGATAATATCTTATTTTTAATATAAATATATTATCTAAAACATCTTGAAGTCGGTGCAAAGGAAAACATTAAATTTACTATATTTTGAAAATTACTTAGCAACGACTTTAAGATGTTTAAGATAATATATATTAAAAATAAGATATTATAATTAAAAATAGCTTTAGAAATAACTTATTTTATACTTTTTAGTTTATATAGTATAGTAGTTCTCCTATCCTCCCCAATTTTATCTACTAAGCGTTGTAGATATAATTATTATCGCCTGCATATTTTCTGAAGTTTCACTTCTACTGCGTGTGAACTGAAAGAAAGAAAAAGATAATAAATCTTATTTAAACTATTAAAATAAAAACAATAAGTAAATATAGTCCTCAATTGGCCTTAGCTCAGCAAAACTGATCTTCCACTAGGGCCATTGTGCTAGTGGCATACACAGACACAGGCAAACAAGATAAATATATGAAGTGAACTAACAACAAAAAAAGAAACAAACCATATTAACGTTAACTAAATATTAAAAGATTAAATACTTATTACTTACATAAATTGACTTTGGTACATTTTATCAATTTTTTTTTTATAAAGAACGATATAAAACAACTTAAATAAACACTACAGCATTGAACAAACGATACAACTGCACACTCATATACTTTTTTGTAAACAATGCTTACGACCTATTACAATTCTTTCTTCACATACTGTTTTTTTCTTTATTACACTGTTAACTTATATACCTGAAAGTATTACAACCATAAAAGCTTCTTTTCTTCGAACATTCGTAACGATATTCGAATTAATCGATATCACAGTGACAAATGGTAGTGGCCAAGACGCTGGGACGGCGAACTTTTTATACTTCCCCCAACCGGGATGTCGGGAATTTAATCTCGAAATTGCTTGCTTAGCAGATTTCCAAAGCATCACACATAAAACAAAAAAGCTATATTGTTCTAGAACCTTTTTCCGAATTATGTTCTCTTTTATTATCGTTTCATTTACTACGGGGCTTCGGTGCGTAAAATTTTATTACAATAGATTATTTTGACAAGTTTATTGGTTGTTATCTGTGTTCGGTTTCGCTTTGACAGTTTCGTGTTTTGAATGTATGAACTTGTAGATAGGATGCGAACCGTAACGGAGTTTTATGTCGTAACTCGCAAAGTCATATCTGACTAAACAATTTCCTCCGTCAACCCCCCCTCGGTTGGTCGGAAGCGTGCGCTATTTGCAAGAGGAGAGAGAGAGAGAGAGAGATAACACTTTGTTGCACACCAAAAGATATTATTACAACAACAGACCATATTTACAATATTAAGGCAATACAATAGGCGGCTTTATCGCTCAAAGCGATCTCTTCCAGGCAACCTAAATCAAAGGAAATTGAATCAGGCGATGTAGGTGGTGCAGGTAAAAGGCAATAGATACAAAATACTTAATCTAATTTAAGAAATAAATACATATTTATATATATAGTTATATATATACACATATTTTATCCGTGCAGGAACGGAGAAAGAATACAATTTCCTGCGGCCGGCGGCCTATCGTAAGAGGCAACCAAACAACTCACAGCCAGGTGATATGGCATTTGCCCGACTGGATGGCTATCACCCCTGGTCTAAAGTATGTCGCCATAACAACCTTAAGTTGTGTTCCGGCATTAGTGACCAGGTTCCAGTCTCCCTTAAGAGAGCAGCAGCACATTTGTAGCGCCTCAGGTGTAGCAAATGTCCATAGGCGATGGTAACCGCTTTCCATCGAGTGGGCCGTCTGCCTGTCTGCTGAACTCATGCAATAAAAAAACAATTCTCTCGCAGGCTTAGTCCTATAGATTTACATGTTTATCTCTTTTTAGAGTCGCTTTTTCGTTTAATCGAGTTTCAAATCTCAAGGATTTTAAAGAAGTTTCACTTCAAGATTATAAAGATGTATAACTTATAAGATATAGGAAATCTCGAATACGACGTGTTAACATTTATACACCCTACAAAAATAAGTATCTCTCGAAATAAATGCTAAGCTTTCCTCATATTTTCGAGATGACCCTCGTTCTCCCGAATGATAAATAAGCCAACATCTCTCCTTGGATGTTTCGGGGTAATATTCCTATCGCAAGATCTGAAGGAAAAAATGGTGCCGTCATTAACCCTTCCCTTATATAGTAACGGAAAACTTAGGTTTGTTTTCATTGTATCGAGTAAATTGATTCATTGTGTCCGATATTAATATTGTAACGAGTGCGGGATTCGAATTAAAATGATGTTAAATTACTATAGAATTTATTAGAACTTTACAAATACGAGTACTACATATTTGGCATATATGATAATAGGCTTTTAAAGTGATTATATACAATATTTTATTGTTGTGGATTGAAAATTTCATTAAAAATAAACTAACTTAAATAAAACTAATTATAAATAAATATTAACTAAAATTAAACTAAAATATAAAAAATATAAAAAAATACCATCTATAAGTAAAAAATAGACTCCAGGTCGCTGTCGGCGGGGAGAGTGCCCAAAATGCTGGCCGCATTTCCGCGTTGGATGGCAACGCTAATGCATTGCCCTAAATGCAAGCCAGCCTTTTGGTCACGCGAGACCTCAATTAGTCGCTTTGAGAGGTCTCGATAGAGGTGATGAGCTCCAGGCCCCCACGGCCCCAGGGTTTCAACCCCGAAAGCCACAAATATGTACCCATTACCAATGGACACATATTTGCGGCGTTTCAGGGCCTCCTGGTTGGAGGCGGCGGCCCCGGCAGTCACGGCTGTAACTGGGAGATGGGAAACCGCCAAAGTATCAACGCAAGTTGCGTCCCATACTAAGGGGCGTCCCATCTTCCATGGCACCAATGACATCCCATCTGGTCTCTTGCCATCGTCGCGGCATAGCCCATTCGGTTCGAGAACAGCAGGTGCACCGGCGGTGACAAGAGACCGACGGATAATGTCATTAAGTGTCGCGTGCCGTGATATTCTGCCGGCGCTTCTCATGCATGACAAGCCATGGTGGCCTAACTTATCAACTCTATCTCCACACCGACAGCGATGTGGTACTACCACACTTGCCCCCAGACGAATGCAGACAGCTATCCTGAATGCTGTGTCATCCAAGAGAGTTCCTAGATTCGCCGAGGGCAAGGCCTGGAGCCACAAACCCGACTCCCATTTAGAGACAGCTAAGAGACGGGCGCGCTCAGTGTCGCCGATGCAGGAAGTCAACAGGTTTTTATGTACTAGCTTACTGAGCGGCTCGTCCCATAACTTTTGTGACTTCGGTTCCACTGGTAAATTTTGCATTGGGCAAGCCAAAGACCAAGCGTTTCAGGCCAAATACGTATAACACAGATACAAATATAACTGGACACAAACCGTAACAACTGCGCGGTTCAATAACATGCGCAAAGTCCGTCACTATATAGCTCAACTTTTGGATGACTATAAAATTTACTAGAGTAGGTATATTGGTTTGCGTTTAATTTGGATATTTTTTCTGGGCAATTTTAGTTCCCAGCACGTTTCTTGAGCGGTCACCTTGGTCTATGACAGTGATATTTGCGTTCTTATTCGTAGTATGACATTGTAACAAGTTGCAGGACTTAAATTAAAATGCCGTTGGAATTATTATAGAGTTTATTGTTATTAATATATATTATCTAAAACATCTTAAAGTCGGTGCTTAGTAATTTTCAAAATATAGTAATTTTTATGTTTTGCTTTTTCACCGACTTCAAGATGTTTTAGATAATATATATTAATAATAATAAGCTTTAGAAACAAGTTATTTTATACATTTTAGTTTTTTAGTTTTTGAAGTCGGTTTTTTAACGAAGTTTTTATTTTTTATTTGTTACTTTTTAGTGTCTAGCTATGTATGGGTGGACCTACGAATGGTGCCGCGCTTCTTAAAAAATATAGGTCCCAAGAACCGGGAACAAAAAAATGTTCGTAAAATGAAAACTACTGGGCCAAACTATGTCAATTTTTTAGGGGACCACATGGCAGCTATTCCGCGTCGAACAAAAAAAGAATCACGTAAATCGAATCATAAATCTCAGAGTAATCGGTGTATAATATGGAACGGAGTGAAAATTATTTTCATGAAAAATGTTCATAAAATGAAAACTACTGGGCCAAACTATGTGAAATTTTTAGGGGACCAATTGGAAGCTATTCCGCGTCGAACAAAAAAGAATCACGTAAATCGGATCATAAATCACGGAGTAATCGGCGAACATACATAAAAAAAGCAAAAAAAAAAAAAAAGATCCCGACGAATTGACCTTGAACCTCCTCCTTTTTTCGAAGTCGGTTAAAAAAGGATTTTTATTACGAAGAATCGTGCCAGGAACTTTAATATACTTTGACTCTTTGATTTGTTGTTGTTTTTGAATTCAAGAGAAAAACAAACAATCACTACTTGGTTACGCTAAGAATATATAAGGGACTTACTGGTTAGTGGTGGTGCTGAAGAGTTCTTGCTGATGATGATGAGAGCTGATATATGTCACTTCACTTGATTTATTTAGTTGTAACCTAACCTGCATGTGCGGGGCGTGACAGGGGTGCGCAGGGGCTGATAGTGATGTGACATGTCCAGTAGTGATGTGCGGATTAACGTCGCGCTTGGCGCAAACACTACTGTTATGAACATCCGCAGGCAATGAACAAATTTTTATTAAGAGAATCGATTTACAACTCTGTATATCCAACGACATAGTTAGACAGATTTTCTGATCTAATGTGTACATTCCAATTACTATGTTTTAAAAGCGAACAACGAATGAAGACATCGCTATGAAACCTGCACAGCAGATAACCGACGTGTGTAGCTTGAAGAAATAGCGGGTATAAAGCAGCTCATTTGAAACGTAGTCTTCAGTCCAGCAATGTTACATTTAGGTTTGCTATTATTATTATACTATATATTATCATCAAATATATTCAAAACGTATTCTCTTGCGTACGTTGTCTCTTTCACACTAGTGATATGTTCAGAAAAACCATCTCGTATTCATCAAAACATGCGTTCAAATAACATCATTCCCACATTTGATGTGATAGTTAGATAATAAATAAATAACACTTCATTGTACATCAAAATATGCAATTACAAAAATAATCCACAATTATTTATTAAAATACTTTGTAGGCAATTAAATAGGTGGCTTTATCGCGTACAGCGATCTCTTTCACTGTGTACGCGCATAATTTGTGAACAAGTTTACCGATTTTGATGAAATATTTTGAGTGTGTTTGAGTGGATTTCCGGATTGTTTATAAACACAATTGGATCTTGTAGATGGCGCTGAGATCAGGTACTAGATTTTTATTTTTTCAGACGTGACCTCTAGTTTCTGATAAAATTAAAGTAATAATTGTGGTACAACGAAAACAGACAATAAGATTAACGCCGACTGGCTTCGACAGGTCGTCCATTACTTCAAAGATGATGCGGATCGATGGACTTTTATTAACACTTAGGTACTTTGGATTTGTGTTGTATATATTTATCCTATTTCGTTGCTTGTTCTATGAGTGATTGATGGGGTTTATTAGTACCAAAGCAACAATGCATAGTATGCTCTGCAGGATATACGGATGCTAGCTGTGGAATACGCTACCTGTGAAAATCAGGCATGCCCAGTCTCTTCAGGCGTTCAACGGACCCGTGAAGGATTATTACCTCGGGCTCTAAAGTCAATCATAACATATACGAAATTCTATACATTATTACTATTTGTATGTCTTTCAAGACCACGGGCCATAAAAATGACCCGGACTTTTGGAGGGCTTGCGTGGGGCCTTGGAAGGCCAACACATAGAGCCCCTTGACAAATTTAATGTATATGTGGTGTGACACTGACCGGCGATTATCCCTGTCTACACCTTGTAATAATGCACCCAAGGACAAGCCCCGGCCAGTGTAGGACTATTGTGGGAAATGAGAACAGAAAGTACCGGGCTATTGGGGTGAACTGCTAGTGGCACTTGGGGTCTAAGAATTTAGGGACTATGGCGTCTGTCCGACGCAATGTTCGGGGAACATGGAAAAATGGGCAGACGGTGACTCACCACTCTCTGCATGGGCCTCAAAAATGCCATAGAAGACAGGGGGGCAACATGGGTGTGAGTGGCTAAGGGGTGTCAAAAGGTGGGCTGCAGGTTAACCATAGCTACTTCCGACGTTAGGCCATTTATCACTTCCACCCCTAGAATTATTAATATAATTATTATTTTGTGTCTTATTTCCATGTCTATTTATATTGGCCATTTCAAAATCTCATATATACACTTGTTTATTCTGTTTATATTGCAAAACCCACATGTTACACAACTTTCTCTAATCCATCCTAAGGTAGTCTGGAAGAAATTCCTTTTAGTGATAAGACTGCCCATTGTCTTCTGTACTTAACTTCTTGAATTGTATCTTAATGTTATGCAATAAAATATATTCTATACAGATGGTATTGATTTTGTTTTGGATGATATCGGGTCAAGAAATTTTAGATACAAATTTCATCTCTGCGATGTAATAAATCAAACCAAACATTAAAATCTATTTAGATACATTGTGTCCCCCTGGATGGCTTAGATTCATAATTGGATCCGATAGCCGGCGCTGCAATCGCGTTTTAGATGCCTCTTGACTCCTGCAAGCTCCGCCCAGTGCAGGTCCGCCTTGCAGGATCGTATATTTAAGACCTGGTCTTCGCTGGTCTTCCACGTGCACCTACGAAGAAAATCAATAACAGGGAATAACTCCATTTTACAAGCTTTTATTTATCTTGCAATGGATGTACCTATGTATTGTTACGAGCTACACAGGATTCGAATTAAAATGCCGTCGGAATTACTATAGAGTTTATTAAAAGTGTACAAACACGTATAAAACAGGTACAAATATACTGGATACAACCAGTAACATTGCACGATTCAATAAAACGCGCAAACTCCGTCAATATGTCACTAATCGAAAGTACTACACACGTCTTTCTAGTATAGTAATCGTCGCTTGACTGCCCCCACCCCTCCGTTCGGCATTGTTAAGTGCTATTGCATAGCTTTTATCGCGGGCTTTGAGCGCGGCGACCAAATCAAGAAATTCCGTAACGAAAATAAAACCTAACACCCTCCACTCCGCCTACTATGTAGCTCGGCCGATCATTCGCTTAACGTCGTAATGGTACGACTGTACGAAGCTCGCACGGATCGAGAGAAGCTGCTCCGAAATCGGACGAATACGTAAGCAGCTGTTTGTGAGAAAGTATATAAGTGTACAGGTATCTATCATATCTTTATAATTCCACACTCACCGCATGTGCGCCCCGTAAGTATACATGTAGGTATATATGTATACATAGGTGATTTTTTTCTTATCGTTCACCACGCTCAAAAAGTGTAACTTGAATTAATATCAAAGAAAAAACTTGAATTAATGTCAAAGAAAAAAGAATACTGCATAAATATTTTATAATAAACTGTATAATACCGACAAAGGGCCGCGGTCACTGAGTTAATCCGCACATCTGGCAAGCTTCGACGCAATGCAATAACAACAAGGATTAGTTCGACACTAATGACGGTCATAAAACAAGTTCAATAACAATAGCATATTTGTCTTAATTACAAATTTTAAACACAAAGTAAACAAAAGAATTCCTAAATTAAAGAAAGCAATAAACTGCGTTTTTACTAAGCGCAGGTGTGCGTATTTTTTTATTGTAGGAGTTCAGCAGACAGGCAGACGGCCCACTTGATGGAAAGCGATTACCATCGCCTACGGACATTTGCAACACCAAAGGTGCTACAAATGCGCTGCTGCTCTCTTAAGGGAGACTGGAACCTGGTCACTAATGCCGGAACACAACTCGAGGTTGCTATGACGGTATACTCTAGACCAGGGGTGGTAGCCATCCAGTCGGGCAAATGCCCTACCACCTGGCTGTGGGTTGTTTTGTCGCCTCTTACGACAGGCCGCCCGGCCGCAGGAAATTGTATTCTTTCTCCGTTCCTGCACAGATAAGTGTGCGTAATTCGTTTTTACAACATGCCAGATGTACGGTCTATGTCGGTATGTTTGTACATACATAGATCACTTTGGTGCTTCATTCAAATTGAAAGGCATAAATGTGCTGGCAGAATATAAAACATGATAAACACTGTGTACAACCTCCTTTGAGATCTGTACAAAGTTAGTTAAGTGCAAATTTCCTTATCGCTCTTCTGCAGGGCCTAATCCGATAAAGCCAGTTACTTTGATGGATGGAAAATGTACGGCGCTGAAACATTTTTTGCTTACATTTTAGCTTTCAACTGTTTGCTGCGGGTAAAGTGTAGAAGATAAGTATGTATCTATATACCTTATATAAAAGAAAGTCGTGTTAGTTACACTATTTATAACTCAAGAACGGCTATACCGATTTGGCTGCAAATTGGTGGGCAGGTAACTTAGAATCAGGAGACGGACATAGGATACCTTTTATCCCGTTGGAACCGGTAGATGGCGCTGAGATAGAGTTCTAGCATCCTCATAATCACCTGGAGCGATTTTGGTGATTTTTTTTTGTGTGTATGAGTGGGTCTCCGGATCGTTTAAATCCACAATTGAAACCGGTAGGTGGCGCTGGGATCGGTACCTAGATTTTTAGTTTTTCAGAGCAGCACAACGTCTGTCGGGGTCGCTATTATATATATAAATAAATATTTTTTTCACTTATAATAATATATAAAGCTGAACAGTTTGGATAGCCCATTCAGCGAGGAAGGCTATATATATCATCACACTAAGACCAATAGAAGCGGATCACCAATGAAGACTGTTTCAAAAACGTTTTTTTTTTTACTATTCCACGCTGACGAAGTCACGGGCGGAAGCCAGTTGCTAGAATATAGCAGATAGGCTGCCGACTCACCTGATGGAAACCGGTTACCATCGCTTATGGATATTTGCAACATCAAAGGTACTCACTTGTCGTCGTCTATCAGGTCAACCATTCCATAATGCTCGACGACGAAAGTAGTGCGTCCTCCCAGTCCTGACTTACGGGGCCGAGACATGGACACTGTCGGCAGGATTTGCCTACAAGTTTCAACTCGATCAAAGGAGCTATAGAGCGAGCCTTTTCTCTTATAGATAGAATTAGAAATGAGGATTTTGACTTCTTTTCCTCCCATACTCCTCCATTCTGGCAAACATCTTCCATCACGAACACAATCTATTGATCATTTATAGGCTAAATATCCATTGTTATGTGATTCTCGTCACAATACATTACATGTCCATATTAGCTTAATTCTAGATAATATATGAATACGTAATTCAAGTTATAAATTCGTTATAAATACAAAGTTTATAAATACTTGAAATAATATTATTTTTAAACATATTTTATTAAAAACGAGGCCGAGTTGAAAGTAAGCAGACAGTGATAGTTAAGTGCTTAATGTATCCGTGGAGAGGCGGCGTAGCTTGGAAATTGAAATTGCTTAAGGAGTAGTCCCATTGTTGCGATTAAAAGTCGCAGTGGTACAGTTTTGATACTGAGAAGCAACATAAATATCCTCCCCCTATTCATTATAGTTATACGAGGTTTATCGGCTCGTTAAAATGAAGTATAGTTAGTTTTCTGTTCATGCATTCAAATGTGGAACGCCCATGAGGTATCATGTGAGGTAGTCTATGGGAAACCATTAAAAAAGAGTTAAAGAACACTATCTCTCCTAATGAACGGATATATATGTTTATATATTATATACTAGGTATATGTGTATGTATGTTTCCACTTAACCGTTGCCATTCGTTTTTCCACTTGTCCGTTGAAGTTTCACTTCTAATATGTGTTCCCAGCACACATTTCGATTTTTTGCAGGTTTACTGCTAATTATGATTTGGTTAGGTTAAATGTACCCAACATTTTAATGGTATTTTACGCTACACACGCACCGACCATTTTTTTACGTCAACACTTTTGTCGTTCGTTGACGTTCACTTTTGTTGTGACTGTCGAAAAACTGAACCGTTGGCAAAGTTTTCTTGTTGTTAATTTGTTTCCTTAACAAACTCTCTATTTATTTATTTACATTTCTTTACAGAGACCACAAATAGAGGCAGTGATGCCCAGCCACGTGGAGAGCAGAGGTATAGTTCGATGCAAACTTAAGTTTGCCTCCATTAATGGCGGCTCGGAACATCGCACTTTCCAATGCGCAGAACTTTTAGGTATTAGAGGGACGAGGTCGTTGGAGGACGAGGTATATCCTCGCTCGCTCTCTCGCTCGCTTTCTCGTTTACGGGACTTCCCCGGCGCTCGGCTCACCAATACGGATAAAGGCGAAATAGTTTCTACTCTACTACGTTTCTAATAGCCACAAGCACTCCAATTACGTGTATACTATATAAGTATACGCATACAAATTTATAAATATGCTTCACTTCATTTGATGCTTTTGTTAACGTAGCTCTCATTCTTCTACATCTTTTCATTCTTAGACAAGTATAAAACCAACAGATAACGCAATAAAGAAATATACATCAAATCTTGAAAAAAGCTGAAACTGCGCGCTCTTGTAAATAATAACTAAAGTCGCCGTGAAACGTGCCCTTAAACAAAGTCTACTTTATGAGAGATATTCAGTTTTAATATTTTGCAAGCAGAATAAGCTCTAATGGCAAGCGTTTATGATAAAACTTTAATAATTCTTTTTTTTTATCTTCCTTTTAGGATTCCGTAGTCAGATAGCTGAAATGGAACACTTACTTATTATTTGGCCATGTCCATCTACCTGTCAGTCTATTTATCATTCTGTATGTCTGTATTTTTTTTTAATGACTTGATGAATGGCTTTAGCCCGAGCGAACGAGGTTACCAGAGTCATATAATTTTATTTGCCACTGTTCCAATTTTTTTACTATTTTAACTTTTTATTATTATTCATATAAACATAAACAGAAGAATCCTAAAATTACATATAATCGAATAAAGAAGAAAACTATTAACTTAATTGTATTGTTTTCTACCCATAGTCCCTCAAGACTAGAAGTAGAATACTGAGGCCAGATCACCGGCTTATATGGGTAAGGTGCCCAGAAGGCTAGCGACGTTTCCTCGCTGGATCGCCATACTGATCCGGTGGCCGAGGTAAGCACCAGCCTCCTGATCAGCTGAAGACTCAATGAGTCGTTTCGACAAATTTTGGTAGAGGCTCGGCCTCAGAACCCCACAGTCAAAGCGTCTCGACAGCAAACGGCACAAACATATAACTCTCACTGAGGGTTGCATATTCGCGCTTGAGTGATTCGTCTGTTTCCTTTCTGTTATGGATCCAACGTGGCTCTATTCCGTCTAAGATAATTCCAACATGGCTCTACTAGATCTAAGATAATGTCTCGAACATAGCTCTACTACGTGTAAGACAATGATTGCAACATGACTCTACTAAGTCTAAGACAATGGTTCCATCATCGCTCTCCTACGTTTAATTTATTGATGATCTTGCTGATTTAATTAAATACTAACACAGATAATTTAAATTATATCAAAAGTTTGTATTGTACTACTATTAAATCGAATTTGCATATCGACAATGTTACGCTTTGAAACTGCAAAACTAGTGTCATCTCTATTAAATAAGCGAACCCTTCACCCACCTATATACCACATATCGCAGTATATGCAACGTGGCACACATACAGTATCTAGCAGTAAATTTGGGCGTTCGCCAAATGCAATGCTCACCCATTATGTTGACTCGGCGCTGCACGTAAATTACGCGTTTCCATTGCTAAATTTGTTCAGAATATATCGGGCCGATACTGCTAATTTAGAATAGAATATACTTTATTGTACAAAAATGATACATAAAATCAAGGACATTAATATGCAAGTACCAATCGGCGGTCTTATCGCCTATGGCGATTTCTTCCAGACGACCTTAGGATGGAGGAAGGACAACAAAAGTCGGTTGTTGCTAAACCCGCATTCGTATAATACCAATGGCGTGCCTGTGGTATGCCACTCTATCTTTATAGATAATTATAGACGAAGATTCGTGAAATAAATGTCTAAAATTTTGTGGTAGCTTTTCAATACTAATTTCGACTAACGCCACTTCTGGTTATAATAATACCAATTTTAATATTTATAATATTTGATATGGAGAAAATATTGTGAATTTAGTAGAATACAAACTTGACACTATCGCAATGTTTTTTTCGCAATTTGACACCATCTGATCCTCATGCATCATGTGAACTCCTAGTCGCACGACAGTCTACCTACGTTTTTTCTCTACAGCCACCAGCGGTGAGGTTTATGTTTTGTATTTTTTTTTAACTTATATTCTTTATTTTAATTATGTATTTCTGTGTGTGTGTGGTGTCTGTCTGTCCATAATGTCTGTTTTGTGTTTGTCCATCTAAAATATCCTTTTTACAAGCTTTTATTGAACTTACAATGGATGTACCTATGTTTGTAAGTATGTATGTATGTAAGTTCGGGTGGAATCTTGCAAATTAAATTTAACAAACTTCCCGGTTACCGATTGAGCTGAAATTTTGCACACACACGTATGTCGCGTGACAATGCAATAATACTATGGAACTGAACTGATTATGGAATCGAGAGGTGAACTCCTGTACTAAAAAAGATAGACCCGTCGTGTTTGGGCTCGTTTTACATGTCTTGGCTAGCACTCTACTGCTACTTGATATCCAGGATCTAAAAAGCTAGTATTTAAAAACCTTTTTAAAAAAGCTTATTTACCCAGTAAAAGAGTTTTACCATCTGCTTTCCCAGTTTCCTTAGTGCTGGCAGTGTACTTTCAATGTCTTCACAACATCAAGATACTTGAAATAACGATTAAGCCCCTGTTCTTTAACATAGCTACATAATATCGTACCAACATTTTGGGAGAGTTATCGGGTGCTAATGTAAACAGTATCTCTACGTAGTGAGTAAATAGAGCCCTCTCGAGTAAGCTCTGTGATTGAAGCATGTTACACGTCCGGCGGAGCTCCATTCCCCAAAATTCATGGATGTGGGTACAAAACATGTCCCCCGTATAGTATGTTGCGTGTCGAATTTGGTATTTGGAATAATACCTCTGCTATTTACATAATATAGCTCTAACCTGCTGCTTCGTTCGCAAAAATAAGCACAGTCATGATTAGCAAGTACCGTGATATGGGTGAAATTAGTCAGGAAGGTGTGTATATTACTACAATGTTTTCATATGGACCAAAATCTCAGAGAAACGGAACGAACAGAGCAGGAATAATCGATCCTTCGGGCGAGCGGCTTGTGGTGTCGTAAAACACAACACATCTAGGTGATAGGGCATTTGCCCAACTGGATAGTTAGATAGATAGATAGATAACACTGTATTGTGTACCATTACAGAAAAACTTATAGCCTAAAAATATTCTAAATGTGCACAATGGGCGGTCTTATCGCTAAGAAGCGATCTCGTCCAAACAACCCATGGCAGAAATAAAAACATATTATATTGGTCAAAGGTGGTATACATAAATATTAGAGGATATGCAGTTTCTTACATATATTTTATTAATTTATAAACATATAAGTATGTAAAACATTATATAAGTAAGAATTATACCTAATAGGCAGGGCTTTTTGTCATGTTCTTAAATATTGTTAGTGATTTAGCTTGTCTAACCGTAAGCTCATTCCAGAGTGGAATAACCTGGTTTGGAGTTGTGTTCCTGCATTAATGACCACCTGGAACCTTCCAGGCCCCCTTCGAGGCCGAAGCTCGTTGGTTGCGCCTTTGGTGTTGCAAGTGTCCAATGCGATGGCAACCACTATCCATCAGGTGGTTCATCAGTCTCTCCGTACATATTAAAGTGAAACTTCTTCACCAAAAAGAGATAAATACATAAAATTCAACCTTATTTTAATCGAAATAAAACACAAATTTCTTTATCCGTTAGAATTGTTACGAGCTACAGGACTTGAACAATTGGCCGTTGGAATTACTATAGAATTGATTAAAACTATACAAACACGTATAACACAGATACAAATATAACTGGACACAACCAGTATAAACTGCAAGATCCAAAAACACGCGCAAAATCCGTCACTATATCACTTATCGAATGTATTACACACGTCTTGTTCGTATCGTAATCGTCGCTTGACTACCTCACCCCCCCCCCCCTTTCGGGCATCGTTTTATACTAAACTGTACAATACAACAATGGACCGCGTGGACTGAAGTTAATAAACAAATACAATAACAATAGGCTATTGTCTAATTGCAAATTTTAAACAAAAAGTAAACAAAATAAGTCCAAATGCGGGAAAAGTAATAAACCAGGTATGCATTCACTTTGTCGGCATGTAATAGTATTAATTTACACTTTAAATTAAACTTTAAACATTTCAAATGAAATTTAGCTGTATGTGTATATACTTAAGGCAGGTATTCTTTTAAACGTAGCTCAAAAGAAATTGTGGGTGCATTGAATTTTGAACGTTATGCTACTGATTTTAAGTGTAATTTAGAATTATTATGAATAAGGGTCAAAATACCTAAGAATAAAGACGTCTATAATAGAATAAAAAATATCTGTGTGTGCAGTTCATACTCGTCTACTAAGCGTTGTAGATATACAGTATAAACTCCATGTAACGTTACTCAA
This sequence comes from Dendrolimus pini, assembly GCA_949752895.1. Taxonomy (NCBI): domain Eukaryota; kingdom Metazoa; phylum Arthropoda; class Insecta; order Lepidoptera; family Lasiocampidae; genus Dendrolimus; species Dendrolimus pini. The sequence goes on along the minus strand of OX457149.1, from coordinate 4,957,934 downwards.
TTTAACGACAAACTCCCTTAAGCGACGAAATCATTTGACTTTGGTTTGTTTAGCTCGTCTTCCATACAATGATACACTCTATTTATCATTACACCCACCCTCAATAACGATAACAATTTAGTTATAAAAAGTACCTTTTGAGTTGCCAAAATAAGTACAAACTGCGCAGCTGTGCACGGTCTTTTATACCTTATTATCCTAGCCCGTAATAAACTCGATTGTCGGCATTATGTATACCGAAATTTCGAAGAAATGCCGACATACCGATATTTCTAGATACTTCCTTTATCACCAAGATGCCTCAATATTGCAAGATGTGAATAAAATAAGTAAAAACAATACAACAAAATTACTGGTACAGCAAAAGACTTCAGATAAAAATAACAGAATCTCCATTTAACGACAACTCTCTATAACGCCATAAAAGGTGCAGTCCCTTTGGTGTCGTTATATACAGTTTATACTGTAATTATGTTCACCTATTTACTGTTTGAAGTTCCACTTATACTGCGTGTGAACTGCGCACACACGTTTTTCTCGACAGTCATGGTGGGATAAAGGTAGTATCTTTACATGTAATAAAACTGTAGAGGTCGAATTTCTGTACAATGAAAAAAAATGCTAAAAACCGAGTTAAGGGATGTAAGAAGCGAAATAGAAATAATTTAGATTTTTTCAAATTTTTAGTTTGTCTGTTAGTACGGGCTTATTTCCGAAAAGACTGGACCGATTTAAATGAAATTTTGTCTGGTGGTAGTTTATATTCCAGGTAAACGTATAGGATACTTTTGATCCCGAAAAATTAAAGAGTTCCCGTGAAGCTGTTAGGAATCTTCATTTCAAAACCGTCATTCGGTGCATAAGATATAAGATTTCGCATACATGAGCACGGGTGACCCAGTTACGTTCGGAATGTTTCAGTTTGTACAGCCATGCAAATAAAATACACATTCATGTGTAAGGTAGCTGAAAATGTTTTATGGGAACGTTCCGAACGTACTGCGACTTGGAACCCGTTAAAATTTTGGCGTGAAACTTCTTTACAATCGTTGTGATTTGAAAGTCGATGAAACTGAAAAGTCACCTTTTAGTTATATTATAGAATAGACTAGCTATCCCGGCAGACGTAGTTCTGCCCGGAAAAGCTTCAATCTATACGCCGACAGCAGCTCCAACTACCGGGTCCAATTGTGGACCAACTCAGAAACCTTCTTTGCCTCATGCAAAACAACTTTGCTAAACATCATCACATGATCAAATGTATACTTTACGATTCTATAAAGGACATACAGACAAACATTCATTTTTATATATAAGAAGAAGATTCTAATTTTGAAATTATAAGTCTAAAATTGTTTTTGTAATGTGTAATATCTTTCAGTGTTTTAAAACTCCATTGATTTCGATAGATGGCACTGTTTAAAAATGAAACCAGCTATACTTTGCTTCAGTTGATTCTGTTGGTACGAGATTTTCTTACCACCTGTTGCCGTCTTATTTAGACGCTTGTCTTGAAGAAATTGCTTTATTTTTCTGAGGCTCACCACCGTTATTGAGTGGCAGGGAGCTTAGTCAACTATATTCATTTATTATAGAGAGGTGGGTAGGGATTAGCGTTTAGCAACATCGCTCATAAAAAACATCGATTTTAGGATATCGAAGTTTTCAAAATTGAAACATCTATGTTATAAATATCGATGTTTATTAACGATATATCGATGTTTATGAACAATGTTTTTTTATCACCATTTACATAAACTTTTGACGCTTGTTCCTGCGATGCAAATGAAACATCGCTTTTTTAACATTGATGTATCGCCCAAACCACTTTAGCAAACTTTTCTTAATTTTTGCTTTCACTAACATCATACTTTTACACCACTGTCACTCCATCTCTCAAAGAAATACCACACACACTTCGCTCATTCCTACTAAATACTATGTTTATTCTACGTATATGTCTTTTGCCTTACCCAACATTCACTACCGTACTTACTATTCAACAGTGTGGGCACACACTAACACATATTTCAAATAATTGTACTACATCTAAGAAAAATGGTCATTTTTATAGAAAGGAAAAAATAATAATCAACTTTTACATTATAAATTATTATTGGCAATAGGAAAAATTAATGAAAAAAAGATATAATGGAAATATGTGTAGATCACAGATAGAGCACAAGATGGCGCGTTATGTCTATGTAAGATAAAACATCGGTCATAAAACATCGTTCTTGAACAACGATGTATCGTCGATGTTTTGATTTCAACATCGATGTTAAAACATCCATTTTAAGGAACGATACATCGATGTTTGGAAATATCGATGTTTTGTTTGCATCCCTAGGGGTGGGTAATATCACTTTTGCCGTATATCGACGTATATATACGTAATCGAAACCATAAATTGGTTTCGGGTATTTGATTTTAAAACAATATAGTTCTGAATTAGTAAATTAACCGATGCGATTCGTTTTTTCAATATTGTAATGCGAGAGTCTCGCAGCGAGACATGCGCATAACGATTTCGATATCATTAAACAGTGTACGATTGTTACAGTAGATAATATAATATGGTTTTTATCTGTACTAATAGTATAAAGAAGTAAAGGTTGTGACGTTGTAGGGAGTAAGTAATCTCTGGATCTACTAAACCGATTTAAAAAATCATTTTACTGTTCGAAAGCTACGTTAACAGGGTGTGTCATAGGCTATATGACGCTAACATGACGCTATATACCACGGGAGCGGGACAAAGGGCGGGTGAAACCGCGCCCGGCCGCTAGTTAGTTATACAGTCGAATCTATAGTTTGATATATCATTAAAAAAAACGTTTGCGTCTCGGGACGCCTGACATAAATGATAACTTAGCCTGCCTACCGGTGCCGTATGCGTTAAAGAAAGGGAAGCGAGAGAGACTGGGGCCGTAACGCGTTACGTAACGAAGCGGTTTACTCTCCCATAAGAAGTTATCACTTCAAAAATGATATCTGCATGTATTTCCTGAATATGTCGGATGCGAAAATAGTAAAAATAAATAAATATTAAATAGTGTTTGATCCTATTTGGAATTATTTTAGTATTTTTGTTATTTTCGATTTGTGAAGTTTTTTTCCTAATAGGACTAACTAATATTTTACTATAGACTAATTAATATATATTTTCTAAATTTGTTTGTATTTATTTAATTTGTAAAGTAATTTAAGTATGTGTATTTAATTTATAAAATACCGCCATATTTTCTGAATTCTTAAAAGACTGTTTCATGAAAAAAAACAAAATCACCAAAATCGATCCCGGTGATTAGGAGGATTCTAGAAACCCATATCAGCGCCACCTACCGGTTCTAATTGCGAATCTAAACCATCCGGAAACCCACTCAAACACACAAAAATAAAATCACCAAAATCGCTCCCGGTGATTAGGAGGACCCGATCTCAGCGCCACCTACCGGGTCCAATTGTGGATCTAAAGTTCTAAACCATCCCGGGACGCACTCATACAAACACAAAATTTCATCAAAATCGGTAAAGTCGTTCTCAAGTTATGCGCTTACCGACACATTTTGCGATTAATTTTTATATATAAGATGTAGTTTAAGCTAATAATCTGCCCCATCTACATCGCTAGATTATATTAAATTATTCCTTAAGTTAGGTTGCCTGGAAGGGATTGCTTTAAGCGATAAAGTTGCCTATTGTTTCTACCATGACAACATTGTAATTATGCATTTTTTACTATAAAACAATGCCCGAACGGAAGGGTGGGGCAGTCGAGCGAGGATTACGATACGAGCAAGACGTAGATTCGATGAGCGATATAGTGACGGACTTTGCGCGTGTTATTGAATCGTTCAGTTTGTACTAGTAGTGTCTATGTATATATGTACCTGTGTTATACGTGTTTGTATAGTTCTAATAAATTCTATAGTAATTCCAACGGCATTTTAATTCGAGTCCTGTAGCTCGTAACAATATTAAGGGATGCCCCGTTATCAGCTAAATGTGACCATCATATAGACGTAATCATCTTGTAAAAGAAAAATCATATTTATTATATGATTCAGGTCGTAACCCGTTTGTTATCAGTTTTATAAAGGTGTGTGCACATGCTGTCATTATAAGAGACAATAAGCTTGCATTTGCAAAATTGCTACAAGTTGTACATCACAGATATGTATGAGTATTACCAGTCATCATAGACCCTTATAAGCTTATAAGGGTCTAAGTAAAGTAGCTCTTTTAAAATCAGCCTATACGATTTCTGACTAAGGTAATTGATTTTTCAAAATTCTAATGACACTGTTAGTTTACATCAAAACCGGTTCCAGGAATTATTTGTGTTTTTTTTACTATTTTGTATAGCTTAGGATTTGGCCTTAAAGTCACATTTGCGAAAACCATTGAATACAGAGTGGAATTTCCAACCGCAGCTGGAGGGAAAGTACTCTAAATACTGGAGATCAAAAGAAACAATTCTGCATTCAAAGATATTCGAATTTTTGAATGCAGAATTGTCAGTTTGCCACATTCGGGAATCTTCTTCTTCAGCCAGCCCCCCCCCTGTCCAATGCTGGATGTAGGCGTCCCAAGTTTACGCCACATTTCCCCGTCTCCTGCCTTCCTCATTAAGCCCCTGTTGGCAACCTTGCACAGGTCTACTGGGCTGGAGGGCGTCCTACGCTACGTTTGCCGAGATATGGTCTTCAAGCATAGGCCACGTTTGCTTCATTGGCCGTCGGTCCTGCGATAGGCGTGACCGACCCACCGCCTCTTCAACTTGCTAATTTTGCGAGCTATGTCGGTTACTTACGTTCTTTTACAGCTACCCTCATTCTCACATTCGGGAATCAAACTGACTGTACTCTTATGGCATCAATCGAAACAGTCAATCATAATAATCAAGTTTTACTTACATATATGACGAAATAAATGAAAACCCTACAATTTAGACTATAAATACAATGAGACAAAATAAAGTACTTTGACGAGACAGGACAACTGACATTTGACATTATCTGTATTAAAGTCAACAATGCGTGGTTTATTTATTTAATTTCTGAATACGTAAATTACTTGTAAAGGCGTACTTACTACTTAGAAATAAAGGTATTTTTAGCCGACTGCCAAGAAAGGGTTATGTTTTTCGCTCGTATCTTGTATGTTTGTAAATTTCTTTATTAACTTGTATTCCGCTATTTAACTTAGCCTTTCAGCTCATAATGTAGTCTGTTAACTCGAAGTAGACTTTACTTTGTTTATAGTTTATTTACATTTTGTTTTGGTATTTTTAGTGCGTTACGAGTACTTTCACAATGTCTTTTTTGGATTTGGTTTTTTTTATTTCATCATTATATTAATACGTGAAGCAAAAACTTTGTACTCCATTTTACGAAAATTGCGCGGACGGAAGAGTATGAAATTTAGTGTACTTATAGTTTATATACTTAGAGGATAGTTAGTTTATAGTTTAGAGGAGGAAAGCAGAAAGATATTTTTTTAAAATTGTGCTTAAAAATATATTTAATCAATAAGTTTTATTTATTTATTGTTACACACACTACCATGCATTTGACATACACGCGTATATACACTCTTCTTTAAGTCAAATTAATAGTGTAGCCTTGGCGAAATCTGTGATTGTAGAAGTTTAGTCTTTGACAAGAGAATCTTAAAAAAGTCCAAACTTATAATTTAAATTAATTGTGGTCGAATTTCGACTACTGGGCGACCACTAGTTATTTTTATTATTTACTAGCTGTCCTGGTAGACATCGTCCTGCCCGGAAAAGCTTCAATCGATATGCCAACAGCAGCGCCACCTACCGGGTCCAATTGTGAACCAGCTCAGAAACCTTCTTTGGATCATGCACAACAACTTTGCTAAAGATCATCACATGATCAAATGTCTCTCTTTACTTTCACCATATCCCAATTAATTGGGGTCGGCACAATATGTCTTTTCCTTCCACACTCCATGATCAAATATATAGTTTACGATTCTATATAAAGGACATACAGACAGATATTCATTTTTATGTATAAGAAGATTTAAACTTAATATAGCATTTGTGTACATTATGTACATGGCTTTACATATCACACAATAAGTGACGTCACAGGTGCATAAACTCAAACGCTTTCACGAAAACATATCGTCATATAAACTGACTCATAAAAAGTCCCGAGGTAGGAATCCTGTATCACAGCATCTCGGGACTGTACCCCGAAGAAACGAGTTTCTAATATAAGCTCAACACATTGGGTTCACTTTATCATACTCGTTCGCAACTGTTTCAAGGAAGAAGACGCTTTGGTAAGTGTTATTAACTTAATACCGTTTCCGCACACAGAGAGCTTAAAGGTCAATTAACTTAATGATCGATTAAAATGTAATATTATAGTTTTTAACAGACTTCAAAAAAAGGGAGGGTCTCACATCGAGAAATCACATCGTAGTTCCGTTTCATCTAGCCATCGTTTCTGCATGCGAGAAACTACCTGAATGTGGATTCCATTCTGTAAAACTTCAAAATGGTCCCCTAAACATGTTATTGTTATTGTATTTTGGGTTCGGAATATATAGCAGAAAATTCATTAAAATCAGACCTTACCTTGATCATTCTTTTGCGTTGAATTCAGTACAGCTTCAAAGTTTCATATAAATTTCATTGTTATCCGATAACATATACGTAACTTTTAAAAAAATCGGTGTGAGCCAGCACGGGACGCCTGGCAGGTGTGAAACATCGAATTTGTTTATCTTGTCTATCTTGTTTAGTACAGGAGTTCCTATGGCCACCTTCCGACTCCATCATCAGATCAGCTCCATGGTACCATATTATTGCATTGTCACGCGATATACACTTACGTGCAAAACACAGTTACTTGCGCATGGCATCGCGGCGTCATGTCAACACGCTATTACCTATAGACTACGTATAGTACATATATTCCATCATATAGCGTGGCGAAGCGTCACCACGGCCTGTATCGCCACGCCAACAACCAGGTTTACCCTCCGCCATCGCCATATAGATGTTTCACATCAAAATGTATTACGATAAAAATTGTATAACAAAACAGAAACTGTCTTCAAGAGTAACTAAAATATTTTCTACGTCTTGAAGTCACACCAGAGAAGAAGCCGAATGCGTTGGCTAAGGATGGAATAGAGAGACTAAGAACGAGGGGCCCCTTGCTACTAGGCAACGCAAGGGATTCAGCCCCCGTTTCGAAGTGGGGTGTGTTCTCCCAGGGCACACTCCAGGCACTTTATTGCGCTGGATCGACTGTTGCGTAACTATGTTCTATATCTCAGTCTTTCCTTCACAACAAAGCGCAGGGTCGACGGGAGGAGAGGTTTTTTAGTGGGTATTGAGGTTGCTCGCCCGTGCGGCATCGCTCTGAGTCTTCCACACTCCTCAGTGTCAAGCCATCGCGGACGAAGCGCAAAAAAGCATACTATTGCTAGCGTTATCGCCCCCGATGGATGCGCGCCGTTTCCTAGTGACGGCCCTGAGAGTGCGTAAATCGGTCAGCATTTTTCCTCGCCTCAAACAAAAAAAAAACAAAAAAAGAGAGACTAAGATAGACTGGAGATTTACCAAGAAAATATTTATTTATTTTGATGAGCAATAAAGTTTTATCAATTGATTTTCTTTTACAGTACCTACAAAATGAAGACTGCTGTTATCCTCCTCGCTATTATGGCTTGTGCGCACGCACAAGTTTCAATGCCACCGCATTACAAAGAAATGTAAGTAATATATTGTTAGTGCAGGATTTATTGTGACAAAATTCGAAGAACTTAGGTAGAAGAAAACTGTTGCAGTCTCAATAGTATAAAACCAATTTTTCTTATAGAATAGAATTTTGAACGTGGGTTTCTTTTTTATCCGACTTCGAAAAAAGGAGGAGGTTCTCAATTCGTCGGGATCTTTTTTTTTTGTATGTTCGGCGATTACTCCGTGACTTATGATCCGATTTACGTGATTCCTTTTTTGTTCGACGCGGAATAGCTGCCATGTGGTCCCCTAAAAATTTGACATAGTTTGGCCCAGTAGTTTTTATCTTACGAACATTTTTTTTGTTCCCGTTTCCGTTTTACCGTTTCTAAAACTAAAATGTATAAAATAACTTATTTTCAAAATATAGTAATTTTTATGTTTTACTAAGCACCGACTTTAAGATGTTTTAGATAATATATATTAATAATAATAGCTTTAGAAATAAGTTATTTTATACATTTTAGTTTTTTAGTTTTTGAAGTCGGTTTTTTTAAACGAAGTTTTTATTATGTCTAACTATTTTTGGCGAGTGAAAACTATTAAGAGATACACGCGTATTAAATATCCATTGCTGTGTTTAATAAGTTTATATATTTGGAATAACACAAAAGCACGATATTTCTATTTAAAATAATTTTATCTCTCGCTCAAGGACCACAATAAAAACATTCAAAAATATGGTGTTGCGTCTTTTGGTGCCACCGTTACAATTTACTGACAGCATAGCAACGCGAACGAAGTTTCTTTACTTTTAATAGTTTAAAATATGAAGAGAGTTAAATTTCTCCTTTATATAAAAGTATCAACCGACACATAAAAATGTAAGCATCTGTATACAAACGGGCATTTATTTTTTCTAGGTATCCGGAATACTACGAGTACTCGAAGGTAGCTCGTCACCCCCGTGACGTGAGTTGGGACACGCAAGTCGGTGGTGGTAAGGTGTTCGGAACCCTTGGGCAGAACGACCAGGGACTGTTTGTAAGTATATTTATCTTCATCATCTATATAAATAAAAATGAATGGTAGAAATGCACGCGCATAACTTGAGGACGATTTTACCGATTTTGATGCAATTTTGTGTGAGTGTTAAGTGGATCTCCGGATGGGAAGTAAAATAAAAATAAAATTTACAAAAAGCAAAAAAAAATATTTTCTACATCTTAAAGTCGGACCAAGTAAAACATAAAAAAACAAAAAATGAAATATATACTAATTTTTACTTCACACCAACTTCAAAACGTAGAAAATATTTGGTTTTTTGCTTTTTAGTTACTCTTAAGTCGGTGTTATTCTGTACAATGAAAAAAATGCTAAAACCCGAGTCAGGGGCATGTAAGAAGTGACATAGAACTAATTTAGATTTTTTTCTCTGTTTGTCTGCTTGTACGGGCTAATCTCCGAAACGACGGGACCGATTTAAATGAAATTTTGTATGGTGGTAGCTTATATCCCTGGTCAACATACAGAATATTTTTGATCTCGAAAAATTAAAGAGTTCCCGTGGGATAGATAAAAGCTAGCTATTTTCTATATAAATTGAAAGACAGAAGTACCGCAGAGGCTGTCAGTACAGTCAACACTAACAAGAATATTATTTTCAGGGCAAAGGTGGCTACCAGAAGGAGTTCTTCAACGATGACCGTGGTAAATTGTCAGGCCAGGCTTACGGCAGCAGGGTCTTGGGTCCTAATGGCGACAGCAACAACTTCGGCGGGCGTTTGGACTGGGCTGATCAGAACGCGAAGGCGGCAATTGATTTGAACAGACAAATTGGTGGGAGGAGCAGTGTAAGTACAATCCTACAATTTTAATGCGAATGCGTGTTTTTCCAGGTAAAGCCATGCTGTAATCAAGATAATGATAATGATGGCTGAACCACGCTCTCACAAAATATCGGTGTGAAACGGTTAGCCTAAGAGCGGGTGCACATGATGCGTTGCGGCGGCGGTGCGGCGCCGGAGCGGTGTCGCTACGTCATTTTACAGTAGAAATATCTGTGGCATGTCGTCACACGATGGGCTGCGACGCCGCATCGGATTCCCAACCACCGAGACGAAGCGGGGAGGGGTGAATGCGTTGCAACGTCGGAGCGGCACCGCCCAGTTGTTTATGCGGCACGCACGGGCCCATAGTAGGGCCAACAACAGACGTCTTTTACGATCCATTTTTATTAAGCGACTGTCCAACGCTGCTCGGGCGCCGGCGGCATAACAACGTTGGGGGGTCGCAACGATCGTCTGCCGCAACGCATCGTGTGCCCCCGCTCTTAGATTCATAGTTTTTCGCGCAGTGAGTGAGAGAAAGCGAGCGATGGCTCACTTTCTCCCCTTCCTTTTCTAAACTTCTCCTATTCCATTCCGACTGTCTGATCCTTCTATCTCATCATCCTAGGTCATCCCTATTTCCCATCCTAAACCACTTTTCATGAGTGTGTGTGCAGTTTACACGCAGTAGAAATGAAACAAAGCGTGACAAAGGATGGGAGGGATTCATAATTTCGAGACTTCACATTTCATATATTATATCGTTACAATCTATTTAAACTTTATAACACGAAATTCGAAAAACTTCAAAACGTTCCCAACTCTATATGTATGAGCATAGTGTTTAAATGATTAAATATAATGTATTCTATGTATTTATCCGTGCAGGAACAGAGAAAGAATGCAATTTCCTGCGGCCGTGCGGCCTGTCCTAAGAGGCGACAAAACAACCCACAGCCAGGTGGTAGGGCACTTGTCCGACAGGATGGCTACCACCTGAGGTCTAAAGTATATCGCCATAACAACCTTGAGTTGTGTTCCGGCATTAGTGACCAGGTTCGAGTCTGCCTTAAGAGAACAGCAGCGCATTTGTAGCAAATGTCCATAGGCGATGTAAACCACTGCCATCTGCCTGTCTGCTGAACTCCTGCAATAAAAAAATCTATCCCATTCTCTCGCAGTCCTATACATTTTTGAGTGTATCTCTTTTTAATGTCGCTTTTTCGTTTCATCTTCAAAAATATGCAGTCGACATGAGAAACTCCTCCTTTTGGAAGTCGGTTAAAACTCATCTTTGTTTGGTTATTTGTTTTCACAGATCGGGGCTACCGGTGAAGGCGTATGGAACTTTGACAAAAACACCCGTTTGTCAGCAGGTGGCAGTGTCTTCAAAGAATTCGGGCATAGGCGCCCCGATATCGGCTTCCAAGCGCAGTTTGAGAAGAGTTGGTAGAATTAAGTAGACGTTTCAAATAGTTGTTTTTTTTTCAATTGTTTTATATAAATAAGGCTGTGATTATAACATAATAATAACATCAATAAATTGTCTTAAAATCATTTTTATTTTACTTTATTTTAATATACATTGGTATTGTTACGAGCCGCGAGACTCGAATTGAAATGCCGTTAGAATTAGGTACTGTAGAGTTTATTAGAACTATACATATATGAGGGTTTGCTACTCAGTCGCGACTTTATTCTTTCTTATATCTTTGTCTTGACTTTTATAATTAAATGTTTATTCTACAATTACAAAACTTTTTTTGTTTACTGAGTTCTGCCTCTACGTAGTGACTCTTTTCTTTTGGGGGTATGATATTGAAACCTCATCAAAGAAAACGAGTGCTAAAATATTTGAAGAACGAAGAAGAAGAAGAAAGGTCTCAATTAATACTTTACAAATATAATATTCAATCACATTTGCGTGATCTATTCATAATTCACTTAATAAACTTAAGTTCAATAAAATTGGAATTTCTTTCAAAAAGTATCATCTTTTATCTTTAAAAAGTATTTAGAAGATACGTATTTTGTATCTAGTATTTTAAATACAATTTTCAAAAGTATCTTGTATCTGATATCTCAAATACTTATTTTAAGAGTATCTTGTATTTTTAACCGACTTTGAAAAAAGGAGGAGGTTCTCAATTCGTCATGATCTTTTTTTTTTTTTTTTTTTTTTTTATGTATGTTCGCCGATAACTCCGTGATTTATGATCCGATTTACGTGATTCTTTTTTTGTTTGACGCGGAATAGCTTCCAATTGATCCCCTAAAAATTTTACATAGTTTGGCCCAGTAGTTTTCATTTTATGAACATTTTTCATGGAAATAATTTTCACTCCGTTCCATATGTACACCGATTACTCTGAGATTTATGATTTGATTTACGTGATTCTTTTTTGTTCGACGCGGAATAGCTGCCATGTGGTCCCCTAAAAATTTGACATAGTTTGGCCCAGTAGTTTTCATTTTACGAACATTTTTTTGTTCCCGGTTCTTGGGACCTATATTTTTTAAGAAGCGCGGCACCATTCGTAGGTCCACCCATACATAGCTACACACTAAAAAGTAACAAATATAAAATTTAAAAACCTGGTTTAAAAAAACCGACTTCAAAAACGAAAAAACTAAAATGTATAAAATAACTTATTTCTTAAGCTATTATTATTAGTATATATTATCTAAAACATCTTGAAGTCGGTGCAAAGTAAAACATAAAAATTACTATATTTTGAAAATTACTAAGCACCGACTTCAAGATGTTTTAGATAATATATATTAATAATAATAGCTTAAGAAATAAGTTATTTTATCCATTTAAGTTTTTTCGTTTTTGAAGCCGGTTTTTTTAAACGAAGTTTTTAAATTTTGTGTTCAGATACTTTGTATAGGGTATCTTGTACTTTGTTCATGATGACTAAAAGCACAGAGTACATTGTAGCGAGAAGGAGTCGACACGCGTCACGTAATGGCTGACAAGCTGCAATTTCATTATATTGTTTACGATGCCAACATGCGTACATGCGAGGCTTCACGTAAAATTTGTAATTTAGACTCTAATTTTGACTCGCTATACCAAAATCTTACTAAGAGCTAAAGGTGGGCGATTATACTTATTTATATAATCGAATTCCTAATCTTGATAATCGATTATGAAATTAGTTACTAATTTGTTTTCATAATCGAATGATGTTACTAATATTAGTACTACTAACGAAATCGTTGAAAAAAGTCGAAAGTCGAGCGAGATATTGTAATGTTTAACAATAACAACCAATACCAACATTTCAATGTCTCAACTTTTTTCAACGATTTGATTAGTAGAACTAATATTAGTTACTGTTGTAATATCATTCAATACTACTAGTAACATTCCAACTACAGTGAGTCGTTCTTTGCGTCTTCTCGTTTTCGGTGGTGCGAGTGGCTAGCGTATTTGTTTTTGGTGGAGTTTTATAAAGGTAAGTTTACATGTATGTGTAGGTATATAATGTTCTCGAACACTTACCTATTTAATTAAAGTCTCACAAGTACTACCAACTAAATTAGTAACTACTTATCTGTCATAATCGAGATATTTCGAGATATCTTCATAATCGAATGATTTCATTAGCATATCTCATAATCGCACACCGCTATGTAAGAGCCTATATTTCTATGAGCGTTTTCTGATTCGCTCGATGTGTGCTGGAAACCACACTCGCTTTTGTTAAATATATAAACACCATCTATGATTTTATTTTGGAACTAAATGATCTTTTTAAACGCATAGAACGGCATTGTCATCATCATTCATATTATTCACAAGAGATGGCGCAGTAAGTAGCTAAGTATACAATTAATATTTTCTTAAGTTTTCGTGACTTGTATAAATAATAAAACTACGTTGCAACGGTTAATAAAACCATAGTTTTATTAAGTATACAACTGTTTTAGAAGTACTTCTGTAATATAAAATAAAACAATAAGCTTGACGCTACATTCATGTCTGTTATTCTTTGATTACTTTTACGGATTTGTATAATGAATGAAACACGTGTTATCAGTAGAAGTCTTCCATGGAAGAAAGTATATTTTCTAACCGACAAAAAATTATTTATAATACCTAAATGAACACCAAACAGCGCTAATGGATATGGATTAAAAAACACAATACTTTGTTTTAGATGCTTTAAAATACTTAATCTTTTTCATTCATAAAATGATTTTAATTTAATCAACAGTAACATAAATAGCGTCATCTAGAGTTTAATACTATTTGCGTAGAATATTAAGGTAAGCTAGATGTCGCTAGTATCGGTTGCATCGTAATTTTACTATATTATCTTTGTAGAAATTTATTAATTTATCTCTACACTGTTAAAATATGTATTCTAAATGTAACTTTTTAAGATTTAAAATTTTAATTAATTTGCTTTAATTTTTTATAATTCAGTCTATATTTTGTGATAAGCGCCACCTATGGGTACATGTTGAAACCTAATGACCATTACAAGTGCAAAACATTTAAATAGATATTCATAATACCGCTAGATGGCGCTGTTAGTATTTATAATTGTAAAATTCAATTTAAAAGAGGGACAATCCGTACGTTACTCCGCTTCTATTTAAAATGGCAACATGTCTGAATAAATATTTCATAAAATTAAATCTAAAGTAATAAAAAAATTACATTATTTTGCAATATTGTAGTTGTTTCTTTTCTGTTTTACTGAACATCGATTTTAAGACGCAGAAAGTATTTCTTTTTTGCTTTTTAAAATGAAAGAAGAAGAAGAAGAATACTGTTCGTATTCTTCTTCCATGATTTTTAGTTACTTTTTAAGTCTGTTTTGAATTTTGTTAAGAAAAATATTATCTACCATTTAGTTACGAAATTACGTGAATGGCTTTACAAAACCAAAATATATGAAATACGTTGTACATGTTCTAATATACGAGGGTTGCTCTCGTTTTCACTGGAATCCACTCAACTGATCTTAACTTAGTGACAATGGGACCATCTCAAGAGTATTTTTACGAGCTAGCGAGACTCGAATTAAAATGCCGTTAGAATTACTATAGAGTTTACTAGAACTATACAAACACGTATAACACAGGTACAAATGTAACCGAACACAACAAATCCAAACGTAATGCAGAAGGTCGTAATTCGATAAAGCGCGCAAAGACCGTCACTATTAGATTTCCGAATGTACACACGTCACGCCCGTATCGTAGTCGTCGCTCAACTGCCTCCTCTCTCCATCAGGCCGTCGTTTTATGCTCCACAAATACAAATGTGCCCGCCCGGCAACGTCACCACAGAATTAGCTTGTAACACGTGGCTAATGATGCTAATGAGCGAGCACAATAGGACAATAGGCTGTTCTCCACTAGAAACGTATGCCAATAAGTGAACAAAAGAAGACGATCATAAAAGAATTACAATTAGTTCAAATGCCGACAGGTAATAAAATGTTCTTCTACAGATTTACACATTTATACAGACGTGGAATTTGTCTTTGTGGGGGCCTAGGTTGTAACAGTATATATACTCTTTCGAATAAAAATACAAGGGATGAGAGGGTATATAAATATACATTCAAATTTAGAACCTTTTTGAAACCGCTTACAAAATATTTATGGGGGTAACTGGTGATAAGCTGATGAACTTATGCTTTTTTTTTATTAAAGCGAACTTCTATTCTATTCTATCTTTCACAGTTCATGCAGCGTGCCTGTGGAATGCGTTACCTGTGAAAATCAGGCGTGCTTAGTCTCTTCAGGCGTTCAACGGACTTGTGAAAGATTCTCGGGCTCTAAAGTCAATCATAGCATCTTCATCTCACCCATGTTTACGTAATTCTATACATTATTACTATGATTATTAATTTACATATATCCATATATATACTTGCCATTAGATAGATAGTAACACTTTATTGTACATCATTATAGAAAACTTACGAACTAGAATTATTCTAATTGGGTACAAAGGGTGGTCTTATCGCTAAAAAGCGACCTCTTCCAGACAACCCGTGGCAAGAATATTGCTCATCAGGAGTGGCGATGGTGGTATACATAATTATTGTACGATTATTAATATTTTACTAATAAATATATAACTATACCATATATACAAATATACACAAGTTATATACATATACAAGATATGGTGATAATATGCAACTACTTAACACATTAAATATATAACTATATATATGCAATATAATATCTATTAATTATATAAAATGCTAATAATTATGTCTATTATACTTGCCATTTCAAAATTTTATATATATACTTTTTTATTCTAGTTATATTGCATAACCCACATGTTAAACAATTTTTCTCTAATCCATCCTAAGGTTGTCTGGAAGAAATTTCTCTTAGTGATAAGACTGTCTATTGTCTTCTGTACTTAAACTTCTTGAATTGTATTTTAATGCTATGCAATAAATTATATTCTATTCTATTCTAAATTGGTGTATGGAGTGTGATGTAACAATATTCTTTCTATTCTTTCTCCGTTCTTTCAATTCTAAGCACTCGATTTCTTTTAAATGTAGCACTGTTTAGACAATTTACTTAGGTATAAATGAAAGGTCTATTCCCTCAGTATGTTCGACTAGATTTCATTTTTTTCCAATCTCCAATATAAATTGCTTTCCTTTGTTCTTCGATTCGCAATTTTATTTTGGTATGTTTCAAGTGCCCAACGATACACGTCAGAGTACGTACCTACTTATGATTTGTGTACGTGCCTAGGTAACGGGAGATATATCCGTATTAGTATAATAAATGCGAAAGTAAATCTGTCTGTTTGTCTATTCTGGTTTCAAGGAAAAATTACGGGACCAATTTGCCTGAAACTCAGAATTTATATTTTCGATACCGAGGATGAACATAGGATACATTTTATCTCGAAAAATGAAATAGTTTCCGATTTTGTCTCTCTGTTTGTTATGCTTATACGCAAAAGCTACTGGACCGAATTTGTTAAAATTCGGTATATATTATATATCTAACTAGAGGTTACCAAAATTCAAGTCTATTTATAAACTGCCTTATGGTTGATTTTTCCACAGAAAAATATTAGAAAAAAATTTGTATGGGTGTGCAACTCGTATCTCATTCTCTTGCCGGCTTAGTTCTACAGATTCTCTTTTTTTAATTGAATTTCAAATCACAACGATTCTAAAGAAGTTTCACTTCAATAAAAAAAACTTGTTTTATAATGAAAAACAGCGTTGTGTGATTTTTTTTGCATCTCCATATTCAATTCTTTTTACAAAAAAACGTTTAAAAAATGAAAAATGAAAAATTTTAATGCTGTGCGCTGATTGGCTGATGGTTACTATCCCAGCGCCTCCAGTGGCGAAAATAGAATTTCAACACCCTATGAGTTAGGGCTGACGTGCCTGAATACTATACCTCGTCGTTTTATAACGACCGCGTTCCACATGAGGCTCGCAACGAGCTCATGTCCGCCATTTTTGCCGTTCCACTTGCTTGCGAGCGTGTAGAATCATAAGCTCAAGTGGAACGGATAATGAAGCGTTGATGTCATCAACGATGAAAAACACAAATATCATTGGTTGATTTAAAAATCGCGCTTTTGTGAACGTATCGATAGAGAAAATTAATGCTCTGTGGTCGACGCCCACTTTGTCCCACCTCTTAAGATAGGTCGTTATGAGCGCTGCGTGATCGAAATGATGACGTCATTAGTGAAGTTTTCTCCACGACCTTAATTACGGAAGTCGTTCGATCCTGGCCGGAACGCATGCACCATTTAGGCAATTTCCTCACCTAATGTGCATATTATTACAATTATCACGTGCTAACAACGGTGAAGAAAAACAACATGATGCAACCTGCACACCCTGATAACCGGTGTGTTAAACCTGCCAAGCTACCTTAGACATACGTGGCGGTATACTGTCCATTCGCGTATAATAGGAGGCCCGAACCCAGCTGTGGGATATTTCTGGCTGTTATTATTATGTAACTAACGTGGTCGCTATGTGAACGGCTGAAGGAGCATTTTGGGCGTCGTGAATCACAAGTGGAACATAGCCAACATCATTAGCGACATCGCGTCTCTGCGTATTCTACCATCTGTATTATCAGACGTACCGTACTAGAACCAATTTGATAGACTTGAGCGACTTTAATATTTCTGTATAAGATTCATATTTGAGGTAAGCAAATATGATCACATATTATAAGTGATTGCCAACTTGACTTCGCTGCAAGGCTCATGTTCTGTCTCTTCTTTATAACATACTGTTTGATCTCAGGACCCCGTCTTGTCTTTAAGAAGTTTGCAGTTCTTTCACAGTGATTCGAGATCTTCAGGCCGTCAGAGAGGTTGCCACTGGACACGTTACACAATATTAATCTCTGGAATGCTCTGCCGGCAGATGTTCGATCTGCTGAATCTATCCTTTAAAAAACTTGTCAAAGAGCACTATCTAACTGTATAACGTGTGTATTTTTATAGTATAGATATATAGCTATCAAATATATATATATATATATATATATATATATATATATATATATATATATATACATATATACTGTATGTATATATTTTTATAGCTACTACTATTTAATACTATAATTAATTTGTAAATGATTCGAGTTTGTACATTGCGTTTAAAAAAGACAAGAATCAGTGGAGCTTTAGACCAGCAGATTCCAAATATGCAACTTTTGGAATTGTCGTTTGTCTGTCTGTCTGTTAGAGCATCACGTAAAAAGTATTGAATGGATTTAAATAAAACTATAAATATACGTACACAACAGAAAAATAATGCATAAGTATTGTAGTAAATGATATCTTTTAATGTTTAAGTTAATTGTGAGAGCAGATTCTTCTGACACAATTACACAAATTAAAATAAACATTTATAATAATAGAAGGTCCCTCCACTGAAAAAGATTACTATGTACTTTTGGAACAAAATAAACAATTTATTTATACAATGTGCTTGTTTGTCCACCGGATATTATATATATATATATATATATATATATATATATATATATATATATATATATATATATATATATATATATATATATATATATATATTGGGCCCAACAAGGAGAGACGATGGCAGCTGGACTGGAGGGTCCGAACGTCAACATTGAGAATCTCGTGGCTGAGCCTGACATACTAGGAGAGATAAAATCTCAAATCGCTCAAAATCCATTGGCTCGATCACGTTGAACGGATGAGAGAGGATCGAAGCGTGGCCTATTTGACACGATCGGTTGGGCGACGCCCCGTTGGTCGCCCCAAGTGCCGGTGGAGGGACAGAGTGGAGGCTGACCCGTGTGAGCTTCAAACCCATAACTGGCAAGACATCGCACAGGACAGGAACAGGTGGCGTGTTCTTGTTTCGGAGGCCAAGACGTATATTGGGTCACTTAGCCAACGGAGCTAGTTAGTTATATTATTTCTGCTATTACTATCTCCTTAAAATCGCCGAATACTATCGTCTCAATCGTAGATTTGCCTGATTTCGGTATTCTGTTAATATCAATGGGTTGCCCATGGCACACCACTCTATTTTTATAAATATTTATAAGCCAAAACTCATGAAATAATACTAAAACATTTTGTAACTTTTTAGTAAAAAAAACCCAGAGCCAGGTGGTAGGGCATTTGCCCGACTGGATGGCTACCACCCCTGGTCTAGAGAATGTCCCCATAACAACCTTGAGTTGTGTTCCGGCATTAGTGACCAGGTTCCAGTCTCCCTTAAGAGAGCAGCAGCGCATTTGTAGCACCTTTGGTGTTGCAAATGTCCATAGGCGTCCATAGGTCCATGCTAACCCCTTTCCTTCAAGTGGGCCGTCTTTTTTTTCTGCTATCATTCTGCTATCATTAGATTTAGTAGAATACGATTTTTTGACACTATCGCAATGGAATCGTACTTTGAATATGTTTACAACGCCAAGATATTAAAATTCCAATTGGCCCTGGTGTTGCAAATGTCGTTAGGCAACGGTAACCGCTTTCCATCAGGTGGGCCGTAATATAAAAGTCTCGTATTGATTTGACTCTCAACTAACCTTTTATATTCGTACAAATAGAAACAACCTTCTATTTATTAAGCTTGTCTAAATAACTGCCACTTCATAACTCGCTCCGATCAAAGCACAAATAGACAAAGAAAATCAAACAAGATTAAGATCACAAATTTCCCCCGAAAACCCGTGACGTCATTGCAAGATGGCCCTAGGAGCCCATAACTTGCGAACAGGGATGTCGGTTAGGTGCCAGATAAACAAACGGACAAGAAGTGAAATTGTGAAAATGTATTCAAATTTATTTGCGGAGGGTAGCACGAAGTCGTTTTGTTACAAAAGACCGATATATACTGGATTCATATATCGTATTGTTACGAGTTACCGGACTCGAATTAAAATGCCGTTGGAATTATTATAGAGTTTATTAGAACTATACAAACACGTATAACATAGATACAAACATAATACGTTGCCGCCCGGCAACGTTGACCGAATTTCATAGAATCAGCTTGTACTTACTTTTAAAAACATAAATCCTGGCTAATGATTACAATAAACCTTATAGGCCGTGTTCCAATAAGTAAACAAAAGAAGACGATCATAAAAGAATTACAATAGTGTCAATGTTATTAGTTCAAATGCCGACGGGTAATAAATGTAAAGCAGTGGATATGGATTTTATGTTTGTCGGGACCTGAGTTGTAACAGTATCTATTCGGTGGTTTTAAAGGACTAATTGATGTGACAGAACCATGCTAGAATCATTATTTACAGCTCTTACCGTATGGCGTCCGCTCTGTTCGAGAGTGCACCGGGGCGGTAAGTGCAGCGTTCGTGTCAAACACATGGAAACGCTAATGGATGTCCCTGGTGGTGGTTAGCTAGCGCGACGGCTCCAGCGGCATGTTTGCGTTGAGCGACGCGTCGTATATAGGAACGCTGCACCGCTGCATCGCTGCACGCTCGATTCGGGCGTACACTGAGACCGTAGATATCATCCGCAAGAGTTAACTTGAGACCTGAGCGGAATGCGCGCTCCCCTACCGACCCCCGCCTCGTTACCGCTCTCGCGATCGACGCGTCAGTACCTCGCGCTTACGTCATCCGAGCGAAATCTCAAGTTTACTTTTGCCGGTTGTAAACTAATTTAAATGTATCAAAATGAATGTCTCTAGTGCTAGCCGAGATGTGCGGCGGCTGCAGTGGGCTTTTATGCGTCACGTACAGGTTTAAACCAGTTTGCGAACGATGAACACCGAGCGTGCACTAAGGCCACTCGGATGGATGCTCTATTGTCCGCAGCCCGCCCTGTCGGACACCTAGCCACGCGGACCGTACACTTAAAAAAAATGCTGTATATCCTTTAAAAAAGGTGACAACCCTATAGAATAAGCGCCGTGAAATGGTTAGCCTTGAACTAGTCGTATTTCGTGGGATGAGTGAGAGTTCTGATGGTAATCACTCTCCATTGGATGGGTCGTCTCCGTCTTTATTTTTATTGCAGAGTTCAGCAGACAGGCAGACAGCTCACCTGATGGAAAGCCGTTACCATCGCCTATAGACATTTGATATAACAGGTGCTACAAATGCGCTGCTGCTCTTTTAAATGAGACTGGAACCTGGCAACTAATGGCGGAAAACAACTCAAGGTTGTTATGGTGGCAGACTCTTGACCATGGGTGGTAGCCATCCATTTGGACAAATACTCTACCACCTGGCTGTGGGTAGTTTTGTAGCCTCTTAGGAGAGGCCATCCGGCCGCAGGAAATATACTATTTCTCCGTTCCTGCACGGATGCATGCTTATTTAACAGGTTCTCGATAAGCAAATAATGTCAATGTCAATTTTCTTTCAATAGTAAGGTAAAATAATGAAAATAAGACAGAAACTTGAGAATAATTTAAGTCGTCCAACCAACTCCTAGATGTATAAGTGACTTCGAATATCTAAATGCCAAATACAAAAAAAACAGAATTCTTGTAAATTCATCTTGTACGGGTCTGTCTGTTTCCACACAAAGTTTACGTAACAGTCTTTTTAAACCTGTCTTCTTCCATAGCTTAAAGAATAAACCAAAAAAACTTAACTCTTCTAAAAACGGTCAGTACACTTATTTTTTATTATAACTGAGTTTTTAATCATCAGATAAAAGTTGTTCTAAAAATAAAATATTACATAAGATAATTAAAGATAACATTTGTATGAATAATAATATATTAATAACAATACAATTAAATGCTAAAATAACTAAAAGTTTTATATTTAAATACTAAACATAAACCAAGTTATAATATAACCTGTTTGTCGTGCTTATATAAAAGTCGTGCTACCGTGGCTAGCGCACGCGTCCCAGACTTAAATGACGCGAATTCGTTTCCTGGTTGGAACATGCACCACTTAGGCAGTTTTCTGACTTAATGTGTATATTGTTACAATTATCAAGTGCTAACAACGGTGAAGGAAAACATCGTGATGCGACCTGCACATCGAGATAGCCGATGTGTCAAACTTGTCGAGTCGCCTTGGATAAGCGTGGCGGGTATACTGTCTGTATCCTTATAATGGGAGGCCCGAGCCCAGCAGTGGGACATTTATGGACTGTTATTATAAGCTATTTGTGGGGGTTACTTAAGTTACTTAAGTTTTGTGGTGGTGTGACGCACCATTGGCTCAATCATTGCGGGAGCTAGGCTTGACCGCTTGGAGAGTCGGAGTACAAAATAAGAGGACGTGTTGTACTCTACATACATATAATTATTGCTTAATGAATTTAAAATCAAACATAAGACTATATATACAGAAATTTTAAATGCTACGTGAAAATATATAAAACCTAAACATGTTCGTAGATGCATCTTCGAAGGTTAGGTACTGGTTTTCTGTATTGACAGATTTTGACTACGTGTTAAGAACTACTCTGTTTTAAACTTGCTAATTATAAAGCAACAAATTATTTTTTGTACGAGACGTAACACTATGTTACTAATTCCTGCCAGAAGTAAGTGTACACAGAAGGTTGGCCGCATTACCCCGTCGCTGTTGTTTCAATTGTTTTGCTTTGGTTCTCAGTCAGATCATATTTCATGTGATATAATTCAAATTCAAAAGTTTTTATTCAAAACTAGCTGTCCCGGCAGACGTCGTCCTGCCCGGAAAAGATTCAATCGATACGCCGACAGCAGCGCCACCTACCGGGTCCAATTGTGAACCAACTCAGAAACCTTCTCTGGCTCATGCACAAAAACTTTGCTAAAGATCATCATATGATCAAATGTATATGTAGTTTACGATTCTATAAAGGACATACAGACAATTTTTTATATATAAGAAGATAAGTTCTACTGGAGAACACTTTTTGAAGGTCATACATTTAAGTTAAAATTTAATTTTTCTTCCTATTCTATGTACATTGCTTCGCAACGTGTTATTACTGTTAAGGAGAAGAAGCGGCAAGAAACTCCCCAGCAACACTCAAAATTGATTTTCTTGATATTTCTTATTCTATTTATATCTCAAGTTCTTTTTTCATAAGTTTCATACAGAAGTATGTTACAGAATTAATTGATGGTTGAAGAATTAATGGAGTTGTAGCAAACAGTGCATGCTCAGTACAACAAAGACACAATTTCCTGCGGCCGAACGGCCTGTCGTAAGAGGCGACAAAACCACCTACAGCCAGGTGGTAGGGTGTTTCACCGTCTGGATGGCTACCACCCCTGCTCTAGAGAATGCTACTGTAACAACCTTGAGTTGTGTTCCGGCGTTAGTAATCAGGTTCCAGTCTCCATTAGAGAGCGGCAGCACATTAGTAGCACCCATGGTGTTACAAATGTCCGTAGTCGATGGTAACTACTTTCTATTAGGTGGGCCGTCTGCCTGTCTGCTGATCTCTTTTTTAAGAGAAGAAACGGAGAAACTCTTCAGCAAACATGCCTAGTTCTAAAATTTTATATAATATTAAAATGGGTGGAAGGAATTTTTTTATTTTTATTTTAGTCCCCAAGTGCCACAAGGAGTTTTTTTTTACATAAAGGATGCATCTTAGTGATACAACATTAAAATTACAAACTAATCTAGGAAATAAAACTAATGAGTAATTTAAATCTGACCTAAAATATCTAGATACAACTTAACTAAGAATGTGTCTAATAACACGTTTCCTATTGTCTTTGTTAAGGAGGAGACACTTTGTTCATGTGTTCTTTATTAGTTTGCTGATCTCATGCAATAAGAAAAGGATAAAAATTACCTTTTAATTTAGCAGTCTTATCATCTTAGCCTGTGCGTTCTAACCCCGGACGAGATGTAAATTTATTTGACCGAACGAATTATCGAGAACCCTTTGGTTTCTCTGCCTTATTTATATTCATTACTTTTGTTAAAATAATGAAACTTTGATTGGAAAGGCTACTGAAACAGAACAACTTGAAATTGTAAAATAATATTAGTGCTTGCTTGAGTTCTACGATCTTCAAATTCAATAACCTGCGTAATTTCATGCACCACAAAGGTTTGGTATGGTTGACCAGTTTCCACTGTATAAGTCTTTTATTTAGTATAATTATCGTAAAACTAGCAAAAAGCAGTGGGAGGTAGGGAGTTGGAAATCTCGCGAATTTGTCTACCTAGTAATAATTTTTAAGATTATTACCTGCGTATTTATAACTAAACAACATTCTGTTTACATATTTACATCGATATTAGATTTTCAGTTTTCAAATAGTTGGCGCTAGTAGTAACAGTCCAGTTGATATTTCACGTGTCTTATTGGTTTTATAATTTTTACACACAACACAATAAAAATCTAATTAATAAAGATTGTTATATCTTCTATTCTCTTTGAAGTGAAACTTCTTTAGAATCGTTGTAATTTGAAATTCAGTGGAACGAAAAAGCGACATTAAAATAGGAGATAATCACATAGGACTAAGCCTGCGACAGAATGAGATAGACTAGAGAATATTTAATTTAAAAAACCGACTTCAAAAACTAAAATGTATAAAATAACTTATTTCTAAATCTATTATTATTAATATATATTATCTAAAACATCTTAAAGTCGGTGCTTAGTAATTTTCAAAATATAGCAATTTTTATGTTTTATTTTGCACCGACTTCAAGATGTTTTACATAATATATATTAATAATGATAGATTTAGAAATAAGTTATTTTATACATTTTAGTTTTTGAAGTCTGTTTTTTAACCGAAGTTTTTATTTTTTATTTGTTACTTTTTAGTATCTAGCTATGTATGGGTGGACCTACGAATGGTGCCGCGCTTCTTAAAAAATATAGGTCCCAAGAAACGGGAACAAAAAAATGTTCGTAAGATAAAAACTACTGAGCCAAACTATGTCAAATTTTTAGGGGACCACATGGCAGCTATTCCGCGTCGAACAAAAAAACAATCACGTAAATCGAATCATAAATCTCAGAGTAATCGGTGTACATATGAAACGAAAAGGATTTTTTTTTCATAAAAAATATTCATAAAATGAAAACTACTGGGCCAACCTATGTAAAAATTTTAGGGGACCAATTGGAAGCTATTCCGCGTCGAACAAAAAAGAATCACGTAAATCGGATCATAAATCACGGAGTAATCGGAGAACATACATAAAAAAAAGCAACAAAAAAAAAGATCCCGACGAATTGAGAACCTCCTCCTTTTTTCGAAGTCGGTTAAAAACGTTAAAGGTTGGTAATTATAGTTTGGCAGATGCCAAACTTAGAGCCCGCGGCGGCGTCGGACGGTCGTCCACGATGACCTCCAGCCACAGTAGGCTACGGCCATGCGGGCGATTGGCAAGGAAACCGCACCCGCCTGAACTTAAAGGCCGGAGAGGAGGAAAGCGCCCCCTCTCACCTCGCGGTGAGGTCGAAGATCCGGAGAGACTCAGATCTCCGGCTACCAAATGGTGAGGCCAGCCCGCAAAGGGGCCGGCCGCAGTCCGTCCGGGCTGGTGGTAAATGCGAGAGCGAGCCCACAGCCCTGACAAAGCACACTCGGAATCGGACAGGGGTTTTAGTGGGTATCCCTAACTGCAGCATAGCATGGCAATAGCATCTCACACGTGGGGTGCTAGTGCCACCCGACCTGGCGAATCCCACACACGGGCCGCGACCTCTCCCCCTCGCGCGACTCACGTCCGTCTCCTTCCCATGTAAAAAAAAAGGTGCCAAACTTATCTGACACGATAACAGGGTTTTACTAACCTCGATATTTTCTAATTATTCCATAATCTCCCCACTGTATTTCCTTTCACGACGGTCAAGGTCAAGTAGTAATAATTATTACAATATACACATTTAATAAAACCAACCACTGCCTAATTAATACGCTCTCCTTTGATACGTTATCTCTCTCTCTTTTCTTTCACCATATCCCAATTACACAAATGATCATATCATCCTTCACAAAATCCATCAATCTTTTTTTTGGTCTACCTTTACATTTGTATCCTGGATGGATACAAACACAACAACACTACAACTCCTTTATTCTGACATATATCTTCTGTCACACTACAAATCATCATATCATCTTTCACGCAATCCATTCATCTTTGTTTTGGTCTACCTTTACATCTGCACCCATCCATCTTGTAGTTTAACATTCTTTTTGTGACGTGACTTTCATCTCTCCTCATTATATGCCCGTACCAACATAGTTTTCTTCCTCTCAATTTTTTAGTCACGGGTGCAACTTTCAAAGATCCTGAGTACCTAAGGACTCATTTCTCACCTTATCCATTCTTGTAACACCACACATCCATCTTAACATTCTCATCTCAGCTGAGTGGAGACGTTTCTGGTTTAATACTTTTCAGACGTTATATTAAGTCCTAATCAAAAAAAGAAATAATTGCATTAGATATTGCATGTAACGAACAATAAGGTCTATATGACACCAAAAACTGTGTATCAATAAGTTGCTCTGAATAAACCTCACAATAAAAATGCCTTTCTCCCTTAAGTCAGCTCTAAAAGTTCCGCAGAAGCCTTTCTATGTTACACTCACTTCCGGTCGGCTATAAAAATGTTTGTTGCATTCCAAAAAACATCATTGCAACTCGTGCTTTCGTCAAGCGAGGTACCTACTCGCACACCCAAACGTCTAAACATGAGGATATTTGTAAGTTAATTTTTATATTAATTTGTAAATCACTTTTATTATGTCTTGTCATTCACAAGTCCTTGTGATTTAGAAGTCCTTGTCATTTAAAAGTCCTTGTGATTATGTCCTGCTTGAAATTATGTTTTCCACTCAGATGTTGTGTTTGTTTAGTTACAAGTAAGCGTATAAAGTGTTTGTGAAATAGTAGTGATTTAAAGACATTCGTAAAAACTCGGGAGTCCTCGGGTGGACTCGGAATAGCTAGTGTTGTGGTTTCCTGTGGATTTAACGAGTGCAAAGTAACTGTGGACTACTATTATACGTGATTTGGTCCACAATTGTATTGTGTCCGCACGTTTTTTTCTAAGTCAAGTTAAATATGCAAGTGTAACTATTAAACAAGTATTTTTTTATGTCTTACTCCAAGTCTAAATATGAACTTTATATCCCTAGTTTGAAAAATTATATGTGGCTTATGTTGAGGCAATTTTTTCTCCCTTATTTCATCACTTTCAAGATTATTTTTTGTGACAAAATTAAACTTATACTCTTTTCCAGTGTAAAATAATTCTAAGTATTTGCTAAAAAAAAATAAGACGTATTTAGCTAAATCTATTTAGATAACTAGCTAAGGGATACAGAATGTGTCTGTTTGCCGGTATTATTATATATAATACTTACAAACATAATATATCGTCAACTTGTTGTAATTTTAGTATTACACGTATCAATGCAAGCTGTGTCTTCATATAGAAGAACTCATTATTCACATGATATAATTTCACTAATTTCTCTAAATACGTTATTGGATGTATTCAGTTTTGTAGATCGTAAAATGTAAATGAAGTGTCTGCTCGTAATTTCAATATAACATCTTTTTATGAAATGCATATGTGAGTATATACGGTACTTAAAAAAAAAAATGTCTACTTGTCTGATGTTCCGGATCTCTGAAAGAGTTGGACTGATTTTGAAGGCATTTTCACAGGCAGATAGCTGATGAGAGCTGATGTTGAGTAACTTAGGCTACTTTCTTTTTAGTCTTCCGCAAAAAAAAATTACACGAAAGTATAAAAGCTAATTGCTTTGTTAGAATAATTAAACAATTTTACAAATTTTATTATAATTTATTACCCACTTTTGTTTCTGTACACGTAACAAAAACAAGAAAAATCTGTACTTAACGCACTACTAATCACGTTAATTTCGTCAGAGATTTTTAAATCATTTTCTTACATAAAATTCCGCTTCCTTCCGTTTTGTCAGCAACTCGAAAAGCAGACGATGAATCGATTTGTAATTTTCATGATAACTAATAGAAGAGTGTTTTTCATTAAAATGTGAGATCAAAAGGGGTGTCAAAATTTGCATGGTAGTAATCTTTTCTAATTTTGAAATGTATTACTATATATGTATAGTATAATGTATGATGAAAGAATGACTAAACAGATATACAATACAAAATTGGATGGATGCACAAGTCGCGGAAGGCCACGACACACCTTCCATGATCAAATTGATCGTGTATTAGCAGAAGGTGATATCAGGAACCTTAAGAACAGACGAGCGTGCATGACAAGAGCTATGAATGTCAAAGAAGCAAGTGAGGTGTGTAAGCATAAGCCTGAATGGCGCTCTGTTGTTCGTGCCTACCCCGCAAGGGACCTGGTGTGAAGTTATGTATGTATATATGTATGTATGTATATATATATATATATATATATATATATATATATATATACATATATATATATATATATATATATATATATATATATATATATATATAGGTAAATAGCATATAAAATAAACGTGCATGTATGAAGAGATTAATGAAAGTAGATGAAGCGAAAGTTGTTTGTCAGGATCGTCGCAAGTGGAGATCTATAGTCTCTGCCTGCCCCCATGGGAAAAAGGCGTGATAATATGTATGTATGTATGTATATATGACTATGTATATAAGTATGTCTTTGAATAACTATTTCTTAAATTAATTTGAGTATTCATGTATCGTATTGTACGGTAGAACTATTCGTCCTGATTCTATGCCTTTGCTATTCCAAACATATAAGATAAGGCGTTCAGGTCTACGTCATTATTTAACAATACCAAAAACCAGCAGTGCGAACAAAACATTTCGCCTCCACGTCCCTTCTGCTTACGGCAGAGTTGTGGAATGCACTACCAGAGTCCGTGTTTCCCGAAAATTACAATCCGGGTGTTTTCAAGTCTAGTGAAAAACTAGTATCTAGATAAGCGTGCTCCATATTCGACTGCATCAACTGACATTAGGCGTGATCGTGGTCAAACGCGAACCTAATTCTCATTTAAAAAAATCCCTAATGCGCTACTGGGTAATAGATTAATGTAGTATCTCATGCAAAAAGCTCTCACACTAGGATTAAGTTATCAAGCAATAATATTAAAATGTCTTCCAGTCTTCCACCATAAATCATTTTCGGGATTAGTTCGAACATGACAGCTAAGCGAAATTACTTTGCATGTGACATACATTTTAAAGTTCTTTAACTTTATCGTATTCCTTATTGACATCACTATAAGGTTGTATTTGGTTTAAATTGTAATTTATTAGATTCTCAGAATTCTTGGTTTCCTTGTATGTTC
Organism: Dendrolimus pini; assembly: GCA_949752895.1. NCBI lineage: Eukaryota > Metazoa > Arthropoda > Insecta > Lepidoptera > Lasiocampidae > Dendrolimus > Dendrolimus pini. Next base: position 4,928,601 of record OX457149.1, on the reverse strand, counting down.
TAAATAGTAATTATGTTGTCTAATTATCATTATGTACAATTAATGTCAGATGTTTATCATTATTATACCAGTTTTGAATTTAATCATTCAAAACTGGTATAAAACTATATATATTATAATTAATATATATAGTTTTAAATTTAATTTAGTATTCTTTATTGTTTGTACATTTCCGAGTAATCAACAAACACATGTAATTTATGTATATTTTATGCACTTTGTTGTCTTAGAATAGATTCTACTATAGATAGTTGAATTGACCAAACCTTTTTATCGCGTAATATTACATACTAGTGGTGCCCGACAGATTTTATCCTGCCCTGAAAAAATAAAAATCTAGAACCTGACAGCAGCGCTACCTACCGGGTCCATTTGTGAAGGCCAACTCAAACACATACACAAATCTTCATGGAAAACGATTTAACAAAAAACAAAATTTCTTCAAAATGAGTCAAGCCGTTTTTGAGTTTCAGCCAAACTAATGAATAGTAATTCATTTTTATACATACTCGTATACAAGATTTTTAAGTCTTCCAAAAATCATGATATCTTCAGCCTGTGTGTTCTTCGTCCATCTGTGCATGTTCACTCATTTTTCTCGGTGGATCTTAAGGGTTCCTTGTTAGGGTTGAGGGTTGCCAGATCTGTTCGAAAGAAAACCGAATAAGTTCTTTTCTTTATAAACATATAAATTTAATAAACTTTTAATTTTTTATATAGTAAATTTTCATCAAATGCCAAATTACGAGCCAACTACTTTTTCATATATTTAGATGATTCCACTGCTTTTAATAAAGTTTTATTGCTTGTGATGGAATCTTTGAATTCAGTACAAGTAGCAAGTTATAGTAAAGAAATCACACAATTCGGGGTGACGGCGCTTCGAACGAAGCGTTCAAGTATCTCTTCAAATACGTCAGATAAAGAATTTTTTGTTTTAAGCCGGATAATCTTTTATACGGTTATTGGCATTGGTAAGATGACATTGACGTTTGTATTAGTGTTGCCATAAAATTTTCTGAATAATTTGACATTCGCAACCCAAATATTTAACTCTTTTGCTTTAGATTAGATACGAACTTTCACAAGTGCTTCTGTTAAATCCCAGGATAGATCTCCGACATTTCCTTAATCAGATAAGTTGTCCTAATAAAAAGAAGCGTAAAAAGAAACTGTCATAAAATCTGTTTTTCACTCGATCGGTGATAAAATGAAGGGATAAATCTATACGACTTATCTTTATTTCCTTGGCTTGAGATCAGTTTTGCAGTTTTAGATCTGTATTCTATCTAGACACTACACGTCAACTGACTCGTATTGAGACATTTATCAATACTAGTGGTCGCCCGTGGTCGAAATTCGACTTCGCCAAGGCTTCACTGTTAATTTGACTTTAACAATAAACAAAAGAGTATATATGCGTGTGTGTGTCAAATACACGTTAGTGTGTGTAATGTTTTTTCTATTGATTTAATGTATTTTCTATGCATAATTTTGAAAATTATTAGCATTCGTCGCTTCTTATCTTATATAAACTGTAACTGTGTGCATTTGAAGCATGTAAGAAAAAAGCCTCCTTTTCAATTAATAAGTAGTACAATTTATGTATTATTATTATGCATGATGTTAAGAAGGAGCTGACCAGGATTTTCAATTGATGACTGATTAAAGTTATTATTATTTCTAATTTGAGATATTTTTAGTTCACGCTTTTTTTTAAATTAAGCATAAAAAATACATTAAATCAATAAAAAAGCATTACACACACTACGATGTATTTGACACACACGCGCATATATACTCTTTTGTTTATTGTTCAAATCAAATTGACAGTAGGCCTTGGCGAAATCTGTGATTAAAGAAGTGTAGTCTTTGACATTAATTATTGTGGTCGAATTTCGAGCACAGGCGACTACTAGTATATTTGAAATGGTTTATTCTTTATTTGACAAGTTTTTCTATTATTTAGTCAAATTTCTCGGGCAGCACAATTCGAATCCACGTCATTGAAATTAGATTAAGCTACAAAATCTTGCTTATGATATTACCTACATAGGAATTAGATAAACATCTTTTCAAGGAACTTAAAGTGGTCTCCTGGTTTGAAACTTGTTTGATTTCCCTTTTATTGGAAGGGCAAAGTGAAACTCGCTTGGGTTAAGATTATTGTTGCTTGGAACAACAATTACTTAGACGGCTTCTGTTGGATAACAGTCTAGGCGTTGTTACTTAACTTAATAGTTGCCGTAATCATATTCATATGACGAGTTATTAAGCATAATAATGTGTCTTTAAGTTAGAGAGAGAAATAACACTTTATTGCACACCAAAACATATCATTACAAAAACAGACCATATTTACAATATTTTCTAGGCAATACAACAGGTGGCATTATTGCTAAATGAAAGAAGATTGAATGAGCTGAAATAGGTGGTGCAGGAAAAAGGCAATAGATACATAAATACTCATACTAATTTAAGAAATATATATACAAATACATACATATATACATAATCATATATACATAATCATATATACAATAATACATAAGTTATCATAATAAATGTATTAGCATAAATATATTCCGTAAGTCAGATATAGCTATTTGTGGACAAATAGTGTGAGCTGAGCAAATTTCTAAATGTTGGTAAGGATTTTGCCTCTCTGACAGTATGAGGCAGCATATTCCAAAGTTTGACAGCCTACACTGTAAAAGAATTAATATAACAGGATGAAGTGTGTGCAGGCGACATAAGTTTTCGATACGTATTATGGCACAAATTGTGGGCAGTGGATAGGCGAAGGAATTAATTTAATTAAGTTAGTGCACCATCTGGGATTACGTTACATGTATTTAGTGACTGTGGTTAAATACGTCTTGTTATGCCATTAAAAATAACGCAGTTAATGATTAGATACATAAGTGTATATACATCCGTTGTATGTCCATGTTTAAAAATGGATAACGATGTCACATCACAAATAATGCCTTAAATATAACTGCCCGAAACGTGTACTAACAATGACATTATCGTAGGAACATTAAAGATAGACAAAAAAAACCCTCATATTCTCTTGGTTTCGATTCGTCTGTTTGTCTTTGTACATCACAGTTATTTTGTCGAAGTGGCGAAAATTTTGTAGTGTCACAGAGGATGTATGTGTATAGAAGAGTGGAAGTAAAAGTTCAGCAGACAGGCAGACGGTTGACCTGATGGCAAGCGGTTACCATCGCGTATGGACATTTGCAACACCAAAGGTGCTAAACAATGAGCTCACTCATTGTGTTGTGTACTGTATTTCTATACAACTTTTTGGACATATTTTTTTAATTACTTGAAGTTTGGTGTTCCCATTAAAATCAACATTCTCTGTCTGTCATATATCCAAATAACTTGTTTTTTAAAAAGGTTTTTAAATACAAGCTTTTGAGATTCTGGATATCAGGAACAGGAATTCCTATGGTCACCTTCCGACTCCATCATCAGATCAGATCCACGATACCATATTATTGCATTGTCACGCGATATACATATGCGTGCAGAATTTTAGGTTAATCCGAAACCGTGAAGTCGGTCAAATTTAACTTGCAAGATTCCACCCGAACTTACATACATAGGTACATAAATCCATTGCAAGTTAAATAAAAGCTTGTAAAATTGCATGTATTTAATTTTACTCTTAAAAACCATTATTAGCATCTTAAAAATCTCTCTTATTTCACTGATAATCTCCGCAACTGTATGAAATATTAGATCAAGGTTAACCGTTTAACGCCGATGTTCTGTGAGAGCGTGGTATCACAGCCATGGAGTCGTCTCTAAGAGGCCCTATATGTCTTGCATCAGAATTAAAGTTTAGTTTTACTAGACCATTGACATGTTCTTTTATTACGCGTTTTTAGTTAAAGAACCGCTAGCCAATTAATCGTTACGGATTACAAAACCGCAAATTGCAATAAATAGGCCACTTTATTACGTGGTCTTGCATAATCGTGACATTGTTGTAGTTCAATGTTGATCAATAGCATAACTGGAATTAAGCTCACCGCACACTAGCCACGCGTGGCCGCTACAAAAACGCTGACACCTGAATAAGCGGCTACTCAGCAATTACAATTATTAAATACAAATATGTATGACATACTACATAGAATTATGTAATGCACAAATACTGACAGTCGTGCGAGACTGTCTGTATTGATGCCTGCGCTGTTCGACAAGAGTAGAGTAGAGTAGAGAAGTAATATCAACAAAATGCAGCCACGCAAACCTAGAAGCGGTGTCTAACATAAGTAGTCTGTGGCTGATGTTTTTTATTTCAAGTTATGATTGTAAAAATATGATTATATTATGTGTATTAATTATGTATAACCTTCGGCCCCAGAGTAGTCCGTTGTATGTATTCCATAACACAAGTGTAACTTACTTAATTTGGGGATATACTATATGTGTATTTGTCTGAAAGAGCGTGTCGGGGTGAAGGTAAGGAAAGGAATGCTCCGGTGGTTCGGGCATGTGGAACTGTATGATTAGAGAATGACTAAATAGATATACAATGCAAAAGTGGATGGATGCAGAAGTCGCGGAAGGCCACGACACATCTTCCATGATCAAATTGATCGTTTATTAGCAGAAGGTGATGTTAGGAGCCTTAAGAACAGACGAGCGTGCATGACAAGAGCTATGAATGTCAAAAAAGCAAGTGAGGTGTGTAAGAATAAGCCTGAATGGCGCTCTGTTGTTCGTGCCTACCACGCAAGGGACCTGGCCTGAAGTTATGTATGTATGTTATGTATGTATGTTATGTATGTATGTTATGTATGTATGTTATGTATGTATGTTATGTATGTATGTTATGTATGTATGTTATGTATGTATGTTATGTATGTATGTTATGTATGTATGTTATGTATGTATGTTATGTATGTATGTTTGTATGTATTTGTCTGCCGATTATTATAATTATTCACATATATATTTTATTTTCCAAATTTTTTAATTCTTTTTTAATAAATATCTTATATAATATATATTAATTTCTAAAAAAGACGGTGTGCGTCTCGGGACGCCCGACAGAAGTGATAACTTGAATTAATCTAACGTCAGAGAAAGCGAAGCCAGACAGACTGGTGCCGTAACGCTTTACGTAACGAAGCGGTTTACCCTCCCATAAGAAGTTATAGATTTAAAAAAAACGTTATTATATATGCTGCAACTTCATATAAAATGCACCATAAATGCAGTCAGCAGTTCGGAAGTGGCGTTTTGTGGTTGTCCGTGGCCTGTGTACGGGGAGCCTTAGACCTTTTGATCGTTCCGTTTCGGACAAGTCGTGATTTCTTGCGTTGTTCACGGTCTGATGGTTATAAAGCTCGATAGTTCCTCATCTATACAAATAAACAAGAAACAAGATTAAAATGCCTGTCTGTTATTTGAAGAAAAATTCTCAAATTTAACCGAAAACTGCCATTTTACGATGTCATAATTATTATCATGAATTTAAGATTATAATTATGACAGGATGAACTTTACTATTTATCCTTCTGAAAGTTTCTGTGAAATAATAGGCTTAACGGTTCAATTGATCGCAATTAGAATTGTAGAAATTAAACAGAATTTTTATTTTAAACTAGTTAAGCACTTTGCTGTGTCTCAGTTTGATATTATTAGGAAAGTCAATACATACACTATTTTAACTTTTTGCGACACAAATATACGTTGAATGTTATATATAGAATAAACATTAAGTATATTGGAACGTCTAAAATGCATCTAATACTTTTCGAGTGTTGTGAACACAAATGGAACGTGAATTGTATTACAAAGACTAGTTCTGCCAACCAAATCTCAAGAATGATATTACGATTATTCCACAAAAGTTGTAAATTTGCTCGCCTGGATAGCTACTACCTCTGGTCTAGAGTTTGTCGCCATAACAACCGTAATTCGTGTTCCGGCATTAGTGGCCAAAATCTTAGTGAACTATTTGTTATTATTTCTCTTGACATTAATTACTTATATTTAATCGAAAATTGTTTTTTTTTTATTAGAATATTTATGTTACTTTAATTTTAAATTTCATTTCATCAATGATTCATGAATGTCAAAAAAATATAGAATAAAACAGATGTCAGAGCATCATCATTTACCTAATAAAATCCCTAATATCATAAAAAACACTTTTCCATCAGCCATGAATGTAATTTTAATTTTCTTTTTGGAAATTCTCTTATTGATAAAATTAATATATCAGCCCATAAATGTCCCACTGCTGGGCTTAGGCATCCCATTATAGGGGAATGGACAGAATACCTGCCACGCTTGTCCAAGGCGGCTTGGCAGGTTTGACACATCAGTTATCTCGGTGTGCAAGTTGCATCACGATGTTTTCCTTCACCGTTATTAGCACGTGGTAAGTGTAACAATATGCACATTAGATCAGAAAACTGACTTAGTGGTGCATACGTTCCGGCCAGGACCCAACCCGCGTCCTTTAAGTTTGGGACGCCTGCGCTATCCATAACGCTACCAAGACTTCTCTTATTGATATGGGTATCGAATTAAACACTTTTATTTTTTATTTTATGATCATCACTTGGCAGTTTTTTTGTCTTAACGTAGTGTTGCAGTTTGGAGTTACTAATCTAGTGGGATCTCTAAATTTTACTCTAGACCTAACCCTATCAGAATATGAAGGCCTCTGTGGTTGAGCGGGCTAAGCCTTTGCTGGCCTACCTCACTGCGACGCAGAGGCTCCGGGTTCGATTCCTTGTATAATAAATTTCGGAAATGAAATTATCTCCGTTATTTACTATGGTCTGGGTATCTGGGATCGGCCCCAGAGTAGTCCGTTGTATATTACCCATAACACAAGCGTGACTTGCTTAATTTGGGGATATACAATATGTGTGCTTGTCCGTCGATTTAAAATAAAAAAATTGGGACAGATATTTACCGAAGCAGCCATGCCTTGTATCATTGTATCATACCACGTTTCCGGGAGCACGTTCTAGTACACTAGGCCACCCAAGACTTAGCTCCCTCAACCACAAAGTCAGTCAGCATTCGTTTTTATGCATGTTATTTAATATTTTATGTCTTGTTGCTCGTCTGTTAATCGTTTTATTGCGTAACGGTAGTATGAGTAATGGGGTTTAAAGATTACTTCTGCTTTCGTAATGATAGTAAGATACATTTCATACGTACTTATTATTTACCATAGGGATGCGGCCACATTAATAAAATAAAAAAAAATTACATATAAAAGAATAGGAGTTAAAATAATATGTTAATTTTAAAATATCACGATATACAATAGACTAGCTTTTACCCGAAAGTTTTTTGAACTATCCCACGGGAACTCTTTAATTTGTTGGAATCAAAAGTATCCTATATGTTGACCAGGAATATAAGCTACCACCATACAATTTTATTTGAATCGGTCCAGTCGTTTCAGAGATTAGCCCGTACAAACAGACAATGAGAGAAGCACAAAATTGTAAAAAATCTTAATTAGTTCTATTTCACTTCTTACATCCCTCTGACTCGGTTATTAGCATTTTTTCATTCTACAGAAATTCGACCTTTACAGTTTTATTACATGTAATAATGGAACACGAGAAGTGAAAGTGACCTATTTAGGCATGAGATGGTTTTTCGCACAAATATAGCTAAGGCGCTAACAGTTCGAGTGTCTAAAATAGGCGTTTCAATCGAGGTTAATAATACTCTGCTTATCATTTCGAATATGAAAAAAGTAAATAAAAATTGATTTTATACTTATAAAATTACTTCTCACTAAATTACTATTCAATTTACATTTTACATTTGAAGATTAGCTCAAATTTATGTAAATTAAATAGTAATTCAGTGAAAAGTAATTTACAAGTATAAAATGATGTTCCAAAATTGTTGATATTTTTTATTACAACTTATGCCGCGATTGTCTGGCAGGCTGTAGTGGCTGTAAAACATGTTGGGACGTAAGTCGCATGTAATATCTATGGTTCACATAGTTTTTAAATTCTTTGACAGCGGGGAAATAGACGAGACGAAATGTATAGTTTCGTCCCTGTGATCGTAGTTACAGAATATGAGAAAAAAAACAATATTAATTATTTTGAAATAAAAATGAATGAGCTATGTGACATGTATACATGTACTTGTTACATCATAAGAAGGTACGTTCGTACAAAATGTAGCCGGGTATCCTCTAATGTGCACGCCGACATTGGTTTTCGCAGTTACTTGCAAGTGTGCACACGGCTTAAGAGGCTACGAGGTTCTGCAAGCTTATAAAGTACCTCGAATGATTAGACTGTCCGCTAACTTGTTCAAACATAAACCGTATATTATGTAATCTTATTATCGTTCTGTTGATGAGAAAAAAAAAACAAAATCTTCAAGTTTTATAACTGGTAATCGAGTGAGTCATTGGAAGAATCAGACTGGACACACACAAAAAAAGCACTCCACACTACCTTTCACCATTCACTTACACGTAACACGCTCTATACTGTTACAAATGCATTTCTTAGAGACTGAAATTAATCATAATCACTCGATTACGTAACTTTAATGATTGGACTGATTTGATTAATGGGTTTATTTATTGCCAACTTAATTGATTAAAGTGATACAGATTTGAGTATTTTGCGACAAACATAAATCTGTAATGCCTCGTTTGTATTGTGCACAATTTTACGGCAGTAAGGAGGGAAATTCAGTTCAAATGAGTTGAATTTGCTTATAAGGAATCTGATAGTGGTAGGTGGAGGTTTCAGAGCCTAGATCATCGACACAGAGTCGCCAGTTCGTTGAATTCTATAAGACACACTTCGGCAAGTGTGCCGCGGAATTGCACAAATTCATTCCTCTCTCATCTTTTTATCACCGTATAAACAGACATACGAGTTCACCCCACCGACATATGATGATAATACCAACCAAGCGTTCGAAGTGATACGCTTCCACTTTTGTAATTCGTACCACTGATCAGTGGAATTCATTACCGTCGACTATTTTTCTTGAAACATACAATTTAGGTGTCTGTCTTTACCGCATTTTATTTTATCAGCGTTCTCCTCCATCATAAGCCAAGACAGAGTGTTTCTTTTTCTTGTATTATTATTTGCTATCTTTATGCCTTATTAGGGCAAATAAGTGGGAAGTCTTTTATTTTATTTTCTTTTCTCTTTTGTTTTCAAAATCTTAATTTCTATTACAGTTTTTCTTAGCTACTAGTTTACAATGTTTTATGTATTTCTCTTTACCTACTACCTACTCTTATTTCTATTACATTTTCTTCTTTCCTAGTACAACGTTTTATAACATTATCTATATATACTATACTATACTACTAATTCTAATGTTGTCTATTTCTATTTAATTCTGCATATTTATACTATTTTCTGTTAGCTGTGTTGTTGGGTTACACTTATTTATTATCTATCCTATTTAACGCTAACTTTAACTGCATTTCTAGCTGACATCAGCGGCAATGTCGGTCAAACGCGAACCTATACGATATAAAATAACTTGCTTGCAGTTGTTTAAGTGGGCATACTGTAACACACATTTGTATCTGATCTAGATATACCGATCGTTGAAGTTGATATCTTAGACATTGTTGAAATTGATATGAAGAGCTAAATTGATTTGATACATATCAAACCAATTGATACTGAGTATGCATTATGGAATGGCAATTAGATAATGTATCTTTGTGGCAATACACAATACCTAGAAGATAGTATTAGTACTTAGAAATTAGTGAGCTAGATTCAGAATATAAAACAAGACTCTTTATAAGGTTTGTAGGTATAATAGTAAAAAGGAAACTCTCAAATTGAAAAGTTTTAATCAAACTCCACTGGAGATTATTGTTTGGAGGTCATACATATAAGGGACAAATTAAATCTACTTCATATTCTATGTATACCTCTTTGCAACGTGTGATCGCTGTTAAGGATAAGTAGCATCATATCTGCCTATCCGTTTGAAATTAGATATCTCTTATGCATAACAAAGATTCACGTTCATGTCTACAATAATAATAATATAATTATGGTCACAATTAACACTAGGTCATACCATAGGTCACAAACTTTTCATGACTATTAAAGGTGTGCTCGACTTATCACTTTCTGAGCCGTATTTTAAATGAATCAACGGATGGTGCCTCTGTTATTCTTTTAGGTAGTTTATTAACGGTCTTATGACATGCGTCAATCTCCCCGATTTCCCAATATTGTGTTTTAGATGTTTCATGTCATTCCTTTACCGAGTGAAGTGCGTATGCACATTACTATGCATGCCATATGATTGAACGTTCAATCGCACATACACCGCAACATGGTCTATAATTATCTGGATAGAATGAGTATACCCAATCTTGAAATGCGGTCTTACTGACTCGTATCTACGCACACGCACTATTGCACGTACGGCCCTTTTTTGCATGCGAAAGTCTTTGCTTTTGTACGCTATTTTTCTTAGAAACAAAAAACGTAGTATTATTACTTTAAGGTTTCATAGTCAAATCACAAAAACAGTGGAGGTTTCTAACCTCTACGAAAAGTTTCATTGTGAATGGTGCAACACGCACTTGGCTGATTTATTTAATATTTTCAGGAAGATGCACTTACTTGCGTGTCTATTGAATATAATAACGGTGAAAGCTATAATTTCGCACATGCATAATATTCTGATCGTGTTATAAATGCATTACTGAAATAAATAAATCGATTACGGGCTTAATAACAAAGTTGCAAAATTATATCAGGTTGCGCAAGACACGATCATTGCAGTAGTTATAAATTAGTATTTTTAAATATATTTGCTCTATACGAGTCCCACATATCTCGATTAACAAAATTTTGATATATATTATTCTAAATATCAAAATAATGATCTTAATTTAATTTTCTTTTGTCGTTAGGTATGTTTGTTGCTGGCAGTTGCCTCCTGCAAGGCCGGATTTGACGGTGGCTATGGAGCCTCGAATGAAGTTGCCGAAGGCCATGGAGGTGCTTCCGGTTATGGCGGAGACTTTGGTGGCCAAAACTTCAATGGAGGTCAAGGGCACACACAGGCGTTAGCACAAGGCTACAACGTCTATGAAGGAAATCAAGATCTTGGAGGGCATGGAGGCCAAGGATTTGGTGGTCAAGATCTGAGTGGACATGGTGGTGGTCAAGCGTTTGGAGGTTTTGAACAACTTCAACAATTCGGTGGACATGATGGAGGACAAAATTATGGTGGTGATTCCTACTTACAAGCAGCACACGATTCTGGAATTCAAGAACATGGAGGTCAACAACAGTTTGGTGGTCAAGGTCATATCGGTGGCCAACTGCAAGGATTTCCACTCCAAGACGCTGGACATGAATTTGACGGCAATCACGGGAGCAATTTTGGAATCGTCGCAGACCAAGGAAACTTTGGACATAGTGGTTTTGGAGGTGATCAAGGTTTTGGTGGTCAAAGCTTTGGTGGTCATGCTGAAGCCATCCCAGTTGGGGAACACACTGATGTCGAAAGCCCTGTTGAAGTACCTCAATACAAACATGTCACATTCCCCATTCCTAAGATTGTCCACATTAACGTTCCCAAACCTGTTTTGGTAGGTGTACCTCAGCCGTACCCGGTCAAAGTACCCGTAAACAAGCCAGTAGCAGTCCCTGTTGAAACCGAAATTTCAATTCCTTTTGAGAAAGTTGTACCTTATCCCGTTGTTAAACACGTGCCTTACCCAGTAGAGAAACATGTTCCAATCAAAGTAGAAAAAACTGTTACAGTACATGTACCTCAGCCTTATCCTATTAAAATCCCAGTCTATAAGACTATTCATCATCACAGCGGTCATCACTAATCTTAGGATATCATTGCTTAATTTCAATGAAATGATGGGATGTTTCAAAGTTTTGAAAACTGTCATTTTCGTCTAACTTCGAACTTTTTCTTAAGTATTCATACTTGTCACTATACGTTATCTTGTTGGTAACTCTAGACTGTGAATATCCTAAATGTGATCAGTGAGTAATTTACACTTCGATTATTATTGTTTTTAGAAATTATGCGAATCTCCTTATTCAGACACTACTGCTTCATGAATTACTTTATTCAAGTTATGGTGTCTTGTACTAATAACACTTACAGTTTCAAAGTATTAATAACATTATGTCTTTTATAATAAGAATCTCCTAACCCATCTTTAAAATGAATTGAATTTTTAAAATATTTATTAGGCATCCCATGACTATTGACAAATCTTTACTACTATTTAACCTCTTGATAGCAAGACGCTATGTGAAATTAATTTTACTTGTATGAGACTCGATTCGACATTTGCAATTTCTACTGACTATGGACTATTCTTGTTTATCTTTAATATTAATCGAAGGGCAAATTAATATGTTTGTCTGTGCGTTTGCGTGTCTGTGTGCCCTTGTAAATATTGTTGTTAAATAATTTTAAGTCATTTTCAACTGTATGTTGTAGTTGATTTATTTATTTGTACTGAGTACAATTTGTTGTTATTGTTGATAAAATCATGTCTATAAAAGATGTGTTGATTTATTTTACTCGGTGCCCCTTCTAAATAACCAACCTGTTCACTCGATGGGAACATTTTAATGACTGTAATATGTTCCTTTCCATTTGTCACACGTGAAATAACAGTTAATTGCCTGTATTTTTCGTACATTTTGCACTCTAAAAGCCTTGGTGTGTGATTTGTTACATTTCTATTGACTGCACTCAGAGTCAGATAATGGTGCATTAACGATAAGTACCTGTGAATTTTTCATATTACCTACTTATTTAAATAAGTAATTCACATTCAGTAAAAGGTTGTGAACATTACAACAAGAAATAATATTATTACAAATGCATTTGTAATATGAAACTGAACAATCTGCTTAATGCGTGTCTATTTACAATTAAAGGTTCCGCGGGAGTGATCCAATGACACCAAAATTAAATGTTGAAGACAGTGGACGTACTTTTTGCAAGCTAAGTAGGTTACGCTTGTGTTATGGGTAATATACAACGGGCCACTATGGAGCCGTTTCCAGACACCCAGACTATAGTAAATAACAGAAAATTTACCATGGGGTCGAACTCGGAGCCTCTGCGTTCCAGTTAGTTCGACCAACTAAAACTTAGCCCGCTCAACCTCAGAAACCGTCTACCTTACTAATTGTTAGCGACGCAATATAATATTTATTTAATGTTTAATTTATATCTTAATTAAATGACAAAGACGGGCGGCAAAGGGCGCGCGTAGGCCAACAGAGGGGGTTGGGGGGGGGGGGGGGGGGTGCGGGGGTTATCTTATGTTAATTGTCGCCCGCGCACCCCGAAACAGTCTTCCATCCGCGTAGCGGCACATATATGTGTCTAGTTGCCTAAGAAAGTCCGTGTGCCCGCTTCTTTTCGGTTTGAAGAAAATCCCTTTTGTTTTATTTGCTGGACGTACTATTCATTCACTCGCCTTACCACCAGTAGAATTTTGACATTACTCGTATGTAGCTTATGTCATATATTAACTGATAGTAAGGCAAATACACTGTTGGTAAGATATAGGAACCGGCCAAAAAGTGTTCCATTCACTTGCCTGACCATGGCTTTTTAAAGTGATAACTTCTTATGGGAGGGTAAACCGCTTCGTTAAGTAACGCGTTATAGCGTCAGTCAATCTGGCTTCACCTTCTCTTACGTATACGGCAGCGATAGGCAGGCTCCTTCTCTCTCACTCTTACCCACAGCCCTAGCCGTATTTCGGTAAAGTATTGCTGAAGCACAGCAGATAGGCTGACGGTCCAACAGTGACAGGAAGTGTGTGAATACCAGGTGCTGCCGGCTTTAAAGGAGAAACTGGGACCTGGCCTCTGATGCTGGAACACAACTCACAGTTGTTATGGCGGCATACACTAGACCAAGGGTTATAGTCATCCCATGTAGCTATTATATCTACTTAAATTACTGAACAATTATAAAATTACATACAATTGAATACAATGTAAGAAAACTTAACTTATTTGTATTGTATTTTACCCATAGTCCCTGAAGACTATAAGTAAAATACTGAGCCCAGACCACCGTCTTCTATGGGTAAAGTGCCCAGAAGGCTGGCTACGTTTCCTCGCTGGTCCGCCATACTGATCCGTTGGCCGAGGTAATCACCAGCCTTCTGATCACCTGAAGAGTCAATGAGTCGTTTCGATAAATTGTGGTAGAAGCTCATGCCCTCAGGACCTCACGGTTCAAGCGTCTTGACAGCAAACGGCACAAACATATAACTTTCACTGAGGGTAGCATATTTGCGCCGCTGGAGTGATTCGGCTGTTTCCGCCGCCGAACTGGCCGATCTAGACTTAAATTTCTTAAATATAGGTACTGAAATAGGTACGTTTGAACTCGATCACGCTTAATACTGTACGATGATGCGGTCGAAGATGGAGCACGCTTACCTAGATAGTACCTATTCACACGAGGCTTGAATATACCCGGATTGTAATTTTCGGGAACCATGGACTCTAGTAATGCATTCTACAACTCTGACTGAGTACGCAGAAGGAAAGGGGAGGCGAAAATTTTCTTGCTTAATATTTTCCTTAGTTTAGGGGGTTGCCTGAAAGAGATCGCTTTAAGCGATAAGGCCGCCTTTTGTTCAACATTTACCGTACCTAGTTTTAAGAAAGTAGTTTTAATTTTTGGTGAGCAATAAAGTGTTTTCATTCATTCATTCATACTAGCAACCCGGCGTTGGTGCTCTAGGGTTTTAACCGACTTCGAAAAAAGGAGGAGGTTCTCAATTCGTCGGGATTTAGACTCTGAAGCCTCTCGTCGAATAGTTAGTCTGTTATTGCCTATCAGCTTCCTAGCTCTTTTCTCTATTTACTCGAGGGTCTTGAGCTGATATTTGGCTGAGGCATCCCAAAGATAAGAGAAAGAAATATTATTTGACAAAACGAGCCATCAAAAATTTAAAAACTTCGTTTAAAAAAACCGACTTCAAAAACTAAAAAACTAAAATGTATAAAATAACTTATTTCTTAAGCTATTATTATTAATATATATTATCTAAAACATCTTGAAGTCGGTGCAAAGTAAAAAATAAAAATTACTATATTTTGAAAATTACTAAGCACCGACTTTAAGATGTTTTAGATAATATATATTAATAATAATAGCTTAAGAAATAAGTTATTTTATACATTTTAGTTTTTTCGTTTTTGAAGTCGGTTTTTTTAAACGAAGTTTTTAAATTTTTGATGGCTCGTTTTGTCAAATAATCTTTCTTTCTCTTATCTTTGGGATGCCTCAGCCAAATATCAGCTCAAGACCCTCGAGTAAATAGAGAAAAGAGCTAGGAAGCTGATAGGCAATAACAGACTAACTATTCGACGAGAGGCTTCAGAGTTTAAATCATCGACGTAAAGTGGCTAGTTTGTCGGTATTCAATAGGATACTTCGGCGAGTTTGCCACGGAATTACATGAATTAATTCCTCCTTCACCATTTTACCACCGGACAAGCAGACGTACGAGCTCATGCCACCGATATATGGTGGTAATACCAACATGATGAAAACGCTGAAGAGTGGAACTCTTTACCGTCGTGTGTTTTTCCTGAAAAATACAATGTGTCTTCAAGTCTCGTGTGAACAGGTTTTTTCTAGACAAGCGTGCTTCACCTTAGACTGCATTTCCTCCTGACATCAGGCGCAATGCCAGTCAAAGGCGATTTAATTTAGATTTAAATTAGGCTATTCAATTATTTAAAAAAAATCGCGTCTGAAGTCTCCTTGTATGAAGCTCATGTAAAATTTTAACCAATAGTAAAGCAAGTGAAAAATATATTGTTACAAGTGCAGGACTCGAATTAAAATGCCGTTGGAATTATTATAGAATTTATTAGAACTATACAAACACGTATAACACAGGTACATATATGTACACAACCAGTCCAAACGTAATGTATCATTCATTGCACAGCCGCAAAGTCCATCACTAACGTCTTGCTTCGCTTGTGGCTATCGCTAGACTGCCTCATCCCTCCATTGGGGCATTGCTTTACACTGTACAAATACAATATGTCTGCTCGAACAAGTGGACTGAATTTCCTAGAATCACACCTGGCTAATGACTACCATAAAATATTACAATACACAATGGGCTGTTTTTCTAATCACAAATTTTAAACATAAACAAAAGAAGTCCAAATGCCGCAAAGGTAATAAAACGTCTACAGGTATGTAGGTGTGAATTTGTCTTTTGTCGGCGCTCAGGTCGTAACTATATGATGAAGTTATGTTACGTTAATGTATTGATATTATTATTGCACCAGTATTTGCACTAACAATTGCTAAGTAAACACGGAACCAAGCCTGTCCCTGGAGGAAATTAATTTTCATACCGCCGGAGCGCGTGATGTTTTGTTATTACGTGTTGAGTTTGCGAAACGTAATTGTCTAGGAGCGACTGTTTTGTCAACACTATGAAATATGTACCCATAGAGGGAAGTGGGATACGTATGAAAAATAGTTGCGAAAATAGGATGGACTTATGTATCTTGCTATGAGTTGGAAAGAGAGCGCTTTTGTTCTTTATATATTTCGGTTTCGTATTTTCTTAAATTTTCACAGCTAGCACACGTAACAACACTCAATTTTTTATGACGGTTTTATGAGTGATATTTTATTTGATTTTAATATTTCAACCTTTTCAAAAACTATTTAAACAATGGTAAAGTCGATTCTACCACTAGCCGGTTATTATATATAATCACCAATTTATTACTCTTACCGTCACATATACATAATTAACTGTAGTTTCTCCTCACTTCCAGCCTATAGTATTCTAATTGTTGTTTGATAAGCAAAATTAAATCTATATCTCTCATGACATTTTGAAATTTAGATGTAGATGTTATTTTAATGCCTGATCTTTAATATATTCTGGCGAATGATGGTGGAAGCATCTAGTTAGTTTAAGAACTTTTAGAAAAAGCTAGAAAATTCTGGAAAGAAAAGACAAGGACGGATATATTTTAGAAAAGGATAGACGATGAACGAAAGTTCTAGAATTGAAAGTTCGGGAAGGAAAAGACAGAGATAGATAGATGTTTAGAAAGGGAAGGATAGTAAATAAAGGAATAACGAAATTATGGGTTCCAGAAAATTCTTCCGAGTATATAAGCAGCGTAAGGCGCGCCTACCGGACAGTTTAGAGTTGAGTTCAGTTCAAGACAGTGCGACAAGCGACAAGTGCGATACGAAAGAGTTGGAAGAAGAGTTTAATAGAAGACACTGACGAGTTTAGTGGTGAATTTAGTGAAGAGTTTAGTGGTCAGTAAGTGAAGGAGGAGTGTAGCGTAGCTCGAAAGACAAACCAGAAGCTACACGCGGCAATATCGGAGGTGAGCACTGCAGTACCAGGAGGTGGTCTAAGCAATATCGGTGACGGTATTGTAAGCGAGACACCTTATCGTCGGGGCTTTGCGTCGTTAGTCATGCGTATAGGGACAACCCTACAGAGAGGTATAACGTGCAGCTGTGTAAGTCAATAAAAGCTTTTAGATAAAAACTGGTGTTTCCTTCAGTCCTAAGTGTGTACCCCCGCACGAACGTAACAATATAGAATAAAAGTTATTATAACAAGTGTCCACATCCCTATTACGCACCTACTAGGTTTTGACTAGTGGCAAAGCCTTGGTGAATATCCTACATTAAAATAAGATGTAGTAAAAATATTCGTTTTAGTTTCCATAATATGTGGGAGCTGCACACGTTTAGTCATCGCAGCGGAAAACGAACTACTGCTAGCTAGCGCATTTTTTTGATTGTGCACGATCCAACTGAATAGCCGCAGATGGTTGTTTCAGCGATAGCGGGCTTGGTGGGCTTCCCGACTCCGTGGGAGCGGAGGTGTTCAGCCCGGAAGTAACGCGCTCGAGGAGGCACCTCCTGTGAGGTTTGACGTCGGTTCGACCGCTGCGGGGCGGAGTGACTCTATCGGAATAATCCGTGAGAGGCTCACTGAGCTAAGCCAACAGGCTGAAGTGTCTTATAATGGGGACTCGTTACCGAGCCGATCCTCTTCTATCTTTACTACAGCTTCGCAACTTGTTATTGTCCATAAATTAGGATCGGCAGTAGTCTGTTATCAATATTAAAATAAGCACAATCAAGGATCAAGGAAGAAGAATCAAGGAGTACAGAAGAATGTGTCAAACACATGGTATCAAAAAAATTCAAATGTAACATGATTTCTGAGGTGCCAGTGCCAAGTTACACGACCTCATTTTAACAGTTATACCTGACAGAGAAGAAGCGAAGAAAATCTCTAACAACACGCTTAAGCCAATCTTGTGTGGCTACTCATGTCTATAATTGGTGTGTCTTAGCGTTGAACAAGAGATCTTCTGAGCCTCTGGGGATTCATTATCGGTTTTTGAATTTATCTGGCTCTTAGCTTGCTAGCGCATCAAGAGAGTGCACGTATATTTACTCACATATACTTGCTCTACCTCGCTATCACATCATCCATCTCGCTCACACAATGTGCTACATATTGTTCTAACTGTACGACTTGTTAATACTATTTACCGTTTCAAAATTAAATTAGTTCAATTCAGTTCGCATTAGCACTCGCAGGCAGACGTCTCTGACGCCACAAATCACGATCTCTCCACGTCTCCGCCCAGGGACCCCAGGAGACCTAGCCCCCCCCCCATAGGATAGACTAGGCGTGTTGCTGGGAAGTTTCTTTCGGCGTTTATTCTCTCCCAGACATAACACGTTAGGAAAGGCAGTCAGATAGCGTAAACTGCCGGGATCTTTCCCCTCAGGCTTATATTACCCGTCGCCCGTTCTCAATTAGTGCATCGTGTCGCCCTATGAGGGCACCATTAGATTCATTCCCCATTCATGGCAACAGTCAAGCCGAGGTAAAAATCCCTAGAGAGCTCCCTCGAGCAAGTTGCCCCCCGGGCTCGAGCGCCTACGGTTCGCGAAGGCACTCGCCTTGGAAACCCCGGTAAAGTTCTAAGTTCTTCGGACCAACAACATAAACTGAAGTCCAATAAAAAAAAAACATCAGCACTCGACAGTGAAGGTCTCTCAGTGAAACTCTCTGCCATCTGAAGTATCATTTTAACTCTACCTCTCGCTGCTACATATACAAATGTATTATTAAAGTAGAAAGCAAAGGTGTCTAAGTTCAGTGACTATTATAATTAGTTTGGAAATTATTGTAAATTACGTACCTAAATTGTTTAAAACTGTTTTCAATATAATATTGCAAAGATGACTATAGAGACAAATAAAATACCTAGGTCGGTGTTTCTCAAACTTTATGATTAAAATATAAACGGTCGGTGAACCTGGCATAAGTTAGACCTCGTTTACAATAGACGCGCGGTAGCGGTATATTCCGATATTTTGAAGTGAAATTTCTTTAGAATCGTTGTGATTAGAAACTCGGTGAAACGGAAAAGCGACACTAAAAAGAGATAAACACATAAATCACATAATAGTTTTACATTGTGCAATACAGATTAGAGAGTCAATATTAACGATTATTACACATAGGTCCAATTTGGACCTAAATAAAACCGATAATAATATTTTTTTACTAAAACAGTAAAAAAATTGAAGTGGTAATTGCGAAGTTTATTTAGAATTATAATATGTTGACGGATGTAGACTAAAGGAATTATATTTTATAAATAAGATTTGTAATGATCTTCCTGAAAGAAGTACAAAAATCTGTGCCAGTAATTAGTTTTTAAGAAATGATCTACTGCGAATTACAGATTATTCAAATAACAGTGTTAATAACGATCATTGTGGTTACTAAGCATTAGCAGGTCGACCTCACTGCAGCACAGTGGTTTCAGGTTTCACTCCTGGCATGGTCAATTTGGTAAATGAACTCTCCGTTATTTAATACGCTCTGGGTCTGGTGATATATCATTGTATATATCCACACAGTGTTAGTAGTATAGTGTCAAAAATGTAAAAAACCACAAAAGAAACCAAAATAGAAAATGTAAAATAAAGTAATGTAAATATATAAAGTTGATAGGAAAACAAGAAAGAAAGAAATAAATAAACGAACGTACAATAGACTAAATAGATATGTAACTAACATGTTTAAGAAAAATATATAAAAAAATCAGAGTTGTATAAAAGTGTTTTAGAATTAGGTAAATAAAACAAGACAAGAAGACTAAAGACTCTGTCCTGAACTATGACGGAAGAGTAGGCGATTAAAAATACTCTCTGGGTGTCTGGCTCAGAGAGGTTCGTGGTTTAGTAACCATAACATATGCGTAACTTGCTTAAGGGTCTATAAAATGTGTGTGTTTGTCTGAAAATTTATTTAATTAATAAAACACTTGTTCAAAAGGATTATCGATTCGCCAAATACCCCGTAACAATATTATGACTTAGTATGGACTACATAAAAGAACTAAGTAAATTCTTAGATCTTGCTCACGAGGTTACCGCTATGTTGCGTCTGAAGTCAACGAGTATTGTGCCGATAGTTGTCATCCTCGACCGTCACGTAGAGAGGCTCTCGCTTCGAAGCTGGGTGAAGGACCAGATACCGAAGGCAACAAACACTTTTGGACATGGCACGAATTGTGAGGAGGTTCCTATATCTGGCCCTAACCACCAGTAGTTTGAACCCCCGCTGCCAACGGACATTAGTTTTTTATAGAAAATATTAAATATATGTATTTTTTATATATTTTTACAACCTAGGCGCCGACAAAGACATATTCCACGTACAGATTTGTAGAAGCACATTTTATTGCCTGTCGGCATTTGAACTAGTTCTTTTATGATCGTCTTCTTTTGCTCACTTATTTATTAGAATACGTTTCTAATTATTGTGGAGAATAATAGCCTATTGTCCTATTGTACTGTCTCATTAGGACTATTAGCCAGATGTTGCGGATTATTTTGCTTTTGTGAAGTATAAAACGACGGCCCGATGGAGAGAGGGGGGCAGTTCAGCGACGATTACGATACGGGCGTGACGTTTGTACATTCGGGAATAGAATTGTGATGGACTTTGCGCGTTTTATTGAATTACGACCTTCTGAATTACGTTTGGATTTGTTGTGTTCGGTTATATTTGTACCTGTGTTATACGTGTTTGTATAGTTCTAATAAACTGTATCGTAAATCTAATAGGATTTTAATTCGAGTCCTGCGCAACTTGTAACAATATTATTTAAAGAAAAATCTAAATAAATTAAAATAAAATTAATACATACATACATATTATCACGCCTTTTTCCTATGGGGGTAGGCAGAGACTATAGATCTCCACTTGCGACGGTCCTGAAAAACAACTTTCGCTTCACCTACTTTCATTAACCTTTTCATACATGCACGTTTATTTGATAATTATGCTTTTTACCTGACCTCGTTGTAACACTTCTGTTATTTGATCGTGATGTGTACGTCGTGGTCTACCGTTACCAACTCTACCATTCACAATACTGTCATACACTTGTTTTGTGATTCTATTTTCATCCATCCTTTCTACATGCCCAAACCACCTTATCATTCCTTTTTCAACTCTTGTTATTACATCTTTTTTCAACCCACACCGTTCCCTTATTACACTATTCCGTATAATATCATTCATGCTTACCTCACATATACTTCTCAAAGCTCTCATTTCAACTGCATTTATTCTACTTTCATGCTTCTTCTGCCACACCCAACTTTCACTGCCGTACATTAGTGTTGGCACCAACACCCCTTGATGGACAGCCAAACGTGCTTTAACAGACACTTTTTGGCTTTTCATAAAACAGTTTAGCACTCCTTTCACCTTGTTACCTGCAATTACTCTTCTTTCGATGTCACTTTCATGATTTCCGTCCCTAGTAAACATGCACCCTAGAAATTAATATGTATATAATTAAAACTAACTAATATATTATAAACCAGAATGTAAAATCGTTCTATTTGTTATGGATTAGTAGCGCCCGCTAAAGCTTATTACTATGGTCACAAGCGGTGGTTTCGTGTGTTTGAAATTCTGGCGCCTGACCCAAAGGTTTATGTACAACACACGTGGCACATCACATATAAAATGCAATAATAACTTACTGTTGTGTTCCGTTTTGGGTGATAAACTTTGACATACACTGTCATAAATTTGAGAAGGGTCGTGTTTGTATATTAAATCTCATAAAGAAAAAATGTACACATGTTTATTTGGATCGTTTAATTTATTCCATTTTGCATTAGGCCAATAGGAGGATTGAGATTCAAATTTAAAAGTTTTAATCAAAATAAGTTCCACTGGAGAACACTTTTTGAAGGTCGTACATACGTGTACCAAGTATGTACAATAGTCAGCTTTTTACAAATAAACAACTGCGGGCTAACACATAACAACACATTTATATTAATATATTTTCAGCAATTAAATCAGTGTCATTTCAGCGCTCGTTGGATTTGGTATTTCGTACATTTTGCCCTTCCCTTCTATACTAAAACTGTATACACACTATAGTTTTTTGGTCCTTCGAGCCGGATATGAACCAGTGACCTATAGATATACCAGTCTCAGTGTTCACACAACTTCTTCGTCAAGTCTTCTCGTCGCCCGTCCTGCAATGCATGAAGACGTGTCTTCGAACAGCGCGTCGTTTCCGTCTTGACTGTAGCGTCTCATCATTGTACAGAGAAATAGTGTTATCGTGTCTAGATTATGAATTTTTGGCCGAACTGGGTAGTACTTTCATCCAAACTGGGCACTTTGACACAAACTGGGTACTTGCACTAAATTGGGCACTTAACCCTAACTGGGCACTTTTACCCAAATTGGACACTTGTACCCAAACTGAGCACTTGTACCTAAACTAGGCGCTTTCATCCAAACAAAGGCTCAACTTTACAATAATGGACACTGAATTTTACGAAAATCAAGTTTAGGGGTATACATACGCCTTATATATAGACACTAGACCTCTTATTTGGGCTAGGAAACAAGTTTTTAGGGTCCACCAACAAGTTTTGGATGAATAATGGGAAAAACAAAAATATGTTTGATAAACAAGGTTATGTCACTTTTGTTGAAAAAAACTTTGATTTGTCTTTAGGAATACACTTACACATGATATATAAACACTAAAACCGTTTTTTAGTTTAGTAAACAAGTTTTGAATTAGTTATTATAATTTTAAAGTACATAATAATAAAACACAGTATTGTCACTTTTTTTCACTTTACGACGATACATAAATGTTACCAAATCAGTATGTCAATAATATCGATTTTTTTTATTATATCATTCGATATTCCAATAATATCTATTTTGAAATACGAAAATTATTGTTCTTTCCTTATAATTACGAGTTTGATTGAGAAGTATTTGTAATCGATTTATTTTTATTACAAACATCGATGCATTAGGCGGCACTATGAATATTTTGCCGCTGTTTTATTTTTTAATAATGAGCGACTACGATCTGGTGCAAGGACAGTGTCTCTCGCGACCAGTGACTTAAACGGTGAGTTGGTTGGGTTGGGTTAGTGTTTAGACCAAAGCTATGCCAGAACCGAGTGGTCACCATTTATTTATTGATAACTATTTAAATGGTGGTTACAAATCGGTTGTGACATTTGTTGACCGCTGTCATGGCACACTTGCTTTGCTCGCTAGGCTTGTGGGCGTTAGTCCGCGTTTTTAGACTGTATTAAATGTTTTTTACATTGACCACTAACTTTTCTTCTGCATTTCTCGTATTTAGACACAAGAAATAAGTACACCATTTTGAAAAAAATTAGTAAAGTTATGTTTACAAAAAAAAACATATCTCAAAAACTACATGTCTCCTAGACATAGGGGTTGCAGGAGGGAGAAGTACTCTTCCCCCCTTCCCCCTTCCCGCCTCCACTACTTAAAATTCAGTGTCCATTATTGTAAAGTTGAACCCAAACAAATATTGTAAGCAAACAAAGTCGTGATATCGTAATGGCTAGTGTACGCGTCGCAAATTTAAAGGCTGCGGGTTCGAATCCAGGCCGGAATGCTTGCACCACTTAGGCAGTTTACTTACCCAATGTGCATATTGTCAAAATTACCACGTGTTAACAACGGTGAAGGAACACATCTTGATGAAACCTGCAAATCGAGATAATCGATGTGTTAAACCTATCAAACCCCCTTGGACACACACAATTATATAAGTTATTCTTAAGGTACACAACACAACATAAAAACTACAAAATTAATGTCACACACAATAACAAAAATAAACAATAAGCGTGTATGAACTCAAAAAAATCTAACAGTAATTAAGTTGTAAAAAGGGTACAGAACTCGAATCCGTAGAATTGTTAATAATAATTTAAAAAAAACCCTTGGACAAGCGTGGCGTAGTAGCTGTAGTGGTAGGCTTAAGCCCAACAGTGGGACGTTTATGGGCTGTTATTAAATAAAGACTGTCCCAGTTCGGGTTATATATCCATATTTGGCTTGATTTCCCCGAACTGGCGGTTTTCCGTAAACTGAGTAAATTCTCCGCAAATTGGAAATATCATAAGCCCGTATTTTGTTTAGAATTAAAAGTTTTCGGATAGACTTAAAATGTTGTTCGTGATATTCATGAATTCCAACCAAGCATTGAATTGTATCTAATAATGCCGATGTTCTGGATGTAATACTTACTACTGGCATAACAAATCAAATTGTATAAATTTTCAAAATTTTATTTGGAAACCCTGTACCGCATCGAATATTTGATGGTTACCGATTTTTAACCTACTTCAAAAAAATCAAAATGTGAGCTGGGATACATAGTAGAAGTGAAACTTCAACGGACAAGTGGAAAAACGAATCGCAATAAAATTTTAACTTGAAGTTTTACGGGCAGACTTTCAAATTGGACAGTACATTAACAATCTAACGACAATTTAACGACAATGGGTGACGTCGATGATATTGTTGACGTTTTCAACCACATTGTCGTATCCTTATTCGACCTTCACGCGCCCATAAGGTCATCTGTTATTAAAAGTTGTTCTTTCCCGTGGATAACTGAGACCATAAAGATGATGATGAAATTGCGTGATAGAAGCTCTCAATGATTATCATAGAACTAAATCATCAACTAAAAAGACTTACTACAAATCCTTAAAAACCACTGTGAATGAAGCTCTTTACCAAGAAAAAATGGCTTACTTTAAGTTTAATATTAATAACAAAATAAAGAATCCAAAACTGTTATGGAAAAGTCTGAAACAGTCTGTCATACCCAAAATCACTATGGATCTTCCGCCCATTTTTAACGAACCGAATGTCATTAATAACCATTTTTTGAACATACCTGGTACTTCACAAGCGTGTCCTTCTTTAATGTCATATTTTCATAACAACAAATTTAGTGACTCTGTCTTTAGTATTCAGCCAATTAGTCTAGACGCATAACAAAAAATTGTTGACTGCATAAATCTTAATTTAATTCTATCAAAATTAAAATATTATGGTTTAGGTCAGAAGGCAGTGCGCTGGTTTACTAGCTATCTAAGTAACCGGTATCAATTCGTTAAACTTGATCATAGCAATGGTTCCTCTTATATATCGGAGAAGTTGGCAGTGAGTAGAGGGGTACCTCAGGGATCAATTTTTGGTCCTCTTCTTTTTATTTTCTATTCAGCAGACATCACTCGACAAATACAACATTGCAAATTTCACACCTATGCCGATGATACCCAGATTTATATATCATTTAAGCAGACAGATGTAGATTGTGCTATAGTTAAAATAAATGAGGATTTGTCGAGAATAGCGCTGTGGTCTAAGAAGAACTGTTTAGTGCTGAACCCCTCCAAAACCAAATATCTTGTTTTTGGCAGCAAATGTAATATATTAAAACTTAACCCAACAGTTGCAGTTATGGTTAATGATGTTCCTATTGAAAGGGTGTACGAAGCGCGAAACCTAGGCCTTCAAGTAGATAGTGAACTTAGATTTGAAAATCACGTTGCCAAATCAGTAAAAACATGCTTTTATAAACTTAAGGTATTATATAAAATTCGGCCATATCCAAGTCATAGTTTGAAAATACAATTAATTGAGTCACTAGTTCTGTCCCAGCTTAATTACTCCGATATCGTTTTTGGCCCTCGCCTACTGGGTAGAACGCAGAAACTCATCCAACGAGTACAGAACGCTTGTGCACGCTTTTGCTTTGACATCCCATTTAGAAGTCATGTGACGCCTTTTATAAACAACTGTTCAATGTTGAAAATGAAGCACCGCCGTAAATTGCATCTCGCCTGCCTACTTTTTGGAGTTATTAAGCATAAAGCTCCTTCATACTTGTATAAAAAGCTTTCTTGGTTCTCTTCAAAAAGATCGGCTGGACTGCGGCAATGCGCTATGCAGCTTACGAGGCAACGACATGGCACAGTTGCTTTTAGGGGTAGTTTTAGGTATGCTGCCTCCAAATGCTGGAACAATATCCCACCCCCCATAAAAAATATGCAAAGTATTCATGGATTTAGAGTTAAATTAAAAAAGTTCTTGTATGCTCACCAAATGTGCCAATCTGATCTCGTTCATGATACCAGTGCTATATAATGGCGCCCATTTGGAGGTTGTGCCTGACCTATCCTGTATGTGTTATGTCGTGTGTGTTTTTAACATTGCTTCTTTTAAACTCTTATCTGTTCTACCTATCTCAAACTATATAAACAATATGTATTTAATCTTTTTACAATTGTTGTGGACATTTTTCTTTTTTTCCTTCTCTTTTTTTTCTTTTTGTTTCACTTTGTTTTTTAATTGCTTCAATGTCTGTGTATGTCACTTAAATGGCCCTAGCGGAAGATCAGCGCTGGTTAAGTTAACCAGCAACATGCTGAGCTAGGACCAATTTAGAGTTACACTTTCTTTGTTTTTTTTTCTATTGCATTGTTTTGATTATGATACATTGTAAATTTATTTATTTATGCTTGTATATTGTATTTTAATTTGTGTTGTAGTTCTAAAATTCTAAATAAACGTTTTTTCTTTCTTTCTTTCTTTCAATCTGCCCGTAAAACTTCAAGTTAAAATTTTATTGCGATTCATTTTTCCACTTGTCCGTTGAAGTTTCACTTCTACTATATGTCCCAGCACACAATTCGATTTTTCGCAGGATTACTGCAAATTATGATTTGGTTAGGTCAGCTTAGGTACATTTTAATTAATGCATTTTTAAACATATTTTATTTTATCAAACAAAAAAACTGAATTCGATCCGGAACCAAAAAAACGCATCCATAGTCTAAGCTTATGCCGCCTCTCACCACGTCTTATCTAAATTTATGCAGCTCCTCCACGCGGCCGTGACGCTTTTTCGTGAGCGAAAAATCGTAAGACCCCGTCTATATAGAAATTTCACTTCAAAAAAAACAAAGAAGTACATTTTCAAAACTCAATCTTAAGACTCTGTACAGCATCAAATCTTTGATGGTTACCGATTTTTAAACCGACATAAAAAAGGAGGAGCTTCCCAATTCGTCATGTAACTATATTTTACTAGAAAATGTACGTTCGATGTTACATAAAAAACACTCAAATTCAAATGATATGTGTTTGAAGTCAACAGGGTAGTAAAATCGGAAATAAATATTTAAAACTATGATAAAAGAATCAAATATTCACAGTTCGTTCGACTGCTACACTGAGCGACAGATGGTACCACGTACTAGTGATGGCCACGATATTTCGTCAATTTATCGATATTATTGAAGTGAGCCTTTTATATACACGGGGCCTTACGATTTTTCACTCACGAAAAAGCGTCACGGCCGCATAATACTTACATTTTTAAACTCTTGATATCTTTTGAATGGAATGTCCGAATTGAATAATTCAAAAAGTTTTATAAAGGTATTGAAGCAGTCTTGATTATGAAGTAATTTATTTTGATAAGGATGAATACCAAGATACAAATAAATGACAGTGACAGTGACAAAATGAATCGCAACAAAATTTAACTTGAAGGTTTACGAGCAGGTTTTCAAATTGGACAAGTACATTAACAATCTGCCCGTAAAATTTCTAGTTAAAATTTTGTGGCGATTCATTTTGTCACTTATCAGTTGAAGATTTTACACTTGTCTGTTGCGATTCGATTTTTCACTTGTCCGTTGCGATTCGTTTTTCCACTCATCCGTTGCCATTCGTTTTTCAACTTGTCCGTTGCGATTCGTTTTTCCACTTGTCCGTTTTTTGTATGTTCGGTACTCGATTTATTCGCCAATTGTGAACCGATTTACAAACTTTTTCTTTTAATGGAACGGGTATAGTCCCCAATTGGTCCCATTGTCACCATGTCAGGACTGGATCTCAGGAAAATCGAGAGAAACCCTCGAAACTTGTTAACGGACTTTGTTATATGACATCTTTGTCAATTGTGGTCTGATTTTTTTTTTACTCGATTGCTTATACTCCCAAGGTGGTCTCATGGTCAACAAGTTATAATCTGATGAACGGATACCAGGGAAATCGAGAGTAACCCTGGTCCTCTAAACTGAAGAGTGATATAGCAACCTTGTATACCTGTGTCAGTACTATAATTTCTACAGGCGCTTACTATATTATTTCAAAGCTATTCAAGTATTTGCGCAATTAAAAAGTAAAAAATAAAATTTTATTTAACAAAAATAAAACAAACTTCAAGATATTGAAGAAAGAAGTCAGTTAAGTAATTATTTTTTCCTTTTTAATTTGAAGTCGGTTGTTTATTAGATTTAAGGTTATGATGTTTTTGTTTTCTTGGATTTGTATAGCTACGAGAAAGTATATTAATTCACCATCTTTATCGTATGCATAATTGTAATATCTATTTAAATTAATACCCTAACACTGGGCTTCTACATTTTGCCGTCCTGATGAGAGCGTGTCCGTGTTCTGCGTGTTTTCAATAGTGTAATGCAGTGCTACATGGACTATGCAGGCGAGGATATTGTAGATGATAGGGGTTTAGGTTACCCTCGGTAGCAGACAAAGCCTATAGGCTACCCACCTGCCAGGGCCTGGGAAGATGGCTATGCTATTTTTCTGTGACCCTAGCATAAGGTGAAAGATGGAACCCGGAGAAATCATAATGGATATTTTAAAGACGGCTTTATCACTAAAAGCGAACTCTTTCAGGCAACCTGATTTAAAAGAATCTGTAATTATTATGCAACAAAGAAAATATATATACGTAGACAGCAGATTTAAAGTATAGTAAACTAGCACATATATTATTGCGTCAGAATAAAATAATATTTCCGGAGTTCACTCACTTTTAAATATGATAAAGACAAAGTTTCCCTAACGCTAGTGGGCGAAGAGTTACAAAAAAAGACGATGAACATAAAAAATTAATTATTTATATTTCGATAAAATGATAAACTCGTATCGATAAAGAAATTGAACAACACTATTAGCATTTCGCGCTTCATATAATGAAGGTTTTATTCAAATCTCGAATATTACATAACGTTGTACCGGAATTCATAGTTTTTGTATTATACGGTACTGAAATATAGGTTTTTCAGAATTTAACCTCCCACAGTCTCTCTAGTATGAGAAGGCGTAAAATCTCAAAATATTTGAATAAATTAATGAAAACACTTTATTGGTCACCAAAAATTGAAACTAGATACAATAAATGTTAAACACAGCGTGGCCTTAACTCTTAAAGCTGCTCTTCCACGTAACCCCCTATACGATACTAAGCAAAATACGTATAAGTATAAGTAATACGTATAAGTTTCGAAGTGATAACTTCTAATGGGAGGGTAAACCTCTTTGTTTCGTAACGTGTTACGGCGCCAGTCTGTCTGCCTTCCCTTTCTCTCACGCAAACGGCAGCAGTAGGCAGGCTCCTCTTCTCTCACCCTAACCCACAGCGCTAGCCGTATTTCGGTAATAAGATTAAATAATGGTACTAATAATGTACATACACAAAATTCTAATATAGATATGCAAGAATTGTAACTAAGAATAAAACATATTTTATAATCAATAAAAGATTTTATTAATAAATAACCTTTCCTTACATTATCATATTAATATACATAAAATTTAAGTAATAACCTAAGTCAACCTAACCTTTTCTCAAGTTAAACAATCTACATTAAATAGTTCTACTTAGATAAGTTGAGGTTATCACTTTGCCGGTTGTCCCGAGACGCACACGTTGTTTTTTTAAAACCATTTCACATAATAATATAATTATGTATATAATATCCTTCATAACATCAAGCCCGCATTTTTTAGGTGTAGGTACCTAACCATTATACCCGACAGAGGCGGTATGGTTAAAAGTTAGAGATAAATAATGCTTAGAGTTTTTGAACAGGCGTTTTTAACACAATCAAACATCATTTAAGAGAGTCTGTCAGACATTACGGGGCAAGACGAGTATTATTGCTGTAATATGTAGTAATATATGTAATAACAACGGCGGATAAATCCACTTCTGGGCTTATATCTCCCCATTTTTCACGGGAGTAGATAATATACGAAACATCTCGGCGGGCAGATGTCACTGCAATTTGTTTTTCATCGTCAGTATATGGTAAATCTAACAATTAAATTTACCATATACAAAATTCTAAAATTTTTTCTGTTCTAATGAGCACCATTAGAACAGAAAAATTTCCTACTTCGTGCACGATTTTCCGTATTTCAATTTAATTTCAAAGAAACGCAAATACTTTAATAAAATAAAATAAAATAATAAATAAAATAAGCTGTCACGATTTGAAATGAGGAAGATACTACAATGAGACATATGCTAGGATGTATAGTCAGTGCATCTTTTCTGTGATATATTATAGTATTCTCCTTGCAGGTATTCATGGCGGTTCGAATTTTGTTACACCAATTTAATACGCTGCCACCATATTTTTTTCATAAAGACGCTAATTTAGAAATAATTAAAATAACAAATATTTTTTTTTGTTCCAATAAATTTGTGCCGGTTTATACCGAGGTCATCCCAAACTTTGTCGGTCCACACGGATGGAGATTTGTCGTGGAATTTTTATCACATGCAAATGCACTCGGGTTTGCTCGCTTTAATTTGACTGTGCACATCTGTGGAATTTCCCGCGACAAAAAGGAACATTTTGCAAGTGAAATCGTAGAGGCAAAAATAGTGTTATTTGTTATTATTCAGTAAGTTTTTTATTATTATTCAGTAGAAGTGAAGCAAAGTGTGACATGGGTGGGAGGGATTCTTAATTTCGTGACGTCAGGCTTCATATAATAATATCATATCGCTATAATATATTTAAGCTTTAAAACTCTAAATTTGAAGTTTTAGCGAAAAACTTCAAAACATTTCTAACTTTATCTCTATAGAAGAGATTCTCTAGAGAATGGTGTAAGAGTGGCAACCACTCTTACACCATTCTCACTCGACTCTCTCGCGCACTTTCTTATTTTATGTATAATTTAATTATGTGAATAGTTTAAATAATAATCATACAGTCCAGTCTATATCGAGTTTAATTTTTAAAAGCAACTGCCACCAATAATTCTGTTTTTTAATATATGACGACTAAGGAGGTTAGTCGTTACAGTCTACATAAACATTGACACAGCACTGGTTTTTATTCTTAGAATAGAATAATCATTTATTGCTAGAAATGTATGTGTATGTTTTTTGTGGTAATTGTCTCAATACATTTTGCCTTATTAGACGTGCAATTTTCACATCTTATAACTAAATCTAAATTGAAACATTACAATTATTGAAATAATTACTATAATAACACTGGTCGGCAACTAAATCCTCCTTTAAATAAAAATTCGATAAATATATAGAATTTGACATGCTGAATTTAGATCTGGTTTTAGTTTCTTGCTATGACGTATATTTTTTTTTCATATATTGCTCCTAACTGAATATTTTTTTGTGTAAAACTTTTTTCTTATCATGTCAGTAGATTTAATTTTCTTTTCCACAAATCTTTAAGCAATATAATATTGTTACGACCTGAATGCCGACAAAAGACAAATTCACACCTGCGTCTGTAGAAACACATTTTATTACCCTTTTGGCATATATAGAGAAACGATACGAATGGTAAATGCTCAGAATTATATGTTACTTCATTCGTCACCAAATTACAATAGAATACATAAAAATGGAGAAAACTACTAACTGGAATGAGTTTATTAATTAATTAGACATATAATTTTGATGGGCGTCGGAGTGAACGCTCCGAACGCAACCGGGATTAAACGCTCGGATGATGAAGATGATAATTTTGATGATTTTAAATGTTTTCGAAGGAATTAAATGAGCTATTGTCATAATAATTCGATGAGCATTTTGTATGTAAAGCAAAAAAAGCGCGTAATTTAAAACATCAATTACAAAAAAAATTGACGTGGTAAAAAGCTTTTAATACTATATTTATATTCATAAGCGTCGAAATTATAAAAAAATTACAATAGTTACAAGGAGTGAAATTTCATATTTTTTTGCCGACCAATGTAATTAAATGAATTAGATTATATTGAATGTCAAGCAAAGCATTAATTAAATAAGAATACATAGTAATCATTAGAATTTATCAATTATATAATCATCGATTTTATAGTAGTATTTAATTATCAAAAATTTCTTTAGGAGTCCTTTAAATAATAATATGGATTTTTGTTTCTTTATACTGTCAGGTAATTTATTGTATATTACTGGTGCCATACATAATACACTTTTTTTATTGATTTTGACTTTAAGATGTTTTAGATAATATATATTAATAATAATAGCTTTAGAAATAAGTTATTTTATACATTTTAGTTTTTTAGTTTTTGAAGTCGGTTTTTTTTACTACTATGAATGCAAAGCCTGTCATTATTGCGTCGATTGCGTTTTATAGTTTGACCTATGCTTAGGAAAAGATGAGGATTATTTCTAACAAATAAACAAACTTCATAAATATATATGCAAGGAAGTGTCTTCGATTGTTATTCCTAGTCTTCTTATATGACTAGATAATGCACTACTACCTATTAAATCTCTACACTACTATACTAAATCACTAAATAATACAAGATTCCATAAAGTGTATGGAATCTATATTCACAGCGTCATATTTAGACCAAGATATTTATATTGCAGATTCGATTCGAACAGTTCGCACGGGATTTCAAGGACTAAAGAATATTTAAGAAGCTCAACTCATGAGAAACTATTTCTTTTTAATTTGTGGGATGTAGGAATAAATAAATAAACTTTTGTTTTGCTTCTGTATAAAAAGGGGTACAAAGTGTTTTTGCCTCATGTAATATAATATAGATATTACGTGAAGCAAAATTTTCGTACCCTTTTTGCAAAAATCGCGCGGACTGAGGAGTATAAAATTTCGTACACTTACAGTTTACATAGAGGAGTGCAGGATGCTATTTAAAAAAAAATATGCATGCAAATACATTAAATCAATAAAAAAAATATTACACATGCTAGCATGTATTTGGCACACACATGCATATTTATACTTTTTTGTTTATTAAAGTCAAATTAACAGTGTAGCCTTGGCGAAATCTGTGATTATAGAAGTTATAGTCTTTGACAACAGAACCTTGATAATGTTCAAACTTGTTATATAAATTAATTATGATGGTAGAATTTTACCACAGGTGACCACTAGTATGAGAGAATTGCTTGAAATATCTAGTTTTAATGCATATCCGTGTAAGCACAGAGAAAGAATACAATTTCTTGCGGCCAGGTGACTATTCGCCCATCTGGACGGCTACCATCCTTGCTCTAGAGTATGCCGCCATAAGAAATTTTTGTTGTGCTCCTACCTATCTATGGTCTGTTTAGCCTCTTACGACAGGCTGCCTGGTGGCAGGAAATTGTATCCTTCCTCCGTTCCTGCACGGATATACAAGAGGATTATGACGTCTCCCCGTCACAATGTTGGGGGAACATGGAAAAATGCGCAGACATTGAGTCCCCACTTCCTGCATGAGCCCCAAAAATGCCGTAGAAGATTGGCTAGGGACATCATTGTTATTAATATTCATTGATATCTTTCAAGACCACGGGCCATAAACTGGCCCGGACATTTGGAGGGCTTACGTAGGGTCATGGGAAGGCCAACACGTAGAGGACCTTGACGAATTTAATTTAAATGTGGCATGACACTGACCGGCGATTATCCCTGTCTACACCATCTAGTAATGCACCCAAGGACAAGCCCCGGCCAGTGTAGGACTATTGTGGGAAATGAGGACAAAAAGTACCTGGCTATTGGGGTGAACTGCTAGTGGTACTAGAATTCTGGGAATATGGGGACTATGGCGTCTGCCCGCCGCAATGTTCGGGAAACATGGAAAAATGGACAGACAGTGACTCGCCACTCCCTGCATGGGCTCCAAAAAATGCCATAGATGACAGTGGCAGCATGGGTGTGAGTGGCTAAGGGGTGTAGAGAGGTGAGCTACAGCTTGAGCCTTAGCTCTAGCGATCTCCACTCCATGCCGGCTGACTAAGGCAAGCATGGAGGTGGAGGCCTTGCTTTGGCCCCCGGAGGCGGGTCCGAGGTGTTGCTACTCACCTAAAGCTTGGCTACAAAACCCCCCACGGTTTCATTATTATTATTTTTCATTGTAATACTTTCTTCTTAGTAAACCTTCTGTTGGTGTATATATATTTTATGACATGGGTCTGCTCGGTTTCCCTGAATAAGAAATTGGCAATGCAATACACCTTACATAACCCGATCAAACTGAATCCAGTTCAAGCTAATATTTTGCTGCAAAGCATTATGGACTATACTTCCTTGTAATAAGACGTACAATAAACATGGAGAGTTAAAATTGAACAGTTTATTTAGTCGACGGAAAAATCCTGTACGATTAGGTTGGCAATTCATATTTTTGTTAGGAAATCTGTATTTGAGGATTTGTCGGGATTTGAAAGGTACATTTTCACAATATTTCATGTCAATACTATCCAGCGGTGTAGCTGGTTCTTTTGGGCTTGCCAGAGCCATGATATAATCTTAATTAGAACTCGCTGGACTCGCTGATACCACGTTCTCAAAGTATATCACCATGAAATGATCAAGGGTCATTCTAATTTCTAATCCCGTTGTTTGTACTCTAGTAATAATCTCTCCTTAATGACACCTGTACACACTTCTTCCTTCAATGATAACTTTTTCACGACACAGGCTGTCCGTTTATGGAACTCACTACCACTCAACATCAGAAAATCTAACTCCATATTCTTTTAAACTGATGGTTAGTAAATATCTTTGGTCCTCGCAAGTAGAAAACATGCTGCTGATTCATTACCTTATTTTTATATAGTACAAAAAGTATATTATTAGCTATTTTCTACCTATTCCTGGAATGTATTGTTACATGCCGACAAAGTTAAACGCACACCTGCCTGTCGTAAAGCGCAGTTTATTACCTTCTCGGATTTAGGAATTCTTTTGTTTAGTTATTTGTAATTAAGAAAACATTATATTGTTATTGTACTTGTTTTATGGCCGTCATTAGTGTCAAACTAATCCTTGTTGTTATTTTATTCCGTCGAAGCTTGCCAGGTTTGGATTGGTGTGTTATAAAGCAATGGCCCAATGCGGAGAGGGGCAGTCAAGCGAGGATTACGATACGAGCTTGACGTACATTCGATGAGAGATATAGTGTAGGACTTTACGCATCTTATAGAATCGTGCAGTGTGTACTGTACTGGTTGTATCCAGTTATATTTGTACCTGTTACATACGTGTTTGTACAGTTCTAATAAACTCTATAGTAATTCTAACGGCATTTTAATTCGAGTACTGTGTAGCTCGTAACAGTATATTATTTATTCTCTTCACCGCCACTGTTGTCTCAATGTTTTCCTTAGTTTAGGGGGTTACCTGGAAGAGATCGCTTTAATAAGGCCGCCCTTTGTTCACCATTTACTCTACCTACTTTTAAAAACGTAGTTTTAATTTTTGGTGAACAATAAAGTGTTTTCATTCTTTCATTGTAATCAAATCATTCTATCCAATCTAATAAGTACAAGAAAAATAATGAAAAATAACTATTGACAGTTCAGAAAACTAAAACCCTAGTCACGAATAACTATAATAATTCACGTATAAGCTCTGTTCTCGTCCGACAAATATTGACACCATTGCATAATAACGTGCCATCTTGTTCACGAGAAACTTTGTACGCTGAACATTTATAGGGTTGCCAGGTTTCATCTTGTGACTGACAATTGACATTTATTCACGACAAAGTCGTTATACCGACTCATGCTCGTGGTTTATATAAATAACTGACATCTCTGGGAGCTATAATAACAATGCACAGACAATAAGAAATACCGGAAACTTTGTTAGACAATTATACATATTTAGAAGAAAAAAAACCGTGCAGGAATCCTTGCCTGTCGTAAGAGGCGACAAAACAACCCACAGCCAGGTGGTAGGGCATTTGCCCGACTGGATGGCTACTACCCCTGGTCTAGAGTATGGCGCCATAACAACCTTGAGTTGTGTTCCGGCATTAGTGACCAGGTTTCAGTCTCCCTTAAGAGAGCAACGCATTTATAGCACCTTTGGTGTTGCAAATGTCCATAGGCGATGGTAACCGCTTTCCATCAAGTGGGCCGTTTGCCTGTCTGCTGAACTCTTGCAATAAAAAAAAATAGTTTTTATTCTAAATAAAGATGAATTTAGAATGAAAACTAAAAGGATCAATTTTGATGTCAGCTAATTATTTTCATATTGTAAATCATATAATATTATACACAAATAGTACAACGAAGAAGTAAGTAATAATCTGAGTGCAAACATTGTTAGCTGAAAATGCGGCGTACAAATTCTAAAAATATGTTTTTATTTTAAGATACATGTCAGCAATGTAAGTAAGTCGCTATTTCTTCAAATATTTTTTCTTTTTTTCTAAGTATAAGGCCGATCTCAATAAAGTGATTTATTCCATGTATAACCATAAAGCGACTTGAAAGTATTGTTTGTCTTGGGTCTCTATTTTTGAGATGATTTTGGTTGGTAATTTACGAGCACACTTTGAGGAGATCAAAACACAATCAAAATGAGGCGTACAAATTCTCAAAATACGCTATATTCGTATAATCATAATATAGTCCTTACAGATTTTGGTAACAGAGACTCCTCAATATGTAGTCATCGCGCCGACTGTGGGCCATAATGTGGATGACCAGATCGAGTTTGTTTTTGAATCTGGTCACAATATGGCTAGCCAGAGGCGTTATACGTATAGCTATAGGTGGGTTTGGATTTCTCTTTTCGAATTTGGCGCTTCACATTCAAACCTTTCGGGCATTTATTATTTATTTAAAGTCTTTACGTTAAAAAAAATATGGATTGTCAAGTAGACCTTTCTATAGCAGGCATAATCATAACATGAAGTAATGTTATTACGTCGCTATTTCTCTTAATGAAGTCTTATTATTTCTTTCTTCTTTTTAATGAATTAAACGGTTTTTTATAGAAATAAACATTATATATATAAATATTGCAAGCTATCTTTGCTTTTTCAATTTTTTATTATGGCAACCCAGCACGTATACGAGTATCGTATGCCTGCGTGTTACTGAATAATAATGTGACCAGCTTTTAACGTACATTCACCGTGAACACGACGCATTTTGTAAAGTAACGAACTGACATGACATCGTAGATATACATACACGTTAT
Organism: Dendrolimus pini; assembly: GCA_949752895.1. NCBI lineage: Eukaryota > Metazoa > Arthropoda > Insecta > Lepidoptera > Lasiocampidae > Dendrolimus > Dendrolimus pini. The sequence continues at coordinate 4,890,861 of OX457149.1, read as the reverse complement.
TGTAAATATTATATTGATAATAGCATTTACTTGCAAGAACACTTTGCGCCTGATATTTTTGTTTGAGCAATTGTGTTTAATTGATATAAATTGCTATTTACATTCTATGCGGCTTTGAACGCCTAAGTCGATTCGAACAATGAGAGTTGATTTATATTCTCTACAAAAACTTTTACAGGGCGTAAAACTAATATATTTAATTAATTAATTAGGATTTCGCTGCTACTTTCCTCAGAAACTACTGCGTCTATAGATAAAATATGACAAGAATGTGTAAGAGAAAACTAAAACTGCTGCTGGCATACTATGTGTAACTGAATTTTGAAAAAAAAAAACAAAGTTTGACATAAGAGTGTGGGATATCTTTCATAATAGTTAGATCTTGAAAAACCATAACAATAATCAAAGGGTCATAATAGCATTAACATCGTATGTTCTTGGTCCCGATTTCTGGAACGAGATTATTATAAGTAATAATATAGATTATTATACACACTGTACAATATATATATATATATATATATATATATATATTACTTACAAGAACTGAACTGTGGTCAGCCCCGGCTAGGTATAGGGCAACAGATACATAATACAATCATTAAAGTCTCTCTATAACGATTCCAGTCCTTGCATTAGGATCAACGGCGCCTGCTCTGAATGGTTCAGCATCGAAAAAGGTGTTATAGACAGGGATACGTAACGTCGCCATGGCTGTTTAACCTTTTTGTAGGCAGTTGCTTGGATGACTTGAAAGAAAGTGAAAATGGTTTAAGAATGAATGCGTTACTCATCAAATGTCTACTCTACGCCGATGATCAGATTATACTTGCATATTCGGAAAATGAGTTACAGAAGGTGGTTACAATTATGGATGAATCTTTTAAGAACAAGAGTATGAAAATTAATGTGAAGAAGACGAAAGTTATTCTGTTTGAAAGGGATGAAAGGATGATAATGTGTTATGCCTCCTCTTCACAATCGGCCATGATCGTTACTTGTTGATTGTCTATCATCGGCAAGGTAATCGTCACGATCATCGTACAAGCATCCACACGATCGTCCGTGTGGGCACGTGCACGCAACTACACGCGAATTCTCTTTGATGCGTGCCCGAATAACCGACAAGTCACCGATCGCCGCGATCACGATGGCGATTAAGGACGATGATGGGCTACTACAGACGAGTAGCCCTCTACACGACCGTACTCGCGTGTAATCGTCTGTGATCGCCGATTGTGAAGAGGAGGCATTACATACAAATAGGCCATGAAAAACTAGAGTAAGTTAAAGAGTTTGTATACCTAGGGTGTATGTTTATAAGAGCTGGAAAGCATGCGAGTGATATTGAAGGGAGAGTAATAGCAGCTAATGAGGTGAATGGAGCGCTTAACTCTTTTATGAAAAGCCGGAAGATATCTGTAAGGGCACGTCTGGCTGTCTATCAAGGAGTGTTAGTACCAACATTAATAGTATGGCACTGAAGCAAGTTCCCGAGGGAGGGAAAGGAACTTGGCCGCTGTTCAAGTATGATTTGGTCCATACAAGTTTGGTGCAGTAGTTTAATACGTTCATACGTTCATACGTTGTGGCAAGCCTTTGGTGTGGGATGCGACTTGCGTAGACACGTTGGCCGCATCCCATTTACCAAACACTTCTAGATCGGCCGGTTCGGCGGCGGAAACAGCGGAAACGCTCAAGCGGCGGAAATATGCAACCCTCAGTGAGAGTTATATGTTTGTGCCGTTTGCTGTCGAGACGCTTGGACCGTGGGGTCCTGAGGGCATGAGCCTCTACCAAAATTTATCAAAACGACTCATCGACTCTTCAGGTGATCAGAGGGCTGGTGCCTACCTCGGCCAACGGATCAGTATGGCGATCCAGCGAGGAAACGTAGCCAGCCTTCTGGGCACCTTACCCATAGAAGACGGTGATCTGGGCTCAGTATTCTACTTATAGTCTTGAGGGACTATGGGTAGAATACAATACAAATAAGTTAAGTTTTCTTACATTGTATTCAATGGTATGTGGTTTATATTATAGTTATTACAGAATGTATTTATCATTTTCACCGAATAAATACGTTCATTACAAGTGAATGACTAACTTAATCAGTCCCTATAAATTCAGTAGACCTCTAACAATGAAATGCAAAGCTCCTTGCATTGTTTAAGTCCTGCACAATTGTGGTCAAAGGATCGCGGTCAGTCTAATACGATTCTCAGTGTTTGCCACGTGCAATTGCTAGGCTAACTTCAACTCAAACGCCTATAGATTAAGGTTGAAAGTTAATTGGTTGTCGTGTGACCCCGTTATAATTTATGGTTATGCTCTCAACCACAGAGCTAGGATATGAGCATAAATGGTATCAGAAGGTCTTCTCAATGTAAATTGCTGAGCACGTGTGAACGGGAATTCTAGTCAATCAGACAAGGAAGATTCATAATACTCCAGAGATATAGAATAGAATAGAATATACTTTATTGTACAAAAATGTTACCTACAATCAAGAACATTAATATATAAGTACAATCGGCGGTCTTATCGCCCATCACGATTTCTTCCAGACAACCTTTGGATGGAGTATAGGAAGGACAACAAAAGTCGATATAAACTAATAGAATAACAAACTTATTATTAAATAGGATTTACAATAGGTATATATGAGAATAACTTAACTAAATACACAAAAATAAACTAAAATATATATAATATAAAGAATGTGACTAATCGCTGCCAGAGGGAAGCGTTCCCAGAAGGCTAGCTGCATTGCCACGCTGCAATGCTGATTCGTTGCGCGAAATACGAACCAGCCTTCTGAGCACGGGTGGTATCAAAGAGTTTCTCACAAATTTCTTTGAAGAAACCCTTTGCCGATGAACCCCACGGACCCAAAGTTTCAACTCCAAACGTCACAAACATTCCCTTCCTAGGTTTCCATATTTGCGCCGTTTGAGATCTTCAGCTGTTGAAGCAGCTTCAGCTGTTGAAGCAGCTTTGCCAGCCCCTGAATTAGTCACTGGGAGATGAGTCGGTCGTCCCATCTTCTAAGGAATAAGTGACACTCCATCCGGCCTCTTGCTATCGTCACGGTCCAAGCCATTTGGCTCTAGGATGGCTGGTACGCCGACGCTGACAAAAGCTCGGCGGATGATGTCATTGAGGCTGGCATGGCGAGGTCTTCGGCCAACACTATGTAGACATGATAATCCGTGGTGTCCATTTGAATCCACCATAGTTCCGCAGTGGCATCGGTGTGGTATGCAAAATGGAGCCCCCAAGCCTCAAGCGAAGGCTCGCAGCTAACCGGAAACTGAAATATTATGGAAAAATTATGGAAAAATTATGAATGAATAACACATTTGAATAGTTTCACTTATGTCCGTATTTATGAAGGTTTTAATTTATTCGACTGATAAATTTTATCTGATGATTGAAAATTCAGACCTAAGTCGATAGTAGACGCTTCATTTTTGGCATTCAGTGTGAATGAATCAAACAAAATCTATACAGATAAATAAAATTTAAGTGTCTGTTGGTAATGTCGTAGTAACAGTTTTTTACCAAATGCATAAAGTGAATACGGTACTTGTATAAAAATAAAAAATTCAAGTATTTATTCAAAATAAGTTCCACTGGAGAACACTTAATGACGGTCATACACATAGGTTAAAATTTAATTTTACTTCCTAGTCTATGTACACCGCTTCGCAACGTGTTATTGCTGTTAATATTTGCCTGTTTATCTGTCTGGATGTTCCAGCTAATCTCTGAAATGGCTGGACCAATTTCTAAACTATTTTATTACTTGTCTGTGGCCATTGTGTATATTGTCTATTGGTTGTCTGTACTCTTTAACTTTGTCAAAAAAAACTACTTCTACGTTATACATCGTTGTACGAACTTTGCTAAGCTTTGAAATATAGTTTTTTTGTAATTAATATGTGATTTACATTAATTTGGAATTTAGAACAATATAACAATTCCCTAAACCAGTGTTCCGCAAAGTATATCCGGGGCACTCTGGTGTACCGTGGTCATTAATTGGTGTGCCTCGGAAAAATAAGGTTATGTTATAAAATTATTTTTAGTAAATAAAGTAAGGGTAACAAAAACACTAATTTTTCGCATTGAATACATTTTCTGCAATTTAAAGTTAAGGTTTGTTTATTAATAATAACAAATAACTTTATTGCAATTTAAACTTTAGGTTTGTTGATTAACGACAATACATACATTTTCTGCAATTTAAAATTTTGGTTTGTTGATTAATAATAAATATTGTTTCGATGATTAATAAATAAATGTTGATTAATATTACTTAAAAATGATTTTTATTTGCGGTGTAACTCCAAAAATTTTCGTTTCCTAGATGTACCTTAAACACAAAAAGTTTGCGGAACACTGCCCTAAACGATGATTACATTACAGGTTTTGTTTTTTTTTTAATCGCCGTCTCCTCCGTCATTATGCAAGACAAAGATGTTTGTTTTTCATGTCTCTTTTAATTAGACTAATATAACTACAAAGGAAAATAAAAAGAGGGGAAAAATCTTTTGTGTTTTGTTTTTTCTTTTTTATGTTTTTTGTACTTTTTTCTTTTCTTTATAAAGATTTTATTACTATTACATATTATTATTTTACAGTGCTCTTATTAATAAATTGTTTTATATATTTCTCTTATCTTTCTATTTGATACTATTACAAGTTTTACTACTTTATATACTTATCTTTAAGTATACATTATAATATTATTAGTTCTGTTTTATTACTGTTGGTCTTTTGTTACATTATTTATTATCTATCAAATTTACAAGCTATGTTTACATATACTATACTATATGGCAATAGCTTTGCTTGTAGCTCCGTTCCTTTTGACTGCTTTTCTAAACGTTACCATGTTGTATGTCATACGTATAATATTTAAATATCCATGTATTTAAATATTCATGTACTTGATCTACATTTATTCAATGACTCGAAAAGTTAAACATGATACGCCGCAATCTAACCCCTCGAAAAATCTAGTTTTAACGAGAAATATTCGTTGAGTTTCCACGTGATTTTAATTAAAAGGTTTTCAGAAAAACGTGCACGCTTAAATACTAAAAGCACACGGGCTTTCTAACTGTGATGAAAAAATCGTATGTGAGTTTAAAACGTGGTTCTTTTATTTATGGCTAACTAGCGACCTCGACTGTCCTTGTCCTGGCTTGAAAAAATAAAATCTAAAACCCAAATGTCAGTTTGCCAGGTGGGTTGTTCGGTCTTTACCTAGTGAAATAGGTAGAAAAAAGCTAAAAAAACAAAAAGAAAAGATAAACAAAAAAGATAAGAAATGAAAAAGGAAAAGTAAAGAAAAGAAAAGTAAAAAATAAATAAATAAGAGAATATAAAAAAACCCCTAAAAAAGCAAAAAAAAACCCGAGCAATCTCGTTCGCTCGGAGAGAGAATAAAAAAATAGGTAGATCATCGCTCCATGAATTTTGCTGTCTACCCTCTTTCTGTGTGAGGTGACGGCCAATGTTCAGCAGGGTAGGCAGCCATTTTTGGACTCTGACAATCATCGTTCAACGACATCTCGCCGTGCGCTCATCTGTTTTGATTAAATTTAAATAATTATAATTACTCGCCGTGCCAATAACTTTCAAAGACCTAATCTGTGTACAGTGGTAGCTATAAAGTGAAACATAGTGCCGTACGCTGTTCCTGTGTGTAACCTGAACCGAGCCAGGAGAGAGCGGATCTCAAGGTTGGTGGAGCTTATACTTTTCTAGTGCAAGGATCTAGGTCATATCTCTCTTATACAGTCCATATTGTAACGAGTTGCGAGACTCTAATTAAAATGCCGTTGGAATTATAAAGTTTAAGAACTATAAAAACACGTATTACACAAGTACAAATATAACCGAAAACAACAAATCCAAACGTAATGCAGAGGGTCGTAATTCCATAAAACGCGCAAACTCTGTCACTATTAGATTCCTAATTGTACACACATCTCGCCTTAATCGATCGATCAACAGCCCCCTCTCCGCATCAGGCTGTCGTTTTATACCTCACAAATACAAATGTGCCCGTATCGTAGTCGACGTAATCCAAAAAAAATAGCCTGGTGGCTAATGATTCGGCTGCAAGCGACCATAAACGAGTACAGCAGAACAATAGACTGTTCTCTAGAAACGTTTGCCAATAAATAAGTAAACAAAAGAAGATGATCATAAAAAAAATACAATTAGTTCAAATGCTGACAGGTAATAAAATGTGTTTTTACATATTAGGAGTGGGTTTGTTTTTATCGGAACATAAGTTGTAACAATATAAATCGAATCACATTAACCGTGGGATATAAGCACCCCACATAGGTTATTCGTCTGTCTGGATGGCTACCACTGGTCTAGAGTTTGCCGCCATAACAACCTTGAGTTGTGTTCTGGTATCAGGGGCCTGGTTCCAGCACCATTTACGAGTCTACCAGCGCATTGGTAGTACCTTTAGTGTTGCAAAATTATAGGCGACGGTAACCACTCTCCATCACAGTTGGGCCATCAGCCTGTCTGCTGTACTCCAGCCATAAAAAACCCTAATTAAGCGCCACCTACCTGGTGATCCATTCTGAAAGCATTACAGCATTATTCAAGCGTATAAGTACAAGTGAGATATACTCTGATGCGTGAATATATATAAGATTTAAATATAAATAATATTAAATTGACTTGAATAATGCTCTCGCGCTTCGTCACAGAACGGAACTCTTAACGAGTCTGGGAGGATGTTTGGCCCGTCAGATTTGTCTGGCTCATCGGAAAATGTTTTAAAATATTATAGTTGATAATATATATAAAATTCAGTCCTCCTAAAATGACGTAAGTTCCCACATTTTTTTTAAGTGTCAGTCAAAAGTTTGGCCCACAGGATGAGTCTGGCGACTGTATATCTTTGTTTATAACAATATCATATATGAGATATGTAAAAACTAGCCTTGCTACTTAGACGTAAGTTAGCATGATTTTTTTCACCTTTGATACCTGCTACATGAAAAACGGCCCCGGTTACAGCTTAGCGAGTATTCATTCCTTTCTAAGTTTATGTTAAACTACCGATCCTAATATCATTGTAAATAAAACGCAGTGATATTCGATTGACAACCATTACGCACTTTATTCAAGAAAGGAACAACATGGACGCCGGAACCACAGACAATACACATAATATAATAAAACTACGTTTTAACGGTTTTAAGCGCGGTAATTTATTTGATTCAAAAAACCTAAATCAAATAAATTACCGCGCTTAAAACCGTTAAAACGTAGTTTTATTATGTGTACAAGTCGCGAAAACTTAAGAAAATATTATAATACACATAATATTCTATCATAGTGTTATTGTTACTATTTGGTCTATGAGAATATCACCTATATTTGGTGGTAGGGCATTTGCCCGACTGGATGGCTACCAACCCTGGTCTAAAGCATGTCGCCATAACAACCTTGAGATGTGTTCCGGCATTAGTGACCAGGTTCCAGTCTCCCTTAAATGAGCTGCAGCGCATTTGTAGCACCTTTGATGTTGCAAATGTTCATAGGCGATGGTAACTGCTTTCCATCAAGTGGGCCATCTGCCTGTTTGCTGAACTCCTGCAATAAAAAAAAATGTATACTTTATAACACCTAAAAATGTCATCTTTCCTGGGGTGACTGGGATCTTGGAGTAAAACAAAATAAATTAAATGTCAAAAACCAAAAATACAAATGTAAACTAGTATTGAAATAACATCTTCTAGTGATGTTTAAGACCAGTATATTCCGAACTACCTGTTTTTAATAAAGCTGTAAACCTAGTAATATTCGTTTCTTTGATACGTAAAAAATATATGTTCTAGTTCAATATACTTTCTTGATTATTCAATGGTTCAAAACACGATAATTGTAACTTGCCTCGTTAAAAAAAATCACAAAGTTAGGATGTTTTTGATTATTTTTCTGGTTATACTTGATGAATATCAGATTTTAAGTTACAATATTCACATGGGAAAATAGGTAATAACATTTAGAAGAATATCTAACGGTTATTTTTTAAAATAAATGTTTTTTTTTTTGTTAATATCAAGTTATATAAAAGAACGGCCCGCGCGCCTCGCTTCAGTTGCCTGCGAGGCGTTATCGACGTAGGACTTGTGTCGCGTATAAGAATAAAACTATAACTGCCGTAATGGGGAATAAAACTAGAAATAAAAAGAAAATATCTAGACGTGAACTACGTAAGCTTAGAAAAGCAATCAGGTAAGTAAGTTTAAAACACACAATCTATTTTATCTGTTACCGTCATACATATGTTACCGTCATCGATGTATTAGCATATCTATTGCTATCCAAAATTTAAATAAGTTATTGTTTACTTTCTATATTATTATTTTTTTACACGTTACAGTAAAAGTATAGATATTTTGTACCTATTTGCTATTTATATTCTCTTTTTGTAGCGCATCTTTGCCAAGATACAAACTTATATTTTTTCCACATAACACAGTACAACATAACAGTAGAGTAACAAAAAAAAAATAGCAATATTTATTTTATTTTTCAGCGCTACTGTGCCAAGATCGAAAAGCATATTCACAGCAAAATGCACAGTAGAACAGTATGTACCTACCTAATTTGAGACACAATTATACCTAATAAATTCCTAAGTGTTGATCCATAATAATACTTTCACGCTGAACACTTTCCCTGTTTGAATATTTGTTATGTGAACCTTTTTCAGACACTCTGAAGCGACACCAAGCTCTAGTGCCATAACGACAGGTGTATGTGATAATAACTCTCGTATTACTGTAGATCCTGTTGACTTACAAATAGCTGCGACTGATGAGTAAGTTTAGCACATATATTTTTATGATAGGTACATATTTAATGACAAAATATTATCCCAGTATACGATATAATAAGATATAGTATATATAATGTGATTAATATATTCACTAAAAATAATTTAGTAAATGATTCTTCTCTAAATTCATAACAAAATTTTGACTTTCCCATGCAAATTGTCCAATGAGTTGATCAATTTTAGTACAAAGAAATCGTAATTTTTCGATCGATTGCAAGTTAGTCATAGTAAGAGTTGTCCATATTGAGAGGTAGAATCATCATACCCTTAGTTTTTTTGGTGGGAGAAAAATCCCGTCGTGTAGGTAGTTTCTAGATCTTCTGATTCGCTCTATTTTTCAGGCACTTTGAAGCAACAACAAGCACATGTGATGATATTTCTCGTATTACGCTGGATTCTGTTGACTTGCATGTTACTGCAAATGAGTAAGTTTGTTTCTTTTATATGGATACTCTAATGTATTAAATAAATAAAAAAACAATCAATTATTTGTTTCAGTGATACTGAAAAAGATGACGTTTCACTAATTATAGAAGGAGAAAATATGTCGGATGAATTTCATCCTATTAAAGGCCGTAGAATTGTTGAATTAAATTTTCTTTTAGAAGAACTTCAAGAAAAAGGAAGTCATAGTGAATTGTTTGATTGCAAAAGTAATTACTTTCGTTTAGTTGGCGAAAAAAGACTCGGACTTACATCGGTTTTTAAATTTCAATGTAAAATGTGTAAAAAAATCTGTCTTATACATTCCGAAGACACCAATAATACGGAGCAAGTAAATTTAAACATCGCTGCAACTACTGGAATTGTGGCTTCTGGCATTGGATACTCACAATTTGAAGAATTGTGCTCTTCCATGGATGTTCCGGTATTTTCTCCAAACTACTACAACAAATTACAAAATGAGGTTTACGAGAAGTGGGAAAAAACTGCAAGCGCATCCATGGAGGCCGCTGCGGCAAAAGAAATGGAGATAGCTATTGCGGAATGCCGAATTGAAAACGGATACCCTGTGATTGATGTTTATGTTGACGGCTCGTGGTGTGCGAGATCCTACGGTACGAATTACAAAGCTTCGTCAGGCACAGCAGCACAGCAGCAATAATTGGGAGAAAAACTGGTCAGGTCATATATATGGGCGTGAAAAATAAATATTGCTTGATGTGTGCCAGAGAAGAAAAAAAAATGTGGCCCCAAAAGAACACGCCTGTTTTAAAAACTATCAGGGCTCTTCAAGTTCAATGGAAACGGAAATTTTAGTAGAAGGCTTTAAATCTTCAGTTTCAATGTACGGACTGGTTTACAAAAAAATGATAGGGAATGGAGATGCGTCGTCATACGAAAAAATTTTAAAAGCTAAACCATATGAAGCGCATAATATAACTGTTGAAAAGATTGAGTGCAAAAACCACATTTTACGCAATTTTTGTAAAAAAATGCGGGCATTAAAAACTGAAACTAAATATGCGCTAGCACATCGAAAGACGCTTACAAACGTAAAAATAATGTCAATGAGGAAGACTATTGTGAAATGTATCAAATATCACAACGCTTCAAAAAGTCCTAGAAATGTTTCTATATCACTTTTGCACAATGACATTATTAACTCATTGCCATATGCTTACGGTGATCATAAAATGTGCCAGAGCTATTACTGTGATAGAGAGGAAAATAGCAATGATGAACTAAAAAGCATCCAAAACTCTACGTTTGCTTTTAGGATCAATGCGATTGTTTCACATGTAGCCGTGAAATCACGTAGCTTGATTGAAAATGTAGACACGAATATTGTTGAATGCTTTAATAGTGTTATAGCTAAGTTCGTTGGAGGGAAAAGGGTAAATTTTTCCCTAAAACAAGGATATCAAAGTAGATGCTCAGCTGCAGTAGTCTCTTTTAACTCAAAATCCGCTATTTCTACAATCCAAAAAGAATTTTGAACCAAAAGTTCTAGTGGACGTATTGAAGAAATGGAAAGAAAGAGAGCACTGAAGCGAAAGCATTTTGTAGAGCACCCGGTAAAGAAAAAAAGAACATTAAAAGAGGGAAACAAGAAAGTAGTGAGTGGTTGGAGATCCGACAGAAACTAATAACAGCATCTAATTTTGGCCCAGTGTGCAAGCGAAAACTATTGACAAATACAGCGAATTTGGTGAAAAGTATATTGTATCAAAAAAGTTTAGCTCATGTAGCGTCCGTTGCTTATGGAGTTGAGAATGAAAAGCTGGCATTACTGCAATTGCAGCGACAAGAACATGTTGATATTTTACCCTGCGGCTTATTTATTGATTCTATACACCCATTTATTGGAGCGTCGCCTGACGGGTTGATTGGTCAAGACATTATTGTCGAAATTAAATGTCCTTTCGCAGTTTCTAAAATTGGATTGGTAAAAGCTATTGAACAAAACAAAATTCAAATATTGAAATATAATAAAGACACAAAATCCTATACTTTAAACAAAAAATGTAATTGGCACTACCAAATTCAGGGCCAATTACATGTCACAGGGCGGCAAATGTGTCTACTTGGTATCTGGGCAGGTTAGAATGAGCCATTGTTCACAGAACGAATATTTAAAGATGACCAGTTCTGGTATACAAATATGGAGCCTAAGCTAGTACAATTTTACTTTAAATGCTTATTGCCAGAACTCGTGGACAGTAGGTATAAACGTGGCATGCCTATAAGAAACCTTGCATTGCAAACCAAGGAAAACGAACAGCTTACGAGTCAAACTCAAGGTTTGCAGCAACTGGGGCCAAGCACAAATAAGCGGTCAAAAAAACCTGGCGTGCCACTGGGAAACCTCGTGTTGCAAGACAAGGAAAATGAACGTCCTTTGAGTTTAGATAGATAGATAGATAGATAACACTTTATTGTACACCATTACAGAAAAACTTACGAACTAGTATTATTATAGTAGGGTACAAAGGGCGGTCTTATCGCTAAAAAGCGATCTCTTCCAGACAACCCGTGGCAAGAATATTCCGATTAGAAGTGGCGATGGTGGTATACATAATTATTATACGATTACTTCAATTTTATTAATAAATATATAACTATACTATATATACAAATATACACATAAGTTATATACATATATAATATATGGCGATAATATGCAGCTATTTAAACATAATAAACATATAGCTATATGCAATATAATATATACTAATTACATAAAATTACATATCATTATATTGCAGATAGAATTTTCTGACTAAGTTCTTAAATATTATTACGGATTTTGCTTGTCTGACAGCAACAGGCAATGAATTCCAAAGTTGGACAGCCTTAACCGTGAAAGAATTATTGAAGAACGTTGTATTATGAATAGGAGTAATAAGTCTATGTTGACTGGAAGGGCGCAAATTGTGAGAGCAAGAAATAAATTCGAAGCGTTCTTTAAGGTACTGTGGAGTAGTAGGGATGAATAAAATACTGTAAAGCAATGAAAGAATATGAGTATTCCGGCGAATACGGATTGGCAGCCACTTGAGCTTTTTTCGAAATTCAGAAACGTGGTCATACTTGCGTAACCCAAATATGAACCTTATGGAAAAGTTTTGGAGTCGCTCAAGTTTATTAAGCTGTTCTTGAGTTAAATCTAGATAGCTGGCGTCGGCATAATCAAGTATGGGCAAAAGTAGTGACTCTGCTAGCTTAATTTTGGTGGCGATGGGCAGGAAGTTTTTCAGCCGCCAGAGTGATCTGGAGGAGAGAAACAACCGCCGACTCAACTCCGTTATATGGGGTCTCCAGGACAGCTCACTATCAAATATAACTCCAAGGTTTCTGACCTTATCACTGATAGGGATAGTTTAATGCATGATTTGGAACAACCGGGTCCAAGTTCACATAAATGTGGCGGGCCAAAAAGAAACCTTATGTTACCAGCTGAGGTGCATGAACAGCTTTCAAGTCCAATACAAAATTATCTGGAACCAGGTTTAATCACGCGTGTAGTTGACATTACAGAATTTTGATTTTTGTTTCGATATATATCCGTAGCTGTTAAGCTATATTTGTGAAAAAAAACTTGAGAGGTGTCAGGGGACACCCGAATGGAACGAAGTTCCTTTCTATTAATTAGTGAAGGAATTGTAATATATATTTTTTTAAAGTTATAATAATATTTTTTTATTATTAACAAATATAATGTAATATAAACTTAATCAGTAAGCTCAATTTTAGTAATAATGAGAGAGAGAGAGACAGACAGAGAAACACGCGCACGCCGCACGGCTTACAACTATAGCAAAAAGTGTCGTTACAACTTTTGGTCTTAATTTTTTCCGTCTAGCCCCCTTTCGCAACGCACGATAAGGACCTTCGTTCCAATATATATATATATAATAAAAATGTATTGTTTCAGCTATAAAAACCCATAAAAATTAAACAATTAATATTTTATGTACTTCTCTTGGGCATTAAATGTTACTTACGATCACATTGTTTTGCATTTTATATTGTGCCTTTAAGATCGAAAACAAAACCATAAAAAGTTCATTATATAATATAATTAGTAATTACGAAATAAACTAAAGTACCGTAAAACCAAGTAAGTTGCACTACTGTTAAAATTATACTACAGGGTGGCGCAATAGAACGTGCATATTGCATCATCTTTTTTCGCGGGGTAGAAAGTGCGCGGGCGGGGGGAACCTGCATCGTTGCGTAGGCGGGCTCATGGAGTTTTAATCACTATGAGTCACTTCGACGGGAAGCATCGCGCATTTTACGTGCGCGCATTTTACGAGAACTCTCGTTCATACATCGTTACTAGGCGTTTATATTGTTCTGAATATGGACTACGGCAAATTAGTGAAGCTCCGAGTGCTAATTTAATTAAAATATGGGTACAGCGTTTTGAAGAGACTGGTTCAACGTTTAAACCACAAGCAAAAGGTCGTCCAAGAACATCTAGGACCGACGACAGTATTGAGAGAGTTATGCAGTCTGTACGAGGAGATCCACAAATGTCTACTCGCAAGAGATCGTCTGTCTTACACTTATCGCGACGAAGTTTGCAACGAATTTTAAACTTGGATCTTAAACTGCATCCTTACAAGCTGCAGTTAACACAAGAATTGAAAGAGTCTGACTTCGGAGCAAGGCTCGCATTTGCTAATGAAATGCTTAATCGATTTTCCAATTTTGACAATATCCTTTTCTCAGATGAGGCCCACTTCCATATCAATGGGTTCGTAAACCGTCAAAATTGTCGTTACTGGAACAGTGAGAATCCCAAACTCAAGCACCAGAAACCACTGCATAGTCCTAAAGTATGACAGTATGGGCAGCAATCTCTGGTAGAGGAATAATTGGACCGTTTTTCTTTGAAAATGCGCGGGGGCAAAACGTCACTGTTAATACCGAACGCTATGTTGCGATGTTGGAAGGTTTTTTGGCTCCAGAGCTTGAAAATTCAAGAATAGTGAATTCTAGGACTTGGTTTCAACAAGACGGAGCTACCTGTCACACATCAAATGACTCCATGGCGGTTGTGAAACAGATGTTCCCTGGCAGACTGATTTCGAAAAGAGGTGATATCCCATGGCCCCCACGTAGTCCAGACGTGACGCCTCTTGACTTTTTTTTATGGGGATACCTCAAGAACAAAGTCTACAGCAATAATCCGAAAAACATCGATCAGCTCAAGGAGAATATCCGTGGTGAAATGGCAGCAATTACACCAGCATTACTGAAGAAAGTTTTCAATAACTTCCGTTTGCGATTAGAGGAGTGTCGTCGTAGAGACGGTCATCATTTAGACGATGTTATTTTTAAAAAATAAACTTCAGTTATTTCTTAATAATACCTCAGTTTTATTTTAACTATACCTTTTGTATTTATTTTTTAATCAATATTTTAAATATGCACGTTCTATTGCGCCATCCTGTATAACGCATAACAGTTTGTTCAGTGCCGCGCGCCGTCGCGCAGAAAGTTTATTTGATCACAGACTTCGCGCAATTACTTTTGCGGGGGCTGAGGTAGCACTGAATGCCTTCTACGCACGAATATCCTAGCCTTAAGGAAATCTTATATCTTATACTAATATATAAAGCTGAACAGTTTGTTTGTTTGTTTAAACGCGCTAATCTCAGGAACTACTGGTCTGATTTGAAAAATTCTTTCAGTGTTGGATAGCCTATTTATCGAGGAAGGCTCGCGGGCACAGCTAGTACTAAAATATAAGGCTAAAGGATTTGTTTGTTTGTTTACTTGAACACGCTGAACTACTAGTTTGATTTGAAAAATTCTTTCATTGTTAGGATAGTCCATTTATCGAGGAAGGCTATATATCATCACGCTAAGATTAAACTATTTTGTTAATTATTCCACACGGACGAGGTCGTGGGCAGAAGCTAGTCATTACATATATGCGCCATTTCGATATTTCAATAAATTACAGATTAAGGGCCGTTTGCATAACGATCGCCTGTAAATAAAATTAGTTAATCATATTAAACTGCCTAAATACGTTTTACACGAAACGTGTTGACAGTTCTTTAAACATATTTAGCGCCAAAATTTGCGTTGTGCTCTTAACTCTCTTAGCTCGTTGTGTGCTATTTGTATTTAAGGGTGTTAAATACGTTTTGTGTTTCTTAAATAAATTTAAGCAACGTTATGCAAGCGGCCCTAAATCCAGTGTTCGTCTAAGATCAAAACGTATTCAAATATGAAATTCTATATTCCGCTTCTAGTCTAGCTGCGAATCCAAAATTTAAACTGTCCGCTGCATTTGCATAGACGGCACCTGTCGTGCAGGATTTCCATTACGTTTCTGTTATCTAAAAGCCAAGCGGGAATTCGCAGCCGATAAAATTTGAATATTTACCACGTATTTGAAGTAGAGTTCACTGTGTTCTGTTTCGCCTTTTAATTTCGATAGAAAGAGGATAACAAAAAAGAAACTAATGACGTAACGAAGTTGTCAAATTAAAACAAGTGGGAAAAATGAATCGCAACAAAATTTTAACTTGAAGTTTCACGAGCAAATTGTTAATGTACTTGTCCAATTTTTAAGCTATTGCTTTATCGCGGGCTTTGAGCGCGGCGACCGAATCAAGAAATTCCGTAACGAAAATAAACCTAACACCTCCCACTCCGCCTACCATGCGCGGTGACAGGGACCTGAGGCGGGCGCGGCGAGCGGAGGCGTGCGGTGGCTACAGTGAGCCGCGAGCTCTCGTAGAGGTTCGAGGTATGTCAGGTATTGCAAATTATGGAGGACGAGCTGCTCCGAAATCGGACGAATACGTAAGCAGCTGTTTGTGAGAAAGTATATAGGTGTATAGGTATCTATCATATCTTTATAATGCCACACTCACCGCATGTGCGCCCCGTAAGTATACATGTAGGTATATATGTATACATAGGTGATTTGTTGCATAAATAAAAATAAATAAATAATTATAATTGCATAAGTTGATAAAAAATGCTATGCAATAGTTTTACCGCGGCAGTCCCTGAGTGGCACAAGGAGTTTTTTTTTATTGTATGAGTTCAGCAGACAGGCAGACAGCCCACCTGATGGGGAGCGGTTATCACCACCTATAAACGTTTGCAACACTGAAGGCGTTACAAATGCGCTGCTGCTCTCTTAACGGAGACTGGAACCTGGCCACTAATGCCGGAAAACAACTAAAGGTTGTTATAGCGGCATGCTCTAAATGCAAATACCTTAACACCTGGCTGTGGGTGGTGGGCTTCAGGAAATTGTATTCTTTCTTCGTTCCTGCACGGATAAAACCTCAAAACATTGTAACTAAGTCGCTTGCAAATACGACTAATTGACATAAAGCAAAACTTATAAACTTATATGAAAATTCTTCTATATTTGTAGTTTCGTATAGTCGAGATACTTCGGCGAAATATGTAGTTACAAGAATTTAATTTGACTTGGAATACCCTGTAGAGACGTAGTCAAAGGGTCACAAAGTTATTAAAGGAATGTATTGGATTTTGTGACCACGTTTGAACCGATTTCCAAAAGGAGGAGGTACTTTCCACTATTTTGGTATGTTTGTTAGGTACGCTATTTCTCCGTTAATTGTTGATCAATTTTTATTTTTTTTATCTGAAAGTTTTTTTTTTGCGGTGGTCTCATTGTCAACAAGCCAGAAACTCATGCTTCCCAGAGAAATCGGGAGTAACCCTCGAATATTATAGGCACATATATATTTTTTATAAACTTATTCAAATACTTGCGTAAGTAAAAAGCAAAATTGAAAGTTTTCAAACATTCAATTTGTCACTGTTTTTGTCTATAACATATTATTTTCAGTTTTATTTAGGTCCAAATTGGACCTATGCTAATTTTGAATGACTAAATTATTCTCTCCTAGGTTTGACTAGCCAAACCTAAGATCGCCAGAGCTTCGATGTTTGATTAAATCATATTTACTAGTTATTGTCTGGCTTCTTCGCTCGCAATATATAAAAACCTAATTAAGTCTTTATTTAAGTAAAAAAGGGCTTAACCCGCGGGAAACACTCTATTTTTTTATTCTCTCTTCTCTCCGGACGAACTTGATTGTCCGGGCTGTTAACTTATTTCTTTTGTTTTGCTATTTATATATATTTTTTTATCTTTCTTTTTATTTATTTTCTTCATTATTAAGTTTGCATCGGTTCTTACGTCTAATACAATCTGATGCTAGTCTCTTAGGTATTTATGTAGGTTACCCGGTTTTTATACTACTTTATTTGTCCACATTATTTCTGCATGCACGAGTATGCCAGTATCTTATTTCTAAATTGTTACATTTTTATATTTATGTCTTATTTATTACAGTGTTTTTTTAATTAGTATTCTACATTTATATATCTATTTTATTTCCTATGATATCTCTTATTTCCTATCTTATATTTGTTATTGATCTAAATCTGTTTACTACCTATCTATACTTCATTTCTTGGAAACACTCTATTTAATAATATTACCGGTCAACGAAGCAAAAATAGGGGAAATAATTCGTGTGTAAGCGAATTTTGGCACAGTCGTCGAGGAAGGTGTCCTGAACAACATACTAAAAGTACTGATGGGTAGGGGTGGAGCTAAGGTGGGGGGGGGGGGGGTGAAACCCCCTCAAGTCACAATACAATGGTTTCAAACTTTATTCTTACGAAACAAATCCTGGCTTCTGACTTCTGACTATTTTTAAAACCATACTGTAACGCAGTGTGTATAATATCATATTCCAACGACAGGTAGTATTTATTGATCATAGTTTTAAATATTGCTAGCGATTTTGCTTGTCTGATAGTAATAGGAAGCGCGTTCCAAAGCTGTAGCCGTAGCAGTAAAAGCAATGTTGTAAAAAAAAAACCGACTTCAAAAACTAAAATGTATAAAATAACTTATTTCTAAAGCTATTATTATTAATATATATTATCTAAAACATCTTAAAGTCGGTGCTTAGTAATTTTCAAAATATAGTAATTTTTATGTTTTACTTTGCACCGACTTCAAGATGTTTTAGATAATATATATTAATAATAATAGCTTTAGAAATAAGTTATTTTATACATTTTAGTTTTTTAGTTTTTGAAGTCGGTTTTTTTAAACGAAGTTTTTAAATTTTATTTGTTACTTTGTAGTGTCTAGCTATGTATGGGTGGACCTACGAATGGTGCCGCGCTTCTTAAAAAGTATAGGTCCCAAGAACCGGGAACAAAAAAATGTTCGTAAAATGAAAACTACTGGGCCAAACTATGTCAAATTTTTAGGAGACCACATGGCAGCTATTCCGCGTCGAACAAAAAAGAAAAATCACAAAAAAAGAATCACGTAAATCGAATCATAAATCACGGAGTAATCGGCGAACATACATAAAAAAAAGCAAAAAAAAAAAACCCCCGACGAATTGAGAACCTCCTCCTTTTTTCGAAGTCGGTTAAAAAGTTGAGTTAAATATGAACGCGCAACTAGCGCGTATTCATACGCTTCCACGTGGGCGCCGGCGTTTGACTGGCGTTTGGAGGCTTAGATATGCGCATGATTTCCCTCCCTGAATAATACCGCTTTAGGGGGCCTCTAGCTATCAAGGGAGCAGAGGAGTCATCACCCCTGTCGTCGAAGTGGATATGCTCTGATTCCCGCAGCATATTCAGGCGCTAAGATCGGACTGGGCGTAACTACGTTCTAAGTCTCATGCCTTTCCTACCATAATAAGCGCGGGGCACATGGGAGGAGGGTGGTTTAAGTGGGTATTAGTCATTGGGCGTCCAATGATTCGAGTCTCCACACAAGCTGATCAATTACGTTTGGATTGCCATTGCCAAACAGCATTTCCCCCGCCTTAAAAAAAAGCACAGGAGTGTTCAATTTAAGTTTAATAGAAGGTCGTAAATTATGAGATCACGAAAGAAATTTAAAACTTTGTAAAAGGTACTAGGGACAGATAAAATACTATGGAGAAAAACAAGGATGTGAGTATTCCGGCGAAATCGAATTGGCATCCACTTGAGTTTTTTTCGGAATTCAGAGACATGCTCGTACTTGTTATGTTATTCTATGTTATATATTTACAATGTGCGGGGCGATTATATTTAAATTTATTGATGAAATGACTTCAATTCAATTGTCAATCATGTTCAATTCAATTGAAATGACATCAAATTTGAAGAAAGAATTGATATATGTTAGAAGAAGGTTTGAATAGTTCGAAAGGAAGTTTACATGGTAGTACCAATCAGTAAATACCTGTTCTTATATTCATGGTGAGTTAAGCGATATATAAAACAGCTAAATATACATAATCAGTGAATAAAAAGAGTTTCACTCGACAATTCTTTTGAAATTTATTACCGAGCCATATTTCAGGGAAACCAGCCCACACGTTTAGCTTATCGGCAGGGGTAACCTCTCATAATTTACCTTCTAAAAACACGTTAGACGTAGAAAAGGACAGTACGAAAAGTAAACCTTGGGTTCGGTACTCATTTATTCATGTACTAGTGAATACAAGAACAAGATAATACAATACAACACAATATGAAACAGTACCTACAATACAACACAGTACCAAACTCTTTTTTTTTCTTTTTTTCGCCGTTCTCCTCCGTCATATGACAAGACAGAGATTTTCTTTTTCATGTCTCTTTCAATCCTATCTTGAATACTGTTACGAGTTTAGCGAGACTCGAATTAAAATGCCGATAGCATTGCTATAGAGTTTATTAGAACTTTACAAGCACGTATAGCACAGGTACAAATATATCCGAACACAACAAATCCAAACGTAATGCAGAAGGTGGTAATTCAATAAAACGCGCAAAGTCCGTCACTATTACATTCTCGTTATGTACACACGTCACGCCCGTATCGAAATTGTCGATTGACTGCCCCCTCTCTCTATCAGGCCATCGTTTTATACCCCACAAATGCAAAATAATCCACAACACCTGGCTAATGATGCTAATGAGCGAATACAATAGGATAATAAGCTATTCTACACAATAATTAGAAACGTATGCCAATAAATAAGAGAACAAAAGAAGACGATCACAAAAGGATTACAATTAGTTCAATGCCGACAGGTAATAAAATGTACTTTTACAGTCTGTACGTGGAATTTGTCTTTGTCGCCTAGGTTGCTACAATACTATTTACGAAAAATAAGGGGGGAGTCATTTTATTTTATGTTCATTTCTCTTTTTATTCTTTTCTTTTGTTTTTCTTTCCTTTTCAAAATAAACTTATTTCTAATACAATCTTCTTACACAAAACTCTTTTAAACTACACCAAGAGAAACCGATATTTATATGTTCTCTATGGAAGCTTGGATAGGACAGTGAAGATTTTTTTTTTTAAAAATTTAAATTAGACACTATATTTTCCTATTAATATACACGTAATTATTTAGACCAGTGGTCGCCCGTGGTCGAAATTCGACCATAATAATTTGTTGTCTAAGACTATACTTCTATAATCACAGATTTCGCCAAGGCTACCCTGTTAATTTAACTTTAACAATATACAAAAAAGTATCAAATACATGGTAGTGTGTATAATGTTTTTTTATTGATTTAATATATTTTATATGCAAAATTTAAAAAATATGAGAACTAACTGTTGCCTACGGCTTTCGTTACGTAGATTAAAAATAGTCATAGTTTGAGTAGTCAAGTAAGTGCAAGTAGTGTAGCATGTTTTTCCCCCCCTTAGGGGTTGATTTTCCAAAAACACCGATGTACATGTATATTTGTTTCTAACCAAAAGCACGTATATAAAATTTCGTGTTTCTTAGTTTGAAAATACGGATTTTCATACATATTTTAGTTAGGAGTTGAAATTTCAAAAATACTTTCATAGTAATCACCTACATTATATAAAAATCTTTATGTAAATTTCCACGGGCATAGCCTTCGTAGTTGGGGCTGTGCGTTGATATGTCACTTAGTGAGTCAGTGAGGTCAAGTAATTACAACGTGTATGTATATTATAATAATATACATACACATATAATACAAGGCATATCGCTTGCGCTGGCTTGGCCAACTTCATAGAATGGGGGAGGATCGCGCGGTGAAAAGAGCCTATCTGGGCCAACGGGACGGCGACCAGTTGGTCTGCAGATATCGCTGGTGTGACGTAGTGGAGGCTGATCTGCGCGAGCTTCAAGCCTATGACTGGCAGGAGACAGCGCTGAGCAGAAAGTGAAATATTCTCATTTCGGAGGCCAGGACTTATTTTGGATCGTTAAGTCGCAGCAGTTAGATATATTATAATAATAATAGTCCACTTACCACCACGCAGTTCACATCCGTCACGCTTGTCCAAAGCGGCTTACGGAAAAAAACGAACTTTTAGGAAAAGCCAAAAATAAAACTTTTTTAAGCTGTTGCACAGCTTTTATCGCGGGCTTTGAGCGCGGCGACCGAATCAAGAATTGCGTAACGAAAATAAAACCTAACACCCCCCCCCTTCGCCTACCGTGTAGCTCGGCCGAGCGTTCGCTTAACGTTTATGTATATGGTGCGACTGTACGAAGCTCGCACGGAACGAGACAAGCTGCTCCGAAATCGGACGAATACGTAAGCAACTGTTTGTGAGAAAGTATATAGGTATAGGTATCTATCATATCTTTATAATGCCACACTCACCGCATGTGCGGCCCGTAAGTATACATGTAGGTATATATGTATACATAAGTGATTTGTTTTTTTATCGTTCACCACGCTCAAAAAGTGTAACTTAAATTAATATCAAAGAAAAAAAAATACTGCATAAATAAAAAATAAATAAATAATTATAATTGCATAAGTTGATAAAAAATGCTATGCAATAGCTTTACCGCGGCAGTCCCCGAGGGCCACAAGGAGTTTTTCTGTTTCAGATTCTTATGAGTCAAGTTCCCAAATGCTTAGAGCACAATAACAGATCATCAATTTTATTTATAGTTTGCGGAACCCTAAAAGATACAGAAAGTCAATGTTTAAATGCGACTTCGGTTCCTGAGTAAAAACCTCGGTTTATGGCCATGTGCCAAGCGTTTCAAGGTAACAAAACAATTTTTCGTTTGTTTATTGTGCCTATTTCTCATATACATTTTCACTTCTGATAGTTGGGCTTCATCTGCCATATTGTAGACCTTATCACGCAGATATTGGTTAACGCGCGGGCTTAATGCGTTATTTAGGAATCGTAATCGCAAATGACGTTAAATATTGACAGAAAAAAAACATCGATTAACAGAAGTTATAAATCCAAACAGCGCAAATAAACGTCAAGAAATTCCTATACCTCAAGTCAAAACATCTTTCGCACAGCGATTTCCCGCGTTCAGGTACCATAAGCTGCTCATAGTTTCGTTTATCAATATTATTTTCTATGTTTCAAATCGTCCTTTAAGTTCATCCGTGCAGGAACCGAGAAAAAATTCAATTTCCTGCGGCCGGGCGGCCTGTCGTAAGAGGCGACAAAACAACCCACAGCCAGGTAGTAGGGCATTTGCCCGACTGGACGCCTACCAGCCCTGGTCTAAAATATGTCGCCATAACAACCTTGAGTTGTGTTCCGGCATTAGGAAAGGTTGCCCCTTGACACACAACTAACGACACTGCCTCGACAATGGGATATCTCACTCACAATACCGTCCCTGATATGGCGTAGACCATCTCTTGCTACTGAAGTACTCAACAGCGAATTTACCGCGTGTAGCTTGCTTTTGGATCTCCTCCTAAATTACGCTAAACTCCTCTTTTTACTAACCTCACGACTAAACTCGTCACTGTCTTCTCTACTTAACTCTTCTTCCAACTCTCTCGGATCGCACTTGTCGCTTTGCTGTCTTCAACTGAACTACTCGGTAGGCGCACCTTACGCTGCTTATATAGCCCGGAAGAATCTTCTAGAACCCATAATTTTAACCTACTTTACGTTATTATTTGGTTCATCATCTATCCCTTTCTAAAATGCATCTGAGCTTGTCTTTTTCTTCTGGAATCTTCCAAATTTTTCTGAAACCCCTTAAACCAACTCGATCGTTCCACCATCGTTCGTCACAATATTCCAGACGCGAACAACTACCGGTCTAGCTAATACTAGTGCTATTAAATTACTGGCAAGTCCACGAACTGTACTGGCAAGAGCTTTCAAGACTTTGAGAGACAGTATACCTTTTTTGTGTATAAAATCTACCGATTGTCACGGAACAGATTGAATAAATTATACATTACATAGCAAGAAATCCATTTCAAGGGTAGTTAATAAGCAAAAAAAATATATTTTTAACACATTTGCTCAAAAAATTCATTTACGAAACCTATATAGGCTACTAATTGGTTGGGGAAAAAGTCTTTTCGCATATAGTATGTATGAACTTGTAATAAGATCTCTTTGGCTATACCATTTGTATCTGACTGGTTTTGGTATCATTATAAAGTTTTAATTTTAAAGAAAACAATTCCAAATTCAAATAAGGAAAATGTGTATTTTCATTTGTTTTTCTTATTGTTAAAATGAAGAATCTAATGAAGAAATTCAATGCATTTTAAAATTTTACTACAAAAAAGGTAAAAATGCAACACAAGCCGCGAAAAAAAATTGTGATGTTCATGGACCTAATACAGTATCTGTGAGAGTAGCGCAAATTTGGTTTAAGTGTTATCAATCTGGAAATTTTGATATCAAAGATGCACGTCGCTCTGGTCGCCCTGTTACGGACAAAATTGATGCCATTTTTGAAAAAGTGCAGCAAAATCGGCATATTAGTAGTTACGATGTAGCTGGATAACTGGAAATTGACTACAACACAGTTTGGTGCATTTGAAAAAAGGTGGGTACACAAAAAAGCTCGATATTTTGGTGCCTCATGAGCTCACTGAAAGAAACCTAAAGAACAGTGTACTCATTTGTGATTCTTTATTACGACGTAATGAAACCGAACCATTTTTGAAGAAGCTGATAACTGGTGATGAGAAGTGGATCACGTACGACAAGAAAGTGCAAAAAGGATCGTGGTCAAAGGCCGGTCAGGCTTCACAGACTGTGGCGAAACCCGGGTTAACTCGCAACAAGGTGATCCTGTGTGTAAGGTAGGATTGGAACGGCATTATTCATTATGAGCTGTTACCGCCAGGCAGGACCATCGATTCTAAACTGTACTGTGAACAACTGATGCAAAAAGTTAAGCGAAAGCGGCCGGAATAAATCAACACAAGGTGTGTGGTTTTTCACCATGATAACGCTAGACTTCACACATCTTTAGCCACTCAGCAAAAATTACGAGAGTTTGGCTGGGAGCTGTTAATGCATCCGCCGTATAGTACTGACCTTGCCTTGACCTTCAGATTTTCACCTGTTTCGGTCTCTGCAGAATTCCTTAGGCAGTGTCAGGTTAACATCACGAGAGGACTGCCAAAACCACTTGTCGCAGTTTTTTGATCAGAAGCCCAAATTTTTTTATAGCAATGGGATCACGTCCCTACCTACAAGATGGCAAAAAGTTATCCAACAAAATGGCACCTACATACTTTAGTCAAATGTAAATAAACTTTATATAAAAACCATTTGAATTTTTATATAAAATGCGAAGAAACTTTTTCCCCAACCTTATATTTAACTTTCGAACTATACATACATACATATAACTATAACTATATATAACTATACTATATATACATAGTTCGAAAGTTAAATACTACGCACCATACAACGAAACGTGCAGTAAAATAAGTACTTAAATGAAAAACAATGTACATACATACATAACTTCACGCCAGGTCCCTTGCGGGGTAGGCACGAACAACAGAGCGCCATTTAGGCTTATTCTTACACGCATTAGTCTGTTTTTAAGGCTCCTGACATCACCTTCTGCTAGTACACGATCAATTTGATCATGGAAGGTGTGTCGTGGCCTTGTAAAACAATGTAAATAAGTAATAAGAATTCCATCAAGAAGTTTCAGAGCACGAGAATAATTACACTGAATAATCGAACCTTCTTGGAAGAGCTTTTGATCAATACTTTTGTCTCACTTCAATATTATAGAGAAAATGAGACGCAAAATGTAGTTCTAATTATGAACAAGCGAATGTGACGCCATTTAAAAAATTGCGCCATGTTAATATTATAAATTTTTTTTATTGCCTGATGCAGGCAAACACGCGAACGGCCCACTTGATGGAAGGTGGTTACCGTCGCCTATGGACGTGTGCAACACCAGGGGCGTTGCCAACGCGTTGCCGGCCTCTAAGAAATTGTATAACGCCCTTCTTAAACGACCCTATGTCGTAGCGCAGAGGGAAAACCTCGGCGGGAAGTTCTCTCCAGATCATTGTTGAAATTTAAAGGTTGATAGACTTTCCGACTGATATTTACTGTTTTTCCGCAAATAATCTCTCGAAAAACTTGTCTATGGCAAGCCCTTGACTTCGTCTCGGTCTTACATAGGTGTCCTTTGTAAAAACCTAACTTACCGCACGAGTATCATAAATAACTATTTAAATATTTTGTTGTTATATCAATAACAGTAATTGTTATCTTTCACTTGGCACCGACTTCAAGGTGTTGTAAAATATGTTTTATAAGCTGACCCGTGCCCACTTCGCTGGAAGTCATTAAGCTTAATTTGCTTTGTAACCTGTAATTGAGTCATAAACGCAGAAAGCACTAGCAGTGCCTTCTATTTGTTCAATTCCTGCGTGAAATTTTATTGCTGTTACACATTTGCCAGGCCTTCCCGTGGCCACCTCGCTGGGAGTCAAACATTTGTTTTTCCTGATTTATTAATCACAATAAAATATAGCCTATGTCACTTGGCAATAATGTGCCTTTCTACCGGTGAAAGAATTTTCAAAATCAGATCAGTAGTACCGGAGATTACCCCCAATATCCAAACTCACAAACTATACCTCTTTATAATATTATGTTAGTAAATTTTGAACAAAAGTTGTGAGATTTTGTATAAAATCAACAGCCGTACTGGCAGCGCCAACTGTGATTGCAGAATGGGTTAGGAGTTACTCGTACATTTTTTATTGGGCAATTTTCATTTTTTAGTATTTTTCTTCTATGATTATAGACTTAAAAAAGCTTTCAAGTTTCTCTCTCTTTTCTCTTGTCTTTTCTTTCACCATATCCCACTTACTTGGGGTCGGCACAATATGTCTTTACCTTCCACACTCTTCTATTCTAACATACATCTTCAGTCACACCACATATCCTCATATCATCCTTCACACAATCCATCCATCTTTTTTTGGTCTACCTTTACATTTGAATCCATCCATCTTGTATTTTAACATTGAACATTAAGCTTTATCACCTAGCCTCCAACAATTTCTGGCTTTTCAGTTTATCTAATCATTTTATAGTGCCTACTTGAAAATACTTTAAATGTTCAAAAAACTCGCGATTCAAGCAATCAGCAAGTAACCTGCTGTCCTCAATAGCGCATAACGAGTGGAATTAAGCTCGTAGTGATGTTCTGTTATCAACTTAATTCGCTCAATTTAGCTTATCTTCAGAGAAGCTCTACTTCGCTCATGACTAGGAATGGTATGGTCCCTTGACGAGCGGTTAAATAAATCGAATTAATTTTTATATACATAAGTAATAAGAACTTATATAATGCTAATATTAGACAGATCACCCAAATAGATATGGTTGAAAGACAAATAACTGAAAGAATACAACTTTATTCAATGTAATCGAATGATTCAGATTCATGTTTATACTAGCTACTACCCGTGACTCTGTCTGCGTGACGTGTTTAATTTAATTTGTCTTCCGGTGCGGTGACGGCGTCGGCATGCGGGAGGGTTTTCCACTTTTTTCTAAAAAGTAGTCTAATTACTCCTTATGACATCAGCTATCTGCCACTCAAAGTTTCGTTAAAATCGGCTCAGTGGTTTCAGAGATTAACTGGAACAAAGAGACAGACAGATAAATTGATTTTTTGATAAGTACCGTATATGCTTTCATATGCATTTAGTAAAAAGCTGTTATTTTGACATTACAAACAAACACTTAAATTTTATTTGTTTGATCAGATGGAACCCTTTGATTCATCTAAATAGAAACACACAAACAAACCGTCTAATATCGACTTGTTCTGTCAGTTCTATGTCTTTTATCTAAATTGGTTACATTTAGTCGATCCGTGTAACGTTAGTATTAGTTATGTGATCAATGTCATATTTACACAATACAAAACAGAGTCGTTTTCCGCGTCTTTAGTTCTGTCTGTATATTCGTTGACTCCCCCTAAATGGAGTTTTCAATATCAGTTAGATAATTTTGCACTGAAAGTACATAAAAATATCCAATTAAGTTTCTATGTAGGTAAAATAGAGTTGCTACTCCCTAGATAGTAGGAGACGGATTAAACCCCTTCTATCTAGGGAGTATATATTATATATAATATATACTCCCTAGATAGTAGGGGTTTGACCTCTACTATCTAGGGAGTATGATTATTAGTATTGATCCGTGGAGTATTTGCGGAAAAAACTCCAGTAACAAATAAACTATATACAAGAAGTCAGTAAATTGCCTATAGTGAAAAAGGTCTTCAGACTGTGGTTTCGAATTACAGCCGGGAAGCTTTTAGCGCTTTG
Source organism: Dendrolimus pini (assembly GCA_949752895.1). NCBI lineage: Eukaryota > Metazoa > Arthropoda > Insecta > Lepidoptera > Lasiocampidae > Dendrolimus > Dendrolimus pini. The sequence continues at coordinate 4,862,891 of OX457149.1, read as the reverse complement.
GATAATTATCATGTGATGTGTTAAACATGCTTAATCTGACTTAAATAATGTTAGAAAATATATTTTCCGTTGAGAAATCAGAAACTTAACTTTGTTATTCATAACAAAGTTACACGTCAATTTCCACATCAATTCACAGGTCATAAATATAATTAAAATTATGTCATATTATGGGATATAAACTCCTCATGATGATAGAAGGTGTGCTCGACTAACCATCTGTTATCTGTTCATCTGAATGTGTGCAGGCCCGAGCCCAGAAATGAGAAATCTCTAAACCACCATTTCAAGGAAATAATTAATGAGAATTTTATCTACGGCAATGAGACCATACCCTACAAATATTATCTTAGGCGTCAACCACATCTAACGTAGTTCTCCTTACTAGGTACTAAGGTCTATTCCACATTAGATTGTGTTGGCGAGTAAAAAATTTAGCATTTCGGAAATCTCTAATTCTAATTCTATTACTACATCTGGACTACATCTTCTACTTGTGTTTATGTTACTACTATTCTTTTTACATGTTTCTGTCTAACTTTTACTTCAATGTTTATAGTAGTTTGTTTTTGTTTGTAGTGTAATTTATTAATAAGTTTTTTTTTCATAGTCACTTTTAATTACTATAATATAAATTACATACTATTGAATACAATGTAAGAAAACTTAACTTATTTGTATTGTATTCTACCCATAGTCCCTCAAGACTATAAGTAGAATACTGAGCCCAGATCACCGTCTTCTATGGGTAAGGTGCCCAGAAGGCTGGCTACGTTTCCTCGCTGGATCGCCATACTGATCCGTTGGCCGAGGTAGGCACCAGCCCTCTGATCACCTGAAGAGTCGATGAGTCGTTTTGATAAATTTTGGTAGAGGCTCATGCCCTCAGGACCCCACGGTCCAAGCGTCTCGACAGCAAACGGCACAAACATATAACTCTCACTGAGGGTTGCATATTTCCGCCGCTTGAGCGATTCCGCTTTTTCCGCCGCCGAACCGGCCGATCTAGAAGTGTTTGGTAAATGGGACGCGGCCAACGTGTCTACGCAAGTCGCATCCCACACCAAAGGCTTGCCACGCTGCCAGGGAATTAGAGTCATTCCGTTAATAAGTTAGTTTAATTTTAGTATTTAATTATATTTTTTAAGTTAGTTTTAGTTTGATATTGTAGCTTATGTCTATTTATATGATGTTAGTTAGTGCACAATTATATTATTAAAAATTCTATTACTTAGGAAGCCAATATGTTATAATTGTCAGCCTTTGCAGTATTAGCGAAATGATGAATCTTGTTGAATACATGTTTCTTGATTACTACGATGAATTAGACGGTTTGGGTATAACTGCTGTAGGAATATTAGTTCAATACTGTCATTGGAAGATTACAAGCCTTATAATATTAACATCTACTATATTTGTGTTTTTGAACGCCTGTTCTGTATGGCCTGAATCTATCATATCTATATCTATCTAATCTATATCTATCAAAACCTGAGTAGTGTTATAATACTCTAATAAGAAAATGCACTGTTGTGTACTAAACGTTAACAAACAACACATAATCGAAGTGTCTTCTCCTCAATAGAGACAATAAGAAACGTGTTATTGGACACATTTTTAGTTTAAGTTATATCCAGTTATTTAATGTCAGATTAAAATTACTCAGGTGATCACAGGGCTGATGCCTACCTCGGACAGTGGATCAGTAAGGCAATCCAGAGAGGAAACGTAGTCAGCCTTCTGGGCACCTTACCCATAGAAGACGATGACCTAAGTTCATATTCTACTCATAGTCTTGAGGGACTATGGGTAGAATAGATTAAAACTGAGTTAAATTTACTTTTATTGTAATAGTTTCTAAATAAATTGTAATTCTATAGATTTCAGTAAAAGAACTGGACAAGCATCAATTACCCGTTTTTTGCTAGATTACATTGTAATTTTAATGTTGTTTCACTAAGGCATATTATTTAGAATAAAAGTGGGTTTTTATTTATTTGTTTTACATGTTTAAATTGATTGACCTTGTTTAAAGTCCGATGGATGTTACTATTTTACATCATTTAACACGTATATTACAAGATCCCTGAGCGATCAGACATAATTTATTTTCACATAGATGAAAACTTAGGTTCTCAGTAGCGTCTCATGCTCTTTGAATACCTGCGTGCTTGTGTAGCTCGTCTTGTAACACTTGGGCAGTTACCAGGTAAGAAAGTCAACTAAAAATAAGAATCAGTTAACTTAAATTTACATGAATGATTTTTATATAAATGTTTTGTAGAATATTATTCTAAAATAGTATATAAGTGTCAGACACTTTCCATGGACCAAAACTTTTGTCAGACGCTTTAAATATCCATAAAAAATAAATGAACTTTACTTATTTTCACATGTCTGATTTTTAAATGTCATTCTGACTTTTAAGTGACACCTGGGCAGGTCCCAGTTGTCGCAAGGCGAGCTCCACAAGGTACGCAGGTATTTAAAGAGCATGAGACGCTACTGTGAACCTAAGGTTTCATCTATGTGAAAATAAGTCATATCTGATCGCTCTGGGATCTTATTCTAGTATGTACCTAGTTTTGTAGTAGTTGTCGTACATGTCTATATTAATACGTGCTATAAAGAAGTAAAGTTTGCGAGTTTGTTTGTAGGAAGTAATCTCTTGAACGACTAAATAAATAATCGACAGACGACACATATTGTATGTCTCCAAATTAAGCAAGTTACGCTTGTGTTATGGTTAATATACACCGGACCACTCCAGGGCTGATCCTAAACACCCAGACCATAGTAAATAACGGAAAAATTGACCATACTGCGTTGCAGTGAGCTAGGCCGCCGAAGGCTTAGCCCACTGACAGAGGCCGTCAGCCGGTCGATACTGAATCGATTTTGAAAATTGTTTCACCAAGAGAAAATTACATTATTCCTGAGCTATATTTAATTGTGATTAATAATATATTTCATTTTTTGCAATGGTTGCTTATGTATGCTGACGACATCGACATGCGTGGAGTCGCTTGAGAACGGTGATCTAAAATTAAGTATGGCGAAGACGGACTACTTGGCATGCAACATTATAGATCCCACATCCGTGCGCATAGGCCTTCGCCTTAAGCTGGCCTTAAGCCGGACCAGCTTAGCACATGGGATCTGTACTTACCGAGTCCGGGAACATCGACTATGATGTCAAAGCCCGTATAGCAGCAGCCATGACTACACTGTTAATTTGACTTTACCAATAAACCAAACAGTATATATGCGAAATTTCATACTCCTCCGTCCGCGCAATTTTTGTAAAAAAGGGTACATAGTTTTTGCTTCACGTATTAATATATAGATAACAGCCTATAAATGCTGCTCCCACTCCTGGGCTCGGGCCTCCCATTATAGGGAAACGGACAGTATACCGGCATGACATATCGGTTATCTCTATGTGCAAGTTGCATCACTAAGTTTTCCATCACCGTTGTTAGCACGTGGTATTTGTCATAATAACCATATTACTCAGAAAACTGCTTAAGTGGTGCATGCGTTTCGGCCAGGATCGAACCCGCGCCCTTTGAGTTTGGGACGCATGCGTTAGTCATTACGAGTACGATACCACGACTTCAGACGACTATCGGACAAGGAAATGATATTTTATTCCATAGAGGCTCATCTATTTTATACATTTATGGCCTTACTTATAACCGTTTGTTAAATTTTGAGAAACTGCTCAGCAACTGATTAACGCAAATCTTACCCATAAACTCCTCATAAGGATAAGAGGTGGTGGTAAAGTAACTCATAACTAAGTGTAAAAAATTACCAATATCGAGAGGTAGTTTAAGTGACTGCTAAGAGGCAAGATGGCAATTTTTATTTGAAACAGCCATTGATTAGGGGCTTAAGAGTCTCTTATTTAAGAGATGGCTAATCCTTTCTTAACGAGATTATTATAAGTAAGGCCCATAGTTTTTAGGGCGGTGTTTTTCACGGTGCCCCAGGGCCGCACTTAGGCAAGGAGTGGATATATTTGGATCGATAATTACTGCTTGATAATCGTAGTGTTCTTGGAGAGCAATTGCTGCTCGACACCTGACAGTGGATGGAACTCTTAGTCTGGTGTGCACTGACATTTAACCAATGGTTAAAATGAAATAATCGCTAAAAATATATGGCTAAACATTGATTATTTTATTTTAACCACCGGTTAAATGTCGGTGCACACCAGCCTTAGAGTTGTCTTGATATTTCTATGTATTAGTATGCTATACTTAATATTGTGTAGGGACATAGTTTGTCAACGTTTGTTAGCTAATATTCACAATTTTGTATGTCACAATATGCATATTAGCTCAGAAAACGGCCTAAGTGGTGCATGCGTTTTTATCCGTGCAGGAACGGAGAAAGAATACAATTTCCTGCGTTGGGCGGCCTGTCGTAAGAGGCGACAAAACAACCCACAACCAGGTGGTAGGGCATTTGCCCGACTGGATGGCTACCACCCCTGGTCTAGAGTATGCCGCCATAACAACCTTGGGTTGTGTTTCGGCATTAGAAACCAGGCTCCAGTCTCCCTTAAGCAGCAGCGTTTTTGTAGCACCTTTGGTGTTGCAAATCCCCATAGGCAATGGTGACCGCTTTCCATCAAGTGGGCTATCTGCCTGTCTGCTGAACTCCTGCAAAAAAAAAAATATGCAGTATTTTTTTTTCTTTGATATTAATTCAAGTTACACTTTTTGAGAATAAATCATCTATGTATACATATATACCTACGTGTATACTTACGGGGCGCACATGCGGTAAGTGTGGCATTATAAAGATATGATAGATACCTATACACCTATATACTTTCTCACAAACAGCTGCTTACGTATTCGTCCGATTTCGGAGCAGCTCGTCGTCCATAATTTGGAATACCTGACATACCTCGAAACGCTACGTGAGCTTGCGGGTCACTGTGACCATCGCACGCCTCCGCTCGCCGCGCCCGCCTGTGACCCCCGTCACCGCGCATGTTAGGCAGCGTGGGAGGTGTTAGGTTTATTTTCGTTACGGAATTTCTTCATTCGGTCGCCGCGCTCAAAGCCCGCGATAAAAGCTATACAATAGCTTAATAATCATAGAAATAATGTGTAGAATTACGTAAATATGGGAGAGATGAAGATGTTGAGTTTAGTGCCCGAGGTAATAATCTTTCACGAGTCCGTTGAATGCCTGAAGAGACTGGACGCGCCTGATTTTCACATTTTCACAGGCACATTGTATGAACTATGAAAGATTTATTGTAAAATCGCGAGTGATTTACAGGTGTTTCCAGACGTATGTTTTCCGATGTTCCGGCCAGGATCGAACCCGTACCCTACGAGTTTGGAATTGTACGCTAGTCATTACGCTACCACAACTTATTAAAAAAGGTAGCACTGGAAACAAATAATATTATTTCAACAAGCAATATTGTTTTTCCAATATTCCTAACATAACATGCAGACGTTGAGAAACCTCGTACGAAATCCGTTGTGAAATGTATTACTCTAATCGGGAATTCAGGACACGCGTTTCTACTGTGTGGAGCGGTTTTGTGACGCAAGAATTTCATTTCAAGCTGTGTGGAGCAGATGGGACTTATCGACCAACTCGTATCACTTTTGTACATCGATCAACAACAGAATTGCCCAAGTATTCATTGTATGCGTAAACGATGAGAACAGAAGGGAGAGAACAAAAAAAAATGACACTACAAGTACAAAGTTACATCAAATTAATAATACATATTTTTTGAACCAGAACTACCCAAGCACCGGAAACATGCCGACAATTCCCGAACAAACCTGAACGCGCGTGTCACGTCACTATTATAATTGTCTATAGCGGGCACTTGAAATAATAAGGCTTGATTTGTAAACTTAAACTTGTTTTAATGAATAAACCTACTGAACGGCTATCACGAACGCGCGGCGCGCAGGCCGGCGCGTGAGTTTCTTACATACGTACATCAATCACAAGGTTGCACGATTAACTGCTGTAATTTGGCCGGCGGTCGGGTCAGGCGACCCGAACGCCGCGAGGGTGGAGCGGGGGCCCGCATCGGGGATACGGTGTCCACTGGCCGCGCTATAGTCTCCCCCTCCAAGTCCTCGGACACCCCGGGAGAGGACTTGGCTTTGGAAGACCTACCCCTCCTCCTACTCTGAATTATGGCAGAAACTCCTTGATATAAAGTGAGAGCACTAGCGTGGTACTTAGTAGTGTTTCCATTATTATCTACTACTTTATAGGTGGTAGGACTAACTAACTCAGCTATTTTGCACGGTCCCAGTCGTCTGGGCGCAAACTTACAAGTAACCCCTTTGTCAACATTACTGGGAACGTGGGCCGAAACCAAAACTAAATCACCTACTTTGAAGTGTGGTGCGGGTCGGTGACCCCTATCGGCGTAAATCTTTCTTCGACGCTGTTGATTAGTGATTTGATTACCAATCCGTTTAGTATTTCTACAAAAAGCCTTCAAATACTGAGTGATTTGCGGAACATGCTTCTCTTGCACGACTACCTGCCTGAGATCATATTGAGGATCCAGTGGCGAACGCAAATCTCTTGCAAAAGTAATATCGGCGACGGATTTACCTGTACCCTGGTTATATGCCGTATTCAAAACAAATCGTACTGTTGGTAACACCTCTGGCCAATTACGGTGTTCAGGACCAACTAACATGGCTAAAGTTTGTTTCATATCCCGATTCTTTCGTTCGGCGGGATTCGCCTTGGGATGATAGATGGGCAAGAGGTTTCGTTTAATACCCAAAACAAAAATTACCTTCTGCATTACTGCTGAGACAAATTGTGAACCGTTATCTGAGATAACACGGCGGGGTAAACCATACCGAAGGAAGACTTCCTCAACTAACAGCTTGGCACATGCTTCCGCTGTAGCCGTAATCAAAGGAAAAACTCCTACCCATCGGCTGGCCGTGTTTTCAACCAAGAAGATAAATCGCTCCCCCTTGTCTCCAGTTCGAAGAGGGCCTAAAATATCCATAGCTAGGACCTCAAAGCGTTGCTGAGGCACCGGAGTACCTAGAAGTCCAGCTGGTTTCTGGTTAGACGGTTTGTGTCTCGTACCTTTAATTTCCTTCATAGCAGGTATGACGCCAGATGGCGGGTTAGCAATCGGAGCAGCATCGTCTATATCATTACGATGCAACGAAAAAGAAGTCGGTCCTCCCCCTAGAGTAAAAATGTCCACATGGTCATTCAGGGGCTCAGAAAACCGCTGTCGTTCTGCCGACACAAAATGGAAACCCTTATCCCCGCTAAGTTCAATAGCTGAGCAGGCTAGCCGACCTACCTCTGGTTCAAATCTCATGGTAAAATATCGCGGTATATTACTAAAAGTATAACGAGAATTTTTAAAGTCAAGTAACACACCTGCGTCTAATAAACAATTCATGCCTAACAAGGTGTCAGTGGCACCAGGCAAAACGATAAAAAGAGTGGGAACGACGGGCCCCTGCGGCACCCTTACATCCACCTTAGCTATATCTACTACAATATATTTACATGAACCATCAGCTAACTTACCACTAGTACACGTTTTATCGAAATTATGACCGTGTTTCACTAAATGTGCACGTAAACTTTCACTAGCAACCGATTGCTTTGCACCAGTATCGAACAACGCACTTCCACGAGAACCATAAATCTCCAATTCCACTACCGGTCTCTGACGCGGGTCAATGACCTCGCTTCCAATAGCGGCAATTGACTGGAAAGCGGAAAAAGAAGCAGACGATCCCTGTTTATTCTTACAAGTAGGGCAACTAGCTCGTATAACACCAGGCGTGCCGCATCCAAAGCATGTTACTGAAGGTGGCAAACTGTCTTCTTCTTTCATAATGTCAGTACGAAGTGACTTCTTAGATAACAGCTTCTGACACTCTTCTTTCAAATGGCCAAATTGCTTACAATAATTGCAACGAGCTCTACTTGTTTTACTTGGCGAAACTGGCACTGCTGGATTCGCTGTGCCTACAATCGGTGACACCGATTCCTTATTCCTTCTAAGCTGTGACTGCTGAGAGCTACGGCCTTCATCTAAAATATCCTCAATAGAACGGGCCTGTTCCAATAGCTCAGAGAAAGACATAAAAGATCTACGACATATCTTCTCCCTTATTCTCTTATGCAGTAGCCCATACACCATGTCGAGCTGAGCTTCCTGAGAGATAGCAGTTGACGGCAACTGTGCTAACAATGCTCTTATTTTGCAGACGAAAATATCGGTAGGCTCATCGCCTTGTTCCCGTTTAAATATTTTTCGGTAAACCCTGTGTGGCGGCAAACGAGGACCATAAGTTTGCTTTAATAATTCTATGCCATCAGGCCAACTATTAACAGATGCTTTCACACCTTGCCACCAGGTTGCTGCAAGACCAGACAAAAGCATTGGCAAGCCTCGCAAGGCTATATGATCTTCTATCCCGACGCATTCCTTATATATTTCTATAGCGTCGACAAAAGCTAAAACGTCGCTCCCTTTTGCACCGTCGAAGCGCGATGAGCAATTTGCAAAGTTACCAGACAAGGCACTCGTAACAGGCGCAGCCGGTGAAGCTGGAGCGCGTATCAAAGACAAAAGATACGCCAAGTGTTGATCCGTCATAACTATTGGAGTTCCCGGTTGAACAGGCGGCGCCGGCGACTGCGCAAACGGCGCAGTAGAGGTGGAGGCCCCGCAAGGGCCCGCAGTAGGCGGTGGAGGCGCGCCCGGCGGCATATGAGCCACGCCGGACGCGGACAAGAGAGTCTCAGACTCTCCAGCGATACCCCTATCCACAGAGGGTATATGCTGATCCATCCCGTCACTGGTTACACCAGACCGTGTAAGCACCATAATGCCTAATCGGAAAACTCTATGTTTCCACGGTGATAAATTGTCCGATCACCAAGACAAACGGAAAACACAAAATAGTTCAACACAAAATAATTGTTCATCGTAGCCTAAATAAACAATAACTTCAACTATAAAAAGATAACTTTGAAAATAAAGTTCCAAGTTCAAAAATTGTCTGACACTAAAAGTCTTAAATTGGAAAACAACACTGTCTGTACACAAAACACAATGTTCCAATTAACGAAAGAAAAGGTAAAAATAGTCTATGTATAAAATAATTCTTCCAAAATTATTCCAACTAGTAGGTAAGTACAGTCCTGTATAAATAAGTCCAAACGTACTTACGGAACCATTGTACGTATTAACAACAAATCTTCTTTTCACTTCGTAGGTACTTACATATACGAAAATAAACACTAATTTCTAGTTCTTTATACTTATAGTCACTTTATATAAAACAATAAACTAAATTTAAATCATAATGTCACGTAAAACAAACACAAATAAACATTTGAACCGTTTTAGGGTACCTAGGTTTATTCAAAGTACTAACTTATAAACAAGTATGCAAAAGTACTAACACGTTTGAATAAAAACGAATGAGTCCGAACAAGTTCAAACAAGTCCAAACAAGTCCAAACACGTCGAGCACTCACACTCGTACGAACGTGTATTTCAATCACAAGTCCTATAGAAACCTATTCAGAACACGTTAGGTCATTAGGTACTAAATCACGAACCTACAGTTTAGTTCTAGACTTACGACAGCCACCTAAACGTCGCGTTGAGTACTAACTCAGAACAAACGCGGAACAAACGTATTAGGCACACACAAGTATCGCAAAGTTTATAACTAGAACACACTAAAACTGTTTTAAAACACTATATTTCGTGCCACACGTTGGGCTGCCAATTATTATAGCGGGCACTTGAAATAATAAGGCTTGATTTGTAAACTTAAACTTGTTTTAATGAATAAACCTACTGAACGGCTATCACGAACGCGCGGCGCGCAGGCCGGCGCGTGAGTTTCTTATATACGTACATCAATCACAAGGTTGCACGATTAACTGCTGTAGTTTGGCCGGCGGTCGGGTCAGGCGACCCGAACGCCGCGAGGGTGGAGCGGGGGCCCGCATCGGGGATACGGTGTCCACTGGCCGCGCTATATGTCATAGTAACTCATCGTACTTTATAGTATATAGAAGATGAAGATACAATGAGTTATTATGAGAAGTTACCAGAGTGATGTCACACGTGCCTTCGGTTTTTTTTCTGGAAATTGTCGGTGGGTTTTTGATACTCGGCTATTTCAGGTTCAAAAATGTATTTTCTTTCTATTTATAAAAGAAAGATTTAGAAACCCAATTGTCACATTGATGGGCTAGGGTGTTCCAATTTCTTAAAGACAAATACAGTATACCCGCCACTGTTGTCCCAAGTGCCTTGGAGGGTTAGACACATTGGTTGTCTCGTTTTGCAGGGTACATCATGGTGTATTCTTTTCTAATATCTAATCTATATATCCCGAAAGCTATCAAATTTTTGCGGGATAATTATTCTATGTTTATCCTCGACATCGAAAAAATATATATGGTAATTAATTATCGCATTTTTGAATTTATTTTATACCTGCCATATCATAAAACCTTCCCCGCCCGTCCTATTCTCGCCACATCAAAGTGATTTGAAAAATAACATTAAAAACGCACGACAAGAGATGCAACCCCCGTTCCGTCTTAGTGCGTCGCTCGCACCACACGCATAAATTCCGCCGCTCCGTCGTTATAAAACAAAAAAACCGCTATTACAATTAAGACTGTGCGCACGTCTCGCGAAGTGACAATAACATAAATATATAAATAAGTTAAAAACTCTTCGGACCTGTTGCTGACCTGGAGCAGAAGAAGAGAACCAAGAGCACCTGCATCCGGTGAGTTCCTTCCACTCCCATTGAACCAAATATACAGTCCACGAACACCTCAAAATCAAATGGTGATTTTATTTTCCCACCATTTTCTGGTCCACTTCGAGCGAATTTTTATCCCTAGTTTTTTCGATAATTATCGAGCCAATAACCTTGAAGGTACCTCTTTTTATATATTATATATTTAATGCACATCTTATTTGTTATATATTTAATAGTATTTCACAACTAATAATTTCATTCTCTTATATACATTTATAAACGTTTATCCCGGTTTATTCCCGAGTACTCTTGGAACTCTGGGATCCGTTTTATATACGTTTCCGCTATACATTTTACCTTTAATTTATGCCAATTACATTGGTCAGAACACCGTATATCGGGAAATAGTTTGCAATTATTGCAACGTTTCTCTTTTACTTTTATAACCGCAAGATACTACGGTGGGATGAGTTATCAATTAATTGGATGAATTGTTCATATTTACACCGCATTTCTTTTCATTTGGTATTCCATTTAGTTGTGAGTTGCATCTATTTTATCGCATATAATATTGAGGTACTGGAATCATCTTTGTTCGAGAGTCGTAGTCGCGCAGTGCATATTGTAATTTTTGTATCTACCTACGGTATATTTTTTCGTTCACATTTTGTGTTCACTACTTACAGCGGATATTGAACTTTGTTCCGTATCATTTAAGTATTATAACCGCAGTTTATATTCTTATATAATTTCATTGTTAAAAATAACTTCGTTTGTTCCTCTCATAAGGGAGCGTTTACACAAACCGCATTACAACTTTTATATTTTGTGATTTATATATTTTTGTTACATCAAAACAAGATAAATATAAACTCACGCGTATAACCCGTTAAGGGTAGGCTATCTCTTGCCATTTGCTTATTAATATTTTTTATATATTTTTACCATTTGAGTTTGAATTAAATTCAACATGCCTAAACCCAAGGGTGACGAAGTATATGAAGAATGTCTGGATCAGCCCCAGCTGGCTGTTCTTAAGGCAAAACGGGAAGTTTACTTTCAACGTATGCAACAACTTTATGATCATGCTAAATCATCTGATATTAGCCCAGATGATTTTCTTCATAAATGTTCTACTATTGATGAAATTCATTCTAAATTTGAACAAATATTGGATGAATATAATTCATTATGTTTAGAACTAAATTCAAAATATCAAATAGATTACAAGGTTTGGTTGGCATTCGAAGATTTGTATAGTTTTGTTAAATGTGTTATGTCTCGCTATCAGACATCTTTGCGAGAAACTCATCAAAATATTTCTACTTTTGTCAAACCAAAGCAAAAACTTCCTCCCATTGATCTTCTTTCATTTAATGGCGATGTCAAAAAATGGCCATTATTCTACGCCCAGTTCAAAAGTATGGTGCATGAGAACGCGTCTTTATCCAATAGTGAAAAGGTATTTTATCTAATTGGAAGACTTTGTGATAAGGCCACCTCTGTGTGCGCAGGGTTGCCACCAACAGGAGAGAATTATTCCTTAATCTGGAATGCATTAATACAAAAATATGATGATCCTCGTTCATTAGCATGCACATATCTCAATCAAATGTTAGATTTTAAACCCATAAATAATAATAGTGCTGCCGGCTTAGAATCTTTTCTCAATAATTTTAATTCATCCGTCGAAGCTCTTAAACAATTAAAATTGAATGATTTATTGGATTTTATAATTTTACATCTCGCACTTCAAAAACTCGATCAAGAAACTGTCAAGCTTTTTGAAATTACTTACCGGAAGGAACAGATTCCCAACTACAATGACCTGGTACAGTTCTTGAAAGAACAGACTAAGGTTTTGTCTAGAACTACTTCTGGTTCTAAAGTGAAATCATCAAAATCTTTTGTTGCGGATATTAAATTAAATAATCATTCAAATTGTATTTTATGTAAACAGTCAGAACATAAACATTTATTTCAATGTGAATCCTTTATGAAAAAGTCTCCTAAGGATAGATATAGTTTTTTGAAAAATCATTCGTATTGTCATAATTGCTTAAGCACTAATCATAAAACTTCGGCATGCACTTCAATTCGTAATTGCAATCATTGTGGAGCTAGACACCATTCTCTCTTACATTTTAATACGCAAGATAAACAACAATGTAATATTTCAACTAATTTGAATTGTCATCAATTACCTGCTGACTCTGTTAGAGATCCAGCACTCACTTTTACGCGCGATGCGCAAACTTCACTTACCGCCGCGACGCAGTCACGTGACAGTCACGTGCGCTCGAGCGATTTAAACCCGCTTCCGCAAACCAATGTGGTTCAGAATCATACTTCGTTTTGTTCTGTATCACGTGATCAACAATTACCTTTAAGCTCAAATACGGTTACGTTATTGGGCACCGCAAAAATAAATGTGTTTGACAACCATAACCGCTTACATTCACTTAGATGCTTAGTAGACTCAGGCAGTCAAAGTGAATATATTTCTTTAGAATGTTGTCAACGTTTGTCTTTATTTATTTCTAAGGAGCACCGTTTTAAGGAAGTGCAAGGAATTGGTGGTTCTTCGCAAACAATCCACGGGACTACTGCCGTGCGATTCACATCGCGCCATAATAGCAAACCGGTTTATAACATAAGGCCTTTAGTTGTCGAGAAAATTACGTCACAGCTACCTGAGGTGCAAGTAAACACGTCTACCTTTTCTCATTTAATTAATAAATTGAAGCTAGCTGATGATGATTTCTTTAAACCGGGCCCTATTGATTTGTTATTAGGAGTAAATGTATTTTGCAATATTTTATTGCACGGTAAAATTATAAACGGTAAAAATATTCCATCCTTTTTAAACACAACATTAGGTTATATCATTATGGGTGATTCGCCTATCGATTATCAACACAGTTTCGTTTCCCGCACTTTTTGTAGTTTTACCGGTGAACCGTTAGAAGGAGCTTTACAAAAGTTCTGGGCAGTTGAGGAACTGCCAGAAAGGACATTTTTAAGCCCGGATGAACAGGAGTGTGAGAATATTTATTCATCAACCACCACTCGTAATGACGACGGGTCATTCTCCGTCTCTCTTCCTTTTAAGGAAAACCCTGATAAATTGGGTAACTCTTATGTTACGGCTAAACGCCGCTTCGCGCTTTTAGAAAAACGATTTGCTAGATGCCCAGACCTTCATGTAAAATATAATGAAGCCATTCGCGATTACATCTCTCAGAATATTTTAAATAAAGTTTCAGAAAATAACATTTCGTCTTCTGGCTTCTACTTACCCCACCATCCAGTAGTGCGTGAGGATAAGGCTACCACGCGCTTGCGCATCGTACTCGATGGCAGTGCTAAGACCGATTCTAATTTATCGTTGAATGATATTTTGCACTCTGGCTGTAATTTACAGACTGAGATTTTTCATGTTTTGTTAAATGTACGGATATTTCCTACTGCTTTTCTTGCCGACGTTAGGCAAATGTATCTTTGTATTTTTATTCATCCTCAACACCGCAAATTTCAACGGATTTTATACCGTTTCTCTCCTGATGATAAGCTGGCAACTTATGAATTCACTCGAGTTACATTTGGACTTCGCTCCTCACCTTTTCTAGCTCTTCGCACGCTTCGCGAGCTAGCCAGGCTTGACGGAAGGAAATTTCCATTAGCAGCTAGTATCTTAGAGAGAGACATTTATATGGATGACATCGCAGCTTCTGCTTCTTCTCTTGAGGAAGCAGTAGAGACATCAAATCAATTAATTTATTTATTTAAGTCAGGTGGTTTCGACCTAGTCAAGTGGACTAGTAATTCACTCGATTTTTTGCAACACATCCCTGTTTCTCATAGACATTCAGAATCTATTTCATTTGAAACAGATGACGTCTTTAAAATATTGGGCTTACGGTGGTTACCATCAACAGATACATTTTATTTCGTGATTTCGCAACCACCGCCCCATTGTACTAAACGCACTATTTTGTCTGTAACAGCTAGACTGTACGATGTTTTAGGACTCGTAGGTCCAGTTATAATTTTCGCTAAACTGCTTATTAAAGAACTCTGGCTACTTAAAATTTCTTGGGATGAGTCACCGCCTAAGCAGATTATTGATATGTGGGAAACATACATTTCAGAATTACCATTAATTTCCACATTAAGGTTTCCTCGCCACCTTGGTCTAAGAAGGAGCTCTAGAGTTTCGTTGCTAGCGTTCTCCGATGCCAGCGAAAAGGCATATGGGTGTGTCATTTATTTACATGTTCAGAATGATAACGAAAAACCTATAGTTTCTTTAGTTAGTTCTAAATCTCGCGTGTCGTCTCCTTCAAGGATTGTAACTTTAGCTCGATTAGAGCTTAGTTCTTTAGTTTTATTAGCAAAGTTAGTTCGCAGTGTTTATGATTCAATTTCCAACCGCCATCCTATTGATAACGTATATATATTTTCTGATTCGATAGTTGCGTTATGCTGGATTTCATCATCGCCACATCGATTTAATACTTATGTTGCCAATCGTATATCACAATTTCAAACTTTAATTTCAACAAATAATTTATTTCACATGGCAGGTGCAAAAAATCCTGCTGATTTTATATCTAAAGGTTTAAGACCAAGTCAAATCATTAACGTTGTATGGCTTTCAGGCCCACCATGGGTTTCTAGTCCCGTTAATGAGTGGCTTATTAGGAAGTTTAGTTTAAACGTAAATACTCGTAAAGATTTACCGGAAAGTAAAACAGTCATCCATTTAGCCAAAACTTATACTAAAAAGATTTATTTTCATAAATCTTTTTGGAACCGTTTTAAATTAAAATATCTTCATCGCCTGCAAATGCGGAATAAATGGAATACTTCATCTAATTCTCCTGCTGTAGGCATGGTAGTTTTGATTAATGTTGAGAATGCACCACCGCTTCATTGGCCTCTAGGTATCGTAACTAAACTTTTTCCCGGTAATGACGGTGTTGCTAGGGTAGCCGAGGTTAAAACCTCAAGAAAAACTTACCGATGTTGTATAGTTAAGCTCTCTCCTCTACCTATGCAGTAGATGGATTATTCATAATATTTATATTTATCAGTTTGTCATATCACTTTTATATTTATATTATACTTATGTATACATAATTATGTATTTTTGTTTCTTTTTTTATTCGTTTATATCACTTACATCTAAGTTTTCATTAACTGTCTCACGCTACTGTATTATTTATTTGTCTTTTTTTTTCTATTTCTTAAAGGGGTACCTTTAAGGCGGGGGGCATATGGTAATTAATTATCGCATTTTTGAATTTATTTTATACCTGCCATATCATAAAACCTTCCCCGCCCGTCCTATTCTCGCCACATCAAAGTGATTTGAAAAATAACATTAAAAACGCACGACAAGAGATGCAACCCCCGTTCCGTCTTAGTGCGTCGCTCGCACCACACGCATAAATTCCGCCGCTCCGTCGTTATAAAACAAAAAAACCGCTATTACAATTAAGACTGTGCGCACGTCTCGCGAAGTGACAATAACATAAATATATAAATAAGTTAAAAACTCTTCGGACCTGTTGCTGACCTGGAGCAGAAGAAGAGAACCAAGAGCACCTGCATCCGGTGAGTTCCTTCCACTCCCATTGAACCAAATATACAGTCCACGAACACCTCAAAATCAAATGGTGATTTTATTTTCCCACCATATATGTAGTGAGTTTCAGTCAAATCGGTCCAGTAGTTTTCCGTGAAAACGGAATAGACAGACAGACAGAGTTACTTTCGCAATATCGGAGGTGAGCTCTGCAGTAGCAGGAGGTAGTCTGCGCAATATCGGCGACGGTTTTGTGAGCGAGACACATTGTCGTCGGGACTGTGCATCGTTAGTCGTGCGTATAGGGGCAACCCTGCAGGGAGGTATTGCGTGCGGCTGAGTAAGTCAATAAAAGCGTTTAGTTAAAAACTGGTGTTTTCTTCCAATCCATAAGAGCGTACCCCCGCTTGCACGTAACAATATTATAAGATTATTCGTTTCGTTGAAACTAAAAGGTCAGATATATAAAATATAAATCTGTCATACGACCAGTCATGCTTTACGGGTCCGAATGTTGGGCCACTAAAGTTATAAACCACAAACGTCTCCACTCAGCTGAAATGAGAATGTTGAGAAGGATGTGTGGTGTTACGAGAATGGATAAGGTGAGAAATGAGTACATAAGGGGATCTTTAAAAGTTGCACCCGTGACTGAAAAATTGAGAGGAAGAAGATTAAGTTGGTATGGACATACAATGAGGAGGGATAAAAGTCACGTGACAAAAATAATGTTAAACTATGAGGTTGGTGGGTACAGAAGTAAAGGTAGACCAAAAAGAAGACGGATTGATTTTGTGAAGGATGATATGATTATTTGTGGTGTGACAGAAGATGTATGTCAAAATAGAGGAGTGTGGAAAGAAAATACATATTGTGCCGACTTTAATTGGGATATGGTGAAAGTAAAGAGAGGGAATATAATTCGTTTCATTTTTATAACAAGAACTTAATATAGCTAGCAATATATTAGTTCCGTTATAGTCTAATATCCCGCTATACAACGACCTTCACCGAGATGTTTATTTGATGAAACCTATTTTATATTTAATTTAATGTATCAATACATATATTGCATATGGGTTGCCTAACAAATTTCAGTATAGTTTATGATTAATTAATAATAATAATAAAAAATTGTTTAACATTTTACCGGTTTGTTTATTAAACAAATTCTATACCAATCGAAAGTATGAAGCCCATAGATTATGCAAATGTTAGGTTGCCTATTCTTGTCCGGCCACAACTCTATCCTTTTCATTTTCAATCAAATAGCATGCGTACTATCTTTCTTTAAATGGATGAACTTCAAACAGCTGCTATGCTGTGTCCTCTTCTATCACATGGGATATGGTTGGTTGGGACCTCTCAGCCGCACATATTCTCTCACAACAATATTTCACTTTTCAAAATTAGACAACCGGAATTCGGGACTGATTTTTCGCAGGGTAATACCACCGTGTTCATAATTATATAATCTTTATTTTCATTATATTATATTCTATGGGCTTCATACTTTCGATTGGTATACAATTTGTTTAATAAACAAACCGGTGAAATGTTGAAAACAATTTTTTTTTCAATTATTAATTAATCATATACTGGACTGAAATTTGTTAGGCAACCCATATGCAATATATTTATTGACACATTAAATTAAATATAAAATAGGTTTGATCGAATAAACATCTCGGTGAAGGTCGTTGTATAGCGGGATCCTATACTATTAAACATAAAAACTTCGTTTAAAAAAACCGACTTCAAAATATAAAAAACTAAAATGTATAAAATAACTTATTTCTTAAGCTATTATTATTAATATATATTATCTAAAACATCTTAAAGTCGGTGCTTAGTAATTTTCAAAATATAGTAATTTTTATGTTTTCCTTTGCACCGACTTCAAGATGTTTTAGATAATATATATTAATAATAATAGCTTAAGAAATAAGTTATTTTATACATTTTAGTTTTTGAAGTCGGTTTTTTTAAACGAAGTTTTTAAATTTTATTTGTTACTTTTCAGTGACTAGCTATGTATGGGTGGACCCACGAATGGTGCCGCGCTTCTTAAAAAATATAGGTCCCAAGAAGCGGGAACAAAAAAATGTTCGTAAAATGAAAACTACTGGGCCAAACTATGTCAAATTTTTAGGGGACCAAATTGCAGCTAATCCGCGTTGAACAAAAAAAGAATCACGTAAATCGAATCATAAATCTCAGAGTAATCGGTGTACATATGGAACGAAAAGGAATTTTTTTCATAAAAAATGTTCATAAAATGAAAACTACTGGGCCAAACTATGTAAATTTTTTAGGGGACCAATTGGAATCTATTCCGCGTCGAACAAAAAAAGAATCACGTAAATCGGATCATAAATCACGGAGTTATCGGCGAACATACATAAAAAAAAGCAAAAAAAAAAGATCCCGACGAATTGAGAACCTCCTCCTTTTTTCGAAGTCGGTTAAAAATAAGGAAAGAGTACCCTTTATTAGTTTCATGATTAGAACTTACCTACAGTAGCAATAGTGGCAAATAAAGTACAAAATTTGGTAAGAAATTTCCTCACCAAAATTAACTAGTAATTTGCAATGCACATCTTATTTAATAATGCAACTATCACAAATATAAATTACCTAAATATAAACTAAATAATTAAAACTTTAATAAACTCGGACTTAATAGTTTTAATAATTTTAATTATTGATTATATTTTTAAAGTGTGACCACACATGTGAATATGGTAGAAATAATTCAATCATGTGATAAGCGTATTTAAGTTTAATCGATTAGTAAAGGACATAAAATTATATACACTTGAAAATATTTGTGATTAAATAGCAGTATATAAAAGTCGAATTGAAAAAGAAAACTTCAAGTCAGAAAACAAGATGATTCTCGTTGTTTTATGTAAGTAAAAAAAGAATAAAATTGCAGTCAGACAAAGTACAATAAAGAACCCAGTACAAGTGAACAACTTTCATATATTTTTTTGTTAAACTATAAAACGGAAGGGAACCAGACCATACTAGAATTGTTCTTTAGATTACAGCTCTTTGATATTACGTTTTCATATAATACCAACGTCAAAAAGTTAATCTTGAGCATTATAATATTTGTATTAATAAAATTATTATTGCTAAATACAACAAATAATCTAATACAATAAAAGAAAACCTAAATTATTAAGATAGATATATAGACAATACTTTATTGTACACCAAAACATAGATAAACATAAATAGAAATATACAGAGACTACATCTGGCGGCCTTATCGCTAAAAGCGGGCAAGTTTCCAAATTACGTAAGTATCTACATATCTGGCAGTAAAACTTCAATTTAATTTTTTTTGCGATTCGTTTTGCCACTTGTTCGTCGCCATTCGATTTCGTTTTTCCACTTGTCCGTTGAAGTTTCATTTCAACTATTTGTCCCAGAACACATTTCGATTTTTCACAAGTTTGCGGCAAATTATGATTTGGTTGGGTTAGGTACATCTTTTTATATACACTTACTGTCTATAATAATTTCAAAACTACTTTATTAACACTTATAAACATATACTGCAGACAACATTGTGTATTGTTACGAGCTACACAGGACTCGAATTAAAATACCGTTCGAATTACTATAGAGTTTATTAGAACTGTACAAACACGTATAAAACAGGTACAAATATAACTGGCCACAGCCAGTACAAAACTGCACGATTCAATAACACGCGCAACGTCCGTCACTATATCGCTTATCGAATGTATGTCTTCCTCGTATCGTAAACCTCGCTCGACTGCACCACCCCTCCGTTCGGGCATTGTTTTATACTAAACTGTACAATACATCAAAGGACCGCGTTCACTAAGTTAATCCGCAACCTAAAAGACAAAACCTAAAAGCTTCGACGCAATGCAATAACAACAAGGATTAGTTCGACACTAATGACGGCCATAAAACAAGTACGATAGGATACAATAGGATGTTTTCTTAATTGCAATTTTTAAACACGAAGTAAACAAAAGAACTCCGCATGCTAGAAAAGCAGTAAACTGCGTTTTTACGACAGGCAGGTGTGCGCATTTCTTTGACGGCATGTAACAGTATCTTACTAGCTTCTGCCCGCGACTTTGTCCGCGTGGAATAGTTACTTTTTTTACTGCTAACGGTGCAACTTACATGTAGTAAAATAATTAATAATAAAATATAAAACAAACATAGTAGTAAGGTGGAGAAAACGTACTTTAAAGTTTGTTTAGTACATTATATTTGAATTTGCCAATAACCATTCAAACTAAGTAGTTTTTAAATTTTGTTTCCTTAGTGTCCTTGGCAGCCGTTTCAAACGCCCTGTACCCGTCTCCGGCGAACAATTGCAGATGTATGGCCGGCGAGTACAACCCTGTATGCGGGAGCGACTACCAGACGTACCCAACCGAGTGCTTGATGCGATGTAAGAGCCCTGGTGTTTATGCCATATGGAACAAGAGCTGCGACGACTACCTTAAATATATTATGAGCCCCAATGAATATTACCCGAGTTACCCAGTCTATCCAGGACAGGAAGGACCAAATTTGATCGGAACACCAATCCACACCAAGTCACCCATCTATCAAAGTAACCCCGCTACTTATAAGCAAACAGAATTAGGTATTTAAACGCACGCTTATCTTATACATACCTATAATAAAACTGTAGAGGTCGAAATTCTGTACTAATATAGATCTTTTTCATGTTTTGTTTCTCTGTTTGTCTACTTGTACGGGCTTATCTCCGAAACAACAGGACCGATTTGAATGAAATGTTGTATGGTGGTAGTTTATATCCCTGGTCAACATATAGAATACTTTTGGTCTCGAAAAATTAAAGCGTTCCCGTAGGATAGCTAAAAAAACTTTAATTACTTAAACAGCTTATTATACTACTTTTGCCCCTAATTAAGTATTGATTGCCGGTATCATCATAAAATAAAACAATTTATACATTAAAAAGACGAGATTACGCAAAAAAGGAAAACCTTACAAAAACAGTGTCTAGTATAACGTATTTCATCATTATAGATAAACTAGATGGCACTGATAGTATTCAACGTCGCGATCGTGACACGGACGAAGACGCGGAAATCAGCTAGTTTATGTATATGGAAGTTATTTTACGCGCCTTATAAAAGTGAACCGGCAGAGATCATCACGTAAGAGAAAAGCGTTTTGCCCCCTCCAGGAGACCTTTTACATAATTTTTATTATACAATTTTAAACTGTAACACATTGAAAGAAGATCTGAAGTAATGTCCATCAGTATAAGATATGGTGTTTTGAAATTAGAAAGTTATTCGACCGCATTCAGGCGCTGTACCTGCACACGTGCATATGTCATTGTATTTATATAATTTACTATTTGACACTAAATTTATCAATAAAGGAATATTTTATGTTTAAAGTGAGGTACTTTGTTCTAAACGTATTAGATTTTTATTGAAGTGATAACTTTTTATGGGAGGGTAAACCACTTCGTTACGTAACGCGTTACGGCGCCACTTCGTCTGGCTTCCCTTTCTCTTTCTTTTCCACTATGCTTATATTAATATATATAAAAACTAATAATGTGTGTGTGGAACAACTGGTTGGTACCAAGTTCCTTTCGCTATATATAAATATATAATAAAAGTGTAGCACAAAATGTTATTCTACATAACCAAATTTATTGTAGTTTGGTATCAAAATAATCCTGGCTATGTAAATATATAATTATATATAGAAAAGTACATAATGTCACGTTTAAAAAAAATTACAAAATAAATTGGCACTCCAATCCTGGCTTCACTAAAACAAGTCGTTTTATTTTTCTTTAAAATTGTATCAATATGTTGTAAACATTGTATAAATACATGGATAATTAGTATACAACCAACAATGCAGTGTATCGTGCAGAATCCACAGATGGCGTAAAGAGGATACACTATACAGCGGCCAGCATTTTTCATTTCGTATCTAGCTCCCATCCGCCGAGCGTCTGAGTAACGTACCATAAGGAACTTTGTTTCAAAAATATATTCGACTGTTCCACAGAAATGTCATGAATTCATAGGCGCTAATTATTGAGAATACCCACCTAATTTATTTATTGTAAGCTTACAAGCGGTCCACTGAAGTCGGTATTCAAAAGTGTAGTTTAAAAATGGATGTATGAAACGTTTTTCTTGTGTCACATTTACGTTCGATGCTCGAAGTTATAGCACAGATTAATAAATAGTTACGCGTTCGCGACAATATTAATATTATACGAAAATAGGAGTAGAGGCAAATAATTGTGAAAGTGTTTTTTATTTCGTTTGAAACATGGTTTGCGGTTTGTAATCATCATCCAAGTCCTTATTTCTAATTTTAACAAATAAGTGGAGTTATCATCTTCCAGATCTGCACTTGTGAGCCCGATAAACATGCCCTATAAATGATTGTTATTTGTCTCTTCGATCGTTATCTACATCTATCAGTCTAGTAGTCTATCTATCAGTGGAATGCTACATTATTTCTGAGTGGTATAGGGTATAATTTAAAGAGGTAAAGTTTGTGACGTTGTAGGGGGTAATGTCTGGATCTAGTAAATTGATTTTTCAAAATTCTTTCACCTGTAGAAAGCTACATTATTCCTGAGTGACACAGGGTATATTTGATTGTTATTAATAATAAGTATTTTTTTCTGATGCCCAGCGAAGTGGGCATGGATCAGCTAGTGTTATTATAAAAAGAGAAAATGATCAAACATGTTAGAGCGTGTGTTCGGTGCACGCTGAAAGAGTTTACAGGACGCGTTCCTTTAGTATAACAACACCCAAAATGCTCCGTCTACGCTTCCGCAAGCCGCCCGCGGTCATTATGGTTGTGCCAAAAACTTCATTAATGACGTTATCATTTTCCATCACACAACTCTCATAACCCATGTCAAGAGCTGGGTCGAAGAGGATGTTAACCACAGAGCATTAACTTCCTCTATCTCTTGACTTAGAAAAAGGCGCGATTGTCAAATCAACCAATGACATTTGTATATTTCGTGGTTTATGACATCAAGGCCCCGTAATCCGTTCCACTAGAGTTTATAACTGTAACGTCTGGCAGTTGTTATCAAAACTATTAAGATCAAAACTCTCGTATTTATATTAATGCACTCACTCTATTATCCAAATCCAGTAGAAAAAAAAACAACTGCCATCTTTTACATTTGACATTGTCTTCGATCATCATGGTTACTGAAAATTAACCGAATCGTCGAAATAACAATTAGATAAAATGTTGCGCTTAAATTAGTCAAAACCTAATTGGTTAGATTGGATTGGAATTGGATGAAGCGGCTTTAATCGTTAAAATGTAATTTTAATTATACCTGACCTACATTAGAATTATATATTATCCATAATTCCCTTATTGCAAAATTGAATACAATTAAACAGTTTCGGCTTTCTGAACAATTTAACTTTGTTTTGCACACCTGAGCACAGTCGTAAGTGGTGACTTAATACCCATTTCGACTTTGATTAATTCATATCGGCTTTATGAATGTTACATATACGAATGTAATAATTCAATTAGATTTGGTACCTTGTGTTAGTCTCAGTTCCAAGTTTAATGGGTTTGCGATAGAAAACAGCTATATAATATTTAAGAACATAATTAGATATCTATTTACTTTACCATAATACGTAACAAAACACTTGCAATGTCGTAATACGTAACAAATACGTATTTGAATTACGTATTCAGTGTACTGTGTATATACAATTGTATACCACCTGTATAAACTACATTCTTGCAAATAAAGATTTTAATTGATTGATGATTTTGTAATTTTCAAAAATTCCCTTTTAAAATTTAATTAGCAAAATTTTACTTCCGAACTCTTTGCTCAAAAAGTAAATAAGGTTTAATCATTTTTATCTGAATCGTCAACAACTTATCATCGCCCAGTGCTACGCATAGGTCCCCCTTAGTTTGATTAATGAGAAATTCAAAATATTTCTCTATCTGTATGAGCCTAGTATTTAAATTATCGAAAAATAATTTAAATGAAAATAAAACTAATGACGAAACTATTGGTTGAATTTAATAATTGCTTGATGTAAAATTGCAAAATATGTGGTGTGACACTAGGGAGGGAGGAGTCTCATGACTCTAAACTAGCTGTGACGAGGACGGCGGCAAAAAATCATGAAATTCATTTGACGTAATAGAATAGAATAGAATAGAATATTTTATTGTACAAAAAATCTACATAAAATCAAGAACAGAACAACTTTTGCCAGGTGTTAGGCCATTTGGCCGACTAGATGGTTACCACCCCTGGTCTAGGGTATATCGCCATAACCTTGAGTGTGTTCCGGCATTAGTGACCAGGTTCCAGTTTCTCTTAAGAGAGCAGCAGCGCATTTGTAGCGCCTTGGCTATCGCAAAAATGTCCATAGGCGATGGTACCCGGTTTCCATCAAGTGAGCCGTCTGCCTGTCTGTTGAACTTCTGCAATAAAACTATTTAAAAAATATTCCAAGTCAACACATAAATTATATCGCCATCAAGGCAACATACCACTAATGCGCTGCTGTTCTCTTGAGGGAGACTGGAACCTGGTCACTAATGCCGGAACACAAGTTAAGGTTGTTATGGCGACATGCTTAAGACCAGGGGTGATAGCCATCCAGCCGGGCAAATGCCCTACCACCTGGCTGTGGGTTATTTTGTCGTCTCTTACGACAGGCCGCCCGGCCGCAGGAAATTGTATTCTTTCTCCGTTCCTGCACGGATAAGGTAACTCTGTGTCGAGTTTCGTTTAAATCCATTCAATAGTTTCACAAACAAAATTTTACATTAGATCACGCCTCTTTCTAACAAGAGTGGGTAAAAACGATAGATTTGCACTTGCTTTTCTTGACATCTTTTGCTTCATCAAATTTCATTAATTTTTTTCTCTCTTTAATTTTTTTCTAAAACTAGCATTTTCAAAATCTTCTGGTCTGAATTATTCCCCTGAGATTTTCCTCATTTTTAAATTCATTGTCATTGTCAGGACGTGTACTCGACATCCTCAACTGATTAATTATATTATAGACTAGTTGATCCTGGCAGACGTTCCCTGAAGAAATAAAATCTAGAGCCCGATTGTAGTACCATCTACCGGATTTAATTGTGACTCTAATAAAACTAAACCGTCCGGGGACCCACTCAAACACACATTTTCATCAAAGCGGTCAAGCCGTTTTTAAGTTTTAGCTAGAGTAACGGCCGGTAATTGATTTTTATCTATAACTAGGATATTCCGGCGACTTCGTCTGTGCTTAACATGAAATTCCTACGGGATTTAAAAAGAACATAAGTTATCGTTTTAGTGAAAACTGTTTCGGAATAAGCTAATTTTTATGCACCCGAACAACTACGAATCGCTCCCGATAAAATTCCCGCGGGATGCCCGGGATAAGAAATATCAACAATCATAGACAGGAGAATTTCATACAATTTCTGTTTTCACCAAAAGGACTACCGGACTAAAAACATAATAGAATATACTTTATTGCATAACATTAAGTTACAATTCAAGAAGTTTAAGTACAGAAGACAATAGGCGGTCTTATCACTAAAAGCAATTTCTTCCAGACAAGCTTAGGATGGATTAAAGAAAAATTGTGTAACATATGGGTTTTGCAATATAACTAGAATAAAAAAGCATATATATAAATTTTAAAAGTGGTAAATATAATAGACATAATGGCAAGTATAAGACAAAAATATACGTATATTTATATATATAAATATATAATAATCATAGTAATAATGTATAGAATTACGTAAATATGGGAAAGCTGAAGATGTTGACTTTAGAGCCCGTTGTAATTATCTTTCACGAGTCCGTGGAATGCCTGAAGAGACTGGACGCGCCTGATTTTCAAATTTGCACAGGCACACTGTATGGACTGCGAAAGATTTATTGTAAAATCGCGAATGATTTACAGGTGTTTCCAGACGTATGTTTTCCGATGATCTGATGTGATGAGTATGGCTAAGGTGTAAATATTCAGAACGCTTCTTGAGATAAGAAGGAGCTTTTGGATTAAATAATATATTATATAGAAGGAACAGAATATCAGCATTCCGATGAAGACGGAGAGGAAGCCAGAGAAGAGAAGAAAGTTTAACACGAAATTCTGAGACATGATCATATTTACGCAAACCAAATATGAATCGCATACAAAAGTAAACACATGCTTTGAATACTCATAACGAGTGTTTGAATCAATTCATTAATAATGATTGTTTTCAATATAGTGTCAATATGTAATTATTGCCTGATTGAAAAAAAAACTGTTAATGATTGTAACCTTCTTTAAGTATTTTTTAATTTAGTGCGTGCTGTTCGAGTTGTTAAAGACAACAAATACGCGGAGATTTAGTGAAGTTTTATATACTGGAGGTCGCAGCCTCTAAAATTTTTTATGAGTTTACCTACTAATGAGATCATAAGTAGGCACAAGTAAACGGAGTGAATAGCGCATTAATTGTTGTTTAAAAAGTAATTAAAATTACTAGTGGTCACCTACTGGTCGAAATTCGACCATAATTAATTGGAAGTATAAGTTTCAACATTATTAAGAATCTGTTGTCAAAGACTATACTTCTATAATAACACAGATTTCGCCAAGGCTACACTCTTAATTAGACTTGATCAATAAACAAAAGAGGATATGTGTGTGTGTGTCAAATACATCGTAGTGTGTGTAATTTTTTATTATTATTGATAATGTATTTTTATGCATAATTTGAAAAAAAAATCATTCTGCACTCCTTCTCTATATAAACAATAAGTGTGCAAAGTTTCATACTCCTCCGTCCTCGCAATTTTCGTAAAAAGTGGTAAGATTTTGCTTCACGTATTAATATAATGACTTCTCACCATGATATTATAAAAGATGATAATATGTTACTGTAACGCCCGTTCTTTTATATGGAAAATATTCGAAATTATTGCAACATTTGTCTGCATGCCTGTTGTAAAAATATTTCGAAGACAGCATCGCAGGGAGTGAGAGTTTATATGCGGCCATAAGGGCCATACAATTTCCTGCGGCCTGGTGGCCTGTCGTAAAAGGCGACAAAACAACCCACAGCTAGATGGTAGAGCATTTGCCCGCCGATGGTTACCACCCCCGATGTAAAGTCGCCATAACAATCTTGAGTTGTGTTTCGGCATTAGTGACCAGGCTCCAGTCTCCCTTAAGAGAGCAGCAGCGCATTTGTAGCACCTTTGGTGTTGCAAATGTCCATAGGTGATGGTAACCGCTTTCCATCAAGTGGGCCGTCTGTCTATCTGCAATATAAAGAAGCGTTTTGCGGCCAGACAGCAATCTCTGAGCATCCACCAAAATTTATCAAAACTACTCAAGTGATCAGAAGGCTGGTGCATGCCTCTGGCAACGGATCAGTATGCCGATCCAGCGAGGAAACGTAGCCAGCCTTTTAGGCACCTTAGAGGCAAAATATAAATTATATCACGCGTTAAAGGAGGTCCACGAAGTGCCTCTGGGACCAGAGCACCCTATTTCCATAGACCTTGTTCGCCCGGGCTATCGGATGTCTTTGCAGAAGGGGGCCATCACTTGTCTTCTCTTGTTGCTAGCATTTTCCACACCAAGCTGCGCAACGAAACGTCTCGACTTATTACAGCCATGAGGTCGTCTCTTTGGGGTCCCCATGCGGAACATTTGCTTATGCCATTCTTCTAACATAATGTATCTGACCCACCTCTTCTACCTTAACTAATACTAATTCCTGCAGTCGGGCAGCCTGTCGTAAGAGGCGACTAAGCAACCCACAGCCAGGTGGTAGGGCATTTGCCGGGATGGACTCTAGACCGGGGATGGACTACCATCCCCGGTCTAGAGTGTGCCACCATAACAACTTTGAGTTGTGTTCTAGCATTAGTGGCCAGGTTCCAGTTTCTTCTTCAAGGCCGGCAGCACTTTGGCAGGACCTCTGGTATTGCTATTGTCTATAGGCGATGGTAACCATTTTCCAACACAGTTGGGGAGTCAACCTGTCTACTGTACTTTAGCAATAAATAAAAAACCTCACCCCTCCTATTCCCTCTCATCTATTCCACCCTTAGAGTTGGCAGCATCCCTAGTCTTACAAGCGTGTATAGGCATCGATAACCACTTTGCATTACGTGAGTCATCTGTTTGTTTTCCAGCTTTGCCATAAAAAAATGGTGGGTTTCATAAAAAATAAAAAGTAATAATTAATTAGTTTCATACTTAAACTATTTATGTTTATCTTAATTAGGATGATGAGCAAAAAGACGGCAACAAACGGCTTTGAAGTAATCAATTTGTATTCAATTACTGCAATAAATAATTGACACGAATTAAATAATCATTTTTCAAACTTGTTTTCGAAAATGCATACAATGTTAAGCGGCCGTTACACTATTCTGATATCTGTTAAGCGGCTGTTACACTAATTTAATTACATTTGGGTAAGTGATTGGTATCCCTTGAACTGTTTAGAATGGTGTGTTCGTTTTCATTTTACCACCGCACCGCATGCCATCGGCTGGGCGTTCATTGCCATTTCCTAGAACCGCTTCGCTTTTGTACGGAACGGTTCTCTAGAACATTTCTCTTGCGCACATTAAGGACTTGGAATGAGCTCCCAGCTGTGGTTTTCCCGCGCACAACGAAATTTTTCGTAAATTTGTAAAACCATAAAGTAATTTCTGTATTCGGCTATCATAAAGAAAGCTTTGAAAATACTCATAGCTCTAAAACTTGAGTGTCTTCAACAGATATTGGTGAAACCAATTTTTGTTGAAGTTTTTTAACCTTAAAATGATTGACGGTCTCTGTGGTTGAGCAGGCTATAGGCCTTTGCCGGCCAACCTTACTGCAACACAGAGGCTCCGGGTTCGATTCCTGGTGTGGTAAATTTCGGAAACGAATTTTATCTATAATTTACTATGGACACCCCGCCTGGGATCGGCCGTAAAGTAATGTGTTGTATGTTACACAAGTTAACTTGGGGGATATACAATATGTGTGTTTTTTCAGATTATTAGTTTATTTTTTATTGCAGGAGTTCAGCAGACAGGCTGACGGCCCACTTGATGGAAAGCGGTTACCATCGCCTGTAGACATTTTCAGCACTAAAAGTGCTTCAAATGCGCTACTGCTCTCTTAAGGGAGACTGGAACCTAGTCACTAATGCCGGAACACATTTGTCTATCTCTGGAGGTGTCGCGATCCGAATTGAAATTTACGGTTTAGGGATGTAATAGTAAGCAAGCGCTCAGCCCTGACGAAACTCAAGCTGTAGTGACGTGCTGTTACTCATCTTAAGCCGGCGACAAGGTTTTCTGACTGGCAATGAGTGAAGCTGCTAACGAGTATGTCGACAAAAAGTGCCGACAGATGTCGGCGGATCGGCGGCTTTGATGTGTATTGCGCTTTACATCTCGGGTCAACATGTTTCATACTTTTTATACTAATCAATGACGTCACTTCCGCGGTATATGCTAATATAGACAAGAAGGTACCACTGATTACCACATACGTCGTTTCGCCAGCGACAATAAAGATAGATATAGGGGTAGGGCCTAAGCGATGGACTTTGTAGAATCACTTATTGCCGGATCCTATGTCTTAACAACTTCATACAAGTAATGTCAAAATTCAATCTATGCCAAGGCAAGTGGATGCATAGTATGATGGAAATAAGTGAAATTGGCACGTTTCTAGATATACTGGTACTTGTAAGACATAGCACAACATTCCACTTTTTTTGTTTTTTTGTAAGGCGGGGGAAATGCTATTTACGCACAATACCCATCCTTGCAAGGGATTAGACCGTTATCTCATGCGATGGGGTAAATCAATTTCTTGTCGTTACCCGCTCTCAATCGATCAGCTTGTGTAGAGACTCCGAGAAGCTGTACGGGCAGCAACCAATACCCACTAAAACCTCCCATGTGCCCCGCGCTTTTTTGTGTAGGAAAGGCTGAGAGTTAGAACGTAGTTACGCCCAGTCCGATCCAGCGCAAAAAGTGCCTGAATGTTCCCCGGGAATCAGAACACACCCACTTCGACGACGGGGGTGACGAAACCTTTGCTCCCTTGATAGCTAAAGGCCCCCCGAAGCGGTATTATTCAGGGTGGGAAGTCATGCGCATACCTGCGTCTACGGGTGCCAGCTGAAGGCCGGCGAACTCGTAGAGTCGCATTAGTACACGCAGTAGTACTCCTACAACATTCCACTTTACGTTGATACTTGTCAAGCTCGTATGAATCTGCGAAAATCGCCTCTTTAGACTTGACGACTTCATTTTCAAACAGACTCATAGATAAAACAATCTAAAGTCTGTCTCTATCTATGATTAAATATCGTATAAATAGTTTTTTAAACAAAATTGTTATATTCATTTTCAGACGGATGCTTTAATTTTATTATTATATGGTAGTCGGATTTTCTATATAAATGCTGGGTGAAGAAATTTTATATACTTTGTAAGTAGTGTAGGAGATATAACAAGTTGACTCCACCAGTAAAATGATATCGCCCTTAGTTAAGCAAGTAAGTATGAGTTAGTATATCTACATAAATAAATATTAATCGTAGACATGTATGTACATGCATAAATTGAGGACTTAATCGATTTTGATGAAATTGTGTGTGGTTGAGTGGGCCCCTGGATGGCTTAGATTTTCAACAGAAACCAGTAAGTGGCGCTGGGATCGGGTTCTAGGATCGTCTTCATCTCCCGAGCGATTTCAATGAATTTTTGTGGGTCTGAATGTGTGTCTCCGGATGTTTTAGAGCCACAATTGGAACCGGCAGGTGGGGCTGGCATCGAGTTCTAGGATTCTTCCCATCTCCTGGACCGATTTTGATGATTTTGTTTATGTGTGTTTGAGTGGGTGGTTGGTTTATATTTTCACAATTGGAACCGGTAGGAGGAACTAGAATCGGGTCCTAGATATTTATTTTTTTAGGACACGACAACGTCTGTCGGGGCCGTTAGTTATTGTATAATAATCTATGTCTATACTTCTATTCAATGTACAGACGCTTATAATTTTTTAATATTGTAGTTGATTACAATTTCAGATACTAGTTGTTTCCTCAATACAGATGGCAGCAATATCGGTTAGTGGATTGATTAGTTATCCAAATGTTCTAACACATCAATTGAAATCAAATAACAGCATGATCGACTGGGATTTGGAAACCTCATCGTGGATTGGTATGGTTGAATTTTAACTTGCAGTTTCTCGCTACTTCCTACGTGTTAGTTTTAAATGGCTTTCATAATCGATATATTTGTCACTCGATTTACTAATTGCACCCATTACTGAAAAGTTGAGATGAAGAAGAATAAGGACGTATGAACATATTACGAGGAGAATGAAATTTACGTTACAATAAAATTTAAAAACTTCGTTTAAAAAAACCGACTTCAAAAACGAAAAAACTAAAATGTATAAAATAACTTATTTCTTAAGCTATTATTATTAATATATATTATCTAAAACATCTTAAAGTCGGTGCTTAGTAATTTTCAAAATATAGTAATTTTTATGTTTTACTTTGCACCGACTTCAAGATGTTTTTAACCGACTTCGAATAAAGGAGGAGGTTCTCAATTCGTCGGGATCTTTTTTTTATTGCTTTTTTTTATGTATGTTCGCCGATTACTCCGTGATTTATGATCCGATTTACGTGATTCTTTTTTTATTCGACGCGGAATAACTTCCAATTGGTCCCCTAAAAATTTTACATAGTTTGGCCCAGTAGTTTTCATTTTATGAACATTTTTCATGGAAATAATTTTCACTCCGTTCCATATGTACACCGATTACTCTGAGATTTATGATTCGATTTACGTGATTCTTTTTTTGTTCGACGCGGAATAGCTGCCATGTGGTCCCCTAAAAATTTGACATAGTTTGGCCCAGTAGTTTTCATTTTACGAACATTTTTTTGTTCCCGGTTCTTGGGACCTATATTTTTTAAGAAGCGCGGCACCATTCGTGGGGCACGACTCTTCAGGTGATCAGAGGGCTGGTGCTTACCTCGGCCAACGGATCAGTATGGCGATCCAGCGAGGAAACGTAGCCAGCCTTCTGGGCACCTTACCCATAGAAGACGGTGATCTGGGCTCAGTATTCTACTTATAGTCTTGAGGGACTATGGGTAGAATACAATACAAATAAGTTAAGTTTTCTTACATTGTATTCAATGGTATGTGGTTTATATTATAGTTATTACATATATATTATCTAAAACATTTTGAAGTCGGTGCAAAGTAAAACATAAAAATTACTATATTTTGAAAATTACTAAGCACCGACTTTAAGATGTTTTAGATAATATATATTAATAATAATAGCTTTAGAAATAAGTTATTTTATACATTTTAGTTTTTTAATTTTTGAAGTCGTATTTTTAGATAATATATATTAATAATAATAGCTTAAGAAATAAGTTATTTTATACATTTTAGTTTTTTCGTTTTTGAAGTCGGTTTTTTTAAACTAAGTTTTTAAATTTTATTTGTTACTTTTTAGTGTCTAGCTATGTATGGGTGGACCTCCGAATGGTGCCGCGCTTCTTAAAAAATATAGGTCCCAAGAACCGGGAACAAAAAAATGTTCGTAAAATGAAAACTACTTGGCCAAACTATGTCAAATTTTTAGGGGACCACATGGCAGCTATTCCGCGTCGAACAAAAAAAGATTCACGTAAATCGAATCATAAATCTCAGAGTAATCGGTGTACATATGGAACGGAGTGAAAATTATTTCCATGAAAAATGTTCATAAAATGAAAACTACTGGGCCAAACTATGTAAAATTTTTAGGGGACCAATTGGAAGCTATTCCGCTTCGAACAAAAAAAGAATCACGTAAATCGGATCATAAATCACGGAGTTATCGGCGAACATACAATAAAATAGCAAAAAAAAAAGATCCCGACGAATTGAGAACCTCCTCCTTTTTTCTAAGTCGGTTAAAAAGAACAGGTACAAATGTAAAATTAGACCTGATGATTTGTGGTGTGACAGACGACGTATGTCAGATGAGAAGAATAAGGAAAGAATAAGCACATTGTGCCAACTCCAAATAATTTATTTGGAGTTGATGAAAAAAATGAGACTCGTTACTCCATTGTAATAAAACAAATGATAATTAGTCCAAAATTATTGAACTGCGTCACTTAATCCACATCCAAATAAGATACTGATGGTAGCATGGAAAAAGTACACTTTTTATATGAAACTACTAAAGTAAATTAATCTTAGTTATTTGATATTAATATTGTTTTTTTTATTATTTCAGGTTCAATACATGGCTTAGCTGGTATACCAACAATTCTGATGCCAGCATTCATGCAATGGAAAGGTCGTAAATTAGCATTCCTCATCAGCTGTGCTTTCGTCACCATAGGGTGGATATTAGCTTACGTCGCAAAATCAGTTCTGCTAATATTTATGAGCGAATGTTTCCATGGCTTAGGCAGCAACAGTGTTCTTATTGTGAGCTCTTGTTGCATGGGAGAGTACATCGATCCGAAGTACCGAAACACGTTTATGGTGACTTATTTCATACTACAATCTATAGGTATCGCGGGTATTGGAATATTGGGTCAGTATCTTCACTGGAAGACTATTAGCTTAATGATGTTAGCTCCAATCATCTTCCCAATACTCAATGCTTGTTTTGTCTGACCAGAATCTCCATCATGGTTGTCTTTGAAATGCAGATACAGAGAATCAGAAAGGAGTTTCCAATGGCTTAGAGGTAGTAGCAAAAGAGCTTCTGAGGAACTGATGGAAACATTGTCAGCGCACAAGAAAAAAGTGAACAAAGTTTCATTGATCAAGAGATTGAATATGAGAGATTTCTACATCCCTGCGATTCTAATGTTCGTGCTTTTGAATATGATGTATTGGAGTGGTGTTTTAGTAGTCATGATTTACTTCCAAGATATAATAGAGCAAGCAACTGGTAACACTACTGCTTCTTCTTATGCTACTATTATTATGAACGTCGTCTTATTTATTTGCTACAATGTTTGCGCCATTTTAGTTCGAAGATTTGACACTAAGCCTGTATTAATATTAAGTGTTTTAGGAACAATATTATCTGCATTATTTGTTAGTCTTGTGACATATATACAAAGTATTGGTTTGATTGATAGATCTTTCTTATGTATATATGGATTAATTGCATATATTATATCCTGTACATTAGGTTTAAGTTCAATAGTGTTTAGTGTAGGTATGGATATAATGCCTGTTAAACATAGAGATTACGGAGGAGGGCTATATGTTATATATACGTGTATATTACATTTAACTTCAATGAAAGCGGCTCCATATATGTTTGTATATTTAGACTTATGGAGATCATTCTTCATATATGCCTTGAACGCGACAGTTTGCTTGTACATTGTTTGCAAATACATCCCTGAAACAAAGAATAGGACATTACAGGAATTGGAAGACTATTTCACTTATGGCAAGTTCATTAAACGCTATGATGCCGATATTGTTAGTCCTATATTAAATTAAAGTCAAGGACAGGGTATTTGAAAGATTAATAACAAGCTATTATTTATCATACCTTTTTTCTTCAAGAGTTTAATAAAAGTAGACAAAGAAAACACTTATTGTGAGATAACTACAATAGTTATACATAAATGGTTACGAGATATTTTTTGGAGACAATTATATGTTCTGGAAAGTGGTAGTACTACATTGTTTTGTTCTATAATCAATAGTTTTCGCAGCGCACGCCGTGTAAGGATTTTTTCGGGTCTTTTTTACACCTTGGGTTTCTAGATTGGACTTTTTTCAAATCGGACCAGCGGTTCCTGAGATTAGCGCGTTTAAACAAACAAACAAACTCTTCAGCTTTATAATACTAGTATATAGGGGGCACTCCAGCAGGTATTAAGTTAATAATTAAATTACATTTAAATGAGTTATCATGAACTCTTTATATCGATCTTGCTTTTGTACAAAAACATTGCAAAGCGTAAAGTATCCAGTGATTGGCGAAAATCATATTAGACACAGTTTATTCTTTATTCTTTATTGTACACAAAAAGTTACAAACCATATAGAACAGTGGTGATATACAAATTCAGCTTAACCCATAAAGAGTTTTCATCCAGCAAATCTGTGAGTCTAGCGAGAAGGGGAGAAGCAAATGGCAGGGTTGTGTACACTAAAAATATTTTACAATATAACAATATGATATAAACAGATTGACAAAAATAAACTAATTACTCTTAAGATACATATAACGGCCTCTGTGGTTGAGCGGGCTAAGCCTTTGCCGGCCTACCTCACTGCAACCCAGAGGCTCCGGGTTCGATTCCCGGTATAGTAAATTTCGGAAACGTATTTTCTTCGTTATTTACCATGGTCTGGGTGTCTGGGATCGGCCCCAGAGTTGTCCGTTGTATATTACCCATAACACAAGCGTAACTTGCTTAATTTGGGGATATACAATGTGTGTGTTTGTCTGCCTATTATTATTATTATTATTAATGTAAAATATAGACATATAAGGATAATTTAACATAGATAGTGCTCTTTGAATTTTTTTAAAAACTGCTCTCTGATGAGCTATCTCGGATCGTATGTAGCAGGGCGTTCCCTAATCAAACTGCGTGGACGGATAAAGAACCACTAGAACATGCCGATGAGCGTGTGGGAGAGCTTTGAGAAGAAGGGATTTAGAAGTTCTACAATGTTTGTCAGAAGGAACAAGAAATTGAAAACGTTGACGAAGATAGAATGCAGAAAGGGGCTTTAGATTTTATACAAAAATGTAACTACGTGAAGGACGCGTCGACGACGAATTGGCAGCCACTTAAGTTGCGTAGCGATCTAAATGCAGAAACAGGATCGAACTTTTGTAGACCAAAAATGAAGCAAATACACAAATTCTGAAGACGTTTGAGTTTATTTAGAAGTTCTTCAGAAGCGACCAGAAAACATACATCGGCGTAATCTAAAAGAGGTAGCATTAAGGACTGAGCGTAAATAATTTTGCTGACAAAGAGAAGAAACTTTTGCAAGCATTTTAGAGACTGGAGAGAAGGTGAATTCTTTTGCTAATTTCATTCACATGACTGGCCCACGACAACTTACAATCAAAAATGACGCCTAGATTTTTCGAACTACTGGAAAAAGGTATCAACTTACCATTTAAAATAACAGAGGGTATTTCCGACTGATGCACAATATTTAACATGTAGTGACTATCAATAATCAAAGCCTGAAATTTAGATGGATTTACTAGGAGACCAAAATTATTTGCCTATATATTGATATTGTCCAGATCGTTATTAATTTTATACGTCAGTTTATTTTTTATATTATAAATATTGTAAGCTGTTGGATATGAAGAAATCTTATTCTAATATATAAAGCTAAAGAGTTTGTTTCTTTGCTTGAACGCGTTAACCTCATGAACCACTGTTTTGATTTGAAAAAATATTTCAGTGTTAGATAGCCCATTTATCGAGAAAGGGTATAGGCTATATATATCACCACGCTAAGACCATTAGGAGCGGAGCACCAATAAAGAATGTTTAAAAATCGGGGGCTTTTTAATTTACTTTTTTTAACTATTTCATTTGGATGAAGTTGCGGGCAGAAGCTAGTATATGATATAATGAAGAAATGACCAAAACTACCAAAATGTTTAAACTGTCCAAAATATCCAAAACGTTCAAAATATCCAAAATATTCAAAATGTCCAAAATTACCAAAATATCCAAAATTTCGAAACTGTTCAAAATTACCAAAATATTAACAATTATTATTATTATTATAACACTATTAAAATTACTTATATACCGAATTTCAGCCAAATCGGTGTAATATTTTTCCGTAATAGTATAACAAACAGAGAGACAAGTATATTTTTATCGCAGAAACTACATCATTCGAGTAGTTTCTTGGTCTCTTTTCGGGATGAAAAATATTCTATGTTCATCCTCGGCATCATAAAAATATATATACTGAGTTGCAGCTAAATCGTTCAAGTAGTTTTTCAGTGAAAACGGAACAGACAAACGGATAGACAGACAGAGTTACTTTCCAATTTAATATTATTAGGCATTAGGGATTACTCTCCCTATATCTTACAATCTTACATTTATACTTATTTTCTATCCCAATTCAACGGCTGCCTATGTATACCAATGATATATAGTTAAGTCTGTTTTTAAGTACTTTTATTTCTATTTATTACTTACTATATTTACTATTCTTATATCTTGATAATGATATTTAAAACTCTTTAAGTAATAAAAGGTTTTAAGCGCGATAATGTATTTGATTTTTATAATTCCGATGTTTCTTTTTCTACTATTTAACTTAGCTTTGTATTGTTAGGATAGTGACTTGTGGGATCGTTTGAATAGTTACATAATACACTTGTTGTGTCTAGACGTTTAAAAGTGGCCTTGGGTGTAACAAAACAACTTTAGCGATAATTGGCATTATAATTGGACAAAGTAAAACAAAAACCATACAATTTAATTACAATACGTAGTTAAAATATCAAAAGTATTATTACAGGAATAGAAGAGGAGACGCTAAAGGTGGTCGACCTTGACCATCTAATAACCATATTAGACATATTTTTTATCAAATGATGTTTGATAATTTTAGACATATTTATGTATAAGTATATGTAGGAATCGTATTTGTTATTATAAAGTAATCATATGACGGAAGTAGTCAATAACCAGATAGAGTATTCTTTCCTGTAGTAATCGGAAGTCATATAACCGGATGTCACCGTGGAAGCATTTATTATCAAGCTAACGAATATTGGAAGTTGGTGTTATGGAGGAAGTGAAACTGAAGTGGCGCCAAAGCATTACCAGATGGTGTCACTGCAGCGCGCTACGAGGACCTTTTAAATACGCGGTGTTCGGTCACAGGAGGGGCAGTATTGAACCGGCAGTCTATAGTAGAATTATTTTGTCCGTGCAGTTTTGGTCATGAAATAATCGGAGCGGTGAAGCGAGTATTTCGCTCTCTCTTCCACTCACGGGCCTTATGGGCGCGCATAGTGATGCGCATTATTGTTGTCGATAAGCGCTATCGATAGTGTATTTCGTTTTACCATATTGTGGGTTAGTGATAAAAATGAAAAAAAATGATAAAACAACGTATTTATTAAAATAAGAACAATAATGATTAAAAATAAATTAGGTATCTATGTATTAAAAAACTATAAGTACAAAAATTTTGAATGTAACAAGTTACATTAAAAATAAATATAAATACTTGTATCTAATTTTAAAATTAACAGCAAAAAGATAATAATGATTTTTATAAGAATGATAATCTTTCTTTGGTAAGAATGAGTTTTTATCGATAATAGCGTTGCGCCCGCGCAACATGCTCACCGCCTTAGCCGGGCTGAGGCCGAGCTATGATTTATGACCCAAACTGCACGGACAAAATAAATCTACTATAGAACCAACAGTCTTCAACCGATAGTCTACATTGACAGTCTTGGACAAAGAGCACATAATATATTGTGGTCGATAATACTGTTTCATAATCGCAGTATTCTTGGAGGGCAAATTGCTGCTCGACACCTGACAAGCGTGGATGCAACTCTTTTAATTATGGTTTAATTTTATATTGTAATTGTAATAATTCTGGTGTAATAAACTTTGACTATAACATTTTAGGTACTGTATGTCTTTCAAGACCACGGGCCATAAAAATGGCCCGGACTTTTGGAGGGCATGCGCGGGGCCATGGAAAGGCCAACACGTAGAGGCCCTATGACAAATTTAATGTAAATGTGGCGTGACACTGACCGGCGATTATCCCTGTCTACACCATATAATAATAATGCACCCAAGGACAGTCCCCGGCCAGTGTAGGACATTTTAGATTATTATTGTACTATACTCCGAGTGTTATTCGCTCCCGGTGTGAGTGAGCCGACATATATGTATACAGGGTGGAATGTTTAATGCCACCTGGAGGGAAAGTATTCTAAATAATAGAGATAGTAAATTTTACTCCAAAGAAACATGTCTCTATTTAATAAAACTACGTTTTAACGGTTTTAAGCGGCTTTTCAGTGGCCGTGGTCACGGAAGACTTCCGTGACCACGGCCACTGAAAAGCGGCCGAAACGTCGGATAAACCTAAATCAAATAAATTACCGCGCTTAAAACCGTTAAAACGTAGTTTTATTATGTGTACAAGTCGCGAAAACTTAAGAAAATATTAACGCTCTATTTATTAAAAGAAATAAAACTGCATTCAAAGATTTTTTTAAATTCTCTTGCTTCACCCGGGAATCGAACCGACTAAAATCTGTAAACATTACAGCCTGTGATTTTATTGCATCGATCGTTAGGGCCAATCACAAGGATGAAATCTCTAAACAGTTCTTCGGAACGTTCCCTGTTATACAGTCGGGAGAGTATGCAGAGAGAAGCGAAATCTCTCCTAAGGCTAATCGTATCTAGAAAGTCGGTTTGTATGGAACATTAACAACGCCAACGGCTCGACGTTGAAAACAGTCTAGGGGATTTGTTTGTATCAAAAAAAAACCAGTCAATTTACAAAGTGTTTTCAAAGATACAGATAAAGAGAAAAATAAAATCGGAAAAGGCGATTTTAATGATCAATAAACACAAGAAATATTTGTTGGAATTGTCACGGTATTGAAGCAAAGAGGCGACACATGGAAAATAAAAACCATTCATTTTCAAAAAACTGTTCAAAAATATTCATATATGATATCCTTATATATTTGAGCTTTAAAACACGAAATTTGAGGTATTAACGAAAAACTTCGAAACATTTTCAAATCTATTTGTTTTTGCATAGTTTCTATTATTAAATATATTTAATAACATAAATACATTACTCTCGCAGACTTAGTCCTATAAAGTTATGTGTTTACAACTTCTTAGTGCCGTTTTTTTCTTTCATCCAATTTCAAATCACAACTATTCTAAAAAAGTTTCACTTCAAAAATCTTCAATTCATTTTGATTTAGCAAAACAAAATTACTTAAGAGTTAATACATCATGTACAATACAGAAAACAAAACTTCGTGTTCCAAAGTAAGAAGTACAAGGCAGGCGGCAGTTGTGAAAAAGTTGTGCGCAACCGATAAACCTCTTGCTAATAAATCACTCTTTTAAGGGTACGAACAAAAAAGTTTCACACGAGATACCGGTATCGTGCAACGAGTCTAAGACTGCAGCCGTTTCATAAGCGAAGCGGATTATTATAACAATATCTTTGGTTTTGCTTGTGTGAATTTTAAGCACTGCTGGGTATATGAAGTTCACAGAGATGATATTGTCATATTAAGGGAAGTCAACCTTCCACCTTTAAAGTGGAAGTTAGGGCATATAGTAGCTGTACACCATGATTCTGACAACGTAGCACGTGTAGCCGATATAAAATCCCCCAGCGGCGTGATTCGACGTTCATTCAGCAAAATATGTTCACTGCCCTTAGATGATGGATCAACGGTTAAAAGGCAATCTTTCAACGCCCACGCGCATGTTCGCGATCTTAGGCCAAACGTCAAGAAGAACAAAGGTCCAAAGGAACACGGAACAAATATTGACAGCGTTAGCATTTAGGGGGTTTCCCTGTCTTAACGAAACTCGAGCTCGAGCTCGAGCTGTCTCGTTAAGCTCGAGCTGTCTCGTTAAGCTCGAGCTGTCTCGTTAAGCTCGAGCTGTCTCGTTAAGCTCGAGCTGTCTCGTTAAGCTCGAGCTGTCTCGTTAAGCTTATAAGCGTTAAGTAAAGCAATACATTTTTAGCCTTTTTTATCTAAATTTAATTACCAAATGAGTCTCTCCATCATATTTATTGATCATGATTACAACATTTTTGCAGATTGATTTACCGAGAACTGAAATTGTATGCTGAAGCCCACAGCTGAGCTGAGCGTCGGACTAATTACCATTTGAGGCAATCAATATGGACATAATGTGAAAGTTCAAAAGGACAATACTTTTATTTATTTATTTATTTATTTATTTATTACATATCCAACAGCTTACTTAAAACTTAAAACAATCAACTCTGTTTAATATGAATGTTGCCAATTACAGGATACTTCACACTTTACAGTATATTTGTGCAAAACCAAGACCGCAATAAACAGTTTGCTTATGTTAAGCTCTATATGAATGTAGTATATTTAATATAATAAAATAATGTTAAATAGTGCCTGCTGAATTATCCCCTATATAGTATATGTTATATATATATAGTATATAAGTTATACGAAAATAATATATAATAAATACATAGATATTCATATTATATATATTTATAATATACATATATATATGATTCACTAATAAAAATAAAAAATATACAGACAAATGTGTGGATATATTTTATGATACCTAATAGCCAGTTAAACTATCAGCCAAATTTTTCGAATATCTTTGATTTATAAATCAATTTTGAATGGTAGAAAATATCTACATCATTAAATTTGTTATTATAAGTGGCAGTAAGACGAGCAAGCACTTCATTTAAGCCATAATTAGTTCTTCTACAGGGCACGTGAAACAATTTGTTGTGGCTAGACCGTGTTTTGAGATT
Organism: Dendrolimus pini; assembly: GCA_949752895.1. Taxonomy (NCBI): domain Eukaryota; kingdom Metazoa; phylum Arthropoda; class Insecta; order Lepidoptera; family Lasiocampidae; genus Dendrolimus; species Dendrolimus pini. The sequence continues at coordinate 4,820,845 of OX457149.1, read as the reverse complement.
TGGCACTGCGAGGGATACAGATGAGGTGAGAGTAGGACAGTCTAAACGAGAATTTACGATATCGTAAAGGAATGACATGTCAAGAAGCTGTCTTCTATTTTTAAGGCTTGTGATGTTATAAAATGTGCAGGATTCTTCGTACGTAGCAAAAGAGTTCTTGCTTTTATAATTGAGATATTTTATAAACAGTTGTTGAATTCTTCCGATCTGATTTATATATGTAGCGTATAGTGGTGACCAGATGCTACAACTGAACTCGAGCAAACTGCGGATATATGCAAAAAACACAGACTTTAAGCATGTGACATTGTTAAATAAAGAACACGTTCGTTTTATAAATCCGAGATTACGATAGCCTTTGTCCACTATTACATTTATGTGTTTGTCAAAAATCATTTTGCTGTCCAAAACAATGCCAAGGTCTCGGACTTCATTAACACGCTTAAGAGGTTGATTGTTGATGGTGTAGTTAAATAATATGGGTTTAATTTTACGGGTAAAAGTTATTTGTGAACATTTATCAATGTTTAGCTCATAATATTGTGTAAATCGGTGAATATCCCTTTGCAAATTGAGACAGTCATTGACAGAATTAACAGATAAAAATACTTTTTTATCGTCAGCGTAAAGAAGATGTTTGGCATATTGGAAACAGGCGTGTATATCATATAAGTAAGCATTATAAAAAAGTGGTCCTAAATGCGATCACCCCAGAAGGAATCGGTGTAAATTCAGATCTACTCCCACCAATTACGACTGCTTGCCGCCTATTACTTATAGAAGATTTTATCCAACGGAATAAATCTCCTTGAATACCTAACGTATATAACTTGTTTAACAGTATGACGTGGTCTACACGATCGAAGGCTTTTTCAAAATCGGTGTAAATAACTGTTGAAATGAATGTTTACATTTACATACAAGGTTACATGCATGGTATAATATCTTCGTATCTGCTTCCTCGTGTGCTGGCCATGACAACTCTCCATCAACCCTTGAGACAACTTTGTTGGAATTATCATCGGTGAAACAATTTCATTTTCTGTAATTGATTTGTATCGTTTTGTTGCCAATAAATGGCACCACCTCTACTATATACCGCTGACTTTCAATGTGTCTGGCAAGATGTAGAAATATGCTATTAAGATAATATTTTTTGTAGGTCCCCAAGTAACATTATATAAAATTTAGCTTTAATACTCTAACGACAGTATACTTATAATTTACTAGAGTTTATCTCTGGAGGTATCTGGCTGGGGGTAGCGACTGTCATAAGTCTTTTGAACCCGTCCGAAGTATGATAGCAGATTACTGGCTGAGATTCGTCACTTGACTCGAAAACCAGGGCTTGTAATATACACAGTACAGATTGTAATAGAAAAGGAACGCGCTTGTCTACCTCATTGGCAGAGCAGAGTTTGACAGGTGTGTCAACCGTAACATACATCAACGACACCCTCTTTTCTTGTACACGGAGACTCCCTGAGCAGACATTAATTAACATTCCTAAATTAAGATATCTTTATTTGTACACTAAAATAAAACCATCGAAGATCTTCAAATGTTTTTTATCAACTATATTACATAGATGTAAACAATCTGTTATAACCAATAGAGAAACTTGAAGATATATCAACGCCTAGAGCTCAACTGAGATAGAATAGACAAAAAATGAGACAGATAAATAGTCATTCAACGCTGTCCTAGCAACACAACTACGACCTTTCAGTATAATATTCGAACTGAAGTGATTGCCAAAAAGTATAACCGTATAAAACTTCACACATCGTTGCCTAAAAACAGTGAATGTTCAATGTCTCGGAAGAAATGTACCCTCTTGTTATAGTCATTGCTATTTCTTCAACACTGTACTCTCAACCTTTATAGTATATTACTCAAAATTCACGTAAAATATGAGCAAAGATAAAGGCGAAAACAAAACTTCTAACAATCTGGAGCACAATTTCTTGTGAGTAACTTTAACGGCCTCAACGAAAGTTTACATGTTAATTTAAGAAGCTGGTCATGTGGTCGATTATAGAAACACACTTCTTTAACGCCGGGTTTCTGTATATATCTTTCTAGCCATTGATGGTCCCTTCTTATAATTTAGGCTATACAGGCTCACAGATACACGAACACACACCCGCATTTCCAAAGAATACTGTTACGAGCTACATAGGACTCGAATTAAAATGCCGTTGGAATTATTATAGAATTAATTAGAACTATACAAATATGTATAATATAGATACAAATATAACAAGATGCTACTAGTACAAACTGCATGATTCAACAACACGCGCAAAGTTCGTCACTATATCGCTCATCATATGTATGTCTAGATCGTATCGTAGTCCTCGCTTGACTGCCCCTCTCCGCATTGGGCCATTGATTTATAATGCACCGATCCATACCTGGCAAGCTTTGTCGCAATACAATAACAACAAGGCTTAGTTCGACCCTTATGACGGCCATAAAACTAGTACAATAACAATATAATGTTTTTCTTAATTAAAAATTCTAAACACAAATTAAACAAAAGAATTCCTAAATGCGGGGAGGCAATAAACTGCGCTTTACGACAGGCAGGTGTGCGCATTTCTTTGTCGGTATGTAACAATATTATAATTATATAATATTATAAATGCGAAAGTTTGCACGGGTGTTTGTGGCTCAATCATGCTAGAACGGCTTGACAGATCTATATAAAACTTAGCACAGAGATATATTACCATCTGGAATAGTATATAAGCAACTTTTTATCCCGAAAAAATGTACTATTCCCGTGGGAGACCATTTAGAAGCTGCGGGCAAATGATAATTGCTACTATATTACTAATGACATAAAAAGTTAGGAGATAACATACTTTGATAATACTAAACTTTAAAATGTATAGTGGTGATAAAAAATGTCTACAAACCTAGCTCATATTATACTGGAAATGGCACTATTATATCAACAATTCCATTGTAAGTTGAGCTTGGAATTTTTCACGTTAAAATTGTTGAAACCAGGTACCCGGTAACTACGCTATAACTCTTGGCACACTTCCAAACATTTTAAATCGCAGTTACAAACTTGTATGTACTAAGAGTTAACAACTCTCTTAAGTTTAAAGTAGTATAGTAGAGCTATAGTATTTCCAATTATACGATTTACTGAATTTATGTACAGGGTGGAATTTTTTAATGCCACCTGGAGGGATAGTACTCTAAATAATAGAGATAGCAAATTTTATACCAAAGAAACATTTCTTTATTTTAAAAGAGCATTCAAAGATTTTCGAAAATATCTTGCTTCACTCGGAAATCGAACCGAGTGTGGAGATTTCATCACTATTGCTATGAGTTGCAGAACTCGAATTAAAGTGCCGTTGGAATTATTATAGAATTTATTAGAACTATACAAACACGTATAACACAGGTATAAATATAACCGAACACAACAAGTCCAAACGTAACGCAGAAACTCGTAATTCAATAAAACGCAGAAGTCTGTCACTATTAGATTCCCGATTGCAGTACACACATCTCGCTTTGATCGTGGTTCTCGCTCGACTGCTCCATTCCCTTAATAAGGCCATTGTTTTATATTGCGCAAATGCAATATGCCCACCCGGTTACGTGGACAGAATTTCCAGGAATCAGCTTGTAATTTAAAATCCGTAACACCTGGCTAATGATTACAATACAAATTAAAAAAACTAAAAAAAACACGCTTTTATAAAAAATCCAACTAAAAAAACAAAAAATAAAATTTAATATAATATAAAAAAGCGTGGGGTGTATTCAATTAATAATATAATATCTTAAAAAGCGCTTTGAATACACCCCACGCTTTTTTATATTATATTAAATTTTATTTTTTGTTTTTTTAGTTGGATTTTTTATAAAAGCGTGTTTTTTTTAGTTTTTTTAAACTATTATTTATTTTTCATTTTTTAGTTGATTTTTGTTTAAATGTTTTTAAATACAAGCTTTTGAGATCCTGCATATCATGTAGCAGCAGAGTGCTAGCCAAGACAAGTAAAACGAGCCCAAACACGACGGGTCTATCTTGTTTAGTACAGGAGTTCCTATGGCCACCTTCCGACTCCATCATCAGATCAGCTCCATGGTACCATATTATTGCATTGTCACGCGATATAAACATACGAGCCCAAACACGAAGGGTCTATCTTGTTTAGTACAGGAGTTCCTATGGCCACCTTCCGACTCCATCATCAGATCAGCTCCATTGTACCATATTATTGCATTTTGACGCGATATAAACATACGAGCCCAAACACGACGGGTCTATCTTGTTTAGTACAGGAGTTCCTATGGCCACCTTCCGACTCCATCATCAGATCAGGTCCATGGTACCATATTATTGCATTGTCACGCGATATAAACATACGGGCCCAAACACGAAGGGTCTATCTTGTTTAGTACAGGAGTTCCTATGGCCACCTTCCGACTCCATCATCAGATCAGCTCCATTGTACCATATTATTGCATTTTGACGCGATATAAACATACGAGCCCAAACACGACGGGTCTATCTTGTTTAGTACAGGAGTTCCTATGGCCACCTTCCGACTCCATCATCAGATCAGGTCCATGGTACCATATTATTGCATTGTCACGCGATATAAACATACGGGCCCAAACACGAAGGGTCTATCTTGTTTAGTACAGGAGTTCCTATGGCCACCTTCCGACTCCATCATCAGATCAGCTCCATGGTACCATATTATTGCATTGTCACGCGATATAAACATACGGGCCCAAACACGAAGGGTCTATCTTGTTTAGTACAGGAGTTCCTATGGCCACCTTCCGACTCCATCATCAGATCAGCTCCATGGTACCATATTATTGCATTGTCACGCGATATAAACATACGGGCCCAAACACGAAGGGTCTATCTTGTTTAGTACAGGAGTTCCTATGGCCACCTTCCGTCTCCATCATCAGATCAGCTCCATGGTACCATATTATTGCATTGTCACGCGATATAAACATACGGGCCCAAACACGAAGGGTCTATCTTGTTTAGTACAGGAGTTCCTATGGCCACCTTCCGTCTCCATCATCAGATCAGGTCCATGGTACCATATTATTGCATTGTCACGCGATATAAACATACGGGCCCAAACACGAAGGGTCTATCTTGTTTAGTACAGGAGTTCCTATGGCCACCTTCCGACTCCATCATCAGATCAGCTCCATGGTACCATATTATTGCATTGTCACGCGATATAAACATACGGGCCCAAACACGAAGGGTCTATCTTGTTTAGTACAGGAGTTCCTATGGCCACCTTCCGACTCCATCATCAGATCAGCTCCATGGTACCATATTATTGCATTGTCACGCGATATAAACATACGGGCCCAAACACGAAGGGTCTATCTTGTTTAGTACAGGAGTTCCTATGGCCACCTTCCGTCTCCATCATCAGATCAGCTCCATGGTACCATATTATTGCATTGTCACGCGATATAAACATACGGGCCCAAACACGAAGGGTCTATCTTGTTTAGTACAGGAGTTCCTATGGCCACCTTCCGTCTCCATCATCAGATCAGCTCCATGATACTATATTATTGCATTGTCATCGACCTTTGACAGGTGTGCAAAGTATGAATTAAATCTGATCGTTCAAAGTAGGACAAAATCGAGCTCAAAGGGGTCGGTTACTGACATACTGACATACTGACTGACATACTGACATACTGACTGACATACAAGTGAAGCTAATAAAAAGCGTGTAAAAATAGGCTGTTCTCTAGAAACATTGCCAATAAATAAGTAAACAAAAGACAAACAAACAAACAAACAAGAAGACAATCATAAAATAATTGCAATAGTTTCAATGTTATTAGTTCCAATGCCGACGGGTAATAAATTTACTTCTACAAATCTGTACGTGGAATTTTCCTTTGTCGGCGCCTAGGTTGTAACACTATGTTTTCCTTTACCGTTGTTAGCACATGGTAATTTAGGTCGGAAAACTGCTAAATTGTGTATGTGTGCCAGGATTCGAACCCTTTTACCAACCTTAAACCACCGTGCCTTTGAGTGTGGGATACGTGCCCTAGCCATTACGCTACCAGGAATTTAAGTCACTTCTGACGGGTTATTGGAAGAAAGGAAAGCAAGACCATTAACTTATATGTATATTATATGTATAGTATCTGTACAAATCACATTTTCAAAATCAGTTCCTTAAGACGTGTCTTTGTTTCATCATGGCGATGTTCATGTCCAACCAGCCTCTCAACGATGATACTTTAGCATAGACTCCAGGGTAGTCTGGTCTTGCGCAGCCTAAGCCCCAGGATACTATTCCGGCCAATTTGCGGTTGTAGACTAATGGTCCTCCACTGTCACCCTGTGAATGAAGCATAAACCTAATAACTATTATCCGTGGAGGAACGGAGAAAGAATACAATTTCCAGCGGCCAGGCGGCCTGTGGTAAGAGGAGACAAAACAACCTACAGCCAGGTGGTAGGGTATTTGTTCGACTAGATAGCTACCACCCCTGGGTCTAAAGTATGCCGCCATAACAACCTTGAGTTGTGTTCCGGCATTAGTGACCAGGTTCCAGTCTCCCTTAAGAAAGCAGCAGAGCATTTGTAGCACCGGTGTTGCAAATGTCGATAGGCGATGGTAACCGCTTTCCATCAAGTGGGCCGCCTGCCAGTCTGCTGAACTCATACAATAAAAGAAATGACATAAACGTAATATCTATCTATACAAATAAGAATGAATCATAGCAAAATATGTATTCACATAACTCGAGAACGACTTCATCAATTTTGATAGAATTTTTGGATGTGTATTTAGGCCGGTCCCCAGATGGTTTACATTTTCAAGTAGAATCAGTAGGTGGCGCTGGGGTCCGGTTCTAGAATCCTTCTTATGTCGTGAACCTATTTGATGATTTTTTGGGTGTTTGATTGGGTCCCCAGGTGGCTTAGATTCATAGCTGGAACTGATAGGTGGCACTGGATGGTCGAAATAAAAAAAAGGATGTGTGTGCACTTCACACGCAACAGAAGTGAAACAAAGTGTGACAAGAGGTGGGAGAAATCCCAAATTTCGTGACGTTACATTTCATATATTTGATCGTTATAATATATTTAAGTTTTAAAAACGAAATTCGAAGTATTAAAGAAAAATTTCAAAACATTTCCAACTCTATCTGTACTAGCATAGTGTTTAAATAATAACAATAATGTATTATATCTCGTTCTCTCGTAGGCTAAGTTCTATTGATTTTACGGTTTATCTCTTTTTAGTGTCGCTTTTTTCATTACATCGAATTCCAATTTACAACAATTGTAATGAAGTTTCACTTCAAAAGCAGCGCTTAAAACCGTCAAACATAGTTTTAATTGTAAAAGCATTACAATACATCGCGGCAATGCAGACTGCCTCCTAGAGGCGCCTCTTTTTGACAGCGAAGTTATTTTACAAAATACAAAAGAAAAACAGTAATAGTAATATGAAAAATTAAAATGTAGGTACAATACAAATTAAGTAAGCAAGAGAAAATCAATACAAAAAGGTTATTTATCAATTGCGGCCTTATCGCTTATATGTTTACCTGACAAGCATCCTTTCCGCCAGCAGGAGTACCAGCGCAGAGCATCCTTGGCGTGATACTGTACATGGGTTGGTAAGCAAAGTCACAGACCGCTTCATTCACTTTTGGTACAAGCACTCGCTGGAGCATAGTAGGGTAGCCACCACCTTCCTGGAAACAAAATAGAATATCACAGTCATAAAGTTCGCACTGTTGGGTGCCAAAAGAGGCTGATTCAGTTCAGCAGACAGGCAGACGGCCCACTTGATGGAAAGCGGTTGCCATCGCCTATGGACATTAGCAACACCTAAGGCGCCACAAATGTGCTGCTGCTCTCTTAAGGGAGACTGGAACCTGGTCACTAATACCGGAACACAACTCAAGATTGTTATGGCGACATATTTTAGACCAGGGGTGACATATAATTACAATTACTATTGTACTAGTATTCTTTCTCCATTCCTGCACAGATAAAGGCTGCTAGTTGGAACGAAGTTCCTTATCGCGCGTTGCGAAAGGGGGCTAGTCGGAATAAATTAAGAGCAAAAGTTGTAACGAAATTTTTTGCTATAGTTGTAAGCCGTGCGGCGTGCGCGTGTTTCTCTGTCTGTCTCTCTCTCTCTCATTATTACTAAAATTGAGCTTACTGATTAAGTTTATATTACATTATATTTGTTAATAATAAAAAAATATTATTATAACTTTAAAAAATATATATTACAATTCCTTCACTAATTAATCGAAAGGAACTTCGTTCCATCCGGGTGTCCCTTGACACCTCTTAAGTTTTTTTTAAATAGTGCAACTGCTTTGGGTAATTACTACTAATAATCATGAGTAATTATTCTAATGAAGGTATACCCAAACTAATAAAAAAATACGCCAGAAACATAGTGTAAGAATTCTCAATTTTAAATAACCTGCAAATTCAGGAAGCAGCCAATTAATCAGTAAATAATTTCGTAACTAAGCATAAAGTTATCTGTTTTATTAGGAAACTTGGTGTTATTAGAGGTTGAAACTTGACATTTAATTTGTTGAACCAAGAATTAGTTTCAAATAGCGCGTTTCCTTAAATCAAGTTTTATCTTTTCCATCAATTCATTATCAATTCCAGAATCTGTTTTTTGATAGAACTATTCAAGCCACGGAAGAACAACACTAGGAATTAAGAACGAATTTTACTTAAATCAAGTAAGATTCGTACCTCTGACAAGATCCTAAATCTATGAGATTTATGTAGATGAATTCACATTTTTTTATGTGAAGAAGTTGCGCAAAGAAGCAAAAGGTTCACCACCTTTCATGGTCATCGCCGCCTACTACCGTTTAGTCATTCGCCATAAATGGGTTGCCTATCTTGAGAATTAAGCTATCCATTTCGCCTATATCGTCATAATATCTAGTCTCAGTGATGTTAATTTCACTGCCTATCATGTATTTCAGGAATGCAATGGAACTGTTTCTTTTCGTAGTTACTTTGTTTGACTCATCGAATCTGTACTTCCATGTCTATATTTGGACGAAGTTTTTTCTTTGCACTACGCAGTGGTGTTGTTCTAGAAAGAGGACACCTAAAAATTTCATCTAACCTAATAACGCATTGTCTAGCGTCGTAGTGATGCAAACCACTATAGGTGACGATAATCACTTTGCATCAGTTGGGCTGTGTGCCTCTTAATTTGAAGTAGTAAAAGATTGTAATAATTTTAGTAAGTGGGTAGCAACTCACCGAAATATGTCCCCATCCGGTAACAACGGTTACATCACCATCAATCACTTCTTCTCCGGTTTGGAACATTTCAATTGGGGCCACTACTCCATTAAACGTTAAAGGAGTAGCTAGCCAAAGAATGGCCACATCGTTGTCCATAGTAGCATAATTGAAGCCTGGATGCCATATCATGTCACTAACCAAATACATGAGTCCATCTCGTTGACTGAATGAGGAGCCGGCTCGTACTTGATAGTTGAAAGCTTGGGTTCTGGAATACAAAATGAAAAAAATATTAACACAATCAGCCTAATATGTGTAGAATTATACGCGTTCAAGAGTTCTTTTTTGCCTGAAGCAGTTAAACAGGCAGCTGGCCTACAAATAGAGTCGTCTATGGACGATTGCAACTCTAAGGGCACTGTAACCTGGAGGAACATAACGCGAGGTTATCTATATATGCTTTAAATAGTTTAAACAATGGGTGTTAGCCATCCAGCCCTACCCCTAGCTGAAGCTTATTGCTGAAGCAGGATTTAGTATATTTCTCCGTTCCTGCACGGACATTGTAAAATTCCATAGATATGATGATAGTCCACTGTTTATTTTTAAATAAAGACAATATTTTTGTAATTCCCAGTTTCGATATTCCAGTTCAACAAATAAAAGGACGCAATTTTTATGAGTTAGGGAGCTAGCATCTTGCTAACTATTAAAATTACAAAAGTCATTCGGAAAAATTGCTATTATATCAAGATATGACTAATGGCAACCATAACATTGGCCAGATTTTTTCCTATCCAATTATTTTTATTTTTTGTACACATATTTTTTCCTCAATTTCATATAGATCCAGAAGTCTTAAATTACAGCGATAAACAAGATAGATAAACAGATGTACGGACAGACATTAGCGATTTCGTAAGTTCTGGAGTCCTGGAGTCATTTTAAAGAGATATTTTTCAAAATGACTCCAGGACACTAAAATAATAGAAATGTACTTGGTTTTTTTTAAATATACAGGTACTGTAGTATCCCAGGAAATGCAATTTCATACACCCCATTATATTTTATCGATCTGTGTTAAAATCATTACGTAACTTTTAAATTGTATCAGTCAATCAACCGAAATGAAGTGTTTGTAAATCTAACAACATCAGAACAGCAAAACAAACAAACTTGAAGTGCCGGAAGCAAACTAAACTAACGATAAACTTTAAGTGGTTTTAGCACTGAATTGGGTTATTTAAATAATAATATTGATGCCATAGTAGCTTAATGCTTATGTGCTTGTTTTTATAAGCGTAATGAAGTGTTTCGTAGTGTCGACGGATGACAAGTTTTTTTCTATTAGGCTACATATCCGCAAGAAAGCGTGTACTAAATAATACGTCATTGTCTAGTCAACCATTCGTAGTCTATTCTGAGCTATAGAAATTCTCAAGTTGGCATCATATAGTCCAGTTCTCCAATTTCCTATCATCCAATTCTTACCGGTGACCGTAGGCAGGTCGTCGGTCCACCGGACTGGAGGGTTCTAGACTATGTTTGTCGAGATGCGATCTATACTTCATCATTGGTGTACTTCATCGGCTTTAAGTCCTGAGACAGACATGACTGCACCAATGCTACTTTACTTGATTTTACGACCTATATCAGTTACCTTGGTTCGCTTACCGATATCCTAATTTCAGATTTTATCCTTACATCTGCACTATTATCTGATTGGAGAGGTTTTTGCGATTTTAGTAGTGTACGAGTATAATTCCCAGCACGATTTTTGAGAAAACTAATTTACGTGTACATAGTTGGCTCTATAAAAGAAAATTCCCTATACATCAAGAACTTGTAAATGTATCTTGTTTAAAACAATTTACTTCGAAATTTCCCACATAATAGTTCAAAAGTTTCTCAGAGGTTAGAAGTACTTTCGGTATAGCAAAGTTTTATATAAACCGGCAAGTTATTTGAGGAATAAACTGCTGGCTATGGCGGTTCTTTCAAATTCGTGTTAAAGAAGTAGGCCCAAACAAAGCTCGACTGTATAAAGTTAACTTGAATCAAGAGTTAGTGGCCATTTATAGTAGTTGTTGGGAGCTTTCTTCATGAGGAGGTCGAAGAAATACACCCTAAAGTTTCATAGATTTATTCTTCTAGTAGTGCTTGCTTGAATATTGGTCCTTAGAGTGACCGATTCAACTTAGTAGTAGTTGAAATACGATGTAACGATTATATTAGCAACTCATCCACTCATCCAAAATATAATTGCGAATGTTCTTTATATTAAAATAAGCCCAAGTAGATCGAAGCGTTAGAGTAAGCATGTGCTTTAAATCGTACTCAGGAATTCGTTGACGATGCTGATTCACTCATGACAAGAATTTTATTATTTAAAAACACTTACCCAAATATACAATGTGCAGCTGTAACAATGATATTTGTGTCGACGATGGCTCCACCACACGTATGCCTTCCTCTGTACTGTATTGAAACTTGGTAAGGGGCTTCAGTGATCTCAATGTTTTCACCACCAACAATCTTTAAGTGTTCATCTTGGTCATCTTTTAATGTTGGCGATGAAACTGAAAATTAAACCGTCATATTATAAAAACATTCACATAGATGATTGTGTGGAGTGACAAGAGCGGATAATGTGAGAAATGGATACACAAGGGGGGTCTTGTAGGTTGCACCTGTGAATGATAAATGAAGAGGAAGAAGTTAAAAGTAATATTTGCATGTATTTATTGAGGAGGGATGAAAGTTATTAGACAAAAATAATTTTAAATTGGAAGCTTGACAGAAACGAGTGGAAAAGTTGTCAAGAAAAGAGATGTATATACTTTGTGAATGATGACATGATGAATTGCGGCATGACAGCGGAGATATGCCAGAACAAAGAAATATTAAAAGAAAGATTAAATGAAAAGAAAACAAGAATTTAAACGAATTTCGCAAAATTTTCTCCATTGAAACTAAGCTGGAATAAAGTTTTGATTGTAAATACTTACCAGCAAACCCAAAAAGGGTAAACCAAAGTAAGGTGTACATCGTGATGTTCTAAGATCACTGGCCCATTGTTCATTGTTGCGCAGCACATATATAGTTGCCCTACCGAAAGTATTAGGTCAATAAGACCAGATAATTCAGGTCCTTCACACTAATTGTTTACATGCAACAGATAACATAATCTAATGTTTATGTTATGATAGCGCACGTGAATGCGTAGACGAAAAAACTACCTCACGATATGTAATCTTTATTTATTTAAAGCTAGTTATTCGTTTGGATATTCAAATTCAAAATTATTATTCAAACGAAGTTCCACTGAAGAACGTTTTTGAAGATCATACATATGAGATAAAATTTAGTCTACTTCTGATTCTACGTCACTGCTTTGGAAAGTATTATCACTGTAGAGAAAAAACACATAAACAAGGAAGACTATTTTAAAATATTTTGCAGCAAACCCTACACCAGCTTTTGTGCCATATTTCTCAATCCATCCTAAGGTTGTCGGGAAGAGATCGCTGTCAGCGATAAAATCGCCACTTTAACCTAACTCTAAGCTATTTTTGGGTATTATTTCATATATTTTATTGTACAATAAATTGTATTCTATGCTATTCTATTTTATTGACAGATGAGTAATCCGTGCAGGCGGCCGGGAGGCCTGTCGAGGCAACAAAACAACCTACAGCCAGGAGGTAGGGTATTTGTCTGACTGGATGGCTATCAGCCCTGGTCTAGAGTATGCCTCCATAACAACCTTGAGTCCCTCCCTTTAGAAAGTTGGTAGCCTTTGGTGTAACAATAATATCCATAGGCGATGATAACCGCTTTCCGTCAGGTGGGCCGTCTGCCTGTCTGCTGAACTCATGAAATAAAAATGCAGATGGATTTTTACCTTTATTTTGTTTCGTTAATCTGTTCGAAGTACCAACGTATATTATTACCTATTTTTTGGAACTCCACCTTTCATTAACCGACTTCTAAAAAAGGAGGAGGTTCTCAATTCGTCGGGATCTTTTTTTTTTGTGTTGCTTTTTTTATGTATGTTCGCCGATAACTCCGTGATTTATGATCCGATTTACGTGATTCTTTTTTGTTCGACGCGGAATAGCTGCCATGTGGTCCCCTAAAAATTAGACATAGTTTGGCCCAGTAGTTTTCATTTTACGAACATTTTTTTGTTCCCGGTTCTTGGGACCTATATTTTTTAAGAAGCGCGGCACCATTCGTAGGTCCACCCATACATAGCTAGACACTATTAGTTATAAAAGTACCATTATAAAAATAATTTAAACTATTGTGTTAAACAATGACTAACACCCGATTTATGAAAGTTAAGACGCCATAACTTGCTATTCACTTCACAACACATTAATAACCCAGTGTGTGCCTTATGTTTATACCTATATATATATATATATATATATATATATATATATATATATATATATATATATATACATACATATATATACCTTTATACATATATATATATATATATATATATAAATAAATATATATATATACATACATATATATACCTTTATACATATATATATATATATATATATATATGTATATGTTCGACACTGTTTCTGTTTCCATTCTATTGCGAAAATTGGAGCTATGTGGTATTCGAGGTACTCCATTAAATCTTTTAGAAGACTACTTAAAAGATAGAACTCAAATAGTAAAAATAGGTGAAAACCATAGTTCTAAAAAATCAATAAACTTTGGCGTTCCGCAAGGTTCTGTCCTTGGCCCTACCTTATTTTTAGTATATATTAATAGTCTTTGTGAAACCATAATACCTAATGCAAAAATTATAACTTTCGCAGACGACACGGTTATTGTATTTAGGGGTAATACTTGGGAGGAAGTAAGTACAGTAACTGAGAATGGTATGCGTCTAATAATAAATTGGCTTAATAATAACCTTCTAACACTAAACTTATCCAAAACAAAATACTTACCCTTTTCTATTTATAACAGTTCTCAACCTAAATTTGACTTTACAATTAAAATTCATAACTGTGCAAACCAGCACAGTTCAGTTTGTAATTGTTATACCTTAACTGAAACAGATAGTATTAGGTACCTCGGTATTATGATCGATAGAAACCTAAATTGGAAACAACATTTTGATTATCTCAAGCCACGAATCCGCAAACTGATCCCAATATTTAAAAAACTACGTCATCTTAGAGATACAAATACCAATAAAATTGTATATTTTACGCTATGTCAATCTCTAATTTCATACGGAATTTCAGCATGGGGAGGAGCTAACAAAACCGCTTTAATTAAAATAGAGAGAACGCAGAGAACAATTATTAAAGTAATTAATTTTAAACCCTTTAGATATCCTACAACTGAAATTTACAAAGAATTCAATGTACTTACAGTAAGACAAATATACATGAAAACAATAATTATAAAACAACATTCTTGCCCTAATAAAAATATTGAACATACACGTAAAACACGGAAACACGAAGTCTTTAAAATTCCACAATGCAAAACTGAATTCGCTCATAATTTTACCTATTTTTTGGCTCCATTATTATATAATCGTTTGAGTAAGACTGTAAATTTAAAAGATAAATCGAGATATCAATGTAAAAGAGCACTGGATACATATTTGCAAAAATTAGATTATGAAGGAACAGAAAATTTGCTTAAAATTATCAAATAACAATTGTATATATACAATAAACATATAATATACATATAAAAACAAAAATAAACTATCTATTATTATGATTAAAAAATTATTTTATGGCTAATCTTTAATATATATTACTTTATACCAAACTTGTATTTAATTATATTATATATAGTTATTATGTATTTATAAATATTATAGAAGATAGATGTATATGTGTAATAAAAATAAAATATATGTGTATATTTATTTTTACTAAAAAATAACGTTGCTATCTCTGTATTCTTTACATATACTGTATAATTGGTATTGAACGAACTCATTTTTTGTGTGCTTACAAATTATTTCAAAGGTAGTTCGAAAACAAATAACTATCTTTTAGCGATTATTAACTTACGGGACGAGAATTTACCCTGCCGTAATACAGTTTTAAACTAGTACGGGGAGTAATGATTGTCGCATATTGTTAAGTTAAGCATTATTGTATATTGTACTTGTTTAGCTTATATAACTGGAGAGCAATAAATTCTTTAATTCTTTAATTCTTCTTTAATTCTTTAATATATAGGTATAGACATAAGGCACACACTGCACATGCTTCCTCACAACACCAGCATGTAACAGATACACTCTACATTAGTATAAGTTTAGTATTAAAATTAGAATAATTTAATGTAATAAGTTATTCGTAAAGCACACCACAACACAAAAATCACTAAATTAATGTCACACACAAGAACCAAAATAACCAATAAGCATGTTTAAATTCTAAAAATCAAATCTAGAAATGAAGTTGTAAAACAAACATACCGATCAAGTTGAGAACCTCCTCTTTTTGGAAGTCGGTTAAAAAAGGGTACGGAACTCGAATCCGTAGAATTGTTAAACAAATAAAAACTTGCTATTCTAGTACAAAGGCGGCGTTTTGTAAGATGATACAAACAACCTGCTTACCTTAAATATACTTCTCAAAACTCTCGTTGAAATCAACGTATTCTACTAAATCCACAATATCGTCTCAATATCGTTGTGGCGCAATAGTAGTAGATTTTTGCTATAAAAAGTTACGAAATTTTTTAAACATTTATTGCGCGAGCTTACCCTCATAAATGTATGTAAAGGTAGAGTGGCTTGCCTGTGGCACGCCATTGGGATTAACAGAATACCGAAATCAGGCAAACATACGATTGAGACGACAGTGTCCGGCGACTTTGAAGAGATAGTAGTAGCAGAATTGCACCCCTGAAATCTACGTTACCTGTCATGCGTGGACTTAGTCACAGGCATATCGTAGTATATTATAACCTCGCCATACAAATGATATGCTTAAGGTTGGAATGCAGGGTCAGGTCAGGGTGTTATGGCTAGACCAAATCCTATCCGTGACTTGTTTGATCGCTGCTTATATATAAAAGTAGTTTTTGACCGTGGATTTGCTCGAATTACTGTATAATTAGCTCAATGCATTTACAAAACAGAAACCAGACCTAGATGGCCTATTTGAATTCTATAATGTGAATGTGACCCCTATCTTATACTAATATATAAAGCTGAAGAGTTTGTTTGTTTGCTTGAACTCGCTAATCTCAGGAACTACTGGTCTGATTTAAAAAATTCTTTCAGTGATAGAGCCCATTAACCGAGGAAGGCTTTAGGCGATATATCATCACGCTCAGATCAATAGGAGCGGAGCACCAATGAAGAGTATTTGAAAATCGGAGTTTTTTCATTTACTTTTTTTAACTATTCCATGTGGAAATAAAGTTAATATACATCATCTAATTGAAAACTATTTTTCCTACGAAAATGAAATAGCTCATGGTAAATTTACGCTGGACGTCAAATTTGAAAAAATAATAACTAACACCGCTACAAGTTCTTATGGAAAATATTACATAATATAAACGTAGATTTAAATATTAATTTCTACCAATATTCATTCAAGAATACATATAAATTTATTATACACATGTAAGTATACATATGAGTGAGTATATCTCTATTTTTATATATATAAAGAATGAATTAATTTTATACCATTAGAATTATTATTGTTGGATTTTTGTTTTTATATTAACATGCACTTAAATATTTGTATGATCATCAAATACAGTAAGGACATCTGACTTTTCTACAATCCTAGTTATAACTATTACCTGTATATTTCATTCATATTATTTATACAATAATAAATTAAAATAATAAATGTATTGTAACAACTTGAAGACGTTAATCTTCGAGCAGTGCGTCCTACCCGTCATGACATACGGTGCCGAGATATGGATACTGACAGCGGGACTAGTCCACAAATTCAAAGTCGCTCAACGGGCTATGGAGCGAGCTATGTTAGGTGTTTCTCTTACGGATAAAATCAGAAATGAGGACATCCGTAAGAGAACGAAGGTAACCGACATGGCTCACAAAATTATCAAGTTGAAGTGGCAGTGGGCCGGTCACGTCTGTGGCAGGACCGACGGCCGATGGACCAGACGAGTCCTGGAGTGGAGACCACATCTCGGCAAACGTAGCGTAGGACGCCCGCCAGCCCGGTGGACTGACGACCTGCGCAAGATCGCCGGCAGGGGATGGATGAGGAAGACGGGAGACCGGGATATGTGGCGCGTACTTGGGGAGGCCTACGTCTAGCAGCGGACTGAACTTGGCTGAAGAAGAAGAACAACAACTATTTATGTAACCTTTTTTAACCGACTTCAAAAAAAGGAGGAGGTTCTCAATTCGTTGGAATCTTTATTTATTTTTTATGTATGTTCACCAATTACTCCGACATTTATGATCCGATTTACGTAACTCTTTATTTGTTTGACGCGGAATAGCTGCCATTTGGTCCCCTAAAAATTTGACATAGTTTGGCCCAGCAGTTTTCATTTTGTGAACATTTTTTATGAAAAATTTTCCATTCCATTCCATATGTACACCGATTACGCTGAGATTTATGATCCGATTTACGTGATTCTTGTATAGTTTGATGCGGGATAGTTTCCATTTGGCCGTCTAAAAATTTAAAATAGTTTGGCCCAGTAGTTTTCATTTTACGGACATTTTTTTGTTCCCGTTTCTTGGGATTTTTTTGTCAACCCTACCAGCCATCGACGCGTGACGTCATGAGGCTATCGGCAAACCTTCTACGCACGGGTAGTAATACAATACAATAATAGTAAGTACTCATCGGCAAACCTTCTGCGCCCGGTTTATAGGTGTGAAAACACTATAACGAGTTAGTAATTTATAATTCAATGAATACCCCACTTCCTGGAATAGGGAAATTTGGGACCCAAGGTGTCATTAGCAGAACATTAAGCAGTCCAATGAGTGAAATGGGTTGACTATTACTTTCACACATCCTGCAATTAGTGGAGACATTTCGAAGCTTTCAAAGAAGACGGAGACTTTTGAACCGAAGAAATTAATTCTTGGAAGACGAGAAATCTTAGGAATAAGGTCACAATAAAACAAGTAATCGATTTATGTGAACTAGTGGTCGCCTAGAACAAACTAACAAATTTAAATTCATTTAGTACTTCTTCGTACTCCAACGCTTTAGGTAGTTTTTTGAATCTCTATTAGTATACTGCTACACTTCTTCAACTTCCTTCCATATAAGATAGTAGTCCTATCTCTATCCTCCATAGTCATAAGGAACATTATGTCGTCTGTACCTACACTTTTAAGGCTTCTACCAACGCCAACGCCATTGAGGGATTTTCGGTAGTGATTTTTCAGCTATGGCAGAGATTCCACAGGCGCGGTCGTTTTTCTGGTGTATTTTTATTACATTATGAATAAAATGAAGTAGTAATAAAAAAATATATTTATCTCTTTTATATATGACGGAGGATGAACCTCCGTAGTGTTCATAAAGAGTAACGTCAGCAATGCGGACGTCACGATTGTTGGCTTCTTGGTGACGACCCATATATTTTGAGTCTTCGAAATAGAATTTCAAGAGTACGGTATCGTTTATTCTTAGAGCGTTACGACTTCCCAGAGAGGTCCGTCCCGTTTGGCGACTCGAACAATAATGATCGAGTTTTTTTTATTGGACTTGACTTTATGTTGTTGGTCTGAAGACCTTACAACATTACCGGGGTTTTTGGGGCGAGTGCCCGGGGGGTAACTTGTTCGAGGGTTGTTGAACCTAGAGAGTTTTACCTCGGCTGTACTGTGGCCATCTAATGATGATGAATCTCATGATGCCCGCCATAGGGTGAATAATGATCGAGTGTATTTATAGGGCTTGGTGCACGTGATCACCAATTTTTAGGTTAAGTATTAAAATTACAATAAAATCTTGTTGTTTTACGTGAATTTCACATTACAATAAACTCATAGTAATTAAATAAATGATTATCGTCTTTGTAATACGTTAATTATTTATTGTATGTATGTGCGCCGACATATATATATTTAGATATGTTTTAAATCTTATTTTGGTAGTTTCATGTCAATAGTTTAGAGGTGATTTGGTAAATGTTTTCCCAACTTAAAATAACTATAGAAATAATAGGAATCACGTTACAACCCGCAAGAGTTAACTTCAGACTTCATCCGGATGACGTAAGCGCGAGGTACTGACTTGATCGTACGCGCCGATGGCGAGAACGGTAAGAATGCGGGCTCGGGGGAAGAGCGTGCATTCCGCTCAGGTCTCAAGTTAACTCTTGCGGATAATACGTCTCATACTGTGGAAATGTATGATATTTTTTTAATATAATTTATTGATCAGTACATGCCAACGAAAATTTGTTTCGTTTGCACCCAAATTTCGAATTTTGACGGCCATAGGAGCCTTAAAACTCAAGTCATATGGGAACGAAGTGAAGGGCAGAGCGATAATTAATTATATTTTGAAGTAGTCATTGTCCTTTGGCGGAACTTTATCATATAATTATAAATTAATAATTGTGTAATTGACATTAATATGAATGTGCCCTAATTACCTTGACACTAATGTTTCTTATCTGTAAATCTGATAAGAGTATTTTTCGTAATCTTTATATATATTTTCATTATTACATTAATATTATCCTTTTTTATTGCATGGGTTCAGCAGAAGGGCAGACACCCTGATGAAAAGCGGTTACCATCGCCTATGGAGATTTGTAACACCAAGCGCTTTGATTGTGCTGTCGTTTTCTAAATTAAGACTGGAATCTGGCCACTAATATGGGAACACAACTCATGGTTTTTAGAGCAGAATATTTTCTTTTTAACCGACTTCCAAAAGAGGAGGTTCTCAACTTGGTCGGTATTTTTTTTTTACGTATGTACACCGACTCTGTATGTATGGCAAAATGAATTGCAACAAAATTCTAACTTCAAGTTCTACGGGCAGGTTTTGGACATATTGGACAAGTACGTTAACAATCTGCCCGTAAAACTTGAGGTTAGAATTTTGTTGCGATTCGTTTTTCAACTTGTCCGTTGCGATTCATTTTTGGACTTATCCGTTGCCATTCGTTTTTCCACTTGTCCGTTGTGATTCGTTTTTCCAATTGTCTTTTTTAGATTTGTTGTCTGTTTGTTCGGGATTCACATAAAATCAATGTGGTCGATTTCGATGCGATTTCCGCTGATCGACAGCAGTCTTAGATTTTACATCTGCATAATCTTTATCCCGGGAATCCCGCGGGAATTTTCCCGGGAGGTTCAAAGTTGTTCGGATGCATAAAAATTAAGTATTCCGACAAAATTCTCACTTAAATTATAACTTAATTTTTTTTTAAATGCTGTGGTACTTTGTGCCCTGGGAATATCGCAGGAATTTCAAGACAAGCGTGGACGAAGCGGTGGTCATATCTTAGTATATTTATATAAAAGAAGTAGGGAGTCTTAAATAAAACTTAAGGTTTAAA